>OY997266.1:415753122-418153122 GCA_963921465.1 Triticum timopheevii | reverse complement strand
CCAAATTGTTGACTATCCAGATGCCGAAGCCCTAGCAGCCTTTAAGCATAACATCCGCGACGAGTGGCTCGCCCGACACCTCGACCAAGAGAAGCCGAAGTCCATGGCAGCCCTCACGACACTCATGACCTGCTTTTGTGCGGGCGAGGACAGCTGGCTGGCTCGTAGCAACAGCACATCAAGAAATCCTGGCACTTCAGATGCCAGAGATAGCAATGGCAAGCCCTGACGCAACAGACACAAGCGTCGCAACAATGGCGATAACGCCAAAGACACGGCAGTCAATGCTGGATTCAGTGGCTCTAAGTCCGGTCAGCGGAAAAAGCCATTCAAAAGAAACAATCCGGGCCCGTCCAGTGTGGACCGCGTACTCGATCGCTCATGTCAAATTCACGGCACCCCTGATAAACCAGCCAACCACACCAACAGAGAATGTTGGGTGTTTAAACAGGCCGGCAAGTTGAATGCAGAAAACAAGGAAAAGGGGCCGCACAGTGATGACGATGAGGAGCCCCGGCTGCCGAACACAGGAGGACAGAAGAAATTTCCTCCCCAAGTGAAAACAATAAACATGATATACGCCACCCATATTCCCAAGTGGGAGCGGAAGCGCGCACTAAGGGACGTCTATGCGATGGAGCCAGTCGCCCCAAAGTTCAACCAATGGTCTTCTTGTCCGATCACTTTCGATCGCAGGGACCATCCTACTAGTATCCGTCATGGCGGTTCGGCCGCTTTGGTCCTCGACCCCATCATCGACGGATTCCACCTCACACGAGTCCTTATGGACGGTGGCAGCAGCCTGAACCTGCTCTATCAGGATACAGTGCGCAAAATGGGCATCGACCCCTCAAGGATCAAACCCACAAAAACCACCTTTAAAGGTGTCATACCAGGTGTAGAGGCCTGTTGTACGGTCTCAATCACACTCGAAGTAGTCTTCGGATCTCCGGACAACTTCCGAAGCGAGGAGCTAATCTTCGATATCGTCCCCTTCTGCAGTGGCTATCACGCACTGCTCGGACGAACCGCATTTGCCAGATTCAATGCGGTACCGCATTATGCATACCTCAAGCTCAAAATGCCAGGACCTCGCGGGGTTATAACAGTTAATGGAAATACAAAGCACTCGCTCCGTACGGAGGAGCACACTGCGGCCCTCGCAGCAGAAGTACAAATCAGCCTTCTTAGGCTATCCTCTAATTCGGCAATAAAGCCCCCGGACACCGTCAAGCGAGTCTGGAGTACCCTGCAACAGGATCGTCCGACGCGTCCAGAGCACGCCTAGCAATTCCGCCTCCGTCCTAGTTCCAGTCAAGCGGTGAAATTTGTGTCGCGCATACATACTTACGCACTTAAAATACCATGGGCATGGGCGGAGGCACGGCTACGATACGATCCACAATGCGGCCAAACCGCCCCAGGATCCGTATACCTTTACACCTTTTATTTTAGGTCCCTATTTTCGGGAGGCTCTTCCGATAGCCCGACTATCGAACCCATAACGGGACAGAAACACCAAGGAGACAAGAAGCTTCGGCATACAAGGGAATCCCCATGTGATCTTTGATAACGATCGCTATACCTGTCTTGCATACCAGCACGCAGCTCGCTCTTGGTCAGGACATGTCAAACAGTCCTATTTCCTTAACTGATGCCTCGATGTATTATTCAAATAACAACGGAAAATAGTGTACAGCGTCCGCTTATTATTACATTTCTTTATCCTTTTCCTTAACTGATTTATTTATTGCAACCATACATTCTGGTACGTTCAGTTCGCCAGGGGCTTCAGTGTACCCCATAACACGGCAAGAAAAGTCCGAACACTTTTGACAGTGCGGCACCCCGAACTTATAGCATTATATGCATCAGCTCCGAATCATGTCTTGGGTCAATAGTTGGGTTTGCCCGGCTCCCATGTTTTGTTGCCTTACGTTCCACTACATTTGGCTAAGGTGGCACAGGGAGAACTACTGCGATTGTGTCCTGGTTCTTCCGGACGAGCACCTCAGTAGAGAAAGCTGAAAACACACTGTCATGATGCGGTGAGGGCTGGTCGTTGTTCGAGAGGTCTCAAATCCTTAAAGATTTTTCCGCTTCGGGTGAGGAATCGGCCTCATCCGATTTAGGCGTCTATAGCGCCCCAAATTCGGCCTTCCGAATACCAAGGGCTACGCCAAAATTTAAAATTATAGACTTCTATGGCTAAGTGAGACTGATAAAGGTGTATAGTCTGATTGCCTGGTTCGTTGCGCTAAACACCTCCTTAAAGGACCAAAAATTTTGGATAAAGAGTGTTTAGGTTTATCCCGAACACCCCGGTACTAGTTACATGGGGGCAGAAGCCGACGACTGGCCAACTCTCAGATTTTATAAACGGCCGCACATAAGGTAAAATTTTAAATCAACAAGCGTTATATAGCACAAATGAACTTGTTTTCATATTACAGGATCAAATGAGTACATTCATTCAAACATTACATCCTTAGCACATTCCTCCGCCACAAGGCGGGCGCCCTTCAGGACACTGTCATAATACTTTTCGGGGTGGCGATGCTCCTTGCCCTCCGGCGGCCCCTCCGTCACCAGGTTCTCGGCATCCATCTTCGCCCAGTGCACTTTCGTGCGGGCGAAGGCCCTACGCGCACCTTCAATGCAGACTGACCGCCTAATGACTTCAAGCCACGGACAAGCACTCACCAGCCGCTTTACATGGCCGAAGTAGCTGCTAGGTAGGGGCTCGCCAGGCCACAGCCGGACTATGAGTTCCTTCATGGCCAGTTCGGCCGCCTTGTGCAATTCGACCAGTTGCTTCAGCTGGTCGCTCAAGGGCATCGGATGTTCGGTCCCAGTATATTGAGACCAGAACAACTTCTCTGACGAGCTCCCTCCCTCAGCCCGGTAAAACTCTGCGGCATCCAATATGCTGCGCGGCAGATCTGCGAACGCTCCTGGAGAGCTCCGAATTCGGGTAAGTAAAAGGAAAGTCTCCTTCACATGCTTGCTTTGCATAATGAATGCCTTATCCGCCGCTATCTTCTTGGCCGCCTGAATCTCCTGGAGGGCCTTTTGGGCTTTAGCCTTGGCATCTTGTGCGCTCTGGAGGGCCTTCACAAGCTCGGACTCTTGCGTCTTAGAGTCATGCTCCAAGGACTCGTATTTTTTGACGAAATCCTGGAGCTCTTGCTGGACCTCGTCGACTCGGGCCTCTTGCTTCTCGCGCTCGATGCGCTCCTTGTCCGCTTTGTCTTCGGCCTCGGACAGCGCCTTCTTCAGGCCCACCACTTCAGTTGTGGCCCCTATTAAAGTTCATAATGATTCTATAATCTAAATCCATTTTTTCTTTATCAATATACAGACGGGGTATCACTTACCTTTGTTCTCCTCGAGCCGCCTCTTCGTGAGGCCGAGCTCTTCCTCGGACCTCTCCAGGTCCCGCTTCAGTCCGGAGACCTCCGCAGTACGAGCGGCAGCGGCCAGCAGCGACGCCTGCTTATTCACATAGACATATTTTGATTAGACTCCTGTGGACGATTTGACCTCTGTTCGGCCTTTCTTTCCGAACACCAAACAGAGCATCAGGGGCTACTATCTATACTGTGATATTTTCTCATAATTTGATTAAATACCTCAAAGCCTGTTAGGAGGCTGGTGCAGGCTTTGGTCAATCCGCTTTTGGCGGACCGAGCCTTCTCGATCACCGCACTCATGATGGTGCGGTGCTCTTCGTCAATGGAAGCGCCGCGAAGCGCTTCCAGCAAGTTGTCCGATGCCTCTGGATGGACAGAGGTCATAGGCACAGGCGGCTCATAACCCTTAGTGAGGGGTTGCCTGCCTGAATCTGAAACCATTGGAGGTTCTGGCGCAGTATCCGACTGGGGACCAAACTTGCTGCGACCCCCGTCATCAGAATTCATAGGGGTCTTCCTCCCCCCCCCCCTCCATGCGCCCGGCATCTGGGATTTCGCCTTGGGGCGTCTACAGAACTATCTCCCCTTGGTCCGGTATCCTCTGAGACAACACCTTGGTGTCGTCCACGGGTCGGGGGGAGGTGGCCGTTGGGAGTGAGTCGTTGTTCATCGCCGACTGGCCCAAGGACCCATCCGAGGAGGATACGTCGATGCAGGCTTTGGACGGACTACACGATCATATTTGACATGGCAAGGAGCAATAAAGCAAAACATACCAGAAGTATTATAGTGTCCGGATACTTACGACCTCGCCAGGGGCTTGTCCCTGGGCAACCACTCCTCATCGCTGTAGGCGGTCGTTGTGGAGTGGTCCGGAGGGAGGGTCTTTCCCTTCTTGGACCCTTCGGCCTCCCCAGATGGGGCGGCCTTCCTTTTCTCCCCCCCCCCCCAGTTGGGGGGGGGGAATACTTTCCTCTTCCTCCTCGTTTTCGTTGGAGAAGCGTGCCTCGGTGTCTTCGGACGATGAGTCCGATACAACCTTGCGCCGGAGACCTTTCCTGGTCCCCGCGGCCTTCTTCTTGGCCTTCTTCTCCGGCACCTCATAGGGCGCTGGAAACAACATCTCTCTTAAGAGAGCCATTGCTGGATCTTCAGGTAGTGGAGCTGGACAGTCGATCCGCTCCGCTGTCGCCACCCAGTCCTGTTAAATTGGCGTGGAGGCTTAGATTCCTCCCACGAATATACTGGGGAAAGAAACATCTTGTAAAATATAAAGAACTTACTGGATTGGCGGGGCACTTTGCGCTGAGTCTGCGATCCTCGTTAAGGGGAGGAGGTACCTCGGCGGCCTTGAACAGCACCTTCCAGACGTCTTTGTGCGTCATGTCGAAGAGCCCTCGCAGCGTATGGTGTTCGGCCGGGTCGAACTCCCACATATTGAAAGCCCATCTTTGACACGGAAGGATCCGGCGGAAGAGCATGACCTGGACCACGTTGACAAGCTTGATTTTCTTGCTCATCATATTTTTGATACAGGTCTGGAGTCCGGTCAGCTCCACTGATGAACCCCAGGCTAAGCCCTTCTCTTTCCAGGAGGTGAGCCGCATGGGGATCCCAGATCGAAATTCGGGGGCCGCCGCCCAGTTGGTGTCGCGCGGCTCGGTGATATAGAACCACCCCAATTGCCAGCCCTTCACGGTCTCCACATAGGAGCCTTCGAGCCAGCTAACGTTGTGCATCTTGCCCACCATGGCGCCTTCGCACTCCGCTTGCTGGCCGACCACCACCTTCGGCTTCACGTTAAAGGTCTTTAGCCACAGGCCGAAGTGGGGCTTGATGCGGAGGAAGGCCTCGCACACGACGATAAACGCCGAGATGTTGAGGATGAAATTGGGGGCCAGATCATGGAAGTCCAGCCCGTAGTAGAACATGAGCCCGCGGACAAATGGGTGGAGGGGGAATCCCAGTCCGTAGACGAAGTGAGCAAGGAATACAACCCTCTCGTGGGGTTCCGGAGTAGGGACAATCTGCCCTGCGTCTGGGAGCTGGTGCGCGATGTTTGCGGCCATGTATCCAGCTTCCCGGAGCTTCGTAATGTCCTCCTCCATAATGGAGGGGACCATCCACTTGCCTCCCGCTCCGGACATGTTTGGAATGGCTTTACGGAGAAGGTGAGAACTTGGGCGCTGGAGCTCGAGCGTGCGAGAATGGATGAGCAAGGGAAGAAGAAGGCGTGGGTGAAAAAGAGGAATCCTTATCTCTTTATAAAGACGGTAGAAACTGTGTGCCTCCCCACTTGCCCTATAAAATCGCTTATTCCCCAAGCGCCGCGATTGATGGCGCGGTTGGGTTACCCACACCCGTATTGATGAGAATCCCGTGATAAGGGGACACGATCTCTGATTCGACAAGACGTGCCAAGGAAACCGCCTCGCAATATGTGCAGCAGCTGGTTGAGAAAAATGGTTCGAATAATGACCGGGTCATGGCGTGATGTCACGCTGTGAAAAGTTGTCAATAGATTAGATTTGTGGAATATTGTACTCTCTACGCTGGTATGTGGAATTTTTTTTGTAGAGCCGGACATGATCCTTGTGTTCAAAATCTTCTATGGAGTATTCGGAGAAGGAACCCGCCTTGCAATGCCAAAGACAATCTGCGTGCCGGACTCATCATCATTGAAGCCTGGTTCAGAGGCTACTAAGGGAGTCCTAGATTAGGGGGTCCTCGGACAGATGGACTATATACTTTGGTCGGACTGTTGTACTATGAAGATACAAGATTGAAGACTTCGTCCCGTGTCCGGGTGGGACTCTCCTTTGCGTGGAAGGCAAGCTTGGCAATTCGGATATGTAGATCTCCTTCTCTGTAACCGACTTTGTGTAACCCTAGCCCCCTCCGGTGTCTATATAAACCGGAGGGTTTAGTCCGTAGAACAACAACCATAATCGTAGGCTAGCTTCTAGGGTTTAGCCTCTACGATCTCGTGGTAGATCAACTCTTGTAATACTCATATCATCAAGATCAATCAAGCAGGAAGTAGGGTATTACCTCCATCGAGAGGGCCCGAACCTGGGTAAACATTGTGTCCCCCGCCTCCTATTACCATTAGCCTTAGACGCACAGTTCAGGACCCCCTACCTGAGTGCCATGATTTTAGATCCGAACCTATTATGTTTCCATGAATATATGTGAGTTCGTGATTCAATCTTGCAAGTTATAGTCACCTACTATGTGTTATGATCCGGAAATCCCGGAGTGACAATAGCCGAGACACTTCCCGGTGATGATCGTAGTTTGAGGAGTTAATGTATTCACTAAGTGCTAATGCTTTGGTCTGGTACTCTATTAAAAGGAGGCCTTAATATCCCTTAGTTTCCAATAGGACCTCGCTGCCACGGGAGGGTAGGACAAAAGATGTCATGCAAGTTCTTTTCCATAAGCACGTATAACTATATTCGGAGTACATGCCTACATTATATCTGTTGATCACTATGAGGAATCTAAAAGATAATAGAACCAAGATCTATCCCTCTACTATGAGGGGAGGTAAGGAACTGCCATCTAGCTCTGCATTTTATTCACCTTCTGTTTTGTGTAAACTTGCGACACCTACACGCGCTATTGATTCTGATATGTCGCATGTTATTGATGATGCCACTTCTGCTATGCATGATGCTTATGATGATACTACTTCTTTGCTTGATAATAATGTGCCACTAGGTGAATTTCTTGATGAACAACTTGCTAGGGTTAGAGAGAATGAAATTACTGAAACTGATGATATTATTGAAACTGAAGATTATGATCCCCCCTAGATATGAATTGCTTGTTGTACCTGAGGATTATATTATGTATGGAGAAACTGCTAGAGACTTTCTTGCTTGCAATGATAGAGATGATCTTAAGAAACTTTTAGCTAAGCTGAAAGAAAAGTCTTTGAATGCTAGAATGCAATATGATCCTATATTTGCTACTTCACCTATCTTTGTTATTGATAAGGATTATGAATTCTCTGTCGATCCTGAGTTAATTACTTTAGTTGAGTCTGATCCTTTCTATGGTTATGAATCTGAAATTGTTGTGGCACATCTTACTAAACTGAATGATATAGCCACCTTATTTGCTCATGAGGAAAAAATTCGCTATTACTTTCTTAAATTGTTTCCTTTCTCGTTAAAGGGTGATGCTAAGATATGGTTTAATTCCCATGCTCCTAGTTGTGTGCGTAGTCCCCAGGATATGATTTACTACTTCTCTGCAAAATATTTTCCTGCTTATAAAAAACAAGCTGCC
The DNA here is from genome assembly GCA_963921465.1 of Triticum timopheevii. Lineage (NCBI taxonomy): Eukaryota > Viridiplantae > Streptophyta > Magnoliopsida > Poales > Poaceae > Triticum > Triticum timopheevii. Next base: position 418,145,413 of record OY997266.1, on the reverse strand, counting down.
TTACAGGAAATATCTAGCTTTGTGCAAATTGAAGAAGAGAGTCTTCCATAAGCTTGGGGGAGGCTTATACAATTACTTAATGCTTTTCCTGATCATCCTCTCAAGAAAAATAAAATACTTGATATCTTTTATAATGGACTAATAGATGCTTTGAGGGACCACCTAGATAGTTGTCTTGGTTGTATTTTCAGGGAAGGAACTGTTGAGCAGGTTGATTGCTATTGAATAATATATTGAGTAATGATAATGATTGGACACTTTCTGAACCAATTCCTAAGCCAACTCCGAAGAAAGGGGGTATTCTATTTCTCAGTCCTGAAGATATGCAAGAGGCAAAGAAATCTATGAAGTAAAAAGGTATTAAAGCTGAAGATGTTAAGAATTTACCGCCTATTGAATCCTCTCAAGAAAAATAAAATACTTGATATCTTTTATAATGGACTAATAGATGCTTCGAGGGACCACCTAGATAGTTGTCTTGGTTCTATTTTCAGGGAAGGAACTGTTGAGCAGGTTGATTGCTATTGAATAATATATTGAGTAATGATAATGATTGGACACTTTCTGAACCAATTCCTAAGCCAACTCCGAAGAAAGGGGGTATTCTATTTCTCAGTCCTGAAGATATGCAAGAGGCAAAGAAATCTATGAAGTAAAAAGGTATTAAAGATGAAGATGTTAAGAATTTACCGCCTATTGAAGAAATACATGGTCTTGATAACCCGACACGAGTAGTAGAGGTAAGCTCCCTCTATAGATTTGATAAAGGTGATATTTCTCATAATAAGTCTGCTAGTCAATGCTTGGATGAGTTTGATAACTTTATTGTTAAACAAGAAAATTTCAATGCTTATGTTAGTAGACAATTGAAACGTAATGCTTACATGCTTGACGTCTTGGGTGATTATATGAGTAGAGCCGTTAATGATCTTAGGCTTATTAGTAAGCATGCTTCCGTGGTTACAACTCAAGTAGAACAAGTACTTAAGGCACAAGATGATTTGCTCAATGAGTTAAATAATAAGAACAATGATAATGTTGTTAGGGTTATGACTAGAGGTGGTAAAATGACCCAGGAACCTTCGTATCCTGAGGGCCATCCTAAGAGAGTTGAGCAAGATTCTCAGAGAATTAATACGGATGCACCTAGTCCTTCTAATAAAAAGAAAAAGAAAACTAATAGGACTGTGCATGCTTCTAGTGAACCTATCATTGACACACCTGAGAATCCCAATGATATTTCTATTTCTGATGCTAAGACACAATCTGGTGATGAACATGAACCTAGAGATAATGTTAATGATGATGTTCATGTTGATGCTCAACCTAGTTGAAGGAAATATGCCCTAGAGGCAATAATAAAGTTATTATTTATTTCCTCATATCATGATAAATGTTTATTATTCATGCTAGAATTGTATTAACCGGAAACATAATACATGTGTGAATACATAGACAAACATAGTGTCACTAGTATGCCTCTACTTGACTAGCTCGTTTATCAAAGATGGTTATGTTTCCTAGCCATGGACAAAAGAGTTGTCATTTGATTAACGGGATCACATCATTTTAGGAGAATGATGTGATTAACATGACCCATTCCGTTAGCCTAGCACTTGATCGTTTAGTATATTGCTATTGCTTTCTTCATGACTTATACATGTTCCTGTGACTATGAGATTATGCAACTCCCGTTTACCGGAGGAACACTTTGTGTGCTACCAAACGTCACAACGTAACTGGGTGATTATAAAGGAGCTCTACAGGTGTCTCCGAAGGTACATGTTGGGTTGGCGTATTTCGAGATTAGGTTTTGTCACTTCGATTGTCGGAGAGGTATCTCTGGGCCCTCTCGGTAATGCACATCACTATAAGCCTTGCAAGCAATGTAGCTAATGAGTTAGTTACGGAATGATGTATTACATAACGAGTAAAGAGACTTGCCGGTAACTAGATTGAACTAGGTATTGGATACCGACGATCGAATCTCGGGCAAGTAACATACCGATGACAAAGGGAACAACGTATGTTGTTATGCGGTTTTGACCGATAAAGATCTTCGTAGAATATGTAGGAGCCAATATGAGCATCCAGGTTCCGCAATTAGTTATTGACCGAGAATAGTTCTAGGTCATGTCTACATAGTTCTCGAACCCGTAGGGTCCGCACGCTTAACGTTACGATGACAGTTATATTATGAGTTTATGAGTTTTGATGTACCTAAGGAGTTCGGAGTCCCAGATGAGATCGGGGACATGACGAGGAGTCTCGAAATGGTCGAGACGTAAAGATCGATATATTGTACGACTATATTCGGAGTTCGGAAAGGTTCCGAGTGATTCGGGTATTTTTTGGAGTACCGTAGAGTTACGGGAATTCGCCGGGGAGTATATGGGCCTTATTGGGCTTTAGGGGAAAGAGAGAGGAGAGGTTGGGCGCCCCTCCAAGGCCTAGTCCGAATTGGACTAGGGGGAGGGGCTGCGCCCCCTCCTTCCTTCTCTTCTCTTCCCCCTTTCCTTGACTCCTACTCCTACTACTTGGAAGGGGGGAATCCTACTCCCGGTGGGAGTAGGACTCCTCCTTGGTGCGCCTCCTCCTAGGCCGGCCACCCCCTCCCTTGCTCCTTTATATACGAGGTCAGGGGGCACCCTAGGACACACAAGTTGATCTTCGTGATCGTTCCTTAGCTGTGTGCGGTGCCCCCTCCACCATATTCCACCTCGGTCATATCGTTGCGGTGCTTAGGTGAAGCCCTGCGTCGGTAGAACATCATCATCGTCACCATGCCGTCATGCTGACGGAACTCATCCCCGACACCCTGCTGGATCGGAGTCCGGGGATCGTCATCGAGCTGAACGTGTGCTGAACTCGGAGGTGCCGTACGTTCGGTCCTTGGATCGGTCGGATCTTGAAGACATACAACTACATCAACCGTGTTGTCATAATGCTTCCGCTTACGGTCTACGAGGGTACGTGGACAACACTCTGCCCTCTTGTTGCTATGCATCACCATGATCTTGCGTGTGCGTAGGAAATTTTTGAAATTAGTACGTTCCCCAACAGTGGCATCCGAGCCTGGTTTTATGCGTAGATGTCATATGCACGAGTAGAACACAAGTGAGTTATGGGAGATATAAGTCATACTGCTTACCAGCATGTCATACTTTGGTTCGGCGGTATTGTGAGATAAAGCGGCCCGGACCGACATTACGCGTACGCTTACGCGAGACTGGTTTCACCGTTACGAGCACTCGTGCTTAAAGGTGGCTGGCGGGTGTCTGTCTCTCTCACTTTAGCTGAATCGAGTGTGGCTACGCCCGGTCCTTGCAAAGGTTAAAACAGCACTAACTTGACGAACTATCGTTGTGGTTTTGATGCGTAGGTAAGAACGGTTCTTGCTCAGCCCGTAGCAGCCACGTAAAACTTGCAACAACAAAGTAGAGGACGTCTAACTTGTTTTTGCAGGGCATGTTGTGATGTGATATGGTCAAGACATGATGCTATATTTTATTGTATGAGATGATCATGTTTTGTAACCAAAGTTATCGGCAACTGGCAGGAGCCATATGGTTGTCGCTTTATTGTATGAAATGCAAACGCCCTGTAATTGCTTTACTTTATCACTAAGCAGTAGCGATAGTCGTAGAAGCAATAGATGGCGTAACGACAACGATGCTACGATGGAGATCAAGGTGTCGCGCCGGTGATGATGGTGATCACGATGGTGCTTCGAAGATGGAGATCACAAGCACAAGATGATGATGGCCATATCATATCACTTATATTGATTGCATGTGATGTTTATCCTTTATGCATCTTATCTTGCTTTGATTGACGGTAGCATTTTAAGATGATCTCTCACTAAATTATCAAGAAGTGTTCTCCCTGAGTATGCACCGTTGCGAAAGTTCTTCGTGCTGAGACACCACGTGATGATCGGGTGTGATAGGCTCTACGTTCAAATACAACGGGTGCAAAACAGTTGCACACGTGGAATACTCAGGTTAAACTTGACTAGCTTAGCATATAACAGATATGGCCTCGGAACACGGAGACCGAAAGGTCGAGTGTGAACCATATAGTAGATATGATCAACATATTGATGTTCACCGTTGAAACTACTCCATCTCACGTGAAGATCGGACATGGTGTAGTTGATATGGATCACGTGATCACTTAGATGACTAGAGAGATGTCTGTCTAAGTGCGTGTTCTTAAGTAATATGATTAATTGAACTTAAATTTATCATGAACTTAGTCCTGGTAGTATTTTGCAAATTATGTTGTAGATCAATAGCTTGCATTATTGCTTTCATATGTTTATTTTGATATGTTCCTAGAGAAAATTGTGTTGAAAGATGTTAGTAGCAATGATGCGGATTGGATCCGTGATCTGAGGTTTATCCTCATTGCTGCACAGAAGAATTATGTCCTTGATGCACTGCTAGGTGACAAACCTATTGCAGGAGCAGATGCAGACGTTATGAACGTTTGGCTAGCTCAATATGATGACTACTTGATAGTTTAGTGCACCATGCTTAACGGCCTAGAATCGGGACTTCAAAGATGTTTTGAACGTCATGGACCATATAAGATGTTCCAGGAATTGAAGTTAATATTTCAAGCAAATACCCGAGTTGAGAGATATGAAGTCTCCAACAAGTTCTATAGCTAAAAGATGGAGGAGAATCGCTCAACTAGTGAGCATGTGCTCAGATTGTCTGAGTACTTCAATCGCCTTAATCAAGTGGGAGTTAATCTTCCAGATAAGATAGTGATTGTCAGAATTCTCTAGTCACCATTTACTAAGTTACTAGAACTTCATGATGAACTATAGTATGCAAGGGATGACGAAAATGATTCCCGAGCACTTCGTGATGTTGAAATCGACGAAGGTAGAAATCAAGAAAGAGCATCAAGTGTTGATGATTGACAAAGATCACTAGTTTCAAGAAAAGGGCAAAGGGAAAGAAAGGGAAACTTCAAGTAGAATGGCAAACAAGTTGTCACTCCCGTGAAGAAGACCAAAGCTGGACCAAAGCCTGAAACTGAGTGCTTACACTGCAAAAAGAAATGGTCACTGGAAGCGGAAATGCCCTGAATATTTGGTGGATAAGAAGGATGGCAAAGTGAACAAGGGTATATTTGATATACAGGTTATTGATGTATGCCTTACTAGTGTTTATAGTAGCCCCTGAGTATTTGATACTTGTTCGGTTGCTAATATTAGTAACTCGAAACAGGAGTTACAGAATAAACAGAGACTAGTTGAGGGTGAAGTGACGATGAGTGTTGGAAGTAGTTCCAAGATTGATATGATCATCATCGCACACTCCCTATACTTTTGGGATTAGTGTTAAAACTAAATAAATGTTATTTGGCGTTTGCGTTGAGCATGAATATGATTTGATCATGTTTATCGCAATACAGTTATTCATTTAAAGTTAGAGAATAAATTGTTATTCTGTTTACATGAATACCACCTTCGATGGTCATACACCCAATGAACATAGTTTGTTGGATCTCGATCGTAGTGATACACACATTCATAATATTGATGCCAAAAGATGAAAAGTTAATAATGATAGTGCAACTTATTTGTGGCACTGCCGTTTGGGTCATATCGGTGTAAAGCGCATGAAGAAACTCCATAAAGATGGATTTTCGAAATCACTTGGTTATGAATCATTTGATGCTTGCGAACCGTGCCTTTTGGGCAAGATGACTAAAACTCCGTTCTCGGGAACAATGGAACAAGCTACTGACTTATTGGAAATAATACATACCGATGTATGCGATCCAATGAGTGTTGATGCTCGTGGCAAGTATCGTTATTTTCTGACCTTCACAAGATGATTTGAGCAGATATGGGTATATCTACTTGATGAAACATAAGTCTAAAATAGTTGAAAGGTTCAAAGAATTTCAGAGTGAAGTGGAAAAATCATCGTAACAAGAAAATAAAGTTTCTGCGATCTGATCGCGGAGACGAATATTTGAGTTACGAGTTTGGTCTTCAATTAAAACAATGTGGAATAGTTTCACAGCTCACGCCACCTGGAACACCACAATGTTATGGTGTGTCCGAACGTCGTAACCGCACTTTATTGGATATGGTGCGATCTATGATGTCTCTTACTGATTTACCACTAATATTTTGGGGTTATGCATTAAAGACAGCTGCATTCACGTTAAAAGGGCACCATCTAAATCCGTTGAGACGACAGCATATGAACTGTGCTTTAGCAAGAAACCCAAGTTGTCGTTTCTTAAAGTTTGGGGCTACGATGCTTATGTGAAAAAGTTTCATCCTGATAAGCTCAAACCCAAATCGCAGAAGTGTGTCTTCATAGAATACCCAAAGGAAACTGTTGGGTACACCTTCTATCACAGATCTGAAGGCAAAACATTCGTTGCCAAGAATGGATCCTTTCTAGAGAAGAAGTTTCTCTCGAAAGAAGTGAGTGGGAGGAAAGTAGAACTTGATGAGGTAACTGTACCTTCTCCCGAATTGGAAAATAGTTCATCACTGAAATCAGTTCCAGTGATTCCTACACCAATTAGTGAGGAAGCTAATGATGATGATCATGAAACTTCAGATCAAGTTACTACAGAACCTCGTAGGTCTTCTAGAGTACGATCCGCACCAGAGTGGTACCGTAATCCTGTTCTGAAAGTCATGTTACTAGACCATGATAAACCTACGAACTATGAGGAAGTGATGATGAGCCCAGATTCCGCGAAATGGCTGGAGGCCATGAAATCTGAGATAGGATCCATGTATGAGAACAAAGTGTGGACTTTGGTGGACTTGCCCGATGATCAGCAAGCCATAGAAAATAAATGGATCTTCAAGAGGAAGACGGACGCTGATAGTAGTGTTACTATCTACAAAGCTAGACTTGTCGAAAAAGGTTTTTGACAAAGTTCAAGGTGTTGAATACAATGAGATTTTCTCACTCGTATCGATGCTTAAAAGTTTGTCCAAATCATGTTAGCAATTGCCACATTTTATGAAATCTGGCAAAAGGATGTCAAAACTGCATTCCTTAATGTATTTATTAAAGAAGAGTTGTATATGATGCAACCAGAAGGTTTTGTCGATCCTAAAGGTGCTAACAAAGTGTGCAAGCTCCAGCGATCCATCAATGGACTGGTGCAAGCACCTCAGAGTTGGAATATACGCTTTGATAAGTTGATCAAAGCATATAGTTTTGTACAAACTTACAGTGAAGCCTGTATTTACAAGAAAGTGAGTGGGAGCACTATAGCATTTCTGATAAGTATATGTCAATGACATATTGTTGATCGGAAATAATGTAGAATCATTCTGCAAAGCATAAAGGAGTGTTTGAAAGAAGTTCCTTAAAATAAATACTTCAGTAAAGCTACTTACATATTGAGCATCAAGATCTATTGAGATAGATGAAGACGCTTGATAAGATTTTCAATGAGTACATACCTTGACAAGATTTTGAAATAGTTCAAAATGGAACGGTCAAAGAAGGAGTTCTTGCCTGTGTTGCAAGGTGTGAAGTTGAGCGAGACTCAAGACCCGACCATGGGAGAAAATAGAAAGAGAATGAAAAGTCATTCCCTATGCCTCAGTCATAGGTTCTATAAAGTATGCTATGCTGTGAACCAGACCTATTGTATACCTTGCTCTGTGTTTGGCAAAGGAATACAATTTTGATCTAATAGTAGATCACTGGACAGCGGTCAAGAATATCCTTAGTGAGGACTAAGGACATGTTTCTCGATTATGGAGGTGATAAAAGAGCCCGTCGTAAAAAGTTACAACGATGCAAGCTTCTACACCGATCCAGATGACTCTAAGTCTCAATCTGGATACATATTGAAAATGGGAGCAATTAGCTAGAGTAGCTCCATGCAGAACATTGTAGACATAGAATATTTGCAAAATACATACGGCTCTAAATATGACAGACCCGTTGACTAAGCCTCTCTCACGAACAAAACATGATCACACCTTAGTACTCTTTTGGGTGTTAATCACATAGCGATGGGAACTAGATTATTGACTCTAGTAAACCCTTTGGGTGTTGGTCACATGATGATGTGAACTATGGGTGTTAATCATATACAGATATGAATATTGGTGTTAAATCACATGGCAATGTGAACTAGATTATTGACTTTAGTGCAAGTGGGAGACTGAAGGAAATATGCCCTAGAGGCAATAATAAAGTTATTATTTATTTCCTCATATCATGATAAATGTTTATTATTCATGCTAGAATTGTATTAACCGGAAACATAATACATGTGTGAATACATAGACAAACATAGTGTCACTAGTATGCCTCTACTTGACTAGCTCGTTTATCAAAGATGGTTATGTTTCCTAGCCATGGACAAAAGAGTTGTCATTTGATTAACAGGATCACATCATTAGGAGAATGATGTGATTAACATGACCCATTCCGTTAGCCTAGCACTTGATCGTTTAGTATATTGCTATTGCTTTCTTCATGACTTATACATGTTCCTGTGACTATGAGATTATGCAACTCCCATTTACCGGAGGAACACTTTGTGTGCTACCAAACGTCACAACGTAACTGGGTGATTATAAAGGAGCTCTACAGGTGTCTCCGAAGGTACATGTTGGGTTGGCGTATTTTGAGATTAGGTTTTGTCACTCCGATTGTCGGAGAGGTATCTCTGGGCCCTCTCGGTAATGCACATCACTATAAGCCTTGCAAGCAATGTAGCTAATGAGTTAGTTACGGAATGATGCATTACATAACGAGTAAAGAGACTTGCCGGTAACGAGATTGAACTAGGTATTGGATACCGACGATCGAATCTCGGGCAAGTAACATACCGATGACAAAGGGAACAACGTATGTTGTTATGCGGTTTTGACCGATAAAGATCTTCGTAGAATATGTAGGAGCCAATATGAGCATCCAGGTTCCGCTATTGGTTATTGACCTAGAATAGTTCTAGGTCATGTCTACATAGTTCTCGAACCCGTAGGGTCCACACGCTTAACTTTACGATGACAGTTATATTATGAGTTTATGAGTTTTGATGTACCGAAGGAGTTCGGAGTCCCATATGAGATCGGGGACATGACGAGGAGTCTCGAAATTGTCGAGACGTAAAGATCGATATATTAGACGACTATATTCGGAGTTCGGAAAGGTTCCGAGTGATTCAGGTATTTTTCGGAGTACCGGAGAGTTACGGGAATTCGCCGGGGAGTATATGGGCCTTATTGGGCTTTAGGGGAAAGAGAGAGGAGAGGTTGGGCGCCCCCCCAAGGCCTAGTCCGAATTGGACTAGGGGGAGGGGCTGCGCCCCCTCCTTCCTTCTCTTCTCTTCCCCCTTTCCTTGACTCCTACTCCTACTACTTGGAAGGGGGGAATCCTACTCCCGGTGGGAGTAGGACTCCTCCTTGGTGCGCCTCCTCCTAGGCCGGCCACCCCCTCTGCCGGTGTCAAAATCGGCGGATCTCGGGTAGGGGGTCCTGAACTGTGCGTCTAGGTGGATGGTAACAGGAGACGAGGGACACGATGTTTTACCCAGGTTCGGGCCCTCTCGATGGAGGTAAAACCCTACGTCATGCTTGATTAATATTGATGATATGGGTAGTACAAGAGTGGATCTACCACGAGATCAAGGCGGCTAAACCCTAGAAGCTAGCCTATGGTATGATTGTTGTAATGGAGGTTATGTCCTATGGACTAAAGCCCTCCGGTTTATATAGACATTGGAGAGGGCTAGGGTTACACAGAGTCGGTTACAATGGTAGGAGATCTACATATCCGTATCGCCAAGCTTGCCTTCCACGCCAAGGAAAGTCCCATCCGGACACGGGACGGAGTCTTCAATCTTGTATCTTCGTAGTCTTGGAGTCCGGCGGACGATGATAGTCCGGCTGTCCGGACACCCCCTAGTCCAGGACTCCCTCACCCTCCCTTGCTCCTTTATATACGGGGGCAGGGGGCACCCTAGGACACACAAGTTGATCTTCGTCATCGTTCCTTAGCCGTGTGCGGTGCCCCCCTCCACCATATTCCACCTCGGTCATATCGTTGTGGTGCTTAGGCGAAGCCCTGCGTCGGTAGAACATCATCATCGTCACCACGCCGTCGTGCTGACGGAACTCATCCCCAACACCCTGCTGGATCGGAGTCCGGGGATCGTCATTGAGCTGAATGTGTGCTGAACTCGGAGGTGCTGTACATTCGGTACTTGGATCGGTCGGATCGTGAAGACGTACGACTACATCAACCGCGTTGTCATAACGCTTCCGCTTACGGTCTATGAGGGTACGTGGACAACACTCTCCCCTCTCGTTGCTATGCATCACCATGATCTTGCGTGTGCGTAGGAAATTTTTGAAATTACTACGTTCCCCAACACTAGTAATGATAATGATGTAGAGATTGAACCTGTTGTTGATCTTGATAACCCACAATCAAACAATCAACGTTATGATAAAAGAGACTTCGTTGCTAGGAAGCACAGTAAAGAAAGAGAACCATGGGTTCAGAAACCCATGCCTCTTCCTCCTAAGCCATCCAAGAAAAAGGATGATGAGGATTTTGAGCGCTTTGCTGAAATGATAAGACCTATCTTTTTGCGTACGCGTTTGACTGATATGCTTAAATCGCCTCCTTATGCTAAGTATATGAAAGATATTGTCACTAATAAAGGAAAGATACCAGAAGCTGTAATTTCCACCATGCTTGCTAATTATACTTTTAAGGGTGGAATACCAAATAAACTAGGAGATCCAGGGGTACCAACTATACCATGCTCCATTAAAAGAAACTATGTTAAAACTACTTTATGTGATTTGGAAGCCGGTGTTAGTGTTATGCATTTCTCTTTATAACGTAGCCTTGAATTGAATAAGTTGACACCTACTGAAATCTCTTTGCAAATGGCTGACAAATCAACTGCTATACCCATCAGTATTTGTGAGGATGTGCCTGTTGTGGTTGCAAACGTTATTATCTTAACGGACATTATTATTCTTGATATTCCTGAGGACAACAATATGTCAATCATCCTTTGTAGACCCTTTTCAAATACTGTAGGGGTTGTTATTGATTGCAACAAGGGCAATATCACTTTTCATGTTAATGGTAATGAGCATACGATACACTTTCCGAAGAAACAACCTCAAGTTCATAGTATCAATTCTATTGAAAAAAATTTAACTATTACTATTGGAGGTTTTAATTCCCCCTTCCTACTGTTAAAAATAAATATGATATTCTTATTATTGGGGGCATGCATATCCCTGTTGAGGTAACCTAGTCTTATTCAAAAATTATCCGGTTTCATGTCATTCGGAAGAAGTTTCTTAATAAGACTTGATCAACCTTGTTAATGGATTCCTTTTGATGAGCATGAGATGGATGAATTTAGAAAGCACAACTTTCTGTACCCTCCTTTTACATTCTGTTATTTAGAATAAAGAAAGCAAAAATAGTATTTTCTATCTGTTTTCTGAATTATCCGTGCAATAAAAAATGTCGCGAAAACAAAAGTTTTCCTAATGCCCTGTAAATCCAGTATGATTTTTTTTAGAATATGTGAGAATTTCTGGCACTGAGAACACACCAGGGGGATGCACCAGTGAGCCATAACGATGGAGGGCGTGCCCTCTGTCTTGTGGGTCCCCTCCACTTATTCCAGCACCCATCCACTTAGTCTTCCTCCAGAAAAAAATCATCCCCTAGCTCAAACTCGTGTTCTTGCTCATTGTGCTGCCATTTTTGATCTCCTTATGCAAAGCTCCATTTGCAAAACTGCTTTGGGGGATTGTTCTTCGGTATGTGACTCCTCCAATGGTCCAATTAGTTTTTGTTCTAATGCTTTATTTACTGCAAATTTTTGTTGCTGAGTTGACCTTGTTCTTGAGATTGCATGCCAAATTTATATGGTCCAAAGTAGTTTTGATGCATGATATAGTCTCTAGACACATGTAGGCGTAGTTGTTATCAATTTTATTGAGTTTGGTTCACTTTTATTTTGAGTCATTAAAAATTTCAGAAATTTTTCCGAGGAAGAAAAATGTCTAGGAAAATGTACCAAGGTGGTTCTTCGAGGAAGCAAGCACCGGGGCTCGCGATACGTGAGCCGGACCTTGAACCACCAAGGGAAGCTCAAGTGTGGCCTTGTGAATGGACGTCAGATGAATTTATGGTTCATGCAGGCTTCAAGGATGAATTTGATGCATATGCATGCAATGCTGATCTTAAGGACTTCGTATCATATAAGTGCCAACAATACTATTACCTCACCGATTCCTTTGTGTGGAGGTTTGAATTTTCATCTAAGCACAATACCCATACTGCTTTATTTGATCTTTATGATGAATCATATACCATGGACCTTGAAGATTTTAATATTGCCTGCAAAATCCCATAGTGGGGCATTCATAGTGAGCCTCACAAATCTGAACACAACGATTTCCTTGCTAGCATCACTATGGGAGAAACTAGAAATATCACACAAGCTACCATAGGGAGCATTCACTTTCCTGCCATACATTACTTTGCTCTCTTTATAGGTAGGTGCATTAACGGTAAACATGAGCATAGCCATCTTTGCGTTCCAGATCTTAGTGTCCTCAAATGTGCAGTGTTGGGTGATAAGCGATATAACTTGGGGGCTATTATTGCGAGGAGGTTACATCTTAATGCTAAAGATGGAGATTTATTTGGTGGGATTTATGCAACTCGTTTAGCTAATTATCTTGGTGTACCCATAAGAGGGAATGACATTGAGTTGCCACCTGCTTTTCTAGATTATAATGCTATGGTACGCTACCAGATTCCTGAGAGGAACGAACAGTCCCTCCAGTACCGACTAATCTTTGATAGATGGCATGTTGTCCATATTAGACTTCCTGCTCCTGCCTTCTTTAACTTTTGGGTAAAAGGGAGATATTTTATAACCAGAGAGGAGGCAAATGAGTATGAGAGAACAACGGAGGTCGCTCGCCTCCAAGAAGCAGCTCACCAGGCGGTACCTGCCGCAGCACAGTACAACCCCAATTATGATTTCGGATATCATCCGGGCCAGTGGTGTCCTTAGACCGACTTAGGCCAAAATCCTAAGCTTTGGGGGAGTATCTATTTCTCACCGACATTACATTCATGTTCACACACTCATTCTAGTTGTCGGTGTTCATACTTTTTCATTGTATTATCCATGTTATTTTATTTCTTTTTCCTGCTTTCTTTTTGTGTGTTTGAAAAAACTTTGAGAAAAACCAAAAAAATTAGTTGTAGCTTCTAGCTAGTTTACTTTCCATGTTTACTTAGTAGGAGTATTAAAAGGAAAACCCAAAAAGATTTCTCGTTCTTCTTTTGCTTGTTGGGAGCTTTCTCGTGTAAATAGTTTTTCTCGTCCTTGTTTTACTTTCTTTAGAAAAACAAAAACTCCAAAAACATTTCGGTGTGTTTCTTTGAAATTCTTTTCTTTTCTTTGGGGGTCGAGAGGAGAAGACCACGATGAAAATGATGAGTGGCTCTCACATGCATTATTGTTGATCTAACAAAGAGCCCATATTACCTTGTCTTCTCCTTTGAATAAATGTTTGCATATTCTAGCTTGGTCCAATGCACGTGCACTATTATTTTTATCCACACCGTTCGGTCGTGCAAGTGAAATGCAATAATGACGATATATGATGAAATGATTGAGATGAGGAAAAGCTGGTATGAACTCGACCTATTTTGTTTTTATAAATATGATTAGTTCATTGTTCCTAATTCAACCTATTATGAATGAAACATGTTTGCAATGACAACTAGAGATTATAGTTACTCATGCCATGCTTAATTAGCTAGGAGTTTATAATGGTTTACCTTGCGTGCCAACATGCTATTAAAATGGTTGTGATGTAGTATGATAGGACGGTATCCTCCTTTGAATGATTCGAGTGGCTTGACTTGGCACATGTTCACGCATGTAGTTGAAGCAAAATCAACATAGCCTCCACGATATTTGTGTTCATGGTGATTTATATCCTACTCATGATTGCACTCAGTGTTGGTTAATCTTAATGCATGTTTATGACTTTTGTTGCTCTCTAGTTGGTCACTTCCCAATCTTTTTCTAGCCTTCACTTGTACTAAGCGGGAATACTGCTTGTGCATCCACTTCCATAAACCCAAAGTTGTTCCATATGAGTCCACCATACCTACCTATATGTGGTATTTACCTGTCGTTCCAAGTAAATTTGCATGTGCCAAACTCTAAACCTTCAAATGAAATTCTGCATTGTATGCTCGAATTGCTCATGTAGCAACTAGGATTGTCTATATCTTCCATGCTAGGTGGGTTATTCTCACGATGAGTGGACTCCGCTCATCATTCACGAGAAAATGGCCGCTAATCGGGATGCCCAGTCCCATGCTCAAATCAAATCAAAATATAATTGCAAACAAAACTCCCCTAGGATTGTTGTTAGTTGGACGGTACCCGTTGTTTTGGACCAGCCGTGGAATGTGCTTGTTGGTGGTGCAGGAGTACGAACTTTACCATTCTGTTTGGGAACCGCCTATAATGCATGTAGCATGGAAGATACCGAGAAAGCATGCTGCTCAAAATATTATTTATCTTTGTTTCAAAAACTCGAGCTCCGACACCTCTGCAAATCCCCGCGTCCCTCTGCGAAGGGCCTATCTATTTACTTTTATGTTGAGTCATCATCCTCTTATAAAAAGCACCGTTTAGGGAGCACCATTGTCATTTGTATGCATTGTTTTTAATTGATATTGAGTATGACTGTCACTGGATCTCTTTTGCCATGAATTACAATGTCTAGTCAGTCCTTGATCTTTAGGGGTGCTCTGCATTTATGTTTTGCGGTCTCAGAAAGGGCTAGCGAGATAACTTATTGTTACATCATATCATGATTGTTTTGAGAAAGTGTTGCCACCAGAGATTTATTATTATTACTCGCTAGTTGATTATGCCATTGATATGAATAAATGTGAGACCTAAATGTTATGGTAAATATGGTTAGTTCATAATCTTTGCTAAAAACTTGAATGCTGGCTTTACATATTTGCAACAACAAGATCAAACAGAGTTTGTAAAAGTTTTTCTTTATCACTTTCAGTTTATCAACTGAATTGCTTGAGGACAAGCACTGGGTTAAGATTGGGGGAGTTGATACGTCTCCATCGTATCTACTTTTCCAAACTCTTTTGCCCTTATTTTGGACTCTAATTTGCATGATTTGAATGGAACTAACCCGAACTGATGATGTTTTCAGCAGAATTGTCATGGTGTTATATTTGTGCAGAAATAGAAGTTCTCGGAATGACCTGAGACTTCACGGAGATTATTTTAGTAATAAATAAAAAATATTGGCGAAAGAATCAACCAGAGGGGACCCACACCCTATCCACAAGGGTGGAGGGCGCGCCCACCCCACTGGGGCACGCCCTATGGTCTTGTGGGTCCCACGAAGCACCACCGACCTCAACTCCAACTCCATATATTCACGTTCAGGGAGAAAAAACCCAGAGAGAAGGGTTCATCGCGTTTTATGCTACGGAGCCGCCGCCTCCTAATCTTCCTTGGGAGGGCATATCTGGAGTCCGTTTTGGGCTCCGGAGAGGGGAAATCGTCGATGTCGTCATCATCAACCATCCTCCATCACCAATTTCATGATGCTCACTGTCGTGCGTGAGTAATCCCATCGTAGGCTTGCTAGACGGTGATGGGTTGGATGAGATTTACCATGTAATTGAGTTAGTTTTGTAGGGTTTGATCCCTAGTATGCACTATGTTCTAAGATTGATGTTGCTATGACTTTGCTATGCTTAATGCTTGCCACTAGGGCCCGAGTGCCATGATTTCAGATCTAAACCTATTATGTTTTCATGAATATATGTGAGTTTGGGATTCGATCTTGCAAGTTATAGCCACCTACTACGTGTTATGATCTGGCAACCCCGGAGTGACAATAGTCAGGACACTTCCCGGTGATGACCGTAGTTGGAGGAGTTCATGTATTCACTAAGTGTTAATGCTTTGGCCCGGTACTCTATTAAAAGGAGGCCTTAATATCCCTTAGTTTCCAATAGGATCCCACTGTCACGGGAGGGTAGGACAAAAGATGTCATGCAAGTTCTTTTCCATAAGCATGTATGACTATATTCGGAATACATGCCTACATTATATTGATGAATTGGAGCTAGTTCTGTGTCACCCTATGTCATAACTGTTGCATGAAGAATGCCATCCGGCATAATTATCCATCATTAGTTCATTGCCTACGAGCTCATTTCATATTGATCTTGGCTTAGTTACTTTTCCGTTGCCACTGTTACGATTGCTACAAAACTGCTACTGTTACTTTTGCTATTGTTACCGTTACTTTCATACTACTTTGCTACTAAATACTTTCCTACGGATATTAAGTCTTTTAGGTGTGGTTGAATTGACAACTTGGCTGCTAATACTTGAGAATAGTCTTTAGCTCCCGTTGTGTCGAATCAATAAATTTGGGTTGAATACTCTACCCTCGAAAATTGTTGCGATCCCCTATACTTGTGGGTTATCAGCGCCTATGCCTTGAGGGCGCGCTGCGATGTTGGGAGGTCCGGGCGGCCCAGATCTCGCGAGCGTAGCGGCACCGGCTTGGGCGTCGTGGCCCCCTCTCCCTTCCCGTGACGGATCTCGTCCATGGAGCTTTTGGCGGCGCGGCGTGCCTAGGCTCTAGCGGCAGCCCTATTCTGCGGAGGTGGCGATGGTGGGCTTGCTTCGTCCGATGGTGCTGCCTAGGTGGCGACAGCTTTGGGCAGCACATCTTCCCTCCCTACCCCAGATGGGATCTCGTCCAGTGGAGCTCTGCCGGCGCAACGCGTCCAGGCTCTGATGGCAGCCATGTCCAGTGGTGGGGGTCGTCTTGGGTAGGCAGGCGCCCTCGGAGGCTGCTGGGCACTTGGTGGTGCTGGCAGCTGCAGTGTGGTTCGGCGGGGTGGTTCCGGCTATTCTGGTGATGGTGCGGCTATTCACAAGTGGCTCCTTCGGCAAGGTGCTGCAGCAGTAGCGATGTGAATCAACTTGGACGGTGTGGCTCTATTCTGATGGGTTGGATTGTAGGTGTGCGGCGATACGGATGAAAATCCTGCCCGGCTTTGGTCGGTGCCAGCGGCGACGGCACATGTCGGTGTCCTTCACCTTCCTGGAGGCGTCACTACTGGAATCAGCTTATTTGTCGTCTGCCAGTTCTTTGCCGTCAGCTGGCAGACGGCAAAGAGGCACTTTGCCGTCTGCTTGCAAAAAACAGACGGCAAAGATGCTAGTTGCCATCAGCCAATCCTTTGCCGTCTGCCAGTTGATGACAAAGATTCTTTGCCATCTGCTGGTAGACGGCAAAGGATTGGGTGGGGTCCAATGGATGCCAGCGCTGTAACGGCCCACCAGCCCTACCTCTTTGCCGTCTGCCAGCAGATGGCAAAGAATCTTTGCCATGTGTTGGCGGACGGCAAAGAGGTGGGGCTATCTCTTTTTTTGCAGGTACAAAGAAAACCGTTGCCCCCACCTCCTCTCTCTCTCTCCCCTCTCTATCTCCCGCTCGTCTCTCCCTCTCCCTCGCGCGAGCACCTACGGCGGCCGATTTCGGCGAGCTCCGACGGGATTCGACGGCGCCCAGCACACCCACATGACCCCCTCGCCCCACTCCTCCATCCCTCCGACCAGATCCGACTCGCGCGTCCTCCTGCGACCACGCGTGATGCTCCCCTGCGGCTAGGGTTTCGGCCACCACATCGCCGGCGTGGCTCCGGCGTTGCTCCAGTGACTCAGGTGAGTCTCTTCGCTCCTCCTCGTCACATCCATCCCTCTCTTTCTCACCGCGTCGCGTCGCGTCTCCTCTCCCTCACAGATCCAGCACGCCGGGAAGGACACCATGGACGGGAAGGATGCCGTGGAGGACGCAGCTCCACCACTGCCCCAACGCCATCCAGGTCCGCCCCTTCTCCTCTCCTCCTCTCTTGGATTTCTTCTTTTCCTGCCTTGCACCCGTCCACTCAAGTTCTAAACCAAACAAGAAAAATTATCAATCTTGTTTTTGCTGCATATGCAATAATGGTTGAGGAGGACTCAGTTGTTCACTTCTGTAATTGTGCCATAAATCAGTTTACTCTGCTTGAGGGCTGCCGTGGTTAGCTCGATTTGATAGGGTCCTTATTACATATGCTGCTGGGATTTAACTTGACTTGTTAATAATGAGTGTCAATCAATCAAACACAAGGAAACTATAAATGCTTACTATTTCGTATAGTGATCATTGTGTTGTGTATAGGTAAAACTTGTGTTGTCCTTGTCTACTTCGGAGGCATCATCATGTGTTGTCAATTTAGTTTCTGCCATGGTTTTCGTTTGGTCCTGCTTATGCCAAATCGATCATTCATCGCTTCTGAACATTCCACCTTTAATCTTTGCTTCTGTAAAACCGGCCTTTCTTCTATTGAATGGAGTGTTTGCTTGCTGTGCAGGAAAAAAGTAGCTCATTCATCGCCGATTTGGCATGTGCAACCAAAGTGGACGGACCGCATTTAGGTTCGGTCGCCGTGAGGATCCTCCGGCGGTGCTGGATATGTCGTGGCGCGGTGGTGCCCCTGGGTGGCGCCTCTGTGCTGCGGTGCCCCTGGTTGACGCATTCATGCATGTGCTCTCGCTGGCGCCGCCGTTGTGGTGCTCTCTGGCAAGCTCTGACTTGTTGTGGTGGTGTTGGTTGTGATGCTGGTCACACCATAGTGATGGTGTGGCTGCATCCTGCTTTGGCTACAACTCCTCTTGGTGAGCTTCTCCTTGCTCCCCTCCTGATCTCTCTAATGCATAGCTGTAGCATTTGATCTTGTTGGATGTGAGGCTCTATTAGCTGTGGTTAGCTGTTGTAGATGAGCATCAACTTGTATTGGAGCTCTCTGTGATGGATTTTTGCTGTGTCAGGATTTTGGTCAGTGACCTTCTATGTGTATTTGTGAAGTATATGTACTCCTGTACTGCTTTGTTCTGTGTATTTGATCCTGGAGTTGTTACTTTGCTCAGTTACTTTACTCATGAACAGATACTCACTTGTTCTTAGTTATTTTACTTCTAATACTGATATGAACAGATACCACTTGGTTTGGCTATTCCTATTTGTCTCTTTCTAATAGCCTATGAACAGATGCTATACTTGGTTTTGGCTGTTACTTTCCTAGTCTTCTACTGATAAGATAGATACTACATCTGATTTGGGCAGTGATGCTGGTCTGAGCCCCCCTCTCTTAGGCTTAATTTACATGTGGCTATCCCTGTGCTGTGATGAACTAGCCTTGGCACTTCCAGGCTGTCTGAGCACATAATCCCTCAAGTATTCCTTGAGGTCTTCTGTAGCTCTCCTTAATGGTTACCTCTTCTAAGCTGGTGGTGGCTGGATGTGTTGGGACTTGGTCTGGTTGGCTGGTTGTGATGTATATCTCCTCCTGGAGCTTTATTTTTGGCGTTGCACAGTGACATGTACCTATTGTCACTGGACAAAACTGATTGTGGTGATGAAGTCTAATCTTTGGCTTTAATCACTAGTTTTTAGTTGGCTTAATTCCTGGAGCTAGTACTGATAGTGGTCTTTGTGTTGGCATTTAACTAACTGCTAATTGTGGTGGCTTCTTGATTGGGTCCTTGGCTGGTTCTCTCCTTTGGCTCTTTTGTATTGGTTTACTCTATTTGGCTTTCTAATTAAGATCACTTTGAAAATCAGGATCTTAACTAAGATTATCTTGATCTCAAGTACTGGTTCCTACAGCATTGCATTTCACCAAGTGAAATGCTACATTTCTACTCCTAACCCATTCTCTCTTTCTTAGTGTTTTTGTTATGCAGGTTGGAAGAAAAGAAGAAGATCCAGAGAAGATCTTAGTAATAAGATAGTTTTTAGGAAAATAGATATTTAGTTTTAGATCATTCCTTGTAATATTTGTTGGATATGTGTTCACGGATATGTGTTGGATATATATGTGTTCATGACTATATATTGATAACATGTGTTGGATATATATGTGTTCATGAGTATTGGTAATATGTGTTGGATATGAGTGTGTGTGTGTGTGTGTTTGATTTTCTGTGAAAATGAATTGATATAAGAAGAAACAGAATTAATGCCTATTTGGTCTCTTTGCCATATGCCATTAGATGGCAAAGAGCCTGCAGCATTTGCCGTCTGCCAGCAGATGGCAAAGAGCCATGCCCTTTGCCGTCTGCCACTGATGGCAAAGGCCTCTTTGCCGTCCGCTGCAAAAAACAGACGACAAAGAAGGCCTTTGCCGATCCTTTCTTTGCCGGAGCCTGTTGCCGTCCATGGCGGACGGCAAAGGCCTTTGCCATCCGCCGTTCGTGCCTTTGCCATCCTCCATGGCAGACGACAAAGTAGCTGATTCTTGTAGTGCGTCACTGTGGTGCGTTGTAAGTGCATCTAGTGCCCCTTAGTGATTTTGGTGTATTGAAGACTTATAGGTTAAGGGACTGATGCGTTTGTGAGTGTACACGGGTCTATAAGTCTATGAGGAGTTTGATATTTACAGAGAAAGTCGACCCCTAAAAATGAAGTTCTTCGACTAAAGACTTTGATATTCTGAAGACTTTCTGAAGACTTTGAAAGTGAAGAAATTGGTGTGACCTTGAGGACTTGATATTCATTCGAGGAACATGAAGCGTGAAGACTTTTGTTTTCGTAGTTTCATTTTCTCTTTCTTGAGTCATAGGAAACAACGTACTGTTAAAGGGGGTCGAGGAAATACTAAGGAAAAATTTCCATGTGATGCTCAACTCAAAATCCTACACCTACCAATCCCTTCGAGTGAAGCCATTGGAAATCTCATATAGTTCAGTCAATTTCCTCAGTGACAGAGACGCAGTTCTTCTGGTCACTGATGACTTTGCTCTGACTGAGGAGTTAGGAATTCGCCAGTGCGAATTGCCTACACAGTGAGGAACATGATAGCCCTGAGGAATTTGAGAGTCAAATTTTCGACCGTTGTTGTGCTGCGCGCCGGCTGTCCCAAAATATCTTATCCACCTAACGGTCATATCATTGAAGGGCATTTATGTCTTATCATGTCGGGCTGCTCCCTAGGCTATAAATAGCCGCCCCCTACAACCACTAGTTGGTTGGCTGCTCCGAGAGAACTTGACACTTGTCATTTGAGAGCAACCCATCCTCCGAGGACTTTGAGCGAAAATCATCAAGTGAGGAAAATCCCAAACCAAACCCCCACAAACCCAAAGTGATTGAGCATCACTGAAGAAATTGATCCCGCATGGATCCGATGCTTGTTACCTTTGAAGACTGTGCTTCTTCTAGACGGTTAGGCATCAAGGTCTAGAGCATCCAAGAGGAATTGTGGATCACCGAGTGACCAAGTCTGTGAAGGTTTGGAAGTCACCTGAAGACTTACCACGAGTGATTGGACGAGGCCTGCGTGGTCTTAGTTCAAGGAGAATACGGTGAGGACTGGGTGTCCTGAGTTGCGGCTCAGAGACTGGGTGTCCAGGACTACATGTCCTCGAGTTTAAATACTCAGCCGCTCCAACCAGACGTACAATTGAGACAGCAGTTGGAACTGGTTTACCAAATCACTGTCTTCACCAACTAACTGGTTCTATTTCCTCAACCCTTCCATTTCCTCATTACTGTGTTGAATGTTGTTCATATCTGTGCTTGAATACTTTGACTGAAGACTTTCACAAATTCCTCAGTTCAATTTCTTCAGTCTGTTTGTCTTCATCTTGTTATCCTGTGTTTACGCTTTATGTACTCTGTGTTTGTCTTCATTTCATCATGATGACCATGCTTGTATCCTGTTATGTTTACCTCTGAGTACTTATTCCGCTGCAAGTAGTTCTTTGCTAAGGAATTTCCTCACCAGCAAATTCCTCAGTGAAGAATTCATTAAAATCGCCTATTCACCCCCCCTCTAGTCGATATAACGCACTTTCAATTGGTATCAGAGCAAGGTACTCCCTTGTTCTGTGTGACTTTGGTTTAACCGCTTGGAGTTTTAGTTATGTCGACCGCAGGTATGATCAAGGTCTCGGCTGGGTGTCCTACCTTTGATGGGACGTACTACCCCTACTGGAAGAACAAGATGCGAATGCATCTTGAGGCAATTGATAACGATCTCTGGTATGTTGTGGAAAATGGTGTTCCCTCTGTCACACCCTCACTAAACGCTACCGATGTGAAGAGATTCAAACAACTCGACTCTCAAGCGAAGAATATCATATGTGGCTATCTGAACAAAGGACAGTATGGAAGAGTGAGTGCTTTGTAAACTGCTAAGCTTATCTGGGATAGGCTGTCCAAAGTAAATGAAGGAGTCTCAACTCAGCGTGACTCTCGAGTTGATGTTCTTCGGAATCTCTTCAACCGCTTCAAAAGACTTGACAATGAAAATGTCCAACAAACCTTTCATCACCTCACTGACATTTCAAATGAGCTTCAAGCCCTCGGTGCCACTGACATCACTGATCATGAAGTAGTGAAGAAACTGTTGAGATCGCTTGATTCCTCATTTGATACTCTGGGACTGATGATACAAGAACGTGCTGATTACAAGTCTCTTGATCCTGCCGATATCCTCGAAAGGCTAAATACTCACGAGTTCCAGCTTGCTGAAAAGAGAGATCTCTATGGTTCAAACTATGGCAAACCACGTGCCCTGAAGGCCAAGGCTATGTCTGACTCTGAATATGAGGATTCTGGTAGTAGCCTTGGTGATCCTGAAGAATTGAGACAGGAGCTAGCACTGCTCGTGAAGAAATTCCAGAAGTTCTCACGACGTGGTCGCTTTGGAAAATCCTCAAGAAGCAGTGATTCCTCATCCAGTGACTATAAGTGAAGGTTGTGCCACAAATGCAAGAAACCTGGGCACTATATTCAAGATTGTCCTCAGTGGGAAAAGGAAATGAAGAAGAAGAAGTACAAGGATTACAGTTCTGATGATGCAAAGAAGAAGAAGAAATCGTCAAAATCTTCATCATCAAAATCCTCGAAGTCTTCATCTCACAAGAAGAGCAGCTCCAAGAAGGCTCGGGCATTCATTAGCAAGGAAATGGACTCTGAAGCTGAATCTGAGGAAAATGATGAAGAGGAGGCGTCTGAAGAATCTGAGTCTGGTGTGGCGAGTCTGGCCGTCGCTACTGCTTTCGTCAGCAAGTCCATCTTCAATACTTAAGAAACTGACCCCACCGACAAGCCTGATGAAGATAATGATGGCTACGCTCCCACCTATTGCTTCATGGCAAAAGGTGCAAAGGTACTCAAATACAACTCCTCTGAATCTAGTGAAAATGAATCTGATGAGGATCTCAAGCCCAGCTACTCTAAACTTGCTAAAATTGCTGTGAAACAACAAAGGGCTTTTGAGAAAGTTCAAAACATGCTAGACAAAAGTGATGATATGTTGGGTGAAGAAATGGATCGCACTAAAGCCCTGACTGAAAATCTTCAGAGACTTTAGTCTAGGTTTGATAACCTTCAAAGTCATCATAACACTCTCTTATCTGATCATGAGAAACTTTCTTATGAAATTCTTCAAGAAAAGCAAGATCACCAGAAGCTTTCTCTTGAATCTCTTCAAAGAAAGGAAGATCTTGAAAAGTTAAGAGTGTGTTATGAAGATCTTCAGAAGGAGCGCGATTCATTACTAGCTCAACAAATCAGCGCTTCTCAGGAAGAATTTGTTCCTCCATGCTTAAAGTGCATTGAACGTGAATCTGCTAATTCTTCACCTGAATGTTCAAATGCTTCAACTGTTACAAATTCTTCATCTGCCTCTGCTATCACTAATTCCTCACCTGAGGACATTGCTAGTATCACTGACAATGCAGGGCTGAAGGAATTGTACATGACAGGCATGTACAAAAGCCTCAAAGGGCATCAGACACTTTGTGATGCGCTTAAAAAGCAGATCCTCAACAGAAACCCTAGGAAAGAGGGTATTGCCTTTGAGAGGAAACTCAATGCTGATGGAACATATTGGAAGCCTGAGCAGTACCCCAAAACCTCATGGGTTGCTGCAAAGGGACCTCCAGTTGATCCGTCTAACTTATCTGGCTTTACATGTGAATCTCCTCATTCTTCTGATGAGTCATTTGACTCCAACTATAAACTGTTCAAAAATCAGAATGGTGAAGTATTTGCTAGATATGTTGGCACTAACTGCAGGAACGGTTCCCCTATGAAGAAAATCTGGGTTCCCAAAAGTTATGTTGAAAGTCTTCAGGTGAATGTCCTCATGACACCACCTGTGAAGAACAGGAACCCCAGATCAAATTCTTCGTATGGACCAAACTCTTCATACGGATCCAAGTCCTCATACGGACCAAATTCCTCACATGGATCAAATTCCTCAAAAGGATCAAAGTCCTCATATGATTATCATCATGCTAACAACTCTGTCTCGCAGGGTAGAACTAAGGGCTATGAATATGTGCATTATTCTTCAAACCATTATGTTCATAAGTCCTCGAAGAATTACTCTGCTTATTCATATGCTTACCCTAACCCCTCTTATGTGAAACGAAATGGTTTGGCATCTTTGCCACCATTCTCATATGGTGCTCGCAGAGTGATGAATTCTGTGCCACCCCTCCAGATGTGGGTGGTGAAGAAAAAGAACTAATCTCTTCTGCAGGGTCAGGTCTCCAGACGTGCTTTAACGTCTGAAGAATTTGCTGGGGACCTGACAAAATGCCTGAAAGGACGCAGGCGAATCATGATGAAATGAACTTTCATTTCACACGTCCTCATACTGCTATATCTGCTTACTGCTTGATGAAATTCATCTGATGAACTTGATATCATATTCTTCACTGATGAAGCATATGAGATTGTAAGCTACACTAATTCATCTGCAGGATGATCAACCCAAAACTACTGAATGGGTCCTCGATAGTGGATGTACAAATCACATGACTGGTGACAAGAATCTATTGATGGATGCACCTTTAACACCGTCACCTCTGAAGCATATCATCTTTGCTGACAAAGGCAAAAGTCAGGTATTGGGTCTTGGTAAGGTTGCAATCTCTAAGGATAAACACATGGACAAAGTCATGCTTGTTGAGTCCTTAGGATACAATCTCATGTCAGTCTCAATGCTTTGTGATCTTGATATGGTTGTTGTCTTTGGCAAGTATCGCTGTGTTGTGATTATGGAAGCTGACAATTCCAAAGTCTTCGAAGGCTTTAGGAGAGGAGATCTGTATATTGTTGATTTCTCTACAGGACCACAACCAGCCGTGTGTCTACTTGCAAAAGCTTCAGAAGGCTGGCTATGGCATCGACGACTTGGTCACGCAGGCATGAGGAATTTGCACACGCTTGCGAAGAAGAAGCATGTCATTGGCATTAAGAATGTCAAATTCCTCAAGGATCATTTATGCGGAGCCTGTGAAGCTGGAAAAATGACCAAGGCCAAGCATCCAGCGAAGACTATCATGACCACTACCCGTCCTTTCGAATTGCTTCACATGGACCTCTTCGGACCTAATCATTACTCAGCAGTCACTAATGATGCATCTCTATATGGTTTTGTCATTGTTGGTGATTATTCTCGATATACATGGGTACACATTGTTACTTACAAACATGAAGTGCAGGAAGTCTTCAAACGATTTTCCTCGGGGGCTTCAATCAACTTTGGTGTGAAGATCAAGCACATCAGAAGTGACAATGGAACTGAGTTCAAGAATTACGGTCTTGATGCCTATCTTGATGGACTTGGTATTACTCATGAGCTATCTGCTCCCTATACTCCTCAGCAAAATGGAGTCGTGGAGCGCAAGAACAAAACTCTTGTTGAGATGGCTCGCACTATGCTTGATGAATACAAAACGCCTCAGCGTTTTTGGATTGATGCAATTGATACTGCGTGCCACAGCATCAACAGAGTATATCTTCACAAATTCTTCAAGAAAACGGCCTATGAACTCCTCACTGACAAGAAACCCAATGTGAGTTATTTCAAAGTCTTCGGTGCTAAATGTTGGATTAGAGATCCTCACCACAACTCTAAATTTGCACCGAAAGCACATGAAGGTTTTATGCTTGGTTACGGAAAGGACTCGCACACCTACAGAGTCTTCAACATTGTTCTTCACAAGATTGTTGACACTGTAGATGTGCGGTTCGATGAAACTAATGGCTCGCAAAGAGAGCACCTACCTTCTGTGTTAGATGAACCAGCACCTGAGGATGCTATCAAGCTCAAGGCAACTGAGGATGTCATTCCTACTGAAGAATCTGCTGAAGAATTCATTCCTGTTCATGAAGAACGTCGAGCTGATGCACCTGAAGAACATGATGAGGAAAATGGTGCTGAAGAAAATGCTGATCAAAATCCTCAGCGACAACCAGCTCATCCACGTGTTGCAAAATAAGTGCAAGTGGAGAAGATCATCGATGACATTAGCGCACCAGGTCCTCTCACACGCTCAAAAGCTTCACATTTATCTAACTTTTGTGGGCACTATGCTTTTGTCTCTATCACAGAGCCCACTAAGGTAAATGAAGCATTTCTGGAGCCGGAGTGGATTCAGGCTATGCAAGAAGAATTACATCAGTTCGAGCTTAACAATGTCTGGGAATTGGTCAATCGCCCAGATCCTCGCAAGCATAATATCATTGGCACAAAGTGGATCTACCGCAACAAGCAAGATGAAAATGGCCTTGTGGTGAGGAATAAGGCACGACTAGTAGCTCAAGGCTACACACAGGTTGAAGGAATTGATTTCAATGAAACTTTTGCACCTGTTGCTAGACTTGAGGCTATTCGCATATTACTTTCTTACGCTAACCATCATGATATCATCTTATATCAAATGGATGTGAAAAGTGCATTCCTCAATGGTAAGCTTGAGGAAGAAGTATATGTTTCTCAACCCCCAGGTTTTGAAGATCCAAAGAATCCTGACAAAGTCTTCAGACTCAATAAGGCCCTCTATGGCCTCAAGCAAGCCCCTCGGGCGTGGTATGATACATTGAAGGAATTCTTCGTGAAGAATGGCTTCACACCCGGTTCACTTGACCCTACTCTCTTTACTAAATCTTATGATGTTGAACTGTTTGTGTGCCAAATATATGTTGATGATATTATCTTTGGCTGTACTGACCAACGTTATAGTGATGAATTTGCCTATATGATGAGTGAAGAATATCAAATGTCTATGATGGGAGAGTTGAAATTCTTCTTAGGTCTTCAAATCTGTCAGCAGCGCAATGGCATATTCATATCTCAGGAGAAATACCTCAAAGATGTACTGAGGAAATTCGGCATGCAAGATTGCAAAGGCGTCAAAATTCCTATGCCCACAAATGGCCATCTATGCACTGATGAAAATGGTATTGACTTCGATCACAAGGTATACCGCTCCATGATTGGTTCTTTATTGTACTTATGTGCATCTAGGCCAAATATAATGCTTAGTGTTTGCATGTGTGCCCGATTTCAAGATGCACCGAAGGAATCGCACCATAAGGCTGTGAAGCATATTCTTCGATATCTAGCTCACACACCAACACTAGGATTATGGTACCCCAAGGGCTCTGCTTTTGATCTCATTGGATATTCTGACTCTGACTATGCTGGTGATCGTGTGGACCGCAAGTCAACATCTGGCACTTGTCATTTCCTCGGACGATCTTTGGTCTGTTGGTCCTCGAAGAAACAGAACTGTGTATCACTGTCTACTGCTGAAGCTGAATATATTGCTGCTGGCTCATGCTGTGCTCAACTGCTTTGGATGAAGCAAACCATCAAGGACTATGGCGTCAACGTGAAGAATGTGCCTCTCCTCTGTGATAATGAGAGTGCCATCAAGATTGCTCACAACCCAGTTCAGCACTCGAAGACAAAGCACATTCAAATTCGTCATCATTTTCTTCGTGATCATGTGTTGAAGGGCGACATCTCCATCGAGCATGTGAAGACTGAAGAACAGCTAGCTGATATCTTCACCAAGCCCTTGGATGAGAAGAGATTTAGCAAGTTGCGGTGTGAGCTAAATATCTTAGAGTCTTCGAATATTCTTTGAAAAGGACACACATCCTAACACTTATGCAAAATTGATGACTTAGATGTGCAACACATGAAGAAACATTTATCTTCAATCAATGAAGAATAACACTCTAAGTGTGAAGAAATTAATGAAGAATTTGATTCTCAGAACCCTACGACAATTGTACGCGGTGTCTGAAATCATCATTCTTATACGGTGGGCCACGCCACCACAAAAAGTTGAAAATCTTCAATTTGAGTTTTTCCTCATTTTTGAAATTCTTCAGTTTTTCAAATTCTTCAACTTTGCAAAATCTTCACTGTTTCTGTCGTTTTTCTTCATTGGCTATATATATATGAGTTATGTCCTCTACAGCATTCACTTATGGCTATTTCTTCAAGTTGCGTTTTCTGCTAAGTGAATGTGATCGGACCCTTCCCCCTCTATGCTATACTCAACCCAATCTATTCACAAATTCTTCATGTGCGTTCTATTTGAAACTCGTTCAAAGTCTTCACTGTGTCCTTGTCAGCTGAAGAAATTGCGAACGAAACTTTAAAACAAATCTTATCCAGATTTTCGGTTTTACCGCTCAAACCGTTCCGCATCCCATGATGCATTATTATAATCACCCACGATCTTACACGATCTCATCTGCACAGTACGTGGGTGACACATGTCGCGTGAAGGAGAAAGGGCAGGGGCATGTTCGTCCCAAAATCTTCGGGCGAACAGTTTTTACCGTGGCTATAAATATCCCTCTCCCCTTCCTCACTTCATTTACTCCGCTCGGTTGCTGTCTCTCACTCGAGCTCCTCAAACCCTAGCGCCGCCGCTACTCCATCGCCGCCGGTGAGGAAGAGCTTCACTGCCTCGACCTCGTCGCCGTCGTACTCGCGCCGGCTGCGGAAATCTTCACTCTGCCGCCGCCGTAGTTGTCTCCCTCTGCCAAGTTAGGGCGTGGGAGATCTAACTTGACAAACTTCACCGCTGTTCATCTCAGTTCATCGTGTTCTTCAGTTCGGGTAATTAAAAGTTACTTTTATTACTCGCTTTGATTCTCAAACTTTTCTGAAAATCTTCAAAGGTGTTTTATTCTTCAAATCTTCACATATAAACACCTCACACACTGTATGCTCTTGATCCATCTCTCTAAGCACTCATTTTCTTCAAGATTCCTCAATTGTGCGGATTTTCGATCTGTACAACTCTGGAACCTAAGACAAGAACGCTTAGTGAAATTCCTCAAGGCTCAACTGGTTAAAATTCCTCAAAACTTGTCGTTTCGAAAAATCTTTTGAGAACGCATATGACCTCTCCAAATTCCTCGCACCTACACTCTGTTCACAGGAACTCATGTCCGCTGCTGAATCACTAGGTTCTCCTCAACTTAACTCATTTGCAGCGTTCCTCGAAGAAAAACTGCATACTTCTTCAGAGTGTTCAATTGTTCAAATTCCTCATCTGAAGAAAATGGCTGAAGGAAAGAGACCACAGAAAGGAGGAAAGAAACCTGAGGTCATGACTGCCTTCGAGATCCCTGATGAAATATACAAGGATTATTGCACACCTGATGAAGCCAAGTTTGGCAAAGAAAACAAAAACCAGCGCAAAGTGCGCATTCAGAGGATTGAACGAAGATGGGCACGAGAATGGAGGGAATATCGATATGTTACTCCTAAGTACATGAAGAAATTCGCCTTAAATCCTCCATGCCCAAGAGCTCCATTGGCACCTGGCCAAGTAGCTGATCCCACCAGCATCAAGCGTGGTGAGGACTTTCCTGAAGAATGGGCTAGGCGCCAAGCAAAACTGGCAAGACAAGCCAAGGAGGCAGTGAGGAAATTCAATGAGGATTTTGCTGCCGCTGCTGCTGCTGAGACCTCGGTCAAGCCGAGGAAATCAATGCCGAAGAAGCCTGCTCGTAAGCCAAGTGCTTCACCTTCAGCGCCCTCACGGCCAAGTTCCTCAGCTGCGCCCTCACGGCAAATTCCTCAGACTGCTACTGCTCCATCAAAGTCCTCAGCAGCTCCCTCAAAGTCCTCAACTCCTATGCATCTGGCTACATGCCAAAGGACTCAGGGTTCCACAATTGCTTCTGGTGTCTCAGCAAGTTCCTCAGCTGCACCAATGTCCTCATCAGGCCCCTCACTATTGAAGACAAAAGCAACAGCTGGACGCGATCCTCGGCGAAGTCCAAGGAAGAAACATGTTGCATTCCAAGTGCCCTCTGATGATGAGGCCTCTGATGAAGAACTTGTAGAAATCATCAGAGACAGACAAGCAAAGGCCGCTAGAGCCAAAGGCACATCTGTGCCACTGCTTTTGGATCCGAAGAAGATCCTTGACTACATTGACCTCTGGCACCAGGATCCAAACACTCCAATGCCTGATCTGCCTCTGACTCCTGGTCAAAGTCACATGCTGACCCATTTCATATCTCAAGAGAAATGGAAGTTTGAGAAGGCTCGCGAGATAAAGAGAGCTCAAGCTAGAAAGGAGAAGCTTCTGAAGAAGAATGTTGTCAGACTGACACCTGAAGAACTTCTCAAGGCTCAATCTGAAATCCAAGCCCTCAGCAAGGACTTCGATGCATACAATGCTGATTGGCAAGGAGCCAAAGTGCGATTCGTCAACCTGACGAAGAAAATGACAACTGTTGCAGCCCCATCGCAACAAGAAAATCCTCAGGCTGCAGACTCTGCTCAGCCTGCTGAAGAACATGCCAGCATCGTTGATGACTTTCAGCCTGCTGATGAAAACACAAGTTCCAGGGCTGATGACTCCATTCCAGCCGCTGAAGAAATTGCCAGGGCATCCACTAGTGTTGCGCCTGAAGAATCTGAAGAAATCAGGGCAACTGCATCAGTTGCGCCTGAAGAAAATCAACCACAGTCCTCAGCTCCTCCCGCGCCAACACCAACTCCAATTCTTCCTTCTGCCTATGAAGTGAAGAAGACCAAGGCTGCAGAGCGAGCTGCAGTGAAGAAAAGGAAGGCATCAGCTGCGTCAAATTCTTCGGCTGCGAAGAAAATGAAGCCAGTGACCAGCTCTCTTGAAAATCCTATTGATGTCGTTCTGATTTCCTCCATGTCATCAAAGGAAATTGTTCCTTATGGAGAAGACTATAAGATCCCAAGCGGATCTGATGAAGAAAATCATTCTGCTGCTACATCAGAGCAGCTTGATGAAGAAATTGAAGTGGAAGCATTCCCTTCAACGCCAGTCGTTTCCTCACCGATGCCTCAGTTCACAGCTGAAGAGGCTGGTGTTGAGGAAATTGAAAATGAAGATGAAGATGTGGATATTGGATGCACTACACCAGTAATGAATGATGACTTTTGAGAAAGTCAGCATCCCAATACTCCTCTCTTCACTCCTATTCAATAGATTCCTCAGTCCCCGGCTACGACTGTTCAAATGGGCTCTGAAGAAACTCATCCCACTTCATCTGTTCATGAAGAAATTCCAGCCGCTAGTGCTGAAGAACCTGCTGCTGTTGATCCTCAAGTAGCACAAGAAGAGGAACCAGAAATTCCTCAGCCTGAAGCACCTGAGCTCGCGATTCCTGAGGTTGTGCTGCAAATCACTGACACTCCTTTGCCCAAGCCGAAGAATCCGTTCTCAAGCAAGCAAAAATTCAAGGCTGAAGACTTCTTTTCTGAGCATGTGTTCTTCATTGATTATAATCCATATGACTCTGCTCGCATAAGGAAGAGGCGTTTCTGGACTGCTACTCAAGCCAACTTCTATTCCTCAGTGCTCTTTGACAAGGACAAAATCTTCGATCATGAACATATTCCTCATGTGGATATGGAATCTCTGCCGTGCTTCGAGCCAGTCCTCAGTGTTATTCACGATGCAGGACTACTGAATTTCTGCACTGATATCTGTGATTGGAATGAATAACTCATTCTTTAGTTCTACTCCACACTGCATATCACCGGAGATGCTGAAGACGTCAATTCATGGGTGCTGGATTGGATGACCAAAAACACTCACTACAAGGCACCAGCAACTGAATTGCTTCGTGTCCTTCCTCTTGATCCTCCCCATGACAGTGCATGTTGCATCTACAATGACCCTGAACTAACGAATCATTATATGCAAGTGCTCATGAAGCCTTTGAAGCCAGGGCAGGCCCCACGAACCAAATTCCTCGTTAAGGACTTGCTATATGTGCCCCGGACTGTCTATCGAATCATGACGAAGACAAATGAGTCCAATCAAAGGCCACGACTCAAATGATGAAGATGTCATTGGCATCATGAAGAACATGCTTTTCAACATCATTCATGGCGTTCCCGTCAACTTCCATGATTTCTTCATGAGGACTCTTGCTAATGTTGCAATGTCACCTTTCGAGCTGAAGCCCTATGCGCCTTGGATTATGAGATTCATAAGGGCAAGATCTTCACTGAATTACAAGGCTGACACTCTGAATCATGGTAGCTACTTGCCTCCCATTGAAGTCCTCAAGCGACCAGTTTCATCATCTGATGACAAAGGCAAGGCAACAGCTGTGATCGATGAAGGCACTCGTCCATTGGATGGTCAATTTCGTCTGGCTACATCTTACTCCACCAATGACGACTCTGCTACACATGACACTGCCGCAAATACCTCAGCTAAGCAAAAGCCTCAAGCCACAGCACCCAGGGTGATGACTGACCATGAGTTACTCCTCAGTCTTCATCAGAAGGTTGATCGCAATCACAAATGGGTGAAGCGTCAGTTTGCTGCTATTCTTCACAACATGACCTCAACCCATAATGCTGTGAAGAAAAACCATTATCACCTTCATGAAACCCTCAACCGCACCTGGGCTGTTCTCACTCATGTATATATCGCGGAAGAACTAAAGACTATGGGTCTCCAGGAAGCATTTGACTGGTCTGCACCACCTCCGAAGAAATTCAAGAGAGTCAAAGTTCCTGGTCTGGTAGCCAGCTCTTATTCTTCATCGCGTGAAACTGATGAGCATGAAGATTTGGACGACACTGCGGCAGGCCCTACTTCAACAAACAACCCCGACAACGCTGGCGCTCCTCCATCAACTTGAAATTCTTCAGGGGCGTTAGTCCTCAGTTTCAATCCTTTTGGTCACTTGATGACAAAGGGGGAGAAATCTGAGTTAGTCTTCAAGCGGGTTTATATTATGGGTGTTTTGTTAAGTTACAACTCTCGTTCTTCCGAAACTTTTTACTGAATCGAGTTGTAATCTTAAACCCGATGGTGCCCTGATACTTTTGGACGGTGCATGGTGCTCTGATATTTTGATGCACTGTGCTCTGATACTTTTGATGTGATATTCTGCATGCTTATTCCTCGTTAATATTATTGCACGCATGCTGAATTTCATCAGGCACCATATTTCATTATGCATTTCAAATTCTTCATATTATATATCAAATGCGTGTATGAATTACAAGATATAGGGGGAGATCTCCATGATGCAATTCTTCAAATGTGCATTGCTTCAAAAGCAAATTCCTCACTATGCACATATTCAGGGGGAGTTCTTCTATATCTTGCAATCAAATTCCTCAAAATCAGTATGTACACTTCATATGTTTATTCCCGTTGAAAACTTAACGTATATTGTCATCAATCACCAAAAAGGGGGAGATTGTAAGTGCATCTAGTGCCCCTTAGTGATTTTGGTGTATTGAAGACTTATAGGTTAAGGGACTGATGTGTTTGTGAGTGTACACAGGTCTATAAGTCTATGAGGAGTTTGATATTTACAGAGAAAGTCGACCCCTAAAAATGAAGTTCTTCGACTGAAGACTTTGATATTCTGAAGACTTTCTGAAGACTTTGAAAGTGAAGAAATTGGTGTGACCTTGAAGACTTGATATTCATTCGAGGAACATGAAGCGTGAAGACTTTTGTTTTCGTAGTTTTATTTTCTCTTTCTTGAGTCATAGGAAACACCGTACTGTTAAAGGGGGTCGAGGAAATACTAAGGAAAAATTTCCATGTGATGCTCAACTCAAAATCCTACATCTACCAATCCCTTCGAGTGAAGCCATTGGAAATCTCATACAGTTCAGTCAATTTCCTCAGTGACAGAGACGCAGTTCTTCTGGTCACTGATGACTTTGCTCTGACTGAGGAGTTAGGAATTCGCCAGTGCGAATTGCCTACACAGTGAGGAACATGATAGCCCTGAGGAATTTGAGAGTCAAATTTCCGACCGTTGTTGTGCTGCGCGCCGGCTGTCCCAAAATATCTTATCCACCTAACGGTCATATCATTGAAGGGCATTTATGTCTTATCATGTCGGGCTGCTCCCTAGGCTATAAATAGCCGCCCCCTACAACCACTAGTTGGTTGGCTGCTCCGAGAGAACTTGACACTTGTCATTTGAGAGCAACTCATCCTCCGAGGACTTTGAGCGAAAATCATCAAGTGAGGAAAATCCCAAACCAAACCCCCACAAACCCAAAGTGATTGAGCATCACTGAAGAAATTGATCCCGCGTGGATCCGACGCTTGTTACCTTTGAAGACTGTGCTTCTTCCAGACGGTTAGGCGTCAAGGTCTAGAGCATCCAAGAGGAATTGTGGATCGCCGAGTGACCAAGTCTGTGAAGGTTTGGAAGTCACCTGAAGACTTACCACGAGTGATTGGAAGAGGCCTGCGTGGTCTTAGTTCAAGGAAAATACGGTGAGGACTGGGTGTCATGAGTTGCGGCTCAGAGACTGGGTGTCCGGGACTGCGTGTCCTCGAGTTTAAATACTCAGCCGCTCCAACCAGACGTACAACTGAGACAGCAGTTGGAACTGGTTTACCAAATCACCAACTAACTGGTTCTATTTCCTCAACCCTTCCATTTCCTCATTACTGTGTTGAATGTTGTTCATATCTGTGCTTGAAGACTTTGACTGAAGACTTTCACAAATTCCTCAGTTCAATTTCTTCAGTCTGTTTGTCTTCATCTTGTTATCATGTGTTTACGCTTTCTGTACTCTGTGTTTGTCTTCATTTCATCATGATGACCATGCTTGTATCCTGTTATGTTTACCTCTGAGTACTTATTACGCTGCAAGTAGTTCTTCGCTAAGGAATTTCCTCACCAGCAAATTCCTCAGTGAAGAATTCATTAAAATCGCCTATTCACCCCGCCTCTAGTCGATATAACGCACTTTCATGCGTCGACACCTCGCTCCCTCTCATTTGGTATGTTGTCTCCATGCGAAAGCCTTGATTCGGTTTTGAATCGGCGATGACGACGTCATTGGCGTCGTTCCTCCGTTGGGAGCATCGTTTGTTGGAGGAGGGCTTGGAGGTTCCTTGTTGTGTTTCTTTGGTGCTCGCCGCTGCTCTGGATTGTTCTTCAAGGGTGCTATGTACGCCATCGCGGGTGTTTCCAAGATGATGGCTTTCACGGAGTTGTCCGAGTCCCGCCGCCCACCCGCCAACTCTCTTTAGGAGCTCATGGTTGGTTGGTGCGTTGGCAAGGAGAGTCCTTTCAAGTTGTTGCTCTTCGGAAGTGACAGGTGTTGGTCGAGACGCGGCCTTGTTAGACTTCTCAGGGCAGAATCTTTTGCGTTGTGATTGTTTTTGTGATCGTTTGAGTTGGATTGGTTCTTTCTTCTTGTATTTATTCTCTATCTTTTATAAAGCTAAGGTACACAATTTGTGTGCTCTCGAAAAAAATAACTATGGCAGTTATAGGAGTAATTGGCTACAACTATGGCTGTTACAGGTAAAGGTAGCCTTGACAATACTTAAAGCCTTGCTTAAGACTACTCGACCGTTGCGGCTCCCTCATCGTCCCTTCATCTTTCTTGTCCGAGTGATGATGGATGGGCCGACTTGAGGGGAGGCATCCGAGTGCCGTCTGTGCGTCCGAGTGGACTTCCTGTCATACACATCCGAATGTGCTCATGGTCAAGAGACCTACCAATGATGGTGTGGGGCCCTAGGTGGGCCCTAGATGACAGGTCCTTAACCCTATCTGTAGTAGGTGACTTCATCAGCTGCTTCACCAGAGGTAGTGCAGTCCGCCTGGCGTACGAACACGGTGGCGGGCGCGCAACCCCTCCGTTGATGTCGAGGCCACGGACGAACCATGGGCGTTGTCCAGCGCAAACATGATGAGGTGTGCCCGCCGTGCGAGGCAGCGGGCGGGAGGCGGCCTCAGCCCTCGCGGCGGTGAACGTTGGCAAGACGGAGTTGCATTTCCGACACCACGTATGGTGCGCCAGTCTGGGCACCGCAACCGCCTCGTGGTGGATGTCGCCGGCTCGTTCCAATACGGATTCATCATCGATCTGACGTCCACCGACATCGTTCAGGTTCCGGCTCTGACAAGGTGCCCTACTCTTCCTTGTTGGCGACTGGATCAACATTTTGGGGAGCGCAGCTGGCCGCTGGACATGGACACGGTGGAAGCGGGCGAGCTTCGCTTAAATTAGGTTTCACATTGCATGTAATAATATGGATTCGAGGTTTCTAATTTGAAATGTACGGTTATAGAATCAAATATTTGAGGCATGCCCGGTCACTGTTCATGAACGCGCCCAGTCGTGTCCATGGGCATTTGAGGGGTCGAATTTGCAGTTGTATATGCTCTTACTTCTTATAACTAACCAAGGGGTACTGCGTTGACGATGCATAGTACGGTCCCGTGGTGGCCGGTTTAGTTCACGGCTTTGACCCGATCGGTCTCAAATTCCCAACGCGGGCATCTCACTCACGTTCTCACCCCCGCCATTCAAGGCCTGAAGGCCGGATCAACCAAAGCCACCCGGGTGGGAGAGGCGGCCCGGGGCCACGTCTGCACAGACCGGAGAGCTGGCGTCGTGTCGACCTCCGTGTCGCCCGTAGCGCACGGACCGCAGGCAGGGCCGGTCCCCTTTGACGCGGGCGAGGTTGTCAACTTTGCCGCGCTCGCTCGCCCGCCCGCCCAAGCACGCACACGCGCGGGTGGATGGGAACAGAAAGCAGACCACGGGGGCGGGGGGCCGCATGACCACGACCGCGGGCGAGCTTCGCAATTGCATCATGGCCCGCGCGCGCCCTCCCTTTTGCTCTTCTCGTGCGTGCTCGCGGGGCCGGAGGTAGGGGAAGCGGATTTTGGTTGCGTTGAGGGGCGGGCGGGCGGGTAGAAAACTGTCGGTGTGATCGCGGTGAGTTGTAAAGGGCCACGGGCGCGCTGCTTGCTGCTGGTGCTGGGTCTCGCGGTCACCGCCCCTTCCTTTTGCTTTTGGCGAGGGGAACGTGGGAGATGGGACGCTGTCACGCCTGCAGTGCAGCGGATTGTGTCTACCACTGTAATTTTTTTTGCGGATATTGTTGCCAGCTGTGTCTGTGTCTTGCACATACATAGTCTCACATTGACCAAGGAATCACGCGTAAAACACCACGTGTTTAAGCGTGCATGAGCATGGCATTATTGCCTTATTGGCATTCGGTTAGCCCCCCTGTAGCTCCTCGCGAGAGGACACCGTGTTTAAGCTGGCATCCAATTCCTTTGGTCAGCCCATACAGACTTGATTAGTACTGATCAGGCCCTAGGTCCTGTTGCTAAAGCACCTCGCATTGTTGATATCGAAGGAACATGCGCACCAACCGTTGGCAAATTAACGTACTTCCGGGAAGTGACGCGCGGTAGCCTCCTGCTGCAACTCAAGGCTCCATGGCAAGTCTTTTGGGACGGATCGGAGGAAATCCATGGAGGGAAGTGTCTTGTTGCCTGGCAAAGAGTGTGTAGGCCAAAGGAGCTTGGTGGCCTTGGTCTTCTAGACTTAAACCGCCAAGGCTGGCTTTAAGATTGCGTTGGGAATGGCTTAGGCGTACGGACCCAGGCAGACCGTGGTATGGGCTCTCGATGAACACGGATCCGCAAGTGCAGTTGGCTTTTGACAGCATGGTACATTGGAATCTTGGGGATGGCCATAAGGTATTGTTTTGGAAAGACAGATGGATGAGAGGTGCCACAGCCAAGGAGATTGCTCCGAGCATATGGGGCAAGGTTCGTACGCAAACGGTGAACAAGCGGACAGTGCACGATGGATTGTTCAACCATCGCTGGGCCTCAGACATCTCCGGTGAGCTCTCCACGGATGATCTCGTTCAATTGGTCAGCCTTTGGGAGATTGCCATCACGGCGCAGCTTACTCCCACCGTGAGGGATGAGGCTGTTTGGCCCTGGAGCTCCAAGCAGGTGTACACCTCGGCCTCCGCATACAAAATGCTCTTCATGGGTGCGATCAGCGTAGCCTATGCACATTGGATTTGGAAGTGTTGGGCACCTCTCACCTGCAAGATCTTCATGTGGCTTGCGATGCAGCACCGTATATGGACATCCGATAGGAGGCTGCGGCATGGGCTGCAGGATAGTCCCTCACCGTGCTATCTTTGCGGTCAGGAGGAGGATAACGTTGATCATCTGTTGATCCAGTGCGTCTACTCGCACCATGTATGGCACAACATTCTTTCCAACACGAGGGTTGCCCCGGCCCAAGCACCGGTGGTGAGCGACACTTTGGAGTCATGGTGGGGCGGTACCCGAAAACGGATCGACAAGGAGACACGCAAAGCTTTTGATAGCCTGGTGATGCTAGTGTGTTGGCATCTTTGGAAGCAAAGGAACGAACGGGTCTTCCGCTCGGTGGACGCGCCCATCTCGGTGGCTGATCTTGCAAACAGGATTCTCGACGAACTTCGCACCTGGGCGAGGGCGGGCGGACGTGGAGTTGACACCATCTTGTGAGGAGTTAACGTAGTGTGTGGAGTTGGAGTTCTTACGTGGCCTTGGTCGGCTTGTGGCCAAGGGCTATGCATCACAAACTCTTGTACATTGTTTTCTCTCTTCTATAAAGCTAAGATACGCAATTTGCGTACTCTCGAAAAAAGGCTCCATGGCAAGCATCGATCCACACGTAACCACGTGCTACGGGCCAAGCTCAAGCTGCACATGCAGTTGCTGGCAACCAAGATAACTCCGAACCTCCCGCGCAAATGAAGCTTTGTGCAGCTGTGCCGGCTTGCTCGCGATGCATGGGCTCCGCGCGGAGGTTACGAGGACATGCGGCGTCGTCGGGTCATGTAAGTACGTCCGGGTGCAAACGCGCCTTTGCTTCCTCGTCGATCGCAGCTCGCTAGGCAACTGGCAATAGGACTGCAAACGAGTCAAGTTCGAGCGAGTTGGAGTTGGCTCAGCTCAACTCATATTAAAATTCGAGCTAGCTCAACTGAGTGAAGCTCAAGATCGAGCTCTAGAACATGACTCGTGCTCAGCTTGTAACGATCTCGAGCTAGTTTCGAGCTAAATGAGACGGTAAAAAAATATAAATCTGTGGTGATTATTCTAACTAGATAAGGACACAACACGACACAACTTTGTAGGGCAAGAGCTCATCTTGGTTTTTTGGGCAAACTAGCGATAAATGATGGTCTTCGCGGATGAAAAACAAGAAAATAAAGGTGCATATGCGGGGAAATTTTTGTCCAAAACAACAGAAAATTTAAGACGTAGTCGACCACGTACCATAATTAAACCTAAATCTTCTCTACACTTAATTAAGCTTCCATGTTTGCTGGTAAATAAAATGGAGACAAATCACACATCATATATGGTAGTAACATATTATCTTATTTAACTTTAATATATGGCGTGATCATTTAACATAATGATATTATGTCGAGCTATCGAGCTAAAATTGAGCAAGCCAGTATTGGCTCAAGATCGTCACGTTTCTCGGTCGAGCTACATAAAGTGTTCAAACTCAGCTCGTTTCTTTTTGAGCGATCTTGAGTTGAGCCAAAAAACGAATCGATCTCGAGCAGCTCACGAGCCTCGATCTTTTCTTGCCGCCCTAACTGGCAACACATACGTCACATAATAACATTTTCTCTCATCCGTGGTTTTAAAAACAAAAGACCCGCAGAAAATCGAACATTCATTTGGACCTCTTTTCTTTCAGAAAGAATGGGACTACGATCCTTAGTGGTATAATAATATTTTAACTAGAAATTTATGTGGTCTGACTATATATATATTTTTTTTTCAAAAATCGTTAAATATAGTATATAAGATCACGAGCAATACAAAGCATCTTAAACATAATAAAATTTATATTGAGATTATGAGACCATTGAACGACCACTACCGCCGTCAGAATGAGCCACCGACACGCCGATGTCGTAGCTCGCCTACCGGAGCCGGATTGACCTTGTCGATGACAGACGAAAAGTCTTCATGCACGTCCCCCTAAGGACAAGCGCTATGGAGCCACAGTTGTTGCCGTTGAACCCTTGCTAAGATCTGAAGCACCTGACATCAAATCTCGCCACACGACGAGAAATCCTAACATCACCACCTCAAGGAGATGGCAAAAATCTACCCACGTCTAGACGGACGAATTCGAGAAG
The DNA here is from genome assembly GCA_963921465.1 of Triticum timopheevii. Taxonomy (NCBI): domain Eukaryota; kingdom Viridiplantae; phylum Streptophyta; class Magnoliopsida; order Poales; family Poaceae; genus Triticum; species Triticum timopheevii. The sequence continues at coordinate 418,104,970 of OY997266.1, read as the reverse complement.
GATCGAAGCATAGAAGATAAACTTAAAGAAAGAACCCCGCCATCCGCCCGAGCATCGCACCTGCAAGGACAAAAAAGCCTATCCTAAACTATCAACTTGAATGAAGGCACCGGAATTGTCACGGATATACCCCGCGGTATGACCCGGCCGAACTTGGCGACTCACTGGCGACCCGCCCTGACTTGGCGACTCACTAAATGACCCGCCCGGATCTCTCCACTCACTGATAACCCGGCCGAGCCAGGTGACTCATTGGTAACCCGGCAGGCTGGTTAGAGGAGTGACAAGACCCGGAGACCCAGAAGGCCGGCTCATGTTATGGTGGGCCGGCTTAAGAGGAAAGCATAAGGAATATTCCCTTACAAAGAAAGTAAGACTAGGACTCCACTTGTAAAAGAGTAATCCTAATCCTACTAGGACTAGTCATGTAAGGCACCCCAAGAAGGACAAGTTTTACAAGTCTAGATAGATAGACAAGTCAAGAGCTCTCGAAAGAGAGCACCCCTGTAATCGTGATCCTCATCATCAATATCAATGAAGCAGGATCTAGGCTTTTACCTCGATCATGAGGGGCCGAACCTGGGTAAAAACCTCGCGTTTCTCGTCCCACTCAACCTCTCTCAAGCTATCACATAGATGCGTTGGACTCACGATAAAGTCCTCACACTAAGGACATCTGACGTGACAATTCCACGACAGGAATTCTCCTTCCTGCCACCGGCCGCCAGAGCTGTAGGCAGAGACGAGGCGAATTCACAAACTCGTCGGTGAAGCCTATAGGGGAGAGTTTGTTCTGACTGCTTAGGGTTAGGAGAAGAAAAGAGACCAAGGGTCTCTTTGTTCAAAAGATTTTCATAGGATCTTTAAAGGATTAGAATCCTTAGATTTTTTTTTCCCTACATTGGTCGTTTGATTCGTAGGACTGAATCCCGTAGGATTGACTCCTAAGGGGCTGTTTGGATTGTGACTATCATTGCCATATATCGCCACATGATTTTTGCCACACTTGCCTTATTTGAGTTGCTCAAATTATTAGCTACACTTTGGCTTGTCTAAGGGAATCTTGCCACATTTTTTGTGTCTATTACATGTAGGGTTCACTACTCATAAAAAAAATTCTTGCCTTAGGTGTGGCTAGAACCAAACACCTACCTAACTTGGTCGTTGCCTAAGGTTATGTGTGGCAAAGTCTGGCAAGGTGTGGCTAGGAACCAAACAGCCCCTGAGGATTTATTTATACTACATTTCACAGGAATTCTAATATCCACTCCAACCTCTTGAAGGAATCCTTTGTTTTTCCCGTGACACAATCAAACAAACTCAAATCCTACAGGGATCCAATGGACATGCCATTCAATCATACATTTGTCCTATTCCTGTGTTTTTGTAATCCTATGAATCAAAGAGGCCCCAAGTTTGCTTTGTGTGTGGTTTGACTATGATTTGACCATGTTTATTAGAATTTATGTGTTCTATGAAATCCCTTGAATCAAACATTCAAGTTGACTTTCCGACTGTGTACTATAACAAATTCTGCCCAGCTCCGGCGAGGGAGAGGCGATTATGTCGGCTCATCTTCGGCTCGCTTCAGTATTTGTAGTCGTCGATAGATGACTACGATTTTGAATGTAATCTTTATTATTTTTAGGTGTTTGTTGTGTTGCCATGATTAAAGATGAATAGATCTTAAGTTTTTCAAAAAAAAAGTTGGCATTAAGAAAAACTGACCCAATCTCTATTTTTACTAATCATATGTCTTGTGTATACATTCTTATTTCGCCTTTGCGTTTTTTCTATTCTTTTGTTTCTAGAATCATGTGAACCAGTCGAGCCTCAGATGACAACCAGCAAGTCACGCGCTCACTCGTACGAACTTTGAGAGCGCCCCGGATGAACACGACATACCGTAGTAGTACGTCTCTACTGTATGCCAGGTCGGCAGCTGTGCACAGTGTACGTATATCATCCTTTGCACCACGTCCGATCCGTCCGGCGGCAGTCACCACCCACCAGCGTCATGTCTATGATGACAATCTGAGATCGGATCGGAACTCAGCCAAGTGCTGGTCAGTGGCCACGCCGGACAACTGGAAACAAAAGCTCAACGCCTAAACGGTTGGGGACCCAGCATACAAAATTGCATACCGTCTACTCTAGCGTAGCACAGAAATACAGACCGACGACGCGACCAAGGTACAGGTGCTGCTGAACTGGGAAGGTTCTACTAGTCCTGCATACCTGAAATCACCCCCAAGTCAAGAGAAACAACAAGCATACTTGGCATACAGTTTCACTTTCACAGCATACTGCCTTCGCCTCAGAGGTGAAGGCAAAATTCTACTAGTACAGATCTAGAGACTAGCAAGAAACTTCAGGCAACGTCTACAGCTTGGGTAATAATAGATCCACATTGCCATAGTCTACACCAGTGACACGTTTAACCAGCAACTGACGCCAGCGAACGCTGATCTCATTGCATCCCGCTTGTTTTCTGGACGATCTCATCATCTTTCATGTACTTCTCCTGCACTGCCGCTGTTGTAACCATATATGTTAAGGGAAAAAAGTGTGCAAGCACTTGACATGTAGTATAATGGATTGGTGCATCAGGATTCAGGAGCATGTCATTGCCAAGAAAAACATCATGCAGTGTACACTCTAGTAGACTAGTGGTACCACACCTACATATTGAGGTAAGACTATCAGATTCGTTGTCATGCGATCTAGTCTAGTCACCATATACTTTATACTATTCGGCATAGAATGAGTTAACAGGACCATCAATATGCATGTACACGCCACAACGCCAGAAATAGGTGACCTAAATAGTGCACTTCTACCACATTAAAGAGCATATTAAGTAATGGGACAAGAAAGATGCTTGTTTGAATAAGTTGGTACAAGAGGCAGTAAAGGATATCTGTAGTAGTCCCAGTCAAGAGGCGCAGCTGCGATTTTGCTGAACTCAACAGCGCTGCTGTCTATGGAAGAGAATATATAGCCATTGCTCTTGTCAATCAACTTCACTAGATTACCGACACTTTCCTTGTCCTAGAGGCAAAAGTAGTAGGAATTAAGTCTATTGAATTGCATGCACCAACCAGTTCACCAACATGAAACTGAATTGAAATAATAAATTGTTTCCAGTACAGACCTGGATGTCCAAAGTCGAAAAATTGACTAAGCTAAAATCATCAATCACATCACATAGCTCTTTCGTAAGTTTCCTGTCAGCAAAATACAAAAGGGTTCTAAGAAACCTGAAGTCTAAAAACAGCATATCATAATTAACACAAGTATAAGATCACCAACATTGCAGGTCTTCCGTGAATGATTCCAAAGGTTACTGCGTTTAAGGGTTCATAATGCTGCGCTTAAGGGTTCATAACATTTGACGGTGCAACACTAGTCTACTGAAGATGCCTGAGATCCTTTAACAACTTCCGAGTGTTACTATGCAAGTGCATTACTACATTAGATCACTATCTTACCTGAACAAGGAGAGTTCTAGATCTTTGTGCAAGTACATTAATTGTAGCTTAAGAATGTTTACACAATTTAAAAGGGAAAACAATAACAAATCAGTGCTGTGTTATAATTTATAATGCTTTTCAGCGAATTGGAGATGCCTACTAAAGGACTAACTGCTAAATACTATCAAGTCTGGACAGGTTTATGACTTTCAGTAGGTGCAGTACGGACTGTACGTACCCCTTACCCAAGGAATTAAAGTTAATTGTTAGTCGTCATATTTACCTGTACTTGGCAGAACGAGGATCTTGATCAAGATGGTATTGCAAATAGGAAAGGTCTTGGACATCAGTGTAGAAGTCAAGGTTGAATGCTGATAATAAAGAAAATGAGTAACGACTACAGCTGAAACATTTGCTAAACTAAAGGCAGCTGCAGACAAGCACAATACCTAAATTTCCATAGTTCTCAATAAGGTCAATCTTTGATAAAACATTGATGTGTGGTAGCTCCAAGTGTAACATTGTTGATAGTGAAAGAAGCAAAGCACTCACATACTTCCCAGGATCATAACATAAATGAGCATCAACAAGGTGCACAACAGTCAGCTGCAAAATACCAAGAACGAGTGGGTAATGAAATTCATTAACAGAATAACTTGCTTGAATTAAACTGAAAACAGGCACGTACCCGCAAGTCTAGCTTTTTGATGAGTTTATTGATGATATTCCTTGCATTTGTGTGAAGGGAGAAAAGTTCCACTTGCCCCGGGAAATCAAATAAAAAATAGTGATCTGCAGCAATCACCAACCTTCAGCAATTCATAATGGAAAGTAGTACAAGTTGAGCAGCAATGCAGCATTGGTGCGTAGCTGCTGCAATAGTCCTCTACTATGATATTAACCTTTCAGAAAATAGCTCAATAAACAGCAGAATAGTCCAAAATCCATGGTTGCAGATTATTCACAACTCTAATTTGGAGTAGCAAAAAGGTTCTGTCCAAGGTCATAGCAAAGTGAGTTGACCATTTTAAAAGTAGGTTGATCTGTATTGGCAACTTATTACTTTATTCTTCAATTGTCCCATAAGGAATTATTAATTTTCATCAAAGGTTCCCAGCACTTCAATTTCAAAACAGAATCTGGCGGCTTAGTTATGAATAGAACTGGGTAAACCTGCTTTCTATCTACTCCCTCTGTCCCAAAATAAGTGTCTCAACTTTATACTCCCTCCTTCCCAAAATCTTGGGCGTCTAACGTTTTAGCACGAAAAATAGCGCAGGTGGGCGTTACTTGAGCGGTCGTAGGCTGGACGAGGAAAATTGCCTCCCACGATTTCCTCTCTAACCCCACGATCTCCTCTCTGACTAAGTCATGGTTGAGCGATCCAATCTGAACGCCCCCGATCAAACTTCGATTTTGGAGGGCCCTCAACCAGCGACTCCTTTATTATAGCTAACTAACCGTAAGGAAGACCCATCCACAATTAGCGATTTATTCTTTCCAAATAACAAGCCATACTTAGCGTCGCTGTAACTGCTCGAGAGAGAATACGTACTGCGCCTTAGATTATGGGATTGCATGCTAAAACTAATGCGCCCAAGATTTCGGGAAGGAGGGAGTACTTCTTTTGGGAGGGAGTAGTAGACATGAGTGCTTAAAAAGATTTTCAATTTTATGGATATTACAGCCAAAGAATATAAGTTCAGTTTCTCTGGTTCACTATCTTAAAGCTGTTATTTGGACATGGACACGGTCTTAAAAATACAGCTTTGACTATCAATTTGCAATCCAGATCATTGCTAGCTTTCTTTTTTGTAATGCATACAAATATATGTCCTTTCTGTCAATGATCTGGATTGCAAACTGGATCGACAGTTAGAGTTTGACTGACAATATATAATACTCACTCCGTCCCAACATAAGTGTCGCTGATTTAGTACAAAGTTAGTGCAAACTTTGTACTAAATCAGCGACACTTGTTTTGGACGGAGGGAGTAGAATACAAAGAGAATCCATACATTGCGAAAATACATATTTTGAAAATTCACAGCTATGATCTAAGTATCCAATCTAAATATTTGTACAGATACTAGTAAAATTTTCAAGATCTTAACTCTACCCTTGACCAAAACGACAGCTTTTACAGCACCAGAGCAAGGTTCGGAGAAAAGCACTCTGCACTCACCTTCAATAAGAGGTTTCAGTTTCTCTTCAAGCCAGTCAATATTCATCTCCAAGTAATCCATGCAATACACAAGCCCTGACAAAGATATCAACAGCACAGCATAAGTAAGATAGAAATAAAACAGGTACACTTGATTCTTGAACACTGGATCAACCTCCATTAGGACCAAGCGAATGCTCAGACATGACATCACTAAGCTTTATGAGGTCCTCAATGTTGATGGCACATTCATATCTAAATACCACTGTCAAGGACTCATTTTGAGTGTAACTGCAGAACCCGGTGGCAACACATGTAAAAAAACAAGGGGAAAGGTCATTTCAAGGCTCAATGAGCAAAGGATACGGCAATGCATCATTCGCGGGGTCGAGATTGATGACCGCAACTTTCCTGCAACCAACAATCAAGCACTAAGACCTTGTGAATTAGGAAGACAATAACTGGCACAGAAGCACCAGAACGGATAACACTGGAAGCCCAGTCATGGAAAGGAAATTATGCACCACGCCGTTCTCCTAATGTTTACCTCCCATCAGAAAATGCCTTATTACATACGGAGTAGATAAACCACACTAAACTGAACATAACACGAGGTCAGGCATTGGAACAGCAAAAGAGAAACTAGCACTGGAAGTCAGGAAAGCAGCTCGTAGTGATGGAGTACTAGTTTATTTTCCCGCGGGGTATGGAGTACTAGCTAGTTAATAGCAAGGCTGCAGTTATTGAGTACCTTCCTACGAGGGAGAGGAACTGGGACATGCCGTTGCAGTAGGTGGTCTTGCCGGAGCCTGGTGGCCCGATCACAACCTGTCCAAACACCATCTCCTCTTCTCGTACCCAGTGGAGGATCTAGGATTTTAAAACAGGGTGGTCCACCTGAAAATTTCGACAACAAATATGACATGCCAACACTCTTTCTAACTAATTTACCAATAGCACATAGAAATAGATCAATATGGTCTTACAGACATACTAAAATTCTCAATTTTACTAAAGAAGAGTATGTGGCATTGTTAATTTGTTAAGAGTGGCATTGTTAGAGTAACTTGTTAGATGGGCGAACAATCAGACAAATCATTATTATGTCATTGATCAGGTGCTCATGTACTGGATAGCAAAATAAGGTGTGTGTGTGTGTATGTTCACAGGACTCTGTATTCATGTACTGGATAGCAGGCCTGATTGTTTAGTTAACGAAATAGACTTGACTCTTCCACCTGATTGATGCAGTAGACAGCAAAGAGCAAACCCTAAATCTGAAATTGGGGAATGGGCAGTCGCGCAATGGACAACTTACCTCGCGTCCTCTAATCGGGCTAAAGGCTGGCCGCCGGGCAGGGTAGCTGGCTTGCTGCCGGCCGAGTGCGGAGTCAGCGGAGAGCAGACTGGGCGGCAGGCGCCGGCTTGCAGGGGCGCCGGGCGGGCGGGGCGGGCAGGGGCGGCTCCTAGGCGTCTAGCGCCGGCGAGGCAGGCGGCGCAAGATAGGGACTCGAGCGGCCGAGGTCGGGGGCGAGCAGGGGCTCGGTGGTAAGCCGGCTGTCCCAGTGTCCCCTGCGTGCGTTGTTTGTTGGGCTAGCCGGCTGAGATGGGTCGGGACGAGTAAGCCATTGTTTGTTGGGCTTCATTTTCCTCTGGTCCATCTGTAATTTTCTCCTATGAGCCCCGTTTAAAATCCAAGGTGGGCCGCGACACACCTTGTCCACCCTGTAGATCAATCGTACCATCCCCTCAAAAAGAAAAAAGATCAGTCCTACCCAACACGACTGCCTCTTCGTGGTGCCGAATAAAAGTCGAGCTTGTACTCCGACGGTAGGCAGTCGATGAGGTACTCCGACGAGAAACCAACCTACCGTCGCTAGATATCGATGAATGCAGCGAGAAATAGGTACCGCCCGCAGAGGTGAAGCAACGGTAGGAGGGGAATAGATGTTGAAATCTTTGCAATGCCCGTATTGTTGACAGTTAGTCAACACCACCGTCGGCGTAGGTGCTGCTTTGCTTACCGCAACCATCTGCTACTGCTCATGGGAGGCATAATAGGTAAGATACCGACAATAATCGACAGAGTTGGGGAGGTGGGGGAGGGGGGGGGGGCACCGGCGCATGAGAGTGGAGGCGTGGAAGTTACAGAAACCCACTCTCAAGTAACATTGCTCGCCGGCAATGCCCTGATCCATTCAAGCGTCGGACTAATAGACACATTAGAGGAACGAGTAGGGTCTTACCACCTACAGAAGGGCCCGAACTTGGGTAAATCCCCTGTTCTTCGCCAAACCGTCTCGAACCCCAGTGCGCTCGCCCATCCAAACAAATCGTCATCAATTGACGACACTATCGGTACGAAACACTGACAGCTAGAAATGATGTTTATGTACGCAAATAATGTAAAAGCAAAGGTTCCTGAAAAAATAGCAAAAGATAAAGTTTGGCTATTTGAGTTTAGAGAGGGACTAGGTACGAGTCTTCATACCGGAATCATTTGGGAGTAGGTTTAGAAAATTGATGTATGGAGCTAATCAGTTTTATTACGGGAGAAGTGGCAACGCCCAAAATCCTGACATATATCAGGAGCAAGAAAATAAAGAAGACACCACACAGAGCCGTGGTGCTCATTCCCTGCACCAAGCAAGCTAGGGTTTCTACTGCCTTCCGCCGGCGGTCTACCTCGTCTCCTATAGTCTTAGGACATTGCTGGCGCAGTGGATCATAGAGTACTTATTAAAAATTTACTACCGCACATGCCGTCTATTAGGTTGCCTCTAGATGACATGGCAACTCCTTAAGGCCTCGTTTGGCACAAGGGGGTCGGAGGGGTTTTCAGGGGATTATCCCCGCGAGGCCCAGAATCCCCGCGAGGCCCAGGCAGCTCGTTTGGTACGCGAGGGTTAGATGGGCCAAACCGCTCAGTTCCCCTTCGATCCCCTTCTACCCACGCGCTTCAGAACACCCGAGGGGGGACGCAGGGATTTGGTCGCCCGACTCCTCGGAAGACGCCGCCGCCGCCGACTCCTCCCCAAGACGACGCCGCCAACTCCTCCCCGCCGCCCGACGCCTCGACGCCAGCTATCTACTCCGGCGTACTGGACTTCTCCCCGGTGGTAAGTCATCGTCTCCCCTCCTTTCCCTCGTCGTTAGGGTTTGCCATCGGCCATGGCTGCTGCCGGAGTTGGTACCGTCCCAGGAGGCGGGGTCGTGGCCGTACATGGCGCCCTGCTGCAGCTGCAGGCACGACCTGCTCAGCGTCTTGGGGTTCTCCTGGTCACGCTCGACGGTGTTGTTGGTGGCGTCGGCGTGCCACGCCGCGGCTATGCTGGTGATGGCATGCGACAAAGAAAATATATGTATCCTTGTTCCACTGTATATTTGGGAGGAATCGTCACCAGTGCTTAACTCCGGTAGATTTCAGTGCGTAGTATCTGAATTCTGAAGTCCTTCATTCCTTCTCTGTAGAAGCAAGAGAACATGCTAGTGCTAGTACTAACTGTACCACTACCAAGTGGAGTCCATTGCTTAGAAAGTTAGAATGCACTGCGACTGAAGCATTGGGTGTAAGACTCTTACATGAAAGTAAATGCAGCACTTGAAGCAGAGATTGATGTGCAAGCAAGAACAGTATGGTCAGGGAGCAAGTTCTTCTTATCCTCTGCAATTATAATAGGTGTCAACCAAATGGATAAAAGGAGAATTGGTTGATTGGGCATGAAAACTAAAGCAGCAGCAGCAGCAGCCTGCAGAAAAGCAAGCACTAGCTAGGGAATAATGGCCATGGCCAACCAAGAAAGGAAGAGATTAATTGCATTCTTCATCACCGGCGGCTTAAAGAGTATCATCATTGCTTTGCTGCGGCTGCCTTTTGACACGGCGGTTAAAGGAGGGAGGAATGAAGATGAAGCCCATGCGCAATCACACAAAGGTGGCTAGAAAGAAAGGTGGCGCTGCTGGCTGCTATCTTTTTCTCACGCAAGCACACAAAGTCACAAAGGCTTGACTTGATTTGCAGCAGCAGCAACCAAAGCTTCTCTAATTTCAGAAAAAGAAGAAGAATGAGAGAACACATGCTCGTTTTCAAAGTCTATATGAAAGCTGAAAAGGCAAAAAATAATTTTACTGGAGATGCAGATAACCATATTCATCTGGTCGCAACTCACAAGGAGTAGCAGAACTGTAGTAACATGCATCAGAAATTCAGATGAGAATTGCTCACCTCAGGGATCGAGCAGCACGCAGAAACCGAAGCCTCCCTCCCCTGAAGGTAGCGAGCGAGCGAGGAAGCACTGCCTCCTAACCTCCCAGCAACCAGCACATGGAGAAGGAAGGCTCTGGGAAAGAAAATATACAGTGCCACTGTATATTTGGCCACAGGTTATATTTGTGAGACTTTCAGAACAGAGCCATCGCTAGCTCTGTTGGTAAGCTGTCTAGGTGCACGTTCGAACAAAGTATAACCTGTGGTGAATGAACCTGGAATGCATGCCTTTTATCATTTCCTTGGATGCTGAATGCTTTTCTTGCTCACTGCTCTTATGCCACTTCATGTTTTGTTTTCTATCTCTAATTTCTGTGCACTTTATTCGTAGTTACAAGTCTAATTTCTGTGCACTTTTAGTGAAGCAAATAGTCCTCTAGCTAGCTAGCTAACTTGGTCTTGTATTGATGGTATCACGCAGATTGGTTCTTATTTCTGTCATTCATTTATTATCTAGCTAGCTAGCATTTCCATTGAACTGAATCTATGTAATGGACCTTGCTAACTTGTTCTCCCTCCATGGACCTTGCAGCCTCTTCCACGCTCAACCACCATCAACCTCCTTAACCCTGACCGAAGAGCTGGCCTTTTCCCCGGTAAGATGTAACTTTTGGTTAATTCTCCGTGAGTGTTGGTGGAACAATGCAGTAGGGATGTTTGTTTCTATAGTATATATGAATGATTGTGTGTCATCTTACATGCTGCTGGTATGTTCTTATTTTGACAGAGGCCTGCTGCTTGGATTCTTGTTGGGGTGGACGAGTTGCCTCCATCTTAGGATCCAGTTGTCACGCCTAAATTCGGTAATATACACCAACTTTTTGGCCTCTTGACCTTATTTCTATCATGTCTTAACCGAAGTACTATATCCTACTTGATGGCTCTTGTAGTCTTACTATGTGTGTGTGTCTTATTAATAATTTGCTTCAAGTCAAGTAAACCATTAAAATGTAGTTCTTATTTGTTGCTTCCTGATTCTAGTTTTAGTGCTGAGATGAACTCCGAGATTATCGATCGAATTAGGAAGAGGAGAAGCGAGGATGATGAAGATATGATGTCCTTTATTCTGCCCGTATTGCATCGAATGCGTAGTAGAGGGCCAATCGAGAGAACTCAGCGACATAGCTCCATCTTATATGGCAAGAAGCGGGTTGATGATATCCTTACAGGCCATGTGAAGAATTGCCTAGTAGCTTATAGGATGGAGCCACGTATCTTCCGGGCTTTGGCATCTTACCTTAGAAGAGAAAATCTGATATCGGATAAAAGAATTAAGGTGGAGGAGAAGTTAGCCTTTCTCTTGTACATGGTGTCTCACAACGCATCTTATGAAGATCTTCAGCTAGAATTCCAGCATAGTGGACAAACATTTCATGAGTACATCAATGAGTTCTTCAACATCGTCCCCATTTTAGCTAGTCGATTTTTGAAGCCCCCGAACATTGATGAGCCACATCCAGTAATCTCCACCGACACAAGATTTTATCCTTACTTCCAGGTTTCCATTTTTAACGCTTCCACAATTTCTTTTCTTATCTAACTTATAGTTCTTTATTGACCTGCAATCTTTGCTTCCAGAACTGTTTAGGAGCCATTGATGGGTCACATGTTCCTATAACGGCAACACCTGGAATTGCTGCTCCATTTCGGAATAAGAAGGGTACCTTGAGTCATAATATTATGGTTGCCTGTGACTTCGATCTGAGATTCACTTTCATATCATGTGGTTGGGAGGGTTCAGCTACGGATGCGAGGGTTCTTCATTCTGCAATTAGCAAAGGATTTAGAGTACCCGAGGGAAAGTTTTACCTAGTTGATGGGGGTTATGCAAACACTCAGTCATTTCTCGCACCTTATCGGGGTGTCCGGTATCATTTGAAGGAATTTGGTCATGGACACCCTCGACCACAAAACCACAGGGAATTGTTCAATCATCGGCATGCTGTTCTACGGAACCATGTGGAAAGGTCTCTAGGAATTCTTAAGAAGCGCTTCCCAATTCTTCATGTTGGCACACTGCATTCAATCGAGAACCAAGTGAAACTTCCCGCAGCTGCCGTAGTTCTTCACAATATCATCAAAATGGAGAATGGTGATGAGACTTGGCTTGACAACCAGCCCGATAACATAGCGCCAAATATTTTTGTTGATCTCCCGAATGGCGACGAGAATAACTATGGGAACAACGACTTAGGGAACACTCTAAGGGATGAAATAGCAATGCAAATGTGGGAAGCATACCATCCTGAATAGCCAACATGATGGTGTGTGTTTTAATCATATATATATATATATATATATATATATTAACTTCATCATCTAATAATGTAGTGTGTGTTGAAATGCAGATATGTATCCAAAGGGGTCTCCAAAGTATAATGTGATGAAAGCAAGTGGGAGAAAAGCTTCACACGGTGCCAAGAAGCCATCACCCAAAATTAAAAAGACACCTCCAAGAGGTATTTGGTCTACTTAATCTCCATTCTCAGATCTTGTGCTGGAGTTTTGATGTTTGTGATTGTTCTACTTAATATTTCTCATTTTGAATATTAGCTAGCTCATGATAGCTCATCACTATTTGTTTTCAAATTGAATGATAGTAACTCCTCTTATCATGTTGAGCATTAAGTTTGAACAATGTAAATTTGTGTTGGTGTAGTTAAAAAGCCAAGAGCTCAATGGAACCCAGCTTTGGAGAAGGGTTTAGTGGAGATACTTCAGGAACACAACACTCCGTATCATCGAGGACAAAATGGTTGGTCAACTGAAGCATGGAATAGGATGGCGGATTTGATTCATGAAAGATATGGCCACACAAATTTTACAAAGTTACAGATTCAGGAAAAGCAGAAAGACTTGAAAGGTCAATACAGACTTCTTAAGGATGCCCGCAAACAGAGTGGTGTCAGCTGGAACTATCATACACACATGATAGATGCGGACGCTAATCTTTGGCAAAACTTGATGGCTGTAAGTTCTAGTGTAGTGCATTGTCTTTGCAAAACTTGATGACTTGTATTCCATTCTTTTGTAATCAATCTTATTTTTGAGCAGTCTAAGTTTGATAAATCATTTCTTTTATATATACAGTCGTGGCCAGAAATAGCTAAGTTCCAGAATAAGCCCTTTCCCCTCTACGATAAGCTTGGTGATCTATATGATGGTGAGTTACTGAGTTGAATGGATTTTCATTTCCTCTCTTTTTGTTGTCCTTTATAATGAATTTTCATTTCATTGCTGTGTGGCCTTTAATGATAACTTGGGTGTTTGTGCAGGGCATATAGCAGAAGGTAACTTCAATTTCACATCAACTGAGGTTACAGAAGTGAGTGATGGTGATCTTGAAGTTGAAAGAGAGAAGACTGCCTTCTCTTTTGACCTGAATCAATACGGTGATGATTTACACATGTATGATGATCCAAGAGATGCCGCCCCAAGTGATGGTCCAAGTGTTGCTGCCTCAAGTGATGGTCCAAGTGATGTTGCCCCAAGTGATGGTCCAAGAGGTGCTGCCCCAAGTGATGGTTCAAGAGGTGCTACACAAAGAGGTGGTGCTGCTACTTCAAGCAACAAGCATGTGAAGGAATCAAAGAAGGGTAAGAAGCGTGATGATCCTATGGTGGAAGTGATGGCACAATATGTGGAGATCAAACGAAAGCAAGCGGAGGAGGAGTCTGCTTTATTGGTCGGGGCAAAAAATGCCCAAGAATTCTCCATCAGCAAGTGCATTGCTGTTTTGCACAAGATGGAAAAGCATCTGCCGCGATGAACGAGCCACTGCCTACCAAGTGTTCAAAAGTGTTGAGAACCGTGAGATCTTTCTTAATTCTGCCTCCGAAGATGAAGAGAGTGCTGCAGTGTTTCTTCGGAGCGAAATGGCAGAGTTGACTCAACGTACTTAAGGTAAGCTACCTTACTCCATTTCTCTTGTGACATTTTGCCCCACTTCATGAATTGGCTGTTAGTTTGCTCTTTTGGGAAGGAAATGTCATCCTGCTTACATCGTGGACATCTCCATCCTCGTTTGTTTACTGCAGCTGATGTCTGATGTCGCTATGTGTAGAATCAAAGCCTTCACCTTCTCTGTTTGCTGTTGTTTGATGTCGCTATGTGTAGAATCTAACATCTTGATTAGTGTAGTATCAGCAAGATACAACTGTGCATATTTTGCAAATCTTTACATTCTTCAACTGGTATAACTTTCTCTGTATTTAGATTGATAGTATGTCTGGTTAGGCTGTGTAAAATGACAGTTGGCCAGATTATATAGATACCGTGAGTCAGAGATGATGATAGGCAGCAAAGTTGTTCCTTAGGACACCGAGGCCACAGAACAATTTTGTAAATGCATTCTTGAGTCAATGTCCCCATTATTCCTGTCAACTGAATCAGTTGAACTGATCTGACACCCACGCAGCGTCCTGATCCTAATTTGACTTGGCCACACCCAGACACAAATATCTGCATATGGAAGGAGAACTAATTTAGGGATTCAAGATACTCTGATTTCCTTTGGTTAGTTGCTCTGTTTCCTTTCCTTCTGAAACAGTCTCTATCTGTCGGGTTCTAGAACCTCTAAGTAAGGTGGCCAGAGTCAAACTGTCAAGCGAGTAAGGAACAAAGTTCACACTGATGTATATAGTTTAAGCCTCACGGTCTATTGTTTCTCTCTGAATTCCTTCCTCGCCGAGTTGTGCCTTTTCCTCCATTATAGGTACCCGGGTTTGTTCTGAAGCTCATTACATGTTCAGTCGATAAGTTACTAATAAAGAGACCAGTAACCTGTTTCAGTTTAGATGGAACACCACAGCTTATAAGCACACAGAGGACTCATCTGTACTGCTAGAAAGAGCACTATGCTGCTAAAACCATCATGGAACATCACTACTCAAGGGCATCTGATAGAAATTGTGAGCAAAAAACATTCCATGGCTGGTTCTAAACACATACTGACATACATACAGTTTACTTTTCTGAACATATACAGTCAGATGTACAGACTAAGGACGGAAAGTTTTTATTTGACCAGATAGGGTCACTTCACACTGAATTTGTTTTCAGCGGCAAGATCGCAGTGCGAGCTTTAATATCATTTACTCAAAATACATCTAACCCTTGGACCAATTTATCCGTTTTTTATAGGGACTTGATCTCGGGGAAGACGGGTGACCACTTTGCTGCCACAAGTCTCCTTCACACCGTGTAGCCCGCAAACATGTCTCAGAGCATTTGCCGATCAAATTTATGTTGTAATGAACCGTTACTTTCGTTGATCGAACATCTTGTATTTTTCATTTGGACCGTGGCATGTATGCATGTAACATTTTCATTTGAACAGTTGATAGTACATGCAACAGATTATATGAGCCTTTTTATTATCCTGCGTAATCTAGTTGCATTATTGTTGCAAGTACATTTCTTCTACGAGCTTTTGAAGCTTTTGAAGTTGTAAAAATTGCATCTTTAATTATAGTATATACTAATTTTGCAAACCCTCTGTATCAATCCCTGTGTACCAAATAGAAGGGGTATGTGAGGGGTTTGGCGATTGGGAGGATTTGAGAGGATTGGGTGGAAGAGAGGGATTCATCAAATCCTCCCAAAACCCTCCTCCCAAAACCTCTCAGATACTCTTCTACCAAATGAGGCCTAATTCTTATAGTCAATTGGCTATATTATTAACCATGCTTTTACTGGCAAAAAAGAAAAATCCAATCGGGTTAAACAATGGACGAGCCATGCCCATGCCCATGCCCCATGCGCATGCAGTGACGCAACAGGACTCCCGGCGGGTAGTAGCACCTGGCAACTCACAGTTCCCAGATCCCCAAATAACGCCTGTCGAACTGATCGATTTGGCACGATCGACGCCGCACGACCTAACAATTAACCCGGTTGATTCTCGAAAAAAAGAAACAATTAACCCGGCTGATCAATCAGATTGCAGAAACGGAGCTCCAGGCTCGATCGCCGCCGCCGCCTGCCGGTGCGATGGCCATTCGCCGACGTGACATGGCTGCCCGTTCCGTGCGACGGTGCAGAGAGAATCAGGCCGGAGATGGATGCGGGTACACACAACACACTATGTCGCTGAGGGAAATCTTTGATCTTTCCGGCCGGTCAGCTATGAAGGCAGATTCATGTGCACGTGGCAGTGGCTGGGTCGGGTCGGGAGACCGAGCGTCCAAGTCGCCGGGTGGGACTCCTGACCCAGCAGCAGCATACTTGACCAGGAACGAGGAACCCGGCCCGAGCTCCATGAATCATCGTCGCGGTGACCTCTCCGCCAAGGCAAGGCAGCCCCTCCCCCAAGTCTCCCTGCGCGAATAAAAGGCCGGCCGGTTGGCTTCCTTCCAGCCAGTCACAACTCGCCACCGCACCAATAAGCCGGCCGGTCCGTGCGTGCGATCCAAGAGTATCAGTATACTGTATACGTGGCTATAGCCATGCTCGGGAGGAGAAACGATGGGCCGCCGACGACGTCGAAGCCCCGATCGGATGGCGCGGGCCTCGCCGGCGCCAGCACCGTCGTCGCCGACGGCGGGCAGGCGGAGGTGGCCGCGTCGCAGTTGGTCGTGCAGCTAGGTGAACACCAATTACCTCCTCCATCGATCTAACATGTCTAGCACTGTATAGTATAGGTGCGCAAAATCATTGATTGTATACAAAAAAAAATCCGGCATGCAGATGAGGCGGCTCGGGAGAGGCTGGAGCGGATGAACCAGAGGCTGAGGCTGCTGGAGCAGCAGATGGAGATGCTGGAGGCGGAGGTCGGGAGGGCCAGCAGTACCGCCGACGACTAGGAGTGGCGGCGCCGCCCCTTGTCGGAGAGACGATAGCTAGAAGTAGAAAGCCTTCCTTTTCTTCTTTTCCCTTCTCAGCTTCTTGCTGATGGAAGAACACGCACGGTGATAGTATCATGCGCTTGTTAAGGCGTTAGGCCTTTTTCTTGTAGTGATGGAAGAACATGACCATGACCATAGTGAATCACGGTTGTATTCCTGAAGCTTTTTGCCACATTTTTGGGAGTGAGACCTTCGATCCCTGCTTGGTTTGAGGGGGTTGACTGACCCTCAGGCTCAGTGGCGGAGCTTCATGGGGGCCAACCTGGGCGGTGGCCCCCCCAGCCCAAGAAAAAAACACCTACTACTCATTAGTTTTTCTGACATATGTTCAGTAAAAATAGTCTAAATCTCATAGTTTTGCCCCTCCTTGGCCCATTGCCCCTCCAAAGATTTGGCCCAAGCTCCGCCACTGCTCAGGCTCGTTGCGGAAAAGTATGGCGATGAGTTCATCCTGTCGCTTTCGTCTCCGGTGGAAAATGGCTGCTGTTCCAAGCATGTATGATGGATCTCTGAATCTTCCTATAGGCTATAGCGAAGTTGGTGTTGATGGAGACAGGATTAAACTACCAGTTTAGGGCGGGACTGTATCAGATCATCTCTACAGCTACCTCAGCACCTTACTTAAATTAAAGACTTCATACCAGATTTCTGCTCCATCTTTCTCCTCGGCTGACATGCAGGTAGGAGAAAGTGCGGCTTCACCACAACACTGTGTACTTACATTAGAACCCTGGGTTTTCACTTCAGTTTTAGGTGAAACTTTATACAGCACAATTGCCTTGTTGGAACTAAATACATTCAACGAACCATACATTTTTCTTATACATGCTCATGATACAAACATATAGCACATCGGCATCAAACTAAAAAAAAAAAGGAAGAAAACGCCGAATTACCGAGACGCCACAAGACTCGCGGAATGCATCCACTGCGCCAACCAAAGCGGTGATACTGCAAGCATCACCATATCGCTCTATTCACAAGCCAGCTTGGTGCCAAAGCTGCTGAGGCTGATTGCAAAGGCCTGAAATGCCGACAGAGGCTGCCGATAATCCATCGTGAAGATGTCGTCGTCGACCTTACCAAACTGCAACAGCACCGTCTCCTCGTCCCTGGAGCCAGCAGTGTCATTGGGGTCAGCGGCAACGGACAGCTGGAAATTCTTGACGGACGCAACTGTTACCCGCCCGTGGAAGTTCAAGCACCAGCACTGCAGGTGCTCGTGCCAGCGGGGAGCTTTGTTTCTTAAAACCGTGGTGCCCATGGGCTTCCGAAACTTCGTCTTGAGGGAGTTTTCCCAGGTCTCTTGAGGTGAAGGGCACTCGAGTGCACAATACATCCTCCTGGGGCCTCGGGATTTGAGCAGGTTGTATTTGTATGAAAGCTGCCCAACTTCATAGTTGCCCGCCGATACTTGGGGGCTGATTCTTCTGCTTCCGAAACGCCGACTAGATCGACTACTTGATGCTTTAGCGCCATCATGTGGTGGCTTGCTATCATATACTTTGAAGTTTGTTCCCCAAAAATCAGATCTAGACAGGTTACAGAAGAAGCACAATTATATCACCGAGTAAAAGAATCAAATACATATATACTTGAATCCAAATTTTCAGTAATGCAAACAGAAACCAAACATAGGGATAGGGAGGTGACATAACCTAAACTAGGACACTGAAATGGTGAAATCAAATTCCAAAAAGTTGGTAAAGTAATCGCCTCAACACTTCAGCAGCCAGTTGCGAGGACACATGATGATTATTTTTCAGAATAAAAATACCAATAGGGGCGGACCATACTGAAGATACTTAGTAATAACCTATGTTTTTAAGGCGGTAAGGCGAGGCAAGGCGCTGGGGGGGCGCCTCACTGCCTAAGCGCTAAGGCATAAGGCAAGGCGGCGCCTTAGAGAGTTCTAAGAAGTAGAATTGAGCAGAATTTGGTAGGCAACTGCAGGAGAGGTGATGGTTGCTTGCTGCTGCCTGCTGTCCTGGAGAGGAGGAACTGCAGGAGAGGAGGGGGAGGAGGATCTGCTGGAGAGGAGGGGGAGGCGGATCTGCTGGAGAGGAGGGGGAGAAGCAGCCGGAGAGGAGGGGGAGAAGTTGCTGGAGAGGAGGGGGAGAAGCTCAGATCCAGCCGCCAGAGGTGGGGTTGGGGGAAAACTGAAACTGGTTAGGGCTCTCTCTCCCTCTGCTAGTAACTGTTGGCGCCCAGACTCTGTTTCCCGCCCTTCTCTTCCCGCCCAGAGCTCTGTTTCCCGCCTGAACTCCCTGCCCTGTCTAAGGCGTCTTCATTTGCCTAAGGCGGGAAGAATGGCGCCTAGGCGGACGCCTTGGACGCCCTATGGACTAAGGCGGACGCCTTAGGCATGCACGTAAGGCAAGGCCGACGCCTTGTAACCTGGGGGCGCCCTGACGCCTAGGCGTCGCTTAGGCGACGCCTTAGGGACGCCTTAAAAACAATGGTAATAACAATAGTTACTCCCTACATCATGTCAGTCTGAATATACTTTTGTTCGTACTACTATAACTGCCCCACTTTCTAGGAAGAGTTCATCTTGATCGTAGTGATACTTAATTATCACCCATTCACCCGTGTTCGGCCAAAGCCTAATGCCAGCAACCAAACGTATTTTAAGACAGCTGATCATGGATCGCAAGGCCAACTCATGTACGTGTCTCTGATGACTACTTTTACGCACAAGAGGCATGGCTGGGAGTCTTGGTCTTGATAGGGCTGGCACAAAGAGGAAGTAGACGTGCACGAGGCCAGGTTGGAGAAAGAGCAGGCGGCAACATGTCGAAGAGAGAAAGAGGAAAATAAATTTTGGGGAAGCACTCTTCCTCCACCTCCAGCACGTGGGGGAAGATGAACAGGAAAAGGGACTAATCTGATTTGGTTTTTCTACATGGAGGTGGCAGGTGAGAGAAGAGATAGGTACCACATAGGAGAAATTTCCTTCAGGGTATGTTTGGTTTAAGCCAAAGCTCACCGACACCAAACATTTGGCTAGCCAAAGGTTTTGCTTACCCATGGTTGGGCCAATAAAAGGGCAACCTGGTGCATGTAGCTCCCGCTTGCGCAGGGTCCAGGGAAGGGTCCGACCACTTTGGGTCTATAGTACGCAGCCTTTCCCTACATTTCTGTAAGAGGCTGTTTCCAGGACTTGAACCCATGACCTCATGGTCACAAGGCAGCAGCTTTACCACTGCGTAAACAGAGAGGGCAAAGGGGAATGGCCATGCAAAAATATCGGAAACCATCCAAACAAGGACCAAAAAATTGGTAGGTTAGGTTTTGGACACAAACCAGAAACCAAACATACCCTCAAATCAGTGACATTGCCGCAATATACAATACCACCTTCAAACCTCGCTTCAGGGGGCTAAGTAAGCCACAGACTTGAGAGGTTTATAGACAAACACGATACTTGAGATCAGTACTTTTCCCTTAATGATAATATAAAAGAGAGATAGAATAAAAAAGAGATCCTCAGGGCCCAAAAAATAAATTTAAAAGGACCATAAAAACCAGCAAATGTGAAGCAATCATAGAAGTGGAATAGCTTGCACACTCCCAAAAGGGCAAAGATTAAAAGTTTAGAGTCTCAAGACATAGTGTAAATACTTCAGCAGACCATCGCAAAATTTCAAGGGTGCAGTGGGTTTCATGTGACAAAGGGATGAATAAGGCACCTTAGGCATGCCACCAGGTCAAAAGGTTTGTTTTGCAGTATTGTAAACGATGCATCTTTGACCTCTGAATCATATTACTAGCATTCAAACTCAATGGAAAAGATACAAAGTGAAGAAGTGGTACTAACTCCAAGTTTGGAACTCTGTAGTACTACATTGTCTAATGGTTTTTATAACACTGAGGACCTAAGTGTGTTCCATAAATCAAAAACCCACTTTTGTGTTCCATATTTGCACCAAATATATTACTTCATCCAATTTAAACACTTAGGAGGATACATAAAAATAGCATGGCAGACTAATGTAAGTGCAGCCATGTAGAATTCTCACCTCAGTTTCCCCATATATGCATTGCTCCCTTGTGACAAGTCGTCAGCATCAAGGGATATAATGTACTCGGTATGGGGGCCACGCCTAAACCTTCTTGCGGCCATGAGAAACTTCCCTTTATCTACAGTAGCTGTCAGACGCAGACAATATGTATATTAAACTATATCATCAGGCACATTTTATAGTGACAATGGTTAAATGACATTACAAACAGTATAACAAATTGTAAGGGACAGCACATGGTAACTGGTAGAACCATAGAATATCCATTTAAGGCAAACTAATGATAGCATATAGCCACACAACACACTTCATCCTTGAGCAGATGAGAGTAAGGAACTAGTTGAGAAAATTGGTGCTCTATAAATACATGAACATGTACATTCTACTGCCTATGCACCTGAGTGTTACAGGTAGTAACAAAGATCAAGTGGGATATTCCAAGTACTATTACTGCCACTAATCTCGTAAAACTATCCAAGCTCCGAAAGACCGGAGGAAATCTTGAGATTTAGATTCTAGCTCCAAAAGATGCTCAAGTCCTAGGCACGACTGAACGAAACCCTTTGAATTGAACTTTTGAATAACCAATCCAAATAATGAGCAGCACCGTCCATTATTTTTTTATTTGAAAACTTAGGGTTATTCCAACACACGGTAACAATTTTAGTCCAGAATTCAGTTGATTTCTGCAGGTTCAATTTCATTAGCCAGTTCACACATGTCTCCTGACGATCCCAGTTTAATTGCAATAATGCATACAGATGCAAATTACCGCTTTGCCATGAAAACCCAACATAGATGCATTTGAG
This sequence comes from Triticum timopheevii, assembly GCA_963921465.1. Lineage (NCBI taxonomy): Eukaryota > Viridiplantae > Streptophyta > Magnoliopsida > Poales > Poaceae > Triticum > Triticum timopheevii. The sequence goes on along the minus strand of OY997266.1, from coordinate 418,083,387 downwards.
TTGGTTTGATTACTAGTTGAGTGCCAGGAAGCAATATGTATGAGACGACTACACATGCAAAAACAATGCAGATGCAAAATAATGATAACTGAAAAGTCAGAATTGACTAGAAGAAACAAGTGGGCGCGCTTCCAATTAAAGCCTTGTTGAGTGAGATCCAAAAGGAGGCAGCATAATAATCCAAGAAAAAGAATGCAATCTGCCTCGTTTTTAGATGAAAAAAAAAAGAAGCTTCAGTCTCTTAGACCAAGCTTCTTATAAGCTAAGGTTTTCGGCTAAACCATTGCTAACTCTTCAATATATTTCTTGCTGAAAGTGTCCCTGGTCCACAAGCCCAAATGTATACGCAACATAAAATAAATACGAGAAAATCAAGGCAGTACTCCCGTCAGATAAACTTACCAGTTGTCAAGCCAAGGTAGAGGTAGAATGTAGAGTTCTTCTTATTCCGCTTGATAAAACACTGCATTGGGAACTCCCTTGGCCCTGGCTGTTTGACAACATGTTGTAAGATTAGCCATACAGATGCTGCATAAGAAAATTCTGCACTAAGTCCCAAGTAACAACAAATTAATCCCTCGGAAAACTAGCTTCAGTAGACACGTATGAAAACTACAGGTACGTTTGGTTTTAGCCTAGCTTGGCCGTATCAAATAATTGGCTAGCCAAATTTTTGGTGGAGTTTTTTCTTGCCCATAAACTGGTGAACATTGGCTAGAAAAGTGATCTAGAATGGACAGAGAAGCATTGGCATGACAAAAGCCATCCAAACATAGACCAAATTTTTAGCGTTGACCAAATTATTGGCAGGGTAGGTTTTGGCCTCCATCCAAACACACCCTATGCTACTCGAAATAGGCAAGACAGAATTTCTGATTTTGGAAGCCTTGCCATTAGAAACCCAATTAATCGAGTCTCTCTTTGCAGGGGCATGACAAAAATATGCAAGCCAAATTTTCTGATCGTCAACACACCAACAGGTCAACCTTCATTGAAACCACCCACCGAAATACACCAAATTTAGTATCCCCCAAACCAAGAATGAGAACGCGAGTGTACTTTATACACGCACACTTCTTTGGTATGGCATACAGCACGACCGGGCTGCGGCACGACGCATGCGGCAGCACCCCACTTTCATGTGACGTCATGGTGTACTCCATCGCCACAGTACGCAAACCGCTGCATGGCTGATCAGACGGTGTGGTGCCCTCGCGCCATAAGATCAGCGAGAATAGGTTTAGGGCACTTTTATCTAAAATGGTACTCCCTCCGTTCACAAGTATAAGATGTTTTAGATATTTCAATATGTACTACATGAGGACTGAAATGAGTGAACAAATACACTAAAACGCGTCTATATACATCCAATTCACAAAAAGTTACAACATCTTATATTTGTGAACGGAGGGAGTACAAGAACGATTAAGGACCTCATTGATTGGCGGGAGACTATCCCACTTCCTGCAGGAACTGAATTGTTCCCTGTGAATTCACGTGAGTCTATCCCATTTCCGTAATCCGATGCCCTATCTCAACAGTGAATTCACGTGAATCTATCCCATTTCCAAATCGCGCGAACAAGCAACCTTATTAGCATCTACTGGAAAGAACTAATGGACCTGATGTATAGGCAGGTGTGAAATTTGTCGCTCAAGCTTCACACAGAAGTCAAAAGTGCCGCAATCGAATGCCCTATCTCAACGGAGAGGAACCTTGGAAAAAATTACGGATCGAAAGGGGGGAAATCGCATCATCAGTTCCTCCTTAAAAACTTAAGTTTGGAATGGGGATTTCCACAGCCCTGGACCACCACACACCGAACCGGAAGCAGAGACCCCTACCAATTGACGGGTATGAGGGCACAAGCCCACCAGGCGCAGCTCCCGTTCTCACCTGCTTGAGCGAGGACGGGAAGGTGATCTTTCCGGACACCGCGGGCGGCCGCACGACGGCGACGGCGGCGTCGCGCCACCGGCGGCAGACGCAGGCGCAGGAGACGACGTCCTTGCGGGCCGGCCAGCGCTCGCCGCCGGACGCCTCGACGCGCCGCACCACCTCCGCGAGGAGCTCGGGCAGCAGGCGCGCCCACCTCTCCTCCTGCTCCTCCGGCTGCCCATCCTCCTTCTCCTCCCCCGTCTCCGCAACCTCCGAGACCTCGGCCGCCGGCGGTTCCTCCCGAGGCATATCTTCCGCCCACCACTGTACTGCCTCCCCACTAGGTCGCGGGGCTCTTTCGTCGGTCTTGGTTTTTTGCTTTTCTTTCTTCCAACTGTAATCAAAACCGCGTTGGGCGATGGAGAGAAGAAGATGGAGTACTTGTCTGGAAAAGTGGATCTAGCGGGCGGACAGGTACCGTGACCACTCATCACTGTGGTGCGCGGCCTTTCTTTAATTTCTTTCCTTTTCCGTATTATCACAGTGGTGAAACAACCACACACACGCACATTTTTTTTATATATTCCAACTCAAAAAAAAAGTTGCTATTTTTTTCCTGAAAAGGCCACGTCATCAACATATGGTGGACCAACATTTAGACCAACTCCACCGCGCGACCCTATCTTGTCCGGCCCCGCCCGTTTGGGGCAAAACGGATAAACGAGGCGGCCCAGCGCGCGATGGCCTGGACCCATCTTGTCCGTTTGGTGTCCGGGCCAACCCATTTCGAGCGCAAACTTGCGCCTGGTTTGGGTCGCGTCGGGGCTGCGTGGCAGGCGGCCACCTACCTCCCATCTGCCAACATAAATGCGCACGGACGGGTGGCCCCACCTGTCATCCGGCCATCGAACGGTCGCCTTCCTTCTTAAATGGGACCCGTGGACCGGTCGTCGTCCTCACTTCCCTAAGCCGGCCCCTCTCTGCCCCCTCGAAAGCCGACACACCAAAACCCTAGCCACTCCCCGTCCTCGAGCACGCCGGCCGGCCGCAGCCATGGGTCTTTGGAACCGCAAGGAGAAGCACGATTGCGAGGCCGGCTCCTCCTCCGGCCGCCGCCGCGGATCCGTGAAAAAGGAGGTGCCCGCGTCACCGCCGCACTCCTCCCGTCGAGCCCCCGCGCCGGCCCCTTCACCATTGCCCCTAGGCTCGTCGGCGAGCGCGACCGGCAGTACCTCTGCACGGACGTGTTTTTATGTTAATTATGAAACTGGGCCTTTTAAGTGGCCGTGAAAACTGGGCCGTTTTGTGGCCGTGACCCCTATATATGTTTTATGTTTTTTTAAATGTGTTTATTTACTTTTTTAGTCATTTCATTCTAGTGTTTATAGGTTTTTTATTCACGTCCACCCCAGACATGATTTGGGGTGCGTCCGCGCGGTGGGCGCACGCACGACCCAACGAACAAAACCGGACACGGGCGAACCCATCGGCGCCCCAAAGGGACAAAATCCGATCAAGCCGGGCGTCCGTTTGGGGTCGTGCGGTGGAGTTGGCCTTAGAAGTAGGTTGTGCTACGTGTCGACCGGCTGATTTCCCGGGGAAGTCGGCCAGTTCAATGTCTGCCCAATGCATCATGCGTGAGCCGTTGGATTCACTTTGACAAGTTAATGCGGCAGCCTCGTCCCTTCTCAACATCGTCAATGTTGCGCTCGCCGCCCTGCATCATGGTTGTTGAAGTGGTCGCACATCCCTTCTCAGTCGTTCGATCTGTCGTAGGTAAGGAACGAAGGTAGATCGAGACTCAGACTCACGTGGAGCATATGTCTCTTCCCCTACATCATCAATGTTGCAGCGATTGAAGTCGGAGACAAAATGAAGACATAGTATTCATTGAGTTTTTCTTCCTTGAGTCTTTTAAGTCATAGGACCTCCGTACTATGAAGAGGGGTATAGGTTCTCGATGTTTAGATCTACTGTGATGCTTTCCTACGACCTATGAAAGATGCGAAAGAAATCTCTTTGTGCTCCGAGTAAATACTTGCTAGCAAGAGACTGTGATCTTCTTCGCTGCCAGAGATTTGCCTTGGACCGAGGAGTTAGCATTTCTTGTTGATCAAGGAATGTTACCATTGTGCTCAAATCCGACCGATGGAATCGTGTCGTGAGGCCATTGGCTGAGACCGATGTCCAATTTGGTCATTTCCCCTCTAGGGAAGGCTGCGGCTATAAATAGCCACCCCGCTCCAACGTTATCTGTTGGCTGCACCACTTGAGATTTCTGAGAAGATTGATTTGAGTGTCGGTGTCAAAACCGGCAGATCTCGTGCAGGGGGGCCCAAGTTGTGGGTCTAAGGATCAATGGTAACAAGGGACAATGGGGACACAATGTTTACCCAGGTCCGAGCCCTCTTAAAGGAGGTAAAACCCTACGTCTTGCTTGATTGTATTCGGTGAGTATAGGGGTTACAAGAGTTGATCTACCTCGGGATCGTAATGGCTAAACCCTAGTTGTCTAGCCTATGATTATTCTGATAGCCTCTATGGACTAAACCCTTCGGTTTATATACACACCGGAGGGGCCTAGGGTTATACAGAGTCGGTTTACAGAAGATGGAAACAGTACATTCGGACACCTAACTTGCCGTCCACGCACACAGGAGTCCTACCCGGACACGGGGGATAGTCTTCTGCTTTATCTTCACGGCCCATCAGTCTGGCCCATATAGAATAGGCCGGACATCTGAGGACCCCCGAATCCAGGACTCCCTCAGTAGCCCCCGAACTTGCCTTCAATGACGATGTAGTATCCGACTTATGTCTTCGGCTTTGTAAGGCGGGTTCTTCAGCATACTCCGGATTGACGATAGTCTGGTTTTGGCCTTCATGTTCTGCCTTTATGATTCCTTCCTATCATCGCCTCGATTTCCACGCGCTTGGTGAATGAGAACGGTCCATTCTTTTTTACAAATAAGCCCCTTACCACGCACGGGCGATATCTATATAAAGAGGTTAGATCCCCAAATGCCATCCCACATCGCACAAAAGAGCATCGGAGCAAACCAAGAAAAACTTCAAAACATGGCGAGCGCCCCTAGCTCCTCCTCACGCCCCATGGCCCTCAAGAGGGTGATTGGCGAAGCTGCTTAGTGTCCCACCTCCAGCTGAGTTGACTTCAGACGCAGGGATATCTTCCTCCCGTAGATCTAGTCTCCGTGCGGGCGGGATTGGCCTCGATTGGCAATGACGCGCTGATACGTCTCCAACGTATCTATAATTTATGAAGTATTCATGCTATTATATTATCCATCGTAGATGTTTTATATGCCTTTATATGCTATTTATATGATTTTTGTGACTAACCTATTAACCTAGAGCCCAGTGCCGGTTTCTGTTTTTTCCTTGTTTTTGAGTTTTACAGGAATACCAAACGGAGTCCAATTGACGTGCCAATTTTTGATGATTTTTTGTGGACCAAAAGAAGCCCCTAGAGTAAAATAGTTGGGCCAGAAGAGTCCCGGGTTGTCCACGAGGGTGGGGGGAGCGCCCACCCCCCTGGGCGTGGGCCCCTATCTCGTGGACGATTCGGAGACCCCCCCTGATGTGAAACTGACGCCAAAAATTCATATAAATACAGAAACCTCCAGAAAATAACCTAGATCAGAAGTTCCGCCGCAACAAGCATCTGTAGCCACGAGAAATCAATCTAGGCCCTCTCTGGTACCCTGCCGGAGGGGGCCATCATCACCGGAGGCCATGGAGGAGGATCCCGGAGGGGCCATCATCGCCATGAAGGCCAAGGACCAGAGGGAGAACCTCTCCCCATCCAGGGGGGAGGCCATGGAGGAGGAAGCACAAGGGAGAGGACCTCTCCTCCTCTCTCTCGGTGGCGTCGGAGTGCCATCGGGAGGGGAATCATCGCCGCGGTGATCGTCTTCATCAACATCACCATCATCATCACCATCCTCATCTCTTTTACGCGGTCCACTCTCCCGCACCCCGTTGTAATCCCTACTTGAACATGGTGCTTTATGCCACATATTATGACCCAATGATGTGTTGCCATCCTATGATGTTTTGAGTAGATATCTTTTGTCTTTGGGTTGATTGATGATCTAGATTGGTACGAGTTGTATGTTTTATTTTGGTGCTATCCTATTGTGCCCTCCGTGTCACGCAAGCGTGAGGGATCCCGCTGTAGGGTGTTGCAATACGTTCATGATTCGCTTATAGTGGGTTGTTTGAGTGACAGAAGCATAAACCCGAGTAAGGGGGTTGTGGCGTATGGGATAAAGGGGACTTGATGCTTTAATACTATGGTTGGGTTTTACCTTAATGATCTTTAGTAGTTGTGGATGCTTGCTAGTTCCAATCATAAGTGCATATGATCCAAGAGGATAAAGTATGTTAGCTTATGCCTCTCCCTCATATGAAATTGCAATGACGACTACCGGTCTTGTTAACAATTGCCTAGGATAATTCCGCACATCGATCCATCATTATTCCACACTTGCTATTTATAATATTTAGTAATATATTCTAACTTTATGATAACAGCACCTACTTTTATATTTTAGCTCTCCGATATCATGCAAAGTTATCCTCTTCATACCCACAACGTAGTTTTATTTCTCGTATCTAGTTGGAAGCAAACGTTCGGTGTACGTAGAGTCGTATCAGTGGCAGATAGGACTTGAGAGAATATTGATCTTACCTTTAGCTCCTTGTGGGTTTGACACTCCATACTTATCACTTTCACCTTTGGAAATTGCTACAATGATTCCCTGCACTTGGGTATTGTCAAGCTCTTTTCTGGCGCCGTTGTCGGGGAGCAATAGCGTGGGGTTGATATTCTCGTGTGTGCTTGTTTGCTTTCTTCACTAAGTAGATTTTGTTTTTCCTTTTTGTTTCTGTTTAGTTGTGGGTGAACATACAAACAAAATTAAAGAATGAAAATGCAAAAAAAATTACTTGCCTCTCATGCCTAAAAAAGGTTTTCAAAAAGAGAAGAGATTGGAAAGTTATGCATTGAAGAAGTGAGGGTCGACCTTGAGCACTTGTGTTCATGCTCACGGAAACAATGTAGTATTTTTCATGGAAGTTTCTCTGTAAATAATTATCCCCTTGTATATATCCATTGTATTATAAAAATAATGTGCCAAGCTTTGGTTTTAGGATGATTAGATTGCTTGTTTACTATGTGCAGAACAAAAACAGAAACTTTGGCTGTAGCGCGTGATTTTACATTTTTTTTACTAGAAGGTCAAATGGGTCTGAAACTTTTTGCACATTACTTATGTACAAATTTTTCAAATTTTCATATTAATTTCATAATTTTTGGATTTACCAAAGTTTACTAAACTTCCAGATTACTACAGATTGTCCTGTTTTTGACAGATTCTATTTTTCGCGTGTTGTTTGCTTATTTTGATGAATCTATGGCTGGTATCGGGGGGTATGAACCATAGAGAAGTTGGAATACAGTAGGTTTAACACCAATATAAATAAAGAATGAGTTCATTACAGTACCTTAAAGTGGTAGTTTGCTTTATTACACTAACGGATCTCACAAAGTTTTTGTTAAAGTTTTGTGTGGATGAAGTGTTCGAAGATGGAGGAGCTATCAATATGAGAAGAATAAAGAGAGGCAGGAGTTCAAGCTTGGGGATGCCCAAGGCACCCCAAGTAAATATTTCAAAGGATACTCAAGCATCTAAGCTTGGGTATGCCCCGGTTGGCATCCCATCTTTCTTCTTCAACAAATATCGGTATACCTCAGTTTTTGTTTTGTTCACATGATTTGTGTCCTTTGTGTTTTTGTTTTTTTTTCTTCAAGAACCATGCTAGTATGATTTAGCCCTTCATTGATTTATAGAATACTTCATGTGCTTCACTTATATCTTTTAAGTATGATCTTATAGAATTGCTCTTTGTGCTTCACTTAAATCTTTTGAGTATGGTTCTATAGAATGCTTCGTGTGCTTCACTTACATATTTTGAGCTTAGATATTGGTTAGTCTATATTAATTGTAGAATGCTCCATGAACTTCACTTATATCTTTTGGAGTATGAATAATACTATTATCTAAAGTGGGTTTGGGAGAGTGTCAACTTTAGGAATTAGTGATCCCACTATTCCGAATGAGAAGAATTTTGCTTATGTGGAGAGTAGAAAAATTTCTATGCTTGTAGATCATGAAAATAATGCTTTATGTGATGGTTATATTGTTGAATTCATTCATGATGCTACTGAAAATTATTATGAGGGAGTAATTTATGCTTGTAGGAGTTGCAATAATACCAAGTTTCCTCTCTAGCTATGTGCTTAAAGTTTTGAAGTTATACTTATTTCGCCTTCCTATGATAGTTGATTCTTGTTCCTATAAATTATGTGCTCACAAAATCCCTAGGCATAGGAAGTGGGTTAGATTTAAATTTTCTATTCATATTCTTCATGATGCTCTCTCTATGTTTCAGTTCTTTTCTTTTATGTGAGCATCATTAAAATCATCATGCCTAGCTAAAAGGCATTAAAGAAAAGCGCTTGTTGGGAGACAACCTAATATCTACCCTTGCTGTCTTTGTGTGTTTACATGATTAATCTACTGTAGTAATCATGTTTTATAGTTTTTGTTTCAATAAATTGCCAAGTGAGACCTTTGGGAAGACTTGGGTGAAACTTAATGTGATCTTGCTGTAAAAAACAGAAACTTTGCGCTCATGGGATTAGCTGCCATTTTTTTTACAGAAGAGTGCTTTTGAGTTGATTATTTTTGCAGAAGATTAATAAACAAATCCCTCACGTCCACCAATTTATTTCATAATTTTTGGAGTCGCAGAAGTATGGTTGTTGTTCAGATCATTACAGACTGTTCTGTTTCTGACAGATTCTGTTTTCATTGCATAGTTTGCTTGTTTTCTAGTTTCTATGGCTTATATTTCTCAATATAAATTGTAGAAATGATATGGTACAGTAGGCATTGTGTGAGAACAATTATGAACCTTGTCTTTGACAGTACCAAAGTGAATGGTTTACTCTTTATCATACTAACCTATCTCACGAAGTTCCGTTAAATTTTGTGTGATTGAAGTTTTCAAGCTTTGGGTGAGATATTGATATGAGGAGAATAAGGAGCGGAAAGACCCTAAGCTTGGGGATGCCCAAGGCACCCCAAGGTAATATTCAAGGAAGACTCAAGCGCCTAAGCTTGGGGATGCTCCGGAAGGCATCCCCTCTTTCGTCTTCAAAACTATCGGTATACTTTACTCGGAGCTATATTTTTATTCATCACATGATATGTGTTTTGCTTGGAGAGTATTTTCAATTTTACTTGTTGTTTGAATAAAATCATTGGATCTGAAATCTTGAATGAAAAAGAATCCTCCCATGGCTAGTTAATTATTTGACTACTCAGTGTTCTTCACTTATATCTTTTTGGAGTAGTTTGTCATTTACTCACGCGCTTCACGTATATCCTATGAGTAAATGGTTGAATGAATTGAATAACATAAATCTGAATTTATATATGTTTCATATGCTTATACCATGGGGAGTAATGACTTCACACGGAATAAGTATAGGTAGTAAACTTATTGAAAGTTAGCAAACGCAGAATTGGTCACTTGAGCAATTCATGAAAGAATATTGAAGGAAGAGAGATTTCACATATAAATATACTATCTTGGACATCTTTTGTAATTATGAGCACTCATTAAAAAATGACATGCTAAACTGTTGATGTTGGACAAGGAAGACAACTTAATGGGATATGTTTTCCTATATCCGAAACGTTATATTGTCTTGGATCATCCAACATGTTGAGCTTGCCTTTCCCTCTCATGCTAGCCAAATTCTTTGCAACAAATAGAAATACTACTTGTGCTCCCAAACATCCCTTAAACTAGTTTTTCCATGAGAGTCCACCATACATACCTATGGATTGAGTAAGATCCTTCAAGTAAGTTGTCATCGGTGCATGCAATAAAAATTGCTCTCTAAATATGTATGAACTACTAGTGCAAAGAAAATAAGCTTTATACGAACTTGTGATAGGGAAGAATTAAAAGCGACGGACTGCATAATAAAGGTCTCTATCACAAGAGGCAATATAAAGTGACGTTCTTTTGCATTAAGATTTTGTGCATCCAACCTTAAAATCGCATGGCAACCTCTGCTTCCCTCTGCGAAGGGCCTATCTTTTACTTTTATCTTCTACCCTTATACAAGAGTCATGGTGATCATCACCTTTCCTTTTTACACTTTTTCCTTTGGCAAGCACTTTGTGTTGGAGCGATCTGGATATATATATCCACTTGGAAGTAGGTTTTCATAAAGTATTATTGTTGACATTACCCTTGAGGTAAAAGGTTGGGAGGCAAAACTATATGCCCCTATCTTTCTCCGTGTCCGATTAAAACTTTGAACCCATAAATATCACATGAGTGTTAGCAATTGTGAAAGACTATATGATAGTTGAGTATGTGGGATTTGCTAAATCAAAGCTCTTACATAGACCCTTCCTGAAAATAAGATGAATTGCAATTGTTTGATGACTAAGAGCATTGTTTGTTAGTTTTCAAGAAAGTTTATGATCTATACTTTAACATGTGAATAGTTTGTTACTTGATCATGAAAAGTTTTATGAGATGAGCTACTGTTATGACATATAATGATGCTATAAAAGGTGATTGAAATTATCATTGATCAAACTTGTGCACCTGCTAGCATTCACACTTCATAAATTATTTCTTTTATCATTTACCTACTCGAGGACGAGCAGGAATTAAGCTTGGGGATGCTGATACGTCTCCAACGTATCTATAATTTATGAAGTATTCATGCTATTATATAATCCATCATAGATGTTTTATATGCATTTATATACTATTTTATATGATTTTTGGGACTAACCTATTAACCTAGAGCCCAATGCCAGTTTTTGTTTTTTCCTTGTTTTTTAGTTTTACAAAAAAGGAATACCAAACGGAGTCCAATTGATGTGCCAATTTTTGATGATTTTTTATGGACCAAAAGAAGCCCTTGGAGTAAAAGAGTTGGGCCAGAAGAGTCCCGGGCTGTCCACGAGGGTGGGGGGCGCCCCCCTGGGCGTGGGCCCCTATCTTGTGGACGATTCGGAGACCTCCCTGACGTGAGATCGACGCCAAAAATTCCTATAAATACAGAAACTTCCAGAAAATAACCTAGATCGGAAGTTCTGCCGCCGCAAGCCTCTGTAGCCACGAGAAATCAATCTAGGCCCTCTCTGGCACCCTGCTGGAGGGGGCCATCATCACTGGAGGCCATGGAGGAGGATCCCGGAGGGGCCATCATCACCATGAAGGCCAAGGAACAGAGGGAGAACCTCTCCCCATCCAGGGGGAGGCCATGGAGGAGGAAGCACAAGGGGGGGACCTCTCCTCCTCTCTCTCGGTGGCGCCGGAGTGCCATCGGGAGGGGAGTCATCGCCGCGGTGATCGTCTTCATCAACATCACCATCATCATCACCATCCTCCTCTCTTTTACGCGGTCCACTCTCCCGCACCCCGCTGTAATCCCTACTTGAACATGGTGCTTTATGCCACATATTATGACCCAATGATGTGTTGCCATACTATGATGTTTTGAGTAGATATCTTTTGTCTTTGGGTTGATTGATGATCTAGATTTGTACGAGTTGTATGTTTTATCTTGGTGTTGTCCTATTGTGCCCTCCGTGTCGTGCAAGCGTGAGGGATTCCCGCTGTAGGGTGTTGCAATACGTTCATGATTCACTTATAGTGGGTTGCTTGAGTGACAGAAGCATAAAACCGAGTAAGGGGGTTGTGGCGTATGGGATAAAGGGGACTTGATGCTTTAATGCTATGGTTGGATTTTACCTTAATGATCTTTAGTAGTTGCGGATGCTTGCTAGAGTTCCAATCATAAGTGCATATGATCCAAGAAGAGAAAGTATGTTAGCTTATGCCTCTCCCTCATATGAAATTGCAATGACGACTACCGGTCTTGTTAACAATTGCCTAGGATAATTCCGCACACCGATCCATCATTATTCCATACTCGCTATTTATAATATTTAGCAATATATTCTAACTTTATGATAACATCACCTACTTTTATATTTTAGCTCTCCGATATCATGCAAATTTATCCTCTTCATACTCACAACGTAGTTTTATTTCTCGTATCTAGTTGGAAGCAAACGTTCGGTGTACGTAGAGTCGTATCAGTGGCAGATAGGACTTGAGAGAGAATATTGATCTTACCTTTAGCTCCTTGTGGGTTCGACACTCCATACTTATCACTTCCACCTTTGGAAATTGCTACGATGATTCCCTGCACTTGGGGATTATCACGCGCTAGCAGAGAATTTCCCCAACCCCAACAGGGAGGAGAGGGTGTGCTTCATCTCGTTTCTTCTGAGGGGCTTAGGATTCCCTATCCATCCCTTCCTCAGGGGTCTATTGGAATTCTATGGGATCCAGCTGCACATTTCGGGTTTTGTCGCCCTCTACGAACTGTTCTTAGGTTGCGAGGCTCATTTTGAACTACGGAGAAAGTTCTTTTGCCTCGTCCCCGCCACCAAGGTGGTTCTATATTTGAAGTGGGCGGCGCCGAAGTTTGGTGTATAGCCGGACCAGGCTACCCTGTCGGAACTCCCAAGAAGGGGTCCGAAGAATGGTCTTCAGAATGGTTTTATATTAAGGACGTCCCCTTCTAGACCCAGTTTGGCGCGGACTTCCCGAATTCTCCAGTGCTCCTTGGAGGAAACTACTCAATTGGCGCCCCCAGAGCCCCAAGCAAGAAGACAGTGCAGAAGTAATGAGGTTAGTTAGCAAGGACAAATTACTTGCCCACTCCGGACTCTCGATTATCGAAGTTATGGCCATCTCGATAAAGTGATGCATCCGGCCCCTTTAGTCCAGAGTGGTCCCTTTATTGTGTTACAACAGGGAGGACAACGCATCTCGCTATAAGTGCGAGGGCCCGGATACCCCAGCCACTTTGGCCGCCATTCTGGCAGATCTTTGTAAGAGGGAGAAAAAAGAATTCATCCGCTTAAATTGTTGGGAAGGTTTTTCCATGTACAACCCCATTGAATGGGTAAGTCATTGATTATCAACATTGTTCTACTCATTATCGAGATGTGCTAATCAAATTATTCTGGTTGTCTTAAAGTAGACATGGAGGAAGGTAGTCGAAAATGTCTATTGCCCCTCCCCTCAGCCAAAGGACCATGCTCGTAACGAAGACCCCGGCTTCCACGAGGATCCGGATATATTTATAGAGTTTGATGATGGAGTTTTTTATCAAGCGAGCCTTGATGGCTCAGAAGTGGCTATTATGGCCGACTACCCCGACTTTCTCCCTTTCTCCAAGGTAAGTGCTCGGAAATCATCCTAAAAAAGAGGAGCCCCCACTCACGTCTCACCCATCATGCACACTGAACCGTGCTTTATAGGATTGGCGCTCGGCGAGCCATACCCAATCGAGGGCGGCCCCTTGGAAGGTAGCATCTACACATGATGAGCCTTCAAAACGAAAGGAGACCGGGAGCACCGTTGAACCCCCTTCATCATCAAAGAGGTATAACCTTCAATATGTGCCTAGGCATAAGACCAGATTGTCATATTTCTCCCCCCCCATCTTATTCCAGGAGGAGCGCATGGCGAACCGTGTCCAAAATCCCAGCTAGCCGAGCATCAGCCAATCCTGCACCAGGCTCATCGACCAGGACGAGAGCCAATACGGATGCGGCGCCGACTCATCCACCTCATGAGGATTCGGATGACGTATCCATCACAAATTCCGAAGTGGAGAGCGCGATGAATCATCGACGACTGAAAGAGACCCTGCGCACTCCAGCTTTTACTGAGCAGGAATTTACCGCCCTCAGCACCGTGGATGCATATATCCGAGCCGCCCGGGATGGACTTACTGGAGTTGCTCACCTGTTTTCAAAAGATATACAGGTAACAGTTTGTGTAAACTTAACAGATATATGCCAGTAGCCCCCGAGACTTGAAGCGGTTTAGACCAACCGATTTAAGGATCGTTATGACCGCAGGTTCTCAAAGAAAAGAACAACACGCTGTCCTAGGAGCTTGAAACAAGCCGGACAAAGCTAAATGCGACCACCTCAAAGCTAGAGGAGATGAAGAAAGTCACGATGACCATTGACCAAAAGAATAAACTAGAGGAGGAAAGGATAAGCAAGCCGAAGAGATAAAGAGCTTAAAGGCTCAATTATTAGACGCACAAAAAGAGAATAAAAAGTTTAAAGGCGGCATATTCGGTATGAACTTTGACCCATCAAGGGACTCATATAATCCCATAATATGGAATGTTATAATGTTGTTCTTATAGGTCTGTTAATCGGACGTCCTGAAGAAGAAGTATCTAGATTTCGAGGCGGCGTTCTCAAAGAGTTGTCTATAGTGCATGTGAGGGTCCGGAAAGACAAGAAGAGTATGGTCAAAGCCTTATGGCCATCCGATGCCCCTCTGGAAAGTATGGAGGGGTTGGCAAACTTGTACAAAGGTGCCCGACGCCGTTTTGAGCTATGGAAGGCGTCAGCATGCCGGGAAGGTGCACGAGAGGCATGTGCAATGGTGAAAATGCGCTACACCGGGCTCGATCCAAATCATATGGCCCGAGTTAGACCTCAGGGACCGGACGGGAAAGATATTCCCGTGAACTTGGTACATGACCAAGTGATGATAGCTGCGAAATATTCGCAAGAAGACTGTAGCTTAACCAGTCTTATAGATGACATAGCTAAAGAGTAGGCATTCGATTCCATGTACCAATGTACTTTATCATCGAACTTATCTCCAAACGAACTTATCGAAATTTGTCATTGCAGGCCTTCGGCTTCAATCTCCGAACCAAGAAGTTGGAGTGTTTCTGGATACCATGTTAGAATGTAATAAACATTCAGTATGTCCGGAAACCAGGCAATCCGGTCATATTGCTCAAACAGACAAAATTTGTTCGGGGAGGTATGTTATATTACTATTTAACGTAAGAAACATCTTCCAGGGAAAATGGTTTCGTTAAGGGTTCCTTTCCTTGGGTCGGCATGCTTAATTATGCATGCCTAGGCTTGAATCTGAATTACGGGCAACCTATCCCATATTTGTTTAGAAGAATTACGTAAACATAAACAATCTGTGGTTGCTTCCCAACCAATTATTCCCTTAAGAACGCTAGCTTTCGACTTCACCCGTCTGAGGTACAGATTCGGATTACCCGGCTGTAGCAATCACAGAGGTACTCCCTTTACATCGTAGCCGAACAATCGGGAACGTAGGGTATAAGCATAGGAGCGAGGCAACCCAGCTTGGCAAAAACTTAAGTCATAGAGGTGCATATAATGGCAAAAGATGTATAGAACAAACAACATAGACAATGTAAACCACGAGCTTTTAATAATAAGCTTCGTCAAAGAAGCCCCCAGTTATAGTGGGGTGTATACATTTAAAGATGTGTACCCCTAACAGTTCGGTAGATCCAAACATACGCTGGGAGTGGGATATAAAAAGGAAAAGATAAGAAGGAGAGGAGAAAGAGGAACCTAGTCAAAGTAAAAAATAGAAAGAGTGCAACCGAACTATTCGTAGAATCGTCGGAGCCGAGCAACGTTCCATGGATTCGGCTCAAGGCGATTATCCGATGCATTATGTGAGAACTTCATCTATGATGAAGGGCCCCTCCCATTTTGGTTTGAGCTTATCCTTCTTCTTCTCTGTTGGCATGTTGCTGATAAAATGCGGAACGGGCTTTTGCAATATCGTGCTCCTCTTCAAGGCCATCTAGGTCATCCTGCCGATCGATCTCGGCTTCTTGATCTTCGTACATGCGCACTCGAGGTGAGTCATGAATAATGTCGCAGGGCAGGACAGCTTCTGTGTCGTACACCATGAAGAAAGGTGTGTATACGGTCGTTCGATTAGGCATAGTCCGCAACCCCCAGAGTACGGAATCGAGTTCCTCAACCTAGTGCTTATCTGATTCCCGTAAGGAGCACACCAGTCTGGGCTTAATGCCGCTCATTATCAGGCCATTGGCCCGTTCAACCTGGCCGTTTGTTTGAGGGTGGTAGACAGATGCATAGTCGAGTTTAATGCCCAAGTTAGCACACTAGTTTTTCACCTCACCAGCTATAAAATTGGAGCCATTATCAGTGATGACGCTGTGCGGGACACCATAGCGGTGTACCACACCGGATACAAAGCCAATCACTGGCCCTGCCTTAGTTGTTTTTACTGGTTTGGCCTCTATCCATTTAGTGAATTTATCCATCATCACTGGTAAATATTTCCTTTTGTGGCTTCCCCCTTTAAGGGGTCCGACCATATCAAGCCCCCAGACCATGAAGGGCCAAGTGATGGGGATAGTTCTTAAAGTAGTGGGAGGCATATGACTTTGATTGGCGAAAAGCTGACATCCCACACAACATTGGACAAGGGCTTGTGCGTCTGCTCGGGCCGTTGGCCAGAAGAAACCTGTCCGGAAAGATTTGCTTACAAGGCCCGAGCTGCGGCGTGATGGCCGCCCAGACCAGCATGTATTTCCGCTAAGAGCTACCACCCCTCCTCTTCGGAGATGCACCTTTGGAGAACTCCGATAATGCTTTTCTTGTACAGTTCACCTTCGTGAACTTTGTAGGCTTTAGAACACCGAACTATGCAACGGGCCTCATTTTGATCATCAGGAAGCTCCTGCCTATTAAGGTAGGCCAGGAAAGGTTCGGTCCATGGAGGAATAACGGCCATGATCTCATGAGCAGAGGGTGTTATTTTGGCATCCGAACCCTCGATGATATTTGTATTGTGTTCGGCTGCTGGGTGTGTGACCAGGTCCGTACTGGCATCTCCGCTCTCGCCCAGCCATACCACGGATGGCTTAAAGAGCCTTTCCACAAAGGTATTAGGTGGGACGGGGTCGCGCTTGGCGCCCATGCAAGCGAGGATGTCGGTTGCCTGGTTAGTGTCTCGAGCGACATGATGAAATTTAAGCCCCTCGAACCGAGCCGATATTTTTAATACGACGTTTCGATAAGCCGCCATTTTTGGATCTTTTGCATCGAACTCTCCATTTACCTGAGATATTGTGAGGTTTGAGTCGCCGCGCACCTCTAGGCATTGTATACCTATGGAGACAGCCATGCGGAGATCATGTAGAAGCGCCTCATATTCGGCTGCATTATTGGAGTCCGTATACATGATTTGCAACACGTAGCGGACTGTGTCCCCTGTAGGGGATGTCAAGATGACGCCAGCCCCCAGTCCGGCTAGCATTTTGGGGTCGTCGAAGTACATGATCCAGTTGGATTATGAACTATACTCTTTGGGGAGCTCGGCTTCCGTCCACTCGGCGATGAAGTCAGCCAGCACCTGAGATTTAATAGCTCGGCGTGGCTTGTATGTTATTTCGAACAGTAAGAGATCAATGGCCCATTTAGCTATGTGGCAGGTGGCGTCCCTGTTATTGACAATGTCGTTAAGTGGTACTTCAGCTGCCACCATGATCGAACACTCTTGAAAATAGTGTTGGAGTTTTTGGGATGCCATAAAGACCGTGTAAGCTATCTTTTGGTGGTGAGGGTATCAGGATTTGCATGGTGTGAGGACCTCCGATACGTAATAGACTGGCTTTTGGATGGGGAATTTATGTCCCTCTTCCCCTCGCTCGAGGACGAGTACAATGCTTACTACCTGGTGAGTTGCGGAGATATAGAGCAACATAGGCTCGCCAACACCCGGGCAGTTAGAATTGGGTTGCCTGCTAGTAAGGTTTTTATTTCTTCCAATCTGACTGTGGCTGCTTCCATCCATTCAAAGTTGTTGGTGCGTCTAAACAGTCTGTAAAGTGGTAATGCTTTTTCTCCTAATCTGGAGATGAAGCGGCTCAAAGCTGCCACCTGCTAGCTTTTGGACCTGCTTTAGGTCTGTTGGTGTAGCCAATTGCGACAAGGCTCGGATCTTAGCTGGATTTGCTTCGATTCCTCTATGGTAAATAGTGAAACCTAGTAGCTTTCCGGCTAGGACACCGAAGACACATTTCTCCGGATTGAGTCGTATATCGTATGTTTGGAGGTTGTCAAAGGTGAGGCGAAGATCGTCCACCAATGATTCGACATGTTTGGTTTTGATGACCACGTCATCCACATATGCTTCAACTGCCTTGCCGATTTGTTTTTCCAAGCATGTTTGAATCATGCATTGGTAAGTGGCACCAGCGTTTTTAATCCCAAAAGGCATATTGTTGAAACATAAAGGGCCATATGGGGTGATGAACGTCGTTGCGGCCTGGTCGGACTCCTTCATTTTAATATGATGGTATCCGGAGTAAGCGTCCAGGAAACACAATGAGTCGGGTCCTGTGGTCGCATCGATGATCTGGTCAATGTGGGGCAACGGGAAAGGATCTTTAGGGCAAGCCTTATTGAGGTCTTTGAAATCAACATAAAGGTGCCAGGATTTGTCCTTCTTTGGCACCATGACCAAATTGGCTAGCCAATCCGGGTGTTTGATTTCTCTGATGAACCCGACCTCGAGCAGTTTGGCTGGTTCCTCCCCCATAGCTTGTCGTTTGGATTCGGAAATTGCCGCAGCGTTTGCTTGACTGGTTTGAACCCTTTGATTATGTTGAGGTTGTGTTCGGCCAGTCTGCACGGGATCCCGGGCATGTCCGAATGGTGCCAGGCGAAGATATCCCAATTTTCACGCAGGAATGCGTGTAAGGCGGCATCTACCGCCGGATCCAACTATGCTCCGATGGACGCTGTTTTCTTGGGGTCCGTCGGGTGCACTTGAAATTTAACCATTTCATCTGCTGGCTTGGAAGAGGTGGATTTAGATCTCTTATCGAGAATCACATCATCCTTGTCCACCACGGACCGTAGGGTGGTTAGTTCTTCGGCCGCTAAGGCTTCGGATAGTGCCTCAAGGGCCACAGATGCGATTTTGTTTTCGGCACAGTGCTTTATCCGGGTCACTCGAAATGGTGGTTATTCCATTGGGCCCTGGCATTTTAAGCTTCATGTACCCATAATGGGGTATAGCTTGGAAGCATGAGAAAGCGTCCCGCTCGAGAAGCGTGATATCTGCTATTGAAGGGAACCACGTGAAGAGCAACTCTTCGGACCTGTAATCTTCAGGCGTGCCGAATACTACATCCATAATTCATTATAAAAAGTGAATTCGGATATTTGAGGAATTCATCATAGTGTTTTAAACCGACGCATGCGTGAATATATATAACGCTGATACACATGGTGTGGTTATGAACATGTTATACTACATATAATATATTATATATAAAAAATAGAGTTGATGATGATGGTGTGCCTACCATCCTCCAATATAGGCCGTTTGATTTATATCTGATGGATAGGAAGCAAACTATGGCGATTTTGAAAAAAGATACCCACACCCTTCTCCACATTTGCAAATAAGGCCTTCCCTCGTTCATCCTTTTCTCCCACAAGATAAACTGCTCATACAAATGCATCTTGATGTTCCGTGCAATGATACGTCTCCAACGTATCTATAATTTATGAAGCATTCATGCTATTTTATTATCTATTTTGAATGTTTATGGGATTTATTATACACTTTTATATTACTTTTGGGACTAACCTATTAACCGAAGGCCCAGCCCATATTGCTGTTTTATTGCATGTTTTAGTATTTCGAAGAAAAGGAATATCAAACGGAGTCCAAACGGAATGAAACCTTCGGGAGCGTGATTTTTGGAAAGGATATGATCCGGGAGACTTGGAGTTCAAGCCAGGGAAGGTTCGAGGAAGCCAGGAGATAGGAGGGCGCGCCCACCCTCCTGGGCGCCCCCTGTCTCCTGGGCCCCTCAAGGCTCCCCCGACCGACTTCTTTCGCCTATATAAGTCCACGTACCCTAAAACTTCGAAGACGAAGATAGATCGGGAGTTCCACCGCCACAAGCCTCTGTAGCCACCAAAAACCTCTCAGGAGCCCGTTCCGGCACCCTGCCGGAGGGGGAACCCATCACCGGTGGCCATCTTCATCATCCCGACGCTCTCCATGACGAGGAGGGAGTAGTTCACCCTCGGGGCTGAGGGTATGTACCAGTAGCTATGTGTTTGATCTCCCTCTCTCTCGTGTTCTCTCTATGGCACGATCTTGATGTATCGCGAGCTTTGCTATTATAGTTGGATCTTATGATGTTTCTCCCCCTCTACTCTCTTGTGATGAATTGAGTTTTCCTCTTGAAGTTATCTTATTGGATTGAGTCTTTAAGGATTTGAGAACACTTGATGTATGTCTTGCCGTGCTTATCTGTGGTGACAATGGGATATCACGTGCCACTTGATGTATGTTTTGGTGATCAACTTGCGGGTTCCGCCCATGAACCTATGCATAGGGGTTGGCACACATTTTCGTCTTGACTCTCCGGTAGAAACTTTGGGCCACTCTTTGAAGTACTTTGTGTTGGTTGAATAGATGAATCTGAGATTGTGTGATGCATATCGTATAATCATGCCCACGGATACTTTAGGTGACAATGGAGTATCTGGGTGACATTAGGGTTTTGGTTGATTTGTGTCTTAAGGTGTTATTCTAGTACGAACTCTTGAATATATTGATCCGAAAGAATAACTTTGAGGTGGTTTTGTACCCTACTATAATCTCTTCGTTTGTTCTCCGCTATTAGTGGCTTTGGAGTGACTCTTTGTTGCATGTTGAGGGATTGTTATATGATCTATCTATGTTATTATTGTTTAGAGAACTTGCACTAGTGAAAGTATGAACCCTATGCCTTGTTTCCTACCATTGCAATACCGTTACGCTCACTTTTATCATTAGTTACCTTGCTGTTTTTATATTTTCCGATTACAAAAACCTATATCTACCATCCATATTGCACTTGTATCACTATCTCTTCGCCGGACTAGTGCACCTATACAATTTACCATTGTATTGGGTGTGTTGGGGACACAAGAGACTCTTTATTATTTGGTTGCAGGGTTGCTTGAGAGAGACCATCTTCATCCTACGCCTCCCACGGATTGATAAACCTTAGGTCATCCACTTGAGGGAAATTTGCTACTGTCCTACAAACCTCTGCACTTGGAGGCCCAACAACGTCTACAAGAAGAAGATTGTGTAGTAGACATCAAGCTCTTTTCTGGCGCCGTTGCCGGGGAGGCTAGGTAAGCGGCACTCACACCCCGTCAACTAAGCTATTTTCTGGCACCGTTGTCGGGGAGGTGAGTGCTTGAAGGTATATCTTTAGATCTTGCAATCGAATCTTTTTGTTTCTTGTTTTATCACTAGTTTAGTTTATAAAAGAAAAACTACAAAAAAATGGAGTTAAGCTTGTCTCATACGCTTCATCTTTTTAATATCTTTTATGAGTATGATGGAAAGGAAAATTATGCTCAAGTGCTAGAAGAAGAATGCATTAAAATGCTTGGTACTGAATCTTTGAATGATGAGCATGATTGCAATGTTGTTAGTATGAACTCCTTGAATATCCATAGTACTAATGATGATTGCACTAGTTATGATGAAAATGTCTCCTATAAGCATGTCGATTTTTGTGGAGAGAATTGGGTTTGCACGGGCACACAAAATAGAGAAGATAGATATTGCAAGAGGCATAAGCATTTAGAAACTAAATTGTTACAAGAAAGGCTGGATAAGAGTGCTGAAAAATTATATTTCCTTGGCCGTACTTGTGAACTTTGCAATGAAAGTGGTCATTTACATCTCCGATGCAAGTTGTTTCATGATCGAATTGTGTCCAAAAATTGTGATGATTTGATTTCCCTTGCACATTATAATGAACTTAGTTTGCTTATGGGTTATGAAGAAATGAATCATTTCATTAAGCACCTTCCAGAATTTGCCCGTTATAAACTTCTTGATTTTGACCTAGAGACGATTTATATGTTTTGTGCGGTGAATTGCATTGAAAATCCTTATACTGCCAATTACCTAAAGAAAAGAAAGCAATTAGAAGATGAAGAGAATACTAATGAAAGGGAAGAGACTTCCCAATCTCCTCCTATTATTTCTTATGATGAATCAGGTAACGAGGAGGAGCTTTCTATTCAACTAATCTCATCAATAAGGAGCTCAAAGAGGAAGGTTGAACCCACACATAATGCGAAGAAGAAAAAGAAAATAAGGAGCAACAAAGGTAGAAAGGTATCCCTCCCAAATGATGTTGCTCCTACTACTCATTGTGATGATGATAATTGCTATACTATTGGTGCTATCCATATTTTTAATGATGAAAGTGATTATGCTTATGATATGAAAGGGCCCAAGCTTGGGGAAGCTATGTTTGATGAGGATGAAATATTTGAGAATATATTTGCTGAAATTAATGTTTGTCCCAAGCTTGGGGATGCTATGTTTAATGAAGATGATATTTTTAGCACCTCAAGTTTTGATATGCAAAGTTGTTATGATGATAGCATGCCTCTTACCTATGATGATTATACTGATGAAAGTGGGTTTGGAAGAGTGTAAACTTTAGGAAGTAGTGATCCCACTATTTTGGAGGATGTTGAATTTTATTTTGATGAATATGAAAGTGGATTTGGAAGAGTGTCAACTTTATTTAGTGATGATTCCACTATCTTGGGAGAGGTTTTAATCGATTATGATGAGAACAAAGTTTCTACTTATAATGATTATTATGACGAAACTTATGCTATAAAAAGTAGTGATGATTATATTTATAAAACTTATCATGATTATGATTACCCTTTTTCTGAACATTACTCTTTTAATGTGGAAACAATTTTTAGTGTTCAAGTCTTTTATGATACTTCCACTATTCCGAATGAGAAGAATTTTGCTTATGTGGAGAGTAGTAAATTTTTTATGCAAGTAGAACATGAAAAGAATGCTTTAGGTGCTGGTTATATTGTTGAATTCATGCATGATGCTACTGAAAATTATTATGAGGGAGGAACATATGCTTGTAGGAATTGCAATAATATCAAGTTTCCTCTCTATGTGTTGAAAATCTTGAAGCTATGCTTGTTTTACCTTCCTATGCTTGTTGATTATTGTTCCCATAAGTTGTTTGCTCACAAAATCCCTATGCATAGGAAGTGGGTTAGGCTTAAATGTGCTATTCATATGCTTCATGATGCTCCCATTATGTTTCAATTCTTATCTTTTAGGTGAGCATCATTGTCATCATCATGCCTAGCTAGAAAGGCATTAAAGAAGAGCGCTTGTTGGGAGACAACCCAATATTTACCCTTACTGTTTTTGTGTTTCCACATGATTATTCTACTGTAGTAATTATGTTTTATAGCTTTTGTTTCAATAAAGTGCCAAGTAAGACCTTTAGGATAGCTTATGGTGATAGTTGTGATGATCCTGCTGAGAATCAGAAACTTTTGCACCCAGTAAATTAGTTTTGTTAATTCAAAGAAGCGTGCTCTTGATCTGATTCTTTCTGCTCCGGATTGGTACACGAATTTCTTAGTACTTACTAATTTGGTAGAATGTTTTGAGTTCCATAAGTATACTTTCGATACAGATTACTACAGACTGTTCTGTTTTTGACAGATTCTGTTTTCTGTGTGTTGTTTGCTTATTTTGATGCATCTATGGCTAGTATTAAGTGGTATGAACCATATAGAAGTTGGAATAAAGTAGATATTACACCAATATAAATTTAGAATGAGTTCATTACAGTACCTAAGTGGTGGTTTTATTTTCTTATACTAACGGAGCTTACGAGTTTTTTGTTAAGTTTTGTGTTGTGAAGTTTCAAGTTTTGGGTAAAGATTCGATGGACTATGGAATAAGGAGTGGCAAGAGCCTAAGCTTGGGGATGCCCAAGGAACCCCAAGGTAATATTCAAGGACAACCAAGATCCTAAGCTTGGGGATGCCCCGGAAGGCATCAGCTCTTTCGTCTTCGTTCATCGGTAACTTTACTTGGAGCTATATTTTTATTCACCACATGATATGTGTTTTGCTTGGAGCGTCATTTTATTTTGTTAGTATTTGCTTTATTTTATTTAGAATAATGTTTTGCATCTTTATTTTCAATAAAAATGTCAAGGATAGCCTTTACCATGCTTATTTTGCTAGTATACATGTTGCTGTTTGAAAACAGAAAGTTTACCGCTGTTGCAAAAATTCCCTAGAAAAGTCAGAGCATGATATTATGTTGAAACTTTTTGCATAGTGAGATCTGATAAATTTACTACAGTGGGAATTTTATTTCATAATTTTTGGAGTTAGGGAAGTATGATGAATCTTGCATTCTTTACAGACTGTACTGTTTTGACAGATTGCTGTTATGGTTGCATTGTTTGCATATGTTTGCTTGTTTAATGATTCTATTTGAGGATAGGAGTGTTAAATATGCAGAGGCATTTAGTATGCAATGTTGAATAATAGTTTTAGTGATTTGTCACAGTAGAAAATTATAAGGTTTTGCATTGGTTTATACTAACGTATCTCACGAGTTCTTGTTGAGTTTGGTGTGGTTGAAGTTTTTGATAAAAAGAGAAACCATGATATGAGAGTAATTAAGGAGACACAAAATTTCAAACTTGGGGATGCCCCGTAGGCATCCCACCTTTCTTCTTCAACAACTATCGGTTAGTATCGGGAGCCTAAGTTTTTGCTTCTTCACATGAGTTGTGCTATCCTTGCAATGTCATTTTATCTTGTTTTGCTTGCTGTTTGAATAAGATACCAAGATCTGAAATTCTTTAATGAGAGAGAGTATTTACATAGTTACATATTTATTTAGCTGCTCATTGATCCTCACTTATATCTTTTTGGAGTAGTTTTTCATTTACTCGTGTGCTTCACTTATATCCTTTGAGTAAATTGTTGAATGAGTTGAATGTCATAAATCTGAAATTATATATGTCCCATTTGCTTATCCCATGGGGAGTAATGACTTCACAGAAGTAGAGGTTGTAAATTTATTGAAGGTTATCAAGCATTGTATTGGTCATTTGAACAATTCATGAAAGAATATTGAAGGAAGAGAGATTTCACATATAAATATACTATCTTAGACATCTTTTATAATTGTGAGCACTCATTAAGTATGACATGCTAAAGAGTTGATGTTGGACAAGGAAGACAACGCAATGGGTTATGTTTTCTAACATCTCAGTTAAAGTATATTGTCATGGATCATTCAAACACGTTGAGCTTGCCTTCCCCCCCCCCCCCCTCATGCTAGCCAAAATTCCTTGCACCAAGTAGAGATACTACTTGTGCTTCCAAATATCCTTAAACCCAGTTTTGCCATGAGAGTCCACCATACCTACCTATGGATTGAGTAAGATCCTTCAAGTAAGTTGTCATCGGTGCAAGCAATAAAAATTGCTCTCTAAATATGTATGATCTATTAGTGTGAAGAAAATAAGCTTTATACGATCTTGTTATGGAAGCAATAAAAGCGACGGACTACATAATAAAGGTCCATATACAAGTGGCAATATAAAGTGACGTTCTTTTGCATTAAGATTTTGTGCATCCGACCCTAAAAGCGCATGACAACCTTTGCTTCCCTCTGCGAAGGGCCTATCTTTTACTTTATATCTTTTACTTTATGCAAGAGTCAAGGTGATTGAGGGAGTCCTGGACTAGGGGTTGTCCGGATAGCCGAACTATCACCATTGGCCGGACTCCTAGACTATGAAGATACAAGATTGAAGACTCCGTCCCGTGTACGGATGGGACTTCCCTTGGCATGGAAGGCAAGCTTGGCGATACGGATATGTAGATCTCCTACCATTGTAACCGACTCTGTGTAACCCTAGCCCTCTCCGGTGTCTATATAAAACGGAGGGTTTTAGTCCGTAGGACGAACAACAATCATACCATAGGCTAGCTTCTAGGGTTTAGCCTCTCTGATCTCGTGGTAGATCTACTCTTGTACTACCCATATCATCAATATTAATCAAGAAGGAGTAGGGTTTTACCTCCACCGAGAGGGCCCGAACCTGGGTAAAAACATCGTGTCCTTGTCTCCAGTTACCATTCGCCTAGACGCACAGTTCGGGACCCCCTACCAGAGATCCGCCGGTTTTGACACCGACATTGGTGCTTTCATTGAGAGTTCCTCTGTGCCGTCACCTTTAGGCCCGATGGCTCCTTCGATCATCAACAATGACACGGTCCAGGGTGAGACTTTTCTCCCCGGACAGATCTTCGTATTCGGCGGCTTTGCACTATGGGCCAACTCGCTTGGCCATCTGGAGCAGATCGAAAGCTACGCCCCTGGCCATCAGGTCAGATTCGGAAGTTTGAACTATACGGCTGATGTCCGCGGAGACTTGATCTTCGACGGGTTCGAGCCACAGCCAAGCATGCCACACTGTCACGATGGGCATGATCTAGCTCTGCTACCGTACAGTGCCCTGGAGGCCGCACAAGTGTCCGCTCCGACCCTTAGATCGGAGCCGACTATGCCGATCGAGGACGGGTGGCTGGACACCGCCTCGAGGGCTGCTACCTCTACGGCGATAGAGCCGAATACCAACCCTGTCCCTTGTGAAGCTCGTGACTCCAAGGTGCCGGACTCCTCTCCGGACTCCGAACCTTCCGCGCCCCTGCCAATCGAATCCGATTGGGCGCCGATCATGGAGTTCACCGCCGCGGACATCTTTCAGCACTCGCCCTTTGGCGACATCCTGAATTCACTAAAGTGTCTCTCTTTATTAGGAGAGCCCTGGCCGGATTATGGTCAGGACGGTTGGGATGCAGACGATGAAGAAATTCAGAGCCCACCCACCACCCACTTCGTAGCCACTGTCGATGACTTAACTGACATGCTAGACTTCGACTCCAAAGACATCGACGGTATGGACGACGATGCAGGAGACGACCAAGAACCAGCGCCTACAGGGCACTGGAAGGCCACCTCGTCATACGACATTTACATGGTGGACATCCCAAAGGATGGGAATGGCAATGGAACAACGGAGGACGATCCCTCCAAGAAACAGCCTAAGCGCCGGCGTCAGCGGCGCCGCTCTAAATCCCGCCACAGCAAAAATGGAGATTCCGGCACCGGAGACAATAACACCCCGGACAACAGCAAAGACAACCCCCTCCAGCAGAATTCAGCACAGGAGGATGGAGAAGCCAGCCCTCATGAGAGAGTGGCAGACAGAGAGGTAGAGGATGATAATTATATGCCTCCCTCCGAAGATGAGGCAAGCCTCGACGACGACGAATTTGTCGTGCCTGAGGATCCCCTCGAACAAGAGCGTTTCAAATGCAGGCTTATGGCCACGGCAAGCAGCCTCAAGAAAAAGCAGCAACAGCTTAGAGCTGACCAAGACTTGCTAGCCGACAGGTGGACTGAAGTCCTTGCGGCAGAAGAGTATAACTCGATCGCCCCTCCAAAAGCTACCCAAAACGCAGGCTGCTACCCCAATTAGAGGAGGAAGCACCCAAACCTACATCACCAGCGCATGACGCGGCCGATCGGCCACCTCGTGGTCGTGACAGAGAAGCCTCTAGGCCCTCCGCTAAAGCCGCACACCGGCATCGCTCAAAAAGTACAAAGCCACAGGGGAATGCGCCAGACTTGCGAGACATATTGGAGGACAAGGCAAGACAAACAAGATCGATCTACGGATCGCGTGGGCGCCCCACGATACGTGATGACAACCATCATGCCGGATACAGCAATTCCGGCCGGGCCGAACACAGTAGACAAAGCTCATTTGAGTTGCGTCGTGATATAGCCCAATACAGAGGCGCCGCACACCCACTGTGCTTCACAGACGAAGTAATGGATCATCAAATCCTCGAGGGTTTCAAACCCGTAAACATTGAATCATACGACGGCACAACAGATCCTGCGGTTTGGATCGAGGACTATCTCCTTCACATTCACATGGCCCGCGGTGATGATCTACACACCATCAAATACCTCCCACTCAAGCTTAAAGGACCAGCTCGGCATTGGCTCAACAGCTTGCCAGCAGAATCAATTGGTTGTTGGGAAGACCTGGAAGCCGCATTCCTTGATAACTTCCAGGGCACTTATGTGCGACCACTAGACGCCGATGACCTAAGCCATATAATTCAGCAGCCAGAAGAATCGGCCAGACAATTCTGGACACGGTTCCTAACCAAGAAAAATCAAATCGTTGACTGTCCGGATACAGAGGCCCTTGCAGCCTTCAATCACAACATCCGCGACGAGTGGCTTGCCCGGCACCTAGGACAGGAAAAGCCGAAATCCATGGCAGCCCTCATGACACTCATGACCCGCTTCTGTGCGGGAGAGGATAGCTGGCTAGCTCGTAGTAACAACATGACCAAGAGCCCTGGTAATTCAGATACCAAGGACACCAACGGCAGGTCGCGTCGCAACAAGCACAAGCGCCACATTAATGGCGACAATACTGAGGATACAGCAGTCAATGCCGGATTCAGAGGCTCTAAACTCGGTCAGCGGAAAAAGCCATTCAAAATAAATACTCCGGGCCCGTCCAATTTGGACCGAATACTCGATCGCTCGTGCCAGATACACGGCACCCCCGAAAAGCCAACCAATCACACCAACAGGGATTGTTGGGTGTTCAAGCAGGCAGGCAAGTTAACTGCCGAAAACAATGACAAGGGGCTGCATAGCGATGACGAGGAGGAGACCCGGCCACCGAACAATAGAGGACAGAAGGGTTTCGCCCCACAAGTGCGGACGGTGAACATGATATACGCAACCCACATACCCAAAAGGGAGCGGAAGCGTGCACTCAGGGACGTATATGCGATGGAGCCAGTCGCCCCAAAGTTCAATCCGTGGTCCTCCTGCCCGATCACTTTTGATCGAAGGGACCACCCCACTAGCATCCACCATGGCAGATTCGCCGCATTGGTTCTAGACCCAATCGTCGACGGATTTCACCTCACTAGAGTCTTGATGGATGGCGGCAGCAGCCTGAACCTGCTTTATGAGGATACAGTGCGCAAGATGGGCATAGACCCCTCAAGAATTAAACCCACAAAGACGACCTTCAAAGGCGTCATACTAGGTGTAGAGGCCAACTGTACAGGCTCAGTTACACTTGAAGTGGTCTTCGGGTCCCCGGATAACTTCCGAAGCGAGGAGTTAATCTTCGACATAGTCCCGTTCTGCAGCGGCTATCATGCACTGCTCGGACGAACCGCATTTGCAAAGTTCAATGCAGTACCGCACTACGCATACCTCAAGCTCAAGATGCCAAGCCCTCGAGGAGTCATTACGGTCAACGGAAACACCAAACGCTCTCTCCAAATGGAGGAGCATACAGCGGCTCTCGTGGCGGAAGTACAAAGCAGCCTCTTAAGGCAATTCTCGAGTCCGGCTGTTAAGCGGCCGGACACCGTCAAGCGCGCCCGGAGTAACCTACAACAAGACCGCCTGGCACGTTCCGAGCACGCGTAGCAATGCGGCCCCAACCCCAGCCCTCGCGAAATCGCGAGACCAGTACCACGCGTACATACCTATGCTCTGGAGATAACATGGGCATAGGGGTAGGGGCACGACCACGGCATACCTGGAGAGCGGCTCAACCGCACCAGGGGCTCCCAATTGTGTCATTCTTTTTTTTCTTATTCTCAGGACTGCGTTTTCCAGAAGCCCTGTCCGGCAGTAGAATTGCCGAACTCACGATGCAACAGCCAGGGAAGCAGACAAGCTACGTCGAGTGTCCAGGTGGTCTCTATTACGAGCAATATACCTGTTTTACATACCATCCCGCAGCCTACCCCTGGAGGGGGACATGTTAAATAGTCCCATCACTTGCTTATCGCACTACTTGCATCATTCTGCTTTCATTGCAGTATTTTTTGAATAAACAATGCATCGCTTTTTGCCTATTATTGCATTCCCTTTTTTATCTATATATGTTCACTTATGACATGTTGCATCCGTACGCTTTGGTACGGCCAAATACACCAGGGGCTTAAGTTCCCCAAAATATGGTGTGATAAGTCCGAACACTTTCACAAGTGCGGCACCCCGAACTTATAGCATTATATGCATCGGCTCCGAATCATGTCTTGGGTCAATAGTTGGGTTTGCCCGGATCCCATGTTTTGGTATCTTACGTTCCGTTATATCGGTTAAGGTAGCGCTGGGAGAACCACTGCGATTGTGCCCTAGTTGAGCTGGGTTGAGCACCTCAGTGGAGAAAGCTAAAACTGACCGTCATTATAGGGCGAGAGCCGGTCGCTATTCGAGAGGTTTTTTCGAGTCCCTAAAGACTTATGCCGCTTAGAGCGAGGAGTCGGCCTCGTCCGGCCCAGGCGTGGATAGCGCCCCGAATTCGGTCTTCCGAACACTAGGGGCTTCGTCAAAATTTAAAATTATAGAATTCTATGGCTAAGTGGGAGTGTTCAAGCATTATAAGTCCGATTGCCTTGTTCGTTGTGTTGAGCGCCTCCCTCGAAGGACCCAAGAATGGGAACAAGAGCGCTCAAGTTTATCCCGAACACCCCAGCACTCGTGGCATGGGGGCTGAAGCCAACGACTTGCCATCTCTCAAATTTGATAAACGGCCGCACAGAAGGTAATATTTTAAATTAACAAGCGTTGCTTAGCGCATATGAACAAAGTTTTCAGCGCACAGGATAACAAATGCGAGTCTACTCAAAAATTACATCTTTGGAGCACTCACCCGCTATAAGGCGGGCACCCTTCAGGACACCCTTATAGTACATCTCGGGCGTGCGATACTCCTTGCCCGGCGGTGGCGCGTCCGTCACAAGCTTCTCGGCATCCATCTTGCCCCAGTGCACTTTAGCGCGGGCAAGGGCCTGACGGGCACCTTCAATGCAGACGGAATGCTTGATGACTTCAATCCATGGACAGGCGTCCACTAGCCGCCGCACCAGACCGAAGTAGCTCCCAGGCATGGCTTCTTTAGGCCACAGCCGAACTATGAGGCCCTTCATGGCCTGTTCGGCCACCTTGTGGAGCTCGACCAGCTGCTTCAGCTGGTCGCTCAGGGGCACCGGATGTCCGGCCTCAGCATATTGAGACCAGAACACCTTCTCCGTCGAGCTCCCCTCCTCGGCTCGGTAGAACGCGGCAGCATCGGACACACTACGGGGCAGATCTGTGAACGCTCCTGGAGAGCTCTGAATTCGGGTAAGTAACAGATAATTCACTTTTACATGCTTGCTTTGCATGAAGAATGCCTTACCCGCCGCTATCTTTTTTATCGCCTCAATCTCCTGGAGGGCTTTTTGGGCTTCGGCCTTAGCGGCTTTGGCACTCTCAAGAGCCGAGGCGAGCTTGGACTCTCGAGTCTTCGAGTCACGCTCCAAACTCTCGTGTTTTTCCACGAGAGCCTGGAGCTCTTGCCGCACCTCCGCCACCCGCGCCTCCTTCTTCTCTCGCTCGGTGCGCTCCGCGGCCGCACTTTTTTCGGCCTTGGACAACGCCTCTTTCAGGGTCGCCACCTCGCTCGTGGCCCCTACAATACTCACGTTATTCCTGTCATTTTTTGCAACCAAATCCTTTCTATATGGTATTACTTTAATAAGGTATTACTTACCTTCCTTGTTCTCGAGCTGCTTCTTGGCACGGCCGAGCTCGTTCTCGGACCGCTCGAGGCTCTCCTTCAATACATTGACCTCCACAATCAATGCGGCAGAGGTCAGCAGCGCGACCTGCATTCCCATATTGACATGCTTATGTTAGACTCCTACGTATATCTTTTTAGATCCTCAGTTCGACTTTTCTCCCGAACACCAAACTGAGCATCAGGGGCTACTATCTATGCGGTACTACTCTTACATATCTTAATTACATACCTCAAACCTGTTAGAAGGCTGGTACAGGCTTCAGTCAGCCTGCTCTTGGCAGACTGAACTTTCTGGATCACCGCACTCATAATAGTGTGGTGCTCCTCGTCGATGGAGGCGCCGTTAAGCACCTCCAGCAAGTTATCTGGTGCCTCCGGTTGGACGGAGGCCACCGGCGTCGCAGTCTTGCCCTTCTCACGAAGAGCCCGCCCGCCGGACTTCGGAACCACTGTAGGTTCCGGTACGGAGTCCGGCACAGGGCAGGACTTAGAGCCCTCTAGAGTTTGGCCCTCTTTGCGCCCGGAGTCCAGGAGGTCGCCTTGCGGCGCCTCCAGGACCACCTCCTCCTGGTTGGGCCCCTTTTGGGACTCCACCGCGGCGTCGTCTGCATCACGAGGGGAGGAGACGGTCGGAAGTGAAGTGCTATTCACATCCGACGAATCCAGGGAGCCGCTCGACGAAGCGGGGAGCTCATCCTGGGGCGGGCTACACGGTTGTATTCGGTGTTAGAAGACACTATGCCTTTTCATCTCTCCCCCCGCTGGGGGAGAAGCTTCTTTTTCCTCCTCCCCGTCTTCGCGGGAGGAGTCTGCCTCGGAATCATCGGACGATGAGTCCGACAACACCTGGCGCCGGGAACTCCTTCGAGTTCCCGTGGCCTTCTTCTTGGCCTTCTTCTCTGGCACCACGTAAGGCGCCGGAACCAGCAGCCCCATCAATCGGGCGTCCGCTGGGTCTTCTGGTAAGGGAGCCGGACAGTTAACCTGCCCGGACTTTTTCTGCCAGGCCTGTCAAAGGTAAGGGAGTTTAGATCCCGCATAGAGTCAAACTATGAAAAACAAGTGTCCCGTAATGGGTAAAATAGCTTACCTCGCCGGCTTGATGCTGCGAGCTAAATCCGCGATCTTCGGTAGCAGATGCAGGAGCCTCGGCGCCCTTGAACAGCACCCTCCAGGTGTGTTCGTACGTAGTGTCGAAGAGCCTGCTCAAAGTCTGGTGCTGTGCCGGATCAAACTCCCACAAGTTGAAAGCCCGTTGTTGGCACGGGAGGATCCGGCGGATGAGCATGACCTGGACTGCGTTGACAAGCTTGATCTTCCTGTTCACAAGGTTTTGGACGCAGGTTTGGAGTCCGGTCAGCTCTTCCAAACCACCCCATGTCAGGCCCTTCTCTTTCCAGGAGGTGAGCCGTCTGGGGATGCCAGATCTGAATTCGGGGGCCGCTGCCCATTCAGGGTCACGCGGCTCGGTGATGTAGAACCATCCCGATTGCCACCCTTTGATGGTTTCCATGAAGGCGCCCTCGAGCCATGTGACGTTGGGCATCTTGCCCACCATGGCGCCTCCGCACTCCGCCTACTGGCCGCCCACCACCTTTGGCTTGACATTGAAGGTCTTCAGCCATAAGCCGAAGTGGGGTTTGATGCGGAGGAAGGCCTCGCACACAACGATAAACGCTGAGATGTTGAGGATGAAATTCGGGGCCAGATCGTGGAAATCCAGGCCGTGGTAGAACATGAGCCCCCGGACAAACGGGTGGAGTGGGAAGCCCAGTCCACGGAGGAAATGAGGAAGGAACACCACCCTCTCATGGGGCCTGGGGGTGGGGACGAGCTGCCCCTCGTCTGGAAGCCGGTGTGCAATGTCGTTGTGCAGGTATCCGGCTTTCCTCAACTTTTTGATGTGCCCCTTCGTGGCGGAGGAGGCCATCCACTTGCCTCCCGCTCCAGACATAGCTGGAGAAGGTTGAGGCGAGATGTGCGGACTTGGGCGCTGGAGCTCGAGTGCGCGGAAATGGATAAGCAAAGGAGGAAGAAGGCGTTGGTAAAAAGGTGGATCCTTATCCCCTTATATATGGACAGACGAAACTATGCATCCCCACCAGCCTGGTAAAACTCGCTTATCTCCCAAGCACCGTAATCAATGGCGCGGTTGGGTTACCCACGCCCGTATTGATGAGACTCCCAGAATAAGGGGACATGATCTCTGCTTTGACAAGACGTGCCAAGGAAACCGCTTCGCTAAACGCACTGAGGTGGAACAGTAAGAACGATTCGAATAAAGGCTTGGTCGTGGTGTGATGTCACACCACGGAATACGTCAGCAGATTGAACTTGTGTAAACATTATTCTCTCTACGGTGGTATGTGGAACTTATTTTGTAGAGCCGGACACTATCCTTGTGTTCAAAATCTTCTATGAAGTATTCGGAGGAGGAACCCGCCTTGCAATGTCGAAGACAATATGCGCGCCGGACTCGTCGTCATTGAAGCCTGGTTCAGGGGCTACTGAGGGAGTCCTGGACTAGGGAGTGTCCGGATAGCCGAACTATCACCATTGGCCGGACTCCTAGACTATGAAGATACAAGATTGAAGACTCCGTCCCGTGTCCGGATGGGACTTTCCTTGGCGTGGAAGGCAAGCTTGGCGATACGGATATGTAGATCTCCTACCATTGTAACCGACTCTGTGTAACCCTAGCCCTCTCCGGTGTCTATATAAACCGGAGGGTTTTAGTCCGTAGGACGAACAACAATCATACCATAGGCTAGCTTCTAGGGTTTAGCCTCTCTGATCTCGTGGTAGATCTACTCTTGTACTACCCATATCATCAAAATTAATCAAGCAGGAGTAGGGTTTTACCTCCACCGAGAGGGCCTGAACCTGGGTAAAAACACCGTGCCCCTTGTCTCCTGTTACCATCCACCTAAATGCACAGTTCGGGAACCCCTACCCGAGATCCGCCGGTTTTGACACCGACAGTGATCTTCACCTTTCCCTTTTTCATTTATCCTTTGGCAATCACCTCGTGTTGGAAAGATCCTGATATATATATCCAATTTGATGTAAGTTAGCATGAACTATTATTTTTGACATCACCCAAAGGTGAATACATTAGGAGGCAACACTATAAGCCCCTATCTTTCTCAGTGTCCGATTAAAACTCCATAACCATTAGTATTGCGTGAGTGTTAGCAATTGTAGAAGACTATATGATAGTTGAGTATGTGGAGTTTGCTAAATCAAAGCTCTGACATAGACCCTTCCTGAAAATAGGATGAATTGTAATTGTTTGATGACTGAGAATGAAGTTTGCTAGCTTTCAAGAAAGTTTATGGTCTATGTTTTAACATGTGAATTGCTTGTTACATGTTCGTGAGAAGTTTTATGAGATGAACTACTATTATGACATATAATCATGCTAGAAAAGGTGATTGAAATTATCATTGATCAAACTTGTGCACCTTCTAGAATTAACACTTCATAAATTCTTTCTTTTATCATTTACCTACTCGAGGACAAGCAGGAATTAAGCTTGGGGATGCTGATACGTCTCCAAGGTATCTATAATTTATGAAGCATTCATGCTATTTTATTATTTGTTTTGAATGTTTATGGGCTTTATTATACACTTTTATATTACTTTTGGGACTAACCTATTAACCGGAGGCCCAACCCATATTGATGTTTCATTGCCTGTTTCAGTATTTCGAAGAAAAGGAATATCAAACAGAGTCCAAACAGAATGAAACCTTCGGAGTGTGATTTTTGGAAAGGATATGATCCGGGAGACTTGGAGTTCAAGCCAGGGAAGGTTCAAGGAAGCCAGGAGATAGGAGGGCGCGCCCACCCCCCTGGGCGCGCCCCTGTCTCCTGGGCCCCTCGAGGCTCCCCTGACTGACTTCTTTCGCCTATATAAGTCCACGTACCCTAAAAACATCGAAGACGAAGATAGATCAGGAGTTCCGCCGCTGCAAGCCTCTGTAGCCACCAAAAACCTCTCGGGAGCCCGTTCCGGCACCCTGCCAGAGGGGGAACCCATCACCGGTGGCCATCTTCATCATACCGGCGCTCTCCATGACGAGGAGGGAGTAGTTCACACTTGGGGCTGAGGGTATGTACCAGTAGCTATGTGTTTGATCTCTCTCTCTCTCGTGTTCTCTCTATGGCACGATCTTGATGTATCGCGAGCTTTGCTATTATAGTTGGATCTTATGATGTTTCTCCCCCTCTACTCTCTTGTGATGAATTGAGTTTT
This sequence comes from Triticum timopheevii, assembly GCA_963921465.1. Classification (NCBI taxonomy): domain Eukaryota; kingdom Viridiplantae; phylum Streptophyta; class Magnoliopsida; order Poales; family Poaceae; genus Triticum; species Triticum timopheevii. The sequence continues at coordinate 418,047,682 of OY997266.1, read as the reverse complement.
CCTCTTGAAGTTATCTTATTGGATTGAGTCTTTAAGGATTTGAGAACACTTGATGTATGTATTGCCGTGCTTATCTGTGGTGACAATGGGATATCACGTGCCACTTGATGTATGTTTTGGTGATCAACTTGTGGGTTCCACCCATGAACCTATGCATAGGGGTTGGCACACGTTTTCGTCTTGACTCTCCGGTAGAAACTTTGGGGCACTCTTTGAAGTACTTTGTGTTGGTTGAATAGATGAATCTGAGATTGTGTGATGCATATCGTATAATCATGCCCACGGATACTTGAGGTGACAATGGAGTATCTAGGTGACATTAGGGTTTTGGTTGATTTGTGTCTTAAGGTGTTATTCTAGTACGAACTCTTGAATAGATTGATTCGAAAGAATAACTTTGAGGTGGTTTCGTACCCTACAATAATCTCTTTGTTTGTTCTCCGCTATTAGTGGCTTTGGAGTGACTCTTTGTTGCATGTTGAGGGATTGTTATATGATCTATCTATGTTATTATTGTTGAGAGAACTTGCACTAGTGAAAGTATGAACCCTATGCCTTGTTTCCTACCATTGCAATACCGTTTACGCTCACTTTTATCATTAGTTACCTTGCTGTTTTTATATTTTCCGATTACAAAAACCTATATCTACCACCCATATTGCACTTGTATCACTATTTCTTCGCCGAACTAGTGCACCTATACAATTTACCATTGTATTGGGTGTGTTGGGGACACAAGAGACTCTTGTTATTTGGTTGCAGGGTTGCTTGAGAGAGACCATCTTCATCCTACGCCTCCCACGATTGATAAACCTTAGGTCATCCACTTGAGGGAAATTTTCTACTGTCCTACAAACCTCTGCACTTCGAGGCCCAACAACATCTACAAGAAGAAGGTTGTGTAGTAGACATCATGCAACACATGGGAATCTTGCTACTACTACATATAATATATAGAGCATTGATTATAATTTGTGATAATGTGTCGCTTTTGTAGCTCAGGGCTAATACTTGTCATAATGCAGGGGGCGGGGCACTATACCTTGTGTGATAAACATGGTGTATGTATGGAACATGGTTTATATTATGAAGATCTAGTTAACATCAAATGTACTATTATTTGGAATCAACATCAAGTGTATTAAAAAATTTGAATTCGAGTTCATATAGTATTCATAGTTCATATCTATCTCTATAGTAATCATGTGGTGTGTTTTAAGATAATACACGAGTTTAAGTTGGCAACAATCATGATTGTAGATTGTTATTCAAATAGAGAAACAAATTCAAATTTAGTTTGAATTGAAGTGGTAATATAGACATTTGGAATGCACTAAAATGTTGGTATGAGTAGGTTACATGCATTATACAGCCAGCAAAAAACTTTAATTGGACATAACATGGATTCATAGCTTTGAATAACATTTGTACAGTAAAACGGGACAAGACTCTCTCTTTGTGTGGTGTGAATAGCTTTATTTTTTTGTTTTTTTCGTTGAGGGAAGTGCGAACTGATTTGGTACGTATAATATTACACGTTAGGCTTGTCCATAAAATTCAACCTGCGCCTTGTTATATCCCAAAAAATCAGATATCGTGCTCCCAAAACTCGCGCCTTCACAACCCGCGCCTTGCTATCCCGAAATTATAACGCGCGCGAAAACTCCCTCTAGCTGCCAAATCCCGACGCGCGAAGTCCCCCTTCTAACCCTGAGCCAAAAGGGACGCTAGTTCAAATCGGTGGGGTAGTTTTGTAACACACCCTACATTTTGGACAAGCGCGTCCCTAAGTCATGGTTCCCCCTCCCATCGCCTTGTTTTGGCCATTCGAAATCCCAGGCCGCCATAACCCCTCTGCTCCAGCCGCAAAACCCCACCCTCCTCCATCCGCCACCTCACCGCTACCCAGTCGGAGCCTCTTCCTCGATGACATCGTTCATCGCAACAGCTCGACATCCCTCATCCACCTCCCCGGATGAGGATCCATCGTCCATCTCGTTGTCCCACCGGTTAAGCCACCCTGTCCTCCACCTCCAAGGAGCTGCTCCGATGATTGCCTCGTCTATCGCGGTGGCTCCATCCCCACAGCACCGCCTTAACCTGCTCCACCGGAACTGCAGCATCCTCACCGACTCCTTGGACGAAGCCGAGGCCAACTCGGCACCACCAAAGAGGTTGTACACTCATCGCATCACACCTTCTCCTTAACTCGACCTCCCGGCGCTGATGGTGCTCCACCCCGCACACCCATGGCGCGGCTACCTCGAAGCCGGCACCGAGGGCGACATCTCCATGGAGGCGCTCCCCCAGTGCGAGGCCCTATCGACGGCAGCGTCCATACCAGCCGGATCTGCTGCCATTGCTCCGACTTCGCTCGCTCGTGCTGCTGCTGCTGCTCCGGCTCTTGCTCGCGCTGCTGCTCTGCTCTCCCCCCGGATCGTGCTGCTGCTCTGCTCTTGCTCTTGCTCATGCTGCTGATGCTGGTACACAGGTTGCTGCAGCTACACGAGTTGCTGCTCTGGCTCTAGTTCACACTGCTCCTCCAGGCACTGCTGCTCCGGCTGCTATCTGCTACTATGTTCCTCGTTGATCGCCTGCTGATTCGGATCACTGTTTCTCTACTACTAGTTCTCGAGCGGCCTAAACTACACGTGAAGTGCCTCTTTGCTACCAGTGCGTTCAATTTCGACAGTAACATTCAGATTCCACAGTAAATTTCAGTTTCGACAGTTAAGTTCAGAGTCAACAGTTTTTACCTCATCTGTTGTAGTTAGGTGTTTTTTGGTGATGTAAATTTTACATCTATCACTTTTTGGTAATGTATTTTACATGATCTATTGGAGATGCTATTAGAATCCCACTTGAGATTAATGATGTTTGTCTTGTACTGCTTTAGCCTCGACGTCTTACGGCTCGCCGAAGCTACTCCAACGATGGAACTTCCATCACAACAGAGCAGTGCCCTGGACGCCGTCTACAAATTCCTCAGATCTTCCTTCACACCTCCGACAACCACCTCTGCCTCAACTTCTTCAGCGACCAACCCAATGATGTTGAGGTGGACACGACTATGGCAAAGAGGTTGTACACTTGTCGCATTCTACATTCATGTCGATCCATTAGGGTTATTTTGGTTCAAAGGAAAAACTTAAGGAAAAACATAGCAATAGGAAATTTTTCCTATGGCACTCTACTATTACATTTTGTTGAAAGGAATGGAGCAAAACATCCACCTGGACCTACTTTTCAAAATCCTATGCATGAAAACAAGACCAAGTGCATTAGTGGTAGAATAACATTCTAACTGTACACGCTTTCATATGGTTTCACTTTAATTTGGCCATGTTTCTTTGCATTCCTCTGCTCTTCCAATTCTTGTGAACCAAACACCCAAGTTGACAAAAATCCTGTGTTTACAAATGCTCTGTTTCCCACGTGCATTCCTATCCTATTCCGCTGTTTTTCCTATCCCTGAGTTTTTAGAATCCTGCAAGCCAAAGGAGCCCTTACATAATTACTTCAGTTACAGGTAGGTGTCGAAGAAAACTTTATGTGGTTTGTCCTGCTCCTGCCATGACATTTTCCACCTCACCTGAGCCGCTCCATCAACAGAAGCATCCACCAAACCGGACATCATGACTCCGGATCGTCTTTCGCGGCCCCAGATCTCCTTCCCTCCCGCCGGCACCCACGGCAACTGCATCACCATCATTGACTCGGCATATGAACCTGAGGAGTACACGGGTCCACAAGAGAGGTCGCACTCTTTTGTTTCTGCTTATGTTATGCATTGCTTAATATTACCTGCTACTTTATCGTCCTATTCACCTCTTAGACTCCAAGTTAGGTCCAAATTAATGTTCAAACTTGAGTTTTAAAATTACTTGTGAGGCATATATCGAGGCAGCTATGAATAGTATCTCGGTCTATTATCTGGTTCAACTAGGGTATGCCTATGTTGTTCATCTTGGGTGGGAAACAAATAGTATTTTTTTGCCCTGGTGTGGGGAACAAATAGTAAAGCAATCATCATCTGTCTTTTTATTAAATTAAGGCTATCATCAGCCTACTATCATTATTTTTGGATACATCCACTAGTTGTTACCATCACTCTAGATTTCTGCATGCTCTCCTTACATAATCTCACTATATTTGTTTGTATGCATGTCAGATATTGTACACAGTCATGCTGAACATGTAGAGAAAAAGAGAAGAGTTTTGCGCGGCAATACAATGCCATGTAGACATTGCTCCATGGTGGGTTCAATGGAAAACCCTCCCTCCCCTCTCCAGATTGTAATCCAGAGGAAGATATCTGTTCTGAGGCAGATTCTAACGCAGCTGACCACTCCTATTTACCCCCAAGGTGTTTTCTCTAACTTGGCATGATGATGTTGGTCATATCATGCATATGTTGCCTTGTAGTGCCTACTTTCGACATCATATATGTTATCTGCTTAGTTTAGACATGTTCTGTAATGTCACCTGTTTAGTTTCTATATCATATATGGGAATTATGCAGTCTCATCTCTTTTAGCCAGCCATAATATATGTGAAATATGCAATGCCATCCTGTTTAACCAGGCATCATATATTTGAATGATATCTTGCCCATCCTTTTCTTCATTACATTTCCATTTGTTGACAATGTTTGTACAATAAACTACTCTTCTTGTGAATCAGCCATTGAGTGGGTAATGGAAAAAATTGGAGTGAAAACAAGGTCTTCAGAGCGGACAATGCTACCTGTTGGAGCAGATCTCTTACTGGGTCCCGATAGCTCCTCAAAGATGGATTCAGAGACAGATGACCAGACCTATTCCCCCATCGAGATGTATGCTCTAACTTGGCGCGGTTATACTGCTCATATCATGCATATGGTGTCTTGCATTGCATAGTTTAGACATCATATACACAATATTCAACACCATGTTCTTAGTTCAGACATCATATATGCGAATGCCCTCTGCTTAGCATATAAATCACATATGTGAATTAAATCATGCGATCCTGATTACTTAGATAACATGTATGTGAATTATGTCATGAGAACCTGTTTACTAAAGACATCATATAATTATCTCATGCCATCCTGTTTAGTTAGTCATCATATCTTTGAATTATGTCATGTTATGCTATCTAGTTTAGATAGACATCATACATGTGAAATTATGTCATGCTATCATTTTTAGTTAAATAATATACATGTCAACTATTTCATGCCCTCTTTTTTCCACACCATCTATTGCATATGTCTCTCATAAAATGTCTGTACATTCAACTATATTTCATGTTTATCAGCCATTTGAATTGGAGCAGGTGATGGCAGTATCTAGCGGAGTAAAAACACGGTCTTCAAATAAAACAGTGCTACCTCTTGGTGGAGATAGCACCCCAGTTGTACATGACGAGAACCAGCCCTACCACACATAACCCAGACTCTCGCATATTGTACCCCTACTACGATGGACAGAGAACCAGCTTCACCCAATTTAACCCCAACCCCAGCAGATAGTAACCCAGTTCTTGTTGACACAACACCATATCCACCATAGAGCTCCCAAACAAGAGCAGTTAGTAAGGCAGCTCCAGTGCCTAAAGCGCCAGTACTACCACGGCGACCCCAACTCCACCAGTTAGTACACCTATTCCTGTGGAGGAAGCACAACCAGCCATTCGTAGTTTAGCATCTATGGCATTTGATGTTGTTAAATCCTATGCGCGTATCTTCCCATCATGGAAATATTATACTAAAGATGAAGGAAAATGCCAGTTGCAGGTGTTTGTCCAGGAGTTATGTGTAAGTAATGTTATTCATGGCAATTACTTTGCTTTGTCCCATACATTCTACCTCCATGATGGTTATAATACAGCAAATTTTTCCCATTTTTCTCTATAGATAAGGACCGATTTGGAATTCAGGATGAGGTAACATGTGCTAATACCTTTGCTATCTTCAAGAATGCTTGGTGTCAGTATCGGAATTACCTGAAGAAAACGTACTTCACTGGCAAAGGAACTCATCAAATTCCCTTACGTTCTCCTGAGACACATTTACTGGATGATGACTGGGAACGCCTTATTCTGTACTAGTCCCGAACCAAGAATGTGGTAATGTCTATGAGCTCATTTTTTATTTTTAAGTACTATATGCCTCCGTCTTACTATACTCTGTTCATGTAGAACAAGTGCTTAAACCTGAAGAACAACTGTTCTCATTTAAGATTCCATTGCTATCGTGCATACTGCTTTGCTCTTGTATCGCTGTATTTACTCATACAAACTTATTATTAAATTGAAGGATCCAATCGAAACTCCAATGGCACAACAGGTATGTTTACACATGTTTCTTTAACAGGATTGCTCTTATAAATAGCTCTGTTGATTTCAGTTTCAATTGTGTATACAATTGACTTCTCATATCATGCACAGTACTAGTATCACACAAAGAGCCAATAGTGTTGTTGTACATGTAGACCCATGGTACCCATCTGAAATCTTGTTATGCCGTGTAGTTTCTCACGCTTCGTATTGTTTCAGTGCAACTTTGTCTTGAACTGATATATGATTTGAACCGTGTCTCTATTTTGATCTGGCAAGACAATGCAGTGACCATATGACATAGATATATGTTTGTTTGATGCTTTTATTATGTACTACTTGGCAATAGAAGACTTGGTAGTTTAATCCTGTCCACCTTACTAATGAACTGGTTCACTGAAATGAGTTTCATATACTAGTACATGCTAAACCTGTTATGTGTCTGCTTGTTTCTTCTTTTAGAATGCTGACAGGATATTGGGGAAGAGTGCCCTATTAAGCAATAGTAAAGGAAGTAATGCAGATAAGGTTCAGGATAGTGAGACATCCTTGTTGCTCTCCAAGAAAGCTGATAAAACAACTAAGGAAAACTATCTTGAAGACAGTGAGACAACTCCAAAGTCCTGTCTTGGTGTAGTGTTCGAGTTACTGGCCACTACCGCTGGCACAAGATATTCAAACTCACTATCTGGATCAGTTCGGTTTCTTGAGTCTCAACTACAAGCTGAAAGACATCGATCAGTTGTGCTACGACAAGAAGTCGAAGGACTGCGAAAATCCCTGGAGCATTCAGATGCATACTTTCTAGTGCAACAACAAGCGTTGGAGGATTTTAGCGCCAAACAGTACAAAGCTAATATGCTTGCTAAGCTTATTGCCAGCATGGTGGATACCCAGGATAACGTTTCTTGAGCTCTTCTAAAGTTGTTTCAGTTATGGACTTGTTTTGCCGCCATGTTTATTTGCACTGGTGGCCAATTTAGACGACCAGTGTATGTAATATGTTGCTTTGTTCCCTATATTTACACTGGTGGCGAACTTTGATGCCCAGTGGATGTAATATGTGTAATAGCCGTAATAGCCTAGTGTTAGTTGCTTGCTTATTTATTTCCTTATTATCTTGTTTAGTTGTTTGCTTGTAGTCACTGTAGTTCTTTTTCTGCGTTTTTCTAGTGGCCACAATAACCTAATTTTATAACTAGGTCACAATAACCATGGCAACACAACCATGGTCCTGCTACCTGCTGTAGTGACCATGGCCGTCCTACGGGCCGTAGGATCCATGGGCCTTCTACGGGCCGTAGGAACCATGGGCCTTCTATGGGCTGTCTAATCTATGGGCTTTCTATGGGCCGTATAATCGTTTCGCCAAACATGGGCCGTACTATTCGTGGACCAATAACGGTCCGCAAAATGGGCCATAAATGGGCTAGAGTGGAAATCGTCTGTTTTATGGCCCGAACATAATGGGCCGTTAATAGGTCGTGTTTGATGATGCTATGAAAATAGCCCGACGGGTTAATGGGCCACAAATGGGTCGACTGTAACCACGGGCTGAATTTGGCCCACAAGCGGAACAGGCCAGTAACGGACTGCAAGTAACCGAATTCTAGAAATGAGCCCAAGAATAAGTGGGCCCTTAGAAGGCCGAAAGTTAACATGGGCTGGAAACGGCCGACGAAATAATGGGCCGTTAATGGGTATAAAGTGATACACTGTTCATTATGGGCAGTTTCATCTCGGGCCTTTAATGGGCCCAGAGTTACAAAAGGCCTCCTATGGGCCAAAGGACGTCATGGGCCATAAATGGGCCGGAAGTTACAACGGGCTGGAATCATATTGGATGGCCCAGATGTCGCTACTAGGCCTAATTCGGGTAAGGCTGTAACGGGCCGTGAGTTAGCAGATTGTAAATGGGCTATATGCGAACAGGTCGTTAACAGGCTTTCCGTGGGCCGGCCTGCTACCTTTGACCAAGTCAAATGGGCTGGCCTTTTCACCTGAATGGGCCTATGTGGGTCGTGCCACGTGTTGACGTATCATAGGCGCCTTCGGTTAAATGTATGGATGACATCTGTCCCAACGGTGAGCCGACATGTGGTTTCTCTGGCCATTGAGAATTTTACACGTGGAAAATCCCCATTGGTCCGGGCTATTAACAGGTTATCGGATCCAAACCGGAACCCAGTAGCTTAACGGAGACCCATTACGGTGGATGCCATATGTCGGTTACCCTTGACGAAAGCACTTCTATGATGCGCGATTTATCATCATGGAAGTGGACACTTTCATGACGATAATTTTGATAATGTCATGGAACACTTGTACGACAGCACAGGTATGACTATCTTGATTCTGTCATAAAATCTTCATGGATGTACATGCATGACAGAAAACATGACCTACTATGACAAACACGTATCATCACGGAAGTGTATTTTTTGTAGTGCTAGGACAAGATGAAGAAAAAGTAAGGCGAGCGCCTCCTCCCAACACTCATGCCAATTGTTTGGAAACCATAATTGATTTTCCTGAAGAAGTTGCAAAGAGGGAAAAGGCAAAGGCTAAGCGTGAGGCTAGACTTGCAAATAAGAACCAAGTTGAACAGTGGAATGTTGAGCTAACTCAACAGGATGTGATTGAGAAGAAAGAAAGGGCGTCTGCCCGGAAAGAGAAGACGAATAGGAAGTCAGTTTCTCCTCAAGCTCCGAAGAAGAAGTCTGTTACGAGTAAGACCAGAATGGTTGCATCTGCCTCATCTGATGAGAAATCTTCTTACGGTAATGTTGGCGATGAAATTCCCATGTACGATCAACAAGCATTGCTTGATAAGCCATATCACACTCCATCACTTGCCAAGAAGTCACCACCTGTAAGATCTTCAGCAAGACTTGCACATGTTCCCTTAGATAAACCTTCGGGTCTGCTGCCCCAGCGGCCAAGAGGAAGCTAGTCACTGATGAAAAAGTTGTTGTTTCCGCCAAGAAGGTGAAGAAAATCATTCCTGCTTCCATAGAGGAATATGGTTTTGAGATGATATTCGACATCATTGAAGGTGCCTCCTATGATGCCAATCCAGCTGATTTGGGAAATTTAGGTCTGCCAGAAGATGTTACCAAGATGGTAGCAAAACACTTCACTGATCTGAAGGAAATGACCAAAGAACTCAATCGGGCTATCAAAGATAAGAATCTTCTGGAGAAGATGAGGAGAGAAGCAAAATCTGAATCTGAAAGAAAAGATGTGAACAAGGCAATTCTTGAAATCACCAAAGCCCTCACTACCATGAGGAACAACAAAATTGAGTGGCACTCTAGAATAAAGATGGATGTCTCTTAGCTTTGTGATATCAGAATCAAAGAGATTAAGCATCAGGAAGATCTTGCTCGACGAAGGGAGAAAGAGGAAAAACATCAGAGAGCTCAATCTAGAGCGAATAAGCCAAGAGAAGTCAAGGACCGTCGTGTCCAATCTGCTTCAGCTTATGCTCCCATTGACACAAGTGCCCCGCTATAGCAGATTCCACCATCCCTTCATCCCGAGGAAGTAACCGAGCAACAAGTCGAAGCTGTGGTAGTTCCTACTTCAGTCGAACAAGAAGCTGATGTTGTGGACTTATATCTTGTCAATCCTGATGAAGTGAAAGATGCATCTGAGTAAAATGCTCCTAAAGAAAAGATTAACAAAGAAATTGAAATAGAAAAGCAAGTCTCATCGTCAGTGAAGGATATTCAAGCTGAACCCTCCGGTTCCACTAAGGAGGGAGAAAAGGTTGAAGGGGAGCAAATTGCTGCCCAAAATACTGCCCCTACGGTCTCCTCATCTGGAGCTCCTGCCCTGATGGAGGTTGACATTGCTCCTGCTCCTTTGGCTTCACAGCCAGAACAGGAAGAACATAAGTTTGAAGAGCCCATGTGATAACCCACAAGTATAGGGGATCGCAACAGTTTTGGAGGGTAGAGTATTCAACCCAAATTTATAGATTCAACACAAGGGGAGCCAAAGAATATTTGCAAGTACTAGCAACTAAGTTGTCAATTCAAATACACCTGAAGATTAATTATCTGCAGCAAAGTGATCAGTAGCAAAGTAGTATGATAGTTTTGATAGTAGTAGCAACAACAATAGTAACGGTAACCGTGATAGCAATGATTTTGTAGCAAGTGAATAGTGACGATAGCAGTAGTAACTTAGCAGAAACAATATGTGGGAAATTCGTAGGCATTGGATCGATGAATTCGTTGGATGATATTCATCATATAACAGTCATAACCTAGGGCGATACGACACTAGCTCCAGTTCATAAATATAATGCAGGCATGTATTTCGTAGATAGTCATACATGCTTATGGAAAGAACTTGCATGACATCTTTTGTCCTACCCTCCCGTGGCAGCGGGGTCCAGTTGGAAACTAAGGGATATTAAGGCCTCCTTTTAATAGAGAACCGGAACAAAGCATTAACTCATAGTGAATACATGAACTCCTCAAACTACGGTCATCACCGGAAAGTATCCCGACTTCTGTCACTCCAGGGTTTGCGGATCATAACACATAGTAGGTGACTATAACTTGCAAGATGGGATCTAGAACATAGATATAATGGTGATAACATAAACGGTTCAGATCTGAAATCATGACACTCGGGCCCAAGCTGACAAGCATTAAGCATGGCAAAGTCATTGCAACATCAATCTCAGAACATAGTCGATACTAGGGATCAAGCCCTAACAAAACTAACTCGATTACATGATGAATCTCATATAACTCCTCACCGACCAGCGAACCTATGAAGGAATTACTCACTCAATGTGGGGAGCATCATGAAATTGGCGATGGAGAAGGGTTGGTGATGACGAAGATCTAAATATCCCCCTCTCCGGAGCCCCAAACGGACTCCAGATCTGGCCTCCCGATGAAGAACAGGAGGTGGCAGCGGCTCCGTCTTTTTAAACGCGATAATTCTTTCTCCCTGATTTTTTCTCTCTGAAAATGTGATTTTATAGTATCAGGGTTGACGTCTGCGGGGCCACCAGGCGGGGACAACCCATCTGGGCGCGTCTGAGTGTTGGGGAACATAGTAATTTAAAAAATTCCTACGATCACACAAGATCTATCTAGGAGATGCATAACAATGAGAGGGGAGAGTGTGTCTACATACCCTCGTAGACCGAAAGCGGAAGCGTTTAGTAATGCGGTTGATGTAGTCGAACGTCTTCACGATCCAACCGATCCAAGTACCGAACGTATGGCACCTCCATGTTCAGCACACATTCAACACGATGACGTCCCTCGAGCTCTTGATCTAGTTGAGGACGAGGGAGAGTTCCGTCAGCATGATGGCATGTCGACGGTGTTGATGATGTTACCGGCGTAGGGCTTCACCTAAGCACTACGACGATATGATCGAGGTGTTAAACTGTGGAGGGGGGCACCGCACACGGCTAAGAGAACAACTGTTGTGCTTCGGGGTGGCCCCCTACCCCCGTATATAAAGGAGGGAGGAGGATGAGGCTGGCCAAGGAGGGGCGCGCCTATAGGGGGAGTCCAACTAGGATTCCCAATCCCAGTTGGAGTCCCCTTCCCTTTCCAAGAGGGGGAGAGGGGGAAAGAGGTGGAGAGGGAGAAGGAAAGAGGGGGGGGGGGGGCGCCGCCCCTCCAAGTCCAATTCGGACCAGCCATGGTGGGCGGCGCGCGGACACCCTGCGGCCCTCCTCTCCTTTTTCCACTAAAGCCCATTAAGGCCCATTAATCCCCCAGGGGGTTTCGGTAACCTCCCGGTACTCCGAAAAATGCCCGAACCTTTTTGAAACCTTTCTGGTGTCCGAACATAGCCTTCCAATATATCAATCTTTATGTCTCGACCATTTCAAGACTCCTCGTCACGTCCGTGATCTCATCCGGGACTCTGAACAAACTTCGGTCATCAAAAACACATAACTCATAATACAAATCATCATCGAACATTAAGCGTGCGGACCCTACAGGTTCGAGAACTATGTAGACATGATCGAGACACATCTCCTATCAATAACCAATAGTGGAACTTGGATGCTCATATTGGCTCCTACATATTCTACGAAGATCTTTTCGGTCAAACCGCATAACAACATATGTTGTTCCCTTTGTCATCGGTATGTTACTTGCCCGACATTCGATCGTCAGTATCATCATAACTAGTTCAATCTAGTTACCGACAAGTTTCTTTACTCGTTCTGTAATGCTTCATCCTGCAACTAACTCATTAGTCACATTGCTTGCAAGGCTTATAGTGATGAGCATTACCGAGAGGGCCCAGAGATACCTCTCCGATACACGGAGTGACAAATCCTATTCTTGATGTATGCCAACCCAACAAACACCTTCGGAGACACCTGTAGAGCATCTTTATAATCACCCAGTTATGTTGTGACGTTTGATAGCACACAAGGTGTTCCTCCGGTATTCGGGAGTTGCATAATCTCATAGTCTGAGGAACATGTATACGTCATGAAGAAAGCAGTAGAAACGAAACTGTAACGATCATAATGCTAAGCTAACGGATGGGTCTTGTCCATCACATCATTCTCCTAATGATGTGATCCCATTCATCAAATGACAACACATGTCTATGGTTAGGAACCATAACCATCTTTGATTAATGAGCTAGTCTAGTAGAGGCTTACTAGGAACACTATGTTTTGTCTATGTATTCACACATGTACTAAGTTTCCGGTTAATACAATTCTAGCGTGAATAATAAACATTTATCATGATATAAGGAAATATAAATAGCAACTTTATTATTGCCTCTAGGGCATATTTCCTTCAGTCTCCCACATGCACTAGAGTCAATAATCTAGATTACACAGTAATGATTCTAACACCCATGGAGTTTTGGTGTTGATCATGTTTTGCTCGTGGAAGAGGCTTAGTCAACGGTTTGCAACATTCAGATCCGTACTTATTTTGCAAATCTCTATGTCTCCCTCCATGACTTTATGCCAGATGGAATTGAAGCGTCTCTTGATGTGTTTGGTTCTCTTGTGAAATCTGGATTCCTTTGCCAAAGCAATTGCACCAGTATTGTCACAAAAGATTTTCATTGGACCCGATGCACTAGGTATAATACCTAGATAGGATATGAACTCCTTCATCCAGACACCTTCATTTGCTGCTTCCGAAGCAGCAATGTACTCTGTTTCACACGTAGATCCTGCCACGACGCTCTACTTGGAACTGCACCAACTGACAGCTCCACCATTTAATAAAAATACGTATCCGGAATGCGAATTAGAGTCATCTGGATCAATGTCAAATCTTGCATCGACGTAACCATTTACGATGAGCTCTTTGTCACCTCCATAAACAAGAAACATATCCTTAGTCCTTTTCAGGTATTTCAGGATGTTCTTGACCGCTGTCCAGTGCTCCACTCCTGGATTACTTTGGTAGCTCCCTGCTATGCTTATAGCAAGGCACACATCAGGTCTGGTACACAACATTGCATACATGATAGAACCTATGGCTGAAGCATGGGGAATGAATTTCATTTTCTCTCTATCTTCTAAAGTGGTCAGGCATTGAGTCTGACTCAAATTCACACCTTGTAATACATGCAAGAACCCTTTCTTTCACTGATCCATTTTGAACTTCTTCAAAACTTTATCAAGGTATGTGCTTTGTGAAAGTCCAATTAAGTGTCTTGATCTATCTCTATAGATCTTGATGCCCAATATGTAAGCAGCTTCACCGAGGTCTTTCATTGAAAAACTCTTATTCAAGTATCCTTTTATGCTATCCAGAAATTCTTTATCATTTCCAATCAACAATATGCCATCCACATATAATATTAGAAATGCTACAGAGCTCCCACTCACTTTCTTGTAAATACAGGCTTCTCCAAAAGTCTGTATAAAACCATATGCTTTGATCACACTATCAAAGCGTTTATTCCAACTCTGAGAAGCTTGCACCAGTCCATAAATGGATCGCTGGAGCTTGCACACTTTGTTAGCATCCTTTGGATCGACAAAACCTTCTAGTTGCATCATATACAACTCTTCTTCCAGAAATCCATTCAAAAATGCAATTTTGACATCCATCTGCCAAATTTCATAATTATAGACTGTGGCAATTGCTAACATGATTCGGACAGACTTAAGCATCGCTACGGGTGAGAAAGTCTCATCGTAGTCAACTCCTTGAACTTGTCGAAAACGTTTCGCAACAAGTCGAGCTTTGTAGACATTAACATTACCGTCAGTGTCAGTCTTCTTCTTGAAGATCTATGTACTTTCTATGGCTTGCCGATCATCGGGCAAATCCACCAAAGTCCACACATTGTTCTCATACACGGATCCCATCTCAGATTTCATGGCCTCAAGCCATTTCGTGGAATCTAGGCTCATCATCACTTCCTCATAGTTTGTAGGTTCATCCTGGTCTAGTAACATGACATCCAGAATAGGGTTACCGTACCACTCTGGTGCGGACCGTACTCTGGAAGACCTACGAGGTTCTGTAGTAACTTGATCTGAAGTTTCATGATCATCATCATTAGATTCCTCACTAATTGGTGTAGGAATCACTGGAACTGATTTCTGTGATGAACTACTTTCCAATTCGGGAGAAGGTACAATTACCTCATCAAGTTCTACTTTCCTCCCACTCACTTCTTTCAAGAGAAACTCCTTCTCTAGAAAGGATCCATTCTTAGCAACGAATATCTTGCCTTCGGATCTGTGATAGAAGGTGTACCCAAAAGTTTCCTTTGAGTATCCTATGAAGACGCACTTCTCCGATTTGGGTTCGAGCTTATCAGGTTGAAGCTTTTTCACATAAGCACCACAACCCCAAACTTTAAGAAACGACAACTTTGGTTTCTTGCCAAACTATAGTTCATAAGGTGTCGTCTCAACGGATTTTGATGGTGCCCTATTTAAAGTGGATGCAGTCGTCTCTAAAGCATAACCCCAAAACGATAGCGTAAATTAGTAAGAGACATCATAGATCGCACCATATCTAATAAGTACGGTTACAGCATTCGAACACACCTTTACGCTGTGGTGTTCCAGGTGGCGTAAGTTGCGAAAGTATTCCACATTGTTTCAAATGAAGACCAAACTCGTAACTCAAATATTCTCCTCTACGATCAGACCGTAGGAACTTTATTTTCTTGTTATGATGATTTTCCATTTCATTATGAAATTCTTTGAACTTTTCAAACATTTCAGACTTATGCTTCATTAAGTAGATATACCCATATCTGCTCAAATCATTTGTGAAGGTAAGAAAATAACGATAACCGCCACGAGCCTCAACACTCATTGGACCGCATACATTGGTATGTATTATTTCCAATAAGTCAGTAGCTCGTTCCATTGTTCTGGAGGACGGAGTTTTAGTCATCTTGCCCATGAGGCATGGTTCACAAGCACCAAGTGATTCATAATCAAGTGATTCCAAAAGCCCATCAGCATGGAGTTTCTTCATGCCCTTTACACCAATATGACCTAAACGGCAATGCCACAAATAAGTTGCACTATCATTATCAACTTTGCATCTTTTGGCTTCAGTATTATGAACATGTGTACCTCCACAATCGAGATTCATTAAAAATAGACCACTCAACAAGGGTGCATGACCATTACTCATATAAATAGAACAACCATTATTCTCTGATTTAAATGAATAACCGTCTCGCATCAAACAAGATCCATATATAATGTTCATGCTCACCGCTGGCACCAAATAACAATTATTCAGGTCTAAAACTAATCCCGTAGAGGTAGAGGTAGCGTTCCAACGGCGATCACATCAACCTTGGAACCATTTCCGACGTGCATCGTCGCCTTGTCCTTAGCCAATCTTCGTCTAATCCGTAGCGCCTATTTCGAGTTGCAAATATGAGCAACAGAACCAGTATCAAATACCCAGGCGCTACTACGAGCATTAGTAAGGTACATATCAATAACATGTATATCAAATATACCTTTCACTTTGCCATCCTTCTTATCCGCCAAATACTTGGGGCAGTTTTGCTTCCAGTGACTAGTCTCTTTGCAGTAGAAGCACTCAGTTTCAGGCTTAGGTCCAGACTTGGGCTTCTTCCCTTGAGCAACAACTTGCTTGCCATTCTTCTTGAAGTTCCCCTTCTTCCCTTTGCCCTTTTTCTTGAAACTAGTGGTCTTGTTAACCATCAACACTTGATGCTCCATCTTGATTTCTACATCCGCAACCTTTAGCATTGCGAAGAGCTCGGGAATCATTTTCGTCATCCCTTGCATATTATAGTTCATCGTGAAGCCTTTATAGATTGGTGGCAGTGATTAAAGAACTCTATCAATGACACTATCATCTGGAATATTAACTCCCAGCTGAGTCAAGTGGTTATGATACCCAGACATTTTGAGTATATGTTCACTGACAGAACTATTCTCCTCCACCTTGCAGCTATAGAACTTGTTGGAGACTTCATATCTCTCAACTCAGGCATTTGCTTGAAATATTAGCTTCAACTCTTGGAACATCTCATATGCTCCATGACGTTCGAAATGTCTTTGAAGTTGATACGTCCATTTTGCATCATGATTTTATATCAATATTTATTGCATTATGGGCTGTTATTACATGTTATGTTACAATACTTATGCCTATTCTCTCTTATTTTACAAGGTTTACATGAAGAGGGGGAATGCCGGCAGCTGGAATTCTGGGCTGGAAAAGGAGCAAATATTAGAGACCTATTCGGCACAACTCCAAAAGTTCTGAAACTCCACGAAAGTTATTTTTGGAATTAATAAAAATACTGAGCAAAGAAAGTACCAGAGGGGGCCCACACCCTGGCTACGAGGGTGGGGGCGCGCCCTACCCCCTAGGCGCGCCCCTGCCTCGTGGGCCCCATGGCAGTCCTCCGATGGCCATCTTCTTCTATATGAAGTCTTTTACCCTAGAAAAAATCATAAGCAAGCTTTCGGGACGAAACACCGCCGCCACGAGGCGGAACCTTGGCGGAACCAATCTAGGGCTCCGGCGGAGCTGTTCTACCGGGGAAACATCCCTCTGGGAGGGGGAAATCATCACCATCGTCATCACCATCGATCCTCTCATCGGGAGGGGGTCAATCTCCATCAACATCTTCACCAACACCATCTCCTCTCAAACCCTAGTTCATCTCTTGTATCCAATCTTTGTCCCAAAGCCTCAGATTGGTACCTGTAGGTTGCTAGTAGTGTTGATTACTCCTTGTAGTTGATGCTAGTTGGTTTATTTGGTGGAAGATCATATGTTCAGATCCTTTATGCATATTAATACCCCTCTGATTATGAACATGAATATGATTTGTGAGTAGTTACGTTTGTTTTAACTAAACTATACCAGACTAGGCTAAAACTAGTCTAATGCCGATCGCGACGGATCTTGATTCCCACAACATGTTTTTCCTATGTCAGGAAGCCCGCTCATCGAACTACCGTGAGCCTCGAAGAGATATGATTTAGTGGGAGGGAAAGAGTAGCCTCCCCCCGCCATCGCGAAGTAGAAATCAGAGTTGCATTTTGGGCGGGGGAAGATGATCATCGTGGCCCTACGCCCCCGCTCAGCGGGTAAATCACTGGTTGTGTAACCTGATACGTCCATTTTGCATCATGCTTTTATATCAATATTGATTGCATTATGGGCTGTTATTACACATTATATCTCAAATATGGCTATTTTTCTCTCTTATTTTACAAGGTTTACCATGAAGAGGGGGAATGCCGGCAGCTGGAATTCTGGCTGGAAAAGGAGCAAACATTGGAAACCTATTCTGCACTGCTCCAAAAATCCTGAATCTCCACGAAACTTGTTTTTGGAATTAATAAGAATTACTGAGCGGAAGAAATACATCAGGGGGCCCACACCCTGGCCAGGAGGGTGGGGGCACGCCAAACCCTACTGGGCACGCCCCCTCTCTCATGGGCCCCCTGGTGGCCCCCCAGTGTCTATCTTCTGCTATATGAAGGCTTTTACCCTGGAAAAAATTGTGGGCAAGCTTACGGGACGAAACTCCACCGCACGAGGCGGAACCTTGGCGGAATCAATCTAGGGCTTCGGCGGAGCTGTTTTGCCGGGGACACTTCCCTCCGGGAGGGGGAAATCATCACCAACGTCATCACCCACAATCCTCTCATCGGGAGGGAGTCAATCTCCATCAACATCTTCACCAGCACCATCTCCTCTCAAACCCTAGTTCATCTCTTGTATCCAATCTTTGTCCCAAAGCCTCAGATTGGTACCTGTTGGTTGCTAGTAGTGTTGATTACTCCTTGTAGTTGATGCTAATTGGTTTACTTGGTGGAAGATCATATGTTCAGATACTTTATGCATATTATTACTCCTTTGATTATGAACATGAATATGCTTTGTGAGTAGTTACGTTTGTTCCTGAGGACATGGGAGAAGTCTTGCTATAAGTAGTCATGTGAATTTGGCATTCATTCGATATTTTGATGAGATGTATGTTGTCTCTCCTCTAGTGGTGTTATGTGAACGTCGACTACATGACACTTCACCATTGTTTGGGCCTAGAGGAAGGCATTGGGAAGTAATAAGTAGATGATGGGTTGCTAGAGTGACAGAAGCTTAAACCCTAGTTTATGCATTGCTTCGTAAGGGGCTGATTTGGATCCATATGTTTCATGTTGTGGTTAGGTTTACCTTAATACTTCTTTTGTAGTTGCGGATGCTTGCAATAGGGGTTGAGCATAAGTCGGATGCTTGTCCAAGAAAGGGCGGTACCCAAGCACCGGTCCACCCACATATCAAATTATCAAAGTAACGAACGCGAACCATATGAGCGTGATGAAAACTAGCTTGACGATAATTCCCATGTGTCCTCGGGAGTGTTTTCCTTCATATAAGAATTTGTCCAGGCTTGTCCTTTGCTACAAAAAGGATTGGGCCACCTTGCTGCACCTTATTTACTTTTGTTACTTGTTACTCGTGACAAATTATCTTATCACAAAACTATCTGTTACCGATAATTTCAGTGCTTTCAGAGAATACCTTACTGAAAACCGCTTGTCATTTCCTTCTGCTCCTTGTTGTGTTCGACACTCTTACTTATCGAAAGGACTATGATAGATCCCCTACACTTGTGGGTCATCAGAAGTCCCGATTCTAAGCCATAAAGCATGGCACACTGAACTATCGAGTAGTCATCAACACGTGTCTGCTAGGCATTCACAATGTTTGCAGTTGCTAGTGCAGGTGGTACACCTAACGGTGCTTACAGGACGTAATTCTTCTGTGCAGCAATGAGGATAATCCTCAAGTTACAAACCCAGTCCGTACAATTGCTACCATCATCTTTCAACTTAGCTTTCTCTAGGAACGCATCAAAATTCAAAGGAATAGTAGCACGGGCCAATGATCTACAACAACATAGACATGCAAAAACTATTGGGACTAAGTTCATGGTAAATTAAAGTTTGATTAATCATATTACTTAAGAACTCCCACTTAGATAGACATCCCTCTAGTCATCTAAATGAGCACATGATCCAAATCAACTAAACCATGTCTGATCATCATGTGAGACGGAGTAGTTTTCAATTGTGAACACTATGTTGATCAAATCTACTATATGATTCACGTTCGACCTTTCGGTCTTAGTGTTCCGAGGCCATATCTGCATATGCCAGGCTCGTCAAGTTTAACCCTAGTATTCTGCACGTGCAAAACTAGCTTGCACCCGTTGTATGTGAACGTAGAGCTTATCACACCCGATCATCACGTGGTGTGTCGGCACGACAAACTGTAGCAACGGTGCATACTCAGGGAGAACACTTATACCTTGAAATTTAGTAATGGATCATCTTATAATGCTACCATCGTACTAAGCAAAATAAGATGCATAAAAAGATAAACATTGCATGCAATCAAAAATATGTGACATGATATGGCCATCATCATTTTGTGCTCATGATCTCCATCACGGAAGCATCGTCATGATCTCCATCATCACCGGCTTGACACCTTGATCTCCATCGTGGCATCGTTATCATCTCGCCAACTATTGCTACTACGACTATCGCTACTGCTTAGTGATAAAGTAAAGCAATTACATGGCGATTGCATTTCATACAATAAAGCGACAACCACATGGCTACTGCCAGTTGCCGATAACTCTGTTACAAAACATGATCATCTCATACAACAATATATATCTCATCATGTCTTGACCATATCACATCACAACAAGCCCTGCAAAAACAAGTTAGACGTCCTCTACTTTGTTGTTGCAAGTTTTACGTGGCTGCTGCGGGCTTCTAGCAAGAACCGTTCTTACCTACGCATCAAAACCACAACGATTTTTTGTCAAAGTGTGTTGTTTTAACCTTCAACAAGGATCGGCCTTAGTCAAACTCAATTCAACTAAAGTTGGAGAAATAGACACCCGCCAGCCACCTATGTGCAAAAGCACGTCGGTAGAACCAATGTCATGAACGTGGTCATGTAATGTCGGTCCGAGCCTATTCATCCGAGAATACCGCCGAATCAAAGTGAGACGTTGGTGGTAAGCAGTATGACTATTATTGCCCACAACTTGTTGTGTTCTACTCATGCACAAAACATCTACTCATACACCTGGCTCTGATGCCACTATTGGGGAACGTAGTAATTTAAGTTTTTTCCTAGATCATGCAAGATCTATCTAGGAGATGCATAGCAACGACAGGGGAGAGTGTGTCTATGTACCCTCATAGACTGAAAGCGGAAGCGTTTAGAAACGCAGTTGGTGTAATCGAACGTATTCACGATCCAACCAGTCCAAGTACCGAACGTACGACACCTCCGTGTTCAGCACACGTTCAGCATGATGACGTCCCTCGAGCTCTTGATCTAGTTGAGGACGAGGGAGAGTTCCATCAGCACGACAGCGTGGCAACGTTGTTGATGATGTTACCATCGCAGGGCTTCACCTAAGCACTATGACGATATGACCAAGGTGTTAAACTATGGAGGGGGGCACCGCACATGGCTAAGAGAACAACTGTTGTGCTTTAGGGTGCCCCTGCCCCCATATATAAAGGAGGGAGGAGGAGGAGGCCGGCCAAGGAGGGGCGTGCCTATAGGGGGAGTCCAACTAGGATTCCCAATCCTAGTTGGAGTCCCCTTCCTTTTCCCAAGAGGGGGAGAGAGGGAAAGAGGTGGAGAGGGAGAAGGAAAGAGGGGGGTGCCGCCCCCTCCTAGTCCAATTCGGAGCAGCCAAGGGGGGGCACACGGTCACCATGCGGCCCTCCTCTCCTTTTCCACTAAAGCCCATTAAGGCCCATTAATCCCCCTGGGGATTCCAGTAACCTCCCGTTACTCCGAAAAATGCCCGAACCTTTCCGAAACCTTTCCGGTGTCCGAACATAGCCTTCCAATATATCAATCTTTATGTCTCGACCATTTCGAGACTCCTCATCCCATACGTGATCTCATCCGGGATTCCGAACAAACTTCGATCATCAAAAACACATAACTCATAATACAAATCGTCATCAAACGTTAAGTGTGCAGACCCTACGGGTTCGAGAACTATGTAGACCTGATCGAGACACATATCCGATCAGTACCCAATAGCGGAACCTGGATGCTCGTATTGGCTCCTACATATTCTATGAAGATCTTTATTGGTCAAACCGCATAATAACATACTTTGTTCCCTTTGTCATCGGTATGCTACTTGCCCGAGATTCGATCGTCGGTATCATCATACCTAGTTCAATATCGTTACCAGCATCTCTTTACTCATTCTGTAATGCTTCATCCCGCAACTACCTCATTAGTAACATTGCTTGCAAGGCTTATAGTGATGAGCATTGTCGAGAGGGCCCAGAGATACCTCTTCGATACACGGAGTGACAAATCCTATTCTCGATCTATGCCAACCCAACAAATACCTTCGGAGACACCTGTAGAGCATCTTTATAATCACCCAGTTATGTTGTGACGTTTGATAGCACACAAGGTGTTTCTCCGGTATTTGGGAGTTGCATAATCTCATTGTCTGAGGAACATGTATAAGCCATGAAAAAAGCAGTAGCAATGAAACTGTAACGATCATAATGCTAAGCTAATGGGTGGGTCTTGTCCATCACTTCATTCTCCTAATGATGTGATCCCGTTCATCAAATGACAACACATGTCTATGGTTAGGAAACATAACCATCTTTGATTAACGAGCTAGTCTAGTAGAGGCATACTAGGGACACTATGTTTTGTCTATGTATTCACACATGTACTAAGTTTCCGGTTAATATAATACTAGCATGAATAATAAACATTTATCATGATATAAGGAAATATAAATAACAACTTTATTATTGCCTCTAGGGCATATTTCCTTCACTGGGGAGGGGGGCACCCAGGTGGTTGTGCCCACCCTGGTGCCCCCTCCGGTGGTTCTTGGCTCCAGAAATTATCTTTTACTCTATAAAAAAATTCCTGCCAAAGTTTTGTTCCAATCCGTGAACTTTTATTTCTGCAAAGAAAACAACACCATGGTAGTTCTGCTGAAAACAACGTCGGTCTAGGTTAGTTTCATTCAAATCATGCAAGTTATATTCCAAAACAAGAGGGAAAGCGTTAGGAAAAGTAGATACGACGGAGACGTATCAACTCCCCCAAGCTTAAACCTTTGCTTGTCCTCAAGCAATTCAGTTGATAAACTGAAAGTGAAAAAGAAAAATTTCTACAAACTCTTTTGCTCTTGTTTACATAAATAAGCTTAAGTAGCACCCAGGTTTTGAGCAAAGATTGTGACTAACCATGTCGACATTAACTCTTAAAAATTATATTAACTCATATCAATGGCATAATCAACTAGCAAGCAATAATAAGGTATTTCAAATGACAACACTTTGTCAAAATAACCATGATATAATATGACAATAGTGGTATCTCGCTAGCCCTTTTTGAGACCGCAAAACATAAATGCAGAGCACCTCCAAAGTTCAAGCAACGACTAAACATTGTAATTCATGGTAGAAAAGATCCAGTCATGATGCACCCAACATTAGCTACACACAATGCATGAGGATGACAATAGAGCTATCAGGTTCTGGCGCTTATTTGAGAAGGTGATGACACGACATAAAAGTAAAGAGATAGTCCCTTCGCAGAGGGAAGTAGTGATTTGCTGCGGTGCCAGAGCTCAAGTTTTTAAAAGAGAGGTAAATGAAATTTTGAGAAAAGCACCCTTCTCGTTTACTTCGCGACCATTAGTTATCGGTATCTTCCATGCTAAACACATTAGTGGCGGTTCCCAAGTGATAAAACTGAAGGTTTACTCCCCCTCCACCAACAATCACACTCCACGGCTGGTCCGAAACAACGGGTACCGTCCATACCAACAACAACCCTGGGGGAGTTTTGTTTAATTATTTGCAATTTTAATCCGGGACTGGGAATCCCTATTACCGCCCCTCTCGTGTAATGATGAGTGAATAAACACTCATCATGATATTAACCCGCTTAGCATGGAAGATACCGACTACCTACTGTCACTCAATGGACAATCCATGCACACAAAAAGGATATTTATTTGAAGTTTTAGAGGTGGCACATGCAAATTAACTTAGCACTGCAGGGTAATACCGCATATAGGTAGGTATGGTGGACTCATCTGGAACAACTTGGGTTTTGGAATTTTGATGCACAAGCAGTATTCCCGCTTAGTACACGCGAAGGCTAGCAAATAGGTTGAGAAGCGGCCAACTAGAGAGCAAAAATGGTCATGAACATGCATTATGCGTAAGTAACATTGAATACTAGCATGAGTAGGATATGATCACCATGAACATAAATATCATAGAGGCTATGTTGGTTTTGGTTCAACTACATGCATGAACATGTGCCAAGTCAATCCACTCGAACATTCAGAGGAGGATACCATATCATCATATTTCATCACAATCATTTTAACGTGATGTTGACATCCAAGATAAATCACTATCCACTCTATAACACCCCAAAAATTTAACCATGTTTTAATTATTAAAATGTTTGCCAGGAGTTTAAAATTTTTTGCTCTCTGGATTTTTTGTTGATTTCAGAACCACTTTTCTATAATAGTGAGGAGTTTTTCCCCAAGTGGAAACCTTCCAAAAAAATGTTATTGGACTTCTATACTCTCTCAACAAAACAATTCCTAATCAGTGGTTTTATTTGCATAATTGTTCTCCTAAGCTTTATTCCTTTAAAATGATTTTTTCATAAGTTTTGGAGCCTCCCTTGCACTACAACCATTTGTTGAATGCCTCCAAAATTTTCACCAAAATTTGGGGATGACATATGATGTCCCTAAATCACTTTTGTGCAAAAACATCTTCTGTTCATTGGAGATTTTGAGCTCTACACCTAATTGTTAAATCTGGTCCAGTGGGCAATTTTGCACTACAACCTATTTAAATATTGCTTTAAAACTTCCACCAAAATTAGGGGAGGTCAGTAGAAGTATATTATCCATATTTATGCAAAAAAACCCAGTTATGTCCTTTGAAAATTTTGAGTGAATCAACCTCTTTTTCATTCTGGTCCAACTTGAGGATTTGTACTGCAACCATATTTTTACTTGCTCTTTTATCCATGATCTTTTTTCCTACTTGTAGTCTTTCCTACAAAACCCTTAAGTCCAAGAGCATGAACCCATTGGAATAGTTTTGGTCCATGAAATGACAGCCTTTAGTTTCTGCCAAAAACTGTTTTTCTCAAATATTTGCGCTATCAAGTTTCTTCCCTTGACAAACTAACCTGGCCACCATCACCTACACCTAAAGAGACCCCAATCTGGAGATTTTGACCACTCCAAGAAATGCCTAGGTGCCCTTGGCATTTTGCCAAACACCTTGTGTGCATGGCCAGTTTTGACATGGTTTTTAGTTAGCATTGCAAGCTTGGTCTCCTGGCCTAACCCCCTTGTCCATTAGCTTTCTTACAAACCGTAGCCTGGTCCTGTTAGTTGCCAGCCTCACCCGAGCGCTCTAGACCACCTTGGCATTCTGTCGAACATGTCGCGCGCGTGCTCTGGGCGCGCCCAGAGCGCACATTTTGCACGTGCGCGCACCGAGCCGCCGCGTCGCGCCCCTGACTTTTGCTCGACCTGCAGAGCCGCGCCCCACCCTCGACCACTCACCGGAACGCGCCAAGCTGCCCCTGGTGCCCTACAGCGCCGCCGTCAGAGCCATTTGGCGGCACGCCGGCGTCCGCAGTCAGCTCCTGCCACGGTCGGCGCCGCCCGAGCCGCAGCCGCGCGCCAGCTGCCCCTGGAGCAGACCGAGCTTATCCCCTCGCTCGTCTGCAAGCGCTCGTCGGTGCCACGATGCCCTGCCGCAGCAGAAACGGTCGGCCGGCGAACTTATCCTCGACGATGGGACCTAGCTACTCTATAAATGGTGACCCCGAGCTCCTCCTAGACCTCAGGCAGCCTCAAGCCACTCCCCTAGCGCTCCCCTAGCTCGCAATCGACCAGGAGGGGCCATCTCCCCCGCCTCCGGCCAGCTCGGCCACCGCCGCCCTCCGGTCCGTTTCGTCGCTACCAGGCCCTCCCCCATCCAGCCAACGCCACCACCCGACTCCCCTTCGTCTTGCGGAGCCGCCCAGCTGCTCAAACACGACCGGGAGCCATCGTAGTTCAAACGCCCAAAACTCCCGAAGCCACCGGCCGCCGCGAAGATCGCCGCCGGCGACTCCCTCCGTCCCCACCTGACTAACGACCACCGGGAGGGCCGCACTGGACCCGCGGATCCATCTTCACCCTCGGTGTCTCGAACAATGCCGCTGTTCGCCGGCGAGCGTCGCCGGAGCCCCGCCTCCGCTCAGGCAGAGAAAGAGGAGGGAGAGAAGACCAGTCAAACCTGACCAGTGGGCCCGCTGGACCCACTGTCAGTGACACGCGCGCCGTCTGCGCTGGATAAGTGGAGGCGTAAAACCAAAGTATGCCTTCGACGTGGTCAGTAATCGAAACGTTTTTCTTTTTCTGTTTTATTTTTAAAAACAGATTTTTGAGCAAAACTTTGTCTGCCTATAACTTTTCAAGTATAACTCCAAATGAATTGATTCCTTTTCCTACCTCTCTCAAATATTGTCTAGTTTATTTTAAGATTTATTTCAAAAAAATTCAGACAACTTTTTGGTACTGTTTTTGAAACTATACATTGATTCAAAAATATTTTTAATAGGATTTTGGAGAGAGGAGAAAAACTTTCAAAGTGTTGGAATGCACCCTGCCTCCCCACTACTTGAAGGCAAGCATTCTGAACCCTGGCATAATATTGTCGTGTGTTGCTTGATATGGTTGCACCACCTCCCTTCTCGGAGTTTTCGTTATTTTTCTGTGATGATATGTTCAAACTCATGAATGAATATTGATGATTCATGCCGTTGGAGTTTGATATGTTGAGATGATAGTCACCATCACCTGCCTCTCGTGCATACCGGAAGGAACCCGGGAAAGCCTCAGTCTTGGGTAGACACGAGCTTGTCTCCGGTCGTTGAGAAAATTGTGTCCGGTACGGCATAGTGAGACATGATGAGTGGTGGTTATGTCTGTTGGTTGAAAATATATTTGTTATGCTATTTATGCAGGTAACACATAAACCTCCTGAGTCGACCGTAGATCGAGTCTTATTCTAGTAACCCCCACACTTGCTTCGTGCTACCACTTGTCCCTGCCACAGGTAGGGTACGGTTCAGTAATTTGTCAACCCCTTTCTAGCACACACCGTACAGAGGGGCCGGGATGAGGGTACCATGGCCATGGATTAAAGCCAGTCATCCGGTCAGGGGGCATGGGTGTTTCGGTTGTAGCCGAGGGGGTAGCTTCCCCAGTTTGCGCGCGGTATAAATTTTTTGATCCCTTGCTAATCAAGGTTGTAGCCTCCCCACTTAGAGTTTTGCTTAACGAGTGTCGTGGGTGATTCCAGACACTGATGAGTCAAGCTGGTGTGTGCGGTTGGGTGTGTTTTCAACTAAAATATCGTAAGCGGAATTAGTCCGGATGGACTAACGGAATCCGTTACTCGTGGGTAAAGAGTACACCCTCTGCAGAGATTATACCTATTCGAGTAGCCGCGTCCATGGTTAAGGACTACAGTCTGGGTTGGGTCAAGTGTCGGTCTTAGTGTCGGTCTTCGGAGGAAAAACAACTAAGTCAGAACTTTGATTTTGACCAGTGACATATGATGATTGTGATTATTATTGTTATGGACTAACGATGTTCATTATTTGATTTATTGAGTATCTCTGGGACGGTTCTACCTCCGGGATATTCACTGTGATTATTTTGAGCCCTTTATGTGGTGTCGCATAGATGCCCGACTGTGGCATGTTTATTATTTATTTAACCTATAAGCCCTTTATGTGGTGTCGCATAGACGCCCGACTGTGGCATGTTTTGCTATTTATTTACCATATAAGCCCTTTATGTGGTGTCCCACAGACGCCCGACTGTTGCATGTTTTGCTATTTACCATATAAGCCCTTTATGTGGTGTCGCTGAGACGCCCGACTGTGGCATGCTTGTTATGCATTTACCCTATAAGCCCTTTATGTGGCGTCGCACAGACACCCGATGCAACACGTTTGTTATTTATTTCACTTATGAGTCCTTTCTGTGGTGTCGCTCAGACGCCCGACTGAGGCATTCTATTTCTACTCTCTTATTGCATTATTCATGTGTTGCGTGAATAACTTGTCTGCGTGCATCATGGATTATATTTTTGGGACTGACGTTGTGATCATAGAATATTTCAGAGCATGATTATCGTTTGTTATATTATACCCGTGTTCATAATGTTTGCGAGTACATTCAAAGTACTCACTGGCTTGTCCCTGGCTATTTTCTTGGCCAGATTTCTTGCACGGAGAGGAGCAACCAGATGATAGCCCCCGGAACTGAATCAATGGTGATAGCAGCCTCGCGAAGATAGGAGTTATCCAGGTCAGCTGTTCCTGTGGGAAATGGAGTTCCACAGACGCTAATGACCACAAAACCGCTTCCGCCATCAACCACTAGAAACCATGTGTTGTACTCATAGGCCAGAATGGTCTTGTACTACATATCATGTAATTTGCTTGGAGTTATTGTATCAAGTTTGTGTCTCGACAGCTAACAGTAGTCCTGGGGCTGGTGAGCATAAGGGCCATTTTCTGGGAAATTAATATCCCGAAATCCGGTCGTGACACACTCATAGGTACTTAAGCATGGCATTAAAAACTATAATCTCTAAGGGTCATTGCAGACATGTTTAATCATAATACGATGAATCATGGATACTAGGTTAAACATAGGGCATTGCCAACACCGACTCCCAAACAGGACACCACATCCATCCGCGAACTAGGTTGGGTGGGGGGGACTAGTCCGCGATGTGAGAGCCGAACATCAAAAGCTATCCACATACATTTCAAACAATATTTCAACTAACTGGACAAATTACATTCAAAACGGATGATTTTCATATAAATCGATGAAAACAATTACATTTAGGACATATTTTAACTAAACTATACCAGACTAGGCTAAAACTAGTCTTATGCCGATCGCGACGGATCTTGATTCCCACAACATGTTTTTCCTATGTCAGGCAACCCGCTCATCGAACTACCGTGAGCCTCGAAGAGATATGATTTAGTGGGAGGGAAAGAGTAGCCTCCCCCCCGCCATCGCGAAGTAGAAATCAGAGTTGCATTTTGGGCGGGGGAAGATGGTTATCGTGGCCCTACGCCCCCACTCAGCAGGTAAATCACTGGTTGTGTAACCTGATACATCCATTTTGCATCATGCTTTTATATCAATATTTATTGCATTATGGGCTGTTATTACACATTATATCTCAATACTTATGGCCATTCTCTCTTATTTTACAAGGTTTACCATGAAGAGGGGAATGCCGGCAACAGGAATTCTGGCTGGAAAAGGAGCAAACATTGGAAACCTATTTTGCACTGCTCCAAAAATCCTGAAACTCCACAAAATCTGTTTTTGGAATTAATAAGAATTATTGAGCGGAAGAAATACATCAGGGGGCCCACACCCTGGCCAGGAGGGTGGGGGCGTGCCAAACCCTACTGGGCGCGCCCCCCCTCTCCTGGGCCCCTTGGTGGCCCCCCCGGTGTCTATCTTCTACTATATGAAGGATTTTACCCTGGAAAAAAATCGTGGGCAAGCTTACGGGACGAAACTCTGCCGCCACGAGGCGGAACCTTGGCGGAATCAATCTAGGGCTTCGGCGGAGCTGTTCTGCCGGGGACACTTCAATCCGGGAGGGGGAAATCATCACCAACGATCCTTTCATCGGGAGGGAGTCAATCTCCATCAACATCTTCACCAGCACCATCTCCTCTCAAAACCCTAATTCATCTCTTGTATCCAATCTTGTATCAAAACCACAAATTGGTACCTGTGGGTTGCTAGTAGTGTTGATTACTCCTTGTAGTTGATGCTAATTGGTTTACTTCGTGGAAGATCATATGTTCAGATACTTTATGCATATTATTACTTCTCTGATTATGAACATGAATATGCTTCATGAGTAGTTACGTTTGTTCCTGGGGACATGGGTGAAGTCTTGCTATTAGTAGTCATGTGAATTTGGTATTCGTTCGATATCTTGATGAGATGTATGTTGTCTTTTCCTATAGTGGTGTTATGTGAATGTCGACTACATGACACTTCACCATTATTCGGGCGTAGAAGAAGGCATGGGGAAGTAATAAGTAGATGATGGGTTGCTAGAGTGACAGAAGCTTAAACCCTAGTCTATCCGTTGCTTCGTTAGGGGTTGATTTGGATCCATATGTCTAATGTTGTGGTTAGGTTTACCTTAATACTTCTTTTGTAGTTGCGGATGCTTGCAATAAGGGTTAATCATAAGTGGGATGCTTGTCCAAGTAAGGGCAGTACCCAAGCACCGGTCCACCCACATATCAAATTATCAAAGTACCGAACGCGAATCATATGAGCGTGATGAAACATAGTTTGACGATAGTTCCCATGTGTCCTCGGGAGCTCTTTTCTCATTATAAGAAATTGTCCAGGCTTATCCTTTGCTACATAAAGAATTGGGCCACCTAGCTGCACTTTATTTACTTTATTTACTTGTTACTCGTTACAATTTATCTTATCACAAAACTATCTGTTACCTACAATTTCAGTGCTTGCAGAGAAAACCTTACTGAAAACCGCTTATCATTTCCTTCTGCTCCTCGTTGGGTTCGACACTCTTACTTATCGAAAGGGCTACGATAGATCCCCTATACTTTTGGGTCATCAAGACTCTTTTCTGGCGCCGTTGCCGGGGAGTGTAGCGCTTTTGGTGAGTGGAACTTGGTAAGGAAACATTTATATAGTGTGCTGAAATTTTCTGTTACTTGTCACTATGGAAACTAATCCTTTGAGGGGCTTGTTCGGGGTATCTTCACCCCGACCAGAAGAGCAAAGAGTTGCTCCTCAACCTACTGAACTTTTTGAAAATATTTACTTTGAGATTCCTTCGGGTATGATAGAGAAACTGCTAGCTAATCCATTTGCAGGACATGGAACATTGCATCCCGATTTACACCTTATCTTTGTGGATGAAGTCTGTGGATTATTTAAGCTTGCAGGTATTCCCGATGATGTTGTCAAAAGGAAGGTCTTCCCTTTATCTTTGTAGGGAGATGCATTGACATGGTATAGGCTATGTGATGATACAAGATCTTGGAATTATAAGCGATTGAAGTTGGAATTTCACCAGAAGTTCTATCCTATGCATCTTGTTCATCGTGATCGTAATTACATATATAATTTCTAGCCTCGCAAAGGAGAAAGCATCGCTCAAGTTTGGGGGAGGCTTAAGTCAATGTTATATTCATGCCCCAATCATGAGCTCTCCCGGGAAATGATTATTCAAAAATTTTATGCTCGGCTTTCTCTTAATGATCGCAACCTGCTCGATACTTCCTGTGCTGGTTCTTATATGCTGAAGACTATTGATTTCAAATGGGACTTATTGGAAAGAATTAAACACAAATCTGAAGATTGGGGTTCCGACGATGGTAAGGAGTCAGGTATGACACCTAAGTTCGATTGTGTTAAATCTTTTATGGATACCGATGCTTTTCGTGGATTTAACACTAAGTATGGACTTGACTCTGAGATAGTAGCTTCTTTCTGTGAATCTTTTGCTACTCACGTTGATCTCCCTAAGGAGAAATGGTTTAAATATAATCCTCCCGTTGAAGTGAAAGTAGTTGCACCTGTTACAGTTGAAGAAAAGACTGTCACCTATAGTGATCCTATTGTTCCTACTACTTATGTTGAGAAACCTCCTTTTCCTGTTAGGATAAAGGATCATGCTAAAACTTCGACTATTGTTCGTAAGAGTAATACTAGGACTTATACACCTCCTGAGAAAATCAAAGTTGAACCTAGTATTGCTATGGTTAAAGATCTCTTGGATGATGATTTAGATGGGCATGTTATTTATTTCTGTGATGAGACTGCTAATATTGCTAGACCTGATACTAAGATACATAGACCTGTCGTAGGCATGCCTATTATTTCTGTTAAAATAGGAGATCATTGTTATCATGGCTTATGTGATATGGGTGCTAGTGCTAGTGCAATACCTTATACTTTATATAAAGAAATTATGCATGACATTGCACACGTTGAATTAGAAGACATTGATGTTACTATTAAGCTTGCTAATAGGGATACCATTAAACCAGTTGGGATAGTTCGAGATGTTGAAGTCTTGTGTGGGAAAGTTAAATATCTTGCTGATTTTCTTGTTCTTGGTTCCCCACAAGATGATTTTTGTCCCATTATTTTTGGTAGACCCTTCTTAAATACAACTAGTGCTAGGGTTGATTGTGAAAAAGATACTGTCACCATTGGCTTAGATGGTATGTCTCATGAGTTTAATTTTGCTAAGTTTCATAGACAACCTCGTGATAGGGAACCACCTAGTAAGGATGAGATTATTGGTCTTGCTTCCATTGTTGTTCCTCCTACTATCCGTTAGAACAATATTTGCTAGACCATGAAAATGATATGTTTATGAAGGAAAGAAGGGAAATAGATGAAGTGTTCCTTAAACAGGAACCTGTGCTGAAACATAATCTTCCCGTTGAAATTCTTGGGGATCCCCCTCCACCCAAGGGTGATCCCGTGTTTGAACTCAAACCATTGCCTGAGAATCTTAAGTATGCTTATCTTGATGAAAAGAAAATATATCCTGTTATTATTAGTGCTAACCTTTCAGAGCAAGAAGAAGAAAGATTATTGAAAACTCTGAAGAAGCACCACACTGCTATTGGATATACTGTGGATGATCTTAAGGGCATTAGTCCCACGTTATGCCAACACAAAATTTCAGTGGAGAAAGATGCCAAACCAGTTAGAGATCCTCAACAACGACTGAATCCCAAGATGAAAGAAGTAGTAAGAAAGGAGATACTAAAGCTCCTTGAGGCAGGTATAATTTATCCCGTTGCTGATAGTGATTGGGTAAGCCCTGTCCATTGTGTTCCTAAAAAGGGAGTGTAAGGGCATATTTATCCCTAAGTGTTTTGGTGATTGATGACAATGCTTTTGCGGACTAATCGTGTGCCTTGAGTCCCTCAGATACTTCATCATTAGGCACAAGACGATTCAGTGCCCCTCGGAGACTGTTGAAGCTGGCGTTGTTCTATGTTTCTCTTTGGTGGAGTTGAGTCGTAGGAGAGCCGTACTATTAAGAGGGGGTCCGCGTCGGAAAGGTAGGGTGGAATCACACGTGCACTTGTCCCTCCTTTCCTTGCACTTTGGAGCTACCCGTCGTTATCTTGGTTGTGCGGAAAACTGGCGACTACTGCTGCACTTGCGGTAGTACTGCAGGTACAAGCGGTAGTACCGCGACATGTCACGGTAGTACCGCCCCTTTGGTGCGGTAGTACCGCGGCATCCTGGCCTTGTGCCGCTCCGGTGCGGTAGTAGGGGCGGATGTAATTTTTTACATCCGCGCCCCCCACGGTAGTACCGCTCATCCAGAGCGGTAGTATCGCGGGGGCCCACGGTAGTACCGCTCCCTAGGAGTCGCAGTACTATGGCCCTTCGACCTAGTACCGCAGTGTCGCGGTAGTAGGCGCGGATGTAATTTTTTACATCCACGCCGTCCACGGTACTACCGCGCCTCGCAAGCGGTAGTACCGCGTCGGGTTTTTGCACCACCCCAGTTTCAGCGGAAGTAGGCACGGATGTAATTTATTTCATCCGCGCCCTTCCCAGGCCGTGACTCTCCTGCCTTGCGGTAGTACCGCAAGGGGGAGCGGTAGTACCGCGCCCGCGGTAGTACTGCCCCTTAGTCAGGCTAGTTCCAGCCTGTGTTGCTGCCGCGGTAGTACCGTGGTCGCCCACGGTAGTACCGCGCAGCCTTGCGGTAGTACCGCTTCCTTGGAGCGGTAGTACCGTGCGTCGCGGGCTGAACATGTGGATAACGGTTGGATTTTTCCCTCGACTATATAAGGGGTGTCTTCTACCTCTAGTTGACTACCTCTTCCACCTCTAAGCTCCATTGTTGCTCCAAGCTCCATTTTCGCCCGGTCTCTCTCCCTAGCCAATCAAACTTGTTGATTTGCTCGGGATTGGGTGACAAGGGCCCGATCTATACTTCCACCACAGGATATTTGATTCCCCCCACTTATCCCTTGCGGATCTTGTTACTCTTGGGTGTTGAGCACCCTAGACAGTTAAGGTCACCTCGAAGCCATACTCCATTGTGGTGAAGCTTCGTGGTGTTGTTGTTGTTGGGAGCCTCCGATTGTTGTGGAGATTGCCCCAACCTTGCTTGTAAAGGTTCGGTCGCCGCCTTCAAGGGCACCAATAGTGGAATCACGGCATCTCGCATCGTGTGAGGGCGTGAGGAGAATATGATGGCCCTAGTGGCTTCTTGGGGAGCATTGTGCCTCCACACCGCTCTAACGGAGACGTACTTCCCTTTAAAAGGAAGGAACTCCGGTAACACATCCTCGTCTCCACCGGCTCCACTCTTGGTTATTTCGTGCCTTTACTCCCGCAAGCTTACTTATTGTTACATCTCTTGCTTGCTTGTGTGCTAGTTGTTCTTGCATCATATAGGTTGCTCACCTAGTTGCATATCTAGACAACCTATTTTGTTGCAAAGTTTAATTTGATAAAGAAAAGCTTAAAAATTGTTAGTTGCCTATTCACCCCCCCTCTAGTCAACCATATCGATCCTTTCAGTAGCATAACCAACAAATATGCCCTCATGAATACCTTTCTTGAGAATGAAACACTTACAACCGAACACCCGGAAGTACTTGAGGTTGGGCTTGTTGCCGGTGAGAATCTCATAAGGAGTCTTGTTCAAGCCTTTGCGAAGATAGAGCCGATTGGATGCATGACATGCGGTGTTGATGGCTTCGGCCCAAAAGTTGTACGGAGACTTGAACTCCGCCATCATGGTCCTTGCCGCATCCATCAACGTCCGGTTCTTCCTCTCCGCAACACCATTGGCTCTATCTTCGCAAAGGCTTGAACAAGACTCCTTATGAGATTCTCACCGGCAACAAGCCCAACCTCAAGTACTTCCGGGTGTTCGGTTGTAAGTGTTTCATTCTCAAGAAAGGTGTTCGTTTGTCTAAATTTGAGGCTAGAGCTCATGAGGGCATATTTGTTGGTTATGCTACAAACTCTCATGCTTACCGTGTTCTCAACAAGTCCACCGGACTCATTGAGGAGACGTGTAACGTGGAGTTTGACGAAAATAACGGCTCCCAAGTGGAGCAAAGTGGTACTTGTGATGTAGGTGATGAAATTCCTCCCCAAGCCATAAGAAGAATGGGTATTGGTCAAATCCTACCCATTGAGGAACCCCTTGTGGCCGAAGGAGAAGGACAATGCTCTACTCAAGTAGAGCCATCACCTCATCAAGACCCACACGCTTCCGAAGAACAAAGTGAAGGCCCTCAACCTCGTGAACAAGACCAAGGGCAAGATCAACCTCAAGATGGTGATGAACCTCTAGATGATTCCCAAGGTCAAGTTCTTCCCCTCGAGCAAGTTCAAGATCAAGAGCAACCTCAAGATCAAGAACAAGCTCAAGACGGCGCTCAAGATGATCAAGTCAACCCTCCTCCTTCCAAGCTCACCACTCAAGGCCATCTCATGGAAAATGTAGTTGGAAGCCTAAGAAAGGGGGTAAGCACTCGTAGACAATTGGCAAACTATTGTGAACATCACGCGTTTGTCTCTTGTGTTGAACCCCAAAAGGTCTATGAGGCGCTCGAAGACTCGGATTGGCTCAATGCCATGCATGAAGAACTCAACAACTTCGAGTACAACAAGGTGTGGAGATTGGTGCCAAGACCATCCGGGAACCACAACGTCATTGGAACCAAGTGGATCTTCAAGAACAAGCAAGATGCTCATGGGAACATCATTCGCAACAAGGCGAGATTGGTAGCACAAGGCTACTCCCAAGTCGAGGGTATCGACTACGGTGAAACCTTTGCTCCCGTTGCTCATCTTGAATCCATTCGTTTGTTGATTGCTTATGCTTCCCATCACAACTTTAAGTTGCAACAAATGGATGTGAAAAGTGCTTTTCTTAATGGTCCTATAAATGAGTTGGTCTATGTCAAGCAACCCCCCGGGTTCGAGAATCCCTACTTTTCGGATCATGTGTATCAACTCGATAAGGCACTCTATGGCCTTAAACAAGCCCCACGTGCGTGGTATGACCACCTTACCGAGTTGTTACAAGATCGTGGATTTGAGGTGGGGCTAATCGACCCCACTCTTTTTAGTAAGAAGGTTAACTGGGAGTTGTTTGTATGCCAACTATATGTTGATGATATTATCTTTGGTTCTCCTAACAAAGCTTTCAATGAAGAATTTGCCGCTCTCATGACCTCTAAGTTTAAGATGTCTTCGATGGGAGAGTTGAAGTTCTTTCTTGGTTTCGACATCAAACAAAGAAGAGAAGGAACCTTCATCAACCAAGCCAAATACACTCAAGACATGCTTAAAAGATTCAAGCTAAGTGATGTCAAGCCGGCTACTACGCCAATGCCTACCAAGTGCCAACTTGACATCGATCCCAATGGTAAAGCGGTTGATCAAAAGGTATATCGCTCCATGATTGGCTCCTTGCTTTACCTTTGTGCATCTAGATCGGATATCATGTTGAGTGTGGGGATGTGTGCACGTTTTCAAGCCGCACCAAAGGAAAGTCACTTTGTGGCGGTCAAGCGAATCTTTCGATATTTGGCTCATACCCCAAACTTTGGCTTATGGTACCCAAGAGGAGCAAACTTCAAGCTTGAAGGTTTCACGGATTCCGATTGGGCGGGAGACAAAGTGGATAGGAAGTCCACTTCCGGAGGGTGCCAATTTCTTGGTTGCTCTTTGGTAAGTTGGTCTTCCAAGAAGCAAAGTTGTGTGTCTCTCTCGTCCAATGAAGCGGAGTATGTGGCGGCCGGTAGTTGTTGTGCTCAACTCCTATGGATGAGGCAAACTTTAAAGGAGTACGGGGTCATTTGTGACAAAGTGCCTCTTTGGTGTGATAATGAAAGTGCCATCAAGATTTCTCTCAACCCGGTGCAACACTTCAAGACGAAGCACATTGAGATTCGGTATCACTTCATCCGGGATCACGTTAGGCGAGGGGAGATCGAGCTCA
This sequence comes from Triticum timopheevii, assembly GCA_963921465.1. NCBI lineage: Eukaryota > Viridiplantae > Streptophyta > Magnoliopsida > Poales > Poaceae > Triticum > Triticum timopheevii. The sequence continues at coordinate 418,010,685 of OY997266.1, read as the reverse complement.
AGTATGTCAACACTCATGATAACCTTGCAGATATTTTCACGAAGCCCTTGGATGAAGCAAGATTTCGCGAGTTAAGGCATGAGCTAAATATCATTGATTTGAGCAATGTGACTTGAAACCGTGCACCCCCCACCACACTCAACTTGTTGTCTCGTTTAGGTGTAGGCATGGACATAGGGGGAGTGTTGTTCTCTCAATGAACTCCCCCTCCCCCCATTATGCATAAATAGATCACCTCTTTCACATTAGCCATTTTTGATGGTACTTGTGTTTCAAAGACGAGTTTTGGTCATGGGCCCAAGGATAATTCTTCGCGGTGCCATACCATTCAACTCAAACATAGGTGGCTTCGGCCACCACCCTCTCTCCTCGAGAGGATTTGTCACTTAGTGGTTACTTGCTGTTGTTCTTGTGGTTTTGTGTGTGTGTCAGTTTTCTGTGCAAAGGCGGTTCTCTCTCCCGTTTGAAACCTACGGTGTCGTGAGCTCACGGTACTACCGCGGTTGGTCACGGTACTACCGCGGCCTACCACGGTACTACCGCAGATGGGAACACGGTACTACCGTCCCCACGCGGCAGTAATTTTTTACTACCGCCTGGTTGAGCGGTACTACCGCCTCGGCGCGATACTTCCGCCCGAGCGGTACTACCGCGATGACTCGTGGTACTACCGTGCCGGTTCGAGCGCGTGGGGATAAGGACGAGCAGGGGGAGTTCTAACTCCCCATACCCATTCGTGTCCTCTCTCTCCATGTCGTCTCTTCCTCTCTCGTGCTCACGAACGGAGCCGGCGTTCGTCGCCGGATCTCCTTCACCGGCTGCCCTCCCGTGATTCCGTCCGGTGGGATCGTTCCCCACTACGTGCTCTTGCTATGGACCAAGGTTTTTCCCCAAATCCTTCTCCTTTTGATTGTGTTTGGTGCTTTTAGGTTTTGGGGGAGACTTGTGTGTTCTTGAGATTCATAGACTAAATCTCTGCAAGAGTAGGATGAAGGAGTGTGGTATTGCATAGGATTTACACTTGTATTGTTGTCTTGCGCTAGATCTGATCACCGTAGCACCGCCATGGTTTTGCGGTTCTTTTCAGATTCAAATCCTGTTAGATCTGACGCAACGCGGTACTACCGCCCGTAGGGAGCGGTACTACCGCTTGCACGGTACTACCGCCCCTAGTGAGCGGTACTACCGCGCACCGTGCGGTACTAAGAGTCTACTACTGCCCCAGCCACGGTACTACCGTGACCCCGCACGGTACTACCGCGTCTGGAGCTGTACTAATCCTTTAGTACCGCAAACAGTGGCAGTTCTAGCGTGGCTCACATCTATCGCATGCCAACTTTCTCGTTTACCTTCTATGGGTTTCATGCGTTATTTTATGGCCTTTGCATTGATCCTTTTCGCCTTATGTTTTGGTGCTTTGCGTGTGTGTATCAGGTGGTGGCTCTCGCCGGTCCAATCCCATTCGTGACACTGGCTCCAAGCGTCTGCGCAACCCAGGAGAAGTTCCAGAGGGATCTTCTGCGTCCAAGCGCAATGTCAAGACCACAGCTAGCAAGCACAAGGAGCCCGCCAGGGGTATGGATGAGATAGCCCCTACTAAGTATGTCCGTCTCAGGCAGCTTCACCCCTATGTGCACCCGCGCTCCACTATCAGAGGCTGTGAGCTATTCTGGAACAAGACCCAAACCCAAATCTATTTGGATGTCATCAAGAACAAGCAGAATACCTATGTGGAGGTGAAGTGGATTGATATGCACCACATGAGGAAGGACAAGTTCCGTGACTACTTTGGGGAGGCTCTGGACTTGGTGGAGTAGTTTGGCATTGAGCATGTGATCACTTTCCACCTGGACTATGACCCTGAGATCATATGTCAGTTCTTTGCCTCTGTGTTCTTTCACTCCAATGAAGAAAGAAGGATGACCTGGATGACCAATGGCTGTCAACTGTCTGCTACCTGGAAGGAGTTCATGGATTTGCTTCAGGTTCCTGATGAAGGACTTGACACTCCAGTCGGTGTTCGTCCCCATGCCAATGCTGATTCTGCCAACAAGGACAAGCTCACCCCATTCTTGGTTGAGAAGACGCTCGCCAATGACAAGACAACTTTGGTACTCAACCCCTTTCTGGATATCATGTACCGCATCTTCCGCAACTCCCTGTTTCCTCGCATTGGTGACAAAGACAAGGTTCATGCCTATATGGTGGATATGATGCTCATCTGTCAGGAGGCTCGCTCGTCTCAGACTCAGCCACTTGACGTCTCTCACATCATGTGGTGTGAGCTTCGGTTTGCTGTGTTCAACCGCAAGGTGCCTATTTATGGGCCCTACCTGTTTCTGCTGATTTCGAAGACTTGGGAGAAGATGTACCCTGAGGAGGAGTTCCTGGCTCCAGACTGGATTCGCCATGAGCCCATTTGTCTGCGGATCAAATCCAACTGGGCCAACACCACTACTCGTGCTGAGGCGACTGCTGCCAAGGCTACTGTTGATGAGGATGTTGCTGGTGCCGAGGATGTTGCTGAGGGCCGGACTGCTAGGCCCTCTCAGAGTGTCTCTAGGCAATCATGGGCCAAGAAGTTGAAGGATAAGATGAAGTCTCTTTTCTGCATGCAAGCCAAGGGGCAGTACAGGGCTCACGTGGAGTCCAAGGAGAGTCGTTGCCGGCACAACAAGGTCTTGCAGCTCTATGGCGAGGATGTGTCTGGCGGGTCTGAGGAGCACATCACTCCTGAGATCGAGTGGATGGAGAAGCAAGGATACAGGTGGACTGATTCTGAGGAGGAGGTCGAGGAGTCCATTCCAGCTGCAGAGGCGTCTGACGAAGAGGCTTGGGACGACTTCTCTGCTTGAGCCACCTCTTGTGTGTGTAGGTGCCCTCTCTGCCTTTTTGGCGTCTCGATGCCAAAGGGGGAGAGAGTGTAGGGATTTGCGAGTTTGCGAGTCGTGTGTGTCGTGTGTTTGCTGCTTTCTCAGCTTTCTCAGTTGAATTCTTTGCTGTTTTTCTCGTTTGAACCTTGGTTATCTTACTTCGTATGGTGTAAGACATATGCACTCTATCTATCCTAGCAAGCTTGTGTTATATTGTGCTACCTTCATGCTATGATATGCTTATTATCATGTCTTGGTCTCTAAAATATAGGGGGAGTGTTGATCCTAGTTTGTGTGCCATGCAGTCCAAAGCATTCATCTAAAGTGCACACATCTAGGGGGAGCCCGTCTATATTTTAGAGAGGTGGGGTTTGCCCCCGCTCTAAATTATCTTATCTATGTGCAAATCCCGTGTTGTCATCAATCCACCAAAAAGGGGGAGATTGTAAGGGCTTATTTATCCCTAAGTGTTTTGGTGATTGATGACAATGCTTTTGCGGACTAATCGTGTGCCTTGAGTCCCTCAGATACTTCATCATTAGGCACAAGACGATTCGGTGCCCCTCGGAGACTGTTCAAGCCAGCGGTGTTCTACGTTTCACTTTGGTGGAGTTGAGTCGTAGGAGAGCCGTACTATTAAGAGGGGGTCCGCGTTGGAAAGGTAGGGTGGAATCACACGTTAACTTGTCCCTCCTTTCCTTGCACTTTGGAGCTACCGGTCGTTATCTTGGTTGTGCGGAATACTGGCGACTACTGCTGTACTTGCGGTAGTACCGCAGGTACAAGCGGTAGTACCGCAGCGTGTCACGGTAGTACCGCCCTTTTGGTGCGGTAGTACCGCGGCACCCTGGCCTTGTGCCGCTCTGGTGCGGTAGTAGGGGCGGATGTAATTTTTTACATCCGCGCCACCCATGGTAGTACCGCTCGTCCAGCGTGGTAGTACCGCGGGGGCCCACGGTAGTACCGCTCCCTAGGGGTCGCAGTACCGTGGCCCCTCGACCTAGTACCGCAGTGTCGCGGTAGTAGGCACGGATGTAATTTTTTTACATCCGCGCTGTCCACGGTAGTACCGCGCCTCGCGAGCGGTAGTACCGCGTCGGGTTTTTGCACCACCCCAGTTTCAGCGGAAGTAGGCACGGATGTAATTTATTTCATCCGCGCCCTTCCCAGGCCGCGACTCTCCTGCCTTGCGGTAGTACCGCAAGGGGGAGCGGTAGTACCGCGCCAGCGGTAGTACTGCCCCTTAGTCAGGCTAGTTCCGGCCTGTGTTGCTGCCACGGTAGTACCGTGGTCGCCCACGGTAGTACCGCGCAGCCGCGCGGTAGTACCGCATCCTTGGCACGGTAGTACCGTGCGTCGCGGGCTGAACATGTGGATAACGGTTGGATTTTTCCCACGACTATATAAGGGGTGTCTTCTACCTCTAGTCGTTTTACCTCTTCCACCTCTAAGCTCCATTGTTGCTCCAAGCTGCATTTTCGCCCGATCTCTCTCCCTAGCCAATCAAACTTGTTGATTTGCTCGGGATGGGGTGACAAGGGCCCGATCTACACTTCCACCACAGGATATTTGATTCCCCCCACTTATCCCTTGCGGATCTTGTTACTCTTGGGTGTTGAGCACCCTAGACGGTTGAGGTCACCTCAAAGCCATACTCCATTGTGGTGAAGCTTCGTGGTGTTGTTGTTGTTGGGAGCCTCCGATTGTTGTGGAGATTGCCCCAACCTTGCTTGTAAAGGTTCGGTCGCCGCCTTCAAGGGCACCAATAGTGGAATCACGGCATCTCGCATCGTGTGAGGGCGTGCGGAGAATACGGTGGCCCTAGTGGCTTCTTGGGGAGCATTGTGCCTCCACACTGCTCTAACGGAGACGTACTTCCCCTTAAAAGGAAGGAACTCCGGTAACACATCCTCGTCTCCGCCGGCTCCACTCTTGGTTATTTCGTGCCTTTACTTTCGCAAGCTTACTTGTTGTTACATCTCTTGCTTGCTTGCGTGCTAGTTGATATTGCATCATATAGGTTGCTCACCTAGTTGCACATCTAGACAACCTATTTTGTTGCACAGTTTAATTTGGTAAAGAAAAGCTTAAAAATTGTTAGTTGCCTATTCACCCCCCCCCCCCTCTAGTCAACCATATCGATCCTTTCAGTAGCATAACCAACAAATATGCCCTCATGAGTACCTTTCTTGAGAATGAAACACTTACAACCGAACACCCGGAAGTACTTGAGGTTGGGCTTGTTGCCAGTGAGAATCTCATAAGGAGTCTTGTTCAAGCCTTTGCGAAGATAGAGCCGATTGGATGCATGACATGCGGTGTTGATGGCTTCGGCCCAAAAGTTGTACGGAGACTTGAACTCCGCCATCATGGTCCTTGCCGCATCCATCAACGTCCGGTTCTTCCTCTCCGCAACACCATTTTGTTGAGGGGTATAAGGTGCCGCATATTGATGCTTGATCCCCTCATCACTAAGAAACTCATCCAAGGTGTAGTTCTTGAACTCGGTGCCATTGTCGCTTCTTATTGTCAAGATCTTTGCATCATGTTGACGTTGAGCTTCATTTGCAAAGTTGATGACGGTTTGTTGGGTCTCACTCTTCCTCTTGAAGAAGTATACCCAAGTGTATCTTGAATAATCATCCACAATCACCAAGCAATACTTTCTTCCTCCAAGACTATCAAAAGATGGAGGCCCGAAGAGATCCATGTGAAGGAGCTCCAAGGGTCTCTTCGAGTAGATGATGGTTGAAGGAGGGTGAGCCTTTTCATGAAGCTTTCCTTCGATACAAGCACTGCAAGCACGATCTTTGGCAAAACTAACATTTGTTAGTCCACGAACATGGTCCCCCTTGAGAAGACTTTGCAAAGATCTCATATTGACGTGGGCTAAATGGCGATGCCAAAGCCATCCCACGTCAACTTTAGCCATTAGGCATGTCGCGGTCTCAGTGGGTCGCTCCGAAAAGTTAACCACATAGAGACCGTTCTCGACATGCCCAACAAAGGCTACTTTAAGAGTCTTGCTCCACAAGAGGGCCACGGTATCAATATCAAAGAATGTAGCAAAGCCCATGAGTGCAAGTTGACGAACGGAAAGTAAATTGAATGCAAGGGACTCAACAAGCATGACTTTCTCGATCGTTAGATCATGAGAAATGACAACCTTGCCGAGGCCCAATACCTTAGAATGTGATGCATCACCCCACTCGACATTGGTGGGCATAGAGATGGAATCTCTTGCACGTCCACCACCAAGTCCTTGCTCCCGGTCATATGATTTGTTGCTCCACTATCGAGCAACCATGATCCCCCACCGGAAGCAAACACCTACATGAGATCAATGCTTGGTTTTAGGTACCCATTTAGTAATGGGTCCTTTGATGTTAGTAACAAGGGTCTTGGGAACCCAAATAGACCATTCAATGTACTCATAAGAAGAACCAACAAATTTAGCATAAACATGTCCATCACTAGCACGGCATAACACATATGACGGGTTAAAGTCGCCGGCTTTGTTTGAGGAAATGCTTTTGCCCTTTTGGACATCAACCCCCTTCGCTTTCTCCTTCTTCTTCTTAGGACCACCCTCTCCCTCTTTCACAAACGTTTGTTTGAGAGGAGGAGGACGTTTGGTCTTGTTGTTCTTCTTCTTCTTGCTCTTGGACTTGGGTGCAAACCCAATTCCTTCTTTGGACACAACTTCCTTTTGATTGCTCAAAAGGTCGTTGAGGTTCTTCTCACCTTGAATGCAAGTCACAAGACCTTTCTCAAGTTGGTCCTTCAACTTGGCATTCTCCTCCACAAGATGCACATGCTCACAACAAGGGTTAGTAGCACATGCATTATCAATTAATACCATATGAGGAAAGGTGGCCTTTTCCTTGATTAGCTTGACTTGGAGTTGAGCATGAGACTCTTTGAGACTAGCATGAGTACTCTTCAAGACCTTGTGGGCCTTGTCAAGTATCTCAAACTCCTCTTTGAGTCTAGCATGATCAACCCCAAGTTTAGCCTTCTCGGAGGTTAGCACACGAGACATGACAAGAGCATGATCAAGATCTTTCTTTAACTTAGCATGGTCATCATTGTGTGACTCCTCAAGAGTCAAACGATGCACACGCTCTTCCTCAAGAGCATTAGAGAGATCCGATATCTCATCGGCATAGTCACGACTATGACCTTCCATCTTGGAGATGGTTTCTTCGTGAGCCTCGATCATGTCATTGGCCTCACCAAGTTGTTCCAAGAGAGCAACAAAGTGCTTCTTGGACTTTCCCTTGAGCTTACTCATAAAAGACTCAAATTCATTCACTTCCTCATTAGACTCAACATGTCCATCAACGCAATCCTCCAAGGAGGGATTAGTAATGATGGTGGTGGTGATGTTGGGGGTTACCTTGTTTGAAGCTTTAGCCATGAGGCATCTAGCGGTGATGTTTTCATTGGGTGATTCGAAGAAAGACACCCGGGGAGTAGCAATGGCAATGGACGCCATGGCCGTTGCTTCTTCATTTTCATCATCATCATCATCCTCTTGGTATTCTTCTTGAACCACCAACCCACGAGTGGGAGTCTTCTTGGCGAAGTTGTTCTTGTTGGGGAAGGACTTGGCTTTGTCTTTCCGAATGAACTTGCCACCATTGTCTTCCCGCTTCTCGTAAGGACAATCCGCAACGAAATGGCTCACATTGCCACAGTTGAAGCAAGTTCTAACTCGTTGCTTGCCCTTGACGCCACTTGAGTTGTTCTTGTTGAAGTTGGGTCTTGAGCTCTTCTTGCTCCAAAATTGTCTTGAAGCAAGAGCCATGTGCTCATGGTAGTCAAACTTGGTGTCTTCGGGGTTGCTTTCCTCATCTTACACTTCTTCCTCTTCTTCCACAATAACCTTGGCCTTCAAAGCAAGGTTAGGCTTCTTTGCTCTTTGAGAACGGAGCACCGCATTGTCGGCGGTCTTGTCCAAGATGCTCATTGCAACGAACTCATCCAACACTTCACTTGAGGTCATGGTGTGGAAGTCCGGTCGTTGACGAATGATGGAGGACATGGCTTTGTTGTAGGGCATCATGGCCTTGAGAAACTTCCGCTTGATCCAATTGTCATCCGTGTCCTTGCTTCCATGATCTCGAAGTGCCACCGCTAGTTTGGTCACTCTTCGAAAGAGCTCACGAGGTTCTTCATCTTCTTTCATTGCAAACTCATCGGCTTCATCTTGCACCACTTCATAGTTGGAGCGTTGAATGCTAGCACTTCCACGATAGAGACCCTCGACACATTTCCATGCTTCTTTAGCCACGACATGGGGTCGAAGGTGAGGGAGATCTTCAGGAAGGATTGCATCTTGGATGATGAAGAGAGCACTCTCATTGAATTGATTGTCCATGGCTTCTCGAGGGGTGAAGTTGCTTGGGTCATGAGGATAAAAACCTTCTTCAATGATTCTCCAAAGGTTAGTGTTCACATGTTTCAAATGACGCTTAAAGCGATAGACCCAATTATCAAAATCTTCATGTTTCTCATATTTAGGAGGTGGACCGGCATGATTCAAATGAGTGGAGGGGATTGGCCCTCCATAAACCGGGGGTTCCACATGGGCAAAGATGCCGGTGCCATTTCTACCACTAGTAGAAGGACTCTTTTCATTGTTAGCTTCCCCCTTGTCGGAGATAGCATCCGTCACCTTGTTAGTAGGATCACCCACTTTCATAGGCGCGGTAGATAGTTTAAGTCCCTCTAGAAAATCAATAAACATGCTTTTAACCTCGGCCGTCATGGAGGTTTTCAATGTGTCTAAAGCCACATTGAACTCCTCACGAGAGACCGAGGTTCCCCCTTCGGCCGAAGATGAGATGGGATTCACACCGGAGTGTTCCTCCGCACCATCGTTGGTGTCAACCATACTCTTCGGACGGCAAAGTCCTTAATAAAGAGACGACGCTCTGATACCAATTGAAAGGATCGATATGGTTGACTAGAGGGGGGGGTGAATAGGCAACTAAACTTTTTTAAGCTTTTCCTTACCAAATTAAACTGTGCAACAAAATAGGTTGTCTAGATGTGCAACTAGGTGAGCAACCTATATGATGCAATATCAACTAGCACGCAAGCAAGCAAGAGATGTAACAACAAGTAAGCTTGCGAAAGTAAAGGCACGAAATAACCAAGAGTGGAGCCGGTGGAGACGAGGATGTGTTACCGGAGTTCCTTCCTTTTAAGGGGAAGTACGTCTCCGTTAGAGCGGTGTGGAGGCACAATGCTCCCCAAGAAGCCACTAGGGCCACCGTATTCTCCTCACGCCCTCACACGATGCGAGATGCCGTGATTCCACTATTGGTGCCCTTGAAGGCGGCGACCGAACCTTTACAAGCAAGGTTGGGGCAATCTCCACAACAATCGGAGGCTCCCAACAACAACAACACCATGAAGGTTCACCACAATGGAGTATGGCTTCGAGGTGACCTCAACCGTCTAGGGTGCTCAACACCCAAGAGTAACAAGATCCGCAAGGGATAAGTGGGGGGAATCAAATATCCTGTGGTGGAAGTGTAGATCGGGCCCTTGTCACCCAATCCCGAGCAAATCAACAAGTTTGATTGGCTAGGGAGAGAGATCGGGCGAAAATGGAGCTTGGAGCAACAATGGAGCTTAGATGTGGAAGAGGTAAAACGACTAGAGGTAGAAGACACCCCTTATATAGTCGTGGGAAAAATCCAACCGTTATCCACATGTTCAGCCCGCGACGCACGGTACTACCGTGCCAAGGACGCGGTACTACCGCGCGGCTGCGCGGTACTACCGTGGGCGACCACGGTACTACCGCGGCAGCAACACAGGCCGGAACTAGCCTGACTAAGGGGCAGTACTACCGCTGGCGCGGTACTACCGCTCCCCCTTGCGGTACTACCGCAAGGCAGGAGAGTCGCGGCCTGGGAAGGGCGCGGATGAAAAAAATTACATCAGCCCCTACTACCGCACCGGAGCGGCACAAGGCCAGGGTGCCACGGTACTACCGCACCAAAAGGGCGGTACTACCGTGACACGCCGCGGTACTACCGCTTGTACCTGCGGTACTACCGCAAGTATAGCAGTAGTCGCCAGTTTTCCGCACAACCAAGATAATGACTGGTAGCTCCAAAGTGCAAGGAAAGGAGGGACAAGTGAACGTGTGATTCCACCCTACCTTTCCAACGCGGACCCCCTCTTAATAGTACGGCTCTCCTACGACTCAACTCCACCAAAGTGAAACGTAGAACACCGCCGGCTTCAACAGTCTCCGAGGGGCACCGAATCGTCTTGTGCCTAATGATGAAGTATCTGAGGGACTCAAGGCACACAATTAGTCCGCAAAAGAATTGTCATCAATCACCAAAACACTTAGGGATAAATAAGCCCTTACAGCTACAAACTCTCATGCTTACCGTGTTCTCAACAAGTCCACCGGACTCATTGAGGAGACGTGTAACGTGGAGTTTGACGAAAATAACGGCTCCCAAGTGGAGCAAAGTGGTACTTGTGATGTAGGTGATGAAATTCCTCCCCAAGCCATAAGAAGAATGGGTATTGGTCAAATCCTACCCATTGAGGAACCCCTTGTGGCCGAAGGAGAAGGACAATGCTCTACTCAAGTAGAGCCATCACCTCATCAAGACCCACACGCTTCCGAAGAACAAAGTGAAGGCCCTCAACCTCGTGAACAAGACCAAGGGCAAGATCAACCTCTAGATGATGCTCAAGGTCAAGTTCTCCCCCTCGAGCAAGTTCAAGATCAAGAGCAACCTCAAGATCAAGAACAAGCTCAAGACGGCGCTCAAGATGATCAAGTCAACCCTCCTCCTTCCAAGCTCACCACTCAAGGCCATCTCATGGAAAATGTAGTTGGAAGCCTAAGAAAGGGGGTAAGCACTCGTAGACAATTGGCAAACTATTGTGAACATCACGCGTTTGTCTCTTGTGTTGAACCCCAAAAGGTCTATGAGGCACTCGAAGACTCGGATTGGCTCAATGCCATGCATGAAGAACTCAAGAACTTCGAGTACAACAAGGTGTGGAGATTGGTGCCAAGACCATCCGGGAACCACAACGTCATTGGAACCAAGTGGATCTTCAAGAACAAGCAAGATGCTCATCGGAACATCATTCGCAACAAGGCGAGATTGGTAGCACAAGGCTACTCCCAAGTCGAGGGTATCGACTACGGTGAAACCTTTGCTCCCGTTGCTCGTCTTGAATCCATTCGTTTGTTGATTGCTTATGCTTCCCATCACAACTTTAAGTTGCAACAAATGGATGTGAAAAGTGCTTTTCTTAATGGTCCTATAAATGAGTTGGTCTATGTCAAGCAACCCCCCGGGTTCGAGGATCCCTACTTTCCGGATCATGTGTACCAACTCGATAAGGCACTCTATGGCCTTAAACAAGCCCCACGTGCGTGGTATGACCACCTTACCGAGTTGTTACAAGATCATGGATTTGAGGTGGGGCTAATCGACCCCACTCTTTTTACTAAGAAGGTTAACGGGGAGTTGTTTGTATGCCAACTATATGTTGATGATATTATTTTTGGTTCTCCTAACAAAGCTTTCAATGAAGAATTTGCCGCTCTCATGACCTCCAAGTTTAAGATGTCTTCGTTGGGAGAGTTGAAGTTCTTCCTTGGTTTCGACATCAAAAAAAGAAGAGAAGGAACCTTCATCAACCAAGCCAAATACACTCAAGACATGCTTAAAAGATTCAAGCTAAGTGATGTCAAGCCGGCTACTACACCAATGCCTACCAAGTGCCAACTTGACATCGACCCCAATGGTAAAGCGGTGGATCAAAAGGTATATCACTCCATGATTGGCTCCTTGCTTTACCTTTGTGCATCTAGATCGGATATCATGTTGAGTGTGGGGATGTGTGCATGTTTTCAAGCCGCACCAAAGGAAAGTCACTTTGTGGCGGTCAAGCGAATCTTTCGATATTTGGCTCATACCCCAAACTTTGGCTTATGGTACCCAAGAGGAGCAAACTTCAAGCTTGAAGGTTTCACGGATTCCGATTGGGCGGGAGACAAAGTGGATAGGAAGTCCACTTCCGGAGGGTGCCAATTTCTTGGTTGCTCTTTGGTAAGTTGGTCTTCCAAGAAGCAAAGTTGTGTGTCTCTCTCGTCCACCGAAGCGGAGTATGTGGCGGCCGGTAGTTGTTGTGCTCAACTCCTATGGATGAGGCAAACTTTAGAGGAGTACGATGTCATTTGTGACAAAGTGCCTCTTTGGTGTGATAATGAAAGTGCCATCAAGATTTCTCTCAACCCGGTGCAACACTTCAAGACGAAGCACATTGAGATTCGGTATCACTTCATCCGGGATCACATTAGGCGAGGGGAGATCGAGCTCAAGTATGTCAACACTCATGATAACCTTGCAGATATTTTCACGAAGCCCTTGGATGAAGCAAGATTTCGCGAGTTAAGGCATGAGCTAAATATCATTGATTTGAGCAATGTGACTTGAAACCGTGCACCCCCCACCACACTCAACTTGTTGTCTCGTTTAGGTGTAGGCATGGACATAGGGGGAGTGTTGTTCTCTCAATGAACTCTCCCTCCCCCATTTTGCGTAAATAGATCACCTCTTTCACATTAGCCATTTTTGATGGTACTTGTGTTTCAAAGACGAGTTTTGGTCATGGGCCCAAGGATAATTCTTCGCGGTGCCATACCATTCAACTCAAACATAGGTGGCTTCGGCCACCGCCCTCTCTCCTCGAGAGGATTTGTCACTTGGTGGTTTCTTGCTGTTCTTCTTGTCCTTGCTTGTGTGTGTTTAGTTCCCGTGCAAAAGGCATTTTTTTCTCTCTTTTGAAACCTGCGGTGTCTTGAGCTCATGGTACTACCGCGGCCGGCTACGGTACTACCGCAGCCTGCAACGGTACTACCGTGTGTGGGAGCATGGTACTACCGTCCCCACGCGGCAGTAATTTTTTACTGCCGCCTGGTTGAGCGGTACTACCGCCTCGGCGCGGTACTTCCGCCCGAGCGGTACTACCGCGATGACGCACGGTACTACTGCGCCGGTTCGAGCGCGTGGGGATAAGGACGGGCAGGGGGAGTTCTAACTCCCCATACCCATTCGTGTCCTCTCTCTCCACGTCGTCTCTGCCTCTCCCGTCCTCAAGAACGGAGCCGGCGTTCGTCGCTGGATCTCCTCCACCGGCCACCCTCCCGTGATTCCGATCGGTGGGATCGTTCCACACCACGTGCTCTTGCTATGGACCAAGGTTTTTCCCCAATTCCCTCCCTTTTTGATTGTGTTTGGTGTTTTTAGGTTTTGGGGGAAACTTGTATGTTCTTGAGGTTCCTAGTCTAAATCTCTGCAAGAGTAGGATGAAGGAGTGTGGTATTGCATAGGATTTATACTCGTATTGTTGCCTTGCGCTAGATCTGATCACAGTAGCACTGCCATTGTTTCGCGGTTCTTTTCAGATTCAAATCACAAGTTAGATCTGACGCGACGCGGTACTACCACCCGTAGGGCGCGGTACTACCGCTCGCACGGTACTACCGCCCCTCGAGAGCGGTACTACCGCGCCCTGTGCGGTACTAAGGGTCTACTACCGCTCCAGCCACGGTACTACCGTGACCTCGCATGGTACTACCGCGTCTGGAGCAGTACTAATCTTTTAGTACCGCAAACAGTGGCAATTCTACCGTGGCTCACATCTATCGCATGCCAACTTTCTCGTATACCTTCTATGGGTTTCATGTGTTGTTTTATGGCCTTTGCATTGATCCTCTTCGCCTTTTGTTTTGGTGCTTTGCGTGTGTGTCTCAGGTGGTGGCTCTCGCCGGTCCAATCCCATTCGTGACACTGGCTCCAAGCGTCTGCGCAACCCAGGAGAAGTTCCAGAGGGATCATCTGCATCCAAGCGCAATGTCAAGACCACAGCTAGCAAGCACAAGGAGCCCGCCAGGGGTATGGATGAGATAGCCCCTACTGAGTATGTCCGTCTCAGGCAGCTTCACCCCTATGTGCACCCGCGCTCCACTATCAGAGGCTGTGAGCTATTCTGGAACAAGACCCAAACCCAAATCTATTTGGATGTCATCAAGAACAAGCAGAATACCTATGTGGAGGTGAAGTGGATTGATATGCACCATATGAGGAAGGACAAGTTCCGTGACTACTTTGGGGAGGCTCTGGACTTGGTGGAGCAGTTTGGCATTGAGCATGTGATCACCTTCCACCTGGACTATGACCCTGAGATCATATGTCAGTTCTTTGCCTCTGTGTACTTTCACTCCAATGAAGAAAGAAGGATGACCTGGATGACCAATGGCCGTCAACTGTCTGCTACCTGGAAGGAGTTCATGGATTTGCTTCAGGTTCCTGATGAAGGACTTAACACTCCAGTCGGTGTTCGTCCCCATGGCAATGCTGATTCTGCCAACAAGGACAAGCTCACCCCATTCATGGTTGAGAAGACGCTCGCCAATGACAAGACAACTTTGGTACTCAACCCCTTTCTGGATATCATGTACCGCATCTTCCGCAACTCCCTGTTTCCTCGCATTGGTGACAAAGACAAGGTTCATGCCTATATGGTGGACATGATGCTTATTTGCCAGGAGGCTCGCTCGTCTTAGAATCAGCCACTTCGGTTTGCTGTGTTCAACCGCAAGGTGCCTATTTATGGGCCCTACCTGTTTCTGCTGATTTCGAAGACTTGGGAGAAGATGTACCCTGAGGAGGAGTTCCTGGCTCCAGACTGGATTCGCCATGAGCCCATTTGTCTTCGTATTAAGTCTAACTGGGCCAACACCACTACTCGTGCCGAGGCGACTGCTGCTAGGGCTGCTGTTGATGAGGAGGATGCTGGCGCAGAGGATGTTGCTGAGGGCCGTGCTGCTAGGCCTTCCCAGAGTGCCTCTAGGCCATCATGGGCCAAGAAGTTGAAGGATAAGACAAAGTCTCTTTTCTGCATGCAAGCCAAGGGGCAGTACAGGGCTCACGTGGAGTCCAAGGAGAGTCGTAGCCGGCACAACAAGGTCTTGCAGCTCTATGGCGAGGATGTGTCTGGCGGGTCTGAGGAGCACATCACTCCTAAGACCGAGTGGATGGAGAAGCAAGGATACAGGTGGACTGACTCTGAGGAGGATGTTGAGGAGTCCATTCCAGCTGCAGAGGCGTCTGACGAAGAGGCTTGGGACGACTTCTCTGCTTGAGCCACCTCTTGTGTGTGTAGGTGCCCTCTCTGCCTTTTTGGCGTCTCGGTGCCAAAGGGGGAGAGAGTGTAGGGATTTGCGAGTTTGCGAGTCGTGTGTGTCGTGTGTTTGCTGCTTTCTTAGTTGAACTCGTTCTGTTTTTTTCTCGTTTGAACTTTGGTTATCTTACTTCGTATGGTGTAAGACATATGCGCTCTATCTATCCTAGCAAGCTCGTGTTATATTGTGCTACCTTCATGCTATGCTATGCTTATTATCATGTCTTGGACTCTAAAATATAGGGGGAGTGTTGATCCTAGTTTGTGTGCCATGCAGTCCAAAGCATTCATCTAAAGTGCACACATCTAGGGGGAGCCCGTCTATATTTTAGAGAGGTGGGGTTTGCCCCTGCTCTAAATTATCTTATTTATGTGCAAATCCCGTCTTGTCATCAATCCACCAAAAAGGGGGAGATTGTAAGGGCATATTTATCCCTAAGTGTTTTGGTGATTGATGACAATGCTTTTGCGGACTAATCGTGTGCCTTGAGTCCCTCAGATACTTCATCATTAGGCACAAGACGATTCGGTGCCCCTCGGAGACTGTTGAAGCCGGCGTTGTTCTACGTTTCTCTTTGGTGGAGTTGAGTCGTAGGAGGGCCGTACTATTAAGAGGGGGTCCGCGTCGGAAAGGTAGGGTGGAATCACACGTACACTTGTCCCTCCTTTCCTTGCACTTTGGACCTACCCGTCGTTATCTTGGTTGTGCGAAAAACTGGCGACTACTGCTGTACTTGTGGTAGTACCGCAGGTACAAGCGGTAGTACCGCGGCGTGTCACGGTAGTACCGCCCTTTTGGTGCGGTAGTACCGCGGCATCCTGGCCTTGTGCCGCTCCGGTGCGGTAGTAGGGGCGGATGTAATTGTTTACATCCACGCCCCCCACAGTAGTACCGCTCATCCAGAGCGGTAGTACCGTGGGGGCCCACGATAGTACCGCTCCCTAGGAGTCGCAGTACCGTGGCCCTTCGACCTAGTACCGCAGTGTCGCGGTAGTAGGCGCGGATGTAATTTTTTACTTCCGCGCCGTCCACGGTAGTACCGCGCCTCGCAAGCGGTAGTACCGCGTCGGGTTTTTGCACCACCCCAGTTTCAGCGGAAGTAGGCACGGATGTAATTTATTTCATCCGCGCCCTTCCCAGGCCGTGACTCTCCTGCCTTGCGGTAGTACCGCAAGGGGGAGCGGTAGTACCGCGCCCGCGGTAGTACTGCCCCTTAGTCAGGCTAGTTTCGGCCTGTGTTGCTGCCGCGGTAGTACCGTGGTCGCCCACGGTAGTACCGTGCAGCCTCGCGGTAGTACCGCTTCCTTGGAGCGGTAGTACCGTGCGTCGCGGGCTGAACATGTGGATAACGGTTGGATTTTTCCCTCGACTATATAAGGGGTGTCTTCTACCTCTAGTTGACTACCTCTTCCACCTCTAAGCTCCATTGTTGCTCCAAGCTCCATTTTCGCCCGATCTCTCTCCCTAGCCAATCAAACTTGTTGATTTGCTCGGGATTGGGTGAAAAGGGCCCGATATACACTTCCACCATAGGATATTTGATTCCCCCCACTTATCCCTTGCGGATCTTGTTACTCTTGGGTGTTGAGCACCCTAGACGGTTGAGGTCACCTCGAAGCCATACTCCATTGTGGTGAAGCTTCGTGGTGTTGTTGTTGTTGGGAGCCTCCGATTGTTGTGGAGATTGCCCCAACCTTGCTTGTAAAGGTTCGGTCGCCGCCTTCAAGGGCACCAATAGTGGAATCACGGCATCTCGCATCGTGTGAGGGCGTGAGGAGAATACGGTGGCCCTAGTGACTTCTTGGGGAGCATTGTGCCTCCACACCGCTCTAACGGAGACGTACTTCCCTTTAAAAGGAAGGAACTCCGGTAACACATCCTCGTCTCCACCGGCTCCACTCTTGGTTATTTCGTGCCTTTACTTCCGCAAGCTTACTTATTGTTACATCTCTTGCTTGCTTGTGTGCTAGTTGTTCTTGCATCATATAGGTTGCTCACCTAGTTGCATATCTAGACAACCTATTTTGTTGCAAAGTTTAATTTGATAAAGAAAAGCTTAAAAATTGTTAGGTGCCTATTCACCCCCCCCCCTCTAGTCAACCATATCGATCCTTTCAGGGAGGTATTACCGTTGTTCCTAATGATAAAGATGAATTGATCCCACAAAGAATTATTACAAGTTATAGGATGGTAATTGATTTCCGTAAATTAAATAAGGCTACTAAGAAAGATCATTACCCTTTACCTTTTATTGATCAAATGCTAGAAAGACTATCCAAACACACACATTTCTGCTTTCTAGATGGTTGTTCTGGTTTCTCTCAAATACCTGTGTCAGCTGGTGATCAATCAAAAGCTACTTTTACTTGCACTTTCGGTACTTTTGCTTATAGACGTATGCCTTTTGGTTTATGTAATGCACCTGCTACCTTTCCAAGATGCATGATGGCTATATTCTTTGATTTTTGTGAAAAGATTTGTGAGGTATTCATGGATGATTTCTCCGTTTATGGATCCTCTTTTGATGATTGCTTGAGCAACCTTGACCGAGTTTTGCAGAGATGCGAAGACACTAGTCTTGTCCTGAATTGGGAAAAGTGTCACTTTATGGTTAATGAAGGCATTGTCTTCGGACATAAGATTTCCGAGAGAGGTATTGAAGTTGACAAAGCCAAAGTTGATGCTACTGAAAAGATGCCATGTCCCAAGGACATAAAAGGTATAAGAAGTTTCCTTGGTCATGCCGGTTTTTAGGAGGTTCATTAAGGACTTTTCTAAAATCTCTTGGCCTCTGACTAATTTATTGCAAAAAGATATTCCTTTTGTCTTTGATGATGATTGTGTAGAAGCATTTGAAATACTTAAGAAAGCTTTGATCACTGCACCTATTGTTCAGCCGCCTGATTGGAATTTACCCTTTGAAATTATGTGTGATGCTAGTGATTATGCTGTAGGTGCTGTTCTAGGGCAAAGAGTTGATAAGAAATTGAATGTTATCCAGTATGCTAGTAAGACTCTTGATACTGCCCAGAGAAATTATGCTACTACTGAAAAAGAATTCTTAGCAGTTGTGTTTGCATGTGATAAGTTTAGACCTTATATTGTTGATTCCAAAGTTACTATTCACACTGATCATGCTGCTATTAAATATCTTATGGAAAAGAAAGATTCTAAGCCTAGACTCATTAGATGAGTTCTCTTGCTCCAAGAATTTGATTTGCATAATTGATAGAAAGGGAGCTGAAAACCCCGTTGCAGACAACTTGTCTAGGTTAGAGAATGTTCTTGATGACCCACTGCCTATTGATGATAGCTTTCCTGATGAACAATTAGTGGTCATTAATGCTTCTCGTACTGCTCCTTGGTATGCTGATTATGCTAATTATATTGTTGCTAAATTTACACCTCCTAGTTTCACATACCAGCAAAAGAAAAAGTTCTTTTATGATTTAAGACATTACTTCTGGGATGACCCACACCTTTATAAAGGAGTAGATGGTGTTATTAGACGTTGTGTACCTGAGCATGAACATGAACAGATCCTACACAAGTGTCACTCCGAATCATATGGAGGACACCATGCTGGAGATAGAACTGCACACAAGGTACTATAATCTAGTTTTTAGTGGCCTACTCTCTTCAAAGATGCTCGTAAGTTTGTCTTATCTTGTTATGAATGCCAAAGAATTGGTAATATTAGTAGACGTCAAGAAATGCCTATGAATTATTTTCTTGTTATCGAACCGTTTGATGTTTGGGGCTTTGATTATATGGGACCTTTTCCTGCCTCTAATGGTTACACACATATTTTAGTTGTTGTTGATTACGTTCCTAAGTGGGTAGAAGCTATTCCAACTAGTAGTGCTGATCATAACACTTCTATTAAAAATGCTTAAAGAAGTTATTTTTCCGAGGTTTGGAGTCCCTAGATATCTTATGACTGATGGTGGTTCACATTTTATTCATGGTGCTTTCCGTAAGATGCTTGCTAAGTATGATGTTAATCATAGAATCGCATCTCCTTATCATCCGCAGTCTAGTGGTCAAGTAGAGTTGAGTAATAGAGAGCTCAAATTAATTTTGCAAAAGACTGTGAATAGATTTAGAAAGAATTGGTCCAAAAAACTTGATGATGCATTATAGGCCTATAGAACTGCATACAAAAATCCTATGGGTATTGTCGGGGATATACCCCGCGGTGTAAACCGGCCGGATGTTAACCCGGCCGGACTTGGCGGTTTATTTGAGGTCCCGCTGGCACTTGGCGATATTCACTGGTGACCCGCCCAGACCTGGCGATTTACCAGCAACCCGCCAGGACGTTGTAACTCACTAGTGACCCGGCGGACGGGTCAGAGGAGCGACAAGACCCGGTGGCCCGTCTGGCGGTTCATGAAGGCCGGTTCAACTATTGTGGTCCGGTTTAAGAGGAAAGGCATGAGGAATATTTACCTTATAAGGAGTTAAGACCAGGACTTGTATCCGGTTTGTATTAGAGATAGACTAGTCCTAATCCTAATAGGACTCCACATGTAACCCGCCCCTTCAACATATATAAGGAGGGGCAGGGCTCCCCAAAGAGAGATAAGCTACAAGCAACAAGAAACAATATCTAGGGCTAGACACAAAGAGGAGAGCCGGTTTACGGCGACTCCCTCATGATGATAATGAGACCTAGCCTCAAACAGCATGTAGGGTTGTTACCGGATGATGTTTCTCGGGGCCAGAAGCTGTCTAAACTCTTGTCTTGCGTGTTGATCCGCCCTGCGTCTCTCGTCCCACTCAACCCCTCTCAAACTACCACATAGATGCGTTGGCCTCGCGACTAAGTCCTGACACTAAGGACATCTGCCGTGACAAATCCACGACAGTTGGCGCCCACCGTGGGGCAGGCGCACAGTGGTGTTGAGTTCTTGAAGGGATCTCTCTCTCAGGGATAGAGAAACTTACAATTGAATTAGATGAAAGAGTCGGCACACAGCGATCGCAGACAAAGAAATTTTAGGGTTTGTGTGCGCCGCCCCATGCGTGGCTCGGCGACTCCGAAATTCGAAGACTGATCAATATCTGCTGTAGCAACCGCGTACAAACCGTGGCGACGTCCACTTCAGCGAGTTATATTTGTCTTGGTCGGATTCTTGGTTAAAGCTACTCGCTGAATAAACAAAAACAACAAACAGTGGCAGGAGTAATGCCCGAGAGGATTGGATTGCTACTACTACACTCATGGAAATTATGATCAAGTATTAGTAGTTGCGCGGTTACGAGAGCTGATTGATTTTTGGAATAGTACTATGTACTACTTCTAGTGAGCAAGTTTTGATTAAATCAACTACAATGCATCACGTGAAGACTCAAGAAGCATCAAGGAGAGATTCTAGAGTAACAATATGGTACAAGCAGGGATCGAACTTGATCCGGACTCGCCGGCCGCGCGCCCATCTCCCGAGTTGCCGGGCGGTTCCGCCTCGGATCTGACCCGAGGGGTCGTCGTCCTTGTTGCCAGGCCGCCCTGATCTCAACTCCGAGCCATCGCCTGTCCGAGCACACCCATCAAAATCACATCACAGAGGAGAGATTAATGTGTGTTTGCACGTTGACCAAATCAAACCAGAAGACATCAACTCGTGGCTAGTAGAACATGGAGCCAAAGGTGGATTTATTAATATCTGGGATCACCAGTATTCGTTTGATGATGGAGACCATGTCGCATCCAGCTCTGTTGATCACTGGAGCCGCTGCCTCCGTGGACGGCCTCGGATGTATCGTCTGCCACGCAATGCCCCGGCTTTGAGCTGCTGCCTGGACGACCTCGCCAGCCTGTCGCCCCATAGCCAGAGAGTGCGTCGATCCGCCGCACTTTCAAGTCGACCCGACGGCTTGCCTCTGCGGTTAGGCTTCCGCCGTTTCACTGCTCAAGGCCAGCCCTGTCTCGCCGAGCCGCCTCCGTCTGCGCCGTGGCCTGCCTCCGAGCTGCTATGGTTTGCCCAACCGAAGCAACTCCTGCACACGCGCGAGGGCGCCATGCCTGGCTCCGTCGCGCCCGTGCCGGCGACCGCCCGCCCGCTTCCATGGCCGCATACTCGCGGGCCCCTGTTGCCATGGCCTCGAGCACCCTGTGGCGCTTCTCCACCGTGCGGTCGACCCGCCGTCTGCCCCGTCTGCGAGTTGCCTCCGAGTTGCCGCTCGCCTCTGCTCTGAGCGTCGCCCGCGGCCTCGTATTCGTCTCTACGGCCGCCTCCACATCGCCTCCGCTGCTGCGGACGAACTGCCTCGACCCGCCACGGCCTCGCGCTGCCGGGCAAGTGTGACCTGCCATCATGGTCTGCAGCCCCGGCAGCCGGATGCGAGCTGCCCTCTGCCTCATAGCTCCATCGCCGAGTTGTGGTCACCACTGCAGTCACGGCCGTGCGACCCGGCCTCTGGTCCGCCTCCGCCTGCCTCAAGCCGCTGCAGCCGCCAGGGCTTTCGCCTCCGCCTGCTTCAAACCGCCGCGGCTGCCAGGGCACTCTCCTCCACTGCCACTTCGTGCCGGATCCACTCCTCATCGACCCTCCGCAGCCGCTGGCTCCGCAAGTCGCCCCGTCAGCCGCCGTTGTCGGAACCCCCTCGCCTCGTTGCTCACTTCCACCCGAGGGACGCCCGTACAAGGCTCCTCTTCGTTCTGCCGCTGCTGCGACCTTTGCGTCTCTGAGCCCGCCTCCGAGTCGTTGTTTTCGCGGACGCTTGCAGAGCCGTGTTGACTCGCTGGAGCGCCGTCGTCAGATTAATTTTTCGTGCAGCTGTGGGATGAGTAGCTATGAAGTATGGAAAAGCAGCGGTCTGCTGGGATATAAGAATACACAAATACGGTGGGAGTACTTCTACTGGTATGGGACCGTCGACTGTTACAACCACGCTTTTGCACTGGAACTGGCGTGGAGCTCGAGACCAGACAGGCTAGTGCGCGTACATGAGATTCAAAGAAAAAAAAGGATAAGAGCACAGGCGGCCGGCGAACAAATTGGCAGTCCAAATACCAAGACCATAGCCTGGGGGCGTCACGACTCACATTTCAAAGCTCCATATCATCATACATGGATCAGGGCACAAGTCCCATCGATCATAGTTCCTACAAACACTCTGCAAGATCAAGATCAACGGAAATTAAGCCGCTTGTCCGTGCCGTGCTGCTCGACGGATATGTAAGCAAGTCGTCGCCCCCGCTACATCCGCACGCACTGCGTCCATGTTTGTCTCGTCCGGGTCCGGGCCGTTTCCAACACTGTGGTTGTTTCTCGCAACCGTACCGGCTTACAACGTCACGGATGACTCGCCCGTCCGTGAGCTGACGATTCACGCGCCCGCGCCGGTTTACAACAAGGAGGACAAACTTGCTCGTCTGCACCGGCTTACTACGCTGCGGCCGGTTCATGTGTCTACTCCCACGGCTGACTCGGCCGTGATTGATTTCAGCTTCACCGTGGTGATCATCAAACTCCGCAGTGGATAATTTCTGGCGTGACATATCAGGTGAAATCCATCCATTATGTTTTTATATTACATATTGTTTTCTTTAAAAGAGCAATTATTCTGGCTTGCGATGTTTTCTATGCAGGACAATTATTCACTGCAAGAATGATCATTATATCATGGATATAAAGCTCGCGCCAACATTATCCAGCGTCAGCATCCAAACCATACTGCATTGTTCAAACAAATGTGTGTGCAAATCGCCGCCTCTGTGGCTCAGTCTACAACAACAATACCGCGGCCGACTCATATGCTGTGTCGCCTCTGATGATGCGGTCATTTTTTTCGTCCGCCCCCGCGGTCCGGTCTACATCAACACGTCGGGCCGCACCTGTTTGCATGAGTTGTTTAAATGAGCTTTGTTTAAATTCCAACAATCAGCTGGGATGAACCGCTGGCCGGATTACGGAAGCAAATCATATGGGGCCATTCACAATCCGTCACAATCGACCTCAAGTTTTCGTGGATTCACATCGCGTTATCAAAGCCAAGGATATACAATGAGTACTGTGAAGATCAGTAACTTGCCACCTTGCTTCCAACTTCAACATATGACAGCGTTCCGCTGTTCAGCTATATGTCGGTTTATATCACGGCCAAGTATGAAGAATCTCAAGCCAACTCCTCGAGTCGTCTTAAGACTCGGGGGCTACAATGATATGACTCAGCAAGTCTTACCAGTTTCAGCAAATTTAAAAACCCCAGGACAATGGAGGGAAAGATAACCCGGTCCCGGAGGCTACTGTTATTTGAAGGCCGTCAGAAAATTTCCGGCTTAGAAAGTATATGACAATTACAAAATCCCGGCTCAATGAAGAAGTTCCGGGTCATCAGAAAAGATTCCGGTCTAAAATCCGGCTCAAGGGAAGCCAGTCTCACTGAAGCTCTCAAATCCGGTTTAAGAATTTCCGGTTCAAAAAGGAATTAACTTCTCGCAAGTTCGAGTTTAAAGGCCGTCAGAAAATTTTCGGCTGAAAATGAAGATTCCGGTTTAAAATCCGGTTCAAGGGAAAGATGTCTCCCACAAAGCTTTGAAGCTCTCAATATCCGGTTTAACGTCCGGCTCAAGAAGGATTTATCTCTTGCAAAAAGTTAAAGGGTACCAAAGAGGACCTGCTGCCATGATGCGCGGTTCAAACATGGGTATCATGCCTTGTTGGCTTATCATGTTATTGATCACTTGGGGGCTTGGTCATGTCTGAACCATAGTCGCACCTCTTGATCGTCGCAATGCCACAATATCACTTGGGGGCTTGGTCGTATCCAAACCAATGCAACACCTTTTGATAGGCGAAAGCCACCAGATCATTTGGGGACATGGTCAAGTCTGAACCAGTCACGCCTCTTGGTCGGCCTAAGGCCACAAAATCACTTGGGGGCTTTGGTCGAACCCGAACCATCGTCACCCCTCTTGATCGGTATAATGCCAATGCATCACTTGGGGACTTGTGGTCACGTCTGAACCATAGTCATGCCTCTTGATCGGCCTAAGGCCACAGAATCACTTGGGGGCTTGGTCGAACCCGAACCATTGCCATGCCTTTTGATCGGCATAAATGCCACGGTTTCATTTGGGGACCTGGCTGACTTGAACCATCGCCACACCTATTGGGGGCTTGGTCCTGTCGGACCATGGTAACACCATCTGATCAGCTCAAGAAAGCATTTTTTCTTGCAAACGGTTTTATCATTGCCTTTTGCTTCAGTCTTTTTCTTAAATGACTATTATTTTTGTTGCGTTTTTTTAAACCGACATTGTTAATCCGGTTCGACTGTCAATTACAAATTGGCGGAACACGGTTAAATCTTAATCCGGAGACTATCTGCCCGGTTTGATTTTATGTTACCATCTTATTATGGAGTAAACCGGTGTCCATTAACCCGGCTTGGCTTTCAATTACAAGTTGTCAGTACATGATCAAATCATAATCCGGAGACTATCAGCCCGGTCTGGTCTGACTACGAGTCGCCAGTATTATATATGGTTAAACCGGTGTTTATCACAACCCGGTACGGTTTTATCATAAACCGGCATAGTATGAAAGGAGTTATCATTACTCAAGATTGGGGTTATCACCCTTACTACAAAAAGTTGGTAAACCAATGATGTTATTCAATGTCACAGGTATGATATATTTCATATTTGATTATTCTTAAGTGCAGCCTTGGTTATAAACCTAGGTTATATGTTGGGCATTATGACCCGTCCGGCGGTAAACCGCCAGGACACTTTAAACTTGTTGTATGCAGAGACAGGTTGAATAAAGCATGATGATAAATTATCCGGTGTTTATTAAACCAGCCTGGCTTTAAGACGATAAGTCGCCAGTATATGATGAGAAATTATCCGGTGTTTGTTAACCCGGCCTGGCTTTGGATTATAAGTCGCCAGTACATATTTGGATTGCGCCATTGGAATCATGCACTCATAAATCATTGGATTATATTATTCAAATCTTCAAATCGCCAACATGGCTGGATTTTATTATGGTTATCAATAACCAGTATTATGATTAAGGTTTTCAAAGTCGGTTTAGTGCAATGGTTGTCATATTATCAATGGATATGGTTTTTATTCTACAATTGAAGGAATAGTCCCGAGTTGCTGCAGGCTTACAACCTGGCACTTGGGGGCTAATGCAAAGTCATTCTTTGTTCATCTTATTGAAGACCCGACTCATCACATTATAATGAGCCGGCCCTTGGGGGCTACCAATTGCTCCTGTTAAACAATTCAAGGTACAAAGCTTTTTATTCATTATATTGAAGGGTCCACTGCTCAGTTGGTAAAGCACAAGGCTCTTAACCTTGTGGACGTGAATTCAAGCCCCATGATGGGGGTTACATCATATGATGTTATTTTCGTTGAAGTATATATCAAAGTCCCAGCCCAATATTATCTTACTGAGCCGGCCCTTGGGGGCTACACCATTGCTGTTCAAAGATTACATGATTATATTTACAAAGTCCCTGCTCATTATTGCATAATGACCCGGCCCTTGGGGGCTACACTGGTGGAAGTTTTTATGAGCATCAGGAAATTACAAGTCCCAGGTTACTGCAAGCATGACAACCCGGCACTTGGGGGCTACATATGGGGAATACTCAATTCTGACTAGTGATTGAGATGAACAACCTGGATTTCTTCAAGATTGTGATATTTATATTGAAGCAAAGTCTTAAGCCACCACTTTGTTCTGCTCAAAGACTTGGGGGCTACAGGTATTATATTATTATCGAAGAAATATTTTCAAATTCTCTGATTGAGCAAACTAGGTTGACCCGGCGTCACCAATCATTATGACCCTATGGCTGCAACTCGGCGTCATTAATAATCATTAACCGGCGTTGGCAACAATCATGAACCGGTGTCTGCAACAATCATGACTCGAAATTATCAAGTTTTTATAACCCGATAGTCTTTGGCAATGATAAAACCGACAAGTTCTGCATCTTCAAACCGGTTGAATATCAGATGAGTATTTCAAGACCAATATTTCTTAAACCGGCGCTTTGGAAGCCGATTCAAGTGGATTATTCTTCACAATATTTTTTCTATAAGAAGCCAACATCAGCAATTTGAGTATGAAGCTGGTTATTGACCCGGATTTTCTAGAAGGAGGAAATGACAAGGACTTAAGGACGATCAGGTGCCGGTCTACAAGAATTCTTAACCCGGAGCACAACCTGCCAAATTTGTTCTGGTGTTTATTTTGTAGCATAAGTTTACCATGGATAAATCCGAGCTAAACTTGGGGGCTAATGTCGGGGATATACCCCGCGGTGTAAACCGGCCGGAAGTTAACCCGACCGGACTTGGCGGTTTATTTGAGGTCCCGCTGGCACTTGGCGATATTCACTGGTGACCCGCCCAGACCTAGCGATTTACCAGCAACCCGCCAGGGCGTTGTAACTCACTGGTGACCCGGCGGACGGGTCAGAGGAGCGACAAGACCCGGTGGCCCGTCTGGTGGTTCATGAAGGCCGGTTCAACTATTGTGGGACGGTTTAAGAGGAAAGGCATGAGGAATATTTACCTTACAAGGAGTTAAGACCAGGACCTGTATCTGGTTTGTATTAGAGATAGACTAGTCCTAATCCTAATAGGACTCCACATGTAACCCGCCCCTTCAACATATATAAGGAGGGGCAGGGCTCCCCAAAGAGGGACAAGCTACAAGCAACAAGAAACAATATCTAGGGCTAGACACAAAGAGGAGAGCCGGTTTACGGCGACTCCCTCATGATGATAATGAGACCTAGCCTCAAACAGCATGTAGGGTTGTTACCGGATGATGTTTCCCGGGGCCCGAAGCTGTCTAAACCCTTGTCTTGCGTGTTGATCCGCCCTGCGTCTCTCGTCCCACTCAACCCCTCTCAAGCTACCACATAGATGCGTTGGCCTCGCGACTAAGTCCTGACACTAAGGACATCTGCCATGACAAATCCACGACAGGTATGTCTCCTTATAAGATGGTTTATGGAAAAGCTTGTCATTTACCTCTTGAACTTGAACATAAAGCATATTGGGCTATTAAAGAGCTCAACTATGACTTCAAACTTGCCGGTGAGAAGAGGTTGTTTGACATTAGCTCACTTGATGAATGGAGAACCCAAGCATATGAGAATGCCAAGTTATTCAAAGAAAAAGTCAAATGTTGGCATGATAAAAGTATACAAAAGTGTGAGTTTAACGTAGGAGATTATGTGTTATTATTCAACTCTCGTTTAAGATTTTTTGCATGAAAACTTCTATCTAAATGGGAAGGTCCCTACGTTATCGAGGAGGTCTATCGTTCTGGTGCCATAAAAATCAACAACTTCGAAGGCACAAGTCCGAGGGTGGTGAACGATCAAAGAATTAAACATTATATTTCAGTTAATCCTATCAATGTTGAAACTAATATTATTGAAACCGTAACCCCGGAAGAATACATAAGGGACACTTTCCAAAACGTTCCAGACTCCGAAAAGGAATAGGTATGTGGTACGGTAAGTAAACCGACTCCAAAACAACTCTAATGGCAATTTTTATCAGTTTTGGAATATTTAAGAATTTTAGGAAGAAAGAAGTAGTCCAAAAGGGACACGAGGCCCCCACGAGAGTGGAGGGCACGCCCACCCTTACTTGGCGTGCCCCCCTATCTCGTGGACACCTCGTGTGCCTCCCGGACTCCGTTTTCTTGCACATTACGTATTTTGGTCGGTAAAAATTCATTATATAAACTCCCGAAGGTTTTGACCACCGTATCACGCAAATATCCTCTGTTTCGTTTCGAGCCATTTCTGTTTCAGATCTAGAGCATCATGTCATCTCCAAGCGCTCCCAAGGACAAGTTTTTCGAGAGGGTTATCAACCCGTATTTCGTGGAGGTGCTGCAACACCCTCAAACCATTGAGATGCGTGAAGGGGTGCTGCACATCCGCGACGTGGAGGGACCAAGGCGTACCGGAAGCGTGGAGACAAAGCTCGAAGTTGTGGAGCAGCAAGTTTTCAAGTGCCAAGGGATGGTGGAGCGTGGACTCAACACCAACCAGATGATGATCACGGAGTTCACCAACAACCACAAGCTAGATGCCAAGGTCATTGGGGAGACCATCTTCAAGCTTCAAGAGAAAATTGAGCACCTCCAAGCCCAGATCTATGTCCTGCAAAACCAAAACTGTGAGTATGAATATAGATTCAAGAGGATGAGTTTGGCTGCAGATTTAAGGATCCTGGAGACTCGATCATCCTTCTATGATGGTGAGCCTATGCCTTGGAAGATGGACGACAAGCCTACATCATCAACAACTCCTGCTTCACCACCTCCGAGGACATAATTACATGGGTATGGGCACTCCCCTTGGCAACTGACAAGCTTGGGGGAGGTGCCCCGGTATCGTATCACCATCGCACTCCTATCTTTACTGTTTTATCTAGTTCGATCCTTTTAGTAGTATTTTGATCTAGTAGATTGAAGTTTTGATATCAAGTAGTTTTGAGTTTTGCTTTGTGATCCCTTTATGTAATCGAGTCCGTGAGCTATCCATAATAAAGATTAGTGTTGAGTCAAGGGTTGTGCTATGTTGCTATGATCTTGAGAAAATATAAAGAATAGAAGAGTTCATATTGATCTTATGGTTAGTGATGACTTCACACCTAGAAAGTATGAGGCATAAAAGTTGTTGAGAGTTGATAAACGTAGTTTTGGTCATCATTGCAATTAATAGGAAGTGATAAGGAAAGAGAGGTTCATATACAAATATATTATCTTGGACATCTTTTATGATTGGGAACACTCATTAAGTATGACATGCTAAAAGAGTTGACGTTGGACAAGGAAGACAACGTAATGGTTTATATTTTTGCACATCTCAGTTAAAGTATATTATCATTGACCTTCCAAATATGTTGAGCTTGACTTTCCCCCTCATGCTAGCCAAATTCCTTGCACCAAGTAGAGATACTGCTTGTGCTTCCAAATATCCTTAAACCCAGTTTTACCATGAGAGTCCACCATACCTACCTATGGATTGAGTAAGATCCTTCAAGTAAGCTGTCATGTTGCAGGCAATAAAAATTGCTATCTAAATATGTATGACTTATTAGTGCAGAGAAAATAAGCTTTATACGATCTTGTTGTGGAAGTAATAATAGCGACGGACTGCATAATAAAGGTCCACATACAAGGGGCAATATAAAGTGACGTTCTTTTGCATTATGATTTTGTGCATCCAACCCTAAACGTGCATGACAACCTCTGCTTCCCTTTGCGAAGGGCCTATCTTTTACTTTATGTTTTACTTTATGCTTGAGTCAAGGTTATCCTCACCTTTCCCTTTTTCATTTTATCCTTTGGCAAGCTCCTCGTGTTTGAAAGATCATGATATATATATCCAATTGGATGTAAGTTAGCATGGACTAATATTGTTGACATCACGTAAAGGTGAATACGTTGGGAGGCAACACAATAAGCCCCTATCTTTCTCAGTGTCCGGCCGAAACTCCATAACCACAAGTATTGCGTGAGTGTTAGCAATTGTAGAAGACTACATGATAGTTGAGTATGTGGATTTTCTGAAAAGCTCTATTATTGAATCTTTCTGATGTTATGATAAATTGCAATTGCTTCAGTTACTAAGATTATAGTTTGTTAGTTCTCAATGAAGTTTCTAAACCATACTTGACATTGTGAATTGATCATTACTTGAGCATAAGAAACCATATGATAAAATCTATTTATGTTGTTGTTATAAGAATAAGCATGATGCCCTCATGTCCGTATTTTATTTTTATCGACACCTCTATCTCTAAACATGTGGACATATTTTTCGATTTCGGCATCCGCTTGAGAACAAGCGAGGTCTAAGCTTGGGGGAGTTGATACGTCCATTTTGCATCATGCTTTTATATCAATATTTATTGCATTATGGGCTGTTATTACACATTATATTTCAATACTTATGGCTATTCTCCCTTATTTTACAAGGTTTACCATGAAGAGGGGGAATGTCGACAGCTGGAATTCTGGCTGGAAAAGGAGCAAACATTGGAAACCTATTCTGCACTGCTCCAAAAATCCCGAAACTCCACGAAACCTATTTTTGGAATTAATAAGAATTATTGAGCGGAAGAAATACATCAGGGGGCCCACACCCTGGCCAGGAGGGTGGGGGGCACGCCCACACCTACTGGGCGCGCCCCTACTCCTGGGCCCCCTGGTGGCCCCCCAGTGTCTATCTTCTGCTATCTGAAGGCTTTTACCCTGGAAAGAATCGTGGGCAAGCTTACGGGACGAAACTCCGCCGCCACGAGGCGGAACCTTGGCGGAATCAATCTAGGGCTCCGGCGGAGCTGTTCTGCCGGGGACACTTCCCTCCGGGAGGGGGAAATCATCACCAACGTCATCACCAATGATCCTCTCATCGGGAGGGAGTCAATCTCCATCAACATCTTCACCAGCACCATCTCCTCTCAAAACCCTAGTTCATCTCTTGTATCCAATCTTGTATCAAAACCACAAATTGGTACCTGTGGGTTGCTAGTAGTGTTGATTACTCCTTGTAGTTGATGCTAATTGGTTTACTTGGTGGAAGATCATATGTTCAGATCCTTTATGAATATTATTACTCCTCTGATTATGAACATGAATATGCTTTGTGAGTAGTTACGTTTGTTCCTGAGGACATGGGTGAAGTCTTGCTATTAGTAGTCATGTGAATTTGGTGTTCGTTCGATATTTTGATGAGATGTATGTTGTCTTTTCCTCTAGTGGTGTTATGTGAACATCAACTACATGACACCTCACCATTATTTGGGCCTAGAGGAAGGCATGGGGAAGTAATAAGTAGATGATGGGTTGCTAGAGTGACAGAAGCTTAAACCCTAGTTTATGCGTTGCTTCATTAGGGGCTGATTTGGATCCATATGTCTAATGTTGTGGTTAGGTTTACCTTAATACTTATTTTGTAGTTGCGGATGCTTGCAATAGGGGTTAATCATAAGTGGGATGCTTGTCCAAGTAAGGGCAGTATCCAAGCACCAGTCCACCCACATATCAAATTATCAAAGTACCGAACGCAAATCATATGAGCGTGATGAAACCTAGCTTGACGATAATTCCCATGTGTCCTCGGGAGCTCTTTTCTCATTATAAGAAATTGTCCAGGATTATCCTTTGCTACATAAAGGATTGGGCCACCTTGCTGCACTTTATTTACTTTATTTACTTGTTACTCGTTACAATTTATCTTATCACAAAACTATCTGTTACCTACAATTTTAGTGCTTGCAGAGAAAACTTTACTGAAAACCGCTTATTATTTCCTTCTGCTCCTCGTTGGGTTCGACACTCTTACTTATCGAAAGGACTACGATAGATCCCCTACACTTGTGGGTCATCATAACCCGGCAAGGCGGTGGCGGTGGCCTTCGTGGGACCCAAGCGGTGACGGCTTCCCATGGTCTACTTTTCCTCGCTGTCCGCGGTAACTGCAGACATACTAGCTTCATCGTCCTGGCGTTGAGGCGCGACCAACTTGGAGTTACCGTTGCCGTTGTCGATGCCCTAGTCAAATTCCCCTGCTGGCGCGTCAACCTCTATGAACGTGGCTTCTTTCTCCGCCTGTTGGATGACATGTCTCCAACGTTCTATAATTCTTGATTGTTTCATGCTATTATCATACCAGTTTTACATATTTCTTGGTGGTAATTTATATTATTTCTATTTTGGACTAACCTATTAACCCGGTGCCAAAGGCTAGTTCCCATTTTCTATTGTTTGGGTGGTTTTAGATGAAAAATTCATGGAGCTTGAATGACCTGAAAATTAACGTGGATTTTCTAGGAATGTATATATATGAGTTTATGGCGCAAGAATCAATGCAAGTCGAGGCCCAATGGGCCTCACATGCCACCATGGCACGCCTATGGGGTAGGGCATGGGGCCCTGGCTTGTGGAGAGACTGTAGATCGGTTTGACCTCTCTCTCTCTCTCTCTCTCTCTCTCTCTATATATATATATATATATATATATATATATATCCATATGGCGCCGGAGTGCCGCCAGGGGAACCCTCTCCGCCGCAACCATCTTCATCAACACCGTCGTCTTGATTAACACCCCCATCGCCTTCCTCCCCCTAAAATCAGCGGTCCAGTCTCTCGCAACTTGTTGTAATCCCCTAGTTAAACATGGTGATCTATGCTATATATTCGTATCCAATGATG
This sequence comes from Triticum timopheevii, assembly GCA_963921465.1. Lineage (NCBI taxonomy): Eukaryota > Viridiplantae > Streptophyta > Magnoliopsida > Poales > Poaceae > Triticum > Triticum timopheevii. Next base: position 417,978,344 of record OY997266.1, on the reverse strand, counting down.
TGTTGCACCTCTATTATGTTTGAGTAGTTTCTCTTTGTCCTATGGGCTAATTGTGGTATGGTATGGGCATGAGTTGTATGCTATTATGGTGTTGTCCTATGGTGCCCGCTATCTCGTGCAAGCGTGTGAGATTCCCGTTGTAGGGTGTTGAAATATGTTAATGATTTTTTATGGTGGGTTGCGGGAGTGACAGAAATCTAAACTCCAGTTCGTGAGTTGTTGCATATGGGATTAAAGAGACTTTTGACTTAATCCTATGGTTGGGTTTTACATTAATGAATCTTTAGCATTTGTGGATGCTTGCCAGAGTTCTAATTATAAGAACATATGATCCAAGTACAAAAAGTATGTTAACCTAGGCCTCTCCCTCATAAGTATGATGAGTATCACGCGTTTCATATCCAATTATGTAGGGACAATTTTCGCACACCCTACCACCACTTCCGCACTTGCTATATTTACTTTATTGTTCTTCATTTAAAACAACACCTTTATTATCTTGCAAACATATCCCATCACTCCTACAAAGTAGTTTTATTTCTTGTTCTAGGTAAAAGCAAACATTAGTGTGCATAGAGTTATATCGGTGGTTGATAGAGCTTGAGAGAATATTAATTCTACCTTTAGCTCCTTGTTGGGTTCGACACTCTTATTTATCAAATGGCTACAACGGATTCCCTGTACTTATGGGTTAACATCAGACGCGTTGCCACCATCGCTTGCACGCGGATTTGCCGGGAGATGGCGTTTGCCAGCCTAAACGTGCGAGGACGGTTGCGCCAGCTCTGGAGAGCTTGCCGACATGCCAGCCTGCATCCGGCTAGCTCGCCAGGCAACCAGGGCACTGCAATGTTGAAGGGCTCCTTCTTCTGCTTGTTGGATAGGCCTCCCTACAAGACTTTGGAGCCAGAGAGCCATGACAAGTGTGGTACAAGGAGGAGATGAAGAGCGAAGGTGTGGTGTGGTTCATTTGCAAAAAAGGGTGTGGTGTGGTTCTAGCCCGACGCCTAGCCACGTTTAAATAACGGGCAACACATGGACGGACGTGTGATGCTCAGGGAACCAGAGTAGGTTCCTCAACACACGTGTTGATTTAATGAAGGCAGGCAGGCTGACAGATGCCGTTTCAATGCAGCAAGAAGACGTGCGCAGCGGGCGGTGCTCTCGGCCGGCACGCCGCTCCAATGCTGACTCTAGTGAGCAGTCACATCCGCTCTAGACATGCATGAATGCAGAGCTGGCACTCTAACTTGAAAGCGCATGGGTGAGAGCATCTCCAGCCGTTCGGTCCCCTAGGGGCTTGAAATATCGTTGCCTGGGGGCAAGCTAGCGATAATATCGGCATGGGGGCGATCGGTTTCCCAACTGCCGCCCCACGACCCCCGCAGACCCCTTTTTGAAAAATAAACTCGGCTAAAGTTCGGCCAAACACGACGCATATTCGTCCAAACTAGGCTATTTCATTGATATTTGTAAAAAACTTAAACACATAAATTTAAACTAAAATAAAAAAATGCCTAGCGCTACTGCTCCGCTGCGCCATTTCCAAAAAGCCCGCCTTCTACATGCCGAGGAGCCTGTAGAACTGGATGTAGTCGCCGCCGTCGTCGTCATCGTCGTTGCCGTCCTGCGTACCGCCGCCGTCCCTGCTAGACCCCTGACCAGCATCGCCAATGCGCGGGGTGTTGGACGACCCGGGCGCATCCTCGTCATCGCTGTCTAGGATGACGACGCCGCCCTCCTCGTGTCTGCGGCGCCGAGCGGCGATCTCCTCGAGGACGCAGCGTTGGTGCTCCACCTTCCCGCGGACGTAGTCCGCCTTCGCCCATTTGAGGGCGGTCTCGGCGGAGGCGGCCATGTCCGCGTGCTCCTTCTTCACGGGTAGCAACCCCGGCTCGGCCTTCAGCCTGACGAGCCGGGAAGAAGAAGGAGAGGGGTGGGTGCCGTCGTGGATGACGAGGGCGCCGCCGTGGGTGCGGCACCCGAGTGGCGTCCCCTCTGGCTCCGGCTTGACAGGGCGGAGCGCCGGTGAACCGGAGGAGAGAGATCCAGAGTCCGATGACAAGGAGGTCACCGTCTCCATCCGCTGCGACATCCAAGAGCTGTCGCGACGGCGCGAGAAGGTGGGGGTGTCGGGTACTCCAGGCGCGGCGTGTTGTCGGCCTCGATGTGCTCGAGGACAGCTTCGAGGGTTCGGCCGCGGACGCCCCACCATCAGTGCCACCCCTCAGAGTTGTGGCGACCACGGGGCTCGACCCCGTTCAAGGAGGCGAGCTACTCGGCGTGGCGACGTTCGAAGTACGCCGTCCACAACGTGTTGCTGTCAGGGGTGTACCTCAGTTGGTTGTGCACCTCCTCCGTCAGCGAGGACTGGATGAGCGCGATCTCGGCGCGGCGAGCATTACCGGTGGGCGCCGGTGGCACCGGGACTCCGCCGGCGATCAACTTCCACGTGCCCGGCACCCGCATGTCTGGCGGTGCCGGGTAGTCAGCCTCGTAGAGGAGCCGCGCCTCATCCTCGTGCAGGTGATGACGACCGAAGCCATTAGCCGCCATGGTGTCGCCTGGGTAATGCTCGGCCATTCTCGTGGGCGGGGAGAAAGTGGGAGGAGAGGCGAGCTCGGTCAAGAGGGTGTCGGTGGCGAGAGGAGGAGCTCGGTCGAGAGTGAGTGTGCTCCCCGGCGAGGGAGCTTTTTATAGCTGGGCTGGGCGGTGGGAGGGCGGCCAATGTGTGTACGCGTGGCGGGATCGGGCGGGACGCACGTCACCGTGCCTTCACTGTGCTGCCCGTGAGGCATCAATGGAGGCTGACCGGCACAACAGCTTTGCCATTGATTCCCCGTGAGAATCAAGGCAATGAGGACGACGATGCGCCGTGGTTGCTGACTCGGCGGGTCCGATGTTCTTTCACGCCAAAAACGATTCCCTCGGTGCTCCCAGGCGCCCCCTAGCGCGCCGGGTTCGGCCTGGGTCCGCTGGTGCCAATTTCAGGCCTAATCGGCGAAAATTGGGCTCCTGGGGGTGCGATTGGGCCATTTTGTCAGCGCCTACGCTAAAAAAGGGCCTTGGGGGGCTTGTTGGGGGCGCTGCTAGAGATGCTTTGAGGGAGACTGGTTTTGTGTGGGCCAGGTTTGTTGGACGCTTGCGTGGCAGCGGTTCGAACTCCTTCAAAGCCCCCGTTTGCTTTTGGTTTGCAGAAGAAGGATGTCGCAGGACCGCGTGGTCCGGACCACTGCGGGTGGTCGGTGTTGGAGATGCCAATCTCGGAGACGGCAACAACAGGGGCATACTTTTGCAAATTTTCAATTTGTTTGTGTAGATCTGAATTTAAGTTTCTTTTGAGCGAATCTGAAATTTCATAAAAGACAATATTTTAGAAAGAATCGAAGACAATGATGTGCAACAAGGAATAACAGGCCATGTGCCTTGAGTGGTCACAATCGGGCAACACCATTTGTGGGATCGTCGGGTAAAATATCATCATCGTCATTCTCTCTCTTCGCAGCCGAGCACCCCTCCTATATGTGTTTTCCCCCGCGTTAGGGTTTCTCTTCCTCTCGTTGCCTACGGCAATGTTGAGACCTCATCGCCCGCTGCCCCCTTGCTCCGGTCCTCTATCCTAGACCATTGGGGTAGTCTTTGACTGCTCCCTGACCTTGCTAGGGTTTCGGGGGTAAGGTGAGAGGAAGGGTAAATATCTCTCTGTCGCTTTCAGGCGGAGAGATCAATCCGATTTATGGGGGTAATCCGGTCATGGCTCGAGTTGGAGAATCGTCTGCGATGGAAGGCAACAAGAAGGGGAAGATCGAGGATCTGATGAAGGAACTGGCCTTGCAGGAGGATGATCTCGATGATGTTGTTTTCGAGGAATCTAATGCCCCGGCGGAGAAGGATCTTTGATGGATGATATTGGTATGAGTTCATGTGGATAAAGGATTCGGCACCTACTGGTTCTTTTGCAATATGATAAATGCTTGGGACCTAGCAAGGGAGGTAAAGATCAAAACCCTAGAAGAAAATCTCTTCCAGATGCAATTCAATTGCTTGGGTGATTGGGAAACAGTAACCCAGGGTGGTCCATGGCACTTCAGAGGAAATCCGATCATCATTGCCCCTTATGATGGATACTCCAAGCCATCAACCATTGAGCTTTTCAAGTTTGATATCTGGGCACGCATTATCGACCTTCCAATAGCCTTCCATGGAAAGGTGAAAGCTCCAACGTCAAAGATTGGTGAGTTTGTGGACTCTGAACCCTCACCCTTTGATTTCGAGGGAAACTTTTTTCGGGTTCGTGTGCGGCTTGATGTACATAATCCACTCAAGAAGTCTACATCTATCGTCCGGGGAGGCGAGAGGGAAATCTTTGCGGTGAATATGAACGCCTCCCGGACTGGTGCCAAGTGTGTGGTTTTATGGGCCATGAGTTCAAGGAGCATGGTGATGGTGTTCATCCTTCGTCAGCTCTAGTCTTCAAAAATCTGCGTGCACCAGCAACTACTGCTTGGGGGACACGTCGTTGTAACAGGAGACAGAAACCCAAAAGCCAGCAGGAGGCACGGGAAAAAGATGAGGTACATAAGGATGTTCACATGGATGAAGGCGATCCCAGCCGCAAACGCACATCAGATGAAGTCGTGGGGCTTGCAAAACCCACTTCTGTCATGGGATCAGAATTAGTCCTTGTGGGCAAGAATATCGCGGGAGGAGCTATAATCCCTCCAAGCCCACCCCCTAAGCAGGATCTGAAGCGGTCCAATACAACTGTTATGGTTGAGAAGAATGGCAATGGAGTACAGAAGAAGACCCCCAATGGGGGGTGAGGGAGTCCTGGACTAGGGGGTGTTCGGACAGCCAGACTATCATCGTCCGCCGGACTCCAAGACTACGAAGATACAAGATTGAAGACTCCGTCCCGTGTCCGGATGGGACTTTCCTTGGCGTGGAAGGCAAGACTTGGCGATACAGATATGTAGATCTCCTACCATTGTAACCGACTCTGTGTAACCCTAGCCCTCTCCAGTGCCTATATAAACCGGAGGGCTTTAGTCCGTAGGACACAACATACATTACAACAATCATACCATAGGCTAGCTTCTAGGGTTTAGCCTCCTTGATCTCGTGGTAGATCCACTCTTGTACTACCCATATCATCAATATTAATCAAGCAGGACGTAGGGTTTTACCTCCATCAAGAGGGCCCGAACCTGGGTAAAACATCGTGTCCCTTGTCTCCTGTTACCATCCGCCTAGACGCACAGTTCGGGATCCCCTACCCGAGATCCGCCGGTTTTGACACCGACATTGGTGCTTTCATTGAGAGTTCCTCTGTGTCGTCACCGATAGGCTCGATGGCTTCTTCAATCAACAATGCTGTCCAGGGTGAGACTTTTCTCCCCTGACAGATCTTCGTATTCGGCGGATTCGCACTGCGGGCTAATTCACTTGGCCATCTGGAGCAGATCGAAAGCTACGCCCCTGGCCGTCAGGTCAGGTTCGGGAGCCTAAACTTCATGGCCGACATCCGCGGGGACTTGATCTTCGACGGGCTCGAGCCACAGCCAAGCGTGCCGCACTGTCACGATGGGCATGATCTAGCTCTGCTGCCGAACAGTGCCTTGGTGGCCGCACAAGAATCCGCTCCGGCCCTTAGTCCGGAGCCGATCGCCCAGATCGAGGACCGGTGGTTGGACACCGCCTCGGGGGCTGCAACTTCCACGGCGATGGAGCCGAACACTAACCTTGTCCCTTGCGAAACTTGTGACTCCGAGGTGCCGGACTCTCCGCCGGACTTCGGACCTCCCGCGCCCCTGCCAATCGAATCTGATTGGGCGCCGGTTATGGAATTCACCGCCGCGGACATCTTCCAACACTCGCCCTTTGGCGACATCCTAAATTCGCTAAAACATCTCTCGCTATCCGGAGAGACCTGGCCGGACTATGGCCAGGACGGTTGGGATACGGACGACGAAGAAATTCAAAGCCCACCCACCACCCACTTTGTAGCCACTGTCGACGATCTAACAGACATGCTAGACTACGACTCCGAGGACATCGACGGTATGGACGACGATGCCGGAGACGAATAAGAACCAGCGCCTACAGGGCACTGGAAGACCACCTCGTCATATGACATATACATGCTGGACACCCCAAAAGAGGGGGACGGCGAAGAAGCAGCGGAGGCAGATTCCTCAAAGAAACAGCCCAAGCGCCGACGTCAGCGGCGCCGCCCTAAATCCCGCCACAGCAAGAATGGAGATTCAGGCACAGGAGATAATAATACCCCAGAGAGTGCCAAAGATAATCCCCTCCAGCAAGATTCAGCGCAGGAGGATGCAGAAGCAAGCCCTCACGAGAGGGCGGCAGACGAAGAGGTCGAGGATGATAATTATATACCTCCCTCCGAAGACGAGGCAAGCCTCAACGACGACGAATTCGTCATGCCCGAGGATCCCGTCGAACAAGAGCGTTTTAAACGCAGGCTTATCGCCACGGCAAATAGCCTAAAAAAAAGCAGCAGCAGCTTCAAGCTGATCAGGATCTGCTGGCCGATCGCTGGACCGAGGTCCTCGCGGCCGAAGAGTATGAACTCGAACGCCCCTCCAAAAGCTACCCAAGATGCAAGTTGCTCCCCCGATTAGAGGAGGAAACATACATACCTTCATCGCCAGCACACAATATGGCCGACCGACCACCCCGTGGCCGAGACAGAGAGGCATCTAGGCCCTCCACCAAGACCGTACCCCGGCATTGCTCCAAAAGTACGAAGCCAAGAGGGAACGCGCCGGACTTGCGAGATATATTGGAGGACAAAGCAAGGCAATCCAGATCCATCTATGGATCACGAGGGCGCCCCACGACCCACGATGAATACCGTCGCGCCAGATACAGTAACTCCGGCCGGGCCGAACACAGCAGACAACGCTCTCTCGAGCTACGTCGTGACATTGCTCAATATAGAGGCACCGCACACCCGCTATGCTTCACTGACGAAGTAATGGATCATCAAATCCCTGAAGGGTTTAAACCCGTAAGCATTGAATCCTACGATGGCACAACAGACCCCGCGGTTTGGATCGAAGATTATCTCCTTCATATCCATATGGCCCACGGCGACGATCTCCACGCCATCAAGTATCTCCCACTCAAGCTTAAAGGACCAGCTCGGCATTGGCTTAACAGCTTGCCCGCAGAGTCAATTGGGTGTTGGGAAGACCTGGAAGCCGCATTCCTCGACAACTTCCAGGGCACATATGTGCGACCACCAGACGCCGATGACCTAAGCCACATAATTCAACAGCCAGACGAATCGGCCAGACAATTCTGGACACGGTTCATCACAAAGAAAAATCAAATCGTCGACTGTCCGGACGCAGAGGCCCTCGCAGCCTTCAAGGATAACATTCGCGACGAATGGCTAGCCCGGCACCTAGGACAGGAAAAGCCGAAATCCATGGCAGCCCTCACATCATTAATGACCCGCTTCTGTGCGGGAGAGGATAGCTGGCTAGCTCGCAGCAACAACCTCAGTAAAAAATTTGGCAGTCCGGATACCAAGGACCACAATGGCAGGTCGCGTCGAAGCAAAAATAAACGCCGCATTAACGGCGACGACAAGGAGGATACAACAGTCAACGCCGGATTCCGAGGCTCTAAACCCGGTTAGCAGAAGAAGCCATTCAAAAGAACCACTCCGGGTCCGTCCAATTTGGACCGAATACTCGACCGCTTATGCCAGATACATGGCACCCCTGAAAAGCTAGCTAATCACACCAACAGAGATTGTTGGGTGTTCAAGCAGGCAGGCAAGTTAATTGCCGAAAACAATGACAAGGGGCTGCACAGCAACGACGAGGAAGAGACCCGACCGCCGAACAATAGAGGACAGAAGGGTTTCCCCCCACAAGTGCGGACGGTGAACATGATATACGCAACCCATATACCCAAGAGGGAGCGAAAGCGTGCACTAAGGGACGTATATGCGATGGAGCCAGTCGCCCCTAAGTTCAATCCATGGTCCTCTTGCCCGATCACTTTCGATCGAAGAGATCATCCGACCAGTATCCGCCATGGCGGATTCGCCGCATTGGTTTTAGACCCAATCGTCGATGGATTTCACCTCACGAGAGTCCTGATGGACGGCGGCAGTAGCCTGAACCTGCTTTATCAGGATACAGTGCGCAAGATGGGCATAGACCCCTCAAGGATTAAACCTACAAAGACGACTTTCAAAGGCGTCATACCAGGTGTTGAGGCCAATTGTACAGGCTCAGTCACACTGGAAGTGGTCTTCGGATCCCCGGACAATTTCCGGAGCGAGGAGTTAATCTTCGACATAGTCCCATTCCGCAGCAGCTATCACGCCCTGCTCGGACGAACCGCGTTTGCAAAGTTCAACGCGGGACCGCACTACGCATACCTCAAGCTCAAGATGCCAGGCCCTCGTGGAGTCATCACGGTCAATGGAAATACGGAACGCTCTCTCCGAACGGAGGAACACACATCGGCTCTCGCGGCAGAAGTACAGAGCAGCCTTTTAAGGCAATATTCGAGTCCGGCCGTTAAACGGCCGGACACGGCCAAACGCGCCCGGAGCAACATCAACCAAGACCACCTGGCATGTTCCGAGCACGCGTAGCAATGCGGCCCCAACCCCAGCCCTTGCATAATTGCAAAACCAACCCTCCGCGTACATCATTACGCTCTGGAGATACCATGGGCCTAGGGGAAGGGGCACAACCACAATAGACCCAGAGTGCGGCTCGACCACACCAGGGGCTCACAAGTGTGTCACTCCTTTTTGTTATTATTTTCTTTCTTTATGTACACATGACTCCGTTTACCAGAGGCCCTGTCCGGCGGTGAACCCGCCGAATTCACGATGCAACAGCCAGGGAAGAAAGAAGACTGCGATAAACACTCAGGTGGTCTCCATTACGAGCATTAAATTTGATTATATCCACCAGTCCGCAGCCCATCCCTGGAGGGGGACATAATTGATTAGTCCAATCCCTTGCTTACCGCACTATTTGTATCATTCCGCACTCATAGCAGAATTCTTTAAATAAATAATGCAACATTTTTTGCCTGTTATTGCATTACTTTACACATATGTTCATTAATGACATCTCGCACCCGTATATTATTGGTACGGCCGAATACACCAGGGGCTTATGTTCCCCGCATTATGGTGTGATAAGTCCAAACACTTTCACAAGTGCAGCACCCCGAACTTATAGCATTATATGAATCGGCTCCGAATCATGTCTTGGGTCAATAGTTGGGTTTGCCTGGCTCCCACGTTTTGGCGCCTTACGTTCTGTTCTGTCGGCTAAGGTGGCACTGGGAGAACCACTGTGATTGCGCGCCGGTTGAGCTGGGCGAGCGCCTCAGTGGAGAAAGCTAAAACTGACCGGCATGATAAGGTGAGAGACTGGTCGCTGTTCGAGAGGTCTTTTCGGGTCCCTATAGACTCATGCCGCTTTGAGCGAAGTTCCGGATAATGTCCGACGAAGGCGTGGATAGCGCCCCGAATTCGGTCTTCTGAATACTAGGGGCTTCGCCGAAATTTAAAATTATAGAATTCTATGGCTAAGTGAGAGTGTTCAAGCATTATAAGTCCGGTTGCCTTGTTCGTTGTGTTGAGCGCCTCCCTAGATGGACCCAAAAATGGGAACAAGAGTGCTCAAGTTTATCCTGAACACCCCAGCACTCGTGGCTTGGGGGCTGAAGCCAACGACTTGCCATCTCTCAGATTTTATAAACGGCTGCACAGAAGGTAATATTTTAAATTAAACAAGCATTGCGTAGCGCATATGAACAAAGTTTTCAGCGCACAGGATAATACATAGCAAGTTTTCACTCAATAATTACATCTCTGGGGCACTCATCCGCAATATTGCGGGCACCCTTCAGGACAGTCTTATAGTACATTTCGGGCATACGATACGCCTTGCCCGCTGGCGGCGGGTCAGTAAGAAGCTTCTCCGCATCCAGGCGGCCCCAGTGCACCTTTGCGCGGGCAAGGGCCCGACGAGCACCTTCAATATAGGCGGAGCGCTTGATGACATCCACCCAGGGGCACGCATCCACCAGCCGCCGCACGAGGCCGAAGTAGCTCCCAGGCATGGCCTGTCCAGGCCACAGCCGGACTATAAGGCCCTTCATGGCCTCCTCAGCTACCTTGTGGAGTTCGACCAGCTGCTTCAGCTGGTCGCTTGGGGGCACCGGATGGCCGGCCTCAGCGTACTGAGACCAGAAGACCTTCTCCGTTGAGCTCCCCTCCTCGCCACGGTAGAATGCGGCGGCATCGGATACACTACGTGGCAGATCTACAAACGCCCCTGGAGAGCTCCGAATGCGGGTAAGTGTCAGGTAGTTTACATTAACATGCTTGCTTTGCATGAAAAATGCCTTACCCGCCGCTATCTTCTTCACATCTTCAACCTCCTGAAGGGCCTTACGGGCCTCGGCCTTGGCGGACTTGGCACTTTCGAGAGCCGAGGCAAGCTCGAACTCTTGAGTCTTGGAGTCGCGCTCCAAACTCTCATGCTTCTCCATGAGAGCCTGGAGCTCTTGCCGCACTGCCGCCACCTGTGCCTCCTGCTTTTCTCGCTCTGCCCGTTCCACGGCCGCACTGCGTTCGGCCGCGGACACAACCTCCTTCAGGGCTGCCACCTCGTTTGTGGCCCCTGCAGTACCCGTATTATCCTTGTTAATTTTATTGCGACCAAAATCCTTTTCTGTAAGGTAAAAATTCAAAGTGGTGCTACTCACCTTCTTTGTCCTCGAGCTGCCTCTTGGCATGGCCGAGCTCTCGCTCGGACCGCTCGAGATCTTGCTTTAATGCACCAACCTCCGCAGTCAGTGCGGCAGAGGTCAGCAGCACAACCTGCAAACCCATATTGACATAATTTATTAGCAACCTGTGAATATCTTTTTGGATCCTCAGTCCGGCTTTTCTTTCCGAACACCGAACCGAGCATCAGGGGCTACTGTCTATGCGGTATTACATTACATAATTTTAACTTCTTACCTCAAAGCCTGTTAGAAGGCTACTGCAGGCTTCGGTCAGCCCGCTCTTGGCGAGCTGAACCTTCTGAATCACCGCACTCATAACAGTGCGGTGTCCTTCCTCGATGGAAGCGCATTTGAGCGCCTCCAGCAAGTTGTCCGGCGCCTCCGGTTGGACGGAGGCCGCCGGCGTCACGGTCTTGCCCTTCTTTCGAAGGGGCCGCCTGCCGGACTCTGGAACCACTGCAGGTTCCGGCGTAGAGTCCGGCGCAAAGTCCGGGAGGCTGCCTTGCGGCGCCTCCGGAGCCTCCTCCTGATGGGTCCCTTTCTGGGATCCCACCTCGGCGTCCTCATCGGCGCGGGGGGTGGAGGCAGTCGGAAGGGAATCCACATCCGACGGGGCCAACGACCCGCTCGATGAAGCGGGGAGATCATCATCGGCCGGACTGCGGGCAATATGCGGCATTAGTAGGACACTATGTGACACAAAAGAAATTGCGGATCATTCAGGGATCCGGATACTTACGATCTCGCCAGAGGCCTGGCCCTTGAAGGCCACTCCTCGTCGCCAACGTCGGTGTTGGCAGAGCTGTCCGGGGGAATAGTTCTCCCCCTCTTGGACCCTTCGGCCTCCCCTGTTGGGGAAGCTTTCCTCTTCCTCTCTCCCCCCTCCGGGAGAGAGTCTTCTTCCTCCTCCTCGTCTTCGGGGGAGGAGTCCGCCTCATCGTCGGAACGGGAACTCTTTCGAGTGCCCGTGGCCACCTTCTTGGCCTTCTTCTCCGGCACCACATGCAGTGCCGGAACCAGCAGCCCCGCTAGACGGGCATCCACTGGGTCTTCTGGCATGGAAGCCGGGCAGATGAGATGCTCGGCCTTCTTCATCCATTCCTGTCAAAGGAAAAGGGAGATTGAAACCCTCTTAGAATCAATCTATTTACAATAAGTGTCCCGTAAAGGGGTAGAATCACTTACCTCGTCAGCCGGATGCTGCGAGTGAAATCCGCGATCTTCCGTCGCGGATGCGGGGGCTTCGGCGCCCTTAAACAGCACCCTCCAGGCGCCTTCGTACGTCGTGTCGAAGAGCCCGCTCAGCGCCTGGTGCTGTTCCGGATCGAACTCCCACAGATTGAATGCCCGTTCTTGGCATGGGAGAATCCGGCGGACGAGCATGACTTGGACCACGTCGACGAGCCTGAGCTTCTTGTTCACCAGCTTCTGGATACAGGCTCGGAGTCCCGTCAGCTCTGTCGAATTACCCCACAGCAAGCCCTTCTCTTTCCAGGAGGTGAGCTGCGTAGGGATACCAGATCTAAACTCGGGGGCCGCCGCCCACGTAGGGTCGCGCGGCTCGGTGATGTAGAACCACCCCGATTGCCACCCCTTGACGGAGTCCACGAAGGCCCCTTCGAACCAGAGGACGTTGGGCATCTTGCCCAACATAGCGCCTCCACACTCCGCCTGCGTGCCCTTCACTACCTTCGGCTTGACGTGGAAGGTCTTGAGCCACAAGCCGAAGTGGGGCCGGATGCAGAGGAGGGCCTCGCACACGACGATAAACGCCGAGATGTTGAGGATGAAGTTCGGCGCCAGATCGTGGAAATCCAGGCCGTAGTAGAACATGAGCCCCCGGACAAAGGGGTGAAGTGGAAAGCCCAGTCCGCGGAGGAAGTGGGGAAAGAAAACGACCCTCTCATGGGGCCCGGGGGGAGGGATGAGCTGCCCCTCGTCGGGCAGCCGGTGCGCGATGTCGCCGGAAAGGTATCCGCCGCTGCGCAGCTTTGTGATATGCTCCTCCTTAACGGTGGAAGCCAACCATTTGCCTCCCCCTCCGGACATGGTCGGAGAAGGTTGAGACAAGATGCGCAAACTTGGGCGCTGGAGCTTGAGTGCGTGGAGGTGGATAAGCAAAGGAGGAAGAAGGCGTGGGAGAAAAGGTGAATCCTTATCCCTTATATATAGGCGGGCGAAGACTATGCGTCCCCCACCAGCCTGGTAAAACTCGCTTATCTCCCAAGCGCCACCATCAATGGCGCGGTTGGGTTACCCACGTCCGTATTGATGAGAATCCCGGAATAAGGGGAACACGATCTCTGCTTCGACAAGACGTGCCAAGGAAACCGCTTCGCTAAACGTGCTGAGGTGGTATAATAAAAAACAATTCAAGTAAAGGCTTGGTAGTGGTGTGACGTCATGCCACAAAATACGTCAGCAGATTGAGCTTGAGTACATTTTATTCTCTCTACGGTGGAATGTGGAATTTATTTTGCAGAGCCGGACACTATCCTGGTGTTCATGATCTTCTCTGGATTATTCAAAGGAGAAACCCGCCTTGCAATGCCGAACATTGTGCGCGCCGGACTTATCGTCATTGAAGCCTGGTTCAGGGGCTACTGAGGGAGTCCTGGACTAGGGGGTGTCCGGACAGCCGGACTATCATCGTCCGCCGGACTCCAAGACTACGAAGATACAAGATTGAAGACTCTGTCCCGTGTCCGGATGGGACTTTCCTTGGCGTGGAAGGCAAGACTTGGCGATACGGATATGTAGATCTCCTACCATTGTAACCGACTCTGTGTAACCCTAGCCATCTCCGGTGCCTATATAAACCGGAGGGCTTTAGTCCGTAGGACACAACATACATTACAACAATCATACCATAGGCTAGCTTCTAGGGTTTAGCCTCCTTGATCTTGTGGTAGATCCACTCTTGTACTACCCATATCATCAATATTAATCAAGCAGGACGTAGGGTTTTACCTCCATCAAGAGGGCCCGAACCTGGGTAAAACATCGTGTCCCTTGTCTCCTGTTCCCATCCGCCTAGACGCACAGTTCGGGACCCCCTACCCGAGATCCGCCGGTTTTGACACCGACAGGGGGAAAGGTATTGATGCAAGATCGGCGGCCTCCCCGTCGGAGGACCGTTGGGCGCAATGAATCTCTTATGTTGGAATTGTCGTGGGATAGGCAACGCCCCAATAATTCAAGAGCAGCGCGAATTGGCACTAAATTTTGCCCCTAAAGTACTCTACATAGTTGAAAATCAAATTACTGGAGTTAGAGCTGAAGGTTTAGCAAGTACTTTAGGATTTGATAACTCTTTTGTTGTTGTTCCTCCGGCAGGAGCGGAGGTTTGCTGATGTTTGGAATAATGAAATAAATATTGAAATTTTGGGTTATTCGAGGTATCATATTGATGCCAAAGTTAGCAATCTGGGAGGTGATCCATGGAGGCTTTCCTGCTTCTATGGGTAGGCTCAAATCCACCTTCGTCATCATACCTGGGATACGATGAAGAACTTGGCAAATTTGCAGAATATGCCTTGGGCTTGAATCGGTGACTTTAATGAGGTGCTTCGGCACGATGAGCATGATGGACTGGGCACTAGAAACCAATCATAAATACAAGGTTTTCGAGATGCCGTAGATATATGCGGTCTCGCAGACTTGGGATTCAGTGGCACGTGATGGACATATGAAAAAAGAGTGACCAGTGGCACTTACACGTGAGTCCGTTTTGACAAGGCACTAGGGTCGGTCGAATGGTGTGAACAATTCCCCCAGGCGGGGGTGCAACATCTCACAGTAGCCACGTCTGATCACAGCACCATACTGCTGAACCTAGCACTGGCGCAAGGTAGGCAGGGTGATAGGCTATTTTGCTATGAAGTTACATGGGATACACATGCAGAGTTAAAGCCGACCGTGCGATCTGCATGGGAGCCCAATGGTCACAATCTAACGGTGATGGATGTGCGCATGAAGCTTGATGCTCTAGGGCAGAATCTGGGCAAGTGGTCGAGGACGACCTTTGGTAGCGTTCGAGGCGAAATTAGAAAACTGAAGAAAGAGCTAGAGCGGTTGCGGAGCCAACCACAAAGAAATGGTCCGTCACATGTTGAAGTTAAGATAAATGACAGGTTGATTGAATTATATATGCGTTAAGAGTTAATGTGGCGCCAACGGTCTCGTGTGCAATGGCTGTGAGAAGGTGATCAAAACACACACTTTTTCATATGAGGGCTTCGATGCAAAGGAGAAAGAATTTGATAAAGGCACTTCAGAAACCCGATGGCCAGTTGACCGATGATCCCACTGAGATGCAATAACTTGCTCTCGAATTCTCTAAGAAGCTCTACACATCAGAGGGCGTCCAAGGGTTGCAGGAAGTGCTCGAACACATTCCTGTTAAAGTGACTGCAACAATGAATGCAAGCTTGTTGGCTCCATATGATGAAAAAGAGGTCAAAGCAGTGCTCTTTCAAATGTTTCCAACTAAGGCTCCGGGTCCACATGGTTTCCCGGCACACTTTTTTCAGCGACACTGGGACGCGTGCGGTGAGGTTGTCACTCGGGCTGTGCTTGGAATTGTTAGGGGTGAGGAAAGCCCTGAGTGTCTAAATGATACTTTATTGGTTTTGATCCCGAAGGTAACAAACCCCATCTTACTTCCATAGTTTCGCCCTATAAGCTTGTGCAATGTCTTTTACAAGATCTCCTCCAAGGTGCTTGCGAATTGTCTAAAGGTTGTGCTTCCTGACATCATATCCGAAGAGCAGTCTGCATTTGTGCCGGGTAGGTTAATCACAAATAATATAATTTCAGCTTATGAGTGTCTTCATTTTATGAAGAGGAATAGATCCAAAAACAATAGCTACTATGCTCTAAAGTTAGATATGATGAAGGCTTATGACAGAGTGGAGTGGTCCTACCTTCGAGCTATTATGGAGAAACTAGGTTTTGCTCCACAATGGATCACAGTTATCATGAGTATGATTAGTTCAGTTTCATTCTTAGTGATGTTCAATGGGGTTAAGTCAGAGGTGTTTAAACCCACACATGGTATTCGACAGGGAGATCCGATCTCACTGTATCTTTTCTTGTTGGCAGTAGAGGGCCCTTCATGCCTCCTAAAGTCTCAGGACGAGTCATCCCAGCTCAGCGACATCAAGATGGCACCATCGGCTCCGCCGGTGAACCATCTTTTATTCGCGGATGGCAACCCGCTATTTTTCAGGGCAAGTATTAACGGAGGAGAATCGGTTTCAAACCTATTGGGTACATATTGTATGGCATCGGGACAGAGAATTAATAGGGATAAGTCATCCATCTTTTTCAACAGAGGATGCCCAGAGATAGTACAAAATGTTGTGAAGGGTTTTCTGCAAGTCCCCAATGAATCACTTAATGACAAATATCTAAGAATGCCATCTGATGTGGGGCACTCCAAGAAAGGGACATTCAAATATTTGAGTGACCGAGTATGGAATAAAGTGAAGGGATGGATGAGCAAGTGTTTGTCGGCAGGAGGAAAGGAGGTGCTCATAAAATTCGTAGCCCAAGCTATCCCGGTATTTTCTATGTCTTGTTTCAAGTTGCCAATAGGTCTATGTGATCACATAAAAAAACCATCCTCAGAAAGTTTTGGTGGGGGTGCAAACAAGGTGAGCGTAAACCAGCTTGGGTTTCATGGGATGTCATGACGAGGCCAAAATATCTGGGAGGCCCAGGGCTCAGAGATCTTGAATGGTTCAACCTGGCACTGCTTGCTAGGCAAGCATGGAGGTTTCTACAGGAACCAGCAACTCTAAGTGCAAGAATTTTGAAGGCGTCTTATTTCCCAAACTCCACAATTCTTGAGGCAGAGCTGGGATCTCGCCCATCTCAAATATGGCGTGCAATCCTAGAGGGTAGGGATGTGTTGCAGCAAGGATTATCCGAAGGATTGGGAACAACCAAACAACTCACATTTGGGAGGACAATTGGATCCCCAAGGAAACAACACCAAATCCTATTGTTTCATTAGTTGCGGTACCTCCCAGGAGAGTGTCCGAACTACTTTCCTCAGCTACTGCTTCATGGAATGAACCTTTAATATGGTCAGTGTTCCTACCATTTGATGCTGAAGCAATTCTAAAGATACCGGTGTGTACCCGAAACACCGAAGATTTCTAGGCTTGGAACCCGGACAGGAAAGGCAAGTTTACAATAAGTTCGGCTTATAGGCTCCTGGTCACAACAAAATTACAACGGGAAGCCTGGCTAGCAGGACGAGGTGGCTCATCTTCCAATTCCAGAGAAGAGGAAGCTTGGACTCGTCTGTGGCAACTGAAAGTTCCGTCAAAGATACGAGTTTTTCTTTGGCGTCTCGCACGACATTCGATTCCCACGACAGGCGTTCTACATAGGCGGAATATGGCAACACATAGTGCCTGTTCGATGTGCGGATGCCAAGATTCGTGGAGACATGCCCTTTTGTCGTGCACGATGTCAAGGTGTATTTGGGCCTTGTCGGATGAATCTCTTGTGTCAAAGATGTCGGAAAATGTGGAGCCATGTGCCAAGAACTGGCTGTTTGAACTTCATGAGGCAGTAGATCATGCGAGTTTTACGAGGATGGTTGTCACACTATGGGATGTGTGGTATGCAAGGCGCAAGGCAATTTATGAATCTTTATTCCAAAACCCACACCAGACTATATCCTTCGTAGACTCTTACTTACAGGAGCTACAACAGATATCCATTAGCGAACCAAGATCACAGTTACATGCGGGACCGGTACAGCGTCGATGGATCTCACCGCCACTGGGCTCATGAAGATCAATGTGGATGGCGCACTAGCAAGGAACAAACGCGTGGGGGTGGCTACTGCAGTTTGTCGAGATTCAAACGACAATTTTCTTGGCTCGTGAGCAGTTGTATTTGGGGGCACCCGGGACACAATGATCCTGGAAACATACGCATGTCGGGAGGCTCTTTCTCTGGCGGAAGACCTAAACGAGCATGATATTCTGGTGGCTTCAGATTGCCATGGGGTGATGCACAATATCAACAAAGGGACATGAGGTCCCAATGCGGCTATAATACATGAAATAATAGACCGTAGAGCTAGTTTTCCTTCCTGCTCGTTTGTGTTTGGGCGAAGGAACTTTAACTTCAAGGCTCATAATCTCGCTAAATTTGCATGTAACTTAGATATAGGTAGGCACGTTTGATTGGGCACTCTTCATGACCCAAACCGTGTACCTATCTTGAATCAATAAAGCGAGCGAGATTTCTAAAAAAAAAAGAAGAGCCGAGCACCCCTTCCTTCCCAGCTGCCTCTCTCCCCCGCCCCCGCCTCCCGAAGAGGAGATAACGCAGGACAGAAAGGTACTCGCGCTCTGCCTCCTCTGAATCCGTGTGCCTCCGTCAAAGGATTCTTGCCGTGCTCTTCCAGGGGCGCCCTGCGCCCCCCAGCTAGGGCCGGCCGAATTTTCCTGTTTTTTTTCCTTCTCGTTTCATTTAATTCTGCCACCTGCTGAATTAGCGAGTTTCTCGGTGGAGGCTGCCACCACAAGAATGCGGTAGGGGCTGCGAACCCACCGGCCGAGCAGGGGCGATGGCGGCGGTGCCGCCAAACGCGAGCATGGGGCTGCTCAATCTGGGCGGGTGCGGGGTTTTGCTCCCCTCCCTGCCGCCTAAGTCGAGCGCCGGTCACGGCTTTTTGGTCCCGAGGAGGGACGTCTCCGCGTCGCCGTTGAGCTGGGGTTTGGTCAGACGAGGCAGGTTTCTTGATGCCGGGTTCCGGGCCGCGGGTGCCTTGGCTAGCGGCGAGGCCGGTGCCGGTTCGTCGGAGTTGCGGCACATCGAGAAGGAGCTCACTTTTAGCCCCACATTCACTGACTATGTGAAGATGATGGAGTCGGTGAAGTTGGACAGGAGCAAGAGTTTGCAGGGAGGCGATTCGGATGGCCGGAGTTCCAGGAGGAGGTTCGCGGGCGATGGCGATGCATCGGCTGGTAGACGAGAGGATAGGGAGTCAGTTGATCCAAGGAAGAAATCATTTGAGAGGAATAGAGGGGCTCAAAGGGACAGAGGGGGTGGCCAAGGCAGGGGTGAGAGGTTAGCGATGAATGACAGCGCAGAAGAATTTACTGGATTGGTGGGTGATGTTAAAAATAGCAGTGATGGTCAGAGGAAAGTTGAAGAATATGTACAGAGAAGAATAATTCGAGGCGAACGAAGCCGAATTGGGGACAGTACTGACAGCGACAACCGCAAGCAGTTTTCATCAGCATCATATGTGAAGACTAGAGATAATAAAGGTGGTGTGGTTGTTCATGAATCAGCAGGGAACAGGCATGCCCAGTCAAATGCACGGAAGGATTTACAAGGACGGGCAACTTCTGTTGTAAGTCGTACTTCTGTGACTCGGGATAGCAGCGTTATATTGAGGAACACCAGGCCTACCAATGCAAGAAGTAATATACATGAACATGGCTTCAAATATCCTAGGGAGGGAAAAGTTTCCAGTAGCGAGGTCAATGCTGACAGTAAATTTCAAAGATACCAGCAAAGAACAGAGAATTCAGGAACAAATCTTGTAGGTAGTTTTAGAGATAATAATGTGGACTATAGCAAATCTACTGTAAGCAAAAGATGCGGCCATACACAAACAGTGTCCGAGAATTATGGTCATCAGAGTGATAGTCTGGAGCGTGGAAAACCTGAAACAATGCGAATGCACAGAGGAGAAAATGTTCAACAGGGGAAGTTTATTAGAAGAGATTCAAAAGCTGTTATTGATGATAGGGCTGCTTTCAAGACATTTGAGGCATTCACTGATGTCAGGAACAGGCCACGGGCTCTTCAAATGGAAATAGAAGAGAGGATTCAGAAATTAGCTAGTCGGTGAGTCTTCATATAATTGCCTTTATTCTAATGCTTAAGTTATCATAGTTTTCTGCTGTATAAGTTGAACATACTAGCCTCTTATTTTTGTTTGACATGCGAGTAGCCTCTTATGATTGGTTAATGATGGTAGTTTACATGTACTCAATATTAACATTGTCACTTATTTTTGCTATTATTATTTTTATTCAAATTGTATTTAAACGGCTCTGTATCTTTACTAGCGGCGCAATTTACCATTATCATTCACATCAAATATACGATAACTCTAAAGGTCTAACCTACTTAGCTTACATTTCTACCAATCCTTATAAAATCCTATATGATAAATCATAGTGATAATACTGAACTTCTAGAAAGATCACGCTCAGATATATTCTTCTAATGTTTAGTGGTTATGTACAGGTTATAAAGTGGGAGTATGTATTCCTTAATCATTATCAGACTGTTCCAATTTTAATCATTACCAAGCTATTATTTGCATTGTGATGCCTAGATGCAAACTATTATTTACAGTTTCTTTTGGAGAATTATTGCATGCATTTATGCAGATAACTTTTTGAAAAGTTCATTACCGACTGTAACCCAGCAATGGAACTTGTAAGCTGAGCTGACTACGGAAATATTTTGTATTTCATGCTTTCAGCATAATTGGTTATGATTAATCACATGGAATCACCACTATCTTATACTCTTAGTTAATTTCTTATAATTCTATATTTTGAAGGCTCAATGCTACAGATGTAAATACTCCAGAGTGGAAATTCTCCAAGATGATTCATGATGCACAGATCAAATTCACTGATCACTCTATCCTAAGGATTGTTCAAATATTGGGTCGATATGGAAACTGGAAACGTGTTCTGCAAGTTGTTGAATGGCTTCAATCACGTGAAAGATTCAAGTCCTACAAGAGCAGGTAGAATTGATGTGAATGATGATGTATGAGTTCTAGCCACAAACAAGCATTACCTGCACCCACTTATATGCTTCTATGTTTATTATCAATCTTAAATCTGCATTTTTTTGTAGCATGCATTTTAAGTTTTTTTAACTGCTTTGATATATGTAGCACAACTGTAGTGCTACCGAGTTGTTAACCATATGAATAAGTTGGTTGATCTATGTGCGCATGCTTGAAGTAGTTTCTTGATTAATTTTCCTTGGTACCTCCCCATGATCTCATTAAACGGGTACACTGCTTTATCTGAAGTGCATATGATCTTTATAAGCACCTTCTGATGTAGGTATATTTATACAACAGTCCTTGATGTTCTTGGGAAGGCAAAGAGACCTTTCGAGGCATTGAATGTATTTTACACCATGCTGGTATAACTTGTACTTATCTTCATCTTATTTTATGCAAAAATATTTATCTTCATCTTATTTAGATGCTGTTCCTATATTTCATTTGCAGGACCAATTATCTTCTTATCCTGACATCGCAGCTTATCATTGTATTGCTGTGACTCTCGGGCAAGCTGGTCTTGTGAAAGAACTATTTGATGTGATTGATTGCATGCGTTCCCCTCCTAGGAAGAAGTTTATGGTGGGTCCTGTTCAGAATTGGGATCCTCGGTTGGAACCAGACCTCATCGTATACAATGCGGTGAGTTTATTTGTAGCAAACGTGATATGTGCGTGGAATCAGCACACCATGAGCATGGTGAAGTTTATCAGTTGAACACAACTGCTTCTGCTCGTATGTAGGTTTTGAATGCTTGCGTTCAACAAAAGCAGTGGGAAGGGACATTCTGGGTACTGCAACAGTTGAAAGAGAAGAATATTCGCCCAACTAATACAACATATGGTCTTGTAATGGAGGTATGCTGATCGTGATACACATACAAATACAATATAACACATACCCTTTATATTCTCTCCCACCCAACTATGCTGGGCCCTGAAGGGGACTTCTACAGACCTCTTTAGATTTTCTGCAACATAACAAAGCATTATATATATATATATATTTGATAGAACTACACATGAAACTGTCCTGGTTTCCTGCAAGCAGCTCATTATACAGAATGTTTCACCTGTAAATTTGTTACTTAAGCTTGGTTCTTTTCTGATTTCCGCAACACCATGTTATATATACTGGGCACAATTCTTGTGCAGCATAATCCATTTTTAGTCTAGTTTAATTTCGTGGCAGTGCAGGTAATGCTTGTTTGTGGCAAGTATAACTTGGTGTATGAGTTCTTCGACAGGGTGAAGCAAAAATCAATACCTGGTGCACTGAACTATAAAGGTAATAACTAGAAGTTGAAATAATTAGTTTAAAGATCATGTCTGAGACTTCATGCTGGTTACAGTTCTCGTAAATGCACTCTGGAGAGAAGGAAAGTTCGATGAAGCAGTCATGGCCGTGAAGGATATGGAAAATCGTGGAATTGTTGGTTCGGCTAGTCTCTATTATGACCTTGCTCGGTGCCTTTGCAGTGGAGGGCGGTGCAAAGAAGCACTTCTGCAGGTTTGGCTTACACGAGTGCAGTTAATGAGTTAATGTGTAATACATTTGCCACAGCTCACACCTGACATTGATAGCGAAATTCCTTTTGTTAGTTAATTTCATCTTGATTTACTCGCAACTGTTAATTATTTAAAAAACAATAATGCATAAAAATAAGTTTACATTGGGCACACTGACGGTTAAGTATTTCAACTAAGTTAGAATCAATGAGTTATATATTTTGTTGGTTTGACTGATTTATTGTGATTTTACAACACAATATTTGCTATCATGACCTTATGAGCAGAATCAGTGTTATTCTTGATCGTACACTTGACAAGACATATATGGTTTAACAATTTTTGTTCTCAAGCTAGTACAGGCCTGATTGCATACATTATATTTTGGTCGAAGTAGGCATTGTGTGTTGGGACATGGAACTACTAATATTTAGATGCGAAGCAAGCAGTCAAAACATATGGAATTCGGTTCCGACCCTCTAATTTTCATTGCAGAGCTTTTGATTTGAGGGTAGTTTCAGCCAGCTACTAATATTCTTTAAAGACATGTGGACACAACTTAGGAAATGAGATTCAGGGAGTTTTTTAATTCAAATGATCCAGGAATTCTAGGATTGGAATCTTTATGAAACTTTCCTATATGGGTTGTTTGGTCTGTAGGATTGAATGTCGTTGGAGTTTTCTCAACGTTTTCTTCGCACAACATTACAAAGGAAGTTTTCTATTGACTCTCGAATCACTTGGAAAGAACCCTTTGTTTCCCTTATGGTGCAATCAAACAAACTTTGGTTCAAATCCGATCCTATAGGACTTCAGTGGGCATTGCAATCCTGCATTTTTCCTATTCCCATGTTTGGAAAATCCTGCGATCAAAACTTGCGGCCACTTCCGTTTCATTTCGTTAGTGTTTAGGTTTTTGCTAGCCTAGTTCTTGTTCTTCTTCTAATACAAACTGACACACTTTTGGGCGTGTGTTCGACAAAAAAAAAAACTTTGTGATCATAAACTCGTAAGAGGACGGAGCACTACTACATTTGAGCTTCTGTATCTATATTTATACCTCGTAACCTGTCTATGCATTATTTGTGTAATGTCCTCAGACTGTTTGTTTACTCTCAACTTTTATCTGATAATAATTGTACTCAGGTTGAGAAGATATGCAAGGTTGCGAACAAACCGCTAGTTGTTACCTACACAGGACTCATTCAAACTTGCATAGATAGTGGAAGCATAGAAAATGCTAGATACATATTCAAAGAAATGTGCAACTACTGCTCACCTAATAATGTGACTTGCAACATTATGCTAAAGTCATACATAGATCATGGAATGTTTGAAGACGCAAAAGATCTACTGGAGAATATTCTAAATGGCAGGATAAGGAGTAAAGCGGATTTGGGTGAACAAGCAATTGCAGACAAGTTTACTTTCAATACTTTCTTGGATGCTTGTGCTGAAGCAAAAAAGTGGAATGACTTCGAGTATGCATTTCGCAAAATGTTATCTAGCGGCTACCATTTTGACGAACGAAGACACCTACGTATGGTACTTGATGCCTATAGGAGCGGGAAGGTACTTATCTCATATGCTCATGGTTTTGATTTCCTATGGATGTTCTTAAAAGAATCTGGCTTATAAAGCTAGAATGTTCATTTCACATAATTATTCAGGTCTAAGAGTATTCTGGTTAGCCCGTGATAATGTAGGTCATGTCTGACATGGTGATAGGAGCATGTTGCCATATGGCGTAACTATTTTTAAATTGATACACAAAGGCCATATCAAAGTCCCTGCCATACAGTTTGAAATGTATGCTAAACCTTTTTTGGGGTGTAAATACATGCAGACATTTGGGCCCTCATGACAATATCCCTCACAGCCTCACTAGATTGTATCCATAGCCCTAAAATGGAATTTCAAGTAAAAGAGTAGCATGATAGAATAGGCGTTTCAAATTGAAATTACATTAGGCATGACCACATGCATGATAGGTGTCGAACTGGTTGGTTAATCCATCTGGAGTGTCTGTTCTCACCCTTGCTATCTGTTGTCCGTCAATATTCAGGAGCAGCTGCTGGAAGACATATGGGACTACCTGTGTCGCAATGGTCGGGTTCCACCGGCTGCCATGATAATGGAAAGATTCTGCCTAAAACTGAGACAAGGCCATACGACGGCAGCACTCTCCTGCATCAGCAGCTTCGAGGAGAGCAAGATAGGCAGCGTTTCCTCCAAGTCGTGGTTGAATCTTCTGAACCGGAACGCGGACCTCCTCGAGGAGGAGAGCATCGCCAAGCTTGTCCACAAACTCGATGACCTCTCAAGGCCAGGGAGTTCCTGCCATTCCTTGTACGAAAATGTTCTGAGCAGCTGTACAGAATTCCTTCGTGGTTCTGGTGGAAAGGCGGCTTCTGATGGACGGATGCCTTTGTGTAATTCTTGACCGCTATGTTAGCCTCCTATCCTGTCGTCATTCAAAGTTCGGTTATCAGTGGTAAGGGAACCACTGGTCTGCTTGTGGCTCTCATGCTCTTTTCCAAGAAGACCAACTTTGATGATATTACTACTGTACCAGAGTAGGAGTAGCATTTTGGTTGGGTTGGTTGCTCTAATTGGCAGAAGCAACCTTTGGCATTGCCATCGTCACCCTTGGCGATGCGTGGCCTAAGCATGTTTGCTTGTTGTTTCATCATCTAATGGTGTAATGGTGACAGTGCGAATAGCTGGTATCACTATGACAGGATACATGGACGATAGTGCATGTTGATAGCTATATGTTCAGTCAGACAAAAATTTCCTAGTCTGTCTAGTTGCACTGGATTTGCTGAGTCTAAAACTATGTCTGGCGCTTGTTTGGAAGGGCTGGTCCAAATGATCTCGTCTCCGGAAGGCTCCATCTGGAGAAATTTGCGCTCCTGTCGATAGAGTTTCCATCTGTTTCTACGTTGCGTTCGATTGGGACCAGCACACGCGGACAAGCTTGTCGCCGTCGCCGGATTGGTGCCAATTACCAGCCACACCGCAGGACAAGAGTGATTTAACTGTAGACGTTCATGTCGTGCCATACTAGTCTATCACTCCACTCCATGTTAAGATCCAAAGAAAAATCTACTACTACTTTGATCAGACGGTGATAGCTTTGGACCATGTAGCCGCCTTCTCCTCTCCTCTCTAACCTTGGTCGTTCTTACTACTCCCCTAAGTGTGCTTCAATTAATATGGATCAGAGGGAGTAACTATCCTCACGGGTGAACACCATCACCCCACCTCTGACAATCTCTATGACGCCGTGAGGTTGAGGAGGCTATTTTTACTTCTTCATATTTTTAGATATGTCAGACAGTGATAATATCGGCTTGTGTAATAATTGTCATCATTCTCCCTCCACAAGGTATTGCCTCGAATGTCGATCGAGATGTGAGTTTTGTGCCACATCGATTTGGAGTTCTAGATCGTGTAGTCCGGTCAACCATGGCATGACTTGTTGACAACTCCTATGGGCTCAGATGGATGTGTGGTGTGGATCCTGGTTTTCGGGAGCGGCTACAACTGATACTCTGACCTATGCGTGAAGTTAATGCACCGTTGATCTTATGATCTACTTGAAGATGTGGATAAATAGAGAGAACGATGGTACCTAAAGGGATCTCGTCGGCGTTGATGATGTCACAATAGTTTTTTACTTAGGTTCAGACGACCCCTGATTGGTAAAACCCATATCTCCTACTTATGGTGTACTTGATCAGTGGGAAATTGCTACAATGGAGTATATCCGGCAAGAATTGACCTATGTAACCTACAGTGGAG
The DNA here is from genome assembly GCA_963921465.1 of Triticum timopheevii. Lineage (NCBI taxonomy): Eukaryota > Viridiplantae > Streptophyta > Magnoliopsida > Poales > Poaceae > Triticum > Triticum timopheevii. The sequence continues at coordinate 417,952,373 of OY997266.1, read as the reverse complement.
AACTAGGTCAAGGCTTGGCCTATGGAGAGCAAGGCCTGACTTTTATATAGTTTGGCATGTGCCGGTAATTAGGCAGTTTTCTTCAGAGAGACACGACACGGTCTGGTGATCCCGCAGTGAACATATCTCCCGTAACGAGAATATTCCAGACTGAACGCACACAATGTTATCTCTTCCGGGTGCATACTCATGGGAAATGTTACCCCCTTTGGGTCATACTCGTAGGTGGACTTGGTTTGTGCGCGACCATAGGGTATACCCCTCCGGCTATATACCTTACACATCGACAATGTCCTATTCTGGCTAGAGCGATAATTCAAGAGTTCGATTTTGTTGAAGATGAAGGCTTTCAATGATTTGTTTGATCTTAGTTTGTGTGTTTGCTGGGAGCCTTTGTGTGAAGATCACTTTACTATCCTTCAGACATGACATTTCCAAGTCTTGTATTTCGTTTCATAAACGACATATTGCCTGGTTTATCAGCTTAATGGAATCCATGGTTTTATGTAAAAAAAAAGAAACTTTGAGCCATGTAGAATTATATTTATTTATTTATTCATTCATTTATAAAACTCCTATGTTAATGAGTCAGATATGTCTTGTAATTTAAAATGGATGGTGTATGATGCTAGAGAATATTGACTTTATTTTCATGAATATTCTTTGATTTATGGAACTCCGCCTACGTTGTCTCAACATAGCCGGTCCCAAGCCCGGGTGAAGGAGGAGGGTTATGATAGGCTTGGCGAGCCAACGTAAAAACTCAGCCACTCTTATGGAGATGAAACCCAAAAGATTTTTGTTGGGGCGTAACCCTCTGAGCGACGCGCCACATCGAAACCCGGGTGTGGTGGAAAATGGGCAAGGGCCGGGCCGTCACCCCCCTGGTGGCATGCCGTATCTTGATATGGATATGGTGGCAAGTGAGCGAGGATCGGGTCATCGCATCCTTAGTGGCGCGCTACATCGGCGCCCGGATGTAGTGGAAAATGAGCAAGGGTCTTCGCATTTGACTCGACGAGTGCGAAGGGTAAGGAAGCTAGCTGAGCCTAGGAGGATCCACTTAGGTAGTTGGAACATAGGATCTCTGACAGGGAAGCTTCAGGAGCTTAGTTGATGCAACGGTGAGGAGAGGTGTCGATATCCTTTGCGTCTAAGAAACCAAATGGAGGGGACAAAAGGCGAAGGAGGTGGAGGATACCGGCTTCAAGCTGTGGTACACGGGGACAACTGCAAACAGAAATGGCGTAGGCATCTTGATCAACAAGAGCCTCAAGTATGGAGTGGTAGACGTCAAGAGACGTGGGGACCAGATTATCTTGGTCAAGCTAATAGTTGGGGACTTAGTGAAGGAAATATGCCCTAGAGGCAATAATAAACTTGTTATTTTATATTTCCTTATTCATGATAAAGGTTTATTATTCATGCTAGAATTGTATTGATCAGAAACTTAAATACATGTGTGAATACATAAACAAATACCGTGTCCCTAGTAAGCCTCTACTAGACTAGCTCGTTGATCAAAGATGGTTAAGGTTTCCTAACCATAGACATGTGTTGTCATTTGATAACGGGATCACATCATTAGGAGAATGATTTAATGGACAAGACCTATTCGTTAGCTTAGCATAATGATCGCTCAGTTTATTGCTATTGCTTTCTTCATGTCAAATACATATTCCTTCGACTATGAGATTATGCAACTCCCTAATACCAGAGGAATACCTTGTGTGCTATCAAACGTCACAATGTAACTGGGTGATCATAAAGATGCTCTACAGGTATCTCCGAAGGTGTTTGCTGAGTTGGCATAGATTGAGATTAGGATTTGCCACTCCGAGTATCGGAGAGGTTTCTCTGGGCCCTCTCGGTAATACACATCATAAGCTTGCAAGCAAATGACTAAGGAGTTAGTCACAAGGTGTTGTATTACAAAACGAGTAAACAGATTTGCCGATAACGAGATTGAACTAGCTATGAAGATACGGACGATCGAATCTCGGGCAAGTAACATACAGATGGACAAAGGGAATTACGTATGTTGTCATAACGGTTCGACCGATAAAGATCTTCATAGAATATGTAGGATCCAATATGAGCATCCAGGTTCCGCTATTGGCTATTGACCGGAGAGGTGTCTCGGTCATGTCTACATAATTCTCGAACCCGTAGGGTCCGCACGCTTAACGTTCGATGACGATACAATGTATATGAGTTATGTGATTTGGTAACCGAATGTTTTTGGAGTCCCAGATGAGATCACGGACATGACGAGGAGTATCTAAGTGGTCGAGAGGTAAAGATTGATATATAGGACGATGGTATTCGGACACCGGAAGTGTTCCGGAGGGTACCAGGTACATATCGGGTCACCGGAAGGGGTTCCGGGCACCCCTGGCAAAAGATATGAGCCTTATGGGCCAAGAGGGGAAACACACCAGCCACAAGGGGCTGGTGCGCCCCCCCATATGGGCCGGCCAAGGTGGAGAAGGAAAGGGGAAGGAGGAAAGGAAAGAAAGGGAATAGGATCCCCCGTTCCTTTCCCCTTCCCCCTCTTTCCTCCCCCCTCCGATATATATGGCAGGGGGGCGCGCGGCTTGGGAGGAGCCCAAGTAGGATTCGGTCCTACTTGGGTGCCTCCTGGCCTTTCCCCTCCAATTCCCACCTATATAAATGTGTGTGTGTGTGGGGGGGGGGGGGGGCTAGCATACAACAGACAATTGACTAGTCGTGTGCGGCGCCCCCTCCACCGTTTACACCCCCGGTCATATTATCATAGTGCTTAGGTGAAGCCCTGCGGAGATCACTTCACCATCACCGTCACCACGTCGTCGTGCTGACGGAACTCATCTACTACCTCGACATCTTGCTGGATCAAGAAGGCGAGGGACGTCACTAAGCTGAACGTGTGCAGAACGCGGAGGTGCCATGCGTTCGATGCTTGATCGGTTGAAGCGCGAAGAAGTTCAACTACATCAACCTCGTTGTGAAACGCTTCCGCTTATGGTCTACAAGGGTATGTAGACACACTCTCCCCCTCGTTGCTATGCATCTCCATGGATAGATCTTTGCGTGTGCGTAGATTTTTTTTGTTTTCCATGCAACGATTCCCAACAGTGGCATCATGAGCCAGGTCTATGCGTTGATGATATGCATGAGTAGAACACAAAGAGCTGTGGGCGGTGATAGTCATACTGCTTACCACCAACGTCTTATTTTGATTCTGCGGTATTGTGGGATGAAGCGGCTGGGACCAACCTTACATGTCCACGTACATGAGACCGGTTCCACCGACAGACATGCAACTAGTTTTGCATAAAGGTGGCTGGCGGGTGCTTGTTTCTCCTACTTTAGTTGAATCGAATTTGACTACGGACTGTCCTTGGAGAAGGTTAAAATAGCAAACTTGATGAATCGCCATTGTGGTTTTTGCCGTAGGTAAGTACGGTTCTTGCTAGAAGCCCGTAGCAGCCACGTAAAACTTGCAACAACAAAGTAGAGGACGTCTAACTTGTTTTTGCAGAGCATGTTTGAAATTGCAACTATCCCTGGGTCGTTTTGGTAATTCCTAACAACATATAGCTCATTGAGCTAATGCTATTTCAAGATAAATATTTCAGGAAAGCTCAATGATTGGCATGGCATGGATGAGAAAAGTGGATCCCTCAAAATGCCAAGGACAAAAGGATTGGCTCAAGCTCAAAGCTCAAGACTCTACATTTTCTATTTTAGTGATCCAAGATCACATCGAGTCTATAGGAAAAGCCAATACTATCAAGGAGGGATGAGGTGTTGCTTAATGAGGCTCTTGCTCAAAATTCTTAGTAATATGCTCCAAAGCCCTCAACTACTTTCTCATATCCACATATGACCCAAACCAAAAGTCCAACTCGGCCCTAACGATTCTTTCTGTCCGGCGCCACCGAGTTCAGATGTCATAGCCACTGCCACAAACCCTAGTCAAATCGGTCTCACCGATAGGGATCTTGGTCTCACCGAGATGGGATTGTAATCTTTCTGTTTCCCTTCGTAACGTTTCGGTCAAACAGAAATGAGCGATCGGTCCCACGGAGATTGCAATGCAAACTCTCTGTTTCCCTTCCGTAACATTTTGGTCCAACCGAGATGAGCGAATCGGTCCCACCGAGTTTGCCTGACCAACCCTCTGTGTGTCTATTACCAAAATCGGTCCCACCGAGTTTGAGTAATTGGTCTCACCGAGATTACTTTATGCCCTAACCCTAACCATATCGGTCCCACCGAGTTGACATGTCGGTCCCACTGAAAATCCTAACGGTCACATTATTTGCTAAATCGGTCCGACCGAGTTTCACGATTCAGTCCCACCGAGATTGGTAAGTTGTGTGTAATGGTTAGATTTTGTGTGGAGGCTATATATACCCCTCCACCCACTCTTCATTCGTGGAGAGAGCCATCAGAACATGCCTACACTTCCAACATACATCTTCTGAGAGAGAACCACCTACACTTGTGTTGAGGTCAAGATATTCCATTCCTACCATATGAATCTTGATCTCTAGCCTTCCCCAAGTTGCTTTCCACTCAAATCTTCTTTCCACCAAATCCAAATCTTGTGAGAGAGAGTTGAGTGTTGGGGAGACTATCATTTGAAGCACAAGAGCAAGGAGTTCATCATCAACACACCATTTGTTACTTCTTGGAGAGTGGTGTCTGCTAGATTGGCTAGGTGTCACTTGGGAGCCTATGACAAGATTGTGGAGTTGAACCAAGGAGTTTGTAAGGGCAAGGAGATCGCCTACTTCGTGAAGATCTACCCTAGTGAGGAAAGTCTTTCGTGGGCGACGGCCATGGTGGGATAGACAAGGTTGCTTCTTCGTGGACCCTTCATGGGCGGAGCCCTCTGTGGACTTGCGCAGCCGTTACCCTTCGTGGGTTGAAGTCTCCATCAACGTGGATGTACGATAGCACCACCTATCGGAAGCACGACAAAAACATCCGTGTCTCCAATTGCGTTTGCCTTCTCAAACTCCTTCCCTTTACCTTCATATGCAATTGTTTTACATTCCGCTGCTATGCTCATAGAATTGCATGTGTAGGTTGATTGCTTGACTTGTGCTAAGTTGCTAAAATCTGCCAAGAACTAAAATTGGGAAAAGGCTAGATTTTTATTTGGTCAAGTAGTCTAATCACCCCCCTCTAGACATACTTTCGATCCTACAATGTTGTGATGTGATATGGTCAAGAGATGATGTGATAAATGTTATTGTATGATATGATCATGTTTTTTAAGATATCAGGCAACCGACAGGAGCCTTATGGTTGTCTCTTTATTGTATGAAATGCAAACACCATGTAATTGCTTTACTTTATCGCTATGAGTTAGCAATAGTTGTAGAAGCAATAGTTGGCGAGATGACCACGACGCAATGATGGAGATCAAGGTGTCGAGACGATGACGATGGAGATCATGACGATGCTTTGGAGATGGAGACCAAAAGAACAAGATGATGATGGCCATATCATGTCACATATTTTGATTGCATGCGATGTTTATCTTTTATACATCTTATTTTGCTTAGTACAACGGTAGCATTATAAGATGACCCCTTCACTAAATTTCAAGGTAAAAGTGTTCTTCCTGAGTATGCACCGTTGCTACAGTTCATTGTTTTGAGACACCACGTGATGATTGCGTGTGATAGACTCTATGTTCACATACAACGGGTGTAAGACAATTTTACACATGCAGAATACTTGGGTTAAACTTGACGAGCCTAGCATGTACAGACATGGCCTTGGAACACTAAAGACCGAAAGGTCGAACGTGAATCATATAGTAGATATGATCAACATAGAGATGTTCACCATTGCTGACTACCCCATCTCACGTGATGATCGGACATGGGTTAGCTGATTTGGATCACGTATCACTTATATGACTCGAGGGATGTCTATTTAAGTGGGAGTTCTTAAGTAATTTGATTAATTGAACTTAAATTTATCATGAACTTAGTCCTGATAGTATTTGCAAATTATGTTGTAGATCAATACATCACGTTGTAGCTTCCCTATTTTTATATGTTCCTAGAAAAAACTAAATTGAAAGATGATAGTAGCAATAATGCGGACTGGGTTCGTGATATGAAGATTATCCTCATTACTGCACAGAAGAATTGTCTTTGATGCACCACTAGGTGATAGACCTATTGCAGGAGCAGATGCAGACATTATGAACGTTTGGCAAGCTCGATATGATGACTACTTACTAGTTTAGTGCGCCATGTTTTACGGCTTAGAACCGGGACTTCAAAACGTTTTGAATGCCACGGAGCATATGAGATGTTACAAGAGCTGAAATTGGTATTTCAGACTCATGCCTGTGTCGGGAGGTATGAGACCTCCGACAAGTACTTTGCCTACAAGATGGAGGAGTGTAGGATCGAAAGTATGTCTAGAGGGGGGGGGGGTGATTAGACTACTTGACCAAATAAAAAACTTGCCTTTTCCCAATTTTAGTTCTTGGCAGATTTTAGCAACTTAGCACAAGTCAAGCAATCAACCTACACATTCAATTCTAAGAGTATAGCAGCGGAATGTAAAGCAATTGCATATGAAGGTAAAGGGGAGGAGTTTGAGAAGGCAAACGCAATTTGAGACACGGATGTTTTTGTCGTGGTTCCGATAGGTGGTGCTATCGTACATCCACGTTGATGGAGACTTCAACCCACGAAGGGTAATGGTTGCGCGAGTCCACAGAGGGCTCCACCCACGAAGGGTCCACGAAGAAGCAACCTTGTCTATCCCACCATGGCCATCCCCACGAAGGACTTGCCTCACTAGGGGTAGATCTTCACGAAGTAGGCGATCTCCTTGCCTGTACAAACTCCTTGGTTCAACTCCACAATCTTGTCGGAGGCTCCTAAGTGACACCTAGCCAATCTAGGAGACACCACTCTCCAAGAAGTAACAAATGGTGTGTTGATGATGAACTCCTTGCTCTTGTGCTTCAAATGATAGTCTCCCCAACACTTAACTCTCTCTCACAGGATTTGGATTTGGTGGAAAGAAGATTTGAGTGGAAAGCAACTTGGGGAAGGCTAGAGATCAAGATTCATATGGTAGGAATGGAATATCTTGACCTCAACACAAGTGTAGGTGGTTCTCTCTCAGAAAATGTATGTTGGAAGTGTAGGCATGTTCTGATGGCTCTCTTCATGAATGAAGAGTGGGTGGAGGGGTATATATAGCCTCCACACAAAATCTAACAGTTACACACAACTTACCAATCTCGGTGGGACCGAATCGTGAAACTCGGTCGGACCGATTTAGCAAATAATGTGACCGTTAGGATTTTCGATGGGACTGACATGTCAACTCGGTGGGACCGATATGGTTAGGGTTAGGGCATAACATAATCTCGGTGAGACCGATTACTCAAACTCAATGAGACTGATTTTGGTAATGGACACACAGAGGGTTGGCTAGGCAAACTCGGTGGGACCGATTCGCTCATCTCGGTTGGACCGAAATGTTACGAAAGGGAAATAGAGAGTTGCATTGCAATCTCGGTGGGACCGATCGCTCATCTCGGTTGGACCGAAACGTTAGAAAGGGAAACAGAGAGATTACAATCCCATCTCGGTGAGACCGAGATCCCTATCGGTGAGACCGATTTGATTAGGGTTTGTGGCATTGGCTATGACATCTGAACTCAGTGGCGCTGGATAGAAAGAATCGATGGGGCCGAGTTGGACTTTTGGTTTGGGTCATATGTGGATGTGAGAAAGTAGTTGAGGGTTTTGGAGCATATCACTAAGCATTTTGAGCAAGAGCCTCATTAAGCAACACCTCATCCCTCCTTGATAGTATTGGCTTTTCCTATAGACTCAATGTTATCTTGGATCACTAAAATAGAAAATGTAGAGTCTTGTGCTTTGAGCTTGAGCTAATCCTTTTTTCCTTAGCATTTTGAGGGATCCACTTTTCTCATCCATGCCATGCCAATCATTAAGCTTTCCTGAAATATTTATCTTGAAATAGCATTAGCTCAATGAGCTATATGTTGTTAGGAATTACCAAAACCACCCAGGGATAGTTGCACTTTCAATCTCCCCCTTTTTGGTAATTGATGACAACATATAGATCAAAGCTTCGACAAATGATAATAAGATTGAAAGACGTTGTCGCTTTGAGAAGTATGTGAAAAGTAAGAGCTCCCCCTAAATTTGTGCACTATTTGAAATTTTCTTTGGACTACAAATGCACAATGAGTTAGGATCATGGGTCACTCTTCCATGTCACATACATCTTGGTGGAGCGCTCAAAATGATAATAATTAAACACATGCACTCATCACTAAGCAAAGTGAATGATCATATGAGGATATAAGAGATAATATCATCCAACAAGCATTAATGTAGCATAGCATATGATCAAACACATGATCATCCAAGTATTTCACAAAAGGTATAAAGTATCAAGTACACACAGAATAAAAAGGTTCAACGACCAAAACAAGAGAGATCAAAAGCAACACTCTCTCTCGAAGCCTATGATCTATACATCCCCCCTTTGGCAACAAGTTACCAAAAAGTTCACAAAAAAATGCATAGTGCTAAACGACTCTCAGGCTTGGTCTTCATGAGGTGGTGTAGAGATGACTCCAAGGACGAAAGCATCAGTTGATGTAGCTGGAGCTGGTGGAGTGGGTGCTGGAGCTGGAGGCACTGAAGCTGTAGCTGGTGCAGATGATGTAGCTCTGGTGTCTGGAACAGGCACTGCAGCAGATCTCTGTCCTCTGGGCACTCTAGCAAAAGCATCTGTGGTAGACTTGCCCTTCTTCTCATTCACATCCTCCTGAAGTTTCTCAACTGCAGTTTGGATCTCAGTAACTTTGACATCAAGAGCATAAAACTTCTGCTCTATGATTCTCTCCAAGCTCTCCTGGTTTTGAGTTAGGATGGCCAAGCCCTTCTCAATCCTCAAGGTGGAGGCAATCAAGTAGCCAAGCTGATCTTGCTGGCTCTTCAGGAAAATCTGAGATGCCTCTTCAGCAGTTGGCATCTTTGCAGCTTTCTCTGCCCTTGCTTTCTCTCTCTTTTCTTGTGCTTGCACAGATGATGGATCCTCCTCATTCATCTCAACTGTGTTGTCTTCAAATTCAGGATATAAGGGTAGATGCTCATTATCCAAAAGATATGTGCCTGTGCCCATCTTTGAGTTGATGAGCTCCTGAATGTGTGGAGCATACCCACAACTCCTCTTCTGATCAGCAGCAGTCCTTTTGATTGTTTCCACAATCAGGCTCATGACTTTGAACTTTTGAGGTATGTCAAACAAGTGCAGCAAGTTAATAGCATGACCTTTGATCATCTTGTGATCACCTAATTTTGGCAGCAATGTGTGCCTAAGGATCCAATTGATTGTAGGCAGACCAGACAACAGGTAGTGTATAGATCCAAGCTTGTGAGTTTCCAAAGCTTTATCTGGGATCTCTCTCTACATGTGAGCCATAGTGTTGTGGTCTTTCTTCTTCTCTGCATACACATCCAGGTCATCTTCAGATTCCTTAGGGGCATTGATTAGCTCAACCCATTCCTCAACTCTGGATTGGTACCTAGTACCTTCAGACATCCAGACAATCTTCCCATCTGGGTAGAAGTGAGCTGTGGAGTAGAACTACATAATGAGCTCATCATTCCACTTGGTGAGCTTCTGGGCAACAAAGTCATCAACTCCACAAGACTTGAAGCTGTCATAAACTCCTGGATAGTGAGCTTCATTCTTCTTGATGTAGTCCCAGTTGATCCATCTCATGTCACACACAATGGGCTTCTTGTCAAGCAAAATAGTTTCATAAAAGTCCTGTTGCTCCTTTCTGTGGAATCTGTAGTCAACTGTTGTCCTTCTCCTCACAACATAAGGATTTGAATGTCTCCACAATCTCAGTCCAGCATCCTTTCTGATGTGCATGTCTTCTGCAACTGGATGAGCATCATTGTGATCAGGAATCTTGGGCTTCAACTTTCTCAGAACAAGAGAATCTTCATCTTCTTCAGCAGCTTCAAGCACTGGGGCCTTGTTCTTCTCAGATGCAGGTATGCTTCTAGTGTTCCTCCTGGGTTTAGGCTTGGGTGCAGCAACAGCCTTGGGAGAAGACTTGGGCTTAGATGGAGCAGCCCCTGACTTGATTGCATCTCCCATTAGCTTCTGAGCTTTAGGAGCTGGTGCAGCATCCTCTTCCTCTTCTTCTTCATCAGAAGATCTCCTCATAGAGGGCTTGCCAAGTACTTTGGCAGTAGTAATTCTGACTCTCTTCTTCTTCTTATCTTGGCCAACAGCTTCTTCATCAGACTCAATGGTGAACTTCATGGTTTCACCAGTGGCAACCTTCCTAGGTTTGGAAGTGGGAATTCTCCTGGCAGGTGCTTTCTTTTGCATTCCTGGCTTAGTGGATGCAGCTGTGCCATACTCCTTTTTCAGCACCTTCTTCTTAGAAGTGGCCTCATCCTCAACAGCCACATAGTCCTCATCTTCAGAATCTGAGGTTTTCTTCTTCCTTGCCCTGGTTGCTGCCTTGGGCAAATTGCTGGGTGTGCTCCTGCTACCCTCATCATAACTGCTAGAGGGACTAGTGCCCTCACTCATATGAACTTGCTCCTCAGACTTGTTCTGTCTGTCACTCTGATCTGACATGATGCAAACTCTGACAGCAGACCCTGTGAATAGATGTAGATGAGGTAGAGGGGATGAGCATCACAAAGCACAGAGGTTTTTGCAAAAAATTGAGTCAAAAACTTAGTTTTAGTTTTCCACGGAAAGCATTTCGGAGCTACCGATTTGTAAACTCGGTGATACCGAAGCAGCTTTTGGAACCTAAACTAGTGAACTCGGTCAGACCGAGTCACAGTTCGGTGGCACCGAGACTGCTAGGGTTTCACAAAGAATTGATCTCGGTCACATCGATTTGCAATTCTCGGTCAGACCGAGAATCACATGTGCAATGGCCTGAGCCAAATCGGTGAGACCGATTTCTACAACTCGGTCGGTCCGAGATGAATTCGGCAGAAACCTAACCCTAAATTTTCAATTCAAGACTAATCTACGGAGTAGTTTTGCTGGATAGTAAGATTTCAAATGTGGCAAGATTCATGGCAATGCAATGTGCTAGGAATCGGAGTTAAGAATAGCACAAAGTTCAAATCCATACCCTAATGCGGCGATGGACTTGCTACAGCGACAACGGCAGAGCAGAATCCCGTTGACGGCGGCGGAGACCAGCGGCGAGAGGTCGCTGGCAACAAGGAGGACGATCCGAAGACCCGAAGAGGCAGAGCAAGCTGTGCGCGGGCGAAGGGTTTCAGAAGATTTTCCAAAAATTTGACCCGTGAGTATATATAGCCTGACCCTGTCGGTGTGACTGAGTGGAACAACTCGGTGGCACCGAGATGCATTATTGCAAGCAGTTACTGCAACTCGGTGTGGCCGAAAAGTTCTAATCGGTTGCACCGAGATTGAAAACCTAGATCAACTTAGTGATCTCGGTATGACCGAAAAGGTTGAATCGGTTAGACCGAAACGCACAAAGAGGTTTTGGAAGTTTAAGTCTATGACGAATCGGGGACTCTGAGTGCTCCTCACACAGAGTGGTTTGAATCTAACTTGATCAAACTTTGTGATATAGGATGAATAGAGTTTGAGACAAGAAAAGCATAGATAGCTAGAGAAGGTTCTTAGGCATTCTTATCCATCCACTTGGCAAAAGAAAAGAAACCAAACAATCAAAGCTACAAGTGGATGTCCTCGAATGAGTAAATTATGCAATCAATATGCTCACACAATAAAATGGCAAATGAAATATGTGACAAAGCATGCACACCCAATTCTAGCATCTATCAGGCAATTGGCGATGACTAGGTCATCTATATATGAGTATATTGACTTAGGAGTCAAATGAGAACATTTGATCATAGGTCATACTCAGGGCATGTACAATGGTGGCATATGGATACATATGCCCCATGACAAAAAGTAGTTTGAGGCATCTACATTTATTTTTTTCTCCCCAATGCAAGCTACCACTAGTGGGCCTCATTAAAAAATAGAAAACAAAGATTCTAGTACACATGCATTTGGATTGTACATGCATTTGGAGACTTCAACCCACAGTTGCGCGAGTCCACGAAGGGCTCCACCCACGAAGGGTCCACGAAGAAGCAACCTTGTCTATCCCACCATGGCCGTCGCCCATGAAGGACTTGCCTCACTAGGGGTAGATCTTCACGAAGTAGGCGATCTCCTTGCCCGTACAAACTCCTTGGTTCAACTCCACAATATTTTCGGAGGCTCCCAAGTGACACCTAGCGAATCTAGGAGACACCACACTCCAAGAAGTAACAAATGGTGTGTTGATGATGAACTCCTTGCTCTTGTGCTTCAAATGATAGTCTCCCCAGCAGTCAACTCTCTCTCACAGGATTTTGATTTGGTGGAAAGAAGATTTGAGTGGAAAGCAACTTGGGGAAGGCTAGAGATCAAGATTCATATGGTAGGAATGGAATATCTTGACCTCAACACAAGTGTAGGTGGTTCTCTCTCAGAAGATGTATGTTGGAAGTGTAGGCATGTTCTGATGGCATGTCAACTCAGTGGGACTGATATGGTTAGGGTTAGGGCATAACGTAATCTCGGTGAGACCAATTACTCAAACTCGGTGAGACCGATTTTGGTAATGGACACACAGAGGGTTGGTCAGGCAAACTCGGTGGGACCGATTCACTCATCTCGGTTGGACCGAAACGTTACGAAAGAGAAACAGAGAGTTTGCATTGCAATCTCGGTGGGACCGATCGCTCATCTCGGTTCGACCAAAATGTTACGAAGGGAAACAGAGAGATTACAATCCCATCTCGGTGAGACCGAGATCCCTATCGGTGAGACCGATTTGATTAGGGTTTGTGGCAGTGGCTATGACATGTGAACTCGGTGGCGCCGGATAGAAAGAATCGGTGGGGCCGATTTGGACTTTTGGTTTGGGTCATATGTGGATGTGAGAAAGTAGTTGAGGGTTTTGGAGCATATCACTAAGCATTTTGAGCAAGAGCCTCATTAAGCAACACCTCATCCCTTCTTGATAGTATTGGCTTTTCCTATAGACTCAATGTGATCTTGGATCACTAAAATAGAAAATGTAGAGTCTTGTGCTTTGAGCTCGAGCCAATCCTTTTGTCCTTAGCATTTTGAGGGATCCACTTTTCTCATCCATGCCATGCCAATCATTGAGCTTTCCTGAAATATTTATCTTGAAATAGCATTAGCTCAATGAGCTATATGTTGTTAGGAATTACCAAAACCACCCAGGGATAGTTGCACTTCCAAGGAGAATAGCTCAACTAGTGAGCATGTGCTCAGAATGTCTGGGTACTACAATCACTTGAATCAAGTGGGAGTTAATCTTCTAGATAAGATAGTGATTGACAAAATTCTCTAGTCACTCTCACCAAGCTACTAGAATTTTGTGATGAACTATAATATGCAAGGGATGACGAAAATGATTTTCGAGCTCTTTGTGATGCTGAAATCGGCGAAGGTAGAAATCAAGAAAGAGCATCAAGGGTTGATGATTTACAAGACCACTAGTTTTAAGAAAAAAGGGCAAGGGAAAGAAAGGGAACTTCAATGGCAAGCAAGTTGCCGCTCCCATGAAGAAGCCCAAAGTTGGACCCAAGCCTAAAACTGAGTGCCTCTACTGCAAAGGAAATGGTCACTGGAAGCAGAGCTGCCCCAAATACTTGGCGGATAAGAAGGATGGTAAAGTGAACAAAGGTATATTTGATATACATGTTATCGATGTGTACCTTACTAGTGTTTGTAGTAGCCCTTGGGTATTTGATACTAGTTGAGTTGCTAAGATTAGTAACTCGAAATAGGAGTTGCAGAATAAACATGGACTAGTTAAGGGTGAGGTGACGATGTGTGTTGGAAGTGATTCCAAGGTTGATACGATCACCATCGCACACTCCATCCACCTTCGGGATTAGTGTTAAACCTAAATAAATGTTATTTGGTGTTTGAATTGAGCATGAATGTGATTTGATCATGTTTATTGCAATACGGTTATTCATTTAAGTCAAAGAGTAATTGTTGTTCTAATTACATGAATAAAACCTTCTATGGTCATACACCCAATGTGAATGGTTTATTGAATCTCGATCGTAGTGATACACATATTCATAATATTGATGCCAAAAGATGCCAAGTTAATAATGATAGTGCAACATTCTTGTGGCACTGCCGTTTAGGTCATATTGGTGTAAAGCGCATGAAGAAACTCCATGCAGATGGGATTTTGGAATCACTTGATTATGAATCATTTGATACTTGTGAACCATGCCTCATGGGCAAGATGACTAAAACTCCGTTCTCCAGAACAATGCAACAAGCTAATGACTTATTGGAAATAATACATACCGATGTATGCGGTTCGATGAGTGTTGAAGCACGTGGCGGGTATTGTTATTTTCTGACCTCCACAGATGATTTGAGTGGGTATGGGTATATCTACTTGATGAAACACCAATCTGAAACATTTGAAAAGTTCAAAGAATTTTAGAGTGAAGTGGAGAATCATCGTAACAGGAAAATAAAGCTTCTATGATCTGATCATGGAGGCAAATATTTGAGTTACGAGTTTGGCCTTCATTTAAAAACAATGTGGAATAGTTTCACAACTAATGCCACCCGGAACACCACAGAGTAATGGTGTGTCTGAATGTCATAACCATACTTTATTATAGATGGTACGATCTATGATGTTTCTTACGGATTTACCACTATCATTTTGGGGTTATGCATTAGAGATAGCCGCATTCACATTAAATAGGGCACCGTCTAAATCCGTTGAGACGACACCGTATGAACTATGGTTTTGCAAGAAACCTAAGTTGTTGTTTCTTAAAGTTTGGGGATGTGATGCTTATGTCAAAAGGCTTCGACCTAATAAGCTCAAACCTAAATCGGAGAAGTGCGTCTTCATAGGATACCCTAAAGAAACTATTACAAAGATACATCTAGGAATAGATCCTTAATACTCCCTCTGTCTGGAAATACTTGTCATCAAAATGAATAAAAGGGGATGTATCTAGATGTATTTTAGTTTTAGGTACATCCCTTTTTGTCAGTTTTGATGACAAGTATTTTCGGACGGAGGGAGTAGCAACGATACATGTGTGTCATGTCTCCTTCCGTCACTGAGATTGAGCACCGCAAGATCGAACCCATTACAAAGCACCTCTTCCCATGGCAAGATTAATCAATCAAGTTGGCCAAACAAAACCAAAATATCGGAGAAGAAATACGACGCTATAATAATAATGTATGGGTAGATCTGATCATAAACTCACAATTCATCAGATCCCAACAAACACACCGCAAAAAAGATTTACATAAAATAGATGTCCAAGAACATCGAGGAGAACATTGTATTGAAGATCAAAAAGAGAGAAGAAGCCATCTAGCTACTAACTACGGACCCATGGGTCTGTGGTAAACTACTCACGCATCATCGGAGGAGCACCAATGAGGATGATGAACCCCTCCGTGATCGTGTTTCCCTCCGGCGGAGTGCCGGAAAAGGTCTCTAGATTGGATCTCGTGGTTCTGGAACTTGTGACGGCCGAAACAATTTTTTGCCGACTCCTCTAGGTTTTTTCGGAATATTGTGGTATTTATAGAGTCGGAGGTCGGTGGAGAACGTTCCCGTGGGCCTCACAAGCCACCAGGGCGCGCCCTGGTGTCTTGTGGGCCCCATGGGCCTCCTTTGGTGCACCTCTTGGGCTCCTTGGGTCTCTTCTGGGCAGAAAAAATCTCCAAAAAGTTTTGTGGCATTTGGAATCTGTTTGGTGTTGATATTCTACAAAGTAAAAAACAAGCAAAAAGCAGCAACTGGCATTGGGTACTATGTCAATAGGTTAGTCCAAAAAAAAGATATGAAGGTACTAGAAAATGTATGTAAAACATCCAAGATTGATAATATAACAACATAGAATAATATAAAATTATAGATACATTGGAGACGTATCAAACACTACTAAGGGAATCCCAACATACATATCATTGAAGTATCGAACGAATATCAAATTCACATGATTACTTATGACAAGACTTCTCCCATGTTCTCAAGAACAAGAGTAACTACTCACAAAACATACTCGTGCTCAAGATCAGAGGGGTATTGAATAGCATAATATATCTGAATATATAATCTTCCACCAAATAAACCGACTAGCATCAACTACAAGATATAATCAACACTACTAGTCACCCACGGGTACCAATCTAAGGTTTTGATACAAAGATTGAACACAAGAGATGAACTAGGGTTTTGAGATGAGATGGTGTTTTTGAAGATGTTGATGAAGATTGGCCCTCCCACGATGAGAGGGTTGTTGGTGATGACGATGGCTTCGATTTCCCCCTCCCAGAGGGAAGTATCCCCGGCGGAATCGCTCCGCCGGAGAGCAAAAGTGCTCCTGCCCAAGTTCGGCCTTGAGACGGCGACACTCCGTCCCAAAAGTCCTCTCCTTATTTATTCTAGGGCAAATGACGTTATATACTAGAAGATGGGCACCGGAGGCTGGCCAGGGGGCTGATAACCCACAAGTATAGGGGATCGCAACAACTTTCGAGGGTAGAGTATTCAATCCAAATTTATTGATTCGACACAAGGGGAGCCAAAGAATATTCTTAAGTATTAGCAGTTGAGTTGTCAATTCAACCACACCTGGAACTTAGTATTTGCAGCAAAGTATTTAGTAGCAAAGTAGTATGATAATAATGGTAACAGTGGCAAAAGTAAATATAATAGTTTTGTAGTAGTTGTAACAGTAGCAACAGAAAAGTAAATAAGCGAAGCACAAGATGTGAAAAGCTCGTAGGCATTGGATCAGTGATGGATAATTATGTCGGATGCGATTCCTGATGTAATATCTATAACATAGGGTGACAGAGAACTAGCTCCAGTTCATCAATGTAATGTAGGCATGTATTCCGAATATAGTCATACGTGCTTATGGAAAAGAACTTGCATGACATCTTTTGTCCTACCCTCCCGTGGCAGCGGGGTCCTAGTGGAAACTAAGGGATATTAAGGCCTCCTTTTAATAGAGAACCGGAACAAAGCATTAGTACATATTGAATACATGAACTCCTCAAACTATGGTCATCACCGAGAAGTATCCCGATTATTGTCACTTCGGGGTTGTCGGATCATAACACATAATAGGTGGCTATAGACTTGCAAGATAGGATCAAGAACACACATATATTCATGAAAACATAATAGGTTCAGATCTAAAATCATGGCACTCGGGCCCTAGTGACAAGCATTAAGCATAGCAAAGTCATAGCAACATCAATCTCAGAACATAGTGGATACTAGGGATCAAACCCTAACAAAACTAACTTGATTACATGGTAAATCTCATCCAACCCATCACCGTCCAGCAAGCCTACGATGGAATTACTCAAGCACGGCAGTGATCATCATGAAGTTGGTGATGGAGGATGGTTGAGACGACGACGATGAATCCCCCTCTCTGAAGCCCCGAACAGACTCTAGATCAGCCCTCCCGAGAGAGATTAGGGCTTGGCGGCGGCTCCGTATCGTAAAACGCGGTGAAACTTTCTCTCTGATTTTTTTCTCCGCAAAACGGAATATATGGAGTTGGAGTTGAGGTCGGTGGAGCCTCAGGGGCCCCACGAGACAGGGGGGTGCGCCCAGGGGTGGGGGCGCCCCCCACCCTCGTGGAAAGGGTGTGGGCCCCCTGGTCTTGATTCTTTCACCAGTATTTTTTATAGTTTTCCAAAACTTGTCTCCGTGGATTTTCAAGTCATTCCGAGAACTTTTATTTTCTACACATAAAACAACATCATGGCAGTTCTGCTGAAAACAACGTCAGTCCGGGTTAGTTTCATTCAAATCATGCAAGTTAGAGTCCAAAACAAGGGCAAAAGTGTTTGCAAAAGTAGATACGTTGGAGACGTATCAACTCCCCCAAGCTTAAACCTTTGCTTGTCCTCAAGCAATTCAGTTGATAAATTGAAAGTGATAAAGAAAAGCTTTTACAAACTCTGTTTGCTCTTGTTGTTGTAAACATGCAAAGCCAACATTCAAGTTTCAGCAAATATCATGAACTAACCATACTCAAAATAACGCTTAGGTCTCACAATTACTCATATCAATGGCATAATCAGCTAGCGAGCCATAATAATAAAACTCGGATGACAACACTTTCTCAAAACAATCATAACATGATATAAAAAAATGGTATCTCGCTAGCCCTTTCTGAGACCGCGAAACATAAATGCAGAGCACCTTTAAAGATCAAGGACTGACTAAACATTGTAATTCATGGTAAAAGAGATCCAGTCAAGTCATACCCAATATAAACCAATAGTAATGAATGCAAATGACAGTGTGCTCTCCAGCGGGTGCTTTTTTAATAAGAAGGTGGTGACTCAACATAAAAGTAAATAGATAGGCCCTTCGCAGAGGGAAGCAGGGATTTGTAGAGGTGCCAGAGCTCGATTTTAAAATAGAGATGAATAACATTTTGAGCGGCATACTTTCACTGTCAACGCAACAACTATGAGATGGTTATATCTTCCATACTACATGAATTATAGGCAGTTCCCAAATAGAATGGTAAAATTTTATACTCCCCCACCCCCAACAAGCATCAATCCATGGCTTGCTCAAAACAACGAGTGCCTCCAACTAACAACAGCCCTGGGGGAGTTTTGTTTAATTATTTTGATTTGCTTTGATATTTTTGGATCATGGGACTAGGCATCCCGGTTACCGGCCCTTTCTCGTGAATGAGGAGCGGAGTCCACTCCTCTTGAGAATAACCCACCTAGCATGGAAGATATAGGCAGCCCTAGTTGAAACATGAGCTGCTCGAGCATACAAAGCATAATTTCATTTGAAGGTTTGGAGTTTGGCACATACGAATTTACTTGGAACGACAGGTAGATACCGCATATAGGAAGGTATGGTGGACTCATATGGAATAACTTTGGGGTTTAAGGAGTTTGGATGCACAAGCAGTATTCCTGCTTACTACAGGTGAAGGCTAGCAAAAGACTGGGAAGCGACCAACTGAGAGAGCGACAACAGTCATGAACTTGCATTAAAATTAATTCACACCGAGTACAAGCATGAGTAGGATATAATCCACCATGAACATAAATATCATGAAGGCTATGTTGATTTGTTTCAACTACATGCGTGAACATGTGCCAAGTCGAGTCACTCAATTCATTCAAAGGAGGATACAATCCCATCATACCACATCATAATCATTTTAATAGCATGTTGGCACGCAAGGTAAAACCATTATAACTCATAGCTAATCAAGCATGGCACAAGCAACTATAATCTCTAAATGTCATTGCAAATATGTTTACTTCATAATAAGCTAAATTAGGAACGATGAACTCATCATATTTACAAAAACAAGAGAGGTCGAGTTCATACCAGCTTCTCTCATCTCAATCAGTCCATCATATATCGTCATTATTGCCTTTCACTTGCACGACCGAACGATGTGTATAATAATAATAGTGCACGTGCATCGGACTAAGCTGGAATCTGCAAGCATTCAACTCAAGAGAGAAGATAAAGTAATATGGGCTCCAAGTTAAATAAACATTCATGCATATGAGAGCCACTAAACATTTTCAATATGGTCTTCTACTCTCGACCCCCAAAGGAAAGAAAAGAAAAGAAAACTATTTACATGGGAAAGCTCCCAACAAGTAAGAAGAAGAACGAGAGATCTTTTTGGGTTTTCATTTTAATTCTACTACAAGCATGGAAATTAAACTAACTAATTTTTTGGTTTTTCTTAAGGTTTATCAAACACACAAGAAGAAGGCTAGAAAAAGAAAATTAAACTAGAATGGATAATACATTGAAAGAGTATGATCACCGACGACTAGAATAGTGTGTGAACATGAATGTAAAGTCGGTGAGAAATACGTACTCCCCCAATCTTAGGCTTTTGCCTAAGTTGGTCTAAGGCCAAGGGTAGCCTGGCTGATATCCGTAGTTGTAACTCGGGTCGTACTGAGATGCAGCAGCAAACGCCTCCTGAGCTGCGGCATGTTGGCGAGCCGCCTCCGCTCTCCCCTCGTGTTCGGCTGCTTCCTCCCTGGTAACAACATATCTTCCTTTTGCCTGGTAATAAAAAAGGAAAAGAGCAGGAAGAGTAACATGGACAGAGCTATGTCTGTCAAAGATTAGTCGACACTGGAGGAATTGTTCATTCCTCCTAAGAAAATGATGTTTGACCATAGCGTCATAATCTAAATAAGCAGGAGGCAACACCATATCCCCCTCTCGTGGGGCTATACCAAGATAATTGGCCACACGAGTCGCATAAATTCCTCCAAATAAATCTCCATCCCTACCATTATTATGCAACCTACGTGCAATTATTGCCCCCAAGTTATAATATTTATAACCTAACACGGCACTCTTGAGGACACAAAGATCAGGGACACACATATGACATGCTTCATCTTTACCATTAATGCATCTACCAATGAAGGGAGCAAAATAATGTATAGCAGGAAAGTGAATGCTCCCTATGGTAGCTTGTGCTATATCCCTAGATTCTCCCAAAGTAATACTAGCAAGAAAGTCTCTAAATTCAGATTTGTGGGGATCATTAACATTGCCCCACTGCGGAAGTTTGCAAGCAGTTGTAAAATCCTCTAAGTCCATGGTATAAGATTTATCATAAATATCAAACAAGACACTCTGAGAATTACGTGAACATTTATATTTAAACCTTCTCACAAATGAATCAATCAATAGATAGTACTGAGGACACTTATCTTGTAAGAAGTCCTCAAGATTGGCATTACACACACATGCGTCAAATTCCTCCTTAAAGCCCGCCTTGACCATAAAATCGTCTGATGGTCACTCACAAGCTCGCACTTCTGCGTCCCTCGGTAGTTCATCGTCTTGCTCACGCATAGCAAGCCTGGGTCCTTTCTTTATTGAGGAACCACCTTGATACATTCTCCTAGACATATTTCTTTTTCTGAAAAATTTCTGAAATTTTAGTAACTTCAAAATAAAAGTGAATAAAACTAAACAAGATTGGTAGCAACTACTCCTACAAGTGCCAAGAGCCTATATCATGCATTAGAATTACTTGGGACCTCATAAATTTAACATGCAAGCTCAAGAACAGGGTCACCTATGTAGCAAAAGTTTGCAATGAATAAAGCACTAGAACAAAAACTAATTGGACCAATGGAGGAGTCACATACCAAGCAACAATCTCCCAAAGCAGTTTTGTGAATGGAGCTTTGAGCAAGGAGATCGAAAATCACAGCAAAATGAGCTAGAACTCGTGCTTGAGCTGGATGAGGATTTTTTGGGGAAGAAGATGGAGTGTGTGGGTGCAGGAATAAGTGGAGGGGGCCCACCGTGGGCCCACGAGACAGGGGGGCGCGCCCACGGGGTGTGGGTGCGCCCTCCACCCTCGTGCCCAGGTGCTTTCCCCCTCTGCAGTGTTTTCAGTGCCTAAAATCCTCAAATAATCCATAAAGAATCATACTAAATTTGCAGGGCATTTGGAGCACTTTTATTTTCGGGATATTTTTTTATTGCACGGATAATTCAGAAAATAGACGGATAATACTATTTTTGCTCTATTTATTCTAAATAACAGAAAATAAAAAGAGGGTACAGAGGGTTGTGCCTTCTAGTTTCATCCATCTCATGATCATCAAAATGAATCCACTAACAAGGTTGATCAAGTCTTGTTAACAAACTCATTCCGAATAACACGGAACCGGAGAAATTTCGAATAACACTAAGTTACCTCAACGGGGATATGAACATCCCCAACAATAAGAATATCATACTTTTTCTTGACAGTAGGAAGAGGAAATTCAAAACCTCCAACAATGATAGTTGGACTTTTTCCAATAGAATTGATGCTATGAACTTGAGATTGTTTCCTCGGAAAGTGTACCGTATGCTCATTACCATTAACATGAAAAGTGACATTGCCTTTGTTGCAATCAATAACAACCCTATGCAAAAAGGGTCTACCAAGGATAATCGATAGACTATCGTCCTCGGGAATATCAATAATAACAAAGTCCGTTAAGATAGTGACATTTGCAACCACAACAGGCACATCCTCACAAATACCGACAGGTATAGCAGTTGATTTATCGGCCATTTGCAAAGATATTTCAGTAGGTGTCAACTTATTCAATTCAAGTCTACGATATAAAGAGAGAGGCATAACACTAACACCAGCTCCAAGATCACATAAAGCAGTTTTAACATAGTTTCTTTTAATGGAGCATGGTATAGTTGGTACCCCTAGATCACCAAGTTTCTTTGGTATTCCACCCTTAAAAGTGTAATTAGCAAGCATGGTGGAAATTTCAGCTTCCGGTATCTTTCTTTTATTTGTAATGATATCCTTCATATACTTAGCATAGGGATTTACTTTAAGCATATCAGTTAGGTCTAATCATTTCAGCAAAGCGCTCAAAATCCTCATCATCCTTTGTCTTGGATGGTTTAGGAGGAAAGGGCATGGGTTTCTGAACCCATGGTTCTCTTTCTCTACCGTGCTTCCTAGCAACAAAATCTCTCTTATCATAACGTTGATTCTTTGATTGTGGGTTATCAAGATCAATAGCAGGTTCAATCTCTACATCATTGTTTTTGCTAGGTTGAGCATCAACATGAACATTATCATTAACGTTATCACTAGGTTCATGTTCATCACCTGATTGAGTTTCAACATCAAAAATAGAAATATCATTGGGATTCTCAGGTGTGTCTACGACAGGTTCACTAGAAGCATGCAAAGTCCTATCATTTTTCTTTTTCTTCTTTTTGGAAGAACTAGGTGCCTCTAAATTATTTCTCTGAGAATCCTGCTCGACTCTCTTAGGGTGGCCTTCAGGATACAAAGGTTGAAAGTGCTAGTATCGACTAGAGGGGGGTGAATAGGCGATTTTTATTGAAGTCTTCAAAACATGGAAGTTTCAAAGACAAACGATAGAAACAACCTAATTGATATGCAGCGGAAGATAAACTACCCTAAACAAGCCATAGTCAAGCATGTCATGAAGTGAAAGTACATGACTGATAGCAGTTGGGTAGTAAGGATCAAGATGGAAGATAGTATGAAGCCAATCAACAATAGTAGTCAAACAATGAAGTCAAATAGATACACAGACAAGCAATGACTTCATGAAGATAAACTTAAGTAAGGTTGGAAGGGATAGAACCACTTGCTTGTTGAAGACACATGATTTGTTGGACCAGTTCCAGTTGCTGTGACAACTGTACGTCTGGTTAGGGAGGCTGAGATTTAACTCAGAAGACCGTGTCTTCCCCTTATTCCTCTTGAGCTAAGGACACCCAGTCCTCACCCAATCACACTGGTAAGTCTTCAAGGGAGACTTCCAAACCTTCACAGACTTCGTTCACCGGCAATCCATAATGACTCTTGGATGCTCAGAACGCGACGCCTAACCGGCTGGAGGATTCACAGTCCTCAAGTGTAATAAGTCTTCAGGTCACACAGACAGAAAGACTTCAGTGATGCCTAACACTCTTTGGCTCTGGGTCTTTGGGCTTTGTCCTCGCAAGGATTTCTCTCTCTCAAATGCTTCGAGGTGGGTTGCTCTCAAACGACAAAAGCCGTGCACAAACTCTGAGCAGCCACCAATTTATGGTGTAGGGGGTGGGCTATTTATAGCCACTAGGCAACCCGACCTGATTTGTCCAAAATGACCCTGGGTCACTGAGGAACTGACACGTGTTCCAACGGTCAGATTTCAAACACACGCGGCAACTTTACTTGGGCTACAAGCAAAGCTGACTCATCCAGCTCTGGATAAGATTTTCTCTCATTGCCTTCGCTCGAAGACGTAGGATTTGAGTTGAGCGTCACTTCAGTCACTCTGACTTAGTTCACTTGGACCCCACTTAACAGTACGGTGGTTCCTATGACTCAACAAAGAAGAAAATGAAACAGCGAATCCACACAGTCTTCGCGCTCCAAAGTCTTCACACAATGTCTTCTCATGTCATAGTCTTCAATATGAATATCTTCTCATACCACCATTGTCTTCAATGTCTTCATACATTTTTAGGGGTCATCTCCGGTAGGTAAACCGAATCAATGAGGGACACTACCTGCGTTATCCTGCAATTCTCACAAACGCATTAGTCCCTCAACCAACTTTGTCGTCAATACTCCAAAACCAACTAGGGGTGGCACTAGATGCACTTACAATCTCCCCCTTTTTGGTGATTGATGACAAACTGGTTGAAGTTTTCAACGGGGATAAATATGTGAAATTGTAAGGATAGGGAATTGTCTTCATAAGTTGTAAGGGCTCCCCCTGAAGATGTGCATATAAGTAATTTGCTTTTGGATTGCAAATGCACATGGCAGGTTGTACTTGTGGAGATCCACTTCAACTTATGAAGATAATTCATCATGCATGAAATGATATAGCAAGTTGAATGACATGCATAATGAAAAATGGACGTCTGCAGAATGATCTAAGTGCGGAAGTTATCATCGCACATGTGGAATTTATCATCGCATCAGAGTAAAGCAAATACATAGCAGAAGTAGCAGACGACCATCAAGTTTAGGTGTTACAACTCAAAGAACCAAATGTTTCAAAATGCAAGAGTTGTAAGCACGCAGCAAAATATAATGCAACCGCCCATATGAACCCACTTGAAGACTATCAACTCATACGCTTCTCCCCCTTTTGTTAGTAATGACCAAAAAGGTTTGAAGACATAGAGCATCTACTCGTCATGAGTAGGTGAAGCAGCAGGGTTTTCGTCGTTGGTTGGCAGTGCAGACGAACTTGGTGCAGTGTCGATGCGCGCAGTAGTAGTTGGAGGTAGTGAAGTAGCATCATCTTCATCATCGATCACTCTGGCATTAACTGTTGCCGCGGAGGAGGAATATTCAGAGTCTTCAAGAGATGGAGTTCGACGCAGGGTAGCAGTCCTTGGAGGAGTGGAGTCGAACTGGAATCTTTCATTGAAGCCATCGTCTTGAAGATCAGCTTCAGCACTTAGCAGAGTCAAACTCTTCCATGATCTTCAGCAAGTTTCATGAGCAACAAAGGCATTCTTGGTGGCAAGGTTGCGAATGCGATTGACATCCACCAAGAGGCTTTGCATTTGGCGCTTGAGCCAGAAATGATGCTTATCCTGTTTCTGATGAAGAGCCACAAGAAGCTCTCGGTCATTGAGAACACGAGAACACTTCCGAGGCCTTTGGGCAATGGTGCTTTCAGTGGCTTCAGTGGGCGCTCTGTGAGGCAGACGAGTGTTACCAGCCCATGGATAGATCCGTGTTGCTGCTTGAACACCTTCAATAGGCTGAGTGAAGCTTTGGTGCTCAACATTCTGAAGACAAAGCGGCGTCTTGGCAGGGTCAGAGTATATAGCATCAACTGACATATCAACCTCTGGCAGAAAGATTATATGATTGCGAGCAGAGGGCTGATAATTGACAGATGAGTGACGATTGATGAGGCGCATGACCCATGGAGCATAAAACTTCAGACCAAACAGGCCAGAGCCGGAAGCAGCAAGTTGCCTGATGAAGAATTCTTGCGTGTTGAAGCTGATGCCATTAAGAATATAGAAGACCAAAGTCTTCATTGCTCCTTCAAGCTTGGTCGCTGATGAATGTCCCTTGACTGGCCATAGAGTTTGCCTGATGATATGATATATGGTGCGAGGCAGATACTCAAGGTCTTCAACAAAGAAATGTGTGGGATAATCAGCGTCAGATGGCAAAGGCTTCATCATGCTCAGCATCTGGCTCATATTGGGTTCGGGCTTGTGAAAGATGCTCTCCACAGCATTCCAGTGTAGCTGACAGTCAGGCTCATACAGTTCTCCAGGAGTGGCTAGCCCTGTAAGCTCAATGATATCCATAGCTTTGGCTTCATGATGAACATTTCCAGTCATCCACTCGAGAACCCATGTCTTGATGTCCCTGTAGTAGCCGCGAATGTGCAGAGTTGCATAGAATTGAAGCAATAGCTCTTCATTCCAATGTTCTTTGTCTGTCACAAAATGTAGCAGACCAGCATCACGAAAGCAATCAAGTGCTTCTTCTAAGCACGACAGTCCAGCAATAGCTTCAGTGTCAAGGCGCATATGAGGGAAAATGCGCCCTTGATCATATAGCACGCATGAGTAATAGCTTCTCTGCTGATAGCTCCAGAACCGATCTGATGAAATCCTTGGCTTGGAGTAGGGGTTCTTGGCGCTGTCAAAGAAGGTATTGTGGCTCTTGAAGCCATTAGCATTGAATGATCCTGGTGAGTTGGCAGTACCTGGAAACCTTGGCAACCTGGGCTTTGGCTTCTAGACCTGAGGCCTATGCTCAACATGATAGTCAAATTGCGGGCCTGAGGCAGCAGGCGGAGGCACCAGAATAGGCCATCGGACAGTGACAAGCTGACCGTGATCGTATGCTTGCTCAATAGTGTGAGGCCTTGGTGGCGGAACAGGAGCAGGGGCAACATCAGTGGATTCAGGCTACACAACAGGTGCTTCAGGAGCAGTTGTCATATTGGCTTCCGGTGCAGCATCCTCATTTGCTTCAGGTGCGGCATTTTCATTGGCTTCAGGTGCGGCAACCTCATTGGTTTCAGGTGCAACACCCTCATTGGTTTCAGGTTCTGTGCCCACACTTGCTTCAGGCACACTAGTTGGTGTAGGCTCCACATTAGCGTCAGCCATGACCACGTCATTGGCTTCATTGGCATTGGTGGTGGCAGCCTCAACATTTTCAACCTCCTCTTGACGAACAGGAGGGTCGGGCACAGGCACGTTCACATCTGGAACTGCTTCTTCTTCAATCGCTGGGGGAGTTGGTACACGTACTTCTTCATTTTCTTCGGCTGATGCAGCCGGAATGTCTTCAGCAGCATGTGCTTCAGACGCGGAGACGTTCACTGTTGGAGCTGGTTCAGAAAATACTTGGTGTGCAATAGGTGAACGTTGCACTTCTCCTTCGGGAACGCTCGACAGAGGGACTTCAGGCCTTTGTCCTTTGCGAAGCCTGCGAAGAGCTGGCTTCAAGTTAGGAGATGGAGTTGGCTGAGCCTGAAAGTCTTCATCCTCTTCTTGCACGTCGGGGGTAGCTTGTTGTTGTTGGGGAGTACTGGGGGAGTCTTGATGTTGTTGTGGGTGATCAGCCCACGAAGCATCCTGAGCAATTGGCGTCAATGGACGACCAATGCTGATGAGTTCGCTGTTCGTATGAACAGGCGATGATACCACTTGATGTTCGATCTGAGGAAGAACTTCATCATCATTTATATTGTCATCTTGACCAATGTCTTCAGCAGTGTTGGGTTCAGCTACTGGAATATCTTCAGCCTCATGAGCCTCTGTGGTAGCAGGCTCATGGACAACCATTCTTCGTTCTTGATGAACTGACACAGGGCGAACCACGGAAATGGGTTCAACGACTAAGGGCTCTGTGGAAGCAGCCCTAGTCTTCTTGGTCTTGCGCTTCTTCTTGGAGGGAGCGGCATCAGAGGCTTCAGTATTCTTTCTTTTTCTAGCGTCAGCCTCGGCAACCCTCGTCTTCTTCTGTTCTGAAGCGGTTGTGGTGATCTTTGGCTTCGACCAGTCATGCTGCTCGGGAAGATAATGCGAGGGGCTTCTTGGCTTGAAGGTTCAGGCTGTTCAGGGTGCTTCTTCTTCCTCTTTGTAGCCATCCTGGGATCAATGCCAGGACGGCCAAGGGACTTGCGCTTCTCAGCCTCATTGTAGGCAAGCACACACTTATCAGCCAAAAGCTTCATGCGTTCTCGAGAGCCCTGAGCTTCTTGGCGTTTCTTCAGAAAAGCTTGTTTAAGCTCATGGAGCATGACCTTGAAGTTGCGGACGTCTTGAACACTCAGATTGGCCACATGCTTCTTGAATTGAGCATTCTCAAAATCAATCTTGTTTTTGAGCTCAACGATGCGCTGAGCGAGAGCTAGCTCAGAAGCAATGGCGCCATTGAAGGCGACACTGAGGCCAATTGGGAGCTGTAAATCTTCAAAGCTGACGTTGGGGGTGTCGAACCACTCATCAATGAAATTGTGAATGATGGCCACATCAAAGAGAGGCAGGTTGCTGAAGATTTCTACTTCTTCTTTGCTCTTGATCAGCTGCTCAAGGGCATCATCAGCAAGATCTTCATCACTTGATAGATCAATGGGTTCTTCACGCAGAATGGCAGCAGGAGTCAAGGCTCTTTGATCAGATGGTCTAACAAGTTGCTTCTTCTTCTCCGTTCTCTTGGAGACAAGGGACATATCTTCAGATTTACACTGGCTTCAGGAGGTGCAGTGGCCAGTGGCTTCACACGCAAAGTCTTCGGAGGTATAGCTGAGGTTGAAGCCTTCGACTTCTTTTGCTTCTGTGGCTTTGGAGGAGGAGCTGGGGCTTCATCAGAGTCAGCACCATTGTCAGAATGATCTACTCTGGCGCCTTGGACCATGATGTAAGTGATGAGGCCGTCAAGGTTGGCGTAGGGGCCAATGACATTGGGATTAGCTTCACGGGAGCCATCAGCACGGGGAGCAGAGGGACCTGGGTTGAAGTCCAAACCCAAGGACTTCTTGTTCTTCTTGGCCGAAGCCACAGCAAACTGATGGTTGCGCTTGAAGAGCGAATCGTCATGACACCATAGTAGTGAAGAGAGATCTGCGTTCGCATGCTGTGGCCCATGGACCATGCATGGATAGAAGCCTTGTTCAATGGCTTCAGCTCGGCTCTTGGGTTGAAGGCCTCGATAGAGGATATCACCCCAAGGTCTCTTGATGGCATGCTTCTCTGCATATTCCTTTGTTACAAACTTGTACTTGAACCACTCCTCAGCCCAATAGCGTCGAATCCATTGGATTCGCGTCTTCTTCTGATGATAATTCTCTTCGGGATCTGTCTTGTACATTTCTGCTAATTCATCAGGCAGATCTTTAGAAGTTCCTTCTCTGCGCTGTCTGCCACCCTTCCTTGCTGATTTCTCTGTAGCCATGAACTTCAAGCTGAAAGGCTTCAGTACGTTCAAAGGCTTCAGAGATTTACGCTTACTGGTCAAGCAGGAATTGGCTTCAGGAGAATTTATATGATGCTGTAAGTATTCCGCAAACGAATGCAGACTATGAGAACCAAGGGATTCTCCCACGGACATGTACCTGTGACAGCATTAGAGATGTGAGGGAAGGGGAAGAGGTCATATGCATTCTCAGAAGATTTTGAAGATAAATCAGTTTGAAGACATTGACCTCATGATGCGAAGACATTCACTTATATAGGTGAGTTGGTTCCAGATTTGTACCAATCCGTGAATAAGTACAAGTGAGGAATCAAACTAGGCAAGAAATCTAAGTGAATCGACTAAGCAGTATGAGATGCAGACGAAATAGATCTAGCTTGAATAGGCAGAAACTACTTTCGGTAAACAGGATGAATATTGAAGATAAAAAAGGTGGTAAAAATAGAGTTATAATTAACGCACGAAGAACTGCTAGATGGAGGAATAGGAGACCGAGCAGTTCAGCCCACTGTGCCCTAACTTGGCGATGGAGGACACCTACGGCGACGGCGGAGAGGACAATGTCCGCGGCCGGCGTGAGGACGGCGTCGGAGAAGTCGCGGCAGCTAAGTGCTTCGTTGCCGGCGTCGTCGCGACCTATCGGTGGCGCTAGGGTTTTGATGGAGGTGTAGAGGTGGGAGAAGGATTTCTTTACCGCAGGGGACATGTATTTATAAGTAGGTGAGAGACACAGCGCAATTATGCTGGTGCCCCTGGCGGTTCATATATGAGGGGTATGTGGCAAGCATGCAACACACTCAGGGTTGTCCCACGTTCCCACGCCCGCCAGGCATGTCGGAGAGTTGTTCTGGCTTCTCCGGATTTCAACAGTAAAGATAAGCCATTTAAAACAGATTTAATGTTTGTCTCTTTGCCTTCTGCTGACTAGGATGCAGAGAAGACATTCGACAGTTTCAACAGAATGCATATGATTTGGATAGATAGATTTTGAGATAGAAAGCATAGAGAGGTTAGGGTCCGATCACATTCACCTAGTTCAAAAGATCCAATCTTGAAGACATAGCTATAAGTGAATGCTGTAGAGGACAGAACATTAATATATATATATATATATATATATATATATATATATATATATATATATATATATATATCAGAAAGCGATCAAATCATCATAGTTCTGCAAGTCATGAAGACAAATTGAAACTGAAGACAAACCAAATGCGAAGTCATTGCAATATAATGCCTTGAGTGAAACACTTCAAACAAGAAGGTTGGTGGTGGCGTTACCCACCGTATAGGAAGTATTAGACCCAGACACGACGCACAATTATCGTGGCGCTCCGAAGTCAAATTCCATGTTTATATATTCACACTCAGAGTGTAAATCTTCATTAATTGAAGATATACATTACTTTGTGTGTTGCACATCTAAGTCATCAACATGCATAAGTGTTAGGATGTGTGCCTGATCACAGGACATTAGAGGATTCCAAGATATTTAGCTCACACCGTAACTTGCAAAACCTTTTCTCATCCAAGGGCTTTGTGAAGATATCTGCCAGTTGCTCTTCAGTGTTGACGTGAATGATATCGATACCTTTCTTCATAACATGATCTCTGAGAAAGTGATGACGAATTTCAATGTGCTTTGTCTTCGAGTGTTGGACTGGATTGTTGGCTATTTTGATGGCACTCTCGTTGTCGCAGAAGAGAGGTACTTGTTTCTGGTTGATGCCATAATCCTTGAGAGTTTGCTTCATCCATAGAAGCTGAGCACAACAGGATCCAGCAGCGATGTATTCAGATTCAGCAGTTGAGAGTGATACACAGTTCTGCTTCTTCGAAGACCAACAGACAAGTGATCGACCAAGAAAATGATATGTGCCTGATGTAGACTTGCGATCCACCTTGTCACCAGCATAATCAGCATCCGAAAATCCAACCAAATCAAATTTTGAGCCCTTGGGATACCATAATCCGAGTGTTGGGGTGTAAGCCAAATATCGAAGAATTCGCTTCACAGCTAAGTGATGCGATTCCTTTGGTGCCGCTTGGAATCGAGCACACATGCAAACACTAAGCATAATATCTGGCCTAGATGCACATAAATAAAGCAAAGAACCAATCATGGAGCGGTATACCTTTTGATCGAGCTCTTTACCATTGTCGTCGGGACCAAGATGGTGTTTGGCTGGCATTGGCGTCGTGTAGCCTTTGCAGTCTTCCATTCCAAACTTCTTCATACAGTCTTTGAGGTATTTCTCTTGAGATATGAAGATGCCATTCCTCTGCTGATGAATTTGAAGACCAAGGAAGAACTTCAGCTCACCCATCATGGACATTTGATATTGCTCTTGCATCATGTACCCAAACTCATCACTATACTTCTGGTTGGTGCACCCGAAGATAATGTCATCCACATATATTTGGCACACAAACAGTTCACCATCATATGTCTTCGTGAAGAGAGTGGGATCGAGGGATCCAGGTTTGAAGCCTTTGCTCTTAAGAAGTCTTTGATTGTATCATACCAGGCACGAGGAGCTTGTTTGAGTCCATACAGTGCTTTGTTTAGCTTGTACACCATATCAGGATGTTTTGGATCTTCAAAGCCAGGTGGTTGTGCAACATATACTTCTTCTTCAATCTTGCCATTGAGAAATGCACTCTTTACATCCATTTGATATAGCAAGATATTGTGATGATTAGCATAGGCTAGCAGTATGCGAATAGCTTCAAGCCTAGCAACAAGAGCAAATGTTTCATCGAAGTCAATTCCTTCAACTTGAGTGTATCCTTGAGCCACAAGACGTGCTTTGTTTCTGATGACTTGACCATGCTCATCTTGCTTGTTTCGATATATCCATTTTGTTCCAATAATGTTATGCTTGCGAGGATCAGGTCGCTTGACAAGTTCCCAGACATTATTCAGTTTGAACTGTTGAAGTTCTTATTGCATGGCTTGAATCCATTCAGGTTCCATAAAAGCTTCAACAACCTTCTTGGGTTCTGATATTGACACAAATGAAAAGTGCCCACAGAAGTTTGCTAGCTGTGTTGCTCTTGATCGAGTAAGCGGACCAGGTGCATTGATGCTGTCAATTATCTTCTCTATTTGAACTTCATTTGCAACACGAGGATGAAGAGGACGAAGATTTTGATCTGGCTAATCATTGTCATCATTGGGAGGATTGTCTTCGGTCTGAGCATTATCTTCAGGTTGATTTGGTGCAGAGATGATAAGTTCCTCTTCAGGTTGTGCTTCAGAGGGCATGATTTCACCAGTTCCCATTAGCTTGATTGCCTCGTTTGAAGGAGCTTCATCCAGTGTACTTGGCAGAATCTCTCTCTGTGAGCCATTGGTTTCATCAAATTTCACATCCACAGTTTCAACGATTTTGTAGAGATAAAGGTTGAAGACTCTGTAGGAGTGTGAATCCTTTCCATAGCCAAGCATGAAGCCTTCGTGAGCCTTAGGTGCAAATTTTGACTTGTGATGGGGATCCTTTATCCAGCATCTTGCTCCAAATACTCTGAAGTAACTGACGTTTGGCTTCTTGCCAGTAAGCAGCTCATATGATGTTTTGTTCAGAAGCTTATGAATGTATACACGGTTGATGATGTGACATGCTGTATCAATAGCTTCAGGCCAGAACTTTCTGGGTGTCTTGTACTCATCTAGCATTGTTCGAGCCATCTCAATGAGGGTTCTGTTTTTGCACTCAACAATGCCGTTTTGCTGAGGTGTGTATGGAGCAGAGAACTCATGAGTGATTCCCATTGTATCCAGATATAGATCAAGTCCAATGTTCTTGAATTCAGTTCCATTGTCACTTCTGATGTGCTTGATCTTCACTCCATAATTGTTCATTGCTCGATTTGCGAAGCGCCTGAAGACATCTTCCACTTCAGTCTTGTAAAGAATTATATGAACCCATGTGTATCTTGAGTAGTCATCAACAATGACGAAGCCATAGAGACAGGCAGTTGTTGTGAGGGTGGAGTAGTGAGTAGGTCCGAACAAGTCCATGTGTAACAGCTCGAAGGGTTGAGATGTTGTCATGATTGTCTTCGAGGGGTGCTTTGCTCTTGTCATCTTTCCAACTTCACAGGCACCACACAGATGATCCTTCTTGAACTTGACATCCTCGATGCCAATGACATGCTTCTTCTTGACGAGTGAGTGTAAGTTCCTCATGCCAGCATGTCCCAGCCTTCGATGCCAGAGCCGGCATTCTGAAGCTTTTGTGAGAAGACATACGGCAAGCTGTGGACCTGCTGAGAAATCTACCATGTACAGATCATCTTTTCGATACCCTTCAAAGACTAGAGATTTGTCAGATTCCATTAGTACAAGGCAACGATATTTGCCAAATATCACAATCATGTTCAAGTCACAAAGCATTGAGACAGACATTAAGTTGAAACCAAGGGATCCAACAAGCATCACTTTATCCATGTGTTGATCCTTTGAGATTGCAACTCTACCTAGACCCAATACTTTGCTTTTACCAGTGTCAGCAAATGTGATGTGACTCTTGTCGGATGGACGTAAGGTTGAGTCCATGAGAAGACTTCGATCACCAGTCATATGATTTGTGCATCCACTGTCCATAATCCATTATGAAGCTTTTGGTGATGTACCCTACAGTGCAGTTAGGAGGATAGGCTTCACAAAAGTGTTGTGAAGCATATGCATTTGATACATATAGGGACAATCACAGCTTATAACAAAGTTAGGACATAGTATGACTGATAAATTCAGATGTGAAGCATATAGAATGATATTTTAACGTGCGTCCTCAATGAGTTTTAGTCCCCAGCAATAGTATCGGACGCCATTGATTGCCGGCTGGAGACCGTTTTCTGCAAAAGAGAGTTAGTTCTTCTTTGCCACCCACATCTTCAGTGGGGGCTTAGAAGCAATGAGTCTAAGTGCAGCATCTAAGAATTTTGGCTTTGGAGCCCTAGCAAATAGCCTTGCAGGAGATGAATGATACTCATATAAATAAGCAAAAAAGTTCTTAGTCCTATGAACATAGTGGTTCGAAGATACATGCTCATATTCATAAGTCTGAGCATGATTTCCCTGCAAAACATTGGCGTTAGGGTGACTAGTCCTGTATCTGTATGAAGCCTTTGGGCCATATGAAGCTATAGGTCTGGGGTTTGTCTTCTTCCTTGGTGGTGTCATGACGACATTCACAGGAAGATTCTCAATGTACCGCTTAGGTACCCAGATCTTCTTCATAGGTGGTCCATTCCTGCAGTTAGTACCAATGTACCTGGCAAACACTTCACCATTCTAATTTTTGAACAGCTTATAGTTTGCATCAAAGGATTCATCAATGATAATAGGATTAGCACAGGTAAAGCCAGATAAGGCAGATGGATCTACTGAAGGTTCCTTTGCAGCAATCCATGTGATTTTGGGGTACTGCTCAGGCTTCCAGTACGAGCCATCAACATTCATTTTCCTTTCGAACCCAACACCCTCTTTCCTAGGGTTTCGGTTCAGAATCTGCTCTTTGAGGACATCGCAGAGAGTCTGATGTCCCTTCAAACTTTTATACATCCCTGTTTCAAGCAATGTCTTCAACATAGCATTTTCATTAGCAACAGCAGTGGTATCCTCCGCAGAGGGGTTAGTGA
This sequence comes from Triticum timopheevii, assembly GCA_963921465.1. Lineage (NCBI taxonomy): Eukaryota > Viridiplantae > Streptophyta > Magnoliopsida > Poales > Poaceae > Triticum > Triticum timopheevii. The sequence goes on along the minus strand of OY997266.1, from coordinate 417,917,580 downwards.
CCACATCAGTAGGTGAAGACAATGAAACAGTAGCAGTAGTGGAACATTCAGCAACAGATGTAGCGTTATCACGCTCAATGCATTTTAGACATGGTGGTTCAAATCCTTCCTGAGCGAAACTGATCTGTTGGGCGCGAAGTGACTCGTTCACCTTTTGAAGATCTTCATGAGCCGCTCTCAATTTCTCAAGCTCTTGTTTCCTATGAAGATAATCATAGGAGAGCCTTTCATAAGTAGTTGAGAGGGATTCATGACGACCTTCAAGTTCTTGGTACTTAGCATGAAGATTTTTTATGTCATCAACTAAGGACTGTGAACGTGTCATTTCAGCGTCCAACAGGTCATCGCTTTTGTCTAACAGTTTTTGAGTATGTTCCATAGCCTTTTGTTGTTCAGTTGCAATTTTAGCAAGTGTTTTGTAGCTGGGTTTGGATTCACAATCAGAGTCATCTTCACTTGAAGTTTGAAAGTAAACATCGCATGATTTTACCTTGGCACCACGTGCCATGAAGCAGTAGGTGGGAGTAGGATCGTCTTCGTCATTAGCTTCAGCGTTGGTGTGGAAGTCATTGTCTTCAGTGTTGAAGATGGACTTAGCAACATAGGCAGTGGCTAGAGCCGGACTTGCAACGCCAGGATCAGACTCCTCTCCAGACTCCACCTCCGCCTCCTCCGAAGCAGACTCCTCCTCGGAATCCATTTCCTTGCCAACAAAACCACGAGCCTTGCCAGATGAGCTCTTCTTGTATGATGAAGACTTGGAAGAAGACTTAGAAGACTTTGAGGATTTCTTCTTCTTGTCATCAGAATCATATTCCTTGCTTTTCTTCTTCTTCTTCTCATTGTCCCACTATGGACACTCAGATATGTAGTGACCAGGTTTCTTGCACTTGTGGCAGGTTCTCTTCTTGTGATCATGTGTGGAAGCTTCATCATTCCTTGAGCTAGATCGTGAAGACTTTCTGAAGCCTTTCTTCTTTGTGAATTTCTGGAACTTCTTCACAAGCATAGCAAGTTCCCTTCCAATGTCTTCAGGATCTTCAGAACTGTAGTCAGATTCTTCTTCAGATGAGGAAACAACTTTTGCTTTCAAAGCACGAGTTCGGCCATAGCTTGGACCATAGATATCTCTTTTCTCAGATAGCTGGAACTCATGTGTGTCGAGCCTCTCAAGTATATCCGACGGATCGAGTGTCTTGAAGTCAGGACGTTCTTTTATCATGAGGGCAAGGGTGTCAAAGGAGCTGTCAAGTGATCTCAGTAGTGTCTTGACGATTTCATGTTTGGTAATCTCAGTTGCGCCAAGAGCTTGAAGTTCATTTGTGATATCAGTGAGGCGATCAAACGTGAGCTGCACATTCTCATTGTCGTTTCTCTTGAAGCGGTTGAAGAGGTTGCGAAGAACACTGCTTCTTTGATCTCGCTGGGTTGAAACGCCTTCGTTGACCTTGGATAGCCAGTCCCAGACTAGCTTCGACGTTTCCAGAGCACTCACACGGCCATACTGTCCTTTGGTCAGATGACCACAGATGATGTTCTTTGTAGTAGAGTCCAGTTGAATGAACTTCTTGACATCAGTGGGGGTGACACCTTCACCAGTTTTGGGAACGCCATTCTTGATGACATACCAGAGGTCGACATCAATGGCTTCAAGATGCATGCGCATCTTATTCTTCCAGTAGGGATATTCAGTTCCATCGAACACGGGGCAAGTAGCGGAGACCTTGATAATCCCTGCAGTCGACATAGCTGAAACTTCAGGTGGTTAAAACGAATCACACAGAACAAGGGAGTACCTTGCTCTGATACCAATTGAAAGTGCTAGTATCGACTAGAGGGGGGGTGAATAGGCGATTTTTATGAAAGTCTTCAAAACATGGAAGTTTCAAAGACAAACGATAGAAACAACCTAATTGATATGCAGCGGAAGATAAGCTACCCTAAACAAGCCATAGTCAAGCATGTCATGAAGTGAAAGTACAGGACTAATAGCAGTTGGGTAGTAAGGATCAAGATGGAAGATAGTATGAAGACAATCAACAATAGTAGTCAAACAATGAAGTCAAACAGATACACAGACAAGCAATGACTTCATGAAGACAAACTTAAGTAAGGTTGGAAGGGATAGAACCAGTTGCTTGTTGAAGACACAGGATTTGTTGGACCAGTTCCAGTTGCTGTGACAACTGTACGTCTGGTTAGGGAGGCTGAGATTTAACTCAGAAGACCGTGTCTTCGCCTTATTCCCCTTGAGCTAAGGACACCCAGTCATCGCCCAATCACACTGGTAAGTCTTCAAGGGAGACTTCCAAACCTTCACAGACTTCGTTCACCGGCAATCCACAATGACTCTTGGATGCTCAGAACGCGACGCCTAACCGGCTGGAGGATTCACAGTCCTCAAGTGTAATAAGTCTTCAGGTCACACAGACAGAAAGACTTTAGTGATGCCTAACACTCTTTGGCTCTGGGTGTTTGGGCTTTGTCCTCGCAAGGATTTCTCTCTCTCAAATGCTTCGAGGTGGGTTGCTCTCAAATGACAAAAGCCATGCACAAACTCTGAGCAGCCACCAATTTATGGTGTAGGGGGTGGGCTATTTATAGCCACTAGGCAACCCGACCTGATTTGTCCAAAATGACCCTGGGTCACTGAGGAACTGACACGTGTTCCAACGGTCAGATTTCAAACACACGCGGCAACTTTACTTGGGCTACAAGCAAAGCTGACTCATCCAGCTCTGGATAAGATTTTCTCTCATTGTCTTCGCTCGAAGACGTAGGATTTGAGTTGAGCATCACTTCAGTCACTCTGACTTAGTTCACTTGGACCCCACTTAACAGTATGGTGGTTCCTATGACTCAACAAAGAAGAAAATGAAACAGCGAATCCACACAGTCTTCGCGCTCCAAAGTCTTCACACAATGTCTTCTCATGTCATAGTCTTCAATATGAATATCTTCTCATACCACCATTGTCTTCAATGTCTTCATACATTTTTAGGGGTCATCTCCGGTAGGTAAACCGAATCAATGAGGGACACTACCTGCGTTATCCTACAATTCTCACAAACGCATTAGTCCCTCAACCAACTTTGTCGTCAATACTCCAAAACCAACTAGGGGTGGCACTAGATGCACTTACAAAGGTTCCTGAGTCATTCTACCGGTTCTAGTAGCCACTCTAACAGCAAGGTCAGGTTTATTATTTAATTCATCAAGCAAATCATTTTGAGCTTTAAGTACTTGCTCAGCTTGAGTAGCAACCATAGAAGCATATTTGCTAATGAGTTTAAGTTCACCTTTAACTCTAGCCATATAATCACTCAAGCGTCCTATCTCGAAAGCATTATTCTTTAGTTCTCTACCAACATAAGCATTAAAACTTTCTTGCCTAGCCATAAAGTCATCAAATTCATCTAAGCATGGGCTATGGAATTTAGTAGAGGGAATTTCAACTTTATCATATCTATAGAGAAAATTTACCTTTACTACCTGTGTCGGGTTATCAAGACAATGTGGTTCATCAACAAGCGGTATATTAAGACCATGTATTTCTTCACTAGGTGGTAAATTCTTAACATCTTCAGCTTTAATACCTTTTCTTTCATTGATTTCTTTGCCTCTTGCATATCTTCAGGACTGAGAAATAGAACACCTCTCTTCTTAGCAGTGGGTTTAGGAATAGGCTCAGGAGTTGGCTCAATTGGTTCAGGAATTGCCTCAGGAATTGGCTCAGGAAGATTCCAATTATTTTCATTAGTCAACATATTATTCAATAGTAATTCAGCTTCGTCGACTGTTCTTTCCCTGAAAACACAACCAGCACAACTATCCAAGTAGTCCTTGGAAGCATCAGCCAGTCCATTATAAAAGATATCAAGTATTTCATTTTTCTTAAGAGGATGATCAGGCAAAGCATTAAGTAATCGGAGAAGCCTCCCCCAAGCTTGTGGGAGACTCTCTTCTTCGATTTGCACAAAGTTATATATTTCCCGCAAGGCAGCTTGTTTCTTATGAGCAGGGAAATATTTAGCAGAGAAGTAATAAATCATATCCTGGGGACTACGCACGCAACCAGGCGCAAGAGAATTAAACAAGTCTTAGCATCACCCATTAATGAGAATGGAAATATCTTAAGGATATAATAATAGCGAGACTTCTCATCATTAGTAAACATGGTGGCTATATCATTTAACTTGGTAAGATGTGCCACAACAGTTTCAGATTCAAGGCCATAAAAAGGATCAGATTCAACCAAAGTAATTATTTCAGGATCAACAGAGAATTCATAATCCATATTAGTAACACAGATAGGTGAAGTAGCAAAAGCAGGGTCAGGTTTCATTCTAGCATTAAGAGATTGTTGCTTCCATTCAGCTAATAAATTTTTAAGACCATATCTATCTTTGCAAGCAAAAATAGCTCTAGCAGCCTCCTCTTCCATAACATAACCCTCAGGAACAACAGGTAATTCATAATTAGGGGGAGAACTTTCATCATCACTATCATCAATAATAGCATCTTCAATAATTTCATTCTCTCTAACCCTAGCAAGTTGTTCATCAAGAAATTCACCTAATGGCAAAGTAGTATCACGCACAGAAGTAGTTTCATCATAAGTATCATACATAGCAGAAGTGGCATCATCAATAACATGCGACATATCAGAATTTATAGCAGTAGCAGGTTTAGGTGTCGCAAGCTTACTCAAAACAGAATGAGAATCTAGTGCAGAGCTAGATGGCAGTTCCTTACCTCCCCTCGTAGTTGAGGGAAACATCTTGGTTCTTTCGTCTTTCAAGTTCCTCATAGTGATAAACAGATATAAATCCCAAGTGACTCAAAGAATAGAGCTATGCTCCCCGGCAACGGCGCCAGAAATTAGTCTTGATAACCCACAAGTGTAGGGAATCACAACAGCTTTTGAGGGTAGAGTATTCAACCCAAATTTATTGATTCGACACAAGGGGAGCCAAAGAATATTCTTAAGTATTAGCAGTTGAGTTGTCAATTCAACCACACCTGGATAACTTAGTATCTGCAGCAAAGTATTTAGTAGCAAAGTAGTATGATAGTAATGGTAACAGTGGCAAAAGTAAAGATAATAGTTTTGTAGTAGTTGTAATAGTAGCAATGGAAAAGTAAATAAGCGAAGCACAAGATGTGAAAAGCTCGTAGGCATTGGATCGGTGATGGATAATTATGTCAGATGCGATTCCTCATGTAATAGCTATAACATAGGGTGACACAGAACTAGCTCCAATTCATCAATGTAATGTAGGCATGTATTCCGAATATAGTCATACGTGCTTATGGAAAAGAACTTGCAACATCTTTTGTCCTACCCTCCCGTGGCAGCGGGGTCCTAGTGGAAAATAAGGGATATTAAGGCCTCCTTTTAATAGAGAACCGGAACAAAGCATTAGCACATAGTGAATACATGAACTCCTCAAACTATGGTCATCACCGAGAAATATCCCGATTATTGTCACTTCAGGGTTGTCGGATCATAACACATAATAGGTGACTATAGACTTGCAAGATAGGATCAAGAACACACATATATTCATGAAAACATAATAGGTTCAGATCTGAAATCATGACACTTGGGCCCTAGTGACAAGGATTAAGCATAGCAAAGTCATAGCAACATCAATCTCAGAACATAATGGATACTAGGGATCAAACCCTAACAAAACTAACTTGATTACATGGTAAATCTCATCCAACCCATCACCGTCTAGCAAGCCTATGATGGAATTACTCACGCACGGCGGTGAGCATCATGAAATTGGTGATGGAGGATGGCTAATGATGATGATGGCGACAAATGCCCCTCTCCGGAGCCCCGAACGGACTCCAGATCAGCCCTCCCGAGAGAGATTAGGGCTTGGCGGCGGCTCCATATCACAAAACGTGATGAAACTTTCTCTCTGATTTTTTCTCCGCGAAACGGAATATATGGAGTTGGAGTTGAGGTCGGTGGAGCCTCAGGGGGCCCACGAGACAGGGGGGTGCGCCCAGGGGTGGGCGCGCCCCCCACCCTCGTGGATAGGGTGTGGGGCCCCTGGTCTTAATTCTTTCACCAGTATTTTTTATATTTTCTAAAACTTGTCTCCGTGGATTTTCATGTCATTCCGAGAACTTTTGTTTTCTACACATAAAACAACATCATGGCAGTTCTGCTGAAAACAGCATCAGTCCGGGTTAGTTTCATTCAAATCATGCAAGTTATAGTCCAAAACAAGGGCAAAAGTGTTTGGAAAAGTAGATACGTTGGAGACGTATCAGGGGCCGACTACCCACCAGGGTGCGCCAGGGAGGGCAGGCACGCCCTGGTGCCTAGTGGGCACCTACGTGGCCCCCTCAGGTATTTCTTTTCTCCAATATTTTTTATATATTCCACAATAATTCTTCGTAAAATTTCACCTCATTTGGAGATGTGCAGAATAGGTATCTCTGACATAGCTTTTTCAGGTCCAGAATTCCAGCTGCGGTCAATCTCCCTCCTTGTGTAAACCTTGCATATTATGAGAGAAAACGCATTAAAATTACTCCGCCAAGTGTTATATTGCAAAAAAACACTATAAATAACAGTAGGAAAACATTATGCAAAATGGACGTATCATACTACCGCTGGTCCCTTCTGACATCACTACACAGACCTAAGCGATAGTACTGCTCAGGACTCCGGTAGTACCAGCTAAAATAAATAGCAGGTTTTGTCGTAGCAATACCGCCCTTGTACCATGGGCAAAATAGTGGGGAGTTAGCACACTACGGTAGTTTGCCCGATACTTGGCCTGCTAGTTTCACTCCAACAGGGAAGCGGTACTCCTGGTCAAGTGGAAGTTACCACCAGCCCACTGATAGAGCTGTAGTTCATATGCCCAAGCGGCACAACTGCTATGGACACCGGTTGTACCGGCTAAAATCCAATAGACGATATTTCGGTGGTACCATCGCTCTAGTACAGCTGCCAAAACAGTAGGGAATCATCCCACTGCAGTAGTTGGTGCGGTACTTGGTCTGATAATGCCGCTCCAGCAGGGGAGTGGTACTACCGGCCTAGCACGCAGTACTACTAACCCGGAGCAGTCAGTGATACATCTCCAACGTATCTATAATTTTTTATTGTTCCATGCTATTATATTATCTGTTTTGGATGTTCAATAGGCATTTATATGCTATTTTATATTATTTTTGGGACTAACCTATTAACCGAGAGCCTAGTGCCAGTTTTTGTTTTTTTGCCTATTTTAGAGTTTCGCAGAAAAAAAATACTAAACGGAGTCCAAATGGAATAAAACTTACATGATGATCTTTCTTGGACCAGAAGGAAACCAGAAGACTTGGAGATGAAGTCGGAGACGCAACAAGGCGGCCACAAGGCAGCAGGGCGCGCCCCTACCTCGTGGGCCCCTCGTGGGTCTCCTGACCTAGCTCCTTCGCCTATATATACTCTTATACCCTGAAAACATCGAGGGGAGCCACGAAACCACTTTTCCACCGCCACAACCTTCTGTACCCATGAGATCCCATCTAGGGACCTTTTCCGGCGTCCTGCCGGAGGGGAATTCGATCACGGAGTGCTTCTACATCAACACCATTGCATCTCTAATGAAGCGTAATTAGTTTACCACAGACCTACTGATCCATAGCTAGTAGCTAGATGGCTTCTTCTCTCTCTTTGATTCTCAATACCATGTTCTCCTCGATGTTCTTAGAGATCTATTCGATGTAATATTCTTTTGCGGTGTGTTTGCCGAGATCCGATGAATTGTGGATTTATGATCAAATTATATATGAATATTATTTGGTTCTTCTCTGAATTCTTATATGCATGATTTGATATATTTGCAAGTCTCTTCGAATTATCGGTTTAGTTTGGCCTACTAGATTGATCTTTCTTGCAATGGGGGAAGTGCTTAGCTTTGGGTTCAATCTTGCGGTGTCCTTTCCCAGTGACAGTAGGGGCAGCAAGGCACGTATTGTATTGTTACCATCGAGGATAAAAAGATGGGGTTTTCATCATATTGCTTGAGTTAATTCCTCTACATCATGTCATCTTACTTAATGTGTTGCTCTGTTCTTTATGAACTTAATACTCTAGATGCAGGTAGGAGTCGGTCGATGTGTGGCAGGAAGGATTTCTGGCGCCGTTGCTAGGGAGATCTAATTCAAGTCAAGCCATACCAAGTACCCATCATAAACTCTTCTCTCTTGCATTACATTATTTGCCATTCGCCTCTCGTTTTCCTCTCCCCCACTTCTAAAACGATTTTCGAAAAATTTGCGTTTTCTTTGCCCCTCTTCCATTCGTCTTTTTTCGCTTGCTTGTTGTGTGCTCTTTTGTTAGATTGGTTTGTTTTCACTATGTCTGAAATTGGGGAGATTATTGTTGAAAAGGATAGTAGTAACGATGGGGGGAACTTTGATGCTTTTGATAATACTAATTCTCATGAAGAACGTACTATTTTGCACACTAAAAAGTTCCGCATTGGTAGTCGCAATATTATTGGAAAAGGGGTTATTCAACATTTCTTTACTTGTGCTGGTGCTTTACCCACTATGGGTGGGTCTATTCTCCACAAAACTAGTAGTCTTGCGGATGCTATATCTTTGCTTGTAGTTGAACTTGAAAGACAATTTATTCACATGCATCCTTCCATACAAAGAATTTTTCTAGAGTTTTCTAATATCAAGCATTCTTCTGTTAAGCGCGCAACTACCATCTTTCTAGCACATGAGTTCAGATTTATAATAAAAGAGGCTAATGAAATTTTTGCGCATTACAGGGTGGACGCTGGTCGTCCTCCCATAGAATCAATTCTCTTTAACCAAGAAGACATAATGAGTTTACGATCCTTAGATCATGTTGCTTATAATGAAAATTTAAGGAAGAGGGTTCCTACCGATGTTCTAGTTGATAGGATTTCCGAACTTAGTGATGATTTTGCTATTCAGAACAACGGGTTGGGTTTCTCTCTTGAACAAAAGCTCATGACTTTTTGCCAAAAGAACCCTTATAATGATGAGTTGGTTGTACAATATGAAGGGCCAAAGGAGGAACCAATTCCTCCCGAGCTTGATCTTGGGGATTTCTGTCCCATTAAATTTAGCCCTTTTGATTACTTTTGCTTGCCACAAAGGAAACTTGCTGCTGAACGTAGATAGTATGAGATGTGTTTTCAAGAATTTCCCTATCATTATTATGGCATTACATAGATTTATTCGTGTTTTTATGCCTAGCTAATGGCGTTAAACAATAGCGCTTGTTGGGAGGAAACCCAATTTTATTATTGTTCTTTGATTTTTGCTCCTGTTTAGTAATAAATAATTCATATAGTCTCTGGTTAGATGTGGTTTTATGTTTTGGTTAGTGTTTATGCCAAGTGAAACCTTTAGGATAGCTTAAGGTGGTAGTTGTGTTGATCCTGCTGAAAATCAGAAACTTTTGCACTTAGTAAATTAGTTTTGAAAATTCACAGAAACGTGCTTTTGATATGATTCTTTTTTCTATGGATTGGTACACATATTTCTAAGGTTTTCCTAATTTGTATGGATTTTGGGAGTTACATAAGTATTCTAGAGTTACAGATTACTACAGACTTGTTTTTGACAGATTCTACTTTTTGCGTGTTGTTTGCTTATTTTGATGAATCTATGGGTAGTATCGGGAGTATATGAACCATGGAAAAGTTGGAATACAGTAGATATTACACCAATATAAATAAAGAATGAGTTTGCAACAGTACCTTAAAGTGGTGATTTATTTTCTTATACTAATGGAGCTCATGAGATTTTCTGTTGAGTTTTGTGTTGTGAAGTTTTCAAGTTTTGGGTAAGGATTTGATGGACTATGGAATAAGGAGTGGAAAGAGCCTAAGATTGGGGATGCCCAAGGCACCCCAAGGTAATATTCAAGGACAACCAAAAGCCTAAACTTCGGGATGCCTTCCGGGGCATCCCCTCTTCCATTTTCGTCTATCGGTAACTTTACTTGAGGCTATATTTTTATTCACCACATGATATGTGTTTTGCTTGGAGCATCTTGTATGATTTGAGCATTTGCTTTTTAGTTTACCACAATCATCCTTGATGTACACACCTTTTGGGAGAGACACGCATGAATCGTGATTTATTAGAATACTCTATGTGCTTCACTTATATCTTTTGAGCTAGGCAATATTGCTCTAGTACTTACTTATATATTTTTAGAGCACGGCGGTGGCTTTATTTTATAAAAATTGTTGAAATCTCATGCTTCACTTATATTATTTTGAGAGTCTTTTAGAACAGCATGGTAATTTTCTTGGGTTATAAAACTAGTCCTAATATGATGGGCATCCAAGAGGGATATAATAAAAACTTTCATATGAAGTGCATTGAATACTATGAGAAGTTTGATTCTTTATGATTGTTTTGAGATATGAAGATGGTGATATTAGAGTCATGCTAGTGGAGAAATTGTGAGTTTGAGGAATACTTGTGTTGAGGTTTGTGAGTCCCGTAGCATGCACATATGGTGAACCGTTGTGTAACAAATTTGGAGCATGAAGTATCTCTTTGGTTGTCATCCTTTGTGTGGAGGTCGGGATAGCGCGATGGTTAACTCCTACCAACCCTTCCCCTAGGAGCATGCGCGTAGTGCTTGGTTTTGATGACTTATTGATTTTTGCAATAAGTATGTGAGTTCTTTATGACTAATGTTGAGTCCATGGACTATACACACTCTCACCCTTCCATCATTGCTAGCCTCTCTTGTGCCGCACAACTTTCGCCGGTGCCATACACCCACCATATACCTTCCTCAAAACAGCCACCATACCTACCTATTATGGCATTTCCATAGCCATTCCGAGATATATTGCCATGCAACTTTCCACTATTCCATTTATTATGACACGCTTCATCATTGTCATATTGCTTTGCATGATCATGTAGTTGACATCGTATTTGTGGCAAAGCCACCTTTCATAATTCTTTCATACATGTCACTCTTGATTCACTGCACATCCCGGTACACTGCCGGAGTCATTCACATAGAGTCATATTTTGTTCTAAGCATTGAGTTGTAATTTTTTGAGTTGTAAGTAAATATAAGTGTGATGATCATCATTATTAGAGCATTGTCCCATGTGAGGGAATAAAAATAAAAGAGGCCAAAGAAGCCCAAATAAAAAAATGAGAGAAAAAGAGAGAAGGGTCAATGTTACTATCCTTTTTCCACACTTGTGCTTCAAAATAGCACCATGATCTTCATGATAGAGAGTCTCTTATTTTGTCACTTTCATATACTAGTGGGAATATTTCATTATAGAACTTGGCTTGTATATTCCAACAATGGGCTTCCTCAAATGCCCTAGGTCTTCATGAGCAAGCAAGTTGGATGCACACCCACTTAGTTTCTTTTTTGAGCTTTCATACACTTATAGCTCTAGTGCATCTGTTGCATGGCAATCCCTACTCACTCACATTAATATCTATTGATGGGAATCTCCATAGCCCATTGATACTCCTAGTTGATGTGAGACTATCTCCTTCTTTTTGTCTTCTCCACAACCACCATTCTATTCCACCTATAGTGCTATGTCCATGGCTCACGTTCATGTATGCGTGAAAGTTGAAAAAGTTTGAGAATACTAAAGTATGAAACAATCGCTTGGCTAAAACCAGGGTTGTGCATGATTTGAATATTTTGTGTGACGAAAATGGAGCATAGACATACTATATGAATTTGTAGGGATAAGCTTTCTTTGGCCATGTTATTTTGAGAAGACATAATTGCTTTGTTAGTATGCTTAAAGTATTATTGTTTTTATGTCAATATTAAACTTTTGTTCTGAATCTTTCGGATCTGAACATTCATGGCACAATAAAGAAAATTACATGGATAAATATGTTAGATAGCATTCCACATAAAAAAAATCTATTTTTATCATTTACCTACTCGAGGACGAGCAGGAATTAAGCTTGGGGATGCTTGACACGTCTCCAATGTATCTATAATTTTTGATTGTTCCATGCTATTATATTATCTGTTTTGGATGTTTCATAGGCATTTATATGCTATTTTATATTATTTTTGGGACTAACCTATTAGTCAGTTTCTGTTTTTTTGCCTATGTTAGAGTTTCACAAAAAAGGAATACCAGACGGAGTCCAAACGAAATGAAACTTTCACGATGATCTTTCTTGGACTAGAAGGAAATCAGAAGACTTGGAGATGAAGTCGGAAACGCAACAAGGCAGCCACGAGGCAGGAGGGCATGCCCCCTACCTCATGGGCCCCTCGTGGGTCTCCTGACCTAGCTCCTTCGCCTATATATACTCTTATAACCTGAAAACACCAACGGGAGCCACGAAACCACTTTTCCACCGCCGCAACCTTTTGTACCCATGAGATCCCATCTAGGGACCTTTTCCGGCATCCTGTCGAAGGGGGATTAGATAACGGAGGGCTTCTACATCAACACCATTGCCTCTCCGATGAAGTGTGAGTAGTTTATCACAGACCTACGGGTCCATAGCTAGTAGCTAGATGGCTTCTTCTCTCTCTTTGATTCTCAATACCATGTTCTCCTTGATGTTCTTGGAGATCTATTCGATGTAATATTCTTTTGCGATGTGTTTGCCGAGATCCGATGAATTGTAGATTTATGATCAGATTATCTATGAATATTATTTGATTCTTCTATGTATTCTTATATGCATGATTTGATATCTTTGCAAGTCTCTTCGAATTATCGGTTTAGATTGGCCAACTAGATTGATCTTTCTTGCAGTGGGAGAAGTGCTTGGCTTTGGGTTCAGTCTTGCAGTGTCCTTTCCCAGTGACAGTAGGGGAAGCAAGGCATGTATTGTATTGTTACCATCGAGGATAAAAAGATGGGGTTTTCATCATATTGCTTGAGTTAATTCCTCTACATCATGTCATCTTACTTAATGCGTTGCTCTGTTCTTTATGAACTTAATACTCTAGATGCAGGCAGGAGTCGGTCGATGTGTGGAGTAATAGTATAGTAGATGCAGAATCATTTTGGTCTACTTGACACGGACGTGATGCATATGTTCATGATCATTGCCTTAGATATCATCATAATTATGCGCTCTTCTATCAATTGCTCGGCGGTAATTTGTTCACCCACCGTAATATTTGCTATCTTGAGAGAAGCCACTAGTGAAACCTATGGTCCTCGGGTCTCTTTTCCATTATATTGAATCGATTAGTTTCCCGTCAACTTGCCAATTTCTGTCGCCGTTTATTTAAATTGCAATCTTTACTTTCCAATCTATAAACCAAAAATACCAAAAATATTTACTTTACCGTTTATCTATCTCTATCAGATCTCACTTCTGCAAGTAACCGTGAAGGGATTGACAACCCCTTTATCGCGTTCGGTGCAAGTTGTTGATTGTTTGTGCAGGTATTCGGTGACTTGTGCATTGTCTCCTACTGGATTGATACCTTGGTTCTCAAACTGAGGGAAATATTTACTCTACTTTGCTGCATCACCCTTTCCTCTTCAAGGGAAAAACCAACGCAAGCTCAAGAGGTAGCAATTAGCAGAAGTATTGCTCCCACAAGGGGAGCGGTGCTACCACCTACCACTGTGGTACTACCGCCTACCACTGCAATACTATAGGGTAGTCGGCTGAATTTGAAGCTCTCCTCGAAAATGTGGGAAGGTAATGTGGGTGTAAATAATGTTTTCTGTACGTGATGCGATTCCACCCATACCTTATAACACGACCCCCCTCTTAATAGTACGGTTTTCCTATGACCGTAAGAAAGTAAAAATCGTCGGGAACACCATCTTCGTTCTTTTCTTTTGTGAGGGAACCTAACCATCTTGTCTCACTTTCAAATACACATGTGTATCTTAAGCACATGGTTAGTCCACAAATTACGTTGTCATCAACACCAAAATTACTGAAAGATCTGTTGGAAATATGCCCTAGAGGCAATAATAAAATGGTTATTATTATATTTCTTTGTTCATGATAATTGTCTATTGTTCATGCTACAATTGTATTATACGGAAATAATACATGTGTGAATACATAGACCATAACAAGTCCCTAGTGAGCCTCTAGTTGACTAGCTCGTTGATCAACAGATAGTCATGGTTTCCTGACTATGGACATTGGATGTCATTGATAACGGGATCACATCATTAGGAGAATGATGTGATGGACAAGACCCAATCCTAAGCATAGCACAAAGATCGTGTAGTTCGTTTTGCTAGAGCTTTTCCAAATGTCAAGTATCATTTCCTTAGACCATGAGATTGTGCAACTCCCGGATACCGTAGGAGTTCTTTGGGTGTGCCAAACGTCACAACGTAACTGGGTGACTATAAAGGTGCACTACGGGTATCTCCGAAAGTGTCTGTTGGGTTGGCATGAATCGAGACTGGGATTTGTCACTCCGTATGACGGAGAGGTATCTCTGGGCCCACTCGGTAATGCATCATCATAATGAGCTCAATGTGACCAAGTGTTTGGTCATGGGATCATGCATTACGGTACAAGTAAAGTGACTTGCCGGTAACGAGATTGAACGAGGTATTGGGATACCGACGATCGAGTCTCGGGCAAGTAACGTACCGATTGACAAAGGGAATTGTATACGGGATTGATTGAATCCTCGACATCGTGGTTCATCCGATGAGATCATCGAGGAGCATGTGGGAGCCAACATGGGTATCCAGATCCCGCTGTTGGTTATTGACCAGAGAGGCGTCTCGGTCATGTCTGCATGTCTCCCGAACCCGTAGGGTCTACACACTTAAGGTTCGGTGACGCTAGGGTTGTAGAGATATGAGTATGCAGTAACCCGAAAGTTGTTCGGAGTGCCGGATGAGATCCCGGACGTCACGAGGAGTTCCTGAATGGTCCAGAGGTGAAGAATTATATATAGGATGTGCATTTTCAGCCATCCGGAAAGTTTCGGGGGTCACCGGCATTGTACCGGGACCACCGGAAGGGTCCCGGGGGTCCACCGGGTGGGGCCACCTATCCCGGAGGGCTCCGTGGGCTGAAGTGGGGAGGGGAACCATCCCCTGGTGGGCTGGTGCGCCCCCCTTGGGCCCCCCCTGCGCCTAGGGTTGGAAACCCTAGGGTGGGGGGCGCCTCCACTTGCCTTGGGGGGCAAGCCTCCCCCTTGGCCGCCGCCCCCCCTTGGAGATCCCATCTCCTAGGGCCGGCGCCCCCACCAGGGGGCCTATATAAAGGGGGGAGGGAGGGCAGCCGCACCCATGCTCTTGGCGCCTCCCTCTCCCCTTGCTACACCTCTCCCTCTCATAGAAGCTCGGCGAAGCTCTGCCGAGATCACTGCTGCATCCACCACCACGTCGTCGTGCTGCTGGATCTCCGTCAACCTCTCCTTCACCCTTGCTGGATCAAGAAGAAGGAGACGTCTTCCTCAACCGTACGTGTGTTGAACGTGGAGGTGCCGTCCGTTCGACACTAGGATCTCCAGTGATTTGGATCACGACGAGTATGACGCCCTCAACCCCGTTCTCTTGAACGCTTCCGCACGCGATCTACAAGGGTATGTAGATGCACTCCCCTCTCGTTGCTAGATGACTCCATAGATTGATCTTGGTGAACGTAGGAAATTTTTTATTTTATGCAACGTTCCCCAACAGTGGCATCATGAGCTAGGTCTATGCGTAGTTCTCTTTGCACGAGTAGAACACAATTTGTTGTGGGCGTAGATGTTGTCAACTTTCTTGCCACTACTAGTCTTATTTTGCTTCAGCAGTATTGTGGGATGAAGCGGCCCAGACCGACCTTACATGCACGCTTACGTGAGATAGGTTCCACCGACTGACATGCACTAGTTGCATAAGGTGGCTAGTGGGTGTCTGTCTCTCCCACTTTAGTTGGAGTGGATTCGATGAAAAGGGTCCTTATGAAGGGTAAATAGAAGTTGGCAAATCACGTTGTGGCTTTTACGTAGGTAAGAAAACATTCTTGCTAGAACACCTATAGAAGCCACGTAAAAACTTGCAACAACAATTAGAGGACGTCTAACTTGTTTTTGCAGCTAGTGTTTTGTAATGTGATATGGCCAAAGGATGTGATGAATGATATATGTGATGTATGAGATGATCATGTTCTTGTAATAGGAATCACGACTTGCATGTCGATGAGTATGACAACCGGCAGGAGCCATAGGAGTTGTCTTTATTTTTTTATGACTTGTGTGTCATTGAAGAACGCCATGTAAATTACTTTACTTTATTGCTAAATGTGTTAGCCATAGAAGTATAAGTAGTCGTTGGCGTGACAACTTCATGAAGACACGATGATGGAGATCATGATGATGGAGATCATGGTGTCATGCCGGTGACGAAGATGATCATGGCGCCCCGAAGATGGAGATCAAAGGAGCAATATGATATTGGCCATATCATGTCACTATTTGATTGCATGTGATGTTTATCATGTTTTACATCTTATTTGCTTAGAACGACGATAGCTTAAATAAGATGATCCCTCGAAATAATTTCAAGAAAATGTTCCCCCTAACTATGCACCGTTGCGAAGGTTCGTTGTTTCGAAGCACCACGTGATGATCGGGTGTGATAGATCCTAACGTTTGAATACAACGGGTGTAAGCCAGATTTACACACGCAATACACTTAGGTTGACTTGACGAGCCTAGCATGTACAGACATGGCCTCGGAACACGGAAGACCGAAAGGTCGAGCATGAGTCGTATAGTAGATACGATCAACATGAAGATGTTCACCGATGTTAGCTAGTCCGTCTCACGTGATGATCGGACACGGCCTAGTTGACTCGGATCATGTTTCACTTAGATGACTAGAGGGATGTCTGTCTAAGTGGGAGTTCATTGAATAATTTGATTAGATGAACTTAATTATCATGAAATTAGTCTAAAAACCATTGCAAAATGTCTTGTAGATAAAATGGCCAACGCGCATGTCCACCTCAACTTCAACGCGTTCCTAGAGAAAACCAAGCTGAAAGATGATGGCAGCAACTATACGGACTGGGTCTGGAACCTGAGGATCATCCTCATAGCTGCCAACAAAGTTTATGTCCTAGAAGTACCGCTAGGTGAAGCACCAATCCCAGAGAACCAAGACGTTATGAACGCTTGGCAGTCTCATGCTGATGATTACTCCCTCGTTCAGTGCGGCATGCTTTACAGCTTAGAACCGGGGCTCCAAAAGCGTTTTGAGCAACCGGAGCATATGAGATGTTCGAAGAGCTGAAAATGGTTTTCCAAGCTCATGCCCGGGTCGAGAGATATGAAGTCTCCGACAAGTTCTTCAGCTGTAAGATGGAGGAAAATAGTTCTGTTAGTGAGCACATACTCAAGATGTCTGGGTTGCACAACCGCTTGACTCAGCTGGGAGTTAATCTCCCGGATGACGCGGTCATTGACAGAATCCTCCAGTCGCTCCCACCAAGCTACAAGAGCTTTGTGATGAACTTCAATATGCAGGGGATTGAAAAGACCATTCCTGAGGTATATTCAATGCTGAAATCAGCAGAGGTAGAGATCAAAAAGGAACATCAAGTGTTGATGGTGAATAAAACCACTAAGTTCAAGAAAGGCAAGGGTAAGAAGAACTTCAAGAAGGACGGCAAGGGAGTTGCCGCGCCCGGTAAGCTAGTTGCCGGGAAGAAGTCAAGCAATGGATCCAAGCCTGAGACTGAGTGCTTTTATTGCAAGGGAAGTGGTCACTGGAAGCGGAACTGCCCCAAGT
Source organism: Triticum timopheevii (assembly GCA_963921465.1). Lineage (NCBI taxonomy): Eukaryota > Viridiplantae > Streptophyta > Magnoliopsida > Poales > Poaceae > Triticum > Triticum timopheevii. Next base: position 417,899,827 of record OY997266.1, on the reverse strand, counting down.
ACTTAGCGGACAAGAAGGCCGGCAAAACCAAAGGTATATGTGATATACATGTAATTGATGTGTACATTACCAGTGCTCGTAGTAGCTCCTGGGTATTTGATACCGGTGCGGTTGCTCACATTTGTAACTCAAAGCAGGAGCTGCGGAATAAGCGGAGACTGGCGAAGGACGAGGTGACGATGCGCGTCGGGAATGGTTCCAAGGTCGATGTGATCGCCGTCGGCATGCTACCTCTATATTTACCTACGGGATTAGTTTTAAACCTCAATAATTGTTATTTAGTACCAGCTTTGAGCATGAACATTGTATCAGGATCTCATTTAATTCGAGATGGCTACTCATTTAAATCCGAGAATAATGGTTGTTCTATTTATATGAGTGATATGTTTTATGGTCATGCCCCGCTGGTGAATGGTTTATTCTTAATGAATCTCGAGCGTAATGTTACACATATCCATAGTGTGAATACCAAAAGATGTAAAGTTGATAATGATAGTCCCACATACTTGTGGCACTGCCGCCTTGGTCACATTGGCGTCAAGCGCATGAAGAAGCTCCATGCTGATGGACTTTTAGAGTCTCTAGATTATGAATCGTTTGACACATGCGAGCCATGCCTCATGGGCAAGATGACCAAGACTCCGTTCTCCGGAACAATGGAGCGAGCAACCAACTTATTGGAAATCATACATACTGATGTGTGCGGTCCAATGAGCGTTGAGGCTCGCGGAGGATATTGTTATGTTCTCACTCTCACTGATGACTTGAGTAGATATGGGTATGTCTACTTGATGAAACACAAGTCTGAGACCTTTGAAAAGTTCAAGGAATTTCAGAATGAGGTAGAGAATCAACGTGACCGAAAGATAAAGTTTTTACAATCAGATTGTGGGGGTGAATATTTAAGTCACGAATTTGGCACGCACTTAACGAAATGTGGAATCGTTTCACAACTCATGCCGCCTGGAACACCTCAGCGAAATGGTGTGTCCGAACATCGTAATCGCACTCTATTGGATATGGTGTGATCTATGATGTCACTTACCGATTTACCGCTATCATTTTGGGGATGCGCTCTAGAGACAGCTACATTCACTTTAAATAGGGCACCGTCTAAATCCGTTGAGACGACACCGTATGAATTATGGTTTGGAAAGAAACCTAAGATGTCGTTTCTAAAAGTTTGGGGATGCGATGCTTATGTCAAGAAACTTCAACCTGAGAAGCTCAAACCCAAGTCGGAAAAATGTGTCTTCATAGGATACCCTAAGGAAACCATTGGGTATACCTTCTACTTAAAATCCGAGGGCAAGATCTTTGTTTCCAAGAACGGGTCCTTTCTGGAAAAAGAGTTTCTCTCGAAATAATTAAGTGGGAGGAAAGTAGAGCTTGATGAAGTACTACCTCTTGAAACAGTGAGTAGCGCAACTTAGGAAGATGTTCCTGTGGTGCCTGCACCGACAAGAGAGGAGGTTAATGATGATGATCAAGATACCTCGGATCAAGCTCCTACTGAACTTCGAAGGTCCACAAGGACACGTTCCACACCAGAGTGGTACGGCAACCCTGTCTTGGAAATCATGTTGTTAGACAACGGTGAACCTTCGAACTATGAAGAAGCAATGGCGGGCCCAGATTCCAACAAATGGCTTGAAGCCATGCAATCCGAGATAGGATCCATGTATGAAAACAAAGTGTGGACTTTGACAGACTTGCCCGATGATCGGCGAGCAATAGAAAACAAATGGATCTTTAAGAAGAAGATGGACGCGGATGGTAATGTTACCATATATAAATCTCGACTTGTCACTAAGGGTTATCGACAAGTTCAAGGGATTGACTACAATGAGACATTCTCTCCCGTAGCGAAGCGGAAGTCCGTCCGAATCATGTTAGCAATTGCCGCATACTATGATTATGAGATATGGCAAATGGACGTCAAAACGGCATTCCTTAACGGTCACCTTAAGGAAGAACTGTATATGATGCAGCCGGAAGGTTTTGTCGACCCTAAGAATGCTAACAAGGTGTGCAAGCTCCAGCGCTCCATCTATGGGCTGGTGCAAGCATCTCGGAGTTGGAACATTCGCTTTAATGAGATGATTAAAGCATTTGGTTTTATGCAGACTTATGGAGAAGCCTGCATTTACAAGAAAGTGAGTGGGAGTTCTGTAGCATTTCTCATATTATATGTGGATGACATACTTTTGATGGGAAATGTTATAGAACTTTTGGATAGCATTAAGGCCTACTTGAATAAGTGTTTTTCAATGAAGGACCTTGGAGAAGCTGCTTACATATTAGGCATCAAAATCTATAGAGATAGATCAAGACGCCTCATAGGTCTTTCACAAAGAACATACCTTGATAAGATATTGAAGAAGTTCAATATGGATCAGTCCAAGAAGGGGTTCTTGCCTGTGTTGCAAGGTATCAAATTGAGCTCGGCTCAATGCCCGACCACGGCAGAAGATAGAGAAAAGATGAGTGTCGTCCCCTATGCCTCAGCCATAGGGTCTATCATGTATGCCATGACCTGTACCAGACCTGATATAAACATTGCTGTAAGTTTGGTAGGAAGGTACCAAAGTAATCCCGGCATGGAACACTGGACATTGGTCAAGAACATCCTTAAGTACCTGAAAAGGACTAAGGATATGTTTCTCGTATATGGAGGTGACGAAGAGCTCGTCGTAAAGGGTTACGTCGACGCTAGCTTCAACACAGATCTGGATGACTCTAAGTCACAAACCGGATACGTGTATATTTTGAATGGTGGGGCAGTAAGCTGGTGCAGTTGCAAGCAAAGCGTCGTGGAGGGATCTACATGTGAAGCGGAGTACATGGCTGCCTCTGAGGCAGCGCATGAAGTTATCTGGGTTAAGGAGTTCATCACCGACCTAGGAGTCATACCCAATGCGTCGGGGCCGATCACACTCTTCTGTGACAACACTGGAGCTATTGCACTTGCCAAGGAGGCCAGGTTTCACAAGAAGACCAGGCACATCAAGCGTCGCTTCAACTTCATCCGTGAAAATGTTCAAGATGGAGACATAAATATTTGTAAAGTGCATACGGACCTGAATGTAGCAGATCCGTTGACTAAACCTCTCCCTAGAGCAAAACATGATCAACACCAGAATGCAATGGGTGTTCGATACATCACAAAGTAACTAGATTATTGACTCTAGTGCAAGTGGGAGACTGTTGGAAATATGCCCTAGAGGCAATAATAAAATGGTTATTATTATATTTCTTTGTTCATGATAATTGTCTATTGTTCATGCTACAATTGTATTATCCGAAAATCGTAATACATGTGTGAATACATAGACCACAACAAGTCCCTAGTGAGCATCTAGTTGACTAGCTCGTTGATCAACAGATAGTCATGGTTTCCTGACTATGGACATTGGATGTCATTGATAACGGGATTACATCATTAAGAGAATGATGTGATGGACAAGACCCAATCCTAAGCATAGCACAAAGATCGTGTAGTTCGTTTTGCTAGAGCTTTTCCAAATGTCAAGTATCATTTCCTTAGACCATGAGATTGTGCATCTCCTGGATACCGTAGGACTACTTTGGGTGTGCCAAACGTCACAATGTAACTGGGTGACTATAAAGGTGCACTATGGGTATCTCCGAAAGTGTCTGTTGGGTTGGCATGAATCGAGACTGGGATTTGTCACTCTGTATGACGGAGAGGTATCTCTGGGCCCACTCGGTAATGCATCATCATAATGAGCTCAATGTGACCAAGTGTTTGGTCACGAGATCATGCATTACGGTACGAGTAAAGTGACTTGCCGGTAACGAGATTGAACGAGGTATTGGGATACCGACGATCGAGTCTCGGGCAAGTAACGTACCAATTGACAAAGGGAATTGTATACGGGATTGATTAAATCCTCGACATCGTGGTTCATCCGATGAGATCATCGAGGAGCATGTGGGAGCCAACATGGGTATCCAGATCCCGTTGTTGGTTATTGACCGGAGAGGCGTCTCGGTCATGTCTGCATGTCTCCCGAACCCATAGGGTCTACACACTTAAGGTTCGGTGACGCTAGGGTTGTAGAGATATGAGTATGCAGTAACCTGAAAGTTGTTCGGAGTCCCAGATGAGATCCCAGGCGTCACGAGGAGTTCCGGAATGGTCCGGAGGTGAAGAATTATATATAGGAAGTGCAGTTTCGGCCATCGGGAAAGTTTCGGGGGTCACCGGTATTGTACCGGGACCACCGAAAGGGTCCCGGGGGTCCACCGGCTGGGGCCACCTATCCCGGAGGGCTCCGTGGGCTGAAGTGGGGAGGGGAACCAGCCCCTGGTGGGCTGGTGCGCCCCCCTTGGGCCCCCTGCGCCTAGGGTTGGAAACCCTAGGGTGGGGGGGCGCCTCCACTTGCCTTGGGGGGCAAGCCTCCCCCTTGGCCGCCGCCCCCCTTGGAGATCCCATCTCCTAGGGCCGGCGCCCCCCCAGGGGGCCTATATAAAGGGGGGAGGGAGGGCATCCGCACCCATGCTCTTGGCGCCTCCCTCTCCCCTTGCTACACCTCTCCCTCTCGTAGAAGCTCGGCGAAGCTCTGCCGAGATCACTGCTGCATCCACCACCACACCGTCGTGCTGCTGGATCTCCGTCAACCTCTCCTTCCCCTTTGCTGGATCAAGAAGAAGGAGACGTCTTCCTCAACCGTACGTGTGTTGAACGCGGAGGTGCCATCCGTTCGACACTAGGATCTCCGGTGATTTGGATCACGACGAGTACGACTCCCTCAACCCCGTTCTCTTGAATGCTTCCGCACGCGATCTACAAGGGTATGTAGATACACTCCCCTCTCGTTGCTAGATGACTCCATAGATTGATCTTGGTGAACGTAGGAATTTTTTTTATTTTATGCAACGTTCCCCAACAAGATCGTGGATGTCGCCTAGAGGGGGGTGAATAGGCGTTTTAAAATAATTACGGTAGAGGCTTGAACAAATGCGGAATAAACCTAACGATTAATTTGTCAAGCACAAAACCTACAACAACTAGGCTCACCTATGTGCACCAACAACTTATGCTAAGCAAGAAAAACTACTTAGGTGATAGCAAGATATATGACAAGAAACAATATGGCTATCACAAAGTAAAGTGCATAAGTAAAGGGCTCGGGTAAGAGATAACCGAGGCACGCGGAGACGACGATGTATCCCGAAGTTCACACCCTTGCGGATGCTAATCTCCGTTTGGAGCGGTGTGGAGGCACAATGCTCCCCAAGAAGCCACTAGGGCCACCGTAATCTCCTCACGCGCTCGCACAATGCAAGATGCCGTGATTCCACTAAGGGACCCTTGAGGGCGGTCACCGAACCCGTACAAATGGCAACCCTTGGAGGCGGTCACCGAACCCGTACACTTTGGAAACCCTTGGGGGCGGTCACCGAAACCCGTCAAATTGCTCGGGGCATCTCCACAACCTAATTGGAGACCCCGACGATTGCCCGGAGCTTTACACCACAATGATTGAGCTCCGAACACCACCAACCGTCTATGGCACCCAAGCACCCAAGAGGAACAAGCTCAAGGGTACCAAGCACCCAAGAGTAATAAGCTTCTCAACTTGTAACTTCCACGTATCACCGTGGAGAACTCAAACCTATGCACCAACTGCAATGGCAAGGGCACACGTAGTGCCCAAGTCCTTCTCTCCCAAATCCCACCAAAGCAACTAATGCTAGGGAGGAAAATGAGAGGAGGAACAAGAAGGAGAACACCAAGAACTCCAATATCTAGATCCAAGGGGTTCCCTCACATAGAGGAGAAAGTGATTGGTGGAAGTGTGGATCTAGATCTCCTCTCTCTTTTCCCTCAAAAACTAGCAAGAATCCATGGAGGGATTGAGAGTTAGCAAGCTCAAAGAAGGTCAACAATGGGGGCAAAAACGAGCTCAAGAGATGGGGAACCCTTGGGGAAGAAGACCCCCTTAAATAGGTCCCCACGAATCTGCCCGTTATGTGCAGAATAACATAGGAGCGGTACAACCGCTATGAGCACCGGTACAACCGGTAACAGGCAATAAGCGGTACAACCGGCCCACAACCGCCCAACAACCGCACCACATCAGAAACTAGTCCGGTGGTAGAGCGGTACATGGCCGGTACAACCTCTGGACCAATTCTAGAGCGGTACAACCGCTCCAAACACCGGTTGTACCGGTCAACCGGTACAACCGCTCTATGGGGCGGTACAACCTCTCTATGTAAAACAGGCAATATCAAAACAGCCACGACTTTCGCATACGAGCTCCGAATACGCCGAAATCAAGTTTGTTGGAAAGCTAACGACATGGGCTAACACAATCTTGATAGAAATATCAATAAGAAGCAAATGAGAAAAGGCCCATAAGAAAATGGTGAGAACCCTTCCTCGGATAAGACCGGTAAGACCTCCAACACCGAAAACATCATAGAAGACGCATGCGAACTCCGTTTTCGATGAACTCAAGCTTGTCATCAAGATGACCATAAGCTCTAAGACTCACAAAGAGAACCAAACAAGAACCAAGAAACATGATGCAAGGATGCAATGGTTTGAGCTCTCTACTAACAATACGATCAAGCTACCAACTTGAGAGCCCCCCTTGATAGTACGGCAAACGATCCTATAACCCGGTCTCCCAACTACCACCACGAGACCGGTAAAATAGAAAACCTATCAAGGGCAAACCTTTGCCTTGCACATGGTCCACTTGAGCTAGATGATGACGATCTTGACTCCCTCAAGTTGGACCACCTTTCTTGATTGCGTTGGCTCGATGAAGACTAGATGATTGCTCCCCCATAGTCCACTATGGGTGAGCCACTCTTCGGCACATCTTCACAAGTCCATTGACACCACAATGGATGGCAAGATTCAAGCACTTGATCTCTTCGTGATGCTCCACTTGAACTTGCACACGGCAATCTTGATGACGATCACCACTTGATGTCAACCTTTCCATGGGTTGTATGATATCTTCCTCTTGACGCAAGCCCATGGACACATACCTAACCCCACATAGAACTCTCACATAGACCATGGGTTAGTACACAAAGTGCAATGGACAATGCTTACCATACCATGGGATCACTTGATCCCTCACCGTACATCTTCTACGCTTTGGGAGTTGATCAACTTGATTCACTCTTGACTTAGTCTTGATCAATCTTGAATCTTTCCAACTCTCTTCATTTGGATGATGTCTTGAAGGTAAACATGAATGATCACACAATATTCTTCTTCAAGACATGCTTGCAACAAACTCAACACTCACATGACCAATCTTTGGATAATTCCTTAATAGCACCTTGGTCAACTCATAAACTCCTTGAAACCAATACATGGACTTCAAGAAAAGCCTATGGACAAATCCTTCAAATATAACTCAAGACAACCATTAGTCCATAGAGATTCTCATCAATTGCCAAAACCAAACATGGGGGCACCGCATGTTCTTTCAATCTCCCCCATTTTGGTAATTGATGACAATCACTTTCAAGAGAGTTTATATAAGGAATTATGCATCACCATGCAATGCAACAATAGTGCAATGAATGAGATGCAAAAGCTAAGGAACAAAACCAAAGCAAGAGGAGATAGCTCTCTAAACTTCTCCACAAAACTCTCTGAAACTTCTCCCCGATTGGCATCGATTGCCAAAATGGGAGAAAAGCTTAGAAGGCCAATAAATTGTGTTCCTCCATAAATTGTGTATTTATCAATAGGAGAGTGGAATGCAATACACATACCCAAAGGTAAATACTTGGAGGAACACAAACTATATTGAGGCACAAATATTGCTAAAGAATGATATGCCACAAAGACATAACCAAGAGAGACACAAGCAATCAAGCAATCAAGAGATACCAATTCAAGCAAGCTATCAAAAGATACCAATTGAACCAACTAGACCAATGATCCTACGAGCCACATGAATAAAGGATATTATGATAAGAGCAGAGCAGTGTTCTAAAGAAACTAGAGAAGCTCCCCATGATTTGTGCACATCAAGAATTTTTGTATTTGGATACAAAGTGCACAAAATAGGATCATAGCTCCCCCAAAATCAATAGAAACTTACAACAAGTGCAAGTGAGCATATAGGAAACTAAGCCTAGTACTTGCAACAAACACATGGTTGAGCAACAAGTAAGAGAGGCAACTTAAGAGTGGGCTCAACCAAAAAGATGTGTGTGAGTCAAGGCAATGCACTTGATAATCCTAATGTACAGAAGAGCATTAAGCAACAATAAAGTCTTCAAAGAATGAGGCACACGGTGCAAGGCCTATCATTCCCACACACAACTAGCGAATGGGTTCCCAAGCTTACTAATAAGCATATAGAGAACCTATGCTTGTGACAACCCACGGTGAAGATAGAAGATGAAAGCCACATCAAGACGATGAATGCCAATTAAGATGGCAAAAAAAACTCGTAAAGATAAGCATGAGGAAAATAATCTTCACCACACAAGAGCGCATCAAGATGCAACGATAGAAGACATGCACTCAAGGCAAAAGCTTTCATAGAGCCACCAAAGAAATAACATAAGAAAGACAAGGTGGACGTGAAAGAAAGGATATCGTCTAGATATGCAACTTATCTCAAGTGTATAAGATTCTAGGTAGACGAAATCATGATGATATATATATTTATCTACAAAGAAGGATGTACACCTGAAATAGTTACAACACGAAGGAACAAGATATCCAAAAGGAAGTCATACATATACCAATAAGATATTTGCTTGAGAGCATAGCACATGGCTAGATATGGTCTTATTGTATATAAATGAAAACCAGCCACACGAACATCAAAGACATCACAACTAGAAACAAGACATCATTGTTGGGATGCTTTGAGAAAGGAAGAAAGTATCACAAGAAAGAACGGATAACATGCCATGATACAACCTACACAAGGTTGATGCAAAAAAAAATGTGTGCATGAAGTATATGAAGATACTTGTTACCGAGATAACATTGGAAGGATGTACTAGATACCAATTGAAGGTACAAAGTAGTTCATTGATCATCCTAGCTTGACTCCAATAAGCACATGGTGACAACACCTTCCTTGTGAGTGAGTCGAGCATCCAATGCATCTCCACTTGTTCCTAGAACAACAACACGAACAAAATGGACCCAAACTCATTGGGACCAAAGAGTTAGAGAACCAACAACATATAGGACAAACTCCACATAAATATGTGCATATAGATATGAAAATGAATTTCATGCACATCTCATCCAATTTGAAACTTGCTGGAGTTCCCCTTATATATTGGGTCAAAGAAAGAAAACATGCCAAAGAAACTACAAGAAGTAAATATGCATGCTCAAGACTTTCAAGAACCGACACCAAAAGACAAAGAAATACCAAGCGAAGAAAAGATACCAAATGAATAAATCATCACTTGGAGGATGTCCATAAAAGATACATCAAGGAATGAGATATCCATTGATACACTCAAAAAGAAAGATGTCAAACTCCCAAAAGAGAGAATGGTTCCAAACAAACCAAGCCCTCTACAAAGTTTCATGATGGCACAAAGTACCAAACAGAAATGGCTTGCCTTCCACAAACACACACTTGATAAGGATCACAAGATGAGTGTTCTATAGAGAATAGGATAGCTCCCCCAAGACTAGTGCATTATAGAGAATTTGCATTTGAATACAAAATGCATGAGGTGGGATCACCACTTTCACTATATCTAGAAAACACTAGACAAGGTCAAGAAATTAACAAGATCCACAAGTGGTATGGAATACAATGGGAGTTGACACAATCCTAGGCAAGAGATAAAGCAAACAAAAGCAAAGGCCAATGTAAAGATGATCAATAATTTCTACCACACATAAGTGAGTACCAATTATCAAAAGACAAGAAGTATTTGGAAATAATTCCCGGTGGTAGATAACAATGATATCCGACATCATCTTCACACCAAACAAAAAGCAAATTGCAACTTGTAGAGCTAACATGCCACCTAGGAACAAGATAATTTACAATATCAATTCTAGGTGACAATATCTCAAATATACACATTTTCTAGGCTAGTAATATACACATAGCATATTACTCCCCCATAATGTGATACCAATTAAAGATAAACAAGAGGCAAAATAACGATCCAACACGAGATAATTAATGGACAATAGAATTTGAATTTCTCATGAGAATACATACCACATAGCGACTAGATAATCTTGAAATATCAATACTAGATGGTATTACTCATGTACACACATATATAGGATTGTGAGGTGCACAAAGCACATCACTCCCCCATAATGGGATATTCCATTAATCTCTCACAAGAGCCAACTAAGAAAAGAACAAGATGCAAAAGGCTCAATGCATGACACACACGTACATGATGTGCAAACCAATACACACATACTTGATTGCTCAAGATAATCAAGTTGGAAGCACAACATATACAAACACATGCAAGGAACAAAACCAAACATGCAAAGGGGTAAGTAACTATCAATGTAAACACTTTAAGCACGAGTTACCGCATGGAGAAACATTGGATATAAGATAGAAACTTGATAATTCGAATAACTTGGCTTGAGACAATTAGAATGATGAAGTCCCCTTAATTCTTCATAAAGTAGCCAAGTCTCCAATGCCCTCCAACAACACCTATTGATCAAGTTTGAGCTTGTTGGTCCCAACCAAGTTGGGTCCTAAGAGGTTAGTCACAATAGGCTTGGCTACCCAAATGGTTCTCTTCTTGACACCACTTTGAGTACCAACAAATTTGGCAAACACATTGCCAACCTTATCCTTCCCAAGAGAATAGATATCATCAATAATAATTGGGTTGGATAAGTTACCACTAGTGCATGAAGAGGCAAGGTGACCTTTCTCACGACATGAGTAGCAACGTCTACTCTTCACTTTCTTCTCACTTGATTTCTCAACTTGAGAAGCATTAGCTTGAGGATTCTTGGGAAGAGGACTTTCTTCAACTTGTGGTTGAGCATGGGATCGAACTTGTGGCCACTTCCCTTGTTGCTTATCACTAATGGCCTTCTTCTTCAATGGGCAAGATCTAACATGATGCCCTTCTACTTTGCACTTGAAGCAAAAAATCTTGGCCGAATTCTTGACTTGTTCTTGGCCCTTCTTTTTGTTCATCTTGGACTTCTTCTTCTTGTTGGAGTTGAATCCAAGTCCACCTTTGTCATTGGGGGATTTTTGCACACTCAAGATATTGTTGAGTGTGAATTTACCTTCATGACTCTTTTCCAAGTCTTTCTTCAAGGAAGTGACTTGGGCCTTAAGCTCTTTGATTTCCTCTACATGGTTAGTCTCAACACAAGTACTAGAGGAACTATAAGCTTCATTGTTAGAGCAACAAGGCAAGGAAAGCAATTCATCACAAGATGTACCAACATTGTGAGTAGATGAATTACAAGGACTAGCACATAGCAATATAGCATTTTGACTAGAAGTAGTGCTAGTATCCACATGAGGTTCACTAGATGTTACCTTAGCAATCATGGCCTCATGAGCTATCTTTAGCACATTATGGGATACTAGAAGATCATCATGAGAGCTTGAGAGCTTTTCATGACTTTCTTCCAATTTCCCATAATTTCTAGATAGCAACTCAAGTTGAGCCCATAGCTCAACATTCTCCTTCAAAATGGATGCTTCACAAGTAATAGAGTTAGTAGCACAAGCATCATCATTAACAACAAGAGGAGAGGACAACTTGGAAAACTATTTTAAATAAGAAGCTTCAAGTTGAGCATGGGACTCGGTGAGTTTGATGAGCTCACCCTTAATGACCCTTGAGCCATTTTCGAGGTGCTCAAAATCCTCAAGGAGTCTAGCATGAGCAACTTCAAGCTTAGCATTTTTAGTTTCAAAATCATTGGCCACCATAAGAGCTCTACCACGAGATTCCCTCACTCTAGATAATTCTAGAGCAAAAGTCTCCTCAAGAGATTCCTTGGTGGTTTGTTCAAGTTCAAGAGCTTGAGAGAGGTCCGCAATCTCATTAGCGTAATCACGCTCATGACCTTCCATTTTATCAATGGTGACCTCATGCTCCTTAAGACGAGATTCCAACTCATCAATATATTTCTTGCCCTCAGTAGCAATAGACATGATTTCCATGAAGTTGGAACAAGCAATTTTATTTTTAAGAAGAGCTTTAAAAATCATTTCCCCCTTAATTTTTAAGGAGGCAACATCATCATTCTCTTCATCATAATCAACATCATCATCACTCTTGCCATCATCAATATCATCACAAGATATATTGGGATTCAAAGTGGGAGATACCTTTGAAGCCTTGGCCACAAGGCAAAATGCAATAGATGATGATTTAGGATCCCTTGAAGGACCATCCAAGACCACATCTTGTTCCATGGAGTGTTGGGTTTCCTCTACACTGTTAGCATAACAACTCGAGGAAATACATGCATTTTCATCATGGCAACGAGATATAGCAAGCATATCATCATAAGATTTAGTCAAGCAATTTCTACATGATATGCAAGGACTATCAACACAAGCATGTGAAACATTTGGAGTGCTCGAAGTGCTAAAGTCCAAAGATGAAGCATTGCAATAAGAAAGTGATGAAGGATTATCAACAATGATCCCACTATCATCATTGCAATGAACACCACTACTCACCATGTCATTACCTTGTGGCAAACCACACGTAGGTGAAGTAGAAGAAGTTGAGAACACAACACGGCCGGAGGTGGAGGGAGAACAATCATCCCCACAAAACTTGGACACGCCATATTTATCTTGAAGCTTTGTCCACAACTCATGAGCATCCCGGAACGGCATGAGTTGAAATATAACTACATTGCTCAAAGCATCGAAAAGCACATTAGAAGCTTGAGCATTGAGATAAGAGTTTTTCTCATCCTCTAAATATAATCTTAGGGGATCCTTTGGAGGAGAAAAACCCATATCTACAATTCGCTCTAAATTTGGGTCCATGATCCTAAAGACGTTAAGCATGCAAATAACCCAAACATCAAAATTTGTGCCATCAAAACTAAGAGTGTCGGAGAATCCTAATCCCCTAGTCGACATCTCTACTCTCTAGGCGGTTAAGCCTAACAAAGAGAGACGAGGCTCTAATACCAATTGAAAGATCGTGGATGTCGCCTAGAGGGGGGGTGAATAGGCGTTTTAAAATAATTACGGTAGAGGCTTGAACAAATGCGGAATAAACCTAACGGTTAATTTGTCAAGCACAAAACCTACAACAACTAGGCTCACCTATTTGCACCAACAACTTATGCTAAGCAAGAAAAACTACTTAGGTGATAGCAAGATATATGACAAGAAACTATATGGCTATCACAAAGTAAAGTGCATAAGTAAAGGGCTCGGGTAAGAGATAACCGAGGCATGCGGAGACGACGATGTATCCCGAAGTTCACACCCTTGCGGATGCTAATCTTCGTTTGGAGCGGTGTGGAGGCACAATGCTCCCCAAGAAGCCACTAGGGCCACCGTAATCTCCTCACGCCCTCGCACAATGCAAGATGTCGTGATTCCACTAAGGGACCCTTGAGGGCGGTCACCGAACCCGTACAAATGGCAACCCTTGGAGGCGGTCACCGAACCCGTACACTTTGGAAACCCTTGGGGGCGGTCACCGAAACTCGTCAAATTGCTCGGGGCGATCTCCACAACCTAATTGGAGACCCCGACGATTGCCCGGAGCTTTACACCACAATGATTGAGCTCCGAACACCACCAACCGTCTAGGGCACCCAAGCACCCAAGAGGAACAAGCTCAAGGGTACCAAGCACCCAAGAGTAATAAGCTTCTCAACTTCTAACTTCCACGTATCACCGTGGAGAACTCAAACCTATGCACCAACTGCAATGGCAAGGGCACACGGAGTGCCCAAGTCCTTCTCTCCCAAATCCCACCAAAGCAACTAATGCTAGGGAGGAAGAACAAGAAGGAGAACACCAAGAACTCCAATATCTAGATCCAAGGGGTTCCCTCACATAGAGGAGAAAGTGATTGGTGGAAGTGTGGATCTAGATCTCCTCTCTCTTTTCCCTGAAAAACTAGCAAGAATCCATGGAGGGATTGAGAGTTAGCAAGCTCAAAGAAGGTCAACGATGGGGGCAAAAACGAGCTCAAGAGATGGGGAACCATTGGGGAAGAAGACCCCCTTAAATAGGTCCCCACGAATCTGCCCGTTATGTGCAGAATAACATAGGAGCGGTACAACCGCTATGAGCACCGGTACAACCGGTAACAGGCAATAAGCGGTACAACCGGCCCACAACCGCCCAACAACCGCACCACATCAGAAAATAGTCCGGTGGTAGAGCGGTACATGGCCGATACAACCTCTGGACCAATTCTAGAGCGGTACAACCGCTCCAAACACCGGTTGTACCGGTCAACCGGTACAACCGCTCTATGGGGTGGTACAACCTCTCTATGTAAAACAGGCAATATCAAAACAGCCACAACTTTCGCATACGAGCTCCGAATTCGCCGAAATCAAGTTTGTTGGAAAGCTAACGACATGGGCTAACACAATCTTGATAGAAATATCAATAAGAAGCAAATGAGAGAAGGCCCATAAGAAAATGGTGAGAACCCTTCCTCGGATAAGACCAGTAAAACCTCCAACACCGAAAACATCATAGAAGACGCATGCGAACTCCGTTTTCGATGAACTCAAGCTTGTCATAAAGATGACCATAAGCTCTAAGACTCACAAAGAGGACCAAACAAGAACCAAGAAACATGATGCAAGGATGCAATGGTTTGAGCTCTCTACTAACGATACGATCAAGCTACCAACTTGAGAGCCCCCCTTGATAGTACGGCAAACGATCCTATAACCCGGTCTCCCAACTACCACCACGAGACCGGTAAAATAGAAAACCTATCAAGGGCAAACCTTTGCCTTGCACATGGTCCACTTGAGCTAGATGATGACGATCTTGACTCCCTCAAGTTGGACCACCTTTCTTGATTGCGTTGGCTCGATGAATACTAGATGATTGCTCCCCCATAGTCCACTATGGATGAGCCACTCTTCGGCACATCTTCACAAGTCCATTTACACCACAATGGATGGCAAGATTCAAGCACTTGATCTCTTCGTGATGCTCCACTTGAACTTGCACACGGCAATCTTGATGACGATCATCACTTGATGTCAACCTTTCCATGGGTTGTATGATATCTTCCTCTTGACGCAAGCCCATGGACATGTACCTAACCCCACATAGAAATCTCACATAGACCATGGGTTAGTACACAAAGTGCAATGGAAAATGCTTACCATACCATGGGATCACTTGATCCCTCTCCGTACATCTTCTACGCTTTGGGAGTTGATCAACTTGATTCACTCTTGACTTAGTCTTGATCAATCTTGAATCTTTCCAACTCTCTTCATTTGGATGATGTCTTGATGGTAAACATGAATGATCACACAATATTCTTCTTCAAGACATGCTTGCAACAAACTCAACACTCACATGACCAATCTTTGGATAATTCCTTAATAGCACCTTGGTCAACTCATAAACTCCTTGAAACCAATACATGGAATTCAAGAAAAGCCTATGGACAAATCCTTCAAATATAACTCAAGACAACCATTAGTCCATAGAGATTGTCATCAATTACCAAAACCAAACATGGGGGCACCGCATCTTCTTTCAATTACTTAGGGAGAGAATGCCCCTTTAGCTAGGGAATGAGAACTGAAGTGTACGAGACTCTAAATGTACCGTTCAGTTGGGAGGGGTGGGAATTTAGAAGATATTATGCATGAGAAATGAAAGGTAATTGTGTTAGTGAGTCTATTTAACCTTTCGTCATAACTTAAGTTATTTTTCCTTATCTGGTCACCCGTGAGTTCCCATGACCCAAACAAAGAAATAAAGTTTCAATGAAAGGTTAGGAATAAATTGGCCCATTCTATGTCTAATTAGAATAATTAAGGATACATAATTACGTCTAACTAAAATAATTGCCCATGTGTTACGATAGAATATAAATATTCTAGGGCGTTAGCCCATGATTTGCATGCCCATATTAATAGATTGTGCAAATAAGTGTTATGAAATAAAATCATGGATGTGATTAGTCTGCCCAAACAATTCTAAGGTATTATTGGTAAACATGTACCGGCTTACCATGGAAACATAATTTTATTTGGCAAGTAAACAAAAGATGTGACAGTAAAGCCGGTTTCAAGGAAAACTTTGAAATAACCAAAGATAAAAAGATAAAAAAAATCAAAACTGAGAGAAAGGAGGGGATCGAGAAAAATGAATGTGGTGACATACGAGTATAATTCCCAATCCTAATACTAATCTTCTCCGTAATACTTGCATACCATTAAAAGTGACGCATCTCTCTTTGCCTCTTCCCCAAGAAGCAACTCCAATGAGACTAGGGTTTATCCTCCTCCCATCGGCGTCGCGACCGGTTCTCTCTGTCTTTAATGGCCTTTAGGCCGTGGAGATGTGGAGGACCCCAACCCCTCGCCGCTGGAAGGGATCACACTCTCATTCTTGTTTGGTTCATCGTCCCAAGTTTAAGATGTTGTTTCCCTGCTGAGCATGTTGGTACCTCTGTTGGGGCCGTGTGGCGATAGTGATGTCCTGTAGTAGGAATAATGCCTCCCATGTCTGGTCCCCGCCCCGATGGCGCGTCTGGCATCGGAGGAGGACATGTGGTAGTGTGTCTCCGTCAGATCTCATGAGATTCGATCGGTGCTGGTCTTCGGTGGATATGTTTGGATCTAGTCTTCGTTCATTTTTGATCATGTGTCTACATGTTAGATCCTTCCGATCTACGCTTCTCTTCATTTGCAACGATTGTTGTTCTAGTGCGTTGGTACTATAGGGCCTTACACTACTAGGAAAAGGCCTACTAATGGCGCACTGGTTTTGCCTACTAATGGCGCATTACCAGTGCGCCATTAGTAGCACGCCACTAGTATATTTTACTAATGGCGCACCACTGGTGCGCCATTAGTATCTGGTATACTAATGGTGCACCAAGCAGTGCGCCATTAGTATATTACACAATGCGCCATTAGTGTGCCTCCCGGGGGGCCATACCTAAGCATGTGCTTTGTCATACTAATGGTGCATGCTATGTTGATGCGCCATTAGTATCCTTTGGCATACTAATGGCGCACCTGGTGGTGATGCGCCATTAGTATGAATATTTGGTTTTTTTTACTTTTCTGATTTTTGCACAGGTTACAAAATATATTATTGGATAGAATATAGACAGCACCACACAACAACATTAGATTCATCGAATACAATAGAAGATTAGTCTCCGAATACAATTCATCATATTAGTCTCCGAATTCAAAAGACCGAACAAAGATAAAACATTACAAGTCTCAAGACCGCGAGTATCGAGTTTGTCTTCACATTACAAGTCGATATCGATCATCTAAACTACCATCACATAGAAGAGAGTTGTGGTCATCACGATGAGCATCATTGCGATCAAACTGGTCTTCATCCGGTTCCTCCAACGCTCCCTCCTCTCTCCCGCTAGATAGCGGGCGTATCTAGATTCGGCCTCCGCCCTAGTGGTGTACCCTTTGTAACTATTACCGCTGAAATGGTGAACCTGTCTCCAACACTCCTCCCAGTCGTCGTAGACTCAGGGAACCTTACCCTTGTACACGACATACGACGGCATCTCTATGCACAAGCCAAACAACAGACAATACATAAGCAATATGTAAGTATGCAACAAAAGGATCGGAGGAGAAAAGCAAGACATTAATAGCACGATTCATGGTCCTACTAATAAATAGCATCGATTATATCTAAGTTGAATGACTGTCCAAACCAAAGAGATATACGAATTCATTAGAGTTTAATTACAACATGAGCCAATCAATGTTTCAGAACTACACATCACTACTTTCGACTCGACTCATCGGACAGGAGCGTGGATGAAGCCACCGTCTGTTGTGATGGTCATGAAATCGCGGTCGTTGTCACCCTGCATTTGTAGCATTCCATCTATCTCATTGTTGGATGGTTGATATCTGAGGAAGAACTGCCCCGACGTATGAAGGACATCTTGATGGATGATGTCCGCAAAGTCCGACTGGATGCGAAAGAATTCTTGTCTGAGGTCCGCGTCCTGGATTGCCGACAAGTTCGCGGCCCAATCTTTGAGATTATCTGGTAGCAGAAGTTGATGATGGTCCCTTAAGATCGCCCGCATGTGATGGAGGGCGTAGTAGGCATCCTTCTGACCGCCAGGCGGCTGCTTGACGCAGCAGAACTTCGTATTGTGTGAGAACATGTGCTTGCCGTACTTATGAACAGTCCTGGTGAAGGTGCCTCCAGATTTGGCATAGCCGGGGAGAACATCATCAAGAACTTTCTTGACATTTGTGTAGTCTATCTTGGAGTTACGGTTCGGGTCGAAATACGTGGCCATGGAATATTTCGGGCTTAAGAGGATGAGTGTGAAATGTGTGTCACTGCACAGAACACGGAATGTTAGAAAAAAAAGAACGATCAAAATCTAAGAAATCATATGTTACGGGGCGGTTAAGGGATGACTTACTCGGGAAAGTAAGCCAAAAGGAAGTTATCCTTATCTGGGTTTGCCAGAATGACGCCTTCAAGGTGTGAACTCACAACTTGGCGGTCCCCAACGCTGCTCAAGTACTTGGCACGCATGTAGAAGGGGTCGACTATCACGATGTCCGGGGTCTTGTCTCTAATGATCCGCATCTCCATACTCAGCGAAAACAGCCGAACGAAGGTGTAGTGCAGCGGATGAAGGTTAAACATAGCAAAGATGTCATCAAACCGCAGGACGATCGTACCCCCGATGTCTCCATCCACAAAGCCCTTGCCCTCTGGCACCTTGGCCACGAAAACCGGGTATGCCACATCCTTCTCTCTAAGACACCGCTTCTCCAAAGAAAGAACACTGTTGTGCAGACTCCGTATAGCACCGGTTGCAGCATTCAACATATTTGGCGGTAGCATCGCCCTACCCGCCACAAGCACCCTCCTCGAGATATCCTTAGGTGAAGGTGGCCCGTCCTGAGCACGGATCGAACTTGGTGCCGGCTGGCTCGCACCGGCGCCCTTGTTAGTCTTTCGTTTTCGTCCCTTCTTCTTGATCTCCTGTAATGGGACTGAGTTCTGCTCACAGACCGCCTTCTTGAGCGTGTTGGGGCTGATAATATTTCGCACCTAAGCTATCTGAGGCTCGGTGAAGGCGGGAGCTGGAGGCGTCTCTCGAGAACTGAACGCCAGACGACGCCTGTTGCAATTGGATTTCTCCGCCGTACCAGCTAGATTGCGGTCGTCTTAGTTGTGTTCTTGAGAAAGAGGCCCGCAGAACTCGTCAGCGTACCCATGTTCGGCAAAGTACTTATCGACTTTGGTAAATGTACCATCGCCGTTGCCGTCGTCGTCCGGATCCTATGCCATAGGGCTGTCCGGATCCTGTGCCATAGGGATGTCTGACATAGGGATGTCCGGCAGGTCCGGTAGCGTTGCGGCGTTCTTGCCATGGCTTGGCACTGGCACGACTAGCGGTCTTGTCTGTGGGGTGGTGTCCCCCACCCTCAAACGAATCTGGCTCTTCGGCCAAAGCAGGGGCCAGTTTACGCAGGCGCTGAGGGTCATTGTCGGTGTCAAAACCGGCGGATCTCGGGTAGGGGGTCCCGAACTGTGCGTCTAGGCGGATGGTAACAGGAGACAAGGGACACAATGTTTTTACCCAGGTTCGGGCCCTCTCGATGGAGGTAAAACCCTACTCCTGCTTGATTAATATTGATGATATGGGTAGTACAAGAGTAGATCTACCACGAGATCAAGGAGGCTAAACCCTAGAAGCTAGCCTATGGTATGATTGTTGTAATGGTTGTCCGTCCTACGGACTAAAACCCTCCGATTTATATAGACACCGGAGAGGGCTAGGGTTACACAGAGTCGGTTACAATGGTAGGAGATCTACATATCCGTATTGCCAAGCTTGCCTTCCACGCCAAGGAAAGTCCCATCCGGACACGGGACGAAGTCTTCAATCTGGTACCTTCATAGTCTTGGAGTCCGGCCGATGATGATAGTCCGGCTATCCGGACACCCCCTAGTCCAGGACTCCCTCAGTAGCCCCTGAACTAGGCTTCAATGACGACGAGTCCGGCGCGCATATTGTCTTCGGCATTGCAAGGCGGGTTCTTCCTCCGAATAATTCATAGAAGATTGTGAACACCAGGATAGTGTCTGGCTCTGTAAAATAAATTCCACATACCACCGTAGAGAGAATAATATGTACATAAGTTCAATCTGCTGACGTATTTTGTGGCGTGATGTCACACCACTACCAAGCCTTTACTTGAATCATTTTTACTATACCACCTCAGCGCGTTTAGCGAAGCGGTTTCCTTCGCACGTCTTGTCGAAGCAGAGATCGTGTTCCCCTTATTCCGGGATTCCCATCAATACGGACGTGGGTAACCCAACCGTGCCCGTTGCCACGCCTCCTCTATCGAAGGTGAGTCCCAAACAGTCACGGGGACGGCTCTTGGTATTCTCCCTCTTTATAATGGGACCAAGGCTCGTTTCTTTTCTTCAATCCTCAATCGAATCTGCCCCTCGCCCTGAGTTCCAACACCCAGAGCCTCAGATTCGAGCGCCTTGGACCTTCAACGATGTTCGGCTTCGACCTACAGGGCCGGTGGATGCCCTCCTCCGTCACGGAAGAGGACGTGCAAAAGCTGAGAGAAGCCAAGTACCTGACCTATGAGATTTCGCATAGGTTGCCCGCCAAAAGGCAAGTCATTCCTACTCCCGAGCCCGGCGAAAGCGTCGTGTTTGTGTCCCACCTCCGTCGGGGTTTAGGCTTCCCGATGGATCCTTTTGTGAGAGGGCTCATGTTTTACTATGGGTTGGAATTCCACGACTTGGCTCCGGAGTCCATCCTCCACATCTCATCATTCATTGTCGTCTGTGAAGCCTTCCTCCGCACAACCCCTCACTTCGTCTTGCGGCTCAAAACCTTCAACGTGGAGCCGAAGATGATCGAGGGGCGTCAAGCAGAGTGCGGCGGGGCAGTTGTAAGCAAGAGGGCCGATGCTCCATGGCCCGAGGGCTCTTTCCAGGAGGAGCTCGGCTTGTGGCAACATGAGTGGTTCTATATTACCGCTCCCAGGGGCAACAGGCAGAAGCCGCCGCCCATCTTTCGTCGGGCTCTCCACAACGGCTGATGTCATGGGTCAACCAAGGGCTCAACTGGGGGCCGTCAAAGGACGTACCCATATTGCAGGGCCGGATTCGAGACCTCCAAGAGAGGGAGATCAATCTGGTCGTGGTGATGCAGGTTATGCTGATCAGGTGTCTTCTGCCCTGCAAACGTCGCCCTCTTCGTCTGTGGGAATTCAATCCGGAGGGACCACGAGTTCTCCAACACTTCATGGGTACGACACCCATGGAGATGTACAAATTGTTCTTCGGATCACAAGAGGTGTGTCCGGAATTAACCGAGGACGCCGGCCTAAGCTGCAATCGCCCGGATACACTAGTAAGTAGCTCTGTGTCCGGACATACCATTCGTTTGCATATCTTCGATTTGCCTTTTAACCAATTGTCCCCTGAACAGGAGTGGATAGCGCAAGCAAAACTGATACGGTGTCCGCCCCCCTTCCGGAGACCACCCCGGATCCCGTGTTGGTCAAGATGCTGGAGGTTGCGCCTTCGGAGGAAGGCAAAGGGGAAAACAGAGAAACTACCGCCTCTACCAAGGAGGCTTTCGAGAAAAGGGGGGATCGAGAATCCCTCCTTCCAAGGGGAGAAGAGGACCGCTTCCGAAAACCCGGAGGCCAAGGCCTCAAAGCGGGGGAAGAGATCTTCATCGGAGGGTCCTACGCCTGGGGAAGCCCTGGCCGCACCATCTCCCCCATGGAATCAGCCCTCCAGCGAGCCGTAAGTAGAAAAAGGGGAGTTTTGTGATAAGGGACATCCCTACTTTTGTTTCTGAGGATAACTGAAATTTTTACCTTGTAGTTCGGATCTCCGTCCTTCTCAGCTGAGCTCGTCTTCGGGGGACCTTCGTCCGGAGATGGTGGAGAGCGAGACGCCTCCATCTGCCGCACTGTCAGGCGGGGCGGACGACCCTGAGGTGTCTTCACGGAGGGCATCCCCGAGTCCGGCAGCGCCGGGGAGTTCGGCACCAACTGGTGTACGGCCGGGGGAGCTGAAGGATCTGCTTGAGAAGGCGTCTATCTCAGAAGGTCACCGTACATTGATGAATACGGTGATTGAAAGAATTTTATTCGCCGAGGGCGGGTTGCGTGATGCCGTCAGAAGTTTGCTGGCAGGGTTTGAGGTACATAAAAATGACATACCTTTTGACAGCTTTACACATAAAGTGCGCCCTGTATAGATAGTAGCCCCTGAGACTCGGTATGTTGTCGAAAACGACAGCGTGCCGAGGATCATAATCTCGGGTATTAATTTTCGCCTTTCCTACGCAGGTGGCGGATAGTTTGGTGGCCAGCCGGACTGATGGAGTTGCTGAATTAAAGTGGCAACTCGACGTTGCTGATGCGGACATCGCGCTGGTCAATAAACGACTTGACGAGTCACAAGGTAGGTTGTTTCTCCGTGGTCACCTAGTTAGGGAGTTGATGCTCACTCCTTACAACATGTATGCTTAACGCAGATGGTGCCGCTGCTATGGAGGACCTTCGAGCAGAGCTTGCTCAAGCCAAGGAGCAGGCCCGGAGGAGTGATGCGGCTGCCTCGAAGGCGGCCGAAGAGCTAGAAGCCGAAAGGGCTGCTCACTGCCGAAGCAGGGGGGAGATGGCCGAAATGGCCGTGAAGCTGAAAGATGTAACCAACTGCTATGAGGTTCTTGAAAAGGAACGCCGAGCGGAGCAAGAAGACCTGAAGAAGGCCACCGCCAAAGCCAAGGATGCCCGTTCTGCAATGAGGGCTATAAAGGAGGAGTTGCGTCAGGCCGGAGACATTGTGGCTGGTAAGCCCTTTCTGCTGCGTAGGAGGTTCACAGATCCGAAGTATGCTCAGCTTGGCTAGCTGTGGGGTTCGGAGGATCCTTATATGGATTTAGCGGCGAGTGCGGCAGATGCTGTTGTGCACTTCTGAAGTCAAAAGGATCACGAGACGGAAGAGCTTTTTTGGTCTCAATTCCATAGTCCGGAGCGTTCACTTCCGTTGACCGATCGGCTGGCTGAGTGGGCTGAGCTGAATAGATTGTCCGGACTTGCCATGACGGATGTAGTGACTCATATCTGGCCGGATAGGCCCAAGCCGAAGAGTTATTTTGGCTTATTGCAGCAATTCCTTGGGGCGGTGCCGCATATCAAGGCGATGAAGCGGTCGGCCTGCATAGAGGGTGCACGGATGGCCCTCGCCCGTGTGAAGACATACTGGACGGACATGGATGCCACCGATGTTGCAACCCGGGGTTCGGACGAGAGCCGGTTACCCGCCGAGCACTATTTTGGGGAAGTTCTGCGGGGTGCTCGTGCAATAGAGTCGCAGTGCTCAAAGAATGTCATGTTCAAATGATCTTTATGATTTGTAAAATGATATTTATAATATAAGTGCTTTTTATACTTGTGCGTTCAAGTATTGAAATATCTCATGTGCCGCCGTTAATGTATACTTGTGTATAACCTGAAAGATGGCAGTCTTCGACTTCAGCCCTCACGCACATGGTGCGGGGGTGTTTGCAAAAATAGCGCATTTTCACACTTAATCCAACGTCTTGGTCCTGTGAAGGAGGTGGTAGCGTAGCAAACGAGGCAACCGGACTATAATGTTTTATCACTTTCACTTAGCCATAGGAGTTCGAGGGTGGGGCTACGATATAGCCCCTAGGGGCACCGCGCTCTCCGAATTCGGGGCGCGTATGTGCCTGACCGGGAAATGGTCCTTCGTCAAAGTGGAGGAATTCTAAACATTCCGGTAGTCGATCGAGTGGTTGAACAGTCTCTCCCTGTATCATGACAGTCAGTTTTCGGCTTTCTCTACTGAGGTGCTCGCCCGGCCGAACCGGGGCACAATCACAGTAGTTCTCCTGGTGCCGCGTTAGCCGATGATACGGAACGTAAGGCAGCAAAACACAGGAGCCGGGCAAACCCAACATTTGACCAAAGACATGATTCGGAGCTGATGCATATAAGGCCTAACTCGAGACGCCGAACACTCCCTAAGGTATTCGGTCTTTATGATAACGGGCAGAACAATGCCCTAAGCCCCTAGTGTCTAGGTACAGCGAGAATTTCTGACGCGGCTGATGCCAAAACGCCAGCCTCCTCATTGGTTATGGTAAAAGCCGTGGGATATGAATCAACAAGAGACAGTAAGAAAGGTTTACGCAAGGTCTTAATCTGAAAAGAATCCTTGCCACGGGTCCCTGCTGCACGTCTGCGCCTGTGTCTCCGTTGTGCCGTATCCTGGACGGGTGTACATGTTGTTCATCTGTAAAAAGAGAGGAACTTAGCTTGAAAGGAAATCGTGCAAAAAAATTTATTGAAAACAAAGTATGAATGAATGAATAAAGTTGAGCTTTTGTTGGCTCTTTATTGTTTGTACGCGCAGCCCCTTGTGAAGGGGTATGCGGCTAGGGAGCCCCTAGTTTATTTATGCCGGACTCGCCTAGCCGTGTCCGGGGTCTTGAACGACCTTTTAATGAGATGATGTCGCGTGGACCGGGCATTTTAAGTGTAAGAGACGCGTAGTGCGGTATTTCGTTAAAGCGGGCGAAAGCTTCGCGTCCCAATAGTGCTTGATGGCTACTTTTGAATGGGGCGACATGGAAGATTAGCTTTTCGCGACGGAAGTTGTCGGGTGATCCGAACACAACTTCTAGTAGTAAGGAGCCCGTGCATTTGGCGTAAGGGCCTGGCGTCACTCCTTTGAAGGAAGTGCGGCTATGGCGAATTTTAGTAGGGTCTATCCCCAACTTGCGGATTGTGTCCGGATATAGCAGGTTTAAATCGCTGCCGCCATCCATTAGGACTTGTGTAAATTGTAGTCCGTCGATTATAGGATCCAATATCAGAGCAGTCCATCCTGCGTTTCGAATACTTCTGGAATAATCCAGGTGGTCGAAAGTAATTGGTTTTGACATCCAATCTCGGGATTCGGCTGGGGTGGACCGTGCGACGTGTACTGTGGCGGGTGCCGCACTATTGTTCCGTATAATCACATGAAGTGAGTTTACTATTTTAACTTCTTGTGGGAAAGTCTTTTGTTTTCCGGCGCTCTGCTGGTGGGGTTCGTCGTCGTCCTCGCTTGGCGTGTCGAGCCCCTTGTGTTCGGCGTTGAGTCGGCCGGACTGTTTGAAGACCCGACAATTTCGGTGGGTGTGGTTTGCAGGCTTCCCGGGGGTACTGTGGATTTGACATATCCGATCCAAAATTTTGTTGAGGTTGGATAGCTCGTCACGGTTATCCTTAAGAGGCAGTGTTTTGTTGTTCGGCCGCGAGCTTTTGAATCCGGCGTTGACCGTCGTGTTTTTTGGGCCATTTTCTTTATTTCGGCGCTGATCCTTTTTGCGCCGTGATTTTCCATTTCCATCTCTGATCTCGGATGTACTTGGGTCGCTGGTGCTGCATCTTGCCAGCCAGCTGTCTCCCCCCGCGCAAAAGCGGGTCATGAGGCTCGTTAGCGCGGCCATTGTTCTCGGCTTTCCTGGCCGAGGTGTCTGGTGAGCCATTCATCTCGGACGTTATGTTTAAAAGCTGCTAGGGCTTCGACGTCCGGACAGTCGACTATTTGGTTCTTTTTGGTGAGGAACCTGTTCCAGAATTTGCGCGCTGACTCTCCAGGCTGTTGGGTTATGTGACTTAAATCGTCTGCATCCGGAGGGCGGACATAAGTCCCCTGAAAATTTGCTCTAAACGCGTCCTCGAGCTCTTCCCAACTTCCAATGGTATTTTCTGGGAGGCTTTTGAGCCAATGCCGAGCTGGCCCTTTGAGCTTGAGGGGTAGATATTTTATGGCGTGGAGATCGTCTCCTCTAGCCATATGTATGTGTAGGATGTAATCCTCAATCCAGACTCCGGGGTCTGTTGTTCCGTCGTATGCCTCTATGTTTACGGGCTTGAATCCCGCTGGAAATTCATGATCCAGCACCTCATCGGTGAAACATAGTGGGTGTGCGGCGCCCCTGTATTTAGGTGTGCCATTATCTTCGAACACTCGGCGTGCTGTGTTGCTTCCTGGGGCCCTCTTTTTTCGCCCATAAATGGACCTGACCGAGCCATCTGTTTTGCGAGGATCTTTATGTGTGTCATGTGCCGTCTTGTGTGTGGCGCCGCTTGCCTCTCCTGGCCTGTCATTTGGTCATCTATCCGGCCAGGCGGCCTCTTTACTTTTTGATTGTGGGGGCTCTACGGCCTCCTCGTCGAATTCGGGCAGCAGCTTGCACTTCGGGTAGCTCTTTGCTTGATGGTTGTTGCCGTATATGTCCACGATCTTGAGTACTTTGCTCCACCTCATTCTGAGTATGTCTTCCGCTGTTTTGAGCTTCCCTTTCTGCTTCTTCAAACTTCTTGCAGTGGCGACAAGCCTTTTGTGCAGGTTCTTGTGCTCCGGTGGTGTGTCATGTTCACCGTCCACTGGTTTGCCCTGCTCTACGGCTGGGTCATTATGGGTGCTGTTGTTATCGAGGCGGGACTTGGGGCGGCGCTTCCGTCGCCGTTTTGGTTGTTTTTCGGGGGAATTATCCTTCACCGCGTCCCGTTGTTCCTCATTATCGCTCCCTTTTGGGGTGTCCACCATATATATATATATCATGATTTGAGGTGGCTTTCTAGTGCCCAATAGGCAGTGGTTCTTGGTCGTCTCCGGCATCGTCGTCCATGTCGTCGATGTCTTCGGAGTCGTAGTCTAGCATGTCGGTTAGATCGTCGACAGTGGCAACAAAGTGGGTGGTGGGTGGGCTTTGAATTTCTTCGTCGTCCGCATCCCAACCGTCCTGACCGCAGTCCGGCCAGGGCTCTCCTGATAACGAGAGATATTTTAGCGAATTCAGGATGTCACCAAAGGGTGAGTGCTAAAAGATGTCCGCGGCGGTGAACTCCATGATCGGCGCCCAATCGGACTCGATTGGTAGGGGCGCAGATGGTTCGGAGTCCGGCGAGGAGTCCGGCACCTCGGAGTCACGAGCTTTACAAGGGACAAGGTCAGTATTCGGCTCCATCTCCGTAGAGGTTGCAGCCCCCGAGGCGGCGTCTAGCCATCCGTCCTCGATCTGCGCGGTCGGCTCCGAATTAAGGGTCGGAGCGGACTTATGTGCGGCCTCTAGGGCACTGTCCGGCAGCAGAGCTAAATCATGCCCATCGTGACAGTGCGGCGCGCTCGGCTGTGGCTCGAATCCGTCGAAGATCAAGTCTCCGCGGATGTCAGCCGTGAAGTTTAGGCTTCCAAATCTGACCTGATGGCCAGGGGCGTAGCTTTCGATCTGCTCCAAATGGCCAAGCGAATTGGCCCGCAGTGCAAAGCCGCCGAATACGAAGATCTGTCCAGGGAGAAAAGTCTCACCCTGAACTGCGCCGTCGTTGTTGATGATCGAAGGAGCCATCGAGCCTATTGGTGACGACACAGAGGAACTCTCAATGAAAGCACCAATGTCGATGTCAAAACCGGCGGATCTCGGGTAGGGGGTCCCGAACTGTGCGTCTAGGCGGATGGTAACAGGAGACAAGGGACACAATGTTTTTACCCAGGTTCGGGCCCTCTCGGTGGAGGTAAAACCCTACTCCTGCTTGATTAATATTGATGATATGGGTAGTACAAGAGTAGATCTACCACGAGATCAAGGAGGCTAAACCCTAGAAGCTAGCCTATGGTATGATTGTTGTAATGGTTGTCCGTCCTACGGACTAAAACCCTCCGGTTTATATAGACACTGGAGAGGGATAGGGTTACACAGAGTCGGTTACAATGGTAGGAGATCTACATATCCGTATTGCCAAGCTTGCCTTCCACGCCAAGGAAAGTCCCATCCGGACACGGGATGAAGTCTTCAATCTGGTATCTTCATAGTCTTGGAGTCCGGCCGATGATGATAGTCCGGCTATCCGGACACCCCCTAGTCCAGGACTCCCTCAGTCATCTCATCTTCTTCGTCGGCCCCAGCGGGTCGAACCGGAGGTAACAGCTCGTCGCAGCCTGGCAGCACCCGAACCACTTCAACCCGATACATTGTTGGTGGCATCGGATTACCGTGGAACATGGGGTTGCCCGGTTGAACGATTCTGCCCATGGCGACATCGACCAACTCGGCGCCCACGAAGTGCAGAAGAGTGCAAGGAACGTCAGCGGTGCCCTGCGAAAACATGTACAGGGCGTCAGGGATGCCCAGTCAAAGGCAAGGAGATGAAGTCATCGGCCGAGAGGCTTAGTTACCGTGATGCCGTCGAGCTCGGCTAATGTCGAGGCACCGCCAACGGCGGGCATGCAACTGACGGAGGGGGCGCTTGCTGGCGAGGTGTCGGCCGGCGTACACCCGGGTCCATTAAGCTCCAATGCCCATGCCGGCGCCGGAGACACGAATACCGCCTCCGCCGGAGACACCAATGGCACCGCCGCTGGAGACACCAATGGCGCCGCCGGAGACACCAATGGCGCCGCCTGCGCGCTGTGCGAGTTGCTGGCCGTGAAGCTGGGAACCGGGGGAGGCCCCTATTGGCCGCCCGCAATCCACGTCGTCAGCCCATGAATCAACGTAGGCACCATGGCGTTGAGCTTCGTTCCCAGTTGTTGTTCCACATGCTCTTGGACAAGCTCCGGAATCCGCGCCACTTGTGCCTTGAGTGCTTCAACCTCGCGCGTCTGGCTTTTCGAGCTAGCCTTTTTCTCCTTCCGCACACCAGCGGTATAGTATGACCCCCCATTTTGTGGACAAGCCTTTGCCGGCCACACGACCAGCTGACGTCGGCTTAGTGAGCTTATCCTTGCTTTTCATTATGTTCAACGCCCTATTTAAAGGGGTGTCGAAAGGGGAGCTCTGAGACGACCCCGCGCTACTGCTTTCAGTGTCCTGCGAAAGGAACGTGAACCATTTAGAAATATTGGGGATTAATTAGAGTGCAACCATATGGAGCTAATTACGCGGGGGTGTATTCCTTACCAAAACAAGCTCAAGCGCCCTGGTCTTCGGATCCGTGGTAAGCTCCTTTGTTATCGGGTCCTTCTTGTACCGGGCCCTGACATAGTTCCTGGTCTGCTTGTTACCGCTATATTTCTCGAAGCGGGGCGGTAGGCCTTGCTCGGCACGCTCCGCGTCCTCCTTTTCCCATATAGGCTCCGCCACTCTGTAACCGCCGGGACCGAGTTTGTGTTCCCCTAAGTTCAACTCCCGCATTTCTTTCCCCCACTGACTTGATTCGGAGGTTGCGCTGCTCTCGCACTTGATCTTGAACTCCTTGTACTCATGTTCGCTCATCAAAGGATATTTCGCCTTGATCTTCTCATAAGTATCACCTTTATCAATCATTCTCTTCACCGTGCTTCTCCAAGTAGACAGGGTCGTGCTCATCTTCGTGAGGGCGGCACTGTTCACTTTATTCCCTGATAGGCGTGTGTTTTCAAATCCGGCGGGGAACTTGTATCGTTCGTGCAGCTTTGTGAAGAGGAGGTTGCGCAAATTCCCGTGGTCCTTATTCCTAAGGTTATCGGTGTTGATCGAGACGGTGCTCCGGAGAATGCACCCGAGCTGAAGCGCGCACCCCTTGACTATATGTTTGGGCTCCGTTGGATTCCCGTCGGAGTCCACTTGAGTGAATTCCTCCTTGAGGGTGCGGAGCGCATTCGGGCGCCGGTCCTTCCTTTGCTTCTTCGGTTGGCTGCCATCTGTGTGTGCGCCGCCATCATCAATGGTGGCATCCTCGGCGGCACCATCAGTGGTGTCATCCCCGACGCCAGTAGGGGTTGTGTAATCAGGATCGGTGTCTTCCGCGGCGTCCTCATAGCGGTGAGGTTGTTCCTCCATCTCCTGGGACAGCTCCCAGAATTGCTTGCCGCCCGAACCACCGGCCTCATCGTTGTGGGCCATGTTTCGCTCTAAATAGGAAAAAAGTTTGGTCAAAAAGTTGGTTATTGTCAAGGAACAAGATCATGGTCTCATCATTTAGGGTTTGTCGACACCGAGGCACCCTAAAAGCCTAAGCTTTCATCATTTAGGGTTTGTCGACGCTGAGGCACCCTAAAAGCCTAAGCGTACATCATTTAGGTTCTCATTGACACCGAGGCATCTGGAGCAGCCAAGTTAAGTTTTCATCATTTAGGGTTTATCGATGCCGAGGCACCCTAGGTTGGGCCTAATCACTTGGCTCTATTGCCACCTATGTTGGGTTTATCATCTAGGGTTTATCTATGCTAAGGAGAATTCTAAGTTGGGCCTAATCACTTGGCTCTATTGCCACCTATGGTTTAATGCAGCAAGAATAAAGGGGCAGTTGATCTACTTAGTTAAGTACTAAGATACCCCAGCCCATGCATTAGTCGCAAGTACCCCATATGTCCTATTTTTAGCAAAGTCATGCTAAAATTCACGGAAAATTTCAGCATGACCTTTGCTGAAAATAGGACATATGGAGTACCCGAATTTGCCGGAACGGAAGTTAATCGACATTCCGGCAAACTCAAGGGCCTCTCGGGGTACCTGCAAAATCATCACGACACGATGGTCGGAGACAAAACCCAGGAATATATCTTCTTGGGTGAAGACACCAGCACCACTAGAAGGTGTAAGGACTCAAAGATGCTCCTGCAGAAAAGATGAACAAACACATGCCACATATATTACACCACATTCATGGAAACAATAATGATGGTATCTTTTCATATGGACAGCCCTTTCTTTCTCCTCTTGGCTTAAGCCCTAAACCCTAAAGCTGGTCTTGTGGCCTCATCCACTAACTAATGCAGGTCTTGCATTGCACACTGCCTTACAGCTGGTAAAAAGAGCTTTGATAGGCTAGTGCATGGAAGATAGACACAAATGTTTTTTCTGCATCAAAGCATGGACACAAATGTTGATATTCTTAGTCAGTGTTTTTTTCTCTTCCGCCATTGATAGGCTAGTGCATGGAAGCTAGAACTCCAAGTACTTGTTTTGTGTGAAAAATATATAGTCAATGTCAAAGTGTTCATAAACATGGTGTTTTCATTTAGAGAAGCATATTAGACCTTACATGATCTTTGGGAACAACTAGCTTGTTCATGGTTTGTGGTAAGGCAGTAACCAGTAGCTTACCAATTCATGGTGTTTGGGGTATGGCGAAAGAACATGTCTACAACTATCAGACCATCACAAGTATCAACAGAACATGTCTACAACCATGTAACAAATCATGTCTAGTTGATCTGATGTAACAAATCTGACCATCACAAAAATCAAAAGAACATCTATACACCATCATTTAGGCCATCACAAGCATAACAGAGCAATGGTGTTTTCTTTAGTTACCTTTGATCTGGCTGCTTGGAATCCACTGACCTTCAGATCCGCTGACCAATCCACTAACCTGATGTTCATCAAAAGGAAAAATAAATGAGCATACGTGGTGAGTAGAAGGGTTTGGGGATTTAGGGTTTCTGTATGGGGTTAGAACTAGTCAAGTCTGAATATTACACAACCCTGAACATTACACAATTCAAACTACAGAACATACACTATATTCAGTGATCTTTCTAAACAAGCTACAGAACATACACCGTATTCAAACTTGCTGCTATTTAAGCAAGTTTTTGTAAGAAAACTGATTAGGACCCCCAAAAAACTTGTTGCGTTTCAATCAGACCAAATGTTTCACTTAATTTTATGAGTTAACTGAATTTACATTTAATTCAGTTAACCAAAATTACACTGAATTTTACTGTCAATTAAAATTCAGTGAGTACATTCAGGTGCGCATGCTGCAGAACTGTGTCGTTTATCTGTTAGTAGTAGTAAATTAACCACACACTAGAATTCATCTCTGAGCAAAGGATGGGCAAAAGAACATGAGTTCATATAGTTACTGTATCTAATACAACAACATGATACTGCTACTGTATCTACAACTACAACTACTACAACAACATAAAACTACTATGCATCATCTTCCTACTATAATTTTTACTCATCTTTAGAACCAAACACCAGCAAAAACAGAACCAAACTACTATCCATCCATCTAGCAAGCAACTAGCACAACTCATCCATCCATCCATCAAGCATCATATACCTAACTACTCATCAACATACATACATCTATCTAACATACATACATCTATCTAGCAAGTAACATGAGAGGAACAGGGAACAGTGACATGGACAAGAAGCATAGAGGCAAGGAAGAGAGGCTCACCCCAGGCCGCGGTCGAAGGAGAGCAGCCGCTGGCCACGCGCAGGAAGAGACGGCGGGAGGTGGTGGCGAGGGTCACGGCACCGTCCTTGGCTCACCGGCTGCTACGGAGGTGGCCGGTGGTGGAGGACGGCAGGGGCAGCTAGGTACGGAGGGTTCGGCCGGCTGGGCGCGCCGCGGCGGCGGGCCGGCAGCGGTGGCGGTGGCTAGGAACCCTAGCTGTCGTGCTCGGGAGGGAGGTTGACGCAGGCGGGGCCGCGGAGGGAGGGGGACGGCGAGGGCGCGGGTGCGGGCGGAGGGGGGACGGTGAGGGAGGTGGTCGGGTGCGGCGGGGGAAGCGAGCACTGCCGGGGACGGCGAGCACGGTTGGGTGTGGGGGGAGATGAGGCAGGGGAGGGATTAGAGAGAAATGTGAGGGATTGGGGATTTTTAGTGTGGGGGGGGCTTAGCAATGGCACACCACCCAGGGGTGCGCCATAAGTATATCCATAGCAATGGCGCACCACCGAGGAGTGCGCCATAAGTAATTTAATCTAGCCCGACTTGTCAGGTTATATACCACCTAACCCTTTATACAACAGAACTTGCCCACTAGCCCGACTGGTCAGTACGCAGCACACACACCAGGAGGTCCTGGGTTCGATTCCCAGGCTCCCCAATATTTTTTTATGCATTTTAAATCCTGTTTGATATTTATTTGTTTTTAAATATGTTCAAACTTGTTTAAATCATAACAGTAATATTTTTTTATAAAAACAGTAATATTTTTTTAAAAAATATGTTTAAATTTGTTACTTGAAAATATCATCGACGGCGGCGGTGGACCGGGGGAGGGTGCGGGGGGTGCCCGTTGGCGGCGGTGGAGCGGGGGAGGGTGCGGGGGGCCGGGTGCTCGGCGGCGGCGGTGGAGCGAGGGAGGGTTGCGGTGGGTCGTCGGCGGCGGTGGAGCTAGTGGGGGAGGGTGCGGGTGGGATTGAGATCGAGATGGAGGAGGATCGATTCCCAGGCTCCCCAATTTGTTTTATGCATTTTAAATCCTGTTTGATATTTATTTGTGTTTAAATATGTTCAAACTTGTTTAAATCATAACAGTAATATTTTTTTATAAAAATAGTAATAATTTTTTAAAAAATATGTTCAAATTTGTTAATTGAAAATATCATCGGCGGCGGCGGTGGAGCGGGGGAGGGTGCGGGGGGTGCCCGTTGGCGGCGGTGGAGCGCGGGAGGGTGCGGGGGGGCGGGTGCTCGGCGGCGGCGGTGGAGCGGGGGAGGGTTGCGGTGGGTCGTCGGCGGCGGTGGAGCTAGCGGGGGAGGGTGCGGGTGGGATCGAGATCGAGATGTAGGGGGATCGAGATCAAGTGTCCTCATGAATTCAAAAAGTGTCCATGAAATTTAAAAATATTCATGATATCAAAAAGTGCCCATGAAATACAATCGAGAAATGAAAACTACGATTTAAATACAATCGATCTTAGCTAGCTATCTGTTCACAATCTTCTTGCCCTTCTTTTTCGCAAATGGAGTTCTTCTGTGGAACGGACGTCCTTTAGGTAGGGTTGTCCTGCTTCTTCTTGTGGTGTGTGCTGCTACTTCATCGTCGTCGTCATGTTCGATCTTCGGGTCGCCGTACTTGTCGAAGTCTTGCTCATTGGCTACTCCATCCATTCCGATGATCTTCCTTTTGCCTCTCCTCACAACAACACGACTGGGCTTTGACGGGTCGGTAATGAAGAAGCATTGGTCCACTTGGGAAGCCAGTACCCATGGCTCATTTTTCGCGGTGACGTTTGCGCCCGCGGTCTTGGATTTGGCTTCGGGTATAACCATGGTGGTGAAATACCGGTCTTCTTTTAGGACGCTCTTGGCCCATCTGACACAGAACATCGGGACCTTCTCTCCAGCGTAGCTCAGCTCCTAGATCTCCTCGATCCTTCCGTAGTATCTGTCCTTGTCGTTGCCGGTGTAGGATTCCATCGTTACCCCGGAGTTCTGATAACCATCGCTCTTCATGTCCTTGTCCTCGGTGTAGAATGTGTAGCCGTTGATATCGTACGCCTCATAGGTCATCAGGTTGTGCTCGGCACCCTGTGACAAGGCGAATATGAGTTGTTCTTCCGCGGAAGAATCCTCATGTAAAGGGTACGACAGAAGCTTCTGCTTGAACCAATGCGTGAAACATGAGTTGTGCTCTTTGATTATATCTCCGTCCGTCCTCTGTTGGCCTCGGTCATTGTACGTCTTCTCAATAAAGGTTTTGTGCTCTACCACCCAAGGATCGACCACGTCTATGTGTTGTAGCGCGACTAGGTTTGCTCTTTCAAAGTCGGCGAGTCGACCCCCGAAGTCGACATGCATTTCGCGGCGACCCTCACGGTGAACCCATCCAGCGAGCCTGCCTAGGTGCCTGTTGACGGGCAGACCAACGGGGTTCTCGATGCCTAGATAATTCATGCAGTAGGAGATGCACTCTTCGGTCAGAAAGCCCCTGGCTATACTTCCCTCTGAACGTGACATGTTGCGAACGTATCCTTTGATGACACCATTCATCCTTTTGAACGGCATCATGCTGTGCAGGAACGTCGGCCCGAGTTGGATGATATCCTCCACGATATGGACCAGCAGATGCACCATAACGTCGAAGAATGCGGGCGGGAAGTACATCTCAAGCTCGCATAGTATCACCACGATCTCTTCCTGTAGCCTTCTGAGTTGCCTCACGCCAATCGACTTCCGAGAGATGACGTCGAAAAAGTTGCATAGGCCAAATAGCGTTTCACGGACGTGCGCGTCCATGATCCCACGGATTGCAACTGGAAGTATCTACATCATCAGCACGTGACAGTCGTGAGACTTCATCCCGCTGAACTTCTGCTTCGCTGGGTCTAGGTATCTGCTTATCTTCCCGGCGTAACCGTAAGGAAGTTTTACTCTTGGGAGGCAGGTGAAAAACTGCTCGATCTCCTCCTGACTTAGAGTGAAGCACGCGGGAGGGTAGTCATTTCCGGTCTTCTTGGCCTTTTTGCCTTTGCAACGACTTTCTGTGTCCTGCTTCGCCTCATCATCATCATCATCATCATTAGCGTGAAGCTCCTGCCTGATGCCCATTGATTTCAAGTCTGCCCTTGCTTTCGGCCCATCTTTGGTCCTCTCTGGCATGTTGAGCAGGGTACCAAGCAGACTCTCGCACACATTCTTCGTGATATGCATGACATCAAGGCTGTGAGGCACACGGTGGATCTTCCAGTACGGCAAGTCCCAGAAAACAGACCTCGTTTTCCATACCTTCAGCAGCGGCTCTGGCGCCTTTCGCTTTTTTCCCAGTTCTGGCGCCTTTTGCTTCTTTCCCGGCAGTGGGCAGTCTTTCCAATTTTTCAACAGCTCGTCTATTTCCTCGCCGCTCCTCGTACACAGGCGTTTTTGGGGTTCGGTTTCACCATCGAACAGATCCTTGCGTTTCCTCCACGGGTCATCGTCGCGAAGCCACCTTCGATGTCCCATGAACACGGTTTTAGAAGACCCGGGATCTCTATCTAGCTGGCGATACGTTGTGTCATCCATGCACCTTACGCATCCAGAAAATCCGTGGACTACCTGCCCTGCGAGATATCCATAACCGAGATAGTCGTGCACCGTCGTGAGCAGTGCGGCTCTCATAGGGAAATATTATTTCTCTGCGGCGTCCCACGTATTGGTTGGCGTTTTCCACAGCATGTCTAGCTCCTCCTTCAGCAGCCCTAGATACAGATTGATGTCGTTCCCTGGTTGTTTCGGCCCTTCAATTAGCATACTCATGTGAATGTACTTCCTCTTCATGCACAACCAGGGGGGAAGGTTGTACATCCACACAAACACAGGCCAGGTTCTATGTGTGCTTCTCTGGCTGCCAAACGGATTGACTCCATCGGTGCTCGTGCCCAGCATGATGTTCCTTGGATCCTTCCCAAATTCTGGGTATTCGAAGTTCAACGCTTGCCACTGGCTCGCATCCTTAGGGTGACTCAGCATCTTGTCTTTTTTATTTATCTCCGGATCATTTCTGTCATCTTCCCGCTTCTTCTCCTCCCTATCCGCGTGCCAACGCAGGAGCTTTGCTTCCTTAGGGTCCGTGAAATACCGCTGCAGACGAGGAGTGATCGGAAAATACCACACCGATTTTCGAGGAGCTTTCTTCCTCTTCTTGTATCGAGTGACGCCGCACACCGGACATATGGTAGACTCCGCGTGCTCGTCCCGATAAATGATGCAATTGTTCATGCACACATGGTATTTCACATGCGGTAAATCCAGAGGACACACGATTTTCTTCGCCTCCTCGAAACTGGTCGGGCACTTGTTCCCCTTGGGAAGACGTTCATGCTAGAATGACATGTTCTCGTCGAAGCATGCGTCGGTCATTTTGTGTTTTACCTTCATCTCCAGAGCCATGAGCGTTACTTTCAGGCGGGTATCCTCGGGCCTGCATCCTTCATACAATGGAGTAACCGCGTCTATCTCCAGTTGATCCAGCTTGGCTTTCTCTCGGGTGGCAGCTCTTGCGTTATCCGTCTGCTTGAGAAGCAGCTCTTGAATATGAGGGTCCTGCACCCAGCCTCCATCGTCATCTGCTCCGGCATCTTCATCTTCATGATCATGCCCTTCGTCTTGATCTTCCTCATCGTCATCTACTACATCTTCTACATGATGATTGTGTACAGCATCACCGCCGTGATCATGTCCTGGAGATTCTTCGTCTTCTCGCCCGCCCTCGCCGCGGTGGTACTTGTCTTGTTGCCCTTCCTCATTTCTTGCCCGGCCCCCATGGACGACTTCATAATCATCTTCATCACCTTGCCACCGATAGCCATCCATGAAAGCACGCAAGAGCAGGTGGTCCCGCACCTGCCCGGAATCCGGGTCCGCAGTAAGGCTCTTCAGCTTGCATCTTCGACACGGACATCTTATCTCCGTCTCGTTCTTTTGAAGCATCTCGGCCTTCGCGGAGCTCAAAAACCTATTCACGATGCCTTCGGTCATCGTGCGGACCATGGTCGCCTGCGGGGTAGAGCAAAACGATATTTTAGAACCAAGAAAAATTTGGCATGACCTTCCCTAAAAATAGGACCAAAAAGAATGCATAGTGCCAAAATTCTCGCCGAAACGGAAATGAATCAACATTCCGGCAAAATATTGGCAACTATCGCATTTCAAATACCGGTACCTGCAAACACAAACATATATGCAACACCACAAACACAAGCAACACCACAAACATACATAGATCTAGCTAGGCCACAAAAAGTGCATGTGCACGTTGTTGGAGCGAGCTAGGGAGAAAAAAAGTAGATCTACATCATGAAGATAGCTTTCTCCTTACTTACCTATCAAAAAAAGGTAATTTCGCCACTTAATTTTGATGAATCTATGGTGGAAATGAGGTGAGGAGGAGGAGGCAGCCGAGACAAGCTTGGAGGAGGAGGTGGAGAGAATGAAGTGGGGAAAGTGAGTGGGTAGGTGGGCTGTCCAAAATATCTTGTTGGTCCCAGGTTACTAATGGCGCACCACAAGAAAATGCGCCATTAGTAACCCTGGTTACTAATGGCGCACCTGCGGGTGGTGCGCCATTAGTAGTTTTTGCAGAATAGTAAAAAAATATATATACTAATGGCGCACTGTGCAAAAGTGCGCCATTAGTAGTTTAAACTAGTAATGGCGCACTTTTACATAGTGCGCCATTAGTAGTTTTGCAAAAAAGTAAAAAAAAAAATATACTAATGTAGCACTGTCTATAAGGTGCGCCATTACTAGTTAGAACTAGTAATGGCGCACTTTGACATCATGCGCCATTAGTATGTACGGAAAAATGGAAAAAAAAATTCAATACTAGTGGCGCACCGTGTCTGTGGTGCGCCATTAGTATATAGTAGTGGCGCACTGCTTACCTGGTGCGCCATTAGTATCAATCCTATCTATAGCCCTTTTCCTAGTAGTGTTAGCATGATGACTTCTCGATTGTCTACTACAATAAAATTTGCTTGACTCTAGCAAGGGAGGGCGATGATGGTGGGGCGCATTCGCTTCAGTGCTTGTAATAGTCACTAGGTGGTCCACAAATATGGTTGTAGTTTTTCTTTTACTTGTGGTGTTCTCTCTATTTTGCAAGAAAACTTTTGATTTATTCATCATGCCACGATTGTACAAAGAACACTGAAATAAACAAAATTACATCTATGCACATAGATCACCTAGTGATGACTACAAGTACTGGAGCGAACCGAAGGCGCGTTGTTGGCATTGCCCCTCCCTCACCGAAGTCGGGCCAAACTTGTTGTAGTATACAGTCAGGAAGTCATCGTGCTAAGGCCCATGGAACCGACACATCAGAACAACAACCGTCATCAGCGAAGAGAAATATATATTGAAAGGATCTAACTTGTAGACACACAAGTGAAGATGAACAAAGAATGGATCCAGGAAGATCCATCGAAGACCATCACTGACCGAATCCCGCGAGATCTGCCATAGACACACCACCACACGCCCTCCAATGATGTTACACGCATCACTGAAACAGGGAGTAGGTAGTGAGAACCTTATTTCATCTTCAAGGAGCTGTCACCACCTCCTCTTCTTGAGTAGGACACAAACCATAAAACAAACTCATAAAACACCTAAAAGACTCCTATACCGGGTCCATCGCGCCTCCATGGCTAGAGCCACCAGAGACGGAACCCTAAGTTTTTTTAGAGAAAAGGCATGCGCCAGACTTTATAAATAAAGCCACCAGGCAAAGTAGCAACCACATGACCAAACCAACATCAACACCCTCAAACGGGCAAGGTTTAAACATCCATACAGGGCCACCAGGCTAAAGCAAGCGGCACGCAGGCCGACAACCTAGCAAGCCAAAAGAGAGCAGAATGAAGACATCAGGCGAGACTCAAGCAGCGCTAGTTTGTTGTATGAGGGAAGAAGCAAAAGCGCAAACTCTTGAAATCAGCTCCTCCAAAGCGACACAATCATCCTCCTTAGTCAATAATTTCCACTACTGCAGAAAGTTCAATGTTTTAAACCAGCAATCAGCCGACCTATTCAGAAAAATATGCTCAATAGTAAATTTGTTTTTGGTGGTCCAAAGTGCCCAACAGAGTGCTGGGAACCCAACCCAGAAGGGTCGTTTCTTCTGCCCCAACAGACCAGGGATCAGACGCCTCAGTTTGGCGAACGAGGAAGGAGCCCAGGGCACTCCCATTCACTCACGAATACAGGACCAAGCCAGTTTAGCAAGAGCACAATCGAAAAAAAATATGGTTAGAGTTTTCCAAAGAGTTACATAGGGCCCAACGGTCGGACCCGGGGCCATTCCTTTTCCTGATCTGATAAGCCACCGATAGGCGGCCTCTGATAGCATGCCATAGAATAAATTTAACCTTGGGAGGCACCCGAGCTTTGCAGACATCCTTGAACTTATCAGTAGGCATACTGCAAATAATACAACCATAGAGCGGCTTGACAGAGAATCTACCAGAGGTAGTATGAGGCCAGGTGACAGAATCCTCCTCCTCCGAGAGAACAAGGAAATTGGCAGCAAGAAGCTACTAGTCACCCAACTCTTCAAGAGAAAGGGTTCTCCTAAAACCTAGGTCCCAGACCGCGTGGGAGAGCTCAGGGATTGAGATCTCCGGAGAAGAGCAGTACGAAAATAAGATAGGGAAGGTGACAGCTAAGGGGGAATCCCCACACCACCAGTCAAGCCAGAACCGAACAAAGGACCGATTCCCCACCAAAAACTTGAAGTGAGCTCTAAAATCATCTCGCACTTTAACCAGATCACGCTAGAACAATGAGCCACCCGCGACCAAGGCAAAAGAGGGAACTGCCATTGGGGAAGTACTTGTTTTTAACAGGGCAAACCACAGAGAGCCGGGGCCCGTAGTGCAAATCTTCCACCACCACATCATGCACTTGTTCATGATGGAAGTGTTCAGAATACCTAGACCGTCGTAGGATTTGGGGCGACGGATGTGCTGCCATTTAACCAGACGGTATTTGCGGCGGTTATCAGCAGTGTTCTAGTAAAAGGCACCCCTATGTTTGTCGAAACCCGCATGGGTCCCATCCGTGAGACGATAGAAACCCATTGTGACACATGAGAAGGCAAGGCATGCATTGGTGAGGCACACCTTGCCCGCAGTGGTGTTGTACCTACCACGCCAGGGCATGACCTAATTGCCAACCTTGGCGACAAGGGGAAAACAATCTTTAGTGTGTAGTTAGAAAGGAGCAATAGAAAGACCAAGATACTTAAAAGGGAACGACCCACGCCGGCAATTAAGCCATTGGACAATTCTTAACGCCTTGTGCTCGGTCAACCCAATGACCAGAGCTTCACTCTTAGAGAAATTGATCTTCAGGCTTGAGAGCGCTTCAAAACAGAGCTAAAGAAATTTCAGATTAGCCAGGCAAAGATCATTGAGCTCGACCATGATGATAGTGTCATCTGCATACTAAAGGTGCGACACCCCTGCCGGAATGAGGTGCGAAACTACAGGAAAAATATGGCCCGCCGCAGAGGCCCTCAAAAGAATACAAGACAACGCGTCCGCAACGAAGTTAACGAGAAGCGGAGAAATGGGATCCCCTTGCCACAGGCCCTACCGTTGGTGAAGAAGTTAGTAATCTTGCCATTAACTGCCACAACAGTGTGCCCACTAGAAACAAACTGCATAAGCCTATGCACGTAGACTCCATCATAATCCTAAGTTTTTTTTTTTGAAGAGGAGGGGGCGAGCCTTGCAGTAAACAGAAACATAATCGGCTTGTCCTAGTGTTTTCTATGCTGTCACATGAATAGACTGAAAGTTTTTTCCGTAAAATTAATAAAAAAGATTAAGATACAACTGCCTGGATACTCTGTACTTTCATTCCCCTCACCAGATATGGAGATAGCAGTGGGTTGGAGGCAGGCAGGCTGGAGACTGGCGCGCACGACAAGAGGCAACGACACACAACGTGGGAGCCAACAAACAGACAGGACGCGAATAATAATCTGGGAAGCAAAGAAATGGAAAAGAAAGAAAGAAAGATAACAAGGATACTGGCGGACAGCTAGGCCCGAGCCGGGCATCAATAAAATCGGCAAAAATCATTCCAACTAAAAAATTTCGCCCTCCTTCCTTTGCGCGTCCCACCTGTCCCGCCGCGGGCCCACCGCACGTCTCCTCCTCCGTCCACCCCCTCTCTCTTTCGCGCCCGCCGCCGGCCACCGTCACCGTCCCCCCCTTGGAGGATCTCCCCGGGAGGGGAGGGGAGGGAAG
This sequence comes from Triticum timopheevii, assembly GCA_963921465.1. Taxonomy (NCBI): domain Eukaryota; kingdom Viridiplantae; phylum Streptophyta; class Magnoliopsida; order Poales; family Poaceae; genus Triticum; species Triticum timopheevii. Next base: position 417,858,134 of record OY997266.1, on the reverse strand, counting down.
CCTCCGACCGGCGAACGCCGACCATCCTCCTGTTCGTTTCGAAAATCCAGAACAAAAACGGGGTAAGGCCAGGAGGCTTCCGCTGACTCCCTCTGAATTTTACTCCATTTAAAAGCATTTCGCTGTATCAACCTTCGAGATTCTCGACCTGCTTGGTTTAATGTTAAGCACCCTTAGCAGCGAGAGAAAAGAAGGAGGCGATTTTTGCTGCAGTCGCATTTGGCGTCGCCGAGGATGCCTGATTGCAATTGGCTTATAAAATGTCAAATGGGATGGGAGCGTATATTTTATCGACATTTGTGGTGATGAGCACGAAAGGATTTCTGCAATTCGTTCGGATTTTAAAATGCTACCAGGCGTCGAACCCGTCGCCGGCGACGACGAGGCTCGCGTGGGCTGCGGAGCCCTCGACAACGACCGTCCTATCCGATTCTTTAATCCCGACCCGGTATCCCAGCGCGGAATCGTCTGACAGATGGCCGCGGAATTCTTCCGCCCCATTTTTCCTCCAAGAAAACGCAATCTTAGACATTGGGAGATTGGAGCGCCATTAAAAATTTACTATCTTCCCTTGTCTGCTGCTCTGAATATTATACTACTACTACTAGTGTATTTTTCTTCTCTAGCTGTGTTGTCCTTCTTGATTTTCTCCGACTACTACTACTTGTTCCTCCAAGAACGGACGACCGCTGTTTCCCTCTCCCCTCCTCCGTCTTCCTTCCCCCCTCCGTTCCCCAACGCCGCGGCGTGTAAGCTTCTCTTCTCCATCTCCTCGGCTCGAATCGCGTGCGGCGTAAGCGAAATTGGCAGAGGCGAATCACCATCGCCAGGCAAAAAGCCAAAGCTGCTCCTTTGCTTTTTGAGCGACGCAAGTTTCCTCTGCTCCCCCCACGTTTCTGAGCTGTTTTCTGTCTGTGTCTTTCTTGCAGGCGGCCGCAGGAGCGGGAGCGTGTCGTCAGGCTTTGCTCTGCTGCCGTGCCAACAAGGGTTAAGGTAGGCGCCGCGCCACGCCATGGGCGCCCCTCGCGCCTGACCATGCACTCCAGGCTGCTCAAGAGGCTCGCCAAGAGGATCATGTGAGCCGCCGCGCGCCCGTGGGAATGTGGGAGATGGACGCGCTGCTCTACTGCGCGGTCGTCGCGCTGGCGCTTCACTGCGCCGGCTGTGGCTGCTCCGCGATCAACCTTGAAGGTAGGGGGCAGGCAGCTCGCCGGTGTTGTTTTCTTTTTTGGTGCTTTTGGGGGTTGAGCTCTTGGGGTTCTGGTGTGGCTGATCGATTGGGGCTTTTGGTGCTGGTGCTGCAGGCTCAGCGCTGCTCAAGTTCCAGTCTAGGGTGGAGGAGGATCCGCATGGCGCCATGGCAGGCTGGAGCGCGCGGGACGCCGACCCTTGCGGTTGGAACGGCGTCCGCTGCGCCGATGACAGGGTTGTGATGCTGTGAGTTGGATGATTTCCTCTTTGTTTCCGTCGCCTCAATGTTTACTAGTGGCTCATGAGTCTATTTGGAAAATGGAAATGCAGTTCATCTTCTGTTTAACGGGTCTTCCATTTGACTGTATCCTTCTCTCTTCAAGAGTTGTTTTAGTGTTGATTTATTGTTGAATGGATGCTGCATCGGCAACTGCCCCGTTTATTCCTAGTTTTCTCCTTCACAGTTATCGTTGTTTGACTTTCTTGAGTACTAAATGCATCAATTGAGTCTATTGAGTTACTGTCAACACAAGCATGTCTCTTCTTTGTGTAGCAATTCAGAGAAGGTAGACTTAAGCATAGAGACTCAATCTTCAACGGATTAGATACTATGAAGGATTTTAGGAGTGCATTCGTATTTGTTTTTTCCTTTTAGTTAGAAAAATTAGTACTCCTAAAATATTTCATTTTTAGGAGTACCTTTCTTGGGCTGAATAAGGAAAATGAAATATTATGTACATAAATGACCAACTCTGGTTTCTTTGCTGAATATATTGTCTTTTCTCAAGTTAGTGCTCCAAAAATATACTCATTTGTAGGAACTCATAAGGATTTTTATTGCCTATCTTGAATTTACCATGGATGCATGTTCGCAAATTCCCAGAAAGTGTTTTCTTTGGTAGCTAGAAGCCTTTTCACAAGCTTATACTAAGCTTTAACACAATTAGAAATCTGGTTATTAGAATTAAGTGTTCATTCCACCAAACACAAACAAGTGGCTACAACTAAGTTGTTATGATCGGTTTCTTCTCCTGCTGGTATTCTCAATTTTGTGACGTGGGATTGTTGACCTATAAAGTGAGACTGTTGGCTTATACAATAGCATTGAAGGTCCAAAATGGAGGCTACCTTTTATTAGCTAGCTTGATTAGATTTTTTTTGACAAGTTTGTTCAAGTGAATCACCATCAACAGAATCTTGTACTCAGCCTATATAAGATCACTGGTTGGCACAGTATAGCTTATGTTTATATCCTAGATTTTCACATGTGACGCGTCTCCAAGATTTTACCTCCTATTATCCAGAGAATGTTCCAAAGTTTTGCACATCTCTTCATTACAACGAGAATCAAGGTTTACCCGATGATACCGCCAAGCTGAACAAAAAAGAAAAGAAATTGTAACCCCCCAAACAAGAAGGAACACTAGAAAATTTTATGAAGGCAGTTTGTGCATGTGAGAGCCTGGCTTAATAGGAATGAGAGCTACTCATATCAGCAAGGAATTCCTTCTTTTCCGGGAACCCATTCGGAAAAAAGCTCCAAAGTTAAGCATGCTTGGCTTGGAGTAATTCTAGGATGGGTGACCGACCGGGAAGTTGGTCCCGGGTGCGCACGAGTGAGGACAAAGTGCGCAGAAAAGACTAGTGTTGGTCTGTGGGGCCAGTCTTGATCCCGCCAGGCGTAACAGTACAGTGCAGCCTATGTTTTAAGGCATGCCGCTGTCTCTCTGCCCCCTGCCCCCTGCCTCCACCTTCATCTTCTTCAGCATTGTGTCCATGTTGCGAAAAGAGAGAATGGGGAGAGAGATGATACTTGTTTGAAAGGAAAGGTCACATTTCTTGTCGTACTTCTACAGACCCTCACACCTAGTTTTAACCAAGCTAAGACATGTGCTCTCTTGATCTTACCACAAAACTAAATATGTGACAATTTTCTTGTAAGCGAAACATGATAGTCCAGAACCCCTCAGGATATGTTGCTCTGGTGCCAAGTTGACTTCCATACGCCAGCCACCTCATCTAGAAGTTTACCGTATGAAGGAAAATGTTTGTTTTCTACTCAGTTAATCATCAAGCATTTACCTCATCAAGTCATCATCGCTACTTGTTTTTATATTTTAGATCGAAAGGTTTATGGTGACTCTCCTTCATATGTTTTAATAGAATCCTTTGTTATTCAAGATGATTCTGTTTTGCATTCAAGATTATCTTCTAATTCCTGTGGGGTACCACAACTTTACCTAATAAATATTTAAGACATTGCATTTGGTAACCACTGTTGTTCTATTTCAGTATTTTTGAGGGGTTCTGGCTTGATTTATCATCTTAAGGATTGTACTTACTGGAACTATACTCTTGCAGGAACCTAAAAGATCTCTCATTAAGAGGTACCCTGGGTCCAGAACTAGGAGGTCTTAGTCATCTGCAGGCTCTGTAAGTACACAATTTTGTATTTATGCTTGCACAACAAATATAAATTGCTTGCCATGAGCAACAATATATTGGCATTTTTGCTAAGCTATCTCTTTGCAATATGGTAAAGAGATAAATAGGTAATTCTGTAGTTGTTGCTGCTTTGTCTTACCTTCATAAGTTTCTTGCCAGATATGAGTATCTAAACAAAGTCAATTTGCTTAAAAAATGTCAACCAACCATCAGTTAGGACATTTCAAGTGTATATATCTAACCAACCAACAACTGTTAGGTTCCATCCTTTATAGATCAATGATGTGTGCATATCAGCTTACCTCTGTGGATCAAATATGAGACAAAATCACAGAAATCTCTGTCGTGTCGATTTTACTCAGTAGCATAAAAGATGTCCATCTGTCAATCAAGCACTTGTTCCTTAATCAACTGCTTTTGGCAACTTGTGATACTCTAATTTTATGTTGCATGCGACTATAACATTTACTACAACCATTACAATGTTTTGATTCCTTGTTGTGTCTTCTTGCAGTATATTATCCAACAACTTGTTTAGTGGACTGATACCTAAGGAAATTGGTGGTCTCGCAACGTTGGAGATATTGGACCTAAGCAATAACAACTTGACTGGGGAAGTTCCACAGAAGATAGCAGAAATGGCATCACTCAAGCATTTGTAGGTCGTCTGACTGATTAACATTGTGAAATATTTTATCGACAGGCCAAATTTCATGATATGATGTCTCTTGTTCGACAGATTGCTTTCCAACAACAGATTTCAGTGGCCCATGGTCCAAAAGTCCCATGGGAACTTTGATCAGGAAACTGATTTCGACATCTATGATCATCTCGGGAGGGGTAATTTGAATCAAAGAGCTGATGATGGGTAAGGAAACTAGGATTTTCATCAATTCTCATTTAGTTATCATCATTTTTTTTCTATAACCTATTTAGGAAAAGGATTTATCAGCTGATGATAGCAGTTTTTGAATGTGAACCTTTGTAGGTTCGAGTCTGGTTCTTCCACAGAGGAGAAAAAAAAAGACACTAGCAATCTCTCCGGTAAGCTAGGGTACTGCTATGCAATTTCAGTTTTGCTCTTAAATACATCAGCTGGTACCATAACATGCCTTCTTACTTTCCCCAGCACGTCTTCCTACACAAATTGCAGCAAGAAACCCAGCTGCACAGGTTAGTAGGCGCAGACTACTTCAGGATAGCAATCTTGCTGCGCCTCCTTTCGCAAATGCTCCTCTTCCACCCTCAGTTGCTGTTCCTTCTACGGGGAGTGGATCGTTTTCAGCATTTAGTCCCAAAGCACCCGCACCTGCTGTAAATCCTCCAGTTACTCCACCCAAGTCTTCTGATACTCCTTCGGAAGCAGGGTCAACAAGATCTATGAAGTGGTTGTATGCAATTGTGATTCCATCAATTGCTCTGTTGCTTATTATCATTGCATGCATGCTTTTGCTATGCCGCAATAAGTCGGTGGCAACAATAGGTCCATGGAAGACTGGACTCAGTGGCCAGCTGCAGAAGGCATTTGTGACAGGTAAATATTCTGTTTGCTATCTTGTCATATGCCTGCTTGATTTGCCCCTTACTTGGGCATCTGTGACAAGTTTTGCTCTCCTGATGTACCGCAGGAGTACCCAAGTTGCAACGCTCAGAGCTGGAAGGTGCTTGTGAGGACTTCAGTAACATTGTGGCAAGCTATCCACACTACACTGTCTACAAGGGAACCTTATCAAGTGGAGTTGAGATAGCAGTTGTATCAACTGTGCTTGCGTCCAGCAAAGATTGGTCAAAGCATTCCGAGGGGAGATTCCGGAAAAAGGTAATTCAGTGTCACTTATAAGAGGAATAACCCATGCTGTTGCTACAATTTGCAATGTGGATGTAACACAAAATAATTTCTTCTACTTTTTTTTTTTGCGGGTGTTCTAACTTGTTTTTTTTGAACACATAGATAGACTCGCTCTCACGAATTAATCATAAGAACTTCATCAACTTGCTTGGATACTGCGAGGAGGAGGAGCCTTTCATGAGGATGATGGTGTTAGAATACGCAGCCAATGGGACACTCTATGAGCATCTCCATGGTAAGAGCTTCTACTGCTATTCTACTGTCAGAATGCTTACTGTTCAGTCTTTGTGTTCAAATTAAAATGTTTTGATTTGCCTTTTGCAGTTGATGGATTTGATCATATTGATTGGAATGGTAGGATGAGAGTAATTATGGGAGTAGCATACTGCATGCAATACATGCATGAGCTCAACCCTTGTATAACACACCCTGGCCTACAGTCAAGTGCCATATTATTATCCGAGGATGGAGCTGCAAAGGTACATGATTATGAATTTCACAACTTCTATTTATTTGATCTTCAAAGGAAATTTCGTAAGAGGTCGTTTGGTAGCCATCATTTTGAGCCGGAATCATGGAATTCATTTGTGATTCCATACCCAACCTGTTTGGCTATCATGGAATTGGACATGTCATTCATTTGGAATTCCAGCAAATGCTTATTGGGTGTTATGTCAATTCCTATCCATAACCCTGTCATTTCACTTGCCAAATGAAATGAAATGATGGGTGCCAAACGAGAACTGTATTTGTAGACAGAATTCTGGTAATATCAAAAGGAAGAAATTGAAGCACACAACTGTTACTTCATCATTCTGAACCCCTTTTCTGGACATTATGCAAAAAAAGACAAACTAACATAAATTACATGCAACTTGTTCTAAACCCCTGCAACTAAACAAGGTGAAGTACCGTCCAGTTCATATGATTTTTTTTTCTGGGGTGTGCATGTGTGCTCTTTGTATTAGAGTTAATTTTTAACAAATTGAAATAAGATCAGACATGAGGACACCATATTAAGTTTCTGCTCCTAAAACCAAGCCTTTTCACAGATAGCCGACATGAGTGTTTGGCAAGAAGTAATTTCCAAAGAAAAGATGCTCAAGAATGACGACGCCAGTGAGCACCATGAGCCAATACGTGCTGATCCAGTTGGGAATGTATGTAGTTTTGGTCTACTCATGCTGGAAATCATATCAGGAAAGCCTCCAGATTCTGAACACGAGGGCTCTCTTGCGAACTTAGTAAGCATGACAAAAACACTGAATACTTAAACTTACATAATACACAAAAATGGCATATAGAAGTAACAATGTATGTCACATTTTTTTCTCACAGGCTATGGAGTGCATTAAGGATGACCGGAGTATATCCTGTTTGCTTGACCCTACCTTGACGACTCACAAAGAAAACGATCTGGATATCATTTGCGAGTTGATCGAGGACTGCATCCAGAGCGATCCGAAAAAGAGACCAAGTATGAGAGAGGTCACCACTAAATTGCGAGAAGTGCTAGCGATTTCACCGGAGGCAGCAACGCCAAGGTTATCTCCGCTTTGGTGGGCAGAGCTTGAGATACTTTCAGTTGAATCCTAGGAAGAAACATGTTGATATGGTATGGTTCTTGCAGCAACACTGAGGTCCTGTGCGTACTGTCTTGCAATCTTGTACATCTTTGTTGCGAGTTTCTGCTTTTCTGGCGATTTCAGTGTATATGTGTGGTACCTCCTCACCCGCCTCGTAAAATGAAAATTTTCGGGTTATTCTAATTTCTTCTCGAGTTTTCTCTGTATGGTGAATGTACATGGTAATGGTGTGAAATTGTGAATGTAGAATGATTCAGGTCATCCTAGAGTGGATTGTAATCAGGAAATGCGTGATTGTGTAATGTACCATGGGGTTTACAGAAATATTCTTTATTTTTTTTAAAGGAAGAGACGGCAATTGGTATGGTGAATGGACTATACAGTCCTCTTTGTTAGACTGGTAGTACTTTGTACTCATTTCTCGTTTCCCAAGTACTTCATATATAGAAATACCATAATTCTGGGAAAGGGCCGCTTTAATTATCTGTAACACCACAAATGAATGGTGGCTGACAGTAGCAAATTTTGAACTAAAACCACGACAAATATTTTGGAACGGACGGGGATATTGGAGAGGCACTATTTCTCTTGGTCTTCGCATCAGATCCGAGTCTACTTTGGTCAGTGCCTTTTTTTAGGGAGGGATGTCCTGACGACATGCATGGATGTCCTGATGACAGGCTACTGTTCTCGGCCAAGTACAAGCTGAACCTGAATATGAAACCTTGCAAATCAAATGCTTGGTGAATTGGGTGTGCCGTAGCCAACAGCTGCTTGTTTGGGGTGTGATAATCCTTGTTCCATGCGAGGACAAAATATATTAAGGTGGAGTATCACATTGTTCGCGAGAGGGTGCACAAAAGCTTCTAGATATGTGGTTTGTTTGGCTTTATGGAGTCACTTGCGGCACGACAGCGGGAAACATTTCAACACAATCTTAACGTGGACAAATTAGAGCATCTCTAGCCCTTGTCCTATGCTTTAATCCCCTACAACCCCCCCCCCCCCCCCCCCCCTAATTTTTGAAAGATTAAACTGTTGTGCACCTGGTCATTCCCTCAAAACTTAATCCTCTAAAAAAATCTTTTGCTATTTCTTTCAAACGCTTGCACAAACATTCCAAACAAATGCATCACATTTCAACAAAAACTTAAACAATGCAAATGCACCACATCATAATTCAACTACGAACATAAACATACTTCATCCAATCCAACAAATAACTAACATAAAACACATTTAGCCAAAAGGCACCGAATTCAACAAGTTCATTTTAAAAACACCAGAACATGGTGCATCATAAGCCATCATCAAACCACAATCCAATCATGCACTCCCAACATCACCACCGGCATCACCACCTAGGAAATATGCCCTAGAGGCAACAATAAAGTTGTTATGAATTGCATTGGTTCATAATATATTTCTATTCTATAAGTGTTGAGATTCTATGGCGTTTTGTGAGTTATTGTAACACTTCACTTTGATTTTTGATAAGGGGCGCTTTATTACTTAAAAGGTTTAAGCATTACACCCGGCCTCTGCATAACTAAGATGCACACAGCCAAACAAGGTCCTCTCACAAAAAGCAAAAATAAAAAGAGGCGAAATACAAGAAACATGTAGAGTCTGTATAACGCCTAAACCAGAGGGGGGGGGGGGGGGCTAAAGAAAACTTCACTTTGATATATCATTTCAATGGGGAATGGGCGAATGCAGTTAAGCCTAACGATCAAGGGGTAGAATGTTGGTTTGATCTAACAGATTAAACAAGTCAAAAATAACGTTACAGGGGAGGGGGCCAACACCAATGTACGTGGCTCTCCACCCTAACTGATGCGGCCTGGTCGGGGGCACCCAAACCAAATTATGGTTTAGGTCTCCTGTCACCAACGCTAATTAATAAAGGGAGAGAGCTAACCACCTGCACTATTCTCAATTCAAGTACGACTCACTCTTCTCCCCCCACGTTCTCAAAAACCACATCCGATCCAAGGGGACGGTGCAGCGGCGGGAAAATCTAGCCTACACAGTGCCCGCGGCGGCCTACGGTGATTAAAACGTCCAGGAGATTGACTACGTCGACTACACCGTCGCTCGGCTTTGTCTGCAACGAGCAGGCGGTCATGTCGACCTCCGTGACTCGTATTGCACCACTAAACCCTCTTTGTTTATGTCAGTAGGTGTTGTAGACTTTTTTTAGAGAAGGAGGATCACCCCCGGCCTCTGCATCTGGGCCATGCATGCAACCATTTTATTAATTATTCACCAAAGACCTTACAATGAAATACAACAATAAGTCTCAAGCCACCATCTATGCGACAACTATCGCTACTCCTATCCAGCTGATGAAGGAATGCTGATAGTCTGGGCCTAGTACCACAGACCTCGCAGACAAGCCTAACATCTAAGACCTGAGGCCCCAACCAAGCCACTTGCCGGGTATGGGCACACACCGGTCTGGCACACTCTCAGATGCCGCCGCCGCCAACTGCCACCACTCCATCCACCACTCCATCTTCAGAATTATACCGACGCATCATCCTTGCCCGGTCTAGCTGCCGTCAACGCCACCACGGCGCCCAACTGCACCACCACCCTGCGCGCGAACTGCTGAGCACGTCGCAGTCGCCGCCGGTACACCTCAGCACCATGCCGCCAAGTACCACTAGCCGACACAACTTGAAGTCTCTGGAAGATCTGTCGTGCGTAGCACCTGCCGACCAGGCATGACAAAGAGTAGCACCTGTCAGTCAGGCATGACTTGACATCTCCACCGAACCTCTGTGCAAGACGAAGCCGCTCCACCTCCTGTCTCTGACCACTAGCACCGCTCCACAAACGATGCTCCCAAGAGAGAAACGCCACCGCAGTACCGTCATCGTCCGATCTAGAAGACCAGATCCTAGGTGTTGTAGACATGGTTAGATCATGTTCATGATTAGTGTAATCACACTTTAGATCTAACAGTTTCAACCTCCCTTTTTTTTAGAAAAAGAAGAAAAAGAGAAAGAAAACAATCAAGGCAAAAGAAGGCATGCACACTGCCTACATCTAAGGGAGGAAAAATAGTATGTTGCTTATATTTGGTCTGGCCAAACAATGGCGCATCAGTGTCATGCCATCTTTGGCTTTTGCTCCCCAACAAAACCACGCCCCCCACCGCGATGCGAGAAGGCAGCCAGCCAGCCAGCCACACTCGCGCGCACACGCCTGAGCCGGTCGTACGTCGGGGGAGAGACCACACACAAGGTCGCAACACAATCCTTCCAAGGCCTTCCCCCGCATGCACGCCGGCGAAGCGGCCGGCGTCCTCGTCAAAAACCAAATCCCCCGGTCGAACACAAACGTCCGTACGTGCACCAGTCGAGCGGCCTAGCTTCCCTCATAGTACCTGCGTGACTCGATCTCGCCACACCCTGAACAGAGCCTCGACAGATTCCTACCGAGTTGCCGAGTCATGACGCCCAGCCCGTCCCTCTCGTCATCCTTGTCGTCCTCCTCCCGGTTGCTGCGGTCGTCGTCGTCCTTGTCCTCGCAGTGCAGCACCAGCGGCAGGCGGAGCATGGACGAGGAGGCGGAGGCGGAGGCCGTCGTCGCGCCACTGCCGCCGATGCAGAAGCGAGTGCTGTCGAGGACCCACGGGTCCAGGGCCGCGCCGGGTCGGCAACTCCCGCCGAAGAACGTCGTCCGGGACGCCGGACCGCCTTCAGGTTCGATGGTCTCCATGTGCTGGGCGCTGACGGTGACAGTTTGTTCGTAATCGCATGCATAGGTTTTGACGTGGCTGCCGTATTGGGATGCAGAAATGGATTTGATGAAAGAGAGATTCGCCAAGCTGTTGCTCGGGGAGGACATGTCCGGCACCGGGAAAGGTGTCTCCTCCGCCCTTGCTCTCTCCAATTCCATCACAAACCTTGCAGGTAAAGTTAACGAGTGTACATGCAACATTCTTCTATTCCTCCCTCCCTTCTTCTTCTTCATGATGAAATTTGGCAACCGATTTGCAGCCTCCGTGTTCGGGGAGCAGCGCCGCCTGGAGCCCATGTCGGCCGACCGAAAAGCGCGATGGAAGAAGGAGATCGGCTGGCTTCTGTCGGTCACCGATCACATTGTCGAATTCGTTCCATTGCAACAGGTGTCCGAGGATGGCACCAGCATGGAGGTCACTCTCACTGCCTCACACCACTAACACCAATAGGCTTTTTCTAGCACTCATCACATATATTGCAACTTTTATCACACGCATGCAGGTGATGGGCACCCAGCTACGCAGGGACATTCTCATGAACATCCCTGCCTTGCGAAAACTTGACGCGATGCTCCTCGTACGCAAATTCTTAGGATCTTCATTCCGCGATCCTTCTCAACAATTTCCCGAGTCAACGTTGATGCTTTGTGTATCTGGAACAGGGGTATCTTGACAACTTCAAGGACGAACAAGAGTACTGGTACGTGTCGAAAAACGCCAACGAGAGCGAGAAGGGCGATGCACCGAGAGACGGCGAGAAATGGTGGATCCCAACGGTGAGAGTCCCTCCCGAAGGTCTGTCCGACCAATCGAGGAAGTGGCTCCAGCACCAGAAGGACCTTGTCGGGCAAGTGCTCAAGGCAGCCATGGCCATCAATGCAAATGTCCTTGCACAGATGGAGATTCCAGAAGAATACGTCGAGGCTCTACCCAAGGTTCACCTAATTCTAATAGATCCAATATATTTTCCTGAAATGTAGTACTCCCTCCAATCCAAAAAAGCAGTGTGGCTTTAGTTCAAATTTGAACTAAAGCTGAACTAGAGCCACGACACTTTCTTTTGGATCGGAGGGAGTATTAATGTAGCAGTATAGTTCTTCAGACAGAAAGAAATTCTAAGGCTAATCAAACAAAGTGGCTGCTTCTCTTGCAGAATGGGAGGGGAAGTCTCGGAGACTCCATATACAGAACCATAACCGATGATTATTTTGACCCCAACGGACTCCTGGACTCCGTAGACCTATCAACGGAACACAAGATCGTCGATCTCAAGGACAGAATCGAGGCCTCCGTTGTCATCTGGCAGAGGAAACTCTGCAACAAGCTGTCATGGGGCCCCGGCGTCAGCTTGGAGAAGCGCGAGCAATTCGAGGAGCGCGCACAGACCGTCCTGCTCATCCTCAAGCACAAGTTCCCTGGATCTGCCCAGTCATCGCTTGACATAAGCAAGATCCAATACAACAAGGTACACCACTTAGTACATAGAGAAGCAACAATATTTCAGTTGCTTTCCGGACGTGCTGCAGTGCTAATTTTTAGCTGCGTGCTGCAGTACTTATTTCCTATTCAATGTGCTCTTTTCTTTCAGGATGTTGGGTTTGCCATCTTGGAGAGCTACTCCAGGGCTCTCGAGAGCTTGGCGTTCGCGGTTCTGTCACGGATCGAGGACGTCCTCTATGCCGACACGGTCGCTCGGGATCCGGGGCGCTTGAAATCGAGGCGGCGGCCTAGTTTAGAGGACGACATCACTGAGTCTCTCGTCGTCGATGCCATGGAGGCCACGGAGGCCAAGTCCAGCGATTCATTTTGCTGGCAAGAGCTCGAGGACAGGAGCCTGGATTCCCGCGGTGGCAAGCTGAAGAAGATCCCCCGTATCAGCAGGAGGAAATCTATGCACGTAGACAAGGTCGAGATGAACGTATGCGGTGTTGGTGCTGGATCAAGAAGCTTTTCTCATAGGTGAGACGGGCAGTTGGATGTGGATCAAGAAGCTTTTCTCGTAGGTGAGACGGGCAGTTTTGCTTCGACAGGGAGCCATCTGGTGAGAGAGAGTCGCCTGTAAAATAGCTGAGATTGGGGAAGAAGTGATGTATATTTCCTTCTCGTCACAGCTGAGCTGCAATGAAATTAGCATAGCATATTTTGTCGCCCTAAAGCATCAATAGTATGATTGTTGCTTAACCAGCAAAATCTAAATATCACAAAAGCACATAAACAGGAATCTGCATAACATACCAGTTAAGACATCACCATGAAAAAAACACTTGCCTGTTGATTTCACAAGGTAATGACGATTCACACAAATACCACCCACACCATTTTCCTTCAACAATCTCAGAATGTTTGCAACGCAACCAACAATGACTGGAAAACTCTCAAGTCACTTGCACCGCACATAAAGTACATGAAGAAATGCACATCGACAATTTATTCCCACTAGCAGTTTGGCAGACAAATTCAAACTACATCGATATGACACAAGGTTTGGGTGATCGCTGCGATTCCGAAGCGCTGAAGCTCCTACAGTGCCTTGAGGATCTCCTCGGCACCAGAGATTGTGAACTGGCCACCTTCCTCGACGTTTGCGACGGTGACCTTGAGGTCATCAGCAAGGAGAGCAAACCGCCTCGAACGAAGACCCAATCCTTTCTCCGTAAGATCAAGCTCAAGACCAAGTGCTTTTGTGTATGCAGCCGCTCCATCAGCAAGGAACTTCACATGCTTGTTATCTGGGTATGTCTTCGCCCATGCTTTCATGACAAAGGGGTCATTAACTGCAAAACAATAGCATAGTGAATTAATCAAGTGCAATTATGGACCTAGCTGCTTTAAATCAAGATCATACGCTGAGGATAGTGTGTCCATTTGTATACTAAGGTCATTGCAATTGCAACAACTAGGCTACAGGCCCGTTCGGCGTTCACACATTCACTAGATATGAACCGGTCATTCAATGGTACCAGGGAGCTACCTTACCATTATACGGAGAACACTAAGAACTCAAAACATCTAATATATACTTTCATGTGGCCATCCATGTTCAGGTAAAAAAGTATTTGTCGGCAAAAATTACAGCAATATCTGCTTTCAGAACATGATAATGAACACAAAAAAATGCAGAAAGCATACCGCTGACAAGCAGGATCTCATCTACACCCTTGGCTTTGAGCTCTTCGGCCTGAGTAATGAAGCCTGGTACATGCTGATTGCTGCATTCATAGAAGAGAGCAGACACAATATGAGTGTTTTTTCTTGGACGCTGATAAGTCCCGAACGTTCAGGATTTGACCATGGCAAATCGAACGTTTTTTGTGGCAACTTATATTTGTTGACCATGACAAGTTTAGTTGGTAAGCATGGGAAAGCCGCCCGTAGTTTGTTTTTTGCCAGAAAATTGCCGTGCTTGTCAACTTAACCAGCCATCCTCGTGTCAACTACTTTGCCCTAAAAAACAATAGATTTTCCATGGTAAAAAATCTGACGTTCAGAATTTATCATTTACGTTTTTCTTCTGTACAATATGAAAAAGGAAAGCCTATAAAACAGGATAAAAGGAGCAATAGAATCCCGTTTTCTGAAAGAAAAAATGAGCAAAATAGTTTTGCGGCAGGGGCAGATCACCTAATACAAAAAAATGCCGATTTGCCCGCAGGGTAGTGATTAGTGAAGTAACCACTCAGATGTCTCCAACTTACTTAAAATAAATTGAAACAGTGAAACAAAATCAATCTACTAGAGTACTAGACCAAGCTCTACCAAAAATCCCGTCAAATCAGCCGGTTTAGAGCACTCGCTCAGAAAGATCAATCTATGGAAGCTTAGTTAGATGCGTCCAGGTTCACAAATTCTCATCTACATGTGAAATTTGACAGGGAAAAGCTGGCAGTTAAGCAAAATCTTGCAGCTATTACGGGACAAAGTAAATCAATTCCGGAGGAAGAGGGGATCCTGGCTCCTAAGCAAATCTAGAGCCCCTATCCACAGATTCGCAGGGCCCGGTTTCGCAGAAGCTATAAGCGAGAAGGAAAAAGTCAATCTTGGATCCATCCGCTAACAATTCGGCCTCGCTATCCATCGGCTACAAGAGGTCAAAAGCTCACTTCGTTTTTCTCGATCTGTTGACTGATTGTACTGGTGAAGGAAGATACCTGCAGGTGGGGGTGAAGGCACCAGGGACGCCGAAGAGGATGACCTTCTTGCCGGCGGCCAGGGAGTGGATGGAGACCTGCTGCATCTGGTCGTTCTCGTCGAACCACGCGAGCTGGCCGTCGGGGAGGGTGCTGCCCACGCCAATCGGAGCCATGGTTGCTCTTGCTTGGTCTGGGTTCGGGGAGGGGAGAAGGAGGGGTCTAGAACGGAAGGCAGACGACAGGGAGGGGGTTGAAAAGGGAACAATGTGGTATTGGTATCCAAGGCGAATAAATAAATAGTGGATCGCAATTGATTGGGTTAATTGGCTTGCCGGTTGGTGGCCTTGGGTGTGTCGCCGGGTGTGAACGCCGAATTCGGGCAAATATGCTCTACCCTACCCTGCTCGGCAAGAAAAAAGGCAGAATCCTGAGTTTGCAAGCGTCTTGAGACCGTATCTCCCACGCGCATCATCAAAACGTCCGGAGATATTTGGAATATTATATCTCCAAAGCATTCCACACAATTTTAAACCTTCAACGCTGGTCATCAAATTGGAGAGCAACTAGTTAACGAGCGCTCCTTCGAAAGTCTCGCAACGATCAACGCCCCTTGGCACGCTTTCAACCATTCAACACGTGTCGCGCTCCGGGCGCTTTCTCTGGATTTTATTTCTTTTTATTTTTCCGCACGCGTGTTCGACTTTTTAAATTGTTTTTTTTCGATTTTTTCAACATTTTGGTTTTTTTCGCGAGTCATGGTTTTGTTTTCGCGACAGGCACGGTTTTCCTTTGTGAGAGTCACGGCCGTGCCTCTTGGAAATGGAAAAAAATGCGTTTTCTGTTTTTTTTTTTCTTTCACGAGGGTCATGGGTTTGCTTCCGCGAGAGGCACGGGTGTGCTTTCGCGAGAGTCACGGCCGTGCCTCTCGGAAACGAAAAAAATGCGTTTTCCGTTTTTTCTTTCGCGAGTCACAGTTTTCCTTCCGCGACTTCCGCGAGAGGCACGGTTGTGCTTTCATGAGAGTCACGGCCGTGCCTCTCGGAAACGAAAAAAAACACGTTTTTTATTTTTTTTTTCTTTCGCGAGAGTCACAGTTTTGCTTCTGCGAGAGACACGGTTGTGCTTTCGCGAGAGTCACAGTCATGCCTCTCGGAAACGAAAAAACGTGTTTTCTGCTTTTTCTCCTTTCGCGATAGTCACGGTTTTGCTTCAGCGAGAGGCATGGTTGTGCTTTCGCGCGAGTCACGACCGTGCCTCCTCGGAAATGGATAAAAACGCGTTTTCTGTGTTTTTTTTCCTTTCGCGAGAGTCACGGTTTTACTTCCGCGAGAGGCACGGTTGTGCTTTCGCGAGAGTCACGATCGTGCCTCCTCGGAAACGAAAAAAAATGTGTTCTCTCTTTTTTTCCTTTCGCGAGAGTCACGGTTTTGCTTCCGCGAGAGGCACGGTTATGATTTCATGAGAGGCATGGGCGTGCCTCTTTCGGAAAGGGAAAAAACCCGTGCTCCCGGTTCGTTTTTTCGACCGGTTTTTTCATGAAAAAAAAGTTCGTCAAAACCTATCAATATGGGATCTAGTTTTGAAGATCTCGACGCGAGGAATCCAACGGTGAAAGCGGTTCGAGATTTGGACACACGGTTTGAGAGATAAAACATTATGAATAAACGGATCTACGAAAAAAGGGAAAACTCCCAGGTTACAACAAGTGGCGCGCTGCATGTGCGCCACTTTTGCAACCAGGGGAGTTGGAGTGATCTTTGCAACGAGTACTCCTTAACTAGTGATTGCGATCAAATTGAGTTGGACCGGTTAGGATGTTCGAAATCCTGCAGCCCGCTCCAAATCGAGCGGATCATGATGGACTCCGACACCCATGTCTCATCCAAAACCCCGCTCGGATCCTGGGCATCCGCAACCCTACCACTCTTTCCGCGCCAAAGCCCTCCCTCTTCGCCCTGATCGCTTTTGTCGCCTCCTATTCCGCCACCGTCGCAATGGATCCGCGAGAACCCTTCACGATGTGCACGGTCCTACCAAACCCAGGCAAGCCCGCATGCAATGCTCGGTCGGTAGAACAACAAGGGTGGCGCATGAGGGAGAGGGCCACCAAGAAGGTGGCGGTCGCGGCCGCTCAGGACGCAGCTCCTCCTCCACAATGGGCCATCATGTCGGTATCGCTCGAGCAAAAACAACCCTCCCCTTCCCCCAGTTCATTCCGTTGTACTATTATGTCGACCAGCCTAAGGCATAGCACTTTGCTGCTTTCTTCGCCTCTAGCAGCCTTCCACTATAAAGTGTCGACCTCAACACGGACTACACATTCACATACGTTGTCGCCATCGCTCGTCCAGTCATGGTTTCCGTCTAGTGAGCCCTTGTCTGTGTTGGAAATATGCCCTAGAGTCAATAATAAAGATGTTATTATTTCCTTGTTCATGATAAATGTTTATTATTCATGCTATAATTATATTGACCGAAAATTCATATACACGTGTAGATGCATAAACAACACCGTGTACCTAGTATGCCTCTACTAGACTAGCTCAATGATCAAAGATGGTTAAGGTTTTCTAACCATAGACATGAGTTGTCAATTGAACGGGATCACATCATTAGGAGAATGATGTGATGGACATACCCAACTATATAAGCTTAGCATCAGATCATATCACTTAGTTTATTTGCTACAACTTTCTTCATGTCAAGTATCTATTCCTTAGACCATGAATCATGCCACTCCCGAATGCCGGAAGAATACTTTGTGGGTTATCAAACATCACTTCATAACTGGGTGATCATAAAGGTGCTCTACATGTATCTCGGAAAGTGTTTGTTGGGTTGCATGGATGGAGACTGGGATTTGTCGCTCTGTGTGACAGAGAGATATCTCTGGGCCCTCTCGATAGTACAACATCATAAATGGCTTGCGAGCATGTGAGTAATGACTTTGGTCATGGGGATCTTGTATTACGAAACTGAAAGGATCAATATAGTTGAGTAGAGGGGGGGGGGGTGAATAGGCAACTAACAATTTTTAGCTTTTCTTTATCAAATTAAACTTTGCATCAAAGTAGGTTGTCTAGATATGCAACTAGGTGAGCAACCTATATGATGCAACAAAAATAAGCACACAAGCAAGCAAAGGCACAATACAGCTTGCACAAGTAAAGATGAGAGATAACCAAAAGAGGAACCGATGGAGACGAGGATGTGTTACCGAAGTTCCTTCCCTTTGAGGGGAAGTACGTCTCTTTTGGAGCGGTCTGGAGGCACAATGCTCCCCAAGAAGCCACTTTGGCCACCGTATTCTCCTCACGCCCTCACACAATGCGAGATGCCGTGATTCCACTATTGGTGCCCTTGGAGGCGGCGATCGAACCTTTACAAACAAGGTTGGGGCAATCTCCACAACTTAATTGGAGGCTCCCAACGACACCACGAAGCTTCACCACAATGGACTATGGCTCCGCGGTGACCTCAACTGTCTAGGGTGCTCAAACACCCAAGAGTAACAAGATCCGCAAGGGATTAGAGGGGGGAATCAAATTTCTCTTGGTGGAAGTGTAGATCAAGGCCTTCTCAATCAATCCCTAGAGAGTCAACAAGTTCGATTGGCTAGGGAGAGAGATCGGGCGAAAATGGAGCTTAGAGCATCAATGGAGCTTAGGGATGGAAGAGGTAGTCAACTCGGAGAAGAAGACTCCCCGTTTATAGTCAAGGGACAAAACCAACCGTTATCCACTTAACCAGCCCACGACATGCGGTACTACCACACCAGACAAGCGGTACTACTGCAAGGTGTTGTGGTACTACCGCAAGGCAATGAGGTACTGCCGCACCCACGGCAGACACCAGAAGAGGCCCTTTTGCATTGACGCTGTGAGCGATAGAACTGTCGGAGCATGTCGGTGGGAAACGACACCTATGGGATCACGAGGATCCCTTCTGCGGTTGCGGGGTGCGGGGTTGTGAGAAGAGCAGGATTAGTAGCCAGCACAAGGATCGTTTACCCAGGTTCGGGCCGCGAGGATGTGTAAAACCCTAGTCCTGCTTTGGTGGATGTATTGAGTGTTCTTGAGCTCCTGAACTAGCTATGGTGACTGCGTGGTTCCAAAGAGCCGAATCCCCCTCCAGTACGCCATGGGCCTCCTTTTATAGTCGAAAGGGGCTGCCACAGTGGCACACAGGAGGTGGAAAAGGTCTACAGTGCTATGAGCTTATCGCTCGTATTACAGGACAAGACGCATTCAATGCGTAGCTTAGGTATCCCCTTGCTTTATTGGGGACGGGAGCGAGGCTCGTCCCGTCCGTCGCTGCTCCTCCTTGCTTCGACACGCGCCCTGGCCAGCGATGCATGCGGCGCCATGCAGGCAGGCAAGCGGCTGAGGTGGCGCGGCGGTGAAGCTTCCATGAAGATCTGCATGCCGCCACGCAAGCGTGCGCTGAGTTGGCCTGGAAGCTGCATGTTGCCACGCAGGTGCCTGCCCAACTGGTTGGGCTGGCAGCTGCATGTGAACGGCGGTGGAGATTTGGTTGGTGCGGGCCTGGCAGTGGCCCCGCTGACGTCCTTGGCAAGGGTCTTGCCGGGTGGCCCGGCAAGGGTCTTGTTGGGTGGCCTGGCAAGGGTCTTGCCGTGGCGCGCTGTCGTCCCCGGCAAGGGTCTTGCTGGGGGTCTTGTGGGTTTCCTCGGCAAGGATCTTGTCGTGGATCACTGCCTTCCAATCCTCATCTAATCTTGAATGTTCTTTGTCTTCATAAAGATCTTCATGCCACCATGGAGGTGCCTCCCCTGTCCCAACGTAGTTGATGGTGTTGGAAACCGTGGGCTCAAGGGTGACCTGCTCCGCTGGTGTGGGCGAGCTGCCCCGGCAAAGGGGCTTGCCGGGGCCACTGAGGCTGCCCCGGCAAGGGTCTTGCCGGGGGAACCTGAAGGAAATATGCCCTAGAGACAATAATAAAGTTATTATTTATTTCCTTATATCATGATAAATGTTTATTATTCATGCTAGAATTGTATTAACCGGAAACATAATATATGTGTGAATACATAGACAAACTTAATGTCACTAGTATGCCTCTACTTGACTAGCTCATTAATCAAAGATGGTTATGTTTCCTAACCATAGACATGTTTTGTCATTTGATTAACGGGATCACGTCATTAGGAGAATGATGTGATTGACTTGACCCATTCCGTTAGCTTAGCACTTGATCGTTTAGTATGTTGCTATTGCTTTCTTCATGACTTATACAAGTTCCTATAACTATGAGATTATGCAACTCCCGTTTACCGGAGGAACACTTTGTGTGCTACCAAACGTCACAACATAACTGGGTGATTATAAAGGAGTTCTACAAGTGTCTCCAAAGGTACATGCTGAGTTGGCGTATTTCGAGATTAGGTTTTGTCACTCTAATTGTCAGAGAGGTATCTCTGGGCCCTCTCGGTAATGCACATCACTATAAGCCTTGCAAGCAATGTAGCTAATGAGTTAGTTGCGGAATGATTCATTACGTAACGAGTAAAGAGACTTGCCGGTAACGAGATTGAACTAGGTATTGAGATGCCGACGATCGAATCTCGGGCAAGTAACATACCGATGACAAAGGGAATAACGTATGTTGTTATGCGGTTTGACCGATAAAGATGTTCGTAGAATATGTAGGAGCCAATATGAGCATCCAGGTTCCGCTATTGGTTATTGACTGGAAACGTGTCTCGGTCATGTCTACATAGTTCTCGAACCCGTAGGGTCCGCACGCTTAAGGTTTCGATGACAGTTATATTATGAGTTTATGTGTTTTGATGTACCGAAGGAGTTCGGAGTCCCGGATGAGATCGGGGACATGACGAGGAGTCTCGAAATGGTCGAGACGTAAAGATCGATATATTGGACGACTATATTCGGACTTCGGAAAGGTTCCCATTGATTCGGGTATTTTTCGGAGTACCGGAGAGTTACGGGAATTCGCCGGGGAGTATGTGGGCCTTATTGGGCTTTAGGGGAAAGAGAGAGGAGAGGTTGGGCGCCCCCCAAGGCCTAGTCCGAATTGGACTAGGGGAGGGGTTGCGCCCCCTCCTTCCTTCTCTTCTCTCTCCCCTTTCCTTGACTCCTACTCCTACTACTTGGAAGGGGGGAATCCTACTCCCGGTGGGAGTAGGACTCCCCATGGAGCGCCCCCTCCTAGGCCGGCCGCCCCCTCCCCCTTGCTCCTTTATATACGGGGGCAGGGGGCACCTCAAGGCACAACAACAACAATTGATCCCTTGGATCTCTTAGCCGTGTGCGGTGCCCCCTTCCACCATAGTCCACCTTGATAATATCGTAGCGGTGCTTAGGCGAAGCCCTGCAACGATAGAACATCAAGATTGTCACCACGCCATCGTGCTGACAGAACTCTCCCTCGACACTCGGCTGGATCGGAGTTCGAGGGACGTCATCGAGCTGAACGTGTGCTAGAACTCGGAGGTGCCATAGTTTCGGTGCTTGATCGGTCGGGCCATGAAGACGTACGACTACATCAACCGCGTTGTGCTAACGCTTCCGCTTTCGGTCTATGATGGTACGTGGACAACACTCTCCCCTCTCGTTGCTATGCATCACCATGATCTTGCGTGTGCGTAGGAAATTTTTTGAAATTACTACATAACCCAACAGTGGTATCAGAGCCTGGTTTTATGCGTAGATGTCATATGCACGAGTAGAACATAAGTGAGTTGTGGGCGATATAAGTCATACTGCTTACCAGCATGTCATACTTTGGTTTAGCGGTATTGTGAGATGAAGCGGCCCGGACCGACATTACGTGTATGCTTACGCGAGACTGGTTTCACCGCTACGAGCACTCATTGCTTAAAGGTGACCGGCGGGTGTCTGTCTCTCTCACTTTAGTTGAACCGAGTGTGGCTACGCCCGGTCCTTGTGAAGGTTAAAACAACACCAACTTGACAAACTATCGTTGTGGTTTTAATGCGTAGGTAAGAACGGTTCATGGTAAGCCCGTAGCAGCCACGTAAAATTTGCAACAACAAAGTAGAGGACGTCTAACTTGTTTTTGCAGGGCATGTTGTGATGTGATATGGTCAAGACGTGATCCTATATTTTATTGTATGAGATGATCATGTTTTGTAACCGAAGTTATCGGCAACTGGCAGGAGCCATATGGTTGTCGCTTTATTGTATGAAATGCAAACGCCCTGTAATTGCTTTACTTTATCACTAAGCTGTAGCGATAGTCGTAGAAGCAATAAATGGCGTAACGACAACGATGCTACGATGGAGATCAAGGTGTCGCGCCGGTGACGATGGTGATCACGACGGTGCTTCGGAGATGGAGATCACAAGCACAAGATGATGATGGCCATATCATATCACTTATATTGATTGCATGTGATGTTTATCCTTTATGCATCTTATCTTGATTTGATTGACGGTAGCATTTTAAGATGATCTCTCACTAATTATCAAGAAGTGTTCTCCCTGAGTATGCACCGTTGCGAAAGTTCTTCGTGCTGAGACACCACGTGATGATCGGGTGTGATAGGCTCTACGTTCAAATACAACGGGTGCAAAACAGTTGCACACGCGGAATACTCAGGTTAAACTTGACGAGCCTAGCATATACAGATATGTCCCTCGGAACACGGAGACCGAAAGGTCGAGCGTGAATCATATAGTAGATATGATCAACATAGTGATGTTCACCATTGAAAGCTACTCCATCTCACGTGATGATCGGACATGGTTTAGTTGATTTGGATCACGTGATCACTTAGATGACTAGAAAGATGTCTGTCTAAGTGGGAGTTCTTAAGTAATATGATTAATTGAACTTCAATTTATCATGAACTTAGTCCTGGTAGTATTTTGCAAATTATGTTGTAGATCAATAGCTCGCGTTGTTGTTTTCATATGTTAATTTTGATATGTTCCTAGAGTAAACTGTATTGAAAGATGTTAGTAGCAATGATGCGGATTGGATCCGTAATCTGAGGTTTATCCTCATTGCTGCATAGAAAAATTATGTCCTTGATGCACCGCTAGGTGAAGGACCTATTGCAGGAGCATATGCAAATTTTGTGAATGTTTGGCTAGCTCAATATGATGACTACTTGATAGTTTAGTGCGCCATGCTTAACAGCTTAGAATCGGGACTTCAAAGACATTTTGAACGTCATGAACCATATGAGATGTTCCAGGAGTTGAAGTTAATATTTCAAGAAAATACCTGAGTTGAGAGATATGAAGTCTCCAACAAGTTCTATAGCTAAAAGATGGAGGAGAATCGCTCAACTAGTGAGCATGTGCTCAGATTGTCTGGGTACTACAATCGCTTGAATCAAGTGGGAGTTAATCTTCTAGATAAGATAGTGATTGACAGAGTTCTCTAGTCACCATCACCACGTTAGTAGAACTTCATGATGAACTATAGTATGCGAGGGATGACGAAAACGATTCCCGAGCTCTTCGTGATGCTGAAATCAACGATGGTAGAAATCAAGAAAGAACATCAAGTGTTGATGATTGACAAGATTACTAGTTTCAAGAAAAGGGCAAAGGGAAAGAAAGGGAAACTTCAGGTAGAATGGCAAGCAAGTTGTCACTCCCGTGAAGAAGCCCAAAGTTGGACCAAAGCCTGAAACTAAGTGCTTCTACTGCAAAGGAAATGGTCACTGGAAGCGGAAATGCCCTGAATATTTGGTGGATAAGAAGGATGGCAAAGTGAACAATGGTATGTTTGATATACAGGTTATTGATGTGTACCTTACTAGTGTTTATAGTAGCCGCTGAGTATTTGATACTTGTTCGGTTGCTAAGATTAGTAACTCGAAACAGGAGTTACAGAATAAACAGAGACTAGTTGAGGGTGAAGTAACGATGTGTGTTGGAAGTGATTCCAAGATTGATATGATCATCATCGTACACTCCCTATATTTTCGAGATTAGTGTTGAACCTAAATAATTGTTATTTGGTGTTTGCGTTGAGCATAAATATGATTTGATCATGTTTATTGCAATATGGTTATTCATTTAAAGTCAGAGAATAATTGTTGTTCTGTTTACATGAATAAAACCTTCAATGGTCATACACCCAATGAAAATAGTTTGTTGGACCTCGATCATAGTGATACACATATTCATAATATTGATGCCAAAAGATGCAAAGTTAATAATGATAGTGCAAACTTATATGTGGCACTGCCGTTTGAGTCGTATAGGTGTAAAGCGCATGAAGAAACTCCATAAAGATGGATTTTCGGAATCACTTGGTTATGAATCATTTGATGCTTGCGAACCGTGCCTTTTGGGCAAGATGACTAAAACTCCGTTCTCCGGAACATTGGAACGAGCTACTGACTTATTGGAAATAATACATACCGATGTATGCGATCCAATGAGTGTTGATGCTCGTGGCAAGTATCGTTATTTTCTGACCTTCACAGATGATTTGAGCAGATATGGGTATATATACTTAATGAAACACAAGTCTGAAACATTTGAAAAGTTCAAAGAATTTCAGAGTGAAGTGGATAATCATCGTAACAAGAAAATAAAGTTTCTGTGATCTGATTGCGGAGACGAATATTTGAGTTACGAGTTTGGTCTTCAATTAAAACAATGTGGAATAGTTTCACAAACTCATGCCACCTAGAACACCACAACATTATGGTGTGTCCGAACATCGTAATCGTACTTTACTAGATATGGTGCGATCCATGATGTCTCTTATCGGTTTACCACTATCATTTTGGGGTTATGCATTAGAGACAGCTGCATTCATGTTTAATAGGGCACCATCTAAATCCGTTGAGACGACACCGTATGAACTATGGTTTAGCAGTAAACCTAAGCTGTCGTTTCTTAAAGTTTGGAGTTGCGATGCTTATATGAAAAAGGTTTTCAACCTGATAAGCTCGAACCCAAATTGGAGAAGTGTGTCTTCATAGAATACCCAAAGGAAACTGTTGGGTACACCTTCTATCACAGATCCGAAGGCAAAACATTCATTGCTAAGAATGGATTCTTTCTAGAGAAGGAGTTTCTCTCGAAAAAAGTGAGTGGAGGGAAAGTAGAGCTTGATAAGGTAATTTGTACCTTCTCCCGAATTGGAAAGTAGTTCATCACGGAAATCAGTTCCAGTGATTCCTACACCAATTAGTGAGGAAGCTAATGATGATGATCATGAAACTTCAGATTAAGTTACTACAAAAACCTCGTAGGTCTTCCAAAGTATAGTCCGCACCAGAGTGGTACGGTAATCCTGTTCTGCAAGTCATGTTACAAGACCATGATGAACCTACGAACTATGAGGAAGTGATGATGAGCCCAAATTCCGCGAAATGGCTTGAAGGCCATGAAATCTGAGATGGGATCCATATATGAGAACAAAGTGTGGACTTTGATTGACTTGCCCATTGATTGGCAAGCCATAGAAAATAAATGGATCTTCAAGAGGAAGACGGACGTTGATAGTAGTGTTACTATCTACAAAGCTAGATTTATCGAAAAAGGTTTTTGACAAAGTTCAAGATGTTGACTACGATGAGTTTTTTCTCACTCGTACCGATGCTTAAAGTCTGTCCGAATCATGTTAGCAATTGCCACATTTTATGAAATCTGGCAAATGGATGTCAAAACCGCATTCCTTAATGGTTTTCTTAAAGAAGAGTTGTATGTGATGCAACCAGAAGGTTTTGTCAATCCTAAAGGTGCTAACAAAATGTGCAAGCTCCAGCGATCCATCTATGGACTGGTGCAAGCATCTCGGAGTTGGAATATACGCTTTGATAAGTTGATAAAGCATATAGTTTTATATGGACTTGCAATGAAGCCTGTATTTACAATAAAGTGAGTGGGAGCACTACAACCTTTCTGAGAAGTATATGTGAGTGACATATTGTTGATCAGAAATGATGTAGAATTTTCTGGAAAGCATAAAGAAGTGTTTGAAAGGAGTTCTTTAAAAGAAAGACCTCAGTAAAGCTACTTACATATTGAGCATCAAGATCTATTGAGATAGATCAAGACGCTTGACAAGATTTTCAATAAGTACATACCTTAACAAGATTTTGAAGTAGTTCAAAATGGAACAGTCAAAGAAAGAGTTCTTGCCTGTGTTGCAAAGGTATGAAATTGAGTAAGACTCAAATCCCGACCACGGCAGAAAATAGAAAGAGAATGAAAGTCATTCCCTATGCATCAGTTGTAACGCCCCGGATCCGATGCGCCAGGTGTCCGCTAGTTATTTGCCGTTGTTGCCATGTCATTGCTTGCGTGTTGCATTTCACCATGTCATCATCTGCATTTCATCTGCATGTTTTTAAAACTTGCATCCGTTCGTGTTTCCCCGGTTCTCTCCGTTGTCCGTTCTGAGTCCACACCGCACTCGCACGCGCCCGCGGCACCTCCGAAATATTATTTTTATAAGTGGCATAAAAATGTTCTCGGAATGGGTTGCAACTTGTCGTGCGGTCTTATTATAGTGTAGACAGACCGCCTGCCAAGTTTCGTCGCATTCGGAGGCCGTTTGACGCCCCATCGGATAACTATAGCGGCAGTATAGCCGGTCTAACGTCGGACGTTTTCGGTCTCCGGAAACCGTGCCGGGCTGCATCTCTCCCCTCTTCTCTCAGACCAACCCGCTCTTCACTATCCGCCAGGCCAATCTAACCCCTCTCGTCAGCCTGCAGCCCTCCTCGCGCGCGTCCGAAAGTTGTCCCGGACTCGAACCGGTTTGTCGCTACCGTTGGGTTCGGATCATCCCCTAACATCTATAAAACATCCCCGTTTCCTTATGTGGACTCCCTAGCCCATTTATTCGCGTCCGTCCGATTACGATCAGAGGGACGAGGTAGCCCCTAACTTAATCCGTGATGTATATATTCATCCACCCCTAGCCCATTTTGGCGAACCCTAAAAAATCCTCTCCCTTGTCCCGTCGCGCCGCCGCCACTAGCTCCACTCAAATCCCACCTCGGGATCCTCCTAGATCCCCTTCGCTCCAACCAGCCATCACCGAAACTTCCAAATCCATCCCTGCTCGATCTCGTCGGGATCGAGGCTCTCTCCCGTCAGCCGTGCTCCTTCCCGAGCAGCGCACCCCGACGCCTCCTAGTCCCCGCAGCCGCGCAAGCACCCATGGAGGCGTGCATCCTCAAGCCCGTGCTCCTGCTCGACTCCACTGAGCGCAGCCGCCTCCCTGCCCGATCCACCCATGGATCCATCCGGCCTCGTCGTTCCCCAGCCTCGCCCGCATCAGGGTCCGCCGGATCCTGGCCATGACCTCGCCGGAGAACACCGTCGCGCGCCTGGTTCCGCTCGCCGTCGTCCTTCATCCCGCAGCGCCCGAGCCCCCATGCCATGCTCCTCCTCCTGCCCCGCCGTGTCGTCGCCATGGCCTACAGCTCGCCTCCGCCCTGTTCCCAGACGGACCCATCCGTTCCGTACCCCTCCGGCCTCGCCTTCTGCCGTGGAGACCCCCCCGTCGGGCTCTGCTTCGCCACACCGCCGCACGCAGACCCCTCTGCTCATCCATGGCGCCCCTTGCCTCGTCCCGGTCCGGTGGATCCGGCGCCCTCCTTCCCGCGTGGCACTGCGCCAGCCAAGCCCCGAACCTCGCCGGGATCCCGCGCCGTTCTTGTCCCTCGCCGGAGCCAGATGCAGCTCCGCCCCCGTCGCCGTTTGCCTCGCCGCCCTTTCGCCTCGCTCACCAGAGCTCTGCACCAGGTGCCGCCCGCAGCTCTGCATCGAGCAGAGGACGAGCAGCTCGCCCGCTCGCCCCGTTGACCGCGCCAGTCCCGCGACCGCACGCGCCTGGGCCTCCTCTGTTTCGGCCCAGCCGCTCCCCTGCACCGCGCTAGGCCCAGCGCCTCACCACCGAGCCGGCCCATGAGGCCTGGTGAGCTTCAGATCCAGCGCCCTCGCCCTGTGCACTGTTGGGCCAGCTAGTTTCGGCCCATAGTGTTTTTTTCCAGCTGCTGCGAATTTGCTAATTATCCAGTGAATTAACAGTTTTACAGAAAAACCCCTTAGCATCATGCATTTAATAACTCACAAACCGTGCATCGGATTAAAATGATTTAAACATGCAAACTGCTTAGAATTTTGTGTAGATTAATAATTTGCCACTTTCACCCATGTTTAAAAATGTTAAAAATGTTGTTTGATTAAATTTGCTTAAATGCCATGTTAAAATGATTTAATTCATAACTAAATAACCGTAGCTCGGTTTTAAATGTTCTTTATATGTAAATGGGGTGGAAAAATGCCTAGTTTAACGTGGTGCACTTTATTTTCCTGTTTAACAACTTTAAAATATGTTTTAGGGCAGAACAGTAGCAAATTCATAAATTGCATATGAGGTTTTTCCGGAAATGTTGTTTGTTGTTCCGGCCTCATTTAAATTTGCCTAAATAGTTAGTTTACTTATGCCTCACCCCTTGCCATGTTTAACAACATTTAACATTGTTGTGTACCTAAACGAGAGCGAACTAAATAACTCGGATGTGGTGTTTTCTCAATATGCAACTCGTTGCATATTGAGCTCCACTTAATTTGTAGTGTTGTTTGTTGCACTTTGCCATGCCATGCCATGCCTCATTAAACCGGTCATGCATCATACTCGCTTGTGCATCATGCCATGTTCAGGTGTTGGTTGTTTACTATGTTGTGTGTTTCTTTTCGGTGTTGCTTCTTCGGGTTGATTCCGTTATCATCGCGTTTGTGAGGATTCGTTCGACTCCGTCCGTTCGTCTTCTTCATGGACTCGTTCTTCTTCCTTGCGGGATTTCAGGCAAGATGACCGCTACCCTGGATCTCACTACTATCATTGCTATGCTAGTTGCCTCGTTCTTTCGCTATGCTGTGCTACCTATTACCTGTTTGTCCAGCCATCCCATATTGCCATGAACCTCTAACCTTTGACACCATTCCTATGCAAACCGTTGTTTGGCTATGTCACCGCTTTGCTCAGCCCCTCTTATAGCGTTGCTAGTTGCAGGTGAAGTTGAAGATTTCTCCATGGTGGACAGGATTTTGGTTGGGATATCACAATATCTCTTATATTATTAATGCATCTATATATTTGGTAAAGGGTGGAAGGCTCGGCCTTATGCCTGGTGTTTTGTTCCACTCTTGCCGCCCTAGTTTCCGTCATACCGGTGTTATGTTCCCGGATTTTGCGTTCCTTACGCGGTCGGGTGATTTATGGGACCCCCTTGACAGTTCGCTTTGAATAAAACTTGTCCAGCAAGGCCCAACATTGACTTTTACCATTTGCCTCACCACCACCTACTTTTTCCCTTGGGAGTCGCTCTCTCGAGGGTCATCTTTATTCAGCCCCCCGGGCCAATGCTTGTCTAAGTGTTGGTCCAAACTAGAGCGCTTTGCAGCGCCACCTCAAGGAAACTTGAGGTCTGGTTTTAGTTGTACGGACTGCTCATCCGGTCGTGGCCTGAGACGAGATACGCGCGGCTATTATCAGGATGTCGGCACGCCGGGAGGTCTTGCTGGTCTTGTTTTACCATTGTCAAAATGTCTTGATGTACCGGGATACCGAGTCTGATCGGAGTGTCTCGGGTGAAGGTCTATTCCTTCGATGATCGCGAGAGCTTGTCATGGGCTAAGTTGGGACACCCCTGCAGGGTATAAACTTTCGAGAGCCGTGCCCGCGGTTATGTGGCAGATGGGAATTTGTTAATGTCCGGTTGTAGATAACTTGACACTTGATCCAATTTAAAACGCATCAACCGCGTGTGTAGCCGTGATGGTCTCTTCTCGGCGGAGTCCGGGAAGTGAACACGGTTTCTGGGTTATGTTTGACGTAAGTAGGTGTTCAGGATCACCTCTTGATCATTGCTAGTTGACGACCGTTCCGCTTGTTCTCTTCTCGCTCTTATTTGCGTATGTTAGCCACCATATATGCTTAGTCGCTGCTGCAACCTCACCACTTTACCCCTTCCTTTCCCATTAAGCTTTGCTAGTCTTGATACCCATGGTAATGGGATTGCTGAGTCCTCGTGACTCACCAGATACTTCCAAAACCAGTTTGCAGGTGCCTATGTTACCGAGCAGGTGACGCAACCAAGCTCAAGGAGGAGCTCGATGAAGATCTTTCCCTTTGTGTTGTTTCGTTCTAGTTGATCAGTAGTGGAGCCCAGTTGGGGTCGATCGGGGACCTTTGTCGCATTTGGGGTTCTTCTTTTATTTTTGGTTCCGTAGTCGGACCTTGATTGTATCTGGATGATGTAATGCTTTATTCATGTAATTGTGTGAAGTGGCGATTGTAAGCCAACTATGTATCTCTTTCCCTTATGTATTACATGGGTTGTGTGAAGATTACCTCACTTGCGACATTGCTTTCAATGCGGTTATGCCTCTAAGTCGTGCTTCGACACGTGGGAGATATAGCCGCATCGAGGGCGTTACAAGTTGGTAATCAGAGCCTTCCCCGACTTAGGAGCCCCCTCTGCTTGATCGTTTTTAGCGGCCGAGTTGTGTCTAGAAAAATGTTTTGAGTCATTTAGGATTATATATATCGGAGAGTAGGATTCTTTTACTCCTCAGTCCCTTCGACCTTCTGGTGAGGTATCCTGACGTAGAGTTTTGACTCTTCTCTTCTTAAATTTCACTAAATTTTTTTTAGGATCACGCGGGTATCTTAGAATCGTTCCGATGGTTTTATGATGACAACATTGTCTTGGTGCCTCCCGTCAGCAGGGGTTTTTTACTGGAGGTGTCCCGGGGAGTTGAGCTCTGAGGTGTTGTCGTCATAATTTTATCGTTGCAGTTCTGGAATACCTGAGTTTAGTACGCCGACATCGAAAATCTCTTTTATGCAGTTGTTGGTGAGATAACCCCGCTAACCCAGTACTGAGGTGAGTACGGGAGTATTGCCATGACTTGTATAACAGATGCTTTTCGAAGGTTGAGGTACACGATTTCCGAAGGTTTCTTGGTTATGTGTTGACGGATGGATACAGCTGGATGTAGGTATTGTTAGTTTGGGTGAGATATATTGCTTCCCCTGTATCCCCAACACCAGATTGCATAACCAGAAAGTTTCGGGAGTTTTATAGGTGGGAATTCAAGTAGCTCCTAGAATATCTTTCCGACAGATGCATGATATAGGATTGGGTAAATCTCTATCATATGTATTTGTTCCGGCTTATTCTGCAAGCCAATCCTTTGTTTTGTTTTATTTGTGGTATTCGAGTTGCTTCGAAGTCAAATGTTGAATCCATACCTTTCCTAAACGGTGTTCTCATATTGCTATGTGAATACTAATCCTTTTGATCATTGAGGTTGTCATGTTAATTATTTTCCAACCGGCGTGCTTCTCTTCAAGTGAATCCCATCATTTTTCCCATCAGCAAGACCAATTATCATTTCTTCTCAACGGTGTTTGTTTCATCCGTCTCCAAGTTGCGTTTGTTTTTCCCGCCCACCCACCCTTTTTCCTCAAGGACTAAGATTTCTTTACGAAGTATCCTTTTATTGTTGTGAAGTTTCTCCATTCTTTTTCGTCAATGTTCTTACCCGGTGGTTCTCAAGAAGATGTTCTACTAGTTCGTCATTCCTCATTCCTTTCTCTTCTCCGGTGGATTCAAGTCAAGTTTTGTTGATCATACCTTTTTCCTCATTTCAATGTCTTCTCATACCGGTGCACCTCATTATCATTCTACTTCTCGTTATTTGTTTTTCCGGAGTGCTCAAGATATCTCGAAGATTCGTGTTTCCACTCTGCATTCGTTCAAGCTCTTTCGAGATTGGTATCTCATTCAAGTCATTTAATTCAACTGGTGTAACATCTCTTTTAAATCTTTTCAACGGTGTTCTTTTGAGTGGGCCCTAACCCACAGGTCTTTTCCCAGGATCTTACCTGACTCTTCTAATTCCCCCGGAGTTATTCTCAATTCTTTTCAAGTGTGACGTAAGAATGGATTCCATCAGTCACTTGCCTTCTCCAAGATCTCTTCCAAATTCTTTCATAGTTGGCTCAACCTCTTCGCTTTTGATTCTTCCGGTGTGCCTCAATAATTCTTGGTGGTGTTTCTCATTGTCATTCTCATCATTTGAAGACCGAAGAAGAGTTTCTCTTTAATCTTGCTCTATTCTCTTCAAGATTCATGGTGCTAGCTTGTTGCCATCCTCTCATAATTGTTTTCGATTGTGAGAATTCTTTTCACCCATCCAAAGTATTTCATGAGTTGTTTCCATTTCTTTCCTCCGAAGGTCATCATGCCATAATTCTTCATTCTCAGTGTGTAGCTATCATTCTCCAAATCCTATCAATGCATCGTTCATTTTCAATTCTTACGGTGGTTCATTCGAGATTTCACTTCCTTTGTTATCATATCAATTCATTCGTTGTTTCCAAATCCCACCGGTGATTCCATCAATACCTTCTCAAGTTTACGCTATATCCCTCTTAATCCTTGCTACGAGAATAAGTAGTATGCCATATCCGTTGCTTGTCATCAATTTAAATTGGTGAAGGATACGCATAACGTAATTCTTATTACTGTTTCATCCAAGTGATCTAGTTTCTTCTTTCTAGAGTTATTCATCATGTCACATTTCTCGGTTCCAGATGCTTCATCTTTTCTTTTCTGGAGTTCCAAGTTCTCCGCATTATCGTCGCGAAGCTGCATCTAAATCATCGCAAGGTTTCACCTTGTGTTTTCAAGTTCTCTTTCTTTTTATCATCCTTTTGTTACCGGAGTTCTTCATGGAGGTTCTACATGGTGGTTCATCAAGGATTCTTTTCACTCTTCAATTGTTCTTCAAGATTTCGCTCGAAGTTATGATCCGCCAAGCTATACTCAAAATTAAACAGGGTGCCCAACACTTGTTTTGTTTTGAGAAGCTCAAGTATTCTCCGTTTTGCATTCCAAAGTGCAATTCCTTCTATCTTATCTTTTGAGATGGTGTTATATCATTCTGGACAATTTTCCTTCATGTTTCATGATTCATATTGTTGTCAAGAATGAGGTATTTTAAATCCATCATTTCCTCTTCGTTCAAGAAATCTTTTCGACAAATCAACTTCTTCGTTGGAGTTATCTTGAGTCAGATGTCACCTAAAGCTTTTCCTTAAGGGTTGTTACTATTTGTGGTGATTATGCATGACCCATGCTTGCTCTTATCCTCTTGGTGGAAGAAGTTTTTCATCTCCTTGGTGCTCTCAATCAAATCAATGGTTTCCATTAATGGCCGGTTGTCACCTCATCATTTTGAGTTGTGTTCCATAAGCCCACAACAAGCTTGTTCTTTTAGTTGTTGGTTTTCCAACAACTCCATTCTAACCTTCTTGGAAGGGTGCTTTCCGAGCTCATTTGTGGCAGAAGTTTGCATTTTCTCCTACATTCTGTTATTCCAGTGATCTATCTTCTATTCTTTTGTTCCAGAGGCATTGTGTTGTTACTCTCTTCGACCCATCATCTCATTTTGTAAATATCATGTAATTTTCATTGCTTATCCGTTTAGCCGGAGTGTCGTGTTTTCATTCGAGTTCTCTCATCTTACCAAGTTTTGCCTCCCTTCTCAACCGGAGTGCGGTTTGTAATGTTTCTTACCCCTTGTGCCATTCTTTCAATAGTTCCGGAGGCAGTGTCTTGTTGATTTTATCATGTATCCTCTCATCTTGTCAAGTTCATGTTCAATTCCTTCCATTTACAGTCGGAGTGCTGCCCAAATTATACCAATCTTATCCCTTCTCTATCTAGTTTTAACCGGAGTGGTTTCAATATCTATCTTATCACTATACCTCTTGGTTCTCGTTGTATCCCTTGTTCCTCTTTTCTAACAGAGTGCTTTCATCATTGCTCATCTTCGTTGTTTTCTTCCTTTCATATTGCTCAACCTCTCAAGGTTCATGGTTTCACTAGTTCGTCAAAGAAGCAACTTAGTTTTACCTATTTTCTTCCTCTTTCGTTTCCCTCCGGTGCCATCCTAGATCTCGGGACGAGATCCTCTCGTAGTGGTGGAGTGTTGTAACGCCCCGGATCCGATGCGCCAGGTGTCCGCCAGTTATTTGCCGTTGTTGCCATGTCATTGCTTGCATGTTGCATTTCACCATGTCAT
Organism: Triticum timopheevii; assembly: GCA_963921465.1. Lineage (NCBI taxonomy): Eukaryota > Viridiplantae > Streptophyta > Magnoliopsida > Poales > Poaceae > Triticum > Triticum timopheevii. The sequence goes on along the minus strand of OY997266.1, from coordinate 417,824,097 downwards.
CATCTGCATTTCATCTGCATGTTTTTAAAACTTGCATCCGTTCGTGTTTCCCCGGTTCTCTCCGTTGTCCGTTCTGAGTCCACACCGCACTCGCACGCGCCCGCGGCACCTCCGAAATATTATTTTTATAAGTGGCATAAAAATGTTCTTGGAATGGGTTGCAACTTGTCGTGCGGTCTTATTATAGTGTAGACAGACCGCCTGCCAAGTTTCATCGCATTCGGAGGCCGTTTGACGCCCCATCGGATAACTATAGCGGCAGTATAGCCGGTCTAACGTCGGACGTTTTCGGTCTTCGGAAACCGTGCCGGGCTGCATCTCTCCCCTCTTCTCTCAGACCAACCCGCTCTTCACTATCCGCCAGGCCAATCTAACCCCTCTCGTCAGCCCGCAGCCCTCCTCGCGCGCGTCCGAAAGTTGTCCCGGACTCGAACCGGTTTGTCGCTACCGTTGGGTTCGGATCATCCCCTAACATCTATAAAACATCCCCGTTTCCTTATGTGGACTCCCTAGCCCATTTACTCGCGTCCGTCCGATTATGATCGGAGGGACGAGGTAGCCCCTAACTTAATCCGTGATGTATATATTCATCCACCCCTAGCCCATTTTGGCGAACCCTAAAAAATCCTCTCCCTTGTCCCGTCGCGCCGCCGCCACTAGCTCCACTCAAATCCCACCTCGGGATCCTCCTAGATCCCCTTCGCTCCAAACAGCCATCACCGAAACTTCCAAATCCATCCCTGCTCGATCTCGTCGGGATCGAGGCTCTCTCCCGTCAGCCGTGCTCCTTCCCGAGCAGCGCACCCCGACGCCTCCTAGTCCCCGCAGCCGCGCAAGCACCCATGGAGGCGTGCATCCTCAAGCCCGTGCTCCTGCTCGACTCCACCGAGCGCAGCCGCCTCCCTGCCCGATCCACCCATGGATCCATCCGGCCTCGTCGTTCCCCAGCCTCGCCCGCATCAGGGTCCGCCGGATCCTGGCCATGCCCTCGCCGGAGAACACCGTCGCGCGCCTGGTTCCGCTCGCCGTCGTCCTTCATCCCGCAGCGCCCGAGCCCCCGTGCCATGCTCCTCCTCCTACCCTGCCGTGTCGTCGCCATGGCCTACAGCTCGCCTCCGCCCTGTTCCCGGACGGACCCATCCGTTCCGTACCCCTCCGGCCTCGCCTTCTGCCGTGGAGATCCCCCCGTCGGGCTCTGCTTCGCCACACCGCCGCACGCAGACCCCTCTGCTCATCCATGGCGCCCCTTGCCTCGTCCCGGTCCGGTGGATCCGGCGCCCTCCTTCCCGCGTGGCATTGCGCCAGCCAAGCCCCGAACCTCGCCGGGATCCCGCGCCGTTCTTGTCCCTCGCCGGAGCCAGATGCAGCTCCGCCCCCGTCGCCGTTTGCCTCGCCGCCCTTTCGCCTCGCTCGCCGGAGCTCTGCACCAGGTGCCGCCCGCAGCTCTGCATCGAGCAGAGGATGAGCAGCTCGCCCGCTCGCCCCGTTGACCGCGCCAGTCCCGCGACCGCACGCGCCTGGGCCTCCTCTGCTTCGGCCCAGCCGCTCCCCTGCACCGCGCTAGGCCCAGCGCCTCACCACCGAGCCGGCCCATGAGGCCTGGTGAGCTTCAGATCCAGCGCCCTCGCCCTGTGCACTGTTGGGCCAGCTAGTTTCGGCCCATAGTGTTTTTTTCCAGCTGCTGCGAATTTGCTAATTATCCAGTGAATTAACAGTTTTACAGAAAAACCCCTTAGCATCATGCATTTAATAACTCACAAACCGTGCATCGGATTAAAATGATTTAAACATGCAAACTGCTTAGAATTTTGTGTAGATTAATAATTTGCCACTTTCACCCATGTTTAAAAATGTTAAAAATGTTGTTTGATTAAATTTGCTTAAATGCCATGTTAAAATGATTTAATTCATAACTAAATAACCGTAGCTCGGTTTTAAATGTTCTTTATATGTAAATGGGGTGGAAAAATGCCTAGTTTAACGTGGTGCACTTTATTTTCCTGTTTAACAACTTTAAAATATGTTTTAGGGCAGAACAGTAGCAAATTCATAAATTGCATATGAGGTTTTTCCGGAAATGTTGTTTGTTGTTCCGGCCTCATTTAAATTTGCCTAAATAGTTAGTTTACTTATGCCTCACCCCTTGCCATGTTTAACAACATTTAACATTGTTGTGTACCTAAACGAGAGCGAACTAAATAACTCGAATGTGGTGTTTTCTCAATATGCAACTCGTTGCATATTGAGCTCCACTTAATTTGTAGTGTTGTTTGTTGCACTTTGCCATGCCATGCCATGCCTCATTAAACCGGTCATGCATCATAGTCGCTTGTGCATCATGCCATGTTCAGGTGTTGGTTGTTTACTATGTTGTGTGTTTCTTTCCGGTGTTGCTTCTTCGGGTTGATTCCGTTATCATCGCGTTTGTGAGGATTCGTTCGACTCCGTCCGTTCGTCTTCTTCATGGACTCGTTCTTCTTCCTTGCGGGATTTCAGGCAAGATGACCGCTACCCTGGATCTCACTACTATCATTGCTATGCTAGTTGCCTCGTTCTTTCGCTATGCTGCGCTACCTATTACCTGTTTGTCCAGCCATCCCATATTGCCATGAACCTCTAACCTTTGACACCATTCCTATGCAAACCGTTGTTTGGCTATGTCACCGCTTTGCTCAGCCCCTCTTATAGCGTTGCTAGTTGCAGGTGAAGTTGAAGATTTCTCCATGGTGGACAGGATTTTGGTTGGGATATCACAATATCTCTTATATTATTAATGCATCTATATATTTGGTAAAGGGTGGAAGGCTCGGCCTTATGCCTGGTGTTTTGTTCCACTCTTGCCGCCCTAGTTTCCGTCATACCGGTGTTATGTTCCTGGATTTTGCGTTCCTTACGCGGTCGGGTGATTTATGGGACCCCCTTGACAGTTCGCTTTGAATAAAACTTGTCCAGCAAGGCCCAACATTGACTTTTACCATTTGCCTCACCACCACCTACTTTTTCCCTTGGGAGTCGCTCTCTCGAGGGTCATCTTTATTCAGCCCCCCCGGGCCAATGCTTGTCTAAGTGTTGGTCCAAACTAGAGCGCTTTGCAGCGCCACCTCAAGGAAACTTGAGGTCTGGTTTTAGTTGTACGGACTGCTCATCCGGTCGTGGCCTGAGACGAGATACGCGCGGCTATTATCAGGATGTCGGCACGCCGGGAGGTCTTGCTGGTCTTGTTTTACCATTGTCGAAATGTCTTGATGTACCGGGATACCGAGTCTGATCGGAGTGTCTCGGGTGAAGGTCTATTCCTTCGATGATCGCGAGAGCTTGTCATGGGCTAAGTTGGGACACCCCTGCAGGGTATAAACTTTCGAGAGCCGTGCCCGCGGTTATGTGGCAGATGGGAATTTGTTAATGTCCGGTTGTAGATAACTTGACACTTGATCCAATTTAAAACGCATCAACCGCGTGTGTAGCCGTGATGGTCTCTTCTCGGCGGAGTCCGGGAAGTGAACACGGTTTCTGGGTTATGTTTGACGTAAGTAGGTGTTCAGGATCACCTCTTGATCATTGCTAGTTGACGACCGTTCCGCTTGTTCTCTTCTCGCTCTTATTTGCGTATGTTAGCCACCATATATGCTTAGTCGCTGCTGCAACCTCACCACTTTACCCCTTCCTTTCCCATTAAGCTTTGCTAGTCTTGATACCCATGGTAATGGGATTGCTGAGTCCTCGTGACTCACCAGATACTTCCAAAACCAGTTTGCAGGTGCCTATGTTACCGAGCAGGTGATGCAACCAAGCTCAAGGAGGAGCTCGATGAAGATCTTGCCCTTTGTGTTGTTTCGTTCTAGTTGATCAGTAGTGGAGCCCAGTTGGGGTCGATCGGGGATCTTTGTCGCATTTGGGGTTCTTCTTTTATTTTTGGTTCCGTAGTCGGACCTTGATTGTATCTGGATGATGTAATGCTTTATTCATGTAATTGTGTGAAGTGGCGATTGTAAGCCAACTATGTATCTCTTTCCCTTATGTATTACATGGGTTGTGTGAAGATTACCTCACTTGCGACATTGCTTTCAATGCGGTTATGCCTCTAAGTCGTGCTTCGACACGTGGGAGATATAGCCGCATCGAGGGCGTTACATCAGTCATAGGTTCTATAAAAGTAAGCTTGAGTGCCTCAAGGCACAACAACAACAATTTCCCCCTTGCTCCTTTATATACGGGGGCAGGGGGGCACCTCAAGGCACAACAACAACAATTGATCCCTTGGATCTCTTAGCCTTGTGCGGTGCCCCCTCCAGCATAGTCCACCTCGATAATATCGTAGCGGTGCTTAGGCGAAGCCCTGCGATGGTAGAACATCAAGATCGTCACCATGCCGTCGTGCTGACGGAACTCTCCCTCGACACTCGGCTAGATCGGAGTTCGAGGGACGTCATCAAGCTGAACGAGTGCTAGAACTCGGAGGTGCCGTAGTTTCGATGCTTGATCGGTCGGGCCGCGAAGATGTATGACATCAACCACGTTGAGCTAACGCTTCCGCTTTCGGTCTACGAGGGTACGTGGACAACACTCTCCCCTCTCGTTGCTATGCATCACCATGATCTTGCGTGTGCGTAGGAATTTTTTTGAAATTACTACATAACCCAACAGAACCTGCTTCGTCCGACTGCTCTTTGTGGTCTTGGTCTTTGTCGTCTCGCTGATTGTCTTGCGGCTTCGGCTTCTCTCCGGCTCCCCTCCTTTGCCCTGCTATGTGCAGCTGTAGCGCGTGGCTCTGACTGCCCGTGCACAAGTAAAGGGATCAAAAGTAGAGCCCCTACTTTTGTACACCGACAGAGCGGTACTACAGTGCGCCCTTGCGGTACTACCGCAAGGCAGGGTTTGACTGGGCTGGGAAGGCATGGATGAATAAAATTACATCCGTGACTACTTCCGCTGAGTTTAGATCGGTGCAAAAAAATACGACATAGTACTACCGCATCCAGGGAGCGGTACTACCGCATAGGGCGCGGATGTAAAAAATTACATCCGCCCCTACTTTCGCGCGAGTAGCAGTGCTGGGCCAGAAGTCACGGTACTACCGCGACCTCGGAGTGGTACTACCACAAGGAGGTGCGGTACTACCGCATCCTCGGATGGTACTACCGTGAGCCGTTGCGGTACTACTGCTCCCTTGAGCAGTACTACCGTATGCCATAGCACACTACCACTTGGAGCCGTTCATTTTGCAAAGACACGGATAACTGATTGGTGCTCCAAAGAGGCAAGGGGAAAGGTGGTGCAAAGGAACAGACGTGTACGTGATGATTCCACCCTAACCTTTCTGAAGCGGACCCCCTCTTAATATTACGGCTTTCCTACGACTCAAATCCACCAAAAGGAAACATAGAAAAACGTCGTCTTCACTAGGCTCCAAGGGGCATTGAACCGTCTTGTGCCAACACAAGAGATATCTAAAATGCTCAAAGCACACGATTAGTCCGCAAAAGCATTGTCATCAATCACCAAAACCACTTAGGGTGAAATATGATCTTACAATCTTCCCCTTTTTGGTGGATTGATGACAATACGGGATTTGCTCATAAGAGAACACAAATGAATATAAGCTATCCCAACTTCTACAAAGTATAGGCAGGCTCCCCCTAGATGTGTGCACTCTATATGAATGCTTTGGACTGCACGACACACATGCTAGGATCAACACTCCCCCTATATTTTGTAGACGAGGCATTCCTTGCCACGATATAAATAACACTAAGCACGATATAAATAACACTAAGCATGAGAGAAAAAAAGGTAAGCTTGAGTGCATATGTCTTACACCATATGATAGAATAGCAGGTCTCACAAGCACAAACCAAACCAAAGCAACACAAACGAAATTCCAACGAAACAAAATCAAAGACACCAAAGAAAGCAAATCCTACACTCTCTCCCCCTTTGGCATCGAGACACCAAAAGGGCAGAGAGGACACCTACGACATAGGTGGTAGCACCCTCTACAAAGGTCACTCCACATGATCCTCATCGGACTCTGCAGCTGGAATGGTATCCTCCTCAAACTCGGTCCACTGATATCCCTTCTTGGCTATCGAGTCAGCCTTTAGAGTGATGTTCACCTCTGACCCACTCTCCACAATCTCACCAAAGGTCCTCAAGATCCTCTTGTCGCGCAGGCGACTCTCCTTGGAAGCAACATGGGTCCTATACTGCCCCTTGGCTTGCATACAGAATAGGGTCTTCATCTTGGCCTTCATCTTCTTAGCCCAAGATGGCTCAGAAGATGGAGGAGCATACCCAGCAGAACTGTCCTCAGCCTCCTCCTCCTCCTCAACCTCGTCCTCATCCACATTCATCTTAGCAGCCTCAGCCTCAGCCCTGGAGATGGTATTGGCCCACTTGTTCTTCAGACGCAGCTTGATAGGCTCGTGGCGAATCCAGTTGGGTGCAGAGAAGTCTTCCTCTGGAAACATCTTGTCCCAAGTCTTCGAGATCAGATGGTGCAGGTAAGGACCATAGATGAGAACTTTGCTATTGAAGACCGCAAACCTGAGCTCATTCCACATGATATGAGAAATGTCCAGGGGTTGGGCAGCATGCTGACGCGCCTCCTCACACAGAAGCATCATATCCACAAGGTAAGCATGCACCTTATGTTTGTCACCGACGCGAGGAAAGAGAGTGTTGCGGAAGATTCAGTGCATGACATCGAGGAAGGGTTTGAGCACCCAAGTCTGAGTTCCATTGGGATGCTTCTTCTTCACCATAAAAGGCAAAAGCTTTTCCTTGTTGGATGACTCGGCGTTGCCGTGAGGGAGGGCGCTAACAGGCACATCAGGCCCATCATCATGGACATTCAGCAGCGTCATGAATTCTTTCCAAGTGGTAGACAGCTTCTTCCCATGGGTCATGCAAGACAAAGATCGCTCCCCATCCGTGTGGAAGTGGCGGAGTCAAAGAACTATGCCACAAGCTCCGGGTCAAAGTCCATATGGAAAGTGATGAAGTCCTCAATGCCAAACTGCTCCACCAAGTCCAGTGCCTCACCATAGTAGTCCTGGTGCTTCCTCAGACGAGTCATGTCAATCCACTACATTTGGACATAGTGGTTGTGCTTGGACTTGATCACATCAATGTATATGAGATTCTGCTGCTTGGTCCACAACAACTCATTCCCTCTGACATTCTCACTAGGGTTCACATAGGGATTGATTCTCCTTCGAATGATGAACTTAGACAGAGGCATCTCATCCATGCCATGAGCTGGCTCCTTGTATCTGTTGGTGGTCTTCTTGACATTGCGGTGTTGGGTATTGGAACCCTCTGGTGCCTCTTGGTTGCGCAGATGCTTCGAGCTCGTGTCACGGCTTCGGTTCGAGCGACGGACATTGGAGCCACCACCTATGACACACAACACAAGAACACACGAGAGAAACGAGAAGGATTAATGCAAAGACTACAACCAAAACAAGCGAAACAAGGTAGCTTCGAAGTCAATGGGAATACCTGACCACTAAGCGGAAGTAAAAATTTACTTCTGCTCCAGCCGCGGTAGTACTGCGCCGGGATGGCACGGTAGTACCGCGCTCAGAGCGGAAGTAAAATTTTACTTCCGTGCCCCAAGTGGTAGTACCGCCCAAGAGGAGCGGTAGAACCGCGCAAGACGGATGCAGCCGGAGCGGTAGTACCACACGGGAGGTGCGGTAGTACGGCTCGGAATCCAATCCGGAACAACACGAATCTAGGCACATCCGCGACCATGGATCCGTACTACGGTTGATCAAAACTACTCTATGGCAACATTCTAAATAGCATATCTATTGCACTCCTACTGTCCTACCTCCTTCTCTTGCAAAGATTTGGCCTAAAATCTCAAGAACAACATGCATCTCCCTGAAAACCTAGAAGCAAAACTACGAGGCAAAGAGAGAGGGATTCAGGGAGAAACCTTGTTCCATGGCAAGAGGGCGAGGTGGGGAATGATCCCACCGGTCAGAATGCGAGGAGAGCGGCCGGAGATGGAGATCCGGTGAGGTCCTCCGGCGCCGTTCTTGGGCAGGAGAGAGAGAGAGAGACGGGGTGGGGAAACAGAGTTGAATGGGTATGGGGAGTTGAAACTCCCCCTCCCCGTACTTGACCCCCACCCGCTCGCGACGGCGCGGCAGTACCACGGGTCATCGCGGTAGTACCGCCCAGGGGGAATTACCACACTCAGGGCGGTAGTACCGCTCTTCCAGCGGCAGTAAAAAATTACTGCCGCGATGGAAGCGGTAGTACCGTGCTCTTCTCCTGCGGTAGTACCGTGGCATGCCACGGTAGTACCGTAGACCCAAGAAAGTGCTCGTTTTGACAAAATAGAGAAACACGGTCTTTGCACAAACACCTCCAAGCGACCGGACATGCAATGACACACACACACACGCACGCACACACACACACACACACACACACGAGGCAACGCAGACACAACCACGACACAACCAGAAGGCAAAAGACAACAAGGAGCAAGCACAAGCAAAACCTCTCAAGAAGAGAGGGCGGTGGCCGAAGCCACCTATGTTTGAGTCAATTGGTATGGCACCGCGAAGAATTATGCTTGGGCCCATGACCAAAACTCGTCTTTGAAGCACATGTACCACCAAGAATGACTAATGTGAAAGAAATGATCAATTTATGCATAATGGGGGGAGCGAGAGTTCATTGAGAGAACAACACTCCCCCTATGTCCATGCGTACATCTAAACAAGATATCAAGTTGAGTATGGTGGGGTGTGCAAGGGTTCAAGCTACATTGCTCGAATCAATGATATTTAGCTCATGCCTTAACTCGCGAAATCTTGCTTCATCCAAGGGCTTCGTGAAAATATCTGCAAGGTTATCATGAGTGTTGACATACTTGAGCTTGATCTCCCCTTGCCTAATGTGATCTCGGATGAAGTGATACCGAATCTCAATATGCTCCATCTTGAAGTGTTGCACCGGGCTAAGAGAGATCCTGATTGCACTTTCATTATCACACCAAAGAGGCACTTCGTCACAACTGACACCTTAATCCTTCAAAGTTTGCCTCATCCATAGAATTTGAGCACAACAACTACTGACAACCACATACTCTGCTTCGGTGGATGAGATAGACACACAAATTTGCTTCTTAGAAGACCAACTCAACAAAGAGTAACCAAGAAATTGGCACCCTCCGGAGGTGGACTTCCTATCCACTCTGTCTTCCGCCCAATCTGAGTCTGAATAGCCCAAAAGGTTGAAGTTGGCTCCTCTTGGGTACCACAAGCCAAAGTTTGGGGTATGAGCCAAATATCGAAAGATTCGCTTGACCGCCACATAGTGGCTTTTTTTAGGTGCGGCTTGAAACCGTGCACAAATTCCCACACTCAGCATGATGTCCGGTCTAGATGCACAAAGGTAAAGCAGGGAGCCAATCATGGAGTGATATACCTTTTGATCCACCGCTTTACCATTGGGATCTATGTAAAGTTGGCATTTGACGGGCATTGGAGTGGAAGCCGGTTTGACATCACTTAGCTTGAATCTCTTGAGCATGTCTTGAGTGTATTTGGCTTGGTTGATGAAGGTTCCTTCTCTTCTTTGCTTGATTTCGAACCCGAGAAAGAACTTCAACTCTCCCATCATGGACATCTTGAACTTTGAGGTCATGAGAGCAGCAAATTCCTCATTGAAAGCTTTGTTAGGGGAACCAAAGATAATATCATCAACATATAGTTGGCATACAAACAACTCCCCTTTGACCTTCTTAGTAAAAAGAGTGGGGTCGATTTTCCCAATTTCAAACCCACGATCTTGCAACAACTCGGTAAGATGCTCATACCACGCATGTGGGGCTTGTTTAAGGCCATAGAGTGCCTTGTCGAGTTGGTACACATGATCGGGGAAATAGGGATCCTCGAACTCCGGGGGTTGTTTGACATACACCAACTCATTAATAGGACCATTAAGAAAAGAACTTTTCACATCCATTTGTTGCAGCTTGAAGTTATGATGAGAAGCATAAGCAATCAACAAATGAGTAGATTCAATGCGAGCAACGGGAGCAAAGGTTTCACCGTAGTCTTTACCCTCGACTTGGGAGTAGCCTTGTGCTACCAAACGAGCCTTGTTGCGAACAATAATCCCGTGAGCATCTTGCTTTTTCTTGAATATCCACTTAGTTCCAATGACATTATGGCCCTCCGATGGCCTTTGCACCAATCTCCACTCTTTGTTGTGCTCGAAGTTGTTGAGTTCTTCATGCATGGCATTGAGCCAATCCGAATCCTCGAGCACCTCATAGGCCTTTTGGGGTTCAACACAAGAAAAAAACGCATGATGTTCACAATAGTTTGCTAATTGTCTACGAGTGCTTACCCCATTTCTTAGGCTTCCAAGCACATTCATCATGAGATGATCTTTGGTTGTGATCTTGGATGCAATCTTAGCGGCACGACGCTCCAATTCCTCCTCGAGAGTGAGATGAGGAGAGGAAACTTGATCATCTTGAGCGCCGTCTTGAGCTTGTTCTTGATCTTGAGCTTGCTCTTGATCTTGAACTTGCTCGGAAGGGAGAACTTGACCATGAGCATCACTTGGTGGTTCACCACCATCTTGAGGTTGATCTTGCCCTTGATCTTGTTCCCTTGGTTGAGGGCCTTCACTTTGTTCTTCGGAAGCGTGTGGGTCTTGGGTTAGTGATGGCTCCACTTGAGTGGAGCATTGTCCTTCTCCTTTGGCCACAAGGGGTTCCTCAATGGGTAGGATATGACCAACACCCATTCTTGTTATGGCTTGGGGAGTAATTTCATCACCTACATCACAAGTACCACTTTGCTCCACTTGGGGGCCGTTATTCTCATCAAACTCCACGTTACACGTCTCTTCAATGTGTCCCGTGGACTTGTTGAGGACACGGTAAGCATGAGAGTTTGTAGCATAACCAACAAATATGCCCTCATGAGCTCTAGCCTCAAATTTAGTCAAATGAACACCTTTCTTTAGAATGAAACACTTACAACCGAACACCCGGAAGTACTTGAGGTTGGGCTTGTTACCGGTGAGTACTTCATATGGAGTCTTGTTTAAGCCTTTGCGGGGATAGAGCCGATTGGATGCAAGACATGCGGTGTTGATGGCTTCGGCCCAAAAGTTGTAAGGAGACCTGAACTCCGCCATCATGGTCCTTGCCGCATCCATCAACGTCCGGTTCTTCCTCTCCGCTACACCATTTTGTTGAGGGGTGTATGGTGCGGAATATTGATGCTTGATCCCCTCATCACTAAGAAACTCATCCAAGGTGTAGTTCTTGAACTCGGTGCCATTGTCACTTCTTATTGCTAAGATCTTTGCATCGTGTTGACGTTGAGCTTCATTTGCAAAGTCGATGACAGTTTGTTGAGTTTCACTCTTCCTCTTGAATAAATATATCAAAGTGTACCTTGAATAATCATCGACAATCACCAAGCAATACTTTCTTACCCCAAGACTATCAAAGGATGGAGTCCCAAAGAGATCCATGTGAAGGAGCTCCAAGGGTCTCTTCGAGTAGATGATAGTCGTGGGAGGGTGAGCCTTCTCATGTAACTTTCCTTTGATACAAGCACTACAAGCACGAGCTTTGGCAAAGCTAATGTTTGTTAGTCCACGGACATGGTCCCCCTTGAGAAGACTTTGCAAAGATATCATATTGACATGGGCTAAACGGCGATGCCAAAGCCACCCCACATCAACTTTAGCCATTAAGCATGTCACGGTCTTAGTGGGTCGCTCCGAAAAGTTAATCACATAAAGACCATTCTTGACATGCCCAACAAAGGCTACTTTAAGATTCTTGCTCCACAAGAGGGCCATGGTATAAATATCAAAGAATGTGGCAAAGCCCAGTGCAAGTTGACGAACGGAAAGTAAATTGTATGCAAGGGACTCAACAAGCATGACTTTCTCGATCGTGAGATCATGAGAAACGACAACCTTGCCAAGACCCAGTACCTTGGAAGACGAGGCATCACCCCTCTCGACATTGATGGGCATAGATGGGATCTTGTGCATGTCCACCACCAAGTCCTTGCTTCCGGTCATATGATTTGTGGCTCCACTATCGAGCAACCATGATCCCCCACCGGAAGCAAACACCTACAAGAGATCAATGCTTGGTTTTAGGTACCCATTTTGTAATGGGTCCTTTGATGTTAGTAACAAGGGTCTTAGGAACCCAAATAGATCATTCAATGTACTCATAAGGAGAACCAACAAATTTAGCATAAACATGCCCATCACTAGCATGGCACAACACATAAGAAGGGTTAAAGTAGCTGGCTTTGTTGGAAGGGGTGGCATTGCCTTTCTTGACATCACCACCCTTCACATTATTCTTCTTCTCCTTAGAAGAACCCTCTCCCTCCTTCACAAAAGTTTGCTTGAGAGGAGGAGGTCTTTTGGCCTTGTCATTCTTGTTCTTGTTCTTGGACTTGGGTGCGAACCCAACTCCCTCCTTGGCCACAACTTCCTTTTGATTGCTCAAAAGGTCATTGAGATTCTTCTCACCTTGTATGCAAGACACAAGGCCTTTCTCAAGTTGCTCCTTCAACTTGGCATTCTCCTCCACAAGATGCACATGCTCACAACATGGGTTAGTAGCATTTGCATTATCAATTAAGACCATATGAGGAAAAGAGGCTTTCTCCTTGGTTAGCTTCACTTGGAGTTGATCATGAGACTCCTTGAGGCTAGCATGAGCCCCCTTCAAGGCCTTGTGAGCCTTGTCAAGTATATCAAACTCCTCCTTGAGTCTAGCATGGTCAAACCCATGTTTAGCCTTCTCGGAGTCGAGCACACGAGATACAACAAGAGCATGATCAAGATCTTTATTTAATTTAGCATGGTCATCATTATGTGACTCCTCAAGAGCCAAACGATGAACATGCTCTTCCTCAAGCGTATTAGAGAGATCCGATATCTCATCGGCATAGTCACGACTATGACCTTCCATCTTAGAGATGGTTTCTTCATGAGCCTCGATCATGTTGTTGGCTTCACCAAGTTGTTCCAAGAGAGCAATGAAGTGCTTCTTGGATTTGCCCTTGATCTTACTCATAAAAGACTCAAATTCATTCACTTCCTCATTAGACCCCTGACTTTCATCAATGCAACCCATCAAGGAAGGATTAATAATGATGGTAGTTTTGATGTTGGGGGTTACCTTGTTGGTGGCTTTGGCCATGAGGCACTTGGCGGTGATGTTCTCGTTGGGTGAATCAAAGAGAGACACCCGTGGAGTTGTGGAAATGGCAACGGAGGCCATAGCCATGCCTTCACCATCTTCATCATCATCATCATCATCATCATCATCATTGTACTCTTCTTGTGCCACCAACCCTTTGGTCAGAGTCTTCTTGGTGAAGTTGTTCTTGTTAGGTAAGGACTTGGCTTTGTCTTTCCGGATGAGCTTGCCACCATTGTCTTCCCGCTTCTTGTAAGGGCACTCCGCAAAAAACGGGCTCAGATTGCCACAATTGTAACATGTTCTCACACGTTGCTTGCCCTTGAAGCCACTTGAGTTGTCCTTGTTGAAATTGGGCCTTGAGTTCTTCTTTCTCCAAAATTGCCTTGAAGCGAGAGCCATGTGCTCATGATAATCATATTTCGTGTCTTCGGGGTTGCTCTCCTCATCTTCTTCTTCACCCTCCTCTTCCACACTAGCCTTGGCCTTCAAGGCAAGGTTAAGCTTATTTTCTCTTTGAGAACGCAACACCGTATTGTTGGCGGTCTTGTCCAAGATCCTCATCGCCACAAATTCATCCAACACTTCACTTGAGGACAAGGTGTGGAAGTCCGGCCTTTGACGAATGACGGAGGATATGGCCTTGTGGTAAGGCATCATGGCCTTGAGAAACTTGCGCTTGATCCAATTGTCATCTGTATCCTTGCTCCCATGATCTCGGAGTGAGACCGCGAGAGTTGTTAATCTCCGGTAAAGCTTGTGAGGTTCTTCATCTTCATTCATTGCAAACTCATCGACTTCATCTTGCACCACTTCATAGTTGGAGCATTGAATGCTTGCGCTTCCCTTGTAAATGGAAACAACATGGTGCCATGCTTCCTTGGCCATGGTGAATGGTTGGAGATGCGCAATATCTTTGGATGGAATTGCATCTTGGATGATGAGAAGAGCATTCTCGTTGAATTGATGGTCCGTGGCTTCTCTGGGGGTGAAGTTGCTTGGGTCATGCAGATAGAAACCTTGCTCAAGGATTCTCCAAATATTAGTATTAACATGATTTAAATGACATTTAAAGCAATAGACCCAAGAGTCAAAATCCTCATTTTTCACAATCTTAGGAGGAGGACCAACATAATTCAAATGAGTGGAGGGAACCAGTCCTCCATAAGAAAGTGGAGGTTCAACATGGGCAAAGATGCCACTACCATTTTTACCACTAGATGAAGGAGCTTTTTCACTAGTAGCTTCCCCCTTGTCGGAGTTAGCATCCGTCACCTTGTTAGCGGGATCACCCACTTTCATTGGTGCGGTGGATAATTTAAGCCCTTCTAAGAACTTGTTAAACATGCTTTCAACCTCGGTCGTCATGAAGGTTTTCAATGTGTCCAAAGCCACATTGAATTCCTCATGAGAGACCGCGGTTCCCCCATCGGTCGTAGATGAGACCGGATTCACACCGGAGTGCTCCTCCCCACCGTCTACGGTGTCAACCATACTTTTCGGAAGACAAAGTCCTTAATAAAGAGACGAGGCTCTGATACCAATTGAAAGGATCGATATAGTTGACTAGAGGGGGGTGAATAGGCAACTAACAATTTTTAGCTTTTTTTATCAAATTAAACTTTGCATCAAAGTAGGTTGTCTAGATATGCAACTAGGTGAGCAACTTATATGATGCAACAACAACAAGCACACAAGCAAGGAAAGGATATAACACAATATAGCTTGCACAAGTAAAGATGAGAGATAACCAAAAGAGGAACCGATAGAGACGAGCATGTGTTATCGAAGTTCCTTCCCTTTGAGGGGAAGTACGTCTCCGTTGGAGTGGTGTGCAGGCACAATGCTCCCTAAGAAGCCACTTTGGCCACCGTATTCTCCTCACGCCCTCACACAATGCGAGATGCCGTGATTCCACTATTGGTGCCCTTGGAGGCGGCGACCGAACCTTTACAAACAAGGTTGGGGCAATCTCCACAACTTAATTGGAGGCTCCCAACGACACCACGAAGCTTCACCACAATGGACTCTGGCTCCGCGATGACCTCAACCATCTAGGGTGCTCAAACACACAAGAGTAACAATATCCGCAAGGGATTAGAGGGGGGAATCAAATTTCTCTTGGTGGAAGTGTACATTGAGGCCTTCTCAACCAATCCCTAGAGAATCAACAAGTTTGATTGGCTAGGGAGAGAGATCGGGCAAACATGGAGCTTAGGGATGGAAGAGGTAGTCAACTCAGAGAAGAAGACTCCCCTTTTATAGTCAAGGGACAAAACCAACCGTTATCCACTTAACCAGCCCGCGACATGCGGTACTACCGCACCAGACAAGCGGTACTACCGCACCCACGGCAGACACCAGAAGAGGCCCTTTCACGTTGACGCTGCGAGCGGTAGAACCGCCGGAGCGGTACTACCGTGCGCCCTTGCGATACTACCGCAAGGCAGGGTTTGACTGGGCTGGGAAGGCACGGATTAATAAAATTACATCCTTGACTACTTCCGCTGAGTTTAGATCGGTGCAAAAACCCGACACGGTACTACCGCATCCAGGGAGTGGTACTACCGCATAGGGCACGGATGTAAAAAATTATATCCGCCCTACTTCCGCGCGAGTAGCAGTGCTGGGCCAGAAGTCACGGTACTACCGCGACCTCGGAGCGGTACTACCGCAAGGAGGTGCGGTACTACCACATCCTCGGATGGTACTACCGTGAGCCGCTGCGGTACTACTGCTCCCTTGAGCAGTACTACCGTACGCCACATCACACTACCACTTGGAGTCGTTCATTTTGCAAAGACACGGATAACTGATTGGTGCTCCAAAGAGGCAAGGGGAAAGGTGGTGCAAAGGAACAAACGTGTACATGATGATTCCACCCTAACCTTTCCGAAGCGGACCCCCTCTTAATAGTATGGCTTTCCTACGACTCAAATCCACCAAAAGGAAACATAGAAAAATGTCGTCTTCACTAGGCTCCGAGGGGCATCGAACCGTCTTGTGCCAACACAAGAGATATTTGAAATGCTCAAAGCACACGATTAGTCCACAAAAGCATTGTCATCAATCACGAAAACCACTTAAGGTGAAATATGCCCTTACAATCTCCCCCTTTTTGGTGGATTGATGACAATACGAGATTTGCTCATAAGAGAACACAAATGAATATAAGCTATCCCAACTTCTACCAAGTATAGGCAGGCTCCCCCTAGATGTGTGCACTCTATATGAATGCTTTGGACTGCACGTCACACATGCTAGGATCAACACTCCCCCTATATTTTGTAGACGAGGCATTCCTTGCCACGATATAAATGCTCAAGTGTTGATGGTTAAAAAATATTAGTCTCAAGAAGGGCAAGGAAAAGAAAGGGAACTTCAAGAAGAATGGCTAGCCAGTTGCCGCCCCCGTGAAGAAATCCAAGGCTGGACCCAAACCTGAGACTGAGTGCTTTTATTGCAAGGGAAATGACCACCGGAAGCAGAACTACCCTAAGTACTTGGCAGATAAGAAGGTTGGCAACGTCAACAAAGGTATATTTGATATACAGTTATTGATGTGTACCTTACTAGTGCTCGTAGTAGCGCATGTGTATTTGATATTAGTTCGTTTGCTAATATTTGTAACTCAAATAGGAGTTGGGGAATAAACGAAGGCTAGAACGTTTGTTCTGTACTACTTATGGCTCCATTGAGCACTTCATCTGCCTTGCATTTGCACTGCATATACTTTCGTTCTGCTCTACCCACAATATGGGAACTGCACTGCTATTGTTGTCCTCTAACAATTTTATTATTATTTTTGTAGAAAATCCCCCGTCGAGCTATAAGTTATCTCCATCTTAGGAATGAAGGCAGGTATTCTCCAAGTCATTTTCGGCTAAGGTCAGCCCAAACCAGCTGAGTACCGTGTTGGTGTTGATGGGTGGCTATATCTGCATAAAGGTTGGAAGGAATTCGTCATTGAGAGTTGCCAAGTCTCACCAAGTTGTTGTCCTCAACTTTTTTGAAGTTGGGGGTTGTATGTTTGAAATCATGTTTGACGTGATTGGTTAAGATTTGAGGTGAACTGTAATAACTACTTTTGCGGATCAAATGCGTCATCTTATTGTCTCTTTGTGGTCTGTAATAATACTCGTATCATTTTTTATGTATGATACATGCACGTTTGGCTTTTAAATTAGTTTGTAGTTTGTTTATCTAATCCAAACCGCCTGGCATGTAGAACAAAACTTTGTGTTGCCTACGATCGAACTGCGTTACATGTAGCATGTTATCCTTGCAATTGGCGATAAGGCGATTGACAACCTCCTTGCCTTCGTGGGGTGCAAGGATCTTGAGCGCGCGGCTGTGCTCTACACGAAGAACTCACCATCTCTTGCGTGGAAGGTGGGAAGAACCCTGATCTAGAAGTAGGAAAGCCAGCTTAGAGTTTTTGTTTTTATTCCATTGTGGGATCAAAATTACGCAGGTGAAACTTGCATCCTATTTTTGTTTGTTGACTCGGCAATTAGTGTATACTAGTAAGCTTGCACGTGCAATGCACGTCTTAGCTAAAACTCTTTTTGAAGATACATCTATTCTAAGTCAAAAACACTTTGTTTGTAGTTATATTTCTTCACGGCAGATGCTTGCACGTGCAACACGGTTATAAGTTTAGCAAGAAATTTCCTTGGTCCCCTCTTAAACATATGTGAACAAAATAAGCTACTAATCCCCTCTTAAATCAGACCAATGCTCCCTTGATCAATAATAGGAGCAGTCCTGCACAACAACCTCAATGGCAATCTTACTTCTCTTTATCGACCGCTTACCATTTGTGTCGCCACCATTGATCACATCTCCAGCACACTACACCGGCTCTGGCAGTCATGAAGTTGATGGTAGATTCCGTGGGATTGTTGTGTATGGTACCAGGCCAAGCTGCTCACTCCAACCATGAAAGCGACCACCTGCAGCAAATATTGGATGGTCATTATGTGTTGCAAAGCAACTCGAGCACATATGTATTGGTTGAAGTTTCACGGCTGTAGTGGCGAAAAATAGACTTAATTGTTGCATAGAACAAGAAGGATCTGATGCTTCAATATCAAACAAAATAGTGCACTATTCTCACCAGTATTGAGCAATATATTTTCTCTCACATTCTCGGTTGGTTTGAAAGCATGATTGGCTGAATACTCCTAGACCGGGGTTTGAAATATTCTACAAAGGTAGTTTTCAAGAATCTTGTAATGATGTGTGAAAACATCATATTGTCGAAAATAATTACAGTACACAATAAGGAGGCAAGGAACCATGCCATGATTTCTGATCTTCTGTATATACTTCCAATTTTGGACAAATGGTAGGCAATAATTACGTTCATTTTTTAAACCAATTTGTAAATCAAGGCAATACAATGTGGAATTCAAACTTCAGTCGTAGCAGGTGAAGAATGATTACTAATATATCCACATTTGAGGCCTATAATAAGAAACAATGAAACTGCCGCTAGGATGGTGAATGAGAAGTCAACATCCAACATGAATAGATAGACCCAGTAATGCAAACCAATGGCTTTGTTTTTTCACAAATGGATCCTTTTCCCTTAGTTCTTCTACCAAAACAAACAACATTCCCCGGGATAACCACCATATGTCCGTATGATAACAACTTGCACCATCGACCTAGCATGGTTCTTAGTTGATTGCACCTCTTCTTCTACTCTCACAGGATACAAACCAGACAGTGTCATGTGTAATGCTCCAATAATCAGACAATCAAGATGCACAAACTTATATATAGACTCAATCTACTTAGTGAAGACATCTTAACATGTGTTGACATTCACAAAAGTGCCAGTAATACTTTCATAGATGACAAAAGCAGATTTATACTATGTCAACAGAATTACCGTACATATTTTTATTGAAGTACATACGTACATGTACATTCAGAAGTCTACCGGATTTTATTCTTGTCAGAACATGCAGAAGATTTTAAAAGGTAAATAGACAAATACTAATCCAAGTAATATGAACATTGGGATGCTCTGGTTTATATATCCTGTTAGAGTTGTGTCGAATATTGTGTACAAGGTAGGTTAAAGTTGGACTTGTATTTGTATCGTATTTACATAGGATGTGGAGTCGTGTCCTAATAGGACACTTGTATCCTAGGCCTCTCATATATAGCGGGGGTAAACACACGATGTAACCTATGTCAACATAATAGTACCGGAACGCAGGGGAAGCCGGCGGCATGTGCCGGTGTCCAGGGCGACCGGGTGCGGTATTGTGACGGTGTCATGGGAAGGAGCGCCCATAGTCAGGCCCCGGAATGTAGCCATATCGGTGAACCTCGTTAACAAATCTCGGTATCGTGCTCGTGTGGTTGCTTGGTCCTCGGATGATCGACGGTATGCCTCAGATTTATTCTAACAAGTGGTATCATGAGCTAGGTTATCTGGAGGCCATGGTGTTGATCTAGAGGAGGAGGAAAGTTCGACATGGATCGGTATAGTCTCTACGTGCAGCAGGAAAAGCGATCAGAGAAGTCGAAGAGCGGTACAATCGAGAAGCAATCAAATCGAGCAGATCGCATGCAAGCGGCGGCAGCAGAATCGTGCAGCAGTGGCGTATAGATCGATTCGATCGATCAGAAGCGGCGGCAGCGTAACGCGGAAGGCTGCCGCGGTTCAGGAGCAGCTCAGGACTAGGGAATCTGTGTGGCATGCGGCCTACGTTCGGCTGTGGCCCAAGAGCGGCTGGACACCAGCGATGTGGCCCACTGGATGGGCTCAAGAAGTCTAGCCCAGGTGGAGCACTGGATGTGCTCAGGAGCGAGTCTAGCCCAGGTGGAGCTGGTTACCAGGCGTGCAATGGCCCATTGACGTGGATGCAAAAGGCTGGTGGCGTTGTGCTGTGCTCGTGCGGAGCTAGCCGTGTGCAGGTTGACATACGAGCGTTCAAAGGGACCGAGGCTGAGGCGCTTGCTGTACATGAAAGAGAGGACATCGTGAGGATTTGTTGAGAACAAAAAGAATCTGCAGTGTGTGGTATAGACGTGTGGCATGGACATTAATGAGATGAAGAAAAGGAGTGTTGGGAGTTATGAAGACATGCTTGGTGTCACTACTAGGGAAAAAACTATACACAGAATCTTACCAGCAGCGCTCTTCAAAATACCACGCTACTGCTACTTAGCAGCAGCGCATGTCTACGAAACGCGCTGCTGACTTGGAAGTAGCAGTAGCGCGTGTATCGAATACAGCGCTACTGCTATAGTTGCCATGACCTTGGCCCCCCGCTAGCTATAGCAGTAGCGCACTTTACTGTAGAGCGCTACTGCTACTCAGGTTAGCTATAGCGCGTTTTGGCAAACGCGCTACAACTATCCCTACCTTATCCCCATGCGCACGACCGGCCCTCTCACTCACACTCTCACTCTCGCCCGCGTCAACCGTCGTCGTCCGTCGCCGCCGCCGCCGCCTTCGTCCGTCCGCCGCCAAGGTACTCCCCTCCTTCCGTCCCTCCTCCATCCTCCTCGCACATCCTCCCTCCGCCTGCGGCCGCCCCTCCCTCCTCCACCGCCGCCCTCCTCCCTCCGCCTGCGGCCGCCCCTCCTCCCTCCTCCGCCGGCAGCCCTCCTCCCACCGCCCTCGACCTCTCCGCCCCTAGCTACCTCTCCGTCGCTCCCACCACTGCCACTAGTTAGTACTAGATTTAGTAGTAGTAGATGTTAATTTAGGGTTAGCTAGTACTAGATGTTGCTTAGTTAGTACTAGATTTTTAGTAGTAGTAGTGGTAGTTGAACTACTTTAGTTGTAGTTGAACTAGTTTAGTAAGTAAATTAATAAAGTAGTTGAACTAGTTGAATTAACAGAACTAATCTATTTTTAGTAAGATAATTAATATAACTAGTTGAACTACTTTATTTTTAGAAAGAACTAGTTTTTTTCTATTTATAGTAAGTTTATATTTAGTAAGAACTAGTTGAATTAATAAAACTAGTTGAACATGTCATGTTTGTTGTTAGTGATAACTTATATGGTTTCAGGTGACCTCCGTCGTCCCCGTCACCGACCCCCTCCAACATCCCCGCCGTCGTCCCAGTCACCGACCCCCTCCAACATCGAGGTGAGACCAGCCAAATATCCTTGTATATCTTGTGTTGTTGCTCAAATTGGATATGTGGTTGCCCAAGTGCCGTTCATGTTCAGTTTACATCTCCGAGTGGCCTATGTTTTGCCGGAGTGTTGATTAATTTCCGTTCCGGCAAATTTCAGGCGCTCGATATGTCCTTTTTTAGCAAAGGTCATGCCGGATTTTGTCGTGAATTCTGGCATGACTTGTGCTAGAATATGTACAAGTTTAATCTTTTAATTATGATTGTAGGAAATGTCGTACTCGGACGACGACGGTCTCCCGGGGGAGTGTAGCTGGTGCCACGACGATCGAGGTATGTGCAACAGGTTCGTTCGGCTGGACGAAGATCGGCGCTTCAGCATTAAGCTCGAGGAGACCTTCGATTGTGAAACGGTACGCAACAACGACAAGTGTTTTTTTCTCCATTAAGCATGACTTCAACTATTTCAACGTCTAATTTTCATATTTTACAATTCGACTAGCTTATCTCATGCCATGCAAGACGCTATGTCTTGGAGAGGATGGGTTTTGAAGACCATGAAAATTTCGAAACAAAGAAAATACACCTAAGGACCCATCATGATATGGATTTTGAAGTAAATCTGTGCAATGCTCATACCGTAACCCATTTTGGTTGCCAAAATTGGGAAGCACTTTGCAAAATGTATGGTTTTTATGAGGGTATGATTGTCACCATGGATCTTGGTGATCCTGACCGCGAGGAAGACAATATGGACATTTGGGTCCTTGTTGATACGCTTCCGATTGTACCGCTATGTGAGTTTCTCAAACATAGTTATTAACTAATTTATATTTTTTATTTCAAAATAGTTGATAGCTTATTTCCATTGACAGCTTATTTTGATTCTTCAAAGACTGTGCGGAAGATGGTAGATAAAACCCACTACACCGAAGGCACCCAATTAACGTATAAGGAGAAAAATCATCTGATCGCATTTTGTACTCTTCTTGAGAATTACAATTACTATTATCGAACTCCTCCAAATTATGGTGAATACGTGCCACTAGTGCATGTGTTGAACAACGATAACTTCTCTGGAGATACCCTGGTAAGATTTTTTACTATTATGACATCCGTGCATTTTTTGCATACTTCTAAAACTAGTACATCATTGCTAACTACGAAGTTATTATTATGTTTTTCAACAGAAACTCCCGATGGATTGTGTGCCTCATCTGATGTCTCTGCATGGTCGCCTCTCAGTTCTGAACATACTGCCAGGTAAATCTACGGAGCTCACCTGTGCATATCGGATTTCTAAAACCCATGAACACATGATCATCAAAGAATGGAAGAAATGTATGGACATTCGCAAGGAGGTTCTTGGAAGTAACATTCAGCGAAAGACAAGAATGGGAGACAGGCTAATCTCCATTCTCCATAATGGAGAGTCAGGGGCTATCTTGTTTTTTTGTTATTTTACCTTAGAAAATGTAGTAGGTCTTAATCGAATGTAATAGGTCCTATGAGGTACAATATGTTTATTATGTGGTAATGTGTTAGAGTTGATAATGATGATCTTGAGGAGGTGTTATGTGATGTCAATGATGAAAACGATGATATTGAGGAGGTGTTATATGACAATGATGTATTATGATGCTAAGTTGTTAATGATATGATGATGATGATGATATTATTATATCCATCCACTTGAAACTAATCCGCGGTTCTTTCACCCCATGATGTAATAACTCATTATGATGTAAAAACAATCTCTAAATTCCTGTTGTATGAAAACTTGTGTAAAGGTGTATGAATACAACATGAAAAAGAAAAGAAATAAAATACTAAATAATAGTAGTAGCGCGGGTAAGGAGAAGCGCTACTACTAATTACCAGTAGCGATGTTCTAAAGAACCGCTGCTACTAAGTCAATTTAGCAGTAGCGTGGGTCAAGACGCGCTATTGCTAAGCATTAGCTGTAGCGCCTTATCAGTAGCGCTCCTGCCCGCGCTACTGATAGGCCCAAAACCCGCGCTGCTGCTAGGCTTTTCCCTAGTAGTGTGTACCCATGGAGACTACCATGAAATCCGTTTTTCTTCTGGATGTGTTGAGAATTGCGCAGGGATTTTACCAGGATGTTGGCAGGTTGGTGACGTACGTATAAGTCTCAGAGGAGCCTGGAGGGCGTCATGAATATCATGCATACACATGGCGTCCAAGACATGCACAGATGTGCAAGCGGTCATGGTGCAGGGTGGGGCATGGTTGCAGTCGGATATGGTCGGCTGGATCAGACTTATCAGTTTGGCGGATCGATGCAAGTCGGTTGGTACAGAAGAAGGTGTTGGATCGACGACGACGACATAGGAGCGTGATGCTGATGGTGACCGACTTCTAGGCGTGGAAACACGTGGTGCACATACTCGAGGCTTGTGCGGCTTCGACAAGACTATGGCGCGGGATTGATTCAAGGTGGTGTATACACGGAGCTTGAAGTCGACGGGGCGTGAATGTGGACTGATCATCTACCATGGAGTCTTGTTGAAGGTGGAGCTCGATTGAGGGGCTACGGTGTAAGGATCCAGGGAATCGAAGCCTATTCAGCAAGGAGGGGAAAAAAGCGAGCGACACGTAGTTTGGACTGGAGCCCAGTGGTCTGATGGAAGCGTGAAACTCGTCATCGGTCGGTGATGATCGGTGGTACTCTGCAGTGGGGGTTGAGTGGTGTGGTTTCGCGACCGTTGAGACTCGACCGGGACAGCGGAGGCTCGACGCGGTAATCGCGGTGAGGTGTGCGGTACGCACGGGCATGGAGACGGGCCAGGGCTCTGGTGGTCATACATGTGGTGAGACAACTGCGAATTTGACTCAGGATGACTACAAGCAATGGTGAAATTCCTTCAAGTTTCAGACAGGCAGTCAAGAAAGGAGCGGTGATGTTGAGTTCAGGTAACTCTTATATGTGACACCCAATATGTGAGTTGTTCACTTTCACGCAGGTCAGTGATCGGTGTGTGATGACGTTGATGGATACTCTGGAAGTTGGGAGCACAAATTGAGTAATAAGGAACTTAATTTTGCTCGAGTGTTGACCGTGGTCAAGAAAAGAAGGGACTACAAGTTGCAGGTGTAGTCATATGGAGTCTTTGGAGTAGCAGCAGTACTCATGGGATAAGCTCAAGTCCAATGTACATGGAAGTTTGACGCATTGACGAATTCAAGGTGGTGGAGAATATTCGCCAAGGTGGAGTTTGTTAGAGTTGTGTCGAATATTATGTAAAAGATAGGTTACAGTTGGACTTGTAGTTGTATCGTGTTTACATAGGATGTGGAGTCGTGTCCTAATAGGACACTTGTATCCTAGGCCTCTCATATATAGCGGGGGTAGACACACGATGTAACCTATGCCAACATAATAGTACCGGAACGCAGGGGAAGCCGGCGGCATGTGCCGGTGTCCAGGGCGACCGGGTGCGGTATTGTGACGGTGTCATGGGGAGGAGCGCCCATAGTCAGGCCCGGGGGTTGTAGCCATATCGGTGAACCTCGTTAACAAATCTCGGTGTCGTGCTCGTGTGGTTGCTTGGTCCTCGGATGATCGACGGTATGCCTCGGATTTATTCTAACATATCCTTGCTCTGATTTCTTGTGCAATCTATTTTCCATGTAATACCAATATGATATCTTGGTGATAACATGATCGAGTGAAAGAAAAAAAAATACAGAACAACATTGGGAAAATATATTGCTAATGAAAAACAATGTTCCCAGAAATTGCTTATATTAGAAACATGTTGTAGATAATGAATCTAACCTAGGAATATATAATATAATATAATAAATATCCTATATGCTTTTGTTTCTTCTATTTTGTTTACATATTTTCTCATGTGTATTGAATAGGATTCTAAAATCATTTCTTAAAGTGGAAACGCGCATAAAAGAGGACACGACTTATAGTTATAGACATTAAGGATATTATAGTATTAATTTAGCCTAACTCCACCCTCCTTAAAGTTTGACTAATTTGAATTACATAGGTGGTGGGGCATATTTATAACAAGTCATAAATAATACATCTGTATAAATGTTTTCTCTACATTCGCTCTATATTACTCCCTCCGTTCGGAATTATTTGTCGTAGAAATGAATGTATTTAGATATTTTTAGTTCTAGATACATCCATTTTTGTGACAAGTAATTCGGAATGGAGGGAGTACAAGGCTAGCATCTTTTACTGTTGCACAGAATTGAAATCTAAAAGAAAGGTCACATTACCAAGAATTCAACTTCTGATTGATAAGCACTAAGTCGAGAGCCAGACAATATGCAAAAATGGGAACCATAATCTCAAAAATCTTTTACCACCCTCGTCCATGTCGATGAAAGATTAAATAACTACAGAAAATATAGATGGTACAAAATCTCGTACCATGACATCACAAGCTCAGTGATGGTACAAACGAGCGACTAAACTAATGATAACTGTATACCATGCAGATTGTAGACTTTCAGAATTAACTCCACCAGCTGGTAACAAAACATAACATGTGTGTCCTAATTCCTAAATGGGCGTTGAAGTCCTACAATGATCATAGGACCAGTCCTCTTCTTTATGGTTCTATCTACGGAGATCCCAGTGTGTTGGCAGAATCAACATGCATGTGGCCTCAAAACAGAAAGATAAATCATGCCAATGTTTTGTATGGACAGGTTTGATAGCGATCAAAATGTACCCAATATGCATGACCTTTGGCCTGCGATCCAAACACATCCAAACGCCCGAGCTCCCGCAGCTCCAAGCCGCCGCCACCCTGTAGACTCGCGTCGGCGCCGCGCGCCACCTCTAGCTGGAGACCATCGCAACCGGAGGTTCACTGTCAAGGCTGCCACACCCCTGCCCTTCCTCCTCTCCCTTCCCGCCGTTCTTCTATATATCCTCCTCGCCTTCAAAGCTCTCTCTCACTGGAACTGCAGCAGGCCATGGAGAAGCTCAGCCGCCGCCCATCCGACTTGCCGGAGCGGCCTGTCATACAGACATCAATTAATGGCAACCGAGTCTGCATATAACCCTGCATGATTTACTACCTCAGCTATGCTCTATTATGATAGTTGATTGGAGTGATTAAAACCCCAAGAGTATATGAAATGGGTATGACTGTACAAAATTTATTCCGGAGTTGTAATCATTAGGTTGAGAAGGAACAAAACCAAATGAGATGTCTGCTGCATAATTTTCTAGCGGAGAGCCAATCAGTATGGCATCCGCGTCTATGTTAGGAGGTACAATCTGCAATTTTATGTATGATTTGGACAATTAGACTCACCAATTATGTTTTGTATCACTGAAGAGAAAAGAAGGCGAGACGCAATGTTGAATGGATAGATAGCCATCCAGTATCAACCATCTAACAGGAAAAATATGTCAAGATGGTACTAACATCCGGCATTCAACGCTGCTCCCATGATTGCAGAATGGGTAGGAAAAGACCATATCGAGCTTGTCCATCCGCTTCCTAGTGGGTGGCTTAGCGGCTGCCTTCCTCTTCCCCACAATTCAACTTCTCTTCTTCCTCGCAAAACCTACGCAGAGCAGCGGTTAGAATCTACCTATCAAATTATGAGAAGATATTTAACACACTAATGGAGTTGCTAGCCGCGAAGAAGAGGACCATCGGGGCTGCGACGGAGAAGAGGACCTGTAGGGCAGCGGCGGAGAAGAGGACCGACGGGCGGCATCCGAGAAGAGGAGGACCGGCGGGCGGCGCCGAAGAAGAGGACCGGCGGCGGAGGACGAGCGGAGCAGGAGCGGAGGAGGGCAAGGACGGGGGCGGCGGATGGCGGGCGCACGAGGCCCGGGGCACGGCGGCGTCTGCTTCCGTTGCAGTTGTTGTGCGCCTCGTCGGTGTCGCCCTTGTCCCCTGGCGAGCGGCAAATTGGAGGTCGTCAATCCCTGTCAGCCGGCATCGGCGGAGTGTGGTTCAGCGGGGCCGAGCGGCGGCTGCGCTTGGCAGCGAGAAGTGGCGGGATCGAGTGGTGGGCGGCGGCTGGCGCGGCGGCTGGGCGGAGGGCAGGCGCGGAGCATGAAGGGGCGGCGGCAGGGTCGAGCGGTTGGGGGAGAAGGGGCGTGCGGGACTGCGGGAGTGCGGGTGCGTGCGGTTTTTCTTTTTGGGAGAGTTTCGTTAGCGATCGGGCTTAATTGTGTGGTTTGTTGCGTTAAACATTAGAGGATTAAGAGCCATCAGATCTTGTTGATGGACGGGTCTGATTGTTTGGTTCTTCGCCCTCTCTTTCTTTTATAAGGATAGTAGATGCTGGATTTGGTAATAGTCGTCCAACAAAAAATTAGTCCCAACACCCTAACTAGGCACTGGAATCTGGTCATGAGGCTGCATGCCATATAATTGTCTCTTTTATCAGGACGGATGCTCTGCCAGAGATCCGCGTGGATGCCAGTGACTACGAGGTGTTTCTCCACTTCTCCGTTTCTGCTACATATGCCCCGGGATACTAATCCAAGGCATGCATCGCCAGATCAAGATCAGTGTCCAATGCTCAAGGCCGTTTGCAATTATAGAGACTGTTTCCATACACGACCACGTCAAACTGACGAGGTAGAGATGGTCATTTTGCTTGATTATCTTCAAGTTGTAGACATCTTATGTTTACTTCATACCATGATGTATCTTTGCTTCGTGCAATCTGCTAATGCATCATAGCTGACCATTTACTGTCATTATTGCGCATCCCAAGATCAGATGGGATTAAATGAGAAGCATGATATGCTAGCTATAGAATTGGAAAAAATAAAAGCTGATAATGTTCAGTTGCATCGAAAGATTGTTTATAGATAACCATAGATGTATAAATATAAATCCTTACGATGGATTTTACTTACTTCATATTATCTAGAATCTGACCTTTGTTATGTTGCACCTAGATATTCAGAGTAGTTTTTCAGATACTGAAACAAAATACAAAAAATTGTACGAGGATGTCATTAATCCTTTGGCGCCTTTTCGAGCAAGGTAAATATCTGAACATAAAATCAGCAACACGTGTTATTTCTGGGAATCTGGTGTGTATTTGGTTTAAGTTTCAACCCTTTTTTTTTTTGCAGTTGGTACTCATCTCAGTTCACTAAGCATAACACAGTGGTAGATCTACCTATCTTCCTCTGCTTAAGTATCTTTATAATAAATCCAAATGAATCAATCTCTTCTAGTTACATGATTAGATCTACCTATCTTCCACTGTTTAAGTATCTTCATAATAAATCCAAATGAATTAGTCTCTTCTAATTACATTATCTTATTTCACGTAAATACTTCTGCTGAGAGAAGAAATCGCTGACCGAGTTAAAATTATGAACCAAGTTCAATATTAAACACCTCAATTGAATGAAAGAATTTTAAATTAGGGACTATAGTTTCAATTATATATAGTATCATAATTACCCTACTGTATTATAGAAAAAAAAATCGTCAACAGCAGGATTCGAACCTGCGCAGGCAAAGCCCAACAGATTTCGAGTCTGTCCCCTTAACCACTCGGACATATTGACGCCGTGAACATATCATGTAACCTTTCCTCTAATTAGCTATCTAGTTCAATATCTAACTTAACCACACATAAGTAATGGTTCTCTTGACGCACCAGTCCGTAGTATTCTTGCCATCTTGTATGAGATTTTTCTTTACTTATTATACTCCCTGCCGATGAATGAAACGACATTTAACATGATGATGGATGCACTCGAAAAAAAAACATGATGATGGATGGCTAGGATTTTGCGACGAGCTTTCTGTTCAGCCTTGTTTTAGGTTTTTTGTTTTACAAAAAGTGACCGAGATCTATTATAAAGGTGTACAAGAAAACATAACAAAATTGTGGCGTTAGATTTTTAAGGTCTTCCAGCAAACGCCCCAATTTACCATCCGAAAATTCGCCATGACAACTGTTAAAATTGTAATGCTGTTGTGTAAGATTTGCCCTGTTCTAAAGTAAAAAATTGCCATGTAGTGTAAAAAAATTCTCAAAAGAACTATCACACTGCAGCAAGTAATTTCCATGCGCTCTGAAGTCACATGTTTACCCTAAAAATTTGACGTCAAATGTATATCGGGGTTCATCAAAATTGGATCAAGGGTCCGTCATCACGACCACTAATGTCCTCAAAGCAAGCCGTCGACAGTATCACCGCTCCCCTAATAGAGCCAACTTGACCCCTTCTTGATGACTACTGAAAAGTCTTTGTGCACATGTACAAAGGGCCAACGCCCTAGAGCCGCTGTCACCATCATTTACCCTTGAATCGATGAACCAATCTAAAATGCCTGACACCAAATCTCACTCATGCGTTCGGACAACGAGAAACCTGTCGGCGGTTGGATGCGACATATGCCAAAGGATGGCTTATCATGGTGGGAGCGAGTAGAACGTCCCCGGTGCTCGGAAGCGGGATGAGGCATAGACACGAACGCCGGCGTACTTTACCCAGGATCGGGGCTCTCCTAGGAGATAACACCCCTAGTCCTGCTCTGCGGGGACACGAACGCCGGCGTACTTTACCCAGGATCAGGGCTCTCCTAGGAGATAACACCCCTAGTCCTGCTCTGCGGGGTCTCCGCATGATCACTAAAGGCACAAGTGATACAAAGTTGCTCCTTGAGCTGTTTGCTAGGGGAAGGAGAAGGCAAGGCTAGCTCTCTCCTCCCCTAGGAATGTGGCTAGGTCTAATGGGGTGGGAACCCTTTGCATGGGTGCCCTGGGGGGGGGGGGGGGGTTATATAGGCCTACCCCCCAGGGGTACAATGGTAATCTGGCCGGCTGCCGGGCCTGGCTGTCAGCGTCTCCGGCCTCCGGCTTCTCCGCCGACTACTGGGGCCCGCCGCCTGGTGGGCCCCGCCGACCGGTCCGGTACGGAGCCGACAGGCCGCTTCCGCCGCTGGCGGGTCTGGTTGGTGGCTGCTCACTATAGCCGTGCTGCTAATGACGCTGGCTTGGTTATCCAGGTGTGGCTACAGTCTCTGCCGCCTAGTGGGAGATCGCTGTAGCCACACCTGATCTCATCAGGTTAATGGTGCACGGGCTTCGAGGGAGGGGACGGCCGCCTGCTCGAGGCCGACCCTCCTCCGGTCCGTCTGTTTCGGCGTGTGCCATCTTCTGGGATGTCACTGCCCGGTAGGGCCCGCAGCCTGCGGGCCGTACCGATAGGCCGTCGTGGGAGCAGGGCTCCGCCTCCCCAGAGTGATGCCAGGGGAGAATGGCAACAGTGCCACATCGTGCGGAGACCTCCGCCCGTACGGGACACTATGGCCACGCCAACCCCAGGATTCGGGGGTGAGGGCTTCACTTTTGCCACGCCGCGTCTCATCTTCTTGATGGGGGCACAAACTCTGAGGGTGCGCGGTGGCCGCCTGCTAGATGCCGTCTTCCATAGAGGCCGGATGGCTGGAGCCGGCCGCTTGTGATTCCATCTGTTGGTGGTTGGCCGCCCTCTGGCAGCCGGCCGTTGGGCTAGCCGCCCCCCAGAGGGCGGAGCTTTGGCCCAGGGCGCAGCAAGGCGGAGCCGGCCCAAGGTCTTGATAAATTCAGGGACTCGGGTGGGCCTACCCGTGGCCCATTACTCCGACAGTAGTCCCCGAAGTCGGTGAGGCGTTGTGGTCGAGGGGCCGCGAAGTCTCAGCGCCCCCCCCCCCCTCACCGAGCTCCGGGAGAGCGTTGATCCGTCTTGCGTTTGGCCGACTGCTGAAGCCGGCCTCGCCTAGGCGGAACTATTTGGTCGATTTTGAACTCCAAGGCGGGAAAACAGGTGGCGTGCCTGCTAAGCTTCCCGGGTGCCGCCTGCCACAGACACGCCACGCGGCGCACGCCAGCCCGGCCAGCCTGCCACCCCACGCCCCTGATGGGACGTGATAGTGGGCCGGGCCCGCCACTACCGCGCCTCGGTACCCGGGCGGATCTGTTGTGCCGAGGGGGGCGGTTGCAATTCCCACGACCGTTCGCGGCGTGGTGAATGCGTGCGATAAATGGGGGACATGGGGTCGTGGGCGCAATTAATCCCGTGAACCACGCCCCGCCCCCTCGGCTTCGTAGCCCGAGGGCTATAAGTAGGGGGAAGGGAGGGGTGCGGCAAAGCTTGCGCGCCCCCTCCCACTCTTTCTTCTTCCTCTGCCCTCTCCTCCATAGCCGTCAGTGTTGCTCAGTGCTGCCGTGGAGCTGCCGCCGTCGTTCGTCGCCGACGCATCCTTCCTCCTCACGTGGCCCGCCCGAAGCCATGGCGCGTGAGAAGGGCGGCGACTGGGAGGGGTCGACTGTGATCGAAGATCACATTTCCTTCCTCTGCGACACGCGCCGGATGCCCAACGCGGCATTCGTCAAGGCGCGGGTGCCGCCGGAGGAGGATATCTCGCCGACGCTGAGGGGGAATGAGCGGGTCGTGTTCCGCTCGCACTTCCTCCGCGGCTTCGGCCTTCCGGTGAGCGGCTTCCTCCGCTCCTTCCTCGACTTCAACAACCTCAAGCCTCATCATCTCACGCCCAACGCCATGACCCCGCTCTTCGCCTTCGTCACGGCGTGTGAGGGATACATCAGCGTCCTCCCCACACTCGAGCTGTGGGGAGCGTTCTTCTACGGGAAGCTCGGCACCTCCGCCAAGGATACGACGACCGAGTGTGGCGGTTTCGTCGCCGTACGCCGGCCTGCGAAGCGTAACGCCTTCCCCGCCATCAAGATGGCGCAGTCCATGAAGATGTGGCAGCAGTCTTACTTCTACGTCGAGAACGTGGATCCGGCTGCTGGCTTCCTCAATATGCCGGCCTACGAGGCCGGCCCTCCCACCGGGCTCCGGCCTAACTGGGGCTACAAGCCGAAGCCGGTGTCGCTGGATGCAGCGGCCGCCATCGGCCGACTCCGGGTGCTCCAGGGGTCGGAGGGCCTCGTGGCCTCCGACCTCCTGATCGCCTTCGTTGAGCGCCGGGTTCTCCCGCTCTAGAGCCGCCCTCATCCAATCTTCCAGATGAGTGGGCACCGCGATCCCAGCCAGTTGTGCATGAAGCAGATGCTGACTCCTGAGGTTGCACGAATGGTGAATGAGATCTCCGACCTCAAGGTGTCGGAGGCAGAGTGGCGGTATGGGAAGCGGCCGTACTCGCGTGACGATCCGCCGCCTGCCGTAAGTTTCTTCATCTCTTCCTTCTGATCTATTTTTCAGCCTCGTTCTTATCGTGATGCAACTCCCTTCTGATCGCAGATTTATATGTCCGCGGTGACGGCCGCCCTCCTTGGGCCTGTTGATGACTACCTGCCGGACAGGGCGGTGAGCGACTTGGACGACCCCGACCTGGGGGCGGCCGCCCTGGCGGACGATGCAACAGGCGATGGCGGCAGAGCAGGCGGCTCGGAGGAGGGCGGCAGCGTGGAGACTTGGCCCGATGACGACGATGATGAAGACGAGCAGTGCCCCGCCCGGAGCACTGCCAACACCAGCGCAGGCCCTTCTACTGGGCCGCCCGCCCGTGGTGGCAAGCGCAAGCGGAAGCAGGGCGCTGCCCTGTTTGGCAGCGCCCCAAAGAAGCCCAAGAACCCGGTCGTGGCGACCAGGCGGAAAGAAGCCAGGGTCAAGGTGGCCAAGTATCAGAGGCAGCCGAAGGTTCCCGTCATGGTGTCGGCGTAAGTATCCTTTCCATGTTTTCCGTCTTCTCGCCAATCCAGCCTAAAAGCTTTTTTGACTTGTCTTCTTATTTCAGGGCCCCGCTGATCCTCGAGAAGTCAAGCGCCGCCTCGGTTGTTAGGTCGGCGGCGACCTCCTCCACCAGCCGGCGAATTGACCCGGCCGCCGACCTCCGGGAGGCGACAGAGCGGAACACGTGGGAGGCGCGTGAGGAAGAGGCCGACCGTCTGGCCAAGGAGCAGGCGGACAAGGCCGCTGCGTCTGCTGAGAGGGCACTGGTGCAGGCGGAGGCCGAAGCCGCAGAGAAGGAGCGGCTCGCGGAGGCTGCACGCCGCCAAGAGCCGCTGCTCGTGACGCCCCTGAACACTGCGCCGCCTCCACCTGAGTTCGTGGCGACGGCCGGAGGAGCTGGCGATGATCATCCTATCTGGGAGCGGGAGGGCGGCGACGTAGCCATACTGGATGTCTTTGTGCCGCCGCCACCGCCAACGCTGCCAGCCAGCAGGACGCAGGACGAGTAGCCGGCCGCACCGCCGGTGCCACCGGTCGAAGACACGGTGGTGACGGACCTGATTCCTGAGGTCCGCACACCCGTGCGCCGCCGCCTTGAGAAGGTGGCCACGAGCTCATCAGTCCCCGACGCCGAGGCGACCAGCGCCGCGCCCGCAGGCTGGATACACAGGGGCGGGACGGGCGCCCTGAACCAGGCGTCCCTCGACGTCCAGGCCAAACTTCGGGCTGAAGCCGAGGCCCTCAAGCGCTGCAACGAAGCCTTCCTGGAGTCGTGGGCAGCCATCCGTGTAAGCTTCCCTCGCTTTCCTTTTTCTTTTTTCCTTGATCTTCTTGCTTTCTTCATGGGGGCGCGCTAACGCACCCACTGGGTGTAGTCCCCAAGTTTCGGGCCGGCTGCTGCGCAGGCGGTCCAGAACTTTAACTTGTAAGCATCAAATGTTGACTTGTCTGATATCCCTTCTGCAGGACTACCACAATCTTCGTGCTGTCTCCTTCAACTCCAGGGTTCGGGAGCTGGAGACGCAGACCGCCCATCTGTCCGAGAGCTGGAGTAAGCTCTGTCTTCCTTTCTTTGCGGGGGCGCGCTGGCGCACCCGCGGGCTATAGTCCCCGAGGTTCAGGCTGACTGCTGAGCAGTCAGGCCGAATCTCCTCAGTGTTTCTTTCTTAGTTAATTACTTCTTCTCTACGGGGGCGCGATGGCACACCCGCGGGCTGTAGTCCCCGAGATTCGGGCCGACTGCTGAGCAGTCGGGCCGGATCTCCCCGGCAACTATATTCAGTCTTGCCTTCTTGACTGATGCTCTTTCTTCTTTCCTTTTTTTCAAAGACCAACACCGCCTTACAGCAGCAGCTGGGCGAAGCCAACACCACTCTGCGCAGCAAGGAGGCAGAGTGCAGCAAGCTGAGCGAGGAGGGGGGCCGGCTGGTCGCCAAACTCGCCGAGCAGACGGAAGCTCTCAAGACGGCCCAGCGGGATGCGAAGGCGAAGGAGGCCGATCTCCTTGCCAAGTTCAAAACCAAGCGTGCCGCCTGGGCCGTCAAGGAGGCGCAGACGACGGCCTGCTTCAGCAGCATCGAGGACCTGGTCGACGGTGAGTTTTATTCTTCTTGTTCGTTGTCTTGAGCTGCCGGCCTCTTCGAAGCCGACTGCTTGTTTCTGACTTTGTTTTTCCTTGCTTTCTGCCCAAGTAGATTTCTTCCCGGGTCACTCCGTCGCTGCGAGCCAAGCCATCGAGGCCCAACACGAGGAGCGGAGGGCGGAAGGCGCGCAGATTGCTGCTGACGCCCCCCGGACCCTGAACGAGCAGATCCTCAGCATCCAGGCCCGTCTTCGGCCCGCCCATCAAGTGCTGCGCCATCTTCAGCGCGTCGGGGCCCAGGCGATTTCCGCCCTCTAGCCGGGCTTGCCGGCTCCGTGCACTCCAAGCTAGACCGCCGACTGGCTGGAGGTGGCGGTCGGCCGCTTGGAGGCCTGGAAGGGCTCTGCGGCCCGGGCAGGAGCACGGCGCGCCCTTGAGTTCGTCAAGGCATGGTATCCTGGGCTAGACTTAGACAAGTTGGCCACGTTCCGAATGGAGGCGCAGGAGGAGCTGGCAGCGGTGGAGGCCGAGCTTGTCAACAGGGTGGCGATGATCGCCGACTTCACTGACACCAGTATCTTCGTTCCGGAGGCGGTCGAGGAAGGCGGCGAAGCCCCGCAAGAGTGGCTCAGGCTGAACCCGAAGGACAGCGAGGACTCGACCGAAGTCATCGACTCCAGCGATGAAGGAGAGGAGGGGGAGGAGGAAGAGGACAGCGACATCGACATGCCGGAGGCTGGTGCGGATGATCAGCCCCACCCCGACCGGGCCTCAAGCAACGACCCGCGCTCCGAAGCACCGACCGCTGCTGGAGGCGGCCAAGTGGTGACCGACCAGCCGCCCGTGCCTCCGACAGACGCCACCGACTCCGTCATCCAGCCTTCCGCCACCCCGATTGGCGTTGCCGACTCCAGCGCTCAGCCAGAGCCGCCTGTCGCGCCAATCGGCACAGTTGACTCCGTCATCCAGCCGGAGCCACTTGCTGCACCAACTGGCACCGTCAACCCCAGCATCCAATCGGAGCCGTCTGCTATGCCAACCAGCACTGTCGACATCAGCGCCCAGTCGGAGCCGTCAGCTGCGCCAATCGCCACTGCCGACCCCAGCGCCTAGCCGGAGCCGTCTGCTGCGCCAACCGGCACTGCCGACCCCAGCACCCAGCCGGAATCCTCCGCTGCTTCTTAGGGATTTTTATCTTTTTTCTTTTCCTGCTTGCTGTTCTGAACACTTTTGTTAAATTCGCACAATTCCACCCAGGGGGTGTACTTTAAACTTTGCTGATTGCTGGTCGATAGGCCTTTATCTATGTAAATATTCTATCGCAACTTTATGCTTTGTTCTGCCGATATCTAGCTTTCCTTGCATGAACTCCTTGCTTTTTTCCTTTGCCGCCCTCCCCTAGCTATCCTCTTGCGAGCCAAGCAGCCGCTCTACGGACTGCAGCTGGTTTGAGTACTTTGCTTTTTTGCGGGAGGGCAAGTACTTAGCCATTTGGAGGTTTTTGCAAGGGAGGTAGAGGCCGGCTGGCCGGCTGCTCGACAGCTGGACGGGCAGGTATGGTGCCGACCTCGGATATATGTGCTTTTTCCTTAACCATTTTTCATGTGGGCGCTGTCTTGCCGCCTCTGCCCGCCATGTAGCCGCTCCGCGAACTGTGGCTTCTGACAGAAGAAGTTTTAGGTGCCAACACATTACTTGTCCGGCTGCAGGAGGCGGCATATAGTAGAGGGCGGCAAACCTCCGGGCCGACTGGTCGACCCGGTGCCAGGCGGAAATCATAAAGCAGAAGCACACTCATGGGCATAATACTTATCATATAGATAAAAGGAGGGAAGTCTCCGAGTTCGTCTCGGGGGAGCCGGAGTCTTTGTACATAATACAAAAGGTAGCGTGATACATACTGCTTTCAACTGTAAAATCTCCGGAGGAGGTTTGCATTCCACGGCCTCTTCGTCTCCTTGCCTGAATCATCTCTTTTGCGTGCTCTGGGCTTCTGAGCGTTGATCAGATAGTAGGAGTCGTTGCCCAGCACCTTGCTGATGATGAAGGGGCCTTCCCACGGCGCCGAGAGCTTGTGCTGACCGGCTGTTCGCTGGATCAGCCGGAGCACAAGGTCTCCCTCTTGGAAGGATCTTGGCTTCACCTTGCGGTTGTAGTATCAGCGCAGACTCTGCTGGTAGATGGCGGACCGGCTGAGTGCCAGCAGCCGGCCTTCTTCCAGCAGGTCGACGCCGTCTTCTCGCGCCTCCTTGGCGTCCGCCTCGGTGTACATGGTGACTCGCGGGGAGTCGAATTCTATGTCCGTCGGGATGACGGCTTCAACACCGTAGACGAGGAAGAAGGGCGTGAAGCCGGTCGACTTGTTCGGAGTTGTGCGCAGGCTCTAGCGGACGGCCGACAGCTCTTCGAGCCAGCAGCCGGCCGAACACTCAAGAGGCTTGACCAGTCAGGGCTTGATGCCGGACAAGATGAGGCCGTTTGCTCGCTCAACCTGGCCGTTTGACTGCAGGTGGGCAACGGATGCTAAGTCCAGTCGGATGCCCTACGTCATGCAGAAACGAGCCAAGGCTCCTTTGGCAAAGTTCGTGCCATTGTTGGTGAGGATGCTATGCGGTATACTGTACCGAGTGGTGATGTCGGTGATGAAAGTCACGACAGTCAGCCCATTCAGTTTCTTGATTGGCTTGGCCTCTATCCACTTGGTGAACTTGTCCACGGCAACAAGCAGATGAGTCATGCTGCCACGGGCTGTCTTGAATGGCCCCACCATATCCAAACCCCAAACAACAAAGGGCCAAGCAATGGGGATAGTCTTGAGTGCAGAAGCTGGCAAAATGAGGCTTGGAGCGGAATCTTTGACACCCTTGGCACTTCTGGACCAACTCTTTGGCCTCTTCAAGAGCAGTCGGCCAGAAGAAACCATGGCGAAAGGCTTTGGCAACAAGTGCTCTTGAGGCCGCGTGGTGGCCACATTCACCCTGGTGAATATCTATGAGGATTTCTTGGCCCTGGTCCGGCTCCACACTGTGCTGATATACTCCAGTGACACTGCGCCGAACCAGCTCTTTGTTGACTATGGTGTAAGCCGCCGCCCGTCGTTGCACTTATCGGGCCAGGGTCTCGTCGGCTGGCAGCTCTTTGTTTACCAGGAACTTGAGGATGGGTTGAGCCCATGATGGTGCTGCTATCTCTCCGACTGCTACGACAGCAACTTGTACGAGGGCGGTTGGGCTGGGAGGCGACGGGTTGGAGTCGTCTGCCGCCTGCTGCCTTGAAGAAGTCCTCGGGCCGACTGCTGCAGTCCCCGGGCCGGGCTCTGGAATTCCCGGGCCGGGTGCGATGGCTGCAGTCCCCGGGACGCCTGCCGAAGTCCCCGTGCCGGCTTCTGGTATCCTCAAGTCGGATCCGACTGCTTCAGGAGGGGCCAACACGAAGATGGAGTCGGACTCTGGAGATGGCTTGACAGACGGCTTGAGGAGGCGCTGCAAGGCGACGCTGGTTGGTATCGCCTGGCGGGTGGAGCCGATCCGTGCCAAAGCATCCGCTTGCTCATTGTCATTTCTTGGCACGTGAAGGAACTCGCACCCGTCAAAGTATCCACTGAGTTGCTGCACGAGGAAACAGTAGCTTGCCATGTTCGCGTCCTTGGCATCCCAGTCGCCTGACGACCGCTGGATCACCAAGTCGGAGTCAGCATAGCACAAGATCCAGCGAATGCTGAGTTCCTTGGAAAGCCGGAGTCCGTGTATGAGTGCCTAATATTCTTCTACGTTGTTGGAGTCAGCAAAATAGACTTGCAACACATATTTGAGCTTGTCGCCTTTGGAGAGGTGAGGACGATGCTGGCTCCCAGACCGGTGCGCATCTTCGAACCATCAAAATGCATCCGCCAATGGGTGGAGTCCGGTGCTGGTGGTAGGTACTGGGTCTCGGCCCAGTCGACGAGGAAGTCGGCCAACACTTGCGACTTGATGGCGGTGCGAGACTGGTAGTAGATGGTGTAAGGGGCCAGATTAATGGCCCACTCGGCCAGAAGCATCCCAGCTTCCCAGGATCTCAGCAAGCGGAGCCGTGCAGACGACAGTTATTGGGTGCTCTTGAAAGTAAGGCTTCAGCTTCTTGGCGGCAAAGTGCACGCCATAACACATCTTCTGATAATGCGGGTAGTTCTCCTTGGAGGCGGACAGTACTTCACTCAAGTAATATACCGGTCTCTGGACCGGCAATGCTCTGCCCTCCTCCTTGCGCTCTACCACAATGACTGTGCTGACAACCCGACTGGTTGCAGCGATGTAGAGGACCATGGGCTCCTTCTCAGTCGGAGCTGCCAGGATAGGCGGGGTTGCCAACATCTTCTTGAGCTGGGAGAAGGCTTCGTCCGCCTTGTCGTTCCACTAAAAAAAGTGGTCTTCTTCATAAGTTGGTACAGAGGGAGAGCCTTCTCGCCCAGCCGACTGATGAGACGGCTAATTGATGCCAGGCAGCCGGTGAACTTCTGCACGTCCAGCAGTCGGGTGGGCACCTCCATCTTCTCAATGGCCTTGATCTTCACCGGGTTGCACTCTATGCCGCGCTCTGAGACCAGGAAGCCAAGGAGCTGGCCGGCTGGTACTCCAAA
Source organism: Triticum timopheevii (assembly GCA_963921465.1). Taxonomy (NCBI): domain Eukaryota; kingdom Viridiplantae; phylum Streptophyta; class Magnoliopsida; order Poales; family Poaceae; genus Triticum; species Triticum timopheevii. The sequence goes on along the minus strand of OY997266.1, from coordinate 417,784,895 downwards.
GACACATTTCTCCGGGTTGAGCTTGATCTCGAATCAATGCAAATTCTCAAAAGTTTCCTTGAGGTCTTCTAGCAGCGCGCCACACTTCTCCGTCTTCACCACCACATCGTCCACATAGACATGGGCATTTCTGCTGAGTTGCTTGAGGAGACACTTCTGCATGCAACGCTGAAACGCAGCGCCGGCGTTTCTCAAGCCAAACGTCATGGTCAGGTAGCCGAAGGCTCCGAACGACGTGATGAAGGCGGTCTTCAGCCTGTCGGCCGGGTTCAGCTTTATCTGATGGTACCCTGAGTATGCATCCAAGAAACTCAACAGCTCGCATCCGGCTGTGGAGTCTACCACTTGATCAATCCTTGGCAGAGCAAAGGGATCTTTGGGGCAAGCTTTTTTGAGGCTAGTGTAGTCAATGCACATGCGCCACTGCTTACTCTTCTTCAATACTAGGACTGGATTGGCCAGCCATTCTGGAAAGAACACTTCCATGATGAATCCAGCTGCTAGAAGCCGAGCTATTTCTTCTTCGACAACTCTTCTCTTCTCTTCCAACAGGCGGCGCAAGGGCTGCCTGACCGGCTTAGCGTCAGGTCGGACATGTAACTTGTGCTCGGCGAAATCCGTCGGAACACCCGGCATGTCTTTGGGAGACCATGCGAAGATGTCCCGATTCTCACGGAGGAAATTGACAAGCTCGCTTTCCTATTTGCTGTCAAGGTTTGCACCTATGACAGCGTGCCTCTCCGGGTGCTCCGGGTCCAAGGGTATCTTCTTTGTTTCCTTGGCCGGCTTGAACGAGCCCTCAACCTCTGACTCCTTGGGGATGGGCGACATTTCCGGCTTCTTGTCTGCCAACGCCACCGCCCGGTCAAGGAGTCGCTTCTCAGCTGCGATTACGAGGGTAATCTCCGACTACGGTCAGGATCCCTTGGTACTCGACATCTTCATCTTGAGGTAGGCATAGTGGGGGACTGCCATGAACTTGGCCAGAGCTGGTTGGCCAAGCAATGCATGGTAGGGGCTTTCGAGGTCCACCACTTCAAACCAGACTGGCTCACGGCGGAAATGATTCTTGTCTCCAAAGTGAACATCAATCTGGGTCTTGCCGATTGGTGAGCAGGAAAGGCCAGGGACTATGCCATGGAATACAGTCCGACTGGGGATGAGCTGCTTCTGCTTGATTCCCAACTTCTCCATTGTGTCACAATACAGGATATTGATGCTGCTCCCGCCATCTATCAAGACTCTGGAGAAACGTGCTGCCCGCCTCTCTGTTGCAAAGGTAGCATCTAGGACCAGGGCGTATGAACCTGGGGAAGGCATCACTTCCGGGTGGTCGGCCCTGCTCCAACTGATAGGCTTCTCAGCCCAATGCATGAATTCTGGAGTGTTGGAGGCCACTGCTTGCACTTCTTGTTGTTGTTGCCGTCTACTAAGTCTGTCATCGGCCACGCTGGTGAACACAACATAAGCTCCATGTTCGTCTAGGTACTCGTCTTTTATGGCGCCGACTGGTCGGGCCGCCGGCTGCTGGGGCTAAGGAGGCGACGGTCCGGCAGGCAGGGGAGGTAGGAGTCCATCTCCCTTGGCGATTCTGGTGAGCCAGTGACACTTCCGTGTGGTGTGGTTGGACGGCTTTGCGCCGCTATGGAACTTGCAGGGTTCATCTAAAGTTTGCTCGTAAGAGAAGGCGGGTAACCAATTGGACTTTCCGCCCTTCTGCCGCTTGGGTGCCGGCTGCCCCTTCGGCTGCTGATCCTCAATCGTCGCCACTTGCCGGCTAGTGGAAGCCGGCTGGGTGGCCTTCTGCTTGTTGTCAGCTGGTTGCTGTCGCCGACTGGTGTCACTGTCACGCCCAAGATGCGACCCTATCCTAAAGGAACTCGAAGGTCCCACCAAGGATAGAAGCGCATCTTGAAGACGCTTTTGCAAGGTGGATATCATTACATCAACATTACATAATAGATAGGGATACATACATAAGGCATACAATGCCACCCGAATACAACATCATCTTACATAAGAGGACCATCCAACTACGGATGCAACACAAACAAAAACTCAAACGACATCCACCCTGCTAGCCCAGGCTGCTGACCTGGAACCTATCCCTTGATCGAAGAAGAAGCAGAAGAAGAACTCCAAAACAAGTAAACATCGCTCTCGCGTCATGATCATCGCACAACCTGTACCTGCAACTGTTGTTGTAGTAATCTGTGAGCCACGAGGACTCAGCAATCCCATTACCATGGGTATCAAGACTAGCAAAGCTTAATGGGAAAGGAAGGGGTAAAGTGGTGAGGTTGCAGCAGCGGCTAAGCAAAATATGGTGGCTAACATACGCAAATAAGAGCGTGAAGAGAAGCAAAAGGAACGGTCGTGAAGCTAGCAATGATCAAGAGGTGATCCTGAACTCCTACTTAAGTTAAACATAACCCAAAACCGTGTTCACTTCCCGGACTCCGCCGAAAAGAGACCATCACGGCTACACACACGGTTGATGCGTTTTAATTCGGATCTGGTGTCAAGTTATCTACAACCGGACATTAACAAATTCCCATCTGCCACATAACCGCGGGCATGGCTCTCGAAAGTTTATACCCTACAGGGGTGTCCCAACTTAGCCCATGATAAACTCTCGTGATCAACGAAGGATATTCCTTCTCCCAGGAAGACCCGATCAGTCTCGGAATCCCGGTTACAAGACATTTCGACAATGGTAAAACAAGACCAGCAAGACCGCCCGATGCGCCGACATCCCGATAGGAGCTGCACATATCTCGTTCTCAAGGCAACACTAGATGAGCAATCCATACAACTAAAACCAGACCTCAAGTTTCCCTGAGGGGGCGCTGCAAAGGGCTCTAGTTCGGACCAGCACTTAGAGAAGCACTGGCCCGGGGGGAGGGGGCTAAAATAAAGATGACCCTTGGGTTAATTACTCCAAAGGGAAAAGGTATAGATGGTAGGCAAATGGTAAAACCAATGTTGGGCCTTGCTGGAGGAGTTTTATTCAAGGCAAACTGTCAAGGGGGTCCCATAAATCACCCAACCGCGTTAGGGACGCAAAATCCGAGAACATAATACCGATATGACGGAAACTAGGGCCGCAAGAGTGGAACAAAACACCAGGCATAAGGCCGAGCCTTCCACCCTTTTACCAAGTATATAGATGCACTAATTAAATAAGAGATATTGTGATATCCCAACATAATCCTGTCCACCATGGAGCAATCTTCAAACTTCACCTACAGCTAGCAACGCTATAAGAGGGGTTGAGCAAAGCGGTAACATAGCCAAGCAACGGTTTGCTAGGAAGGGTGAAAAGGTTAGAGGCTGACATGGCAATTTGGGGAGGCTTGAAGAACAAGAGATAGGTAGCGCGGCAAAGCGATAGAACAAAGCAACTAGCATAGCAATGATAGTAGTGAGATCCAGGGTAGCGGTCATCTTGCCTGAAATCCCGCTAGGAAGAAGAACGAGTCCATGAAGAAGATGAACGGACGTAGTCGAACGAATCCTCACAACTCCGGAACAAAACCGAAGCTAACGAGAGAAGCAAACCGGAAAGAAGCAAACAATATGGTAAACACACAAGCATAATCATGGCATGATGCACAATCAAGTATGATGCATGTCCGGTTTAATGAGGCATGGCATGGCAAAGTGCAACAAACAATACTACAAGTTAAGTGGAGCTCAATATGCAACGAGTTGCATATTGACGAAACACCACATTTGAGTTATTTAGTTCGCTCTCGTTTAGGTACACAACAATATTAAATGTTGTTAAACATGGCAAGAGGTGAAGCATAAGTAAACTAACTATTTAGGCAAGTTTAAATGAGGCCGGAACAACAAACAACAATTCCGGAAAATCCTCATGTCCATATTTTGACTTAGCTACTGTTCTGCCCTAAACCATACTTTATTGTTGTTAAACAGGAAAATAAAGTGCACCATGTTAAACTAGGCATTTTTCCACCCCATTTACATATAAAGTTTATTAAGATTGGAGCTACGGTTATTTAGTTATGCATTTTAGCATGGCATTTAAGCAAATTTAAACAAACATCATTTTAAGCATTTTAAACATGGATGAAAGTGGCATATTATTAATCTACACAAAATTCTAAGCATTTTACATGTTTAAAACATTGTAATCCGATGCAGGGTTAATGAGATATTATATGCATGAACAAACAGGGTTTTTCTGTAAAACTGCAGTTCTCTGGAAAATAGACAAAATCGCAGACGGTAAAAGAACATAACAGGGCCGAATCTGGCTGGGCCAATAGAGAGGAGGGGCTGGGGGCTTCTCACCCAGTGGGCCTTGGCCCGGTCGGCTTGGAGAGGGAGGCTGGAAGGGGGGCGCTGGGCCTGCTCCTGGCTTGAGGCCCAGGACGCGGTTGGTGCAGCTAGCGAGCGAGCGGGTCAGCGAGGCAGGTTCGGTCAACGCGAGCGAGGCGAGCGGGCTGCTCCTTCTTCGTTACTGAAGAACCGCGACAGCAGCAGCAAGTTCAGGGCGACAGAGGGCGGGAACGGCTGCCGGCGACGAGCGGAACGCGGGGATGGACGAATCCGGGCAGGAGGCAAGGCAGAGTTCTGGCAGGGCGGAACGGATCCACAAGGGCTCGGACGAGGGGGTCAACGGGGCATGCGGGCGCTGCTCCTGGCGGCACGCCATGGCTCCTATGAAGGTTGAGAGAGAGGGAGAGAACAGCGTGAGAGGGAGAAAATAGAGGGAGGAAGGACAAATAAGGGAAGGCGGCGAGGGGGAACCGCGGCGGCGCAGCGGATCCAGGCGGAAGGCGAGGATCTGCGGCGAGACACGGACTTGGCGAGGCGACGGCAAGGGCTCGTCCTCGTCCTCGTGAAGCAGGGCGACGGCGGGGCTTCGGTTGGTCCTAGAAGCAGCGCAAGGATGACGGGGAGGAGCTGCGGCGAGCTTGAGGCGGATCCGGTGGAGCTCAACTCCGGCGAGCAACTGCTCATTGTCGGCCAAATGGAGACGGGTCGAGGGCGGCGGCGCTCCTGCTTGAACGGGGTGAAAGAGCCAGAGGGGTGAGACGACAGAGAAGCACGTGAGAAAAGGAAGGCATGGAGCGACGAGACTGGCCTGGTCGCTGCTGTTGCTGGTTGGAACCTCCGGCGGGGAATCACCAGCAAGGAGGAGGTCGTTGGGAGGCTCGGGGTCGAGCTCCTCTTGATCTGGATCGAGGAGGGAGAGGGAGGCACGACTGCGGTGGTGAAATCGAGGGAGAGTGGGTGGCGCTGCAGATGGATGGATTTGATGGGTGGCGGCTGCGGCTCATCCGAGGAGGAAGGAGGCTGGTCGGCTGGCTGCAAGATGGATCTGGGAAGATCCCGAGGTGGAAGGAGACAAGAGGAGTGGCGGCGGCGGCGGAATGGGAAGGATGGGACATGAGGGCTAGAAATTAGGGTTGGGTTGTCGACTATATATATATACGAAAGGGGAAAGATTTGGATCCTCCGATCGCGATCAGGCGGTCCTGAATAAATAGCTTAGGGGAGTCCAGCAAATAAACGTAGATGTTTTGTAGATGTTTGGAGATGATCCGGATCCAACGGTGACGACTACCCGGATCGGGTTCGGGACAACTTTCGGACGCGTGCGAGGGGTTTGAGTATTGTGCAAAGAGGGTCAAATGGTCGGGCAACAACAGAATAGTCGGTCTGAGAAAGGTCAACAGAGACGAGGAAGAAGCAGCAACTGACAACGGATGCACGTTTTATGAAAACATGCAGATGCAATGCACATGATGCTATGAGATGAAATGCAAGACATGAACAAAATGCAAAACAAACGGCAAAAACCCAACCACGAAGGAAATATCATATCGCATCTCCGGAAAAGGCAAGAGTTGGAGTTACGAATACGGAAAGTTGTATTCGGGGCGTTACAGTCACTAGCCGGAGTCCGAGGGGCCTGAGGTGCCACCTTGCCGGATGCATCAACTAGGATTTCCGCCTTCATGGAGGATTCGGCCGTGGCGTGCTTGTCGGCGATGATCAGTAGCTTGTCGAGCATCTCGGGCTCGTCGCAGAGGAGTCGATGCTTGAGGAGGGTGCCCTCTCGGCACCCGGCGGTGAAGTATTCGATTGCCTGCACCTCGTGCACGCCTTCACAGGAGTTGCGCAGCTCGGCCCAGCGCGTGAGGTAGTCGTGAGTCGATTCTGTGAGCCCTTGGACGCACAAGGAGAGCTGTCGGGGCTTGGGAGGCCGCTTGTAGGTGCTGGTGAAGTTGCGGATGAAGGCCTCGGTGAAATCAACCCAGCTGTTGATGCTGCGGGGCTTCAGGCTGTTGAGCCACGTTTGGGCGGTGCCCTGAAGCATAAGTGGGACGTACTTCACGGCAACACGCTTGTTGCCGTTTGCTATGCTGACGGCTGTCGAGTAGTCGACCAGCCAATCCTCCGGTTTCACGAAGCTGGTGTACTTGGGCGTATCTCGAGGGAGGGTGAACTCTTTGGGAAAGGGCTCATCCCGGATTCGTGGGCCAAAACAGGGCGGGCCCAGCGCTTCTTCTTCTTCTAGCGCCAGGGATCGGTTGAGGTGGTCGATCCAATGGCGGGCGTCGTTTTCTCCGACTCCTTCTCGGCGGCCAAGGCGGTCGCCGAGTGTCGGGTGCGTGACAGGAGGCGGAGTGGGATGTCTTGCTCCGTGAGGCGGAGGAGGCGGAGGACCGCCTCGGCGCTCCACAGCTCGAGGGCGGCTGTCTTCATCACGCTCGATGGAGAGGCGAGTCCGGCTTCGGCTAGCCGCCGGCTCGTTGCCTCGTCTCCCACGGGCGCCGCTAGTCGACGTCCGGGATGTCGTGCCGTGTTCTTGGCGAAGGGGCGCCTCGTCATTCTGCGGTGTGGGCTCTTCGGCGCGGCAGCCAGCTTCGTGCAACGCGGCAGCCGCGTCTAGGAGCTGCTGGACTCGCTCCGTCATGTGGCGACGCTCGTCGCCCTCGTATTTGTCCAGTTCATCCGTCACCGCCTAGGCGTCCCGGATGTTCTCTGCAGGCGTGGCGTAGACGGGGTGTTCTGCCCGAACATGCTGGTGATGGTTCCGCCACGCTGCCGGGCAGGGCCGATGCGGCTAGGCCCCCCAGGAGCCGGCGTGCCGCCGCCGGCCCGGTCTATCTCGCGCCGATAGGCGTCCGAGAGGCGTCGCATGCCGGCCAGCCGGCCAGCGCTCTCGAGAAGCTGGACGCGGCGTGCCTCCAGCATCTCAGCATCTGCATCTTCTGGGATGGGCGCCGCCAAGTCCCGCAATGCCGCATCGAGTGGGTCTTGAGTATCTCCATTCAAGCGCTCGCCATTGTTAATGACGAGCACCTCCATGACGGTGCTCCCGCCGCTGTGCTCGCGAGGAGGTGGCTCATCGTAGATCACCATGTTAGTAGGGAACGCGTCAAGCGATGCCGTGTCGGAGTCGACGATCATCGGGTCGGTGGAGCCAACAGACTCCAGGTCCACAGCAGGCTCGTTGGTGACGTGAAGCTGGTCGAGGAGGCTAACGAGGCGGCTCTCGGGGCAGCCGGTGCCCGCATCGGAGGCTGGCTCGTCGGAGAGGTGAATCTCGCCAACGAGGTCGGCGAGGCAGCTCGCCGCGCAGGCAATCTCCGCGCCATGCAGGGCGTCGAGGCTGACGCCGTTGGGCATTCTGGGCTAGCTTCGCTCGCCAGTAAGGAACAAGGTTCCCGTCCAGAGCAGGTCTCCGGGAGACGGTGCACCTCGCCCCACAGTGGGCGCCAAATGTCGGGGGTTGGGTGCGACATATGCCAAAGGATGGCTTATCATGGTGGGAGCGAGTAGAACGTCCCTGGTGCCCAGAAGCAGGATGAGACGTAGACACGAACGCCGGCGTACTTTACCCAGGTTTGGGGCTCTCCTAGGAGATAACACCCCTAGTCCTGCTCTGCGGGGTCTCCGCATGATCACTAAAGGCACAAGTGATACAAAGTTGCTCCTTGAGCTGTTTGCTCTGGGAAGGAGAAGGCAAGGCTAGTTCTCTCCTGCCCTAGGAATGTGGCTAGGTCTAATGGGGTGGGAACCCTTTGCATGGGTGCCCTGGGGGTTTATATAGGCCTACCCCCAGGGGTACAATGGTAATCTGGCCGGCTGCTGGGCCCGGCTGTCAGCGTCTCCGGCCTCCGGCTTCTCCGTCTACTACTGGGGCCTGCCGCCTGGTGGGTCCCGCCAACTGGTCCGATACGGAGCCGACAGGCCGCTTCCGCCGGTGGCGGGTCTGGTTGGTGGCTGCTCACTGTAGCCGTGCTGCTAATGACGCTGGCTTGGTCATCCAGGTGTGGCTACAGTCCCTGCCGCCTGGTGGGAGATCGCTGTAGCCACACCTGATCTCATCAGGTTAATAGTGCACGGGCTTCGAGGGAGGGGACAGCCGCCTGCTAGAGGCCGGCCCTCCTCCAGTCCGTCTGGTTCAGCGTGCACCGTCTTCTGGGATGTCACTGCCCGGTTGGGCCCGCAGCCTGCGAGCCGTACCGACATGCCGTCGTGGGGAGCAGGGCTCCGCCTCCCCAGAGTGATGTCTGGGGAGAATGGCAACATTGCCACGTTGTGCGGAGACCTCCGCCCGTACGGGACTCTGTGGCCACGCCAACCCCAGGATTCGACGGGTGAGCGCTTCACTGTTGCCACGCCCCGTCTCGTCTTCTTGATGGGGGCACAAACTCTGAGGGTGCGTGGTGGCTGCCTGCTAGATGTCGTCTTCCATAGAGGCCGGCCGGCTGGAGCCGGCCGCTCGTGATTCCATCTGTTGGTGGTTGGCCGCCCTCTGGCAGCCGGCCGTTGGGCTAGTCGGCCCCCAGAGGGCGGAGCTTCGGCCTGGGGCGCAGCAAGGCGGAGCCGGCCCAAGGTCTTGATAAATTCAGGGACTCGGGTGGGCCTACCCGTGGCCCATTACTCCGACAAAACCTTAATCTTGTTGTCAAAAGGAGACGACAGGGGAGCTCCATTGACTTAGTCTAGATGGACCAACTCAAGGAGGATAGAAGCTAGGCAGACCAGCCCGAAGAGGAGGCACCCCCCGAACGATGCCCCTGTGAGAGGAAAAAATCCTAACCTAAACCTTTGTTTATGTCGGCCCTAAAGAGCTCTATTCATTAAAAAGAAGAGGATAGTTGTCTAGTTAATATACAAAAAATCAGGATAAAACCATCACAACAACCGACTGACCTAGCTACCCATGCGAAGATACAAAATGCCATAGAGAAGAAACATATATTCAGGTTGTGACCAAGTTGTAGAAACTCCAGCCAATGCAACCAAAAGATCGACCTGATGAAAAAGACTAGAAAATACATTTATACGTCAACACCCCCCTCACATGTTGCTCCCTCAGGCCTAAACATGGACCAAAAGTGGGCTGGAATTTAATTGCGGCAACCGGTTCTTGAACTCAAGACCTCCTGGCTCTAATACTATGTAGAAGTGCATGCTGTAGCCAATGCAACCAAAAGACCAATCTGTCGGAAGAGACTAGGCAATACATTTATACGTCAATACAAGCGTCATTGTCATCACTCCACCACAAGCCAGCGATCTGACTTCACCAACGACTTCCACCAATGATGTCTTTGTCACTACAGACGCCACAACCCATGTCGAACAATCAACCACCCGCGCTCATGCTAGGCGGCTCCGAATTTGGAGATCACCAAGCAAAATTAGAAAATTGTAGAGCTTGTGCCAACCAACGCCTCCTCGAAGTCCACTAACCACCTATCATCGTCACTGGTGGCTTCATATTTGATGCATTTTTAGCTCATTTGTTTCCTATTATATCCGTATATTATATCCCATTGAGCCAATTACATGTTCATATACATGATTTTCAGTATTTACTCCTTTCACTGCGAGCATTGCATAATTTTTATTTTCAATTAGTTTAGTTTAGTTTTCTTTGTCTTTATGTGTTTTTAGGCATTGATTTTTTTGAAAAAGACTTCAAGGGAGGCCCCTATAGTATAATTGGTGCAACAAATCCAAATTGCAAGTAGCATGTCTTGAATCTGGGTGGGCGGGTGTGTGCTTTTAGGCATTGTGGAACACCCATGCACTTAACATGACGAAAGCAACTCAAACGAAGAACATCCAAGCAGCAAACTTGGGAATTTTGAAGTAAAAAAAGTCATTTTCCAAAGTGCTGCAAATCACGATCTAAACCACATGTGCATCAACATCGTTCATACGATTCTGACGAGCCCAAGAATGTCGAAACAGAGTTCAGATGTAAATGCTATGACAGTTTTACCGAAGGGACCAGGGGGTTTGATGGCCTTTGGTACGACAATCATACTGGAAGAAGTGACATCAAGGGACTTGTGGATTTGGTATGCTAAAAACATGTCAAGATGACTAAACACCTAGCCTATTATTGAACCATCATCTAAACCGATTGTAAGTATCCCATGCTACCATCTCCCACTGGTTGCACCCAATAGCCATAAGCTCCTTGGCTACCACAACTCTAAATAGCAACCTCGTACGGATCCAAGCAGTAGCGTTGTAAAATGACCTGCAAAAAATTAATAAGTTTTTGTTTGTCAAGTATCATGTCATTTCTGCAATTCCATATAGCCAAAAGTAATGCACATAATACAAAGTGAATATGTCCCGCTGTACTTGACTCAACTCCGTTTAGCCACGTCCCAAATAACAGATTAGTTATTGAGATACCTTGCTCTTGGTTCTTGAATCCTGAACTTGATGCATCTATTCAGTCTTCCATAATTGCCTTATGTGTTTAAGCACCTTGAGACCTGTCCTTTATAAATATAGTTCATTATGGAAGCAATGATTTCTTGTTTTGAATGGTGCAAATATGTTGGCTCGTATGCCTTCTCAACCTAGCTGATTTGCATGTAATCGACTATACCTATTTTTTCGTTTGGGTGATAAGGTCTTGCATTGCCTATGAATGAATACATAGATTTGGGGTTAATATTTGCAATTATATGGCTTAAGTATTGTGAGAGCCTAGCTTAATAGGAATGATAGACTACTCATATCAACAAGGAATTCCTTCTTTTCCGGGAGCCCATACGAAAAGAACTCCAAAGTTAAGTGTGCTTGGCTTGGAGTAATTCTAGGATGGGAGACCGACCGGGAAGTAGCTGCTGGGTGTGCACGAGTGAGGACAAAGTGTGCAGAAAAGACTAGTGTTGGTCAGTGGGGCCAGTCTTGATCCTGCCAGGCATAACAGGGTGTTACAATTGGTATCAGAGCCGACCCTCGCGGTTACGTAGACATGTGCGGGTAAGGTGCACGGGCATGTGCCGCATGGCGTGTGTGGCCAATTGTGGGACGCGACATGGCACATGTGCGGGACTAGACGTCCATACGTGTGCCAAGAGGGAACGTTCCTGATGGGCCGACGAGGACATTGGTTCCTTTGAGTGGGGGCGATTGCAGCTTAGGCCGGCTTCCTCGGTCAATTCCGGACACGCCACTTGTGGTCCGAAGAACAACTTGTACATCTCCACGGGTGTCGTACCCATGAAGTGTTGGAGAATCCGTGGTCCCTCCGGATTGAACTCCCATAGCCGGAGAGGACGGCGCTTGCAGGGCAGGAGATGCCTAATTAGCATAACCTGCAGCACCACGACCAGATCGATCTCCCTCGCTTGGAGGTCTCGAATCCGGCCCTGCAATAGGGGCACGTCTTTTGACGGCCCCCAATTGAGTCCTTGGTTGACCCACAACATCAACCGTCGTGGAGGTCCCGAGCGGAACGGAGGCGGCGGCTTCTGCCTGCTGCCCCTCGGAGCGGTGATATAGAACCACTCCTGCTGCCACAAGCCGAGCTCCTCTTGGAAGGAACCCTCAGGCCACGGGGCATCGGCCCTCCTGCTTACGGCCGCCCCGCCGCACTCTGCTTGATGCCCCCCGATCATCTTCGGCTCCACATTGAAGGTCTTCAGCCACAGGTCGAAGTGGGGGGTGACGCGGAGGAAGGCTTCGCGGACAACAATAAACGCGGAAATATGGAGGATGGACTCCGGAGCCAAGTCGTGGAATTCCAACCCATAGTAAAACATGAGCCCTCTCACAAAAGGATCCGTCGGGAAGCCTAAACCCCAACGGAGGTGGGATACAAAGACGACATACTCGCTGGGCTCGGGGGTGGGGATGGCCTGCCCTTTGACGGGTAGCCTGTGCGAAATCTCGTAGGACAGGTACTTGGCTTCTCGCAGCTTTAGCACGTCCTCCTCCGTAACGGAGGAGGGCATCCACCGGCCCTGAAGGTCGGAGCCGGACATTGTTGAAGGTCCGAAGCGCTCGAATCTGGGGCTCTGGGTGTTGGAACTTGGAGTAAGGAGAAGATTCAGTGGAAGATTGAAGAAAAGGAACGAGCCTTGGTCCTGTTATAAAGAGGGAGAATACCAAGAGCCGTCTTCGTGACCGTTCGGGACTCGCCTTCGATAGAGGAGGCGTGGCGACGGGCGCGGTTGGGTTACCCACGTCCGTATTGATGAGAATCCTGGAATAAGGGGAATACGATCTCTGCTTCGACAAGACGTGCCAAGGAAACCACTTCGCTGAACGCGCTGAGGCGGTATAATTAAAAAACGATTCAAGTAAAGGCTTGGTAGTGGTGTGACGTCATGCCGCAAAATACGTCAGCAGATTGAACTTGTGTACATTTTATTCTCTCTACGGTGGAATGTGGAACTTATTTTGCAGAGCCGGACACTATCCTGGTGTTCACAATATTCTTTGGATTATTCGGAGGAGGAACCCGCCTTGCAATGCCGAACATTATGCGCGCCGGACTCATCATCATTGAAGCCAGGTTCAGGGGCTACTGAGGGAGTCCTGGACTAGGGGGTGTCCGGACAGCCGGACTATCATCGTTCGCCGGACTCCAAGACTACGAAGATACAAGATTGAAGACTCCGTCCCGTGTCCGGATGGGACTTTCCTTGGCGTGGAAGGCAAGCTTGGCGATACGGATATGTAGATCTCCTACCATTGTAACCGACTCTGTGTAACCCTAGCCCTCTCTGGTGTCTATATAAACCGGAGGGCTTTAGTCCGTAGGACATAACCTCCATTACAACAATCATACCATAGGCTAGCTTCTAGGGTTTAGCCTCCTTGATCTCGTGGTAGATCCACTCTTGTAATACACATCATCAATATTAATCAAGCAGGACGTAGGGTTTTACCTCCATCAAGAGGGCCCGAACCTGGGTAAAACATCGTGTCCCTTGTCTCCTGTTACCATCCGCCTAGACGCACAATTCGGGACCCCTTACCCGAGATCCGTCGGTTTTGACACCGACATTGGTGCTTTCATTGAGAGTTCCTCTGTGTCGTCACCGATAGGCTCGATGGCTTCTTCAATCAACAACAACACCGTCCAGGGTGAGACTTTTCTCCCCGGATAGATCTTCGTATTCGGCGGCTTCGCACTGCGGGCCAATTCACTTGGCCATCTGGAGCAGATCGAAAGCTACGCCCCTGGCCGTCAGGTCAGATCTGGAAGCCTAAACTTCACGGCCGATATCCGCGGGGACTTGATCTCCGACAGACTCGAGCCACAGCCGAGCGTGCCGCACTGTCACGATGGGCATGATTTAGCTCTGCCGCCGGACATTGCCTTGGTGGCCGCACACGAATCTGCTCCGGCCCTTGGTCCGGAGCCGATCGCGCAGATCGAGGACCGGTGGCTGGACACCGCCTCGGGGACTGAAACTTCCACGGCGATGGAGCCGAACACTAACCTTGTCCCCTGCAAAGCTCGTAACTCCGAGGTGCCGGACTCCCTGCCGGACTCCGAACCTCCCGCGCCCCTGCCAATCGAGTCTGATTGGGCGCCGGTCATGGAGTTCACCGCCGCGGACATCTTCCAACACTCGCCCTTTGGCAACATCCTAAATTCGTTAAAACATCTCTCGCTATTCGGAGAGACCTGGCCGGACTATGGCCAGGATGGTTGGGATGCGGACGACGAAGAAATTCAAAACCTACCCACCACCCACTTTGTAGCCACTGTTGACGATCTAACAGACATGCTAGACTATGACTCCGAAGATATCGATGGCATGGACGACGATGCCGGAGACGATCAAGAACCAGCGCCTACAGGACACTGGAAGACCACCCCAACACATGACGTATACATGGTGGATACCCCAGAAGGAAGCGATAACGAGGACCAACGGGGCGCGACAAAGGATAATCCCACTGATAAACAACCAAAACGGCGACGCAAACGCTGCCCTAAGTCCCGCCTCGACAACAACAGCGCTCCCAATGACCCAGCAATAGAGCAGGGCAAACCAGTGGACGACGAGCATGTGACCAAGCAACCGTCCGAACAGGACGAATCGGATAATCAATCCATGCCCAGCGAAACCAGCAGTCCAGACGACCTCACGCCAGACACACCATCGGAGAATAAAAGCCTTCGGAAAAGACTCGTCGCCACTGCAAGAAGTTTGAAGAAGGAAAAACGGAAGCTCAAAATAGCGGAAGACATACTCAGAATGAGGTGGAGCAAAGTGCTCAAAACCGCAGACAAATACGGCAATGGCCATCAATCAAAGAGCTACCCGAAGCGCAAGCTACTGTCAAAATTTGACGAGGAGGCCATAGAGCCCCCACAGTCAAAAAACAAAGAGGCCGCCTGGCCGGATAGACGGCCAGATGATAGGCCAAAATCTAAAAGCGGCGCCGCACACAAGCCAACTCATGACCCTAGAGAAACAGATGGCCCAGCCAGGTCCATTTACGGGCACAAAAAGAGGGCCCCAGGAAGCAACACAATACGCCAAGTGTCCGAAGACAGCGGTACACCCAAATACAGGGGCGCCGCACACCCACTATGTTTCACCAATAAGGTGCTGGATCATGAATTCCCAGCAGGGTTTAAACCCATAAACATAGAGGCTTACGACGGAACAACAGACCCTGGAGTCTAGATAGAGGATTATATACTACACATACACATGGCTAGAGGAGATGATCTCCACGCCATAAAATATTTACCCCTCAAGCTCAAAGGGCCAGCCCGTCATTGGCTCAAAAGCCTCCCAAAAAACACTGTTGGAAGTTGGGAAGAGCTTGAGGACGCGTTTAGAGCAAATTTTCAAGGGACTTATGTCCGCCCTCCGGATGCAGATGATCTAAGTCATATAACTCAACAGCCCGGAGAGTCAGCGCGCAAATTCTGGAACATGTTCCTTACTAAAAAGAACCAAATAGTCGACTATCCGAACGCCGAAGCCTTAGCAGCTTTTAAACACAACGTCCGAGACAAATGGCTCGCCAGGCACCTCGGCCAAGAAAAGCCGAGGACAATGTCCGCGCTAACAAGCCTCATGACCCGCTTTTGCGCGGGGGAAGATAGTTGGCTGGCAAGATGCAGCACCAGCGACCCAAGTACATCCGAGATCAGAGATGGAAACGGAAAATCACGGCGCAGAAAAGATCAGCGCCGGAATAAAGAGAAAAGCCCAAAGAACACGGCGGTCAACGCCGGATTCAAAAGCTCGCCAAACAACAAAACACTGCCTCTTAAGGATAACAGTGATGAGCTATCCAACTTAAACAAAATTTTGGGTCGGATATGTCAAATCCACAGTACCCCCGGAAGGCCTGCAAACCACACCCACCGAGATTGTTGGGTTTTCAAACAGTCCGGCCGATTAAACGCCGAACACAAGGGGCTCGACGCATCAAGCAAGGATGATGATAAACCCCACCAGCAGAGCACCGGAAAACAAAAGACTTTCCCACAAGAAGTCAAAGCAGTAAACTCACTTCATGTGATAATACGGAAAAACAATGCGGCACCCGCCAAGACGGGTCTCGCACGGTCCACCCCAGCGGAACCTCGAGATTGGATGTCAAAACCTATAAGCTTTGACCACCTGGATTATTCCAGAAGTGTCCGGAATGCAGGATGGACTGCTCTGATATTGGATCCTATAATCGACGGACTACAATTTACACAAGTCCTGATGGACGGAGGCAGCGATCTAAACCTGCTATATCCAAACACAATCCGCAAGTTGGGGATAGACCGTACTAAAATTCGAAATAGCCGCACTTCCTTTAAAGGAGTGACGCCAGGCCCTTACGCCAAGTGCACAGGCTCCTTATTACTAGAAGTTGTGTTCGGGTCACCGAACAACTTCCGACGCGAAAAACTAATCTTTCATGTCGCCCCGTTCAAAAGTAGCTATCAAGCACTATTGGGACGTGAAGCTTTTGTCCGCTTCAACGCCATACCACATTACGCGTCTCTTACACTTAAAATGCCCGGTCCGCGTGGCATCATTTCGTTGCGAGGGTAATTTAAAGACCTCGGACACGGCTAGACGAGTCCGGCATAAATAAGCTAGGGGCTCCCTAGCCGCACACCCCTTCACAAGGGGCTGTGCGTATAAGCAATAATGAGCTAATATAGACCCCGCTTTACTTATTTATTAATATTTTTCATATACTTTTTTTCGCACGATTTCCTTTCAAACTAAGTTCCTCTCTTTTTACAGATAAACAACGTGCACACCCGTTCAGGATAACGGCACAACGGAGACACAGGCGCAGACGTGCAGTAGGGACCCATCGCAAGGATTCTTTTCAGATTAAGACCCTGCGTAAACCTTTTTTACTGTCTCTTATTGTTATAATCCCCTGGTTTCTCATTATAACCAGAGTGGAGCCTGACGTTTTGGCATCGGCCGCGTTAGAGGACCTTGCCCGTACCTGGACAATAGGGGCTTAGGGCATTGTTCTGCCCATTATTATAAAGACCGAACACCTTAGGGAGTGTTCGGTGTCTCGAGTTAGGCCTTATATGCATCAGCTCCGAATCATGTCTTTGGTCAAATGTTGGGTTTGCCCGGCTCCTGTGTTTTGCTGCCTTACATTCCGTATCATCGGCTAACACGGCACCAGGAGAACTACTGCGATTGTGCCCCAGTTCGGCTGGGCGAAGCACCTCAGTAGAGAAAGCCGAAAACTGACTGTCATGATACAGCGAGAGACTGGTCAACCACTCGATCGACCACCGGAATGTTTAGAATTCCCCCGCTTTGACGAAGGACCGTTTCCCAGTCAGGCACACACGCGCCCCGAATTCGGAGAGGGCGGCGCCCCCAGGGGCTATATAGTAGCCCCACCCTCGAACCCCAATGGCTAAGTGAAAGTGATAAAGCATCATAGTCCGGTTGCCTCGTTCGCTACGCTACCACCTCCTCAACAGGACCGAGAAGTCGGATTAAGTGTGACAATGCGATATTTTTGCCAACACCCCCGCAACTTGTGCGTGGGGGCTGAAGCCAAAGACTGCCATCTTTCAGGTTATACATATGTATACATAAAAGGCCGCATAGGAGATATTTCAATACTTGGAACGCACAAGTATAAAAAGCGGTTACATCATAACCATTGTTTTACAAAATACAACGTTCATTTGAACGTGACATTTTTCGAGCACTGCGACTCTATTACACGAGCACCACACATAACTTCCCCAAAATAGTGCTCGGTGGGTAACAGGCTTTCGTCCGAACCCTGGGTTGCAACAACGGTGGCATCCATCTCTGTCCAATGTGTCTTCACATAGGCAAGGGCCATCCGCGCACCTTCTATGCAGGCCGACCGCTTCATCTCCTTGATATGCGGCACCGCCCCAAGAAATTGCTGTAATAAGCCAAAATAGCTCGTCGCCTTGGGCCTCTCTAGCCAGACATGAATCACGATATCCGTCATGGCAAGTCCGGACAACCTGTTCAGCTCAGCCCATTCGGCCAACCGATCGGTCAGCGGAAGTGAACGATCCGGACTATGGAATTGAGACCAAAATAGCTCTTCCGTCTTGTGATCCTTCTGACTCCGGAAGTGCACAACGACATCCGCCGCACTTGCCGCTAAGTCCATATATTGATCCTCCGGACCCCACAGCTGGCCAAGCTGGGCATAATTTGGATCCGTAAACCGGCCACGCAGCAGAAAAGGCTTGCCAGCCACAATGTCTCCGGCTTGACGCAGCTCCTCCTTCATAACCCGCATTGCAGAACGGGCATCCTTGGCTTCGGCAGTGGCCTTCCCCAGGTCTTCTCACTCCGATAGGCGCTCCTTTTCAAGAGCCTCATTGCGGTCGGTAGCATCCTTCAATTTAACGGCCAATTCAGCCTTCTCTTCCCTGCTTCGGCAGTGCGCAGCCCTTTCGGCTTCTAACTCCTCGGCCGCCCTCGAGGCAGCCACATCACTCCTTCTGGCTTGCTCCTTGGCTTGAGCAAGTTCTGCCCGAAGGCCCTCCACAGCAGCAGCACCATCTGCGTCAAGCATACATATTGTAAGAGGTGGGCTTTTGCTCCCTTAATAGGTGACTGCGGAGAATCAATTTACCTTGCGACTCGTCAAGTCGCTTGTTGACTAGCGCGATGTCTGCATCCGCAACATCGAGTTGCTGCATTAATTCAGCAACTCTATCAGTCCGGCTAGCCCCCGGACGATCCGCCACCTGCATAGGAATGGCGAAGTTTGAAACCTGTGATTTTGATCCTCGGCACGCTGTCGCTTTCGACAACCTACCGAGTCTCAGGGGCTACTATCTATACAGGGCGCACTTTTATGTGCAAAACTGTCAAAAAGGCGCGTCATTTTTACGTACCTCAAAACCCGCCAGCAAACTCCTGACGGCATTATGCAATCCGTTTTCGGCGGACGAAATCCTTCCAATCACCGTACTCATCAATGCACGGTGATCTTCTGAGACGGACGCCCTCTCAAGCAGATCCTTCAGCTCCCCCAACCGAACACTAGTCGGCGCCGAACTCTTCGGCTCTGCCGGACTCGGGGATACCCTTCGTGACGACACTTCAGGCTCGTCCGCCCTATCCGACGGCGCAGCAGACGGAGGCGTCTCGCTCTCCATGATCTCCGGACGAAGATCCCTCGAAGACGAGCTCATTTGAGAAGGTCGAAGATCCGAACTACAAGGTAAAAGTTTTGGTTATCCTCAGAAGCACAAACAGGGATGTTTCTTATCAATAAACTCCCCCTTTTTCTACTCACGGCTCGCTGGAGGGCTGGTTCTTTAGAGAAGACTGTGCGGCCGGGGCCTCCCCGGACGCAGGACCCTCTGATGAAGATTTCTTCCCCCGCTTAGGGGCTTTGGCCTCCGGATCTTCGGAGGTGGTCCTCTTCTCCCCCTGGAGGGAGGGATTCTCGATCCCCCCTTCTTCAAGAGCCTCCTTGGATGAGGCGGTAGCTCCCCTATTTTCCCCTTTGCCTTCTTCTGAAGGCGTAACCTCCAACATTCTGACCAGCACGGGCTCCGGCGCAGTCTCTGGGAGGGGGGCCGGACACCGTATCAGCTTTGCTTGCGCTATCCACTCCTGCTGAAGGATAACGGGTTAAAAGGCGAATTGTAGAAAGGCAAACAAATGGTACGTCCGAACACTGAGCTACTTACTTGAGTATCCGGGCGATTGCAGCTTAGGCCGGCTTCCTCGGTCAATTCCGGACACGCCACTTGTGGTCCGAAGAACAACTTGTACATCTCCACGGGTGTCGTACCCATGAAGTGTTGGAGAATCCGTGGTCCCTCCGGATTGAACTCCCATAGCCGGAGAGGACGGCGCTTGCAGGGCAGGAGATGCCTAATTAGCATAACCTGCAGCACCACGACCAGATCGATCTCCCTCGCTTGGAGGTCTCGAATCCGGCCCTGCAATAGGGGCACGTCTTTTGACGGCCCCCAATTGAGTCCTTGGTTGACCCACAACATCAACCGTCGTGGAGGTCCCGAGCGGAACGGAGGCGGCGGCTTCTGCCTGCTGCCCCTCGGAGCGGTGATATAGAACCACTCCTGCTGCCACAAGCCGAGCTCCTCTTGGAAGGAACCCTCAGGCCACGGGGCATCGGCCCTCCTGCTTACGGCCGCCCCGCCGCACTCTGCTTGATGCCCCCCGATCATCTTCGGCTCCACATTGAAGGTCTTCAGCCACAGGTCGAAGTGGGGGGTGACGCGGAGGAAGGCTTCGCGGACAACAATAAACGCGGAAATATGGAGGATGGACTCCGGAGCCAAGTCGTGGAATTCCAACCCATAGTAAAACATGAGCCCTCTCACAAAAGGATCCGTCGGGAAGCCTAAACCCCAACGGAGGTGGGATACAAAGACGACATACTCGCCGGGCTCGGGGGTGGGGATGGCCTGCCCTTTGACGGGTAGCCTGTGCGAAATCTCGTAGGACAGGTACTTGGCTTCTCGCAGCTTTAGCACGTCCTCCTCCGTAACGGAGGAGGGCATCCACCGGCCCTGAAGGTCGGAGCCGGACATTGTTGAAGGTCCGAAGCGCTCGAATCTGGGGCTCTGGGTGTTGGAACTTGGAGTAAGGAGAAGATTCAGTGGAAGATTGAAGAAAAGGAACGAGCCTTGGTCCTGTTATAAAGAGGGAGAATACCAAGAGCCGTCTTCGTGACCGTTCGGGACTCGCCTTCGATAGAGGAGGCGTGGCGACGGGCGCGGTTGGGTTACCCACGTCCGTATTGATGAGAATCCTGGAATAAGGGGAATACGATCTCTGCTTCGACAAGACGTGCCAAGGAAACCACTTCGCTGAACGCGCTGAGGCGGTATAATTAAAAAACGATTCAAGTAAAGGCTTGGTAGTGGTGTGACGTCATGCCGCAAAATACGTCAGCAGATTGAACTTGTGTACATTTTATTCTCTCTACGGTGGAATGTGGAACTTATTTTGCAGAGCCGGACACTATCCTGGTGTTCACAATATTCTTTGGATTATTCGGAGGAGGAACCCGCCTTGCAATGCCGAACATTATGTGCGCCGGACTCATCATCATTGAAGCCAGGTTCAGGGGCTACTGAGGGAGTCCTGGACTAGGGGGTGTCCGGACAGCCGGACTATCATCGTTCGCCGGACTCCAAGACTACGAAGATACAAGATTGAAGACTCCGTCCCGTGTCCGGATGGGACTTTCCTTGGCGTGGAAGGCAAGCTTGGCGATACGGATATGTAGATCTCCTACCATTGTAACCGACTCTGTGTAACCCTAGCCCTCTCTGGTGTCTATATAAACCGGAGGGCTTTAGTCCGTAGGACATAACCTCCATTACAACAATCATACCATAGGCTAGCTTCTAGGGTTTAGCCTCCTTGATCTCGTGGTAGATCCACTCTTGTAATACACATCATCAATATTAATCAAGCAGGACGTAGGGTTTTACCTCCATCAAGAGGGCCCGAACCTGGGTAAAACATCGTGTCCCTTGTCTCCTGTTACCATCCGCCTAGACGCACAGTTCGGGACCCCCTACCCGAGATCCGCCGGTTTTGACACGGACACCTGGCTTAATAGGAATGATAGACTACTCATATCAACAAGGAATTACTTCTTTTCTGGGAGCCCATCTGAAAAGAACTCCAAAGTTAAGTCTGGGATAGGTAACCGACCGGGAAGTAGCTCCCAGGTGCGCACGAGTGAGGACAAAGTGCGCAGGAAAGACAAATGTTGGTCTGTGGAGCCAGTCTTGATCCCGCCAGGCGTAACAGGGTGTTACAAGTATGCTAACAAATGCAAAAGAGGTAGTGATGAGGGATTGGAAACTTGAAACTGGACGTATTAGATTTGACTAGCAATGAATTTTTCTAATAGAAATGTTAAATGTTTTGCTTTACAAGTGCTTTGTGATGTACATGTACCTGAAATAGAAATTTAGTGACCGTATGCACTAAAATAGCTTATTTTACTTTCCTGGGATTACAAGATCCTACATTGTGTGTCGCTGAATGCAAGGGTTTGGAATTAATGATGTATAGGAATAATAACCATATGTTAATCTGTCGGAAAACTGTCATGTAGTTATTTGTTCATGGATACACAACAGGTAAGACCATGATCCTGAATGTTCTTGTGTTGCATGTTGTATTGGCTTTTACAACCTAAAGATCATTTCACTAATACATATAATATTTGTTTGATGGAAGATTACATGTCTAATTAGAACCTATCATGAGGATTGGTAGCACCCACGAAGGCTAATGGATGGATGTTAGCTTTGCTGTTATCGTTGGACTTTGGATGTGAGAATGTGTTTGTAAATCTTTAAGAACATGCCTACCTGACTAATATTTATGTTTTCACGAGCAATGGCAATATTCTTTGTGTGAAGATTATTGAGTCGGTTGTGAGTTTCCATTTACATACCTATGTGATACGTCTCCAACGTATCTATAATTTTTTATTGTTCCATTCTATTATAGCATCAATCTTGGATGTTTTATATGCAATTTTATATCTTTTTGGGACTAACCTATTAACTTAGTGCCAAGTGCCAGTTGTTCTTTTTTACCTGTTTTTGGTTTTCTAGGAAATCAATACCAAACAAAGTCCAAATGCCATGAAACATTTCGACATTTCTTTCTAGATATAAGAGACCCTAGAAGCTTTCGGAGGAGGCCAGAAGGCGAAGGAGTAGGCCACAAGGCACTAGGGCGCGTGATGGAGTCATGTACCTAGGGTAGGGTCATAGACATGATCTAAGTACCCTGCCCAAGGACACCCTTAGAAGAGATCACCTTCCAGTCGACCTACGAGGAACTCACTCGATTGACTTGAAGGACTCGACCACGAAGACTCACTCGACCACCAGAAGGTCAAGAAGCACTCTGCACTACAACGGTCTGTAATTAAGTAGACTTTATGATAGTTAAGACAGTTTATGTGGGGCATTACCAGTAACGCCCCGGACTTTATGTACATTAAACCCTTCATTACGTGGGTTGGCTGGGGTCCTGTCGCACTCTATATAAGCCACCCCCCTCCACAGGCAGAGGGGTTCGCACCTCTGTAACTCATATACACATAATCCACTCGACCGCCTCCAGGCTCCGAGACGTAGGGCTTTTACTTCCTCCGAGAAGGGCCTGAACTCGTACATCCCTTGTGTTTACAACCTCTCCATAGCTAGGACCTTGCCTCTCCATAACTACCCCCTACTCTACTGTCAGACTTAGAACCACGACAGTTGGCGCCCACCGTGGGGCAGGTGTTTTAGCAATTTTATGGAGAAGTTGCGATTCTTCAGAGTACTTTCATCATGGTGGCTACTGGAGTTTTGGTCGAGGGTCGCGAGATCCGTCTCGGCGCTCTCACTTTCGTCACCGACGACTCCGCCTGGCTCCAGGAGGCTCCACTCGACGTCGATGCGCTCCCCGTCCGCGGTGCGACGCATTTTCGCGCATGTGTCCGCGGCGTTCTGCTACGACAACCGTCGACCCCGTATCGGTCGACTCCCCTATCGACCACCCTCCTGGTCTCCCGCCAGCGCAAGCGCTCTGGTCGGTCGAGGCTTCAGCGGTGGGTGAGACACGCGGTGGCTCGCCAGACGGCCACCACCCAAGTTGCGGCAATTGAGCCCGACGAATCTCTCTACGGCCTGTTCGATCTGTCGACTGGCTCCGTAGAGACTGCATCCGAATGCGATAGCAGTGATCCTGCGGCGGAAATCCTGATGGTCAACGGGCCTCGCAGTCCGCCTGGCTTCGCCCATGATGGCGGGGCAGGCGGCGGAGACGACCCCGCACGAGACCACGAAGAGTACTAGCCCGAGCCGCTCGACTCTCTGCAAAGAGAGGAACTTCGCCGCAGGAACATGGATGCCCTGCATACTCCCATCGCAGGAGAAACCCTCGAGGCTCGCGCCTTGGAGGAGGCACGTTTGGCCAATTTGGCCGAACGCGCTCGCTTGGAGAATCTTCAGCGAGCACTCGACGAGCGTGCGCGGCAACGAGTTCCCGACGCCAATCGACGTCAACTCTTCCCGCCGACTCAGGTATATCGAACCCCAATCCAGAATTTAGCAGCTGCGACCCGTATAGCAGAGTCCATCCAGCCCTCTCAGTCGGAAGCTGGCAGAGGCTTGATTCAGATCAGGGATTTGCTCCGGGCAGCATGAGACCAGAATTCAGCCGTGTCGCAGTCGCGCAACAGAATTCACAGTCGATCCGTCGCTGCGAATACGGTTCAGTCGGCTCACAGTCCCAGATCGCCTCCGCGGCGAGAAGGGCGCGAGAATCGGCGGGACCAGTATGGAGACCGACACGACCAAGATGATAGGCGTCGAGTGCCCGCTTCCCCTCCGAGGGCTGGGTCTTACGCTCCTCGGCAGCAGGATGACAGGCGTCAGCTCAGTGTGGGGCGAAGAGCTCCAGTCGACCCCAGAGAACCAGGCTTCGACGCGCGATCCATTATCGTGCAAGGCTTGGTCGACCGGAACAGAGCCCATCGGGGTGGACCCGACAGAGATGCGCCCACAAGCAGTCGAGTGCATGTTTCTGGTCCAGAATGTTTCAGCAGGGCTATCAGAGCCGCAGTGATCCCCCCCAATTTCAGGTTGGCAACAGGAGTCAGCAAGTTCACTGGTGAGTCTAAGCCCGAAACTTGGCTTGAGGACTACCGAGTGGCGGTTCAGATTGGTGGTGGGAACAACGAGGTGGCCATGAAGCATTTGCCCCTCATGTTGGAAGGTTCTGCCAGAGCATGGTTGAATCAGTTACCTCCTAGTAGCATTTACACTTGGGAAGATCTGTCCCGAGTGTTCGTCAGAACGTTCGAAGGAACTTGCAAGCGACCGGCTGGATTGACGGAGCTGCAAGTCTGTGTGCAGAAGACCAATGAGACTCTCAGGGAGTATATTCAGAGATGGATCACTTTGCACCATACTGTGGAGAATGTGTCTGATCATCAGGCAGTCTGCGCCTTCAAGGATGGCGTCAAGAACAGAGAATTGAGTCTGAAATTCGGTCGAACCGGAGACATGACCTTGAGTCGGATGATGGAGATTGCTACCAAGTATGCCAACGGTGAAGAAGAAGACCGACTCCAAAGCGGCAAGTACAAACCGAGTCAGTCGGAGAAGGGAAACACCAGTCGGAAATAGAAGCGGAAGGCTGAACCAGCAGCTCCTGGAGAGGCTCTGGCCGTGACTTAGGGAAAGTTTAAGAGGAAGCCAAAAGGATCCTCGAACCCTAAGAAGGTGAAGGATAAAGAAGGGAACAACGTGATGGATATGCCGTGTCACATCCACACGAAGAAAGATGAAGAGGGCAATATCATTTACCCAAAGCATACCACACGCCAATGTCGACTCCTGATCCAGCAATTTCAAGGAAAACAGTCTAAGGACAAGGAAAAGGAGTCGGACAAGGCCGAAGACAAGGATGATAGTGAGGAAGGATATCCGCATGTCAACTCCACTCTGATGATCTTTGCAGATGTGGAAAGCAAGAGTCGACTGAAAGTCATTAACCGTGAGGTGAACATGGTTGCCCCAGCAAAAGCAAGTTATCTGAGATGGTCCCAAACACCCATCACATTCGACCAATCTGATCACCCGACTCATATTGCCACCCCTGGGAGGCAAGCTTTGGTGGTCGATTCAGTTGTCAAAGGCACTGGACTGACAAAAGTGCTGATGGACGGTGGTAGTGGGCTGAATTTGTTGTATGCAGACACACTGAAAGGAATGGGCATTCCGATGTCCCGACTGAGCACCAGTAACATGAGCTTTCATGGAGTTATACCAGGGAAGAAAGCCGAGTCACTCGGCCAAATAGCTCTGGACGTAGTGTTTGGTGATTCGAAACATTTTCGCAAGGAAAAGTTGACGTTTGAGGTCGTGGATTTTCAGAGTGCCTATCATGCAATTTTGGGGAGACCAGCTTATGCACGGTTCATGGCTCGACCATGTTACGTGTACCTCAAACTGAAGATGCCCGGCCCCAAAGGAGTGATCACTGTCACCGGTGATCGGAAAAAGGCAGAAGAGTGCTTTCAGAAGGGCTCAAAGATTGCCGATTCCCAGGTGACAGCGGTCGAGTTTGAAGAATACAAGCAAAACGCAGATCCGAGTGATTTGCTACGATCCAAGAAACCCGCCACAGAATCTGCATTTCAGTCGTCCGGTGAGACGAAGCCTGTTCACATTCACCCGACCGACCCCAATGCAGCCCCGACCCACATCTCCACAACACTCGACCCGAAATAGGAAGAAGCGCTCATCCAGTTCCTCCGTGAGAACTGGGACATTTTTGCATGGAAGCCCGCTGACATGCCAGGTGTTCCCAGGGGACTGGCTGAGCATCGCCTAAGAGCCGACTCATCAGCAAAACCAGTCAAAGAGCATCTTCGGCGGTCCGCCGTCCAGAAGAGAAAAGCCATTAGTGAGGAAGTGGCTCGACTGTTGGCGGCAGGATTTATCCGAGAGATATACCACTCCGAGTGGCTCGCTAATGTCGTCATGGTTCCTAAGAAGGACAAATCGCTCCGAATGTGCATTGATTTCAAGCACATCAACCGGGCCTGCCCGAAAGACCATTTTCCTCTCCCTCGCATAGATCAAATTGTTGACTCGGCCGCGGGATGCGAGAGATTGTCTTTTCTAGACGCCTATTCTGGGTACCACCAGATCCGTCTGTACGGACCCGATGAGATAAAAACAGCATTCATCACTCCATTCGGGTGCTTCTGCTATATCACCATGCCATTCGGCCTCAAGAATGCCGGAGCCACATTTATGCGAATGATTCAGAAGTGTCTGCTCACTCAAATCAGTCGGAATGTGGAAGCGTATATGGATGATATCGTCGTCAAGTCACGAAAAGGTTCCGACCTGCTCGCTGACCTCGCCGAAACATTTGCCAACCTCAGAAGGTATGATATCAAGCTCAATCCATCAAAGTGCACATTCAGAGTTCCTGGTGGCAAGTTACTTGGTTTTCTCATTTCCGAGCGAGGGATCGATGCTAATCCAGAAAAGATCGACACTATTCTCCGCATGAAACACCCTGTGCGAGTGCACGATGTCCAGAAGCTTACTGGATGCTTGGCCGCATTAAGTCGATTCATCTCACGACTCGGTGAAAAGGCATTGCCTCTTTACCGACTGATGAAGAAGGCAGACAAGTTCGAGTGGACTCCAGAAGCTGATGCAGCGTTTGCCGAGCTAAAAGATCTGCTCTCCACCCAGCCGGTGCTTGCTGCTCCAATCAGCAAAGAGCCTTTGTTGCTTTATATCGCAGCCCGCAGGACAAGTCGTCAGTACAGTACTTACGGTCGAGCGGGAAGAAGAAGGAAAAACCTTCAAAGTTCAGCGCCCAGTGTATTATTTGTCTGAAGTCTTGACTCCATCGAAGCAGAGATATCCTCATTATCAGAAGCTTGTGTATGGAATATACATGACCACGAAGAAGGTTGCTCATTATTTCTCTGATCATTCCATCACAGTCGTCAGCGACGCTCCATTATCAGAGATTTTGCACAACAGAGATGCAACTGGTCGAGTGGCGAAATGGGCGATTTAACTTCTTCCCCTTGATATCAAGTTTGAGGCAAAGAAAGCCATTAAGTCCCAGGCAATAGCAGATTTCATCGCCGAGTGGATTGAACAGCAACAGCCGACTGAAGTTCACTCGGAGCATTGGACCATGTTCTTTGATGGCTCTAAGATGTTGAATGGTTCCGGTGCTGGGGTTGTCTTGGTTTCCCCCAAAGGAGATAAGCTCAGATATGTACTCCAGATTCACTTTGATTCCTCCAACAATGAGGCAGAGTATGAGGCCCTCTTATACGGATTGCGCATGGCCATTTCACTCGGCGTCCGTCGCCTGATGGTCTATGGTGATTCAGATTTAGTAGTCAATCAAGTGATGAAGGAGTGGGACGTGAGAAGCCCAGCCATGACTGGATACTGCAATGCAGTGAGGAAGCTGGAAAAGAAGTTTGAGGGGTTAGAGCTCCATCACATACCCCGACTGAAAAATCAAGCAGCTGATGATCTAGCAAAGATAGGTTCCAAGAGAGAAGCCATTCCGAGTGGTGTGTTCTTGGAGCATATACACACTCCGTCAGTCAAAGAAGATCCTTTCACCGAAGAAGCTCCACAGCCCAAGAGTGCCATAGATCCGACTGAGGTTGAAGTCCCAGCAGTGGTCGACTTGGTCATGGAGGTCTTGGTGGTCATTCCCGACTGGACAGTTCCATATATCGCGTATATCCTGAGAAAAGAGCTTCCGGAGGATGATGAAGAGGCTCGACAGATCGTCCGTCGATCCAAAGCCTTTACCGTGATCAAAGGGCAGTTATTCAGAGAAAGCACGACTGGAGTTGGTCAGAAGTGCGTAACGCCAGAAGAAGGTCGAATCATCCTTAATGATATCCACTCGGGGACCTGTGGTCATCATGCGTCCTCTCGGACCATCGTGGCCAAAGCATACCGAGCCGGATTTTACTGGCCAAAGGCGAATGAGATGGCAAAGGAAATAGTGGACAAGTGCGAAGGATGTCAGTTCTACTCGAATATGTCACACAAGCCTACATCAGCTCTGAAGACCATTCCACTCGTCTGGCCTTTCGCAGTATGGGGGTTGGACATGGTCGGTCCTTTGAGAACAGGTCGAAGTGGCTTCACGCATGTTCTGGTGGCAGTCGACAAGTTCACCAAGTGGATTGAGGCTAAACCAATCAAGAACCTTGACGCCGGTACTGTTGTTAGCTTCATCAAGGAACTGATATTCAGATATGGAGTCCCGCACAGCATCATTACGGATAATGGGTCGAACTTTGACTTGGAAGAATTCAGGGATTTCTGCAACTCTCAAGGCACACGAGTCGACTACGCTTCAGTCGCCCATCCGCAGTCGAATGGACAAGCAGAGCGAGCCAATGGCCTGATCCTCAAGGGATTGAAACCCCGACTGATGCGTGATCTCAAGCATGCGGCTGGAGCATGGGTCGACGAACTTCCCTCGGTGCTTTGGGGACTGCAGACCACACCTAATCGGTCGACCGGAAGAACTCCATTCTTCTTGGTCTACGGAGCTGAAGCAGTCTTGCCGAGTGATCTTCTCCACAATGCTCCTCGAGTTGAACTCTACAACGAAGCAGAAGCTGAACAAGCGCGGCAGGACGCAGTCAACCTTTTAGAGGAAGAAAGGGAGATGGCTCTGATCCGATTGACCATCTACCAACAAGACTTGCGTCGTTTCCACGCCAGAAATGTGAGGGGTCGAGCCTTCCAGGAAGGGGATTTAGTTCTCCGAGTGGATCAGAAGAAACAACACAAGCTTGCTCCTTCTTGGGAAGGACCCTTCATCGTCACCAAAGTTCTCCACAACGGGGCGTACCGTCTTTACAACGTCGAGCATAATATCGACGAGCCCCGAGCTTGGAACGCGGAACTACTCCGCCCATTTTACACTTAAGTTTATCACTCGGATGAGTTGTAATAAAATACTTCTGTAGTTCATGGATTTCAAAATAATAGTGTCATAATTCCTCCATAGTTTTTATCACTCTTTATTTGTCCAATAAAATTTTCCCCTCAGTGGGTGACTTAGCCACGAATCCGTTTCGCCTAAGTTTGTAAAAATCCTTACCGAGTGGTGAGCCAGACTCCCACTCGGGGGCTTAGCTGCGAATCCGTTTCGCCTAAGATTAAATAAAATCCTACCGAGTGGTAAGCCAGACTTCCACTCGGAGGCTTAGCTGCAGTCCAAGTACTCGCCTAAGTTATAAAAATCCTACCGAGTGGTAAGCCAGACTTCCACTCGGAGGCTTAGCTGCAGTCCAAGTACTCACCTAAGTTATAAAAATCCTACCGAGTGGCAAGCCAGACTTCCACTCGGAGGCTTAGCTGCAGTCCAAGTACTCGCCTAAGTTGTAAAAATCCTACCGAGTGGCAAGCCAGACTTCCACTCGGGGGCTTAGCTGTAGTCCAAAGTACTCGCCTAAGTACAATGTGCGCCCAAGGACGAGGTGCAGGTCGACTGCGACCCTCTCCTCTGAGCTACGCCACAAATACAACGTACGCTCGAAAGGAGGACGAGGTGCAGGTCGACTGCGACCCTCTCCTCTGAGCTACGCCATAAGTACAATGTGCGCTCGTAAGGAGGACGAGGTGCAGGTCGACTGCGACCCTCTCCTCTGAGCTACGCCACAAATACAACGTACGTTCGAAAGGAGGACGAGGTGTAGGTCGACTGCTACCCTCTCCTCTG
Organism: Triticum timopheevii; assembly: GCA_963921465.1. Classification (NCBI taxonomy): domain Eukaryota; kingdom Viridiplantae; phylum Streptophyta; class Magnoliopsida; order Poales; family Poaceae; genus Triticum; species Triticum timopheevii. Next base: position 417,754,824 of record OY997266.1, on the reverse strand, counting down.
AGCTACGCTATAAGTACAATGTGCGCTCGTAAGGAGGACGAGGTGCAGGTCGACTGCGACCCTCTCCTCTGAGCTTCGCCACAAGTACAACGTGAAAATCCTACCGAGTGAAGAGCAAACCTCTCATTCGGAGGCTTAGCTGCAGCCCGGTGCTCGCCTAAGATATAAAAATCCTACCGAGTGAAGAGCAAACCTCTCACTCGGGGGCTTAGCTGCAGCCCAGTGCTCGCCTAAGATATAAAAATCCTACCGAGTGAAGAGCAAACCTCTCACTCGGGGGCTTAGCTGCAGCCCAGTGCTCGCCTAAGATATAAAAATCATACCGAGTGAAGAGCAAACCTCTCACTCGGGGGCTTAGCTGCAGCACAGTGCTCGCCTAAGATATAAAAATCCTACCGAGTGTAGAGTAAACCTCACACTCGGGGGCTTAGCTGCAGCCCAGTGCTCGCCTAAGTGGATTAAGGAATAAGTCGACTGCAGTAAGTGTCTTGCTTTGAACCTGTAAAAGACATTTCGAGCCAAAAGCAATCGCATTCAAACATCAAATCCAAGTTCGGATCGATACCTAAAGGAACCAAAAGTGCTCAGGCGCTAAGCCTGTTAAGGTTTATCGGTTACAACTCCACTCGGCATACCGAGGCAAATTTAAAGTGTCAGGCTTAAAAGAAGTTTTTTACCCCTCCTGTGGAGGGCTGGAAGGAGCAACGAACTCATCAAGATCAATTCCATCTGCGATCCGAGTGGCAGCAGCAATGAAGGTTTCCATGAAGGACCTGAAGTCGTGTTTCTTGGTGTTGGCCACTCGGAGAGCCGCCAGCTTGTCTTCTCGTGCATCTTTGCAGTGGACTCGGGCCAGACACAGAGCAACATCTGCACCGCACCGAGCCGATGACTTTTTCCACTCCTGCACTCGACCAGGGACAGTGTTCAGGCGAGCCATCAGCGACTCGAGGTCGTTCTGGAGTGTCTCCCTGGGCCAGAGCGATGAGTCGATGCGAGATGTGGCGACCTTCAGCCTTGCAAGATAGTCCACGACAGCTGCAACATGGGACTCCAGTCGGAAAACATTCATGGCAACTTCGTCGTTCACCGGAGAATTGATGGGGTCAAGGTTTGGTTCCAGCCGGCTAGTCTCTTCTTCAAAGTTTTGACAAAATTCTGCGAGGACAATCACTGAATCATGGCAATGGTCGAATGGAAAAATCACAGTTGAAAATGATTGTTGAGAGTAAAGGGTTACCTTCAAGCATAAGGAACAGCTTCTTGGCAAGACCGCTCAGGAAGGCCTCCAGATCATTTTTCTTCCCAGTCAACTGGCTGACTTGGTCGGTCAGGGTAGCTTTGTCAGTTTTCAGTCGACTGACTTCCTTGTTGGCAATCCCAAGAGCAGCTTTCAGATTGGTATTTTCTTGTTCAAGCTTGGTGACTGAAGCTAACTTCTCGTCAGCAAGCTTGATCTTATCAGCTAGTTCAAGGTCTTTCTTCTGTTGGGCCTCCTTCACCTTACCTGCAAGTTATAGCAAGATCAGATTTTGAAACAAACGAAGGGAAAAAGCAGTCATCAAGGCCTCACCAAACATACCTTTGGTCTCCTCCTTTGCCTTCGTCAGATTCTCGTGAACCAGCTTCAAATCCAGCTCGAGCTGAATGTGCTTGTTTTCCAGCTCAGTGTAGCGAGCCGCAAGGTCACAGGATTTCTGCGAAGAACCAATCGACTAAATGTCAAAGATAATTCACTTCCGAGTGGAAAAGGAAAAATCATGCGTTTCTAAGACTACAGCCGAATACAAGCATTCGACCGTAGTCTCGGGGACTACACCCAGTGGGTGCACTCAGCGTGCCCCCACTAATCCTATTGAAGACAGAGTCGACCAGTCGACCTCAAAAAAAAACAAGATGTATTCTTTAAGACTGTAATCGACTGCAAGCAGTCGACCACAGTCTCGGGGACTACACCCAGTGGGTGCACTCAGCGTGCCCCCACCGGTTTGGGAAATCCATTCGCCTCAGACGAATGACGGAAAGATTCAACTTATAAAGCCTAAGGCCGACTGCCAGCAGTCGACCTTAGCCTTGGGGACTACACCCAGCGGGTGCACTCAGCGTGCCCCCGCTAACACGGAGTTTAAATCGACACATCCAGTGGGTGACTGCTATGAATTCCGGAAAGAAAAGTTTTGATAGCATATCCTAACAGAACAAGCGATGGTCGACTCACCTAAACATTGCTTTGAAGGGCGGAACTGGCGTCATAAGCTGCCTGGCTCGCATCCCGGATGGTCTTCACCTGCTCCATCATGATCCCTGCCTGGCGTATTGCTTCCTTCGCGGCGCCAGCTTGGTCCTCTGGGACGTGGTGCGTCGTGAAGAGGGAGGGCTGTGCGGCACTCGACGAAGCAGGGAGAGCACTCGTCAGTGGATCTGCGAAGGACACAGTGTGTCGAGTGGTGTTCTCCTCCTCCGCGACCAGAGTCTCAGGCGCCGTCACATCCTGGGGCACCCTGCCGGCAGACGCTTTCCTACTCCTTCTGTGCTTCAGCGGTTCCTCATCTTCATCATCATCAGGGAGAGTGATAACAACATTGGATGGAGCTACAAAAAAGAGTCAGAATTAGAGATCATGAGTCAGTCGACTAAAAACAGTATCAAGAGTATAGTACCAGCATTTGAGGTTGCTGCGTCCTTCATCTCATGGTCGTCAGCCCTAGCTGAGGTCTCAGAAGTAGCAGCACTGCAATTTCAAAGAATCAGTCGACTAGCTCAAGCGTCAACCAGAGATAAAGCTCGCACAAAACAGGAAGACTTAAGCAGCATGATTACCCTGATATGGTGGGGATGGACACCTTCATCTTCGGCAGGAGCTTGGTCGGCTTTGACGGGGCCGCCCTGGGCTGCTTCGACGCCTTTTCAGTCGGCGCCGGAGAAGTGGTTCGAGAGCGCTTGGTCGACTGCGCGACAGTCGCAACCCCCTTGCCACGTTCAGTCGCAGGGTCATGGACAAGCTTCGACCTCCTTTCCGAGCGCGGTGGTGCGACCTCCTCCTCCTCCTCTTCTTCATCCTCCTCATCGTCATCATCATCATCGTCATCTTCAGCGACATCCGAGTCCCACTCCTCCTGGCTCTCGCCCCCGCTCGCTTCCCCCTCCTCAGTCGGAGCCTATGCTCCATTGGGCATCGAGTACAGCTCAGTGAGGGCCTGATAGACATCAAAACAAAGATCAATCGACCGATTGGCAGAGAAAATAGAAATAAATATGACAAGAATACAATGGGAAGTGGAGCAGACATACCTTGTTTGGAACACTGCGGTGGTCGAGTGGAGGAATCCTTCTGGCTCCACGAGGGTTATCCTTGTTCCCAGTAACAGCGGCCATCCACCTTTCCAGAGTGGCATCGTCGACTGCTTCTGGATTGATCCGAGTCTCATCTTCAGTCCCGCGGTACAACCACATACAATGACTCCGGAACTGAAGAGGCTGGATTCGTCGCCTAAGAAAAACCTCCAGGAGATCCATACCCGTCACTCCATCCCGAACCAACTGAACTACGCGCTCCATCAGCATCTTCACGTCGGCTTTTTCCTCCGGAATCACCTTCAGAGAGGAGGGCTTGTTCACTCGGTCCATGGTGAACTGAGGGAGTCCACTCGACTTCCCCGGCGTCGGCTGATCCTGGCAGTAGAACCAGGTCGACTGCCAGCCTCTAACTGACTCGGGAAACGTCATGGCTGGGAAGGTGCTCTTGTTCCTCACCTGGATCCCCAGACCTCCACACATTTGGACGACTTGGGTTCTTTCGTTGCCTGGACTCGCCTTCTTCACGGTCTGAGAGCGACACGTGAATATGTGCTTGAACAAGCCCCAATGCGGTCGACAACCCAGAAAATTCTCACACATGGACACAAACGCGGCAAGATAGGCGATGGAGTTCGGGGTGAAGTGGTGGAGTTGCGCTCCAAAGAAGTTCAAGAAACCACGAAAGAAAACGCTCGGTGGCAAAGAAAATCCACGGTCGACATGGGTGGCCAGGAGCACGCACTCACCCTCTTCCGGCTGGGGCTGCCACTCTTTCCCCGGAAGCCTTGCGGCTCCGTGAGGGATCAGCCCATCGTTGGCCATGTCGAGGAGATCCGCATCCGTGATGGTCGACCGGATCCAATCTCCCTGGACCCAGCCTTTCGGCAGGCGAGATCTAGACGAAGACCTGCCGCGACTGGTGGATCTCCCCTTTGCCTTCTCCGTCACCGACGCCTTCTTCGCGCGTTCCAGCGCCGCCGTCTTCTCCTTGACCATGGCTGCCGGCGAGACGCGCGAGGGGAAGTTGTGCGGAGGCGAGAGCGAGCGCGTTGGGCGGAGACGAAGGAAGCAGAGAGAGAATGTTGAGGCACTGTTCAAAAAACCATCGCCGGGCGCATTTATAAGATCCCTTCCGAGTGGATGACGGATGGGCCCGGTCGATCTAATCATATCCCGAAACAGTTGCGCGGACGTGATACGTGGCGAAAAAGGCGGCACGGGGATCGAGGCGTCTATGTCCTATCCCATCCGAGCGCCGCGGTCCGCCCCGCTTCGCGCGCTTCCCCAAATTTCGTATCCCGCGGAATCCGCGAACGGCAGACCGTTCTGTCAGACACGGGATTTCCTGCGATCCGTCGCTCGGGAATCGACAAAGTCCAAAAGGTCACTTGACGAAAGAAAAGAATGGATCGAGTCGACTGAAGAAAAGTTGCTCACTGTCAGCAAAGAGATTTTTGGTTCAAAGAAACGCATGACCAGTATGCAAAGGCTAATCGGAAACAATATCAAACTCCTTCATCACTCAAGCCTCAATCCATTCGGGGGCTAATGATGGAGTCATGTACCTAGGGTAGGGTCATAGACCTGATCTAAGTACCCTGCCCAAGGACACCCTTAGAAGAGATCACCTTCTAGTCGACCTACGAGGAACTCACTCGATTGACTTGAAGGACTCGACCACGAAGACTCACTCGACCACCAGAAGGTCAAGAAGCACTCTGCACTGCAACGGTCTGTAATTAAGTAGACTTTATGATAGTTACGACACTTTGTGTGGGGCGTTACCAGTAACGCCTCAGACTTTATGTACCTTAAACCCTTCATTACGTGGGTTGGCTGGGGTCCTGGCGCACTCTATATAAGTCACCCCCCTCCACAGGCAGAGGGGTTCGCACCTCTGTAACTCATATACACATAATCCACTCGACCGCCTCTGGGCTCCGAGACGTAGGGCTTTTACTTCCTCCGAGAAGGGCCTGAACTCGTACATCCCTTGTGTTTACAACCTCTCCATAGCTAGGACCTTGCCTCTCCATACCTACCCCAACTCTACTGTCAGACTTAGAACCACGACAGCGCGCCCAAGGGGGAAGGCGCGCCCTAGTAACTTGTGGGCTCTTGTTCCTCCAATTAACCTTATTCCAACTCTCTAAATTCTCTAAAATCGGGAAACCAACAAAGATCCACCCAAAAAATACCTTTTCCGCCGCCACAAGTCTCTGTTCTTGTGAGATCCTATCTGGAGGCCTTTTTCAGTACTCTGCCAGAGGGGGAATTGATCACGGAGGGCCTCTACATCAACCTTGTTGCCCTTTCGATGATGTGTGAGTAGTTTATCACAGACCTATGGGTCCATAGCTAGTAGCTAGATGGCTTATTCTCTCTCTTTGATCTTTAATACAATGTTCTCCTCGATGTTCTTGGGGATCTATTCGATGTAATCTTCTTTTGCGTTGTGTTTGTTGGGATCTGATGAATTGTGGGTTTATGATGAGATTATCTATGCCGTCCCAGAGATCATGTCTTCTGGCAACACACAACAACTTGGCACAAAAATACAACCGCTTTATTGATCTGTTGTGGGAACATAGGTTCGATGATACAGAAGGAAGCGAGGCCAAGCGACACACATGGTGCCATTGCACTTATCTACATTATTTAGTGGACATGTTGGGGGCCTCGATGATTACGACACAACTACTCAGCAGCGGAACGATGACGTAGTAGGACTCCAACTCACAGGGACAGTACTGCTGGGACATGGCCTAGACTACGATGAACGATGCAACTCCGACTCCTGGTATAGCTTCTCCTGAAACTGGCATGACACGCCAGGTGAGTACTTTGAATGTACTCGTAAGCTCACGACAAACAACACAACAATGACAAACAATAACATGATATTTAAGCAGGTTAAGTGCAAGAACATGACATGCTTCTCATGAAGTGTATGCATGTGACCAAAGCACACGGTCCCTCGGACCAGCTTACCATCTGGGTTACCTCGTAACCACATCAGTCTGCTTACAAGGTGATCACCCCGGATCACAAAGGATACAAGATCGATGATCACACAAGATCACCAACCATAGCATGTGCCATCAAGGTAACATTAGTGTGCAAGTTAATTATTTATGTTGACCCACAGTGTGGCCTACTATGAACTGTGTCCATAACAGTGGACACGGCTATCGATATATTAAACACACTCTACAGAGGTTAGCACACAGTACCCACACCACAGAACCCATGGCCTCATACTCCCGTTCGGGTGGACCAACAGTGTTCCGACAAAACCAATCTATTGCATGACACTCTCCCGGCCACTCTGACGAACTCCCCTTTAGGCTAAGTGATGGGTGGCCCCGGATTCCACTTGGACATCAAACGACCACCGTTGTGGTAAAACAAAAACGGTCCCAAACAGGGACAATGGTACCAATCAACTATGGGGGCACAAGGCTATGCCTGCCTACCGGGCCAGGGTAGCGCAAGCGCATAATCTTCCCTCATTGGAGGCACCGGCGAGAGGCATGACAATAGATCGAATAAGGGCCTTCCCATAAAGGCAAATGTGGTTGCACTGGGAAGCTCGATTCGGTGGCACCATGACTCGATCAATAGTATATTCAAGTTGGATTATCATCATGTTTAACTTGAAATAAAAAAATTACTCGAGTCATAGTATGCCATGAAATGTACATGCAAGAAATCAACATAATGACGGTACTATCATAAGCATGATCATGACAATTAAACACTACTAACTTGACCAAGTAACCAACATCCTTCTGTAAATCATAATAAGCATAGCATGAAAATTATACTAGCACAACTTAAATTATTTTAATTAACTAAATGCAATATATGACTTTAAATTCAAGTAAATAATAATAATCATTGCAATGTCACCCTTGCAAATGTTTGTGGTGGCTTGCCTTAGTTCAGAGGAGGGTCACAAAACTCCTGGTCCTCTTCAAGACAAGTTGAACATCCTAAAAATAATCCAAATACCAAAAAGAAAATGTCACATAAAGCATTATAATGCACCAGAAAATATTTACAGCAAGGAAAAATCTCATTTTTTGCATAAAGCAAGAGTAGCTCAAGAAAAAATGGTAGCAAAAAGAATCATCTTATTTTGGACTTGTGGGCTAGGAGTTATAGTTGGTCAAAGTTTAGTCAACAGTATTTGAATTTAAACAAAATATAGAAAAAACAAGAGAGGGCCACGTCGAAGGCGTATTTTGTAAATACGCCTCCACTCATACCGCTTGGTGAGACAGGAGAGAGGCTGACGGGTGGGATCACCATGTCAGGTTTATAAGAGAGAGAGGGAAGTAGGGGCGGCGGCTCGATCGGCGATGGTTCTCCGGCGAGGAGGCTACGGGGACTGCCGGCAAGGTGGGGGATGGGCGCGGCTCATGTAAAGGAGCACGTACGTACCAAAAATGTGGCCTGAGGTGGACAGATGGCATCGAGGCGTTCTTCTCCAGAGACGGTGGGTAGCGGGGCTCGTCAGAGTTGGGGTTTCCGGCGAGGTCTCATTGGTCCAGCAGCACCGTCGCGACCAGAGGAAGCCCATGAACACGCCTGGAGGGTTGGGTGATGATAGAGGGCAGCGGAGCAAGCGGACGGCCGAAGGGGATCCACTTCCAACTCCGGCGATGATTGACGGTTATAAGCCCGTCCGGCCTTGCTTTTTTTTTTTGAACTGGGCATTACCCATTTCCATTACTGCAACATAACAAAAATACAATAGTCCAAGAAAGGAGAAAAGGGGAAGCGAGTTCAACGCATCATCGGGAAACCCACTGCAAGCACTCGCCATCGAGATTACTCACTGTGGGGCGAAAACCCGACAACACCATACATCTAAAGCTAGGGACCAGGGCCAACAGCCCCAAAAGTCATAGCACACAAGCTCACAACAGTCGAGCAGCATAAGTTCAAGCCCACGCAGGGGAGAGCAACTCAAACATCAAGCAAGACCACAAGGGAACATCTCCAGCAGGATCAACAGGTCGCCTCTTCGTGGTTTGCAGCACAGATCCTCATCATCATCGACGCATTCTCCTTCAGCATCTTCGCCCCGTCCCTCATGGCAACCGCATCCTCTTGCTTCATCATTCCTGCCCAGTAGCAAATTAAAGCACAGGCAGAGAAGATACATTCAAATGGGTTTGTAAGCGGTTTGAACTCAAAAGTAACCCTGTTACGACACGACCAGATCGCCCAGCACATAGCAGCAATCCCTGCCGTATAGAACTTTTCCCCTCCAGGGAAGAATGTATAACACCATGAATAAGCTTGCCAGATATTATCAGGGCACAAAGCAGTGCCAAACATACATGCCACTATCCTCCAGGTTATCCTGGCAACAGGGCAAACAAAGAACAGGTGTTGTGTGGTCTCTCTCCCTCCACAAAAATAACATTTTGGGTTCCCTTTCCAACCTCGGTGTTTCATCACATCCCTAGTCAGGACAACATCCTGAAAAAGTTGCCACAAGAATATTTGAATTTTGAGAGGGATTCTGGCACTCCAGATCCATCTATAATCGCACCCAGCAACATTCTTTTCCAGGAGCGAATAAACAGATTCGGTGGTAAAAGAGGTTTTCCCACCCAAGCCCCATTTGATCACATCAGCAGCGTCTGAAACACATGCTTCTCTAGCCAATTTACCCACAACAACCCACTGGTCATTAAGCTCACTATTCAACCTTCTCCTAAAGAATGAGGAGGGATCAGCATTTAAGCATTTATCAACAGTGCACTCAGGATAATTGCAAATAGAGAAAAGACGAGGAAACTGCTCAGCCAGAGGGATACTGTCCCCAATGGGATCAACCCACAGTCTGGCAATGTTTCCAGACTGCACAATTACTCTCCTCCCTGCCATATAAAGATATTTCACCTTCATAAAGGCTTTCCAGCATGGTGAGTCATTGCACTTCATTTTGATATCAGCCACAGTAGCCCTACTGAAGTACTTAGCTTTCACAATATCCTGCCAAAGTCCAGATTTAGTTTCTAACTTCCACCACCATTTAGTAAGCAGGCTGAGGTTCTGCTTATTTAGTCCAGATTTAGTCCGGCCTTGCTGCGGTGCTAAACTAGTGGATTTGTGCAGAGGAGGTGAGTGGGTTGGCCAGAACAGCTCGGGGTAGCCCTATTTATAGGGGAGGGCAAGTCAGAGCTAGCGGACGGTGGTGAGGCTTCTGAAGTGGCGAGATGCGATGAGATTGCTCAGGCTTGACGTGATACCTCACTAAGGATCGGCCAAGCACAGTGGACAGGAGGAGCCAAGCACAGGGGCACAGAGAGGGGCGGCTCAATCACGCAGGAGCACTGTGCCCTCAGCTCCGCCGTGTCCGCGTCCACCGAGCAAGCTACCGGCATCAGGGAGCGGCAGAGGATGGCTGGGAGGAAGTGGCCGAGGTAGCAGGAGGGTGAGGACACGCGAGGGTGGCGCGGGGTGCAAGCACAGGCGAGGCAGAGGGGTCGCTGACGCGCAGAGCGCGCCAAACGCCTGTCGAACACCCTGTCTTCACACGGTCACCACGTTGCACAAGTGCGCCAAGGTGAGCAGACCGTGTTTGGACTCTAGTTCCTTCAACATTACGTCAGTTCATGGTCTTGGTTCATCACCAGATCAATCAGACAAGACTAGAGAGAGTTGGCAAGTTTCTGGACAGAAACTATAGCAGAACTTTGTGAGAAAACTATAAGGAGATAAGAACTGAGACTTTGGTGTCTAAGATTTGGGTTGGAAGGTAGTCATGCCATAAAAATTTCAGCTCAAATGGAGCAAGCAAAAATACACTTCCTTCACAAAGTGCCCTTGCTGTCCAGAAAGGAAAATATTTTCTTGAGCCAAAATTTTACGAATGGCCATGGTATATTTTTGCATAGGAAGGTGATGCATGACCTAAAGAATATTAGGGAATTTATTTAGGATTTTAGGAGGAAAAAAATAGGGGTCGCTTTGGAGGAAAATTAATATTATGCCATTGAATAAAATATTTCCATGGCATCATTTTGGGAGGGATGAGGTCTAGAGATGTTTTGAGGGTGCTAGGAGGCACTTGGGGGAAAACCAAAAATAATTCCCAAGTGATAAGTCCAAATGAGTTAATTGAAAATTCAAATTCAAACCAAATATTCAATAAAATCCAGAAAAAGAAAAATGGCAAAAATCCAGGGTGTCACATGCCATTAAGGGGAAACGACGAGGTTTATTCATATTGATTGGATTTACTTTTTCTATATCATGTTATCTTGCTTCAGGCGTTACTTTGTTCTTTATGAACTTAATACTCTAGATGCATGCTGGATAGCGGTCGATGTGTGGAGTAATAGTAGTAGATGCAGGCAGGACCCGGTCTACTTGTCTCAGACGTGATGCCTATATACATGATCATTTCCTTGGACATCGTCATAACTATGCGCTTTTCTATCAATTTCCCAACAATAATTTGTTTACCCACCACATGCTTTTTGTTTGAGAGAGAAGCCTCTAGTGAAAACTATGGCCCCCAGCGTGACCAATGCCAAATCTGACACATCACTGCAATATAGCAATGGTGCTGAATTTACATCTTGTCTCCGGGTCCAATCGTCGCAGCGCCGACGCTAACGCCGGCACTTTCGCCCCGTGCGCGGATTTGCGAGGCCTGCTTGATCTGCTCTTCTCGCCCGACGGCCTCCTCCACCTCCGGCTGTGCTCCATGCGGGCAGCGGTGGGTTCTAGGGCGCGCTCCGCCGGCGCCGCGAATGCATACTCCAAAATCGGAGGCATGTGCGGCCCACCGCGAGAGGCGAAAGGCAAGGGAGATGGGCGGATTGTCTGATGTGTCTGCGCAGTCCGCCCGTCGCCGCCGCGTGATGCTGGTGCCCGACGAGGAGGACCGTCTCCTCGAGTTGGTGTGCCGTCGGTCACTTACTGAGGCAGAGACGAAGGCCCGACGGCTCCGTAGGATCAACGCCAAGCAGCTCCGTCTCGACATTGAGCAATCAGAGCGGGAGGCAGCAGAGGTAGCGACAGAGGTGGCCAAGCTCAATCGCAAGCAAGACCGCGTCGTCCGGCGCTTGCAAGGCTACATCATCATCTTCAATTACTCCTCCTCCGACGGGTCCGAGGGCTTCAACGTGGACCCACCTCCTGCCAGGGACTCCTACAACTGCGCTGGAGACCGAAAGGGCAATGGGCCGGCGAGGAAGTGGCGAAGCTCGCCCTCTCCTGTTTATAATCTAGTTCTTGTATGTAGTTACAATGTGCAGGATCATTGAAATGTGCGCCCTGCCCGTTTGGTGATGTTTATGCCCGTTTGGTACCAGTTTACAAGTCCGTTTCCTGTTGATTTTGATCGTTTCGTGATCTACATACTACTTGCATGAATTTGTATGGATACAGGGTTCGGAATATGAGATAAGTGGGTGTGGAGATGCGGATTTAGGGAGTGCCCGGTCAGTGATCGCGGGCGTGCCCGGACGCATCCTCAAATGACTAGGGGGCGGATTTACCAAATCCGGCTATAGATGCTCTTACGGAGAGGGGATGAGGCGTTTTGGCTCCCCGACTTAGATGAACCCGAGAGTAAACAAAAAAGAAAATCCTTAAAAAACTACATCAATTAAAAAAAATCTGAATTTTTGTGTGGAGAAAAATGACTGAGTGTGTGATGTCCATGCCAAATTTTAGAGCATTTGAATATATGAGTAGCTCTTATAAGAAAAGATAAATTTGGGGTCTATGAAAAAAAAACATGGGAGGCGTCTCCATCTTGGCCGCCTCTAGCCCGCTTTTCGCCCTCTCTCCTCGTCGCTGCCGGGCGAAGCACCATGCGGAAGGCGGTGGCGGTAGGGCTTCTCTCCCTTGGATGCCTCCTTTCCTTCACCCGGGGCAGTCGTACGTCTCCTCCGGTGGCTGTGCTAATCGCTGTTGGTTGGGCTCCAATCTCCGCCGCCTACTTGAGGCCGTCCAGCCTGAGGTCTCAGGAGTGTGGCCAGGAAGGCTATAACCACCCCATCCTTCGTCGCTCTTTATCGACCGCTGCAAGCTGCCCTTTCCTTCCGGTCATTGCTGGCCGGTGGACGTCGGGGCAGGCAGGTTCGCCCAGATCTGACCTTGGTTGTGTGGCAGGGGGTGTGTTGCTGCCCCTATGAGGTCGAGGGCTGGCTGGGGAACCCTGCTAGTCTATGCTCAGATCCGGGAGCGTCGTGACCGCCTCGCCTTCGTCGGTGATAGGTCTTGCGATGACCACATTCGCATGCAGCGGCGGCTTCAAGGCGGATTGAGACGGCCATCGTAAGATTTTCTTGAGGGTTTCTCCCTTCGGATCTGATGGTTGACTTCGGCGATGAGATGCAAACTATAGACGACGGCTTGACGCAGAAGAAAGGTTGTGCAGCGACGGCGGCGTGGGTAGCTGCTGGGATCGCGAAAAAGTAGTGGCGACAATGCAATTAATGTCGATGGTGGTGCTACTCGAGCACCCGGTCTCAAGCTCCCGTGAAAGCCTAGGTCTGGCCAGATGGTTATACCTAATACCTAGTAATGGCGACGTTTTTATGTCGTTACCATGTTGAAGGCATTGCTCGGTTATTCGCAGACTAGTTTGTCTGGGTGAAAACCTAGATTCTACCTTGGTGGTTGGATCCGATGATAGCGGCACTTGAGCGTCGCTCCCTTCCTAAAGGCGTTCATGTTGAAGAACATCTCGTCCATGTGCTTTCATGAGATTTTTGTGCGAATATGGTCATAATTGTAGTTTGCTCATCGCGGATCTATCGCTTTTGGGGTTTTCCACCTCACCGATGCATAGTTACATGACTTTGCTATTTGTTGGCTTGTTTTGTGTGTGTGTGTTGCCATTGATTGTGTGCATCCTAATTATGCAGAGGCCAGGTGTATGCTTATTGTGTTTGTATCCTCTTGGTGCTCCGTTTCGAGCCAACAAAACCACCCTTTGTAGAAAAAAGAAGAAGTTTACTGTTTGTGAGCTTTTTGGACCCGATTTTTTTTTAAGAGCTACTCAGATGTTCAAATGCTTTGAAATTTACATACACTAAAATATCTTTCATGTGAAAAAAAACTTGGATTTTTTAAAAAATATAGTATTTAATTTTGAATTTATTTTTCGCCGGGTGCAGATGAGCCCGGCTCATAATTGGATACTCGGAGGGGGTTACCTTGTGTTTGTTCGAGGGATTGCGTTTGGGTGACTTACTGCACCCCTGGGTGTATATGACATGCTTATTAAACATGGTTTTATTTACATCTGTATCCTCTTTCTCAAATCAATATACCAAATAGGACAAGGCACCAGTCTGGGATACTAAAGAAATAACACGCTAATCGATATAAACATCAAGTGTACTGCTACGAGACGAGACACCACCAACATAGGCTCCTGCTCTGATTCTTGCTATGGAAGCTACATCGCTACAGCATGTACATGAGCACGGCCATGTCCAGTTAAGTAATTTCGCAAAGACTGAAACTAAAGGCAATCATGAATTTCTCGAAAACAAAGATCAAACACAATTGAATTTCTCAAAACATACATATTGAAACACCAAAGTTACCCCGCAAAAAAAAACACCAAAGTTAAAAGTTAAAAAGGCTACTCCGGATTGGATTTCTCCAAAGAACCCCGATCAAATTGCCCAATAGAATGTCTCAAAATCTTGAGGCGGCCTTGGCTAATAGATTGAAATCCAAAATCTAAAAGGACCACACGTCAAATCTACACTTGTGCACAAGTAGCTAGGATAATCTTGTACTACATCGTACACTTGGCCATCCCCATGGACGACGCCGCCGGCCGCTGCTCTTTCTTGGCCAGCACAACGTAGAGCGGGCTCGCACGGCACATGTCGACGCCGAAGAGGTGGAAGTGGCGCTCCTTGAAGGCCCAGATCTCGACGACGTCCTTCTCCTCGAAGCAGCACCGGGTGATGAAGTCCAGGTACCCTTCCCCCTTGATGATGTTGACGTGGCTGCTCTCCCACTGCGTCAGCTGCAGCGCCTTGGTGCCGGCGTGGACGTTGCACACGACGACGGGGAGCCCGCCGTGCTTCTTGCCCTGCCTCTTCTTCCTCTTGATTCGCCCCTGCTGCAGCTCCTCCTCCTCGGTCGGCGGGAGCGGCGGCCTTCTTGGCAGCCTCGGGGCTGCGGTGGCGCCCTCACGCGGTATGCTGGCAGCGTCGAGCTCTTGGGGTGAGAGGATCGGGCGGAGGCTGCGCAGCACGCCCGCGGTCGGGAGGCGGAACCGGTTCTGCTGCGGGTCGAGATCGGTGGTGGTGACGACCTTCTCGTCGATGAAGTGCACCGCCAGGTCGAGCCGCAGGTCGAAGTGGGGGCGTATCCACTTTGGCTCGGCTCGGGGAGCGACGGCGGAGAGCGGCACGGCCTTGATGGGCGCGGCGTCGACGGGCAGCGCCAAGAACGGGACAAGAGCGCCGGAGAGGGAGAGGCCAGCCGCGTTGGCCCATCGCTCCGCAGCGGCGGGGTCGTACACGGCGAGGGTGAGCTCGTGAGGCCTCTTGCGGCCGGCGTAGGTGTAGCGCGGCGCGGCCCCTCCCTCGGCAGGGATGATCATGGGAAGGCTGCGGTGGGCTTCGTCAGGGGACGGCATGGTGGGCGTTCTTGGATCTTTGGGCGTATGCGGTTATCCTGGGCAGGCTAGGCTGATTCGCTAGGGCCGCTGTTGCAATGGGCAATGCAATGCGATGGCTCATGCCCCGGATTATATAGACGGATGCGCGATTGCTCGCCGGAGCCGGGTCGGCTGCGTGCGGGAGAGGGATGTGGGCTGCGCTCCGGACTCGCTCGCATCCTGGCTGGATTGTGCGCATTAAATGTTGCCAATCCGGGTTGCGCTCGTTTCCGCGTCTCCCTCCGGTGTATAGCCAGCCGCCTTGCGAGCTGCAACTTCCTCCATCTCACGCGGCGGCGCGCGGCCTCCATGCGAATCCGAGTAGGAGTAGGATCAAGGAGGGAAGCTGGTGGGCCACGCTCCCCCTCCCTCCATCTCACGCGGCGGCGCGCCAGCTCCTTCTGACCAGCACCCGGCGGCGGCACACCCCCTGGCCTCCTCCCGTAAGGCGGTGGATATGGGATCATGGACATCATCAACCGCTAGAGAGGACAGGAGATGGTTTCTTTAGACGAAAGCTCAAGAAAAGCCCGACCTTGAAATAAGAGAGCCTTTCAGGATTCCAACCACGAAGAAACAAAAAAGAAAGAGCGGCAAGATACAAAGGCCGAGGGAAGCAGCTCACATGCCTCATATAAAACAACCTAAAAAAAGAACAAGCACACAACTTGGTCCTCTTGCGCGAATGAAAGACCAAGGAATGGTAGAATAGGAGAAGAACATCCGACGTTGATGAATGGCTCACCGTCACCAAATCACCAGGGGCACCGGCTCAACACAACCATCGAGATCCATCGCCGACGGAGGCCCCTGCATCATCGCCTAGCTCAAAAGGCCCCGCAATAGCAATAGATGCAAATGTTCACCCTAGAACTTGGATAATTGTCACTCAAAGGCAACCACATGAGAGGAACCAGTCACTCCCAACATGTCACCGACTACGCACCTAGAGTATAGGGCACTGCCAATGCCCATCGACTGGGCATGAAAGAACGGAAGTTATCGGAATGGAAAGAAGGGTTGAAGCTAGTGCCCAGAGGAAGCGAAGAGATCCAAGTGGGCAGTGCCAAGACCAAAAGAAGGAGCTTTGACTCTCACGACATGCCTGTGTGAAGCCGCCAGAGGAGGAGAACCCTATCCCCTCATGCCTCAGAGAATCCACGAGAAACCGACATGGCACAAAGCAGCTACACGGAAAGCACCCATAAAACATGGCACCAGGCGAGGGAGGACACCACCACCACAAGAGGCACACAACGGTTGTCGCGGCCCCCGACCACATCACAACAAAGCCCCCAACCCACCTTGTTCACAACAAAGCACGGAGACCATTGTTTATATCGTTCAAAACAAGTTTTAGTGTGTTGAAAAGACGCTCTTAACCCGCCATGATTTTCTTTAAAAAATAGAGATCAGTTCAAAGTGAAAACAATCGAAAGTTCACGTACTACATGGTGTGTGTTTTCATTCGAGAAAATAAGAGTTTTTGTTATTACATTACATTTAAAAATAGAGGTTTACAAAAACTTACGACGATGTTGATATTTAAAAAATCTCAAAGTTCAAAATAAATTAAGCAAGAAGTTCAAATAAAAAAGTACTTCAAAAATCTTTATAAAAAACAGATTTATCCGATTCGTAAAAAAGTCAGAGAAGTTCAAACTAAAAAAGGAGGAACATTTCAAAAGAATTTATAAAAAAGATTTGCCCCATTATAAAAAAACTAGAAGTTTAAATTAAAATAATGATGCGACTCAATGTTTATTGAAAAATAGGACTTTCCCTGTTACTAACCAAAAAAACTGAGAAGTTCAAATTTAAAAATGGTGAAGTTGGATGTGTATAAAAAATCAGATTTTTCTCGAAAGAATACTACCAAGCAATTCAAATTTTAAAACAAAGAAGTTCAAAAAACTCTTATTTCCCTCACTATTAAAGAACAAAACCAATAAGTTCAAATTAAAATAAAGGAGCAGCTCGGTGCATACAAAAAAACTGACATTCTTCTCGTTGCTTGAAAAAAAAGTATTTAATTCAATTCAAGAAAAAAGTGATTCGATGTTTATATAAAAAAGTTGATTTTTTGTGAACTAAAACTAAGATGTTCAAATTAAAATAATAGAGAAGTTCAAAGTTTAGAAAACCCTAGAATTTTTTGGCATTTTCAAAACTACTCATAAAATGGCAATGAATTTGAAAATGAATATCTACAGGAAACAATTGCTTCTAAAAGGTAAAGCGTTCCACAGGAGTAGCATACACGTTATTCCCGTAATATATTTTGAATGTTTTGTGTATATTGTTAAAAACAAGTTTTAGCATGTTGAAAAGATGCTCTCAACCAAGAAGTCTGAATTATAAAAACACAGACGTTCAAAATCATAAAAAAAGGACTTTCATCGCTCCTTAATTTTTAAAAACTCTAGAATTCAAATTTAAATGGTCATTTCAATATTTATTACAAAACTAGGATATTTTTGTTACTAAAATAAATAAACCTAGAAGTTCAAATTACAAAAATAGAGAAGTTTGATATTTATAAAAAACACAGATTTCCTTTTTTACTAAAGAATAAAATAAAGAAGTTGAAATTAAAATAAAGATGTAGTTTGATGTACACGGAAAACTCAAATTCTTTCCGCTTATAGGAAAAATAAAAGCTTGAAGTGCAATTGAAAAAAAACTGTTTGATGCTTATTTAGAAACATATTTTTTCCTAAGAATAAGAGTAAGAAATTAAAATTAAAATAACAGAGAAGTCGGAAGATTACAAAAAACTCAGATTTTTATCGTTACTAAAGGATAAAGCAAAGAAGTTCATATTAAAAAAAGAACAACTAAATAAGTTTACAAATATATATTCACTTTTCCTAAAAAAATATAGAAGTTCTAAGGAAAATACTGAAGTGGTTCGATGTTTAGTTAAAAACTAGGATTTTACCATTATTAAAATACGCGCATATCCCTTAATTTTAAGGAATCAACCATGAAGTTCAAATTGAAAGAAATAGTGAACCTCGATGTTTACTTAAAAATCAAAATAATTCTTTAATCAAAAAGAAAAATGTGGAGTTCAAATAAGAATTGACAGAAGTTCAAAGTATATTGAACCCTAGGATTTTCAAGTTCAAAAAACAAAATAAAAACAACGATATTTTTGGCGTTTTTAAAAAACTTAAATTTTCCTCGTTACTCCCTACGGTCCAAAAAATAGTGCTTCCTTTATTTTCGTGCTTCATATTTGACCATAAATTTAACTAACGAGACCGACTACGGCGGCAGCACAAGTTATACCAGTGAATTCGTATTCAAAAGAATTTTTCAAATATATAAATTTTTCACCCGCCGCGGTCGGTCTCGTTGGTTAAATTTATGGTCAAAGTTGGAACTCGGGAAGCGCGGGAGCACTATATTTTGGAATGGAGGAAGTACTGGACAATAAAACCAAGATGTTCAAATTAAAATAACGGAGCAGCTCGATGTATACAAAAAAATTAGATTCCTCCCATTTCTAGAAAAAATTATTTAATTCGATAAAAAAAGTTGTTCGATGCTTTCTTAGAAAAAATGATTTTTTGTTCTTCTATAAAAAAGAATTAAGAATTTCAAATTGAAATACTAGAGAACTATGAAGTTTATAAAGAACTCAGATTTACATGTTAAAAATCGATAACATTTTTGGCATTTTAAAATCTACTCATAAATCGCAACGAATTTGGGAAAATTGTCTACATGAAAAATCGCTTCAAAAAACATAAGCTTTGCAATGGTATATCATAACCTTATTCATATAATATAATTTTAATGTCTTGTGTGTATCATTCAAAACAAGTTTTAGCGTGTTCAAAAAGCTGCTCATAACCCGTCATGATTTTCTAAAAAATGCTTTCCAATAGTTTTCTATTGGTATCATTTACTGAAATTTGATGAGTGCTTTAGGAGTTAGGGGCAAAAAAAATAGAGGTCAGTTCAAATTGAAAACAACCAAAAGTCCACGTACGGCATGGTGTGTGTTTTGTTATGAGAAAAAAGAATTAAAACGCAAAGTATAAAAAGTTTGTTGCTAGAAGTTCAGGTGCTCGGCATGAAAAAGTTCAAAACTTCTTTTGAGAGAGATTCACTGTGTATTTACAAGTTCAAAAACACACACAAAAGTTTGTTTTTGTTGTTTAAAAAATACCTCCGAATACATTACAAATTCGAAACAAAAATGCTCTACATGAAAAAACTTTCTCATATTCAACAACTTTCCAAGGGAATATAACATTCTTATTCCAAAATAAACGGTTAAAATAAATTGGTGTCTATTGTTCGAAAAGAAAAGTTTAACCATATAAAAAATGTTGCATCTTTTCAATGGGTTTCTAAATGGTATATTATTTGTGCAACTCCGATGAAACGAGTGACGAATTACGAACGAAAATACGTGACAAAAGTTCAAAGTGAAAACAGCGAGCAATTCAACTCCTACACGGGATGTGTTTCAAATGAGAATAAAAGAATAAAAAACGAAAAGCCTAAAAGGTTTGTTGCAAGAAGTTCACGTCCTCCTCCGTGCATGGTTCAAAATTCAAGTGCGAGACGTCTGCCGTTCATTTACATGCTTAAAAGGCAAAAAAAATGGCGTTATTTTTGCCATTTTTAAAACTGCTCGCAAAAGGCAACGAATTTGTAACAACTGTCTACTAGAAAAGTTGCTCCTATTCATAAGATTTTCGACGGTATATTATATGCTACATTCCGATAAACATTTAAAAGTTCCATGTATACGGTTAAAAACACGTTTTTACATATTCAAAAAAATCTCTTAAAACGGCACGAATGTGAAAAAATGATGAACACGTGGAAGTTGCACATTTTCAAGAGCTTTCCATTGGTATATCATTTGCTCAATTCCGGTAAGTGGTTGGGGAGTTACGGGCAAAAAAACACGTGAAAAATAGAGAACTGCCCCAGAAGTTCAACAATGAACCTACAAGCTATGGAGAAGCGATGGTGGGCCCAGATTCTGACGAATGACTCGAGTCCATAAAATCCGAGAGAGGATCCATGTATGAAAACAAAGTGTAGACTTTGGAAGAACTACTTGATGGTCGTAAGGCTGTTGGGTACAGATGGATTCTAAACGAAGACGGGCAATGATGGTAAGAGTCACCATTAAGAAAGCTCGACTTGTCGCTAAGATGTTTTCCGACAAGTTCAAGGAGTTGACTACAATGAGACTTTCTCACTCGTAGCGATGCTAAGAGTCTGTTGGCATTATATTAGCAGTTACTGCATTATTTACGAAATCTTGCAGATAGGATGTCAAAACATTGTTTCCTTGATGATTTTCTTGAGGAAAGGTTGTATATGATACAACCAGAATGTTTTGTCAATCCTAAAAGATGCTAACAAGTATGCAAAGCTCCAGCGATCCTTCTAAGGACTGGAGTAAGCATCTCGGAGTCGGAATATACGCTTTGATGAGATGATCAAAGATTTTGGGTTTATGCAAAGTTTATGAGAAACTTGTATTTCCAAAGAGGTGAGTGGGAGCACTATATAATTTCTGATAAATATATGTTGTTGACATATTGTTGATCAGAAATGGTGTAGAATTTCTGGAAAGCATATAGGGTTGTTTGAAAGGTGTTTTTCAATAAAAACCTGGATTAAGCTACTTGAACATTGAGCATCAAGATCTATAAGGATAGATCAAAATGCTTAATAGTAATTTCAAATGAATACATATCGTGACAAGATTCTGAAGGAGTTCAAAATAGATCGGCAAAGAAGAAGTTCATGGTTGTGTTATAAGGTGTGAGTATTGAGTAAGACTCAAGACCTAACCACGGCAGAAGAGAGATAAAGGACGAAGGTCGTCCCCTATGCTTTAGACGTAGGCTCTACAGTATGTTGTGTTGTGTACTGCACCTGAAGTGTGCCTTGCCATGAGTCAATCAAGGGGTACAAGAGTGATCCAGGAATGGATCACAGGGCAGCGGTCAAAGTTATCCTTAGTAACTAGTGGACTAAGGAATTTTTCTCGATTATGGAGGTGCTAAAGAGTTCGTCGTAAAGGGTTACATCGATGCAAACTTTGACACTAATCCGGATGACTGTGAGTAGTAAACCGGATTCGTATAGTAGAGCAGTTATTTGGAATAGTACCAAATAGCGCGTGGTAACTGCATCTACAAGATGACATAGAGATTTGTAAAGCACAAACGAATCTGAAAGGTTCAGACCCGTTGACTAATAACCTCTCTCACAAGCGAGATATGATCAAACCCCATGGGTGTTGGATTCATTACAATCACATAGTGATGTGAACTAGATTATTGACTCTAGTGCAAGTGGGAGACTGTTGGAAATATGCCCTAGAGGCAATAATAAAATGGTTATTATTATATTTACTTGTTCATGATAATTGTCTATTGTTCATGCTATAATTGTATTAACTAGAAACCGTAATACATGTGTGAATACATAGACCACAACATGTCCCTAGTGAGCCTCTAGTTGACTAGCTTGTTGATCAATAGATGGTTATGGTTTCCTGACCATGGACATTGGATGTCATTGATAACGGGATCACATCATTAGGAGAATGATGTGATGCACAAGACCCAATCCTAAGCATAGCACAAGATCGTGTAGTTCATTTGCTAAGAGCTTTTCTAATGTCAAGTATCTTTCCTTAGACCATGAGATTGTGCAACTCCCGGATACCATAGGAATGCTTTGAGTGTATCAAACGTCACAACGTAACTGGGTGGCTATAAAGGTGCACTACAGGTATCTCCGAAAGTATCTGTTGGGTTGGCACGAATCAAGACTGGGATTTGTCACTCCGTATGACGGAGAGGTATCTCTGGGCCCACTCGGTAATGCATCATCATAATGAGCTCAGTGTGACTAAGGAGTTAGTCACGGGATCATGCCTTACGGAATGAGTAAAGAGACTTGCCGATAACGAGATTGAACAAGGTATAGGGATACCGACGATCAAATCTCGGGCAAGTAACATACCGACAGACAAAGGGAATTGAATACGGGATTGATTGAATCCCTGACATTGCGGTTCATCCGATGAGATCATCGTGGAACATGTGGGAGCCAACATGGGTATCCAGATCCCGCTGTTGGTTATTGGCCGGAGAATGTCTCGGTCATGTCTGCATGGTTCCCGAACCCGTAGGGTCTACACACTTAAGATTCGGTGATGCTAGAGTCGTTATGGGAAATAGTATGTGGTTACTGAAGGTTGTTCGGAGTCCCGGATGAGATCCCGGACGTGACGAGGAACTACGGAATGGTCCGGAGGTGAAGATCGATATATTGGACGATGGGTATTGGAGTCCAGAATTGTTCCGGGGGTACCGAGTGATGACCAGCGTGTCCGAAAGGGGTTTCGGAGGCCCCGACAAGCGTTGGGGGGCCTTATGGGCCAAGGGAAGGGGCACATCAGCCCACTAAGGGGCTGAGCGCCCCTCCCACCCCATCTCATGTAACTTGGAGAGGTGGGGGCACCTCCCCTAGGGCAGCCACCCCTCCCGGCTTGGTGGGCAAGTTTCCTAGGGGTGGGGGCGCCCAAACCCATCTAGGGTTCCCCTGTGGCCGCCGCCCCTCCCCTAGGGAAACCCTAGGGCGTCTCCTCCTCCCCCCTTCCCCCTATATAGAGTGAGGGAGAGAGGGGGCAGCCGCACCCCTTCCCTTGGCGCAGCCCCTCCCTCCTCCAACTCTTCCTCCTCCTCCGTAGTGCTTGGCGAAGCCCTGCAGGAATACCACAAGCTCCTCCACCATGCCGTCGTGTTGCCGGAGCTCTCCCTCAACTTATCCTCTCCCCTTGCTGGATCAAGAAGGAGGAGATGTCCCCGTGCTGTACGTGTGTTGAATGCGGAGCCGCCATCCGTTCGGCGCTAGATCGGATCTTCCGCGATTTGAATCGTCGCGAGTACGACTCCATCATCCGCGTTCTAGTAACGCTTCCGCTTAGCAATCTTCAAAGGTATGAATATGCACTTCCTATCTCTCTGGTTACTAGAATCTCCTAGATGGATCTTGGTGACACGTAGGAAAATTTTGAATTATTGCTACGTTCCCCAACAGTCACTGGGTGAGGACATCTCAAGATTGAACCCAAAACTAAGAACCTCTCCCATTGCAAAAAGAACCAATCTAGTTCAGAAAAATTTCGAAGAGAAATACGAAGATATTTAATCATGCATAAAAGAGTTCAGAAAAGACTCAAATAATATTCACAGATAAACTGATCATAAAACCACAAGTCATCGGATCTGGAGAAACACACCGCAAAAGAATATACATCGGATAGAACTCCAAGAACATCGAGGAGAACATTGTATTGAAGACCAAATTGAGTGAAGCAGCCATCTATCTACTAGCTATGGACATGTAGGTCTGTGGTAAACTACTCACGCTTCATCGGAAGGGCAATAGAGTTGATGTAGATGCCCTCCGTGATTGAATCCCCCTCCGGCAGGGTGCCGAAAAAGGCCCCAAGATGGGATCTCACAGGAATAGAGGCTTGCGGCGGCAGAAAAGTATTTTGGTCGATGCTTCTGGTGGTTTGGAAATATTTGGGAATTTATAGAGAAAGAATTAGGGTTGGAGGAGTCCCGGGGGGGCACAAGCCAGGGCGGCACCCCCCAAGGGCGCGGCCTCAAGGCTTGTGGGTCCCTTGAGACCCTTCTGGCCTCCTCTTGAAGCTCCATGGATGTCTTCTAGTCCATGAGAAATCACCGTAAAGTTTTATTCCGTTTGATATTCCTTTTCTGTAAAACTCAAAAACAAGGAAAAAAACAGAAACTGGCACTGGGCTCTGGGTTAATAAGTTAGTCACAAAAATAATATAAAATAGCATATCAATGCATATAAAACATCCAAATTGATAATATAATAGCACGGAACAATAAAAAATTATAGATACGTTGGAGACGTATCGAACATCCCCAAACTTAATTGCTACTCGTCCTCGAGTAGGTAAATGATGAAAACAGAATTTTTATGTGGAATCCTACCTAATATATTTATCCATGTAATTTTCTTTATTGTGGCACGAATATTCAGATCCATAAGATTCAAAACAAATGTTTACTATTGACATAAAAAAATAATACTTCAAGCATACTAATAAAGCAATCGTGTCTTCTCAAAATAACATGGCCAAAGAAAGTTATTCCTACAAAATCATATAGTCTGGCTATGCTCCATATTCATCACACAAAGTATTTTATCATGCACAACCCTGATGACAAGCCAGGCAATTGTTTCATACTCTTTTGATGTCCTCAAACTTTTCGAACTTTCATGCAATATATGAGCGTGAGCCATGGATATAGCACTATAGGTGGAATAGAATATGGTGGTTCTGGAGAAGACAAAAAGAAGGAGAAAGTCTCGCATAAACTAGGCGTATTGACGGCCTATGGAGATGCCCATCAATAGATATCAATGTGAGTGAGTAGGGATTTCCATGCAACAGATGCACTAGAGCTATAAGTGTATGAAAGCTCAAAAAGAAACAAAGTGGGTGTGCATCCAACTCGCTTGCTCACAAGACCTAGGGAAATTTGAGGAAGCCCATCATTGGAATATACAAGACAAGTTCTATAATAAAAAATTTCCACTAGTATATGAAAGTGACAACATAGGAGACTCTTTATCATGAAGATCATGGTTCTACTCTGAAGCACAAGTGTGGAAAAAGGATAGTAACATTGTCCCTTCTCTCTTCTCTCATTTTTTATTTGCGCTTCTTTGGCCTCTTCTATTTTTTTGTAAAGTCCGGAGACTCATCCCAACTTGTGAGGGAATCATAGCTTCCATCATCCTTTCCTCACATGGGACAATGCTCTAATAATGATGATCATCACACTTTTATTTACTTACAACCCAAGAATTACAACTCGATGCTAGAACAAAATATGACTCTATATGAATGCCTCCGACGGTGTACCAGGATGTGCAATGATCTAGCATAGCAATGACATCAAAACGGACAAGCCATAAAAACATCATGCTAGCTATCTTACGATCATGCAAAGCAATGTGACAATGATGGTGCGTGTCATAATAAAATGGAACGGTGGAAGTTGCATGGCAATATATCTCGGAATGGATATGGAAATGCCATAATAGGTAGGTATGGTGGCTGTTTTGAGGAAGGTATGTGGTGGATTTAATGCACAGGAGAAAGTTGTGCGATACAAGAGAGGCTAGCAATGGTGGATTTGGGCTACGATGGAAATATCATGGTCTTGGGATGAGTTTGAGCATGATGAACCACTTGGGAGAACAAGAAATGATGATCTCCCAGGTGGCAAGGCCACAGAACCACTCCAAAAAGAAAAATAGGGCAAAAATCAAATAAAGCAAAAAGAAAAGAAAAGGGCCAAAAACCAGGCTGTTACAAACCTTCCCCCCTTAAAGAAATCTCGTCGTCGAGATTTGTTTGCTCAGGGAATAAGTATGCTTACACCTTAAGGAAATTGTTTCCAACTCAGGTATCCTTTTCCTTTGTTCGTTGTTCCCTCAAGAATTTCATAAGATCTGCTTACTCTGCTCTGGGGTGGTCTGCTTCACCTTTCCCATATTCTGACAGGTCTTTCCTCATATACCAAAGCCTTACGCTGACGGTGATACTTTCATATCTCCTGGGGATATTCTGAGCATGACCATCTGTTGGTCGGGAAAACCTATTACATAGTCCATTGGGTTGTCCAAACAAATGCATGTCTTCCGGGTTCAAACAGTACCAAGAATCATGACCATTCTTCTGACGAGCTATGACTGCTCGTAGGTGGTACTGTCTTACCTTGATTTGTTTCTTTGCCTCAAATAGGAGATACGTACCAAAGATTTGACTGCCTTCTTTTGTGAGCAATATAATGAGGTATGGATTTATAGTTGTATCATACCTCAAACTATAGCATCTTGATACTCGCCTGACAGGGTGCTCGCGGAAAGATACTTTTCATGGCGGGTTGTCCGTGTACTTGATTTTGTCAATGAGTATACCGGGTATGAGCTGATTGTTTTGGATTTTGATTTACCCATATTGTCAGTATATCCATCTGTGGTAATAGACTGCAGGGATGTTTTGACACGGTTGTCAACATCACAACTACGGAGGAAATCTCGGATCTGACAGAATAGACTGGAATATCCTGCATTAACCATTTCAAGCGGGTTGGGAAATATGAGGATATCATAGACCACTGAGGCTACATTTTTGTGGATCCATATGGAATCTTGGCATCCGACTGTCTTGGGTATCCGGTCCCTGAAGGCCGCAAAATCATCATAACTTTGCTTTCAGTTTATCGTTCTACCGATCTTTGTCAGGGGTATCTTGCTGAAATATCTTGGCCACATATTTCTTTGATTCTTCGTGCATCCATTCAAGTGGGTAGTGCAATATTTTTGGCACCATTCCTTGTGCCTGCTTTCTGACCCGGGGTCCGCACATATATTACATATACTCGGGGCTTGTAGCTGTATGGAGCTCATTGTTGAGTCCATTCATACAGGAGAGTGACAAGAGATCCCTTTGTCTGGTGCGGGAATAATGACCTTGTGACCATTCTCAAGACTATTGATTTTGCGTTGTCAGATCTAGAACTTGTCGATCCCTTCATTACATGAGATGTATCTCCGCTTATCTTTATGACTCATGATTTTTTCTTAAATCC
This sequence comes from Triticum timopheevii, assembly GCA_963921465.1. Lineage (NCBI taxonomy): Eukaryota > Viridiplantae > Streptophyta > Magnoliopsida > Poales > Poaceae > Triticum > Triticum timopheevii. The sequence goes on along the minus strand of OY997266.1, from coordinate 417,728,163 downwards.
TTACTTTCCTTAGGTAATTCTGCTTGACCATTGCCGTATCTTGTAGGGGTGACTGATATGATCAGGGTTTCATGCTCACCATATGAAGGAAGAACATGCCACCGAACACTCGATTCTTGTGGTAGGCATATGTCTTGACTGATTTGTGCTTCTGACAAAAAATGATGCGAACCTGATTCTTGAGCTGTACTGACATACACGGCCAACTCACCGTATAATCTCTGAGGATGGTGCAATAGTGTGGTACTAACACGGACTGAGTGGCTTACGAGAGAAGCCATCCGAGTATCTTGTTGAGGAAGCCTCGTTAGCTTCTGCTCGAAGCTTTTTCCTGGGTAGCGTGCAGAAGAAGCCTCGATAGCTTACACACGAAGCTTGGCCTGGGTATCGTGCTGAAGAAGCCTGGGTTGTGTACTTGAGAGGCTTCTCCTCTAGTTGCTTGTTGAGAAAGAATTAGTCCCCTACATCAGAATTCTGTACTGAGGTATCTTGCCTTGGAGGACTGGGTATCTTGGACCGGAAAATGTCCATATATCATACCGAGGAAAATTTTAGGAGTCTTGCATCATAAGCTTCTTTCGATAGCATGTGGAGAAAGTCCGAGCTTCTTATATCAACAACTTCTCACGGTGATAGGTGGACTGGATACCATATATATGTCCGTAATATATGTGTGTCTGGTTACTTGCATATCGAAATTATTTGACTGGCTTCCTTGGTCATAGCACATTCTGGCTTTCCTTTCGGGGTATTGTATATTTCCAATTACCTTCATAGCTGAAGTAGACATTGAATACGAATCATACCCTGTACCGGAAATGTACCATTGGTCTGGCGCTTGCCTTATCTTCCTGTTAGTCAGATCACTTGCTGCGAAAGGGGCATAACAGATGCGGACTTGTTGTTGATAATCGATTAGTGACACCATTTATATATCATGCAGATATTCCCAAAATCATGCGGTCAACTTAGAATCCCATGATGTTTAGCTGAGCTTCCATATCTTTTCTATCCTTGCTGCTTCTTTTATCCCAGCGCCGGTTGATGAGCAACTCTTTATAGGGGGAAAACAATGTAACACCAGGGCCCAAAAGGAAGCAACTAAAACAAGTCAACTAAACAAAGGAATAAAAAGGCATACAAACCACACACAAACAATATCACATATATGCCATCCACACAATATGCACACCTACTTAAGCAGACAAATCTCGTGGAGGCTCCGGTACTACGATCTAACATGTTGTGGCGGTGTGCACGAAGACGGAACATGTGTTGAAAAGTTTGGTGTAAACATTGCTACACCAAGTGCTAGCTTAGCCAGGTAACAACCTGGACTAGCTCGGAGGTGAGGACGTACTTGATAACCATGTAGAGGGACACGAATGTCGCGACCACATTTTTATCAAGCAAACGGAAGAGATCTATACTCGTCCACAGAATAGGGTAGCAAGGAAACTGAGTCGGCTGACATTGCCCTTTCTTGATAACTAAGATCATTAAGGGTTGCCAACGCAACAAAAGGCATGATTCGGGGTAGCAACATGTCTACCATCAAAGTAATAGGGATAGCTGGAAGGAAGAGATCGGTGTGATACCTTAACATTGTTCCTGAAACAGTGTCCGGATCACTTGGCATCACTCTGCTGAAGGAAAGGAAACTAGAGGAAACTGAAGAAATGCAGAGGCTGAGCTGTAGTGGATCAGGATTTGATGCCAGCTACACTCACCAGATTAAACCATTAGCAGAAATACTAAGGCTATATGCATGCTATGCAACAAACAAATGCAGCAACCAAATGCAATAAACAAGGTAGACTCTATACTACCAACTACTACCGCTTGCGCTAACTAGGGCATCCTACAGCCAGACCTGCTCTGATACCAAGCTCTATGGCACCCTGGCTCAGAGAGACCGGAACGCCCTGTATTCCCGCCTAGAGATCGAGGAGAAGTCTTCTGGAATAGGACACTTTTTAGCATAGAACAAATCGGCTCGCATTACAAAGGATAAATACAGGGGTCTGATGTTACAAAGAATCACATCAACACGGCGACACTACGCCTGCGATACTACACTTGCTATATGGCAGCGGAATAACTCGTAGCAGTGGAAATCTTCTAGCAGCAGATCAACGATGAAGGTGGTAAACTCCACTCTGCAGGGACTCTGGCTGGGAGACGATCTAGCTCGCACAAACGGTAACATCGACAAACAATCAATCAATCACGGCATCACCCGCAATCTGGCTTGACACGCTAGGTCAGTACATTGAATGTACTTGCAAGCTCATAGAAACCAAAAGCATCAAGGCAAAAAAACAACAAAGCTTTTAACAGGTTAATTAATTAATTGCTACCAAGAATGTGGAAACAATAACTAAGCATGATATAAAACTACTAGAATACTGATGAACCAACATATTTGATCCCAAGAACCATCTCACTCTTGGCTATCCGGCCAAGCAATATACCATCTCGATCACCTCTTGATCCACATGATCACCTTGTGATCAACATCCACTTAATTACCTCATGACCACATTACAAACTGAATGATCATCCTCGAGATCATCTCAACATCATCATCGGCATCCTGCCAAACTGTTACTAATCACATCACAAAAATATGTCAACTATAAGTCATTCCGTCATGTGAGTGTTGATCGAACGGTGTGACCTAGTACAAACTGTGCCCATGACCGAGGATGCGGCTATCGATAGATTAAACACACACACACACACACTCTGTAGAGGTTAGCATAGTGTACCCACACCATGGAACCCATAGCCTCGTGCTCCCATTCGGGTGGACCAACGGCGTTCCGACAAAACCAATCTACTGCCATGATACTCTCCCGGCCACTCCAACCAACACCCCCTTTTGGTTCAGTCCTGGGTGGCCCCGATGTCAACTCGTGACATCCAATGGCCACCATTGTGGAAAAACATAAACGGTCCCACACGGGGACAAGAGATCTCAAAACCAACTATGGGCACACAAGGTTATGTCTATTACTGAGGGAGTCCTGGATTAGGGGGTCCTCGGACGGCCGGACTATATGCTTATGCCAGACTGTTGGACTATGAAGATACAAGATTGAAGCCTCCGTTCCATGTTCGGGTGGGACTCTCCTTTGCATGGAAGGCAAGCTTGGCAATTCGGATATGTAGATTCCCTTCTCTATAACCGACTCTGTGTAACCCTAGACGGACCTGCAGGGGTTTAGCCTCTACGATCTCGTGGTAGATCAACTCTTGTAATACTCATATCATCAAGATCAATCAAGCAGGAAGTAGGGTATTACCTCCATCGAGAGGGCCCGAGCCAGGGTAAACATTGTGTCCCCTGCCTCCTGTTATCATTAGCCTTAGACTCACAGTTCAGGACCCCCTACCCAAGATCCGCCGGTTTTGACACCGACATTGGTGCTTTCATTGAGAGTTCCACTGTGTCGTCACCATAAGGCTTGATGGCTCCTTCAATCATCTACAACGATGCAATCCAGGGCGAGGTTTTCCTCCCTGGACAGATCTTCGTATTCGGCGGCTTTGCACTGCGTGCCAACTTGCTTGGCCATCTGGAGCAGATCGATAGCTACGCCCCTGGCCATCAGGTCAGGTTTGGAAGCCTAAATTACACTGCCGACATCCGTGGAGACTTGATCTTCGATGGATTCGAACCCATGTCAGGTGCGCCCCACAATCGCGATGAGCATGACCTAGATTTGTCGTCGGACGGTGTCCCGGACACACCTATAGCTGCCCTGGCTTTAAATCTGACATAGATCGTGCCATCCGAGGACGGGAGGATGGACCCTGCCATGGAGGCCGCACGCTCAACGGTGATAGAGCCGAACACAGATTTAACTTCCGATGAGGTCTGTGTCATCGGACCTACGGACTCGTCTTCGGCCATAGGCTCCGAACCGCGCGCATCCGTGCCCATCAGATCTAACTGGGCACCGATCATGGAGTTTATCTCTGCGGGTATCTTTCAGCACTCGCCCTTGGGCGATGTGAAGGAAATATGCCCTAGAGGCAATAATAAAGTTATTATTTATTTCCTCATATCATGATAAATGTTTATTATTCATGCTAGAATTGTATTAACCGAAAACATGATACATGTGTGAATACATAGACAAACATATAGTCACTAGTATGCCCCTACTTGACTAGCTCATTAATCAAAGATGGTTATGTTTCCTAACCATAGACATGTGTTGTCATTTTATTAATGGGATCACATCATTAGGAGAATGATGTGATTGACATGACCCATTCCGTTAGCCTAGCACTTGATCGTTTAGTATATTGCTTTCTTCATGACTTATACATGTTCCTGTAACTATGAGAATTATGCAACTCCCGTTTACCGGAGGAACACTTGGGTTACTACCAAACGTCACAACGTAACTGGGTGATTATAAAGGAGTACTATAGGTGTCTCCAAAGGTACATGTTGAGTTGGCATATTTCGAGATTAGGTTTTGTCACTCCGATTGTCGGAGAGGTATCTCTGGGCCCTCTCGGTAATGCACATCACTATAAGCCTTGCAAGCAATGTTACCAATGAGTTGGTTACGGGATGATGCATTACGTAACGAGTAAAGAGACTTGTCGGTAACGAGATTGAACTAGGTATTGGATATCGACGATCAAATCTCGGGCAAGTAACATACCGATGACAAAGGGAACAACGTATGTTGTTATGCGGTTTAACCAATAAAGATCTTCGTAGAATATGTAGGAACCAATATGGGCATCCAGGTGCCGCTATTGGTTATTGACCGAGAATAGTTCTAGGTCATGTCTACATAGTTCTCGAACCCGTAGGGTCCGCACGCTTAACGTTACGATGACAGTTTTATTATGAGTTTATAAGTTTTGATGTACCGAAGTTTGTTCGGAGTCCCGGATGTGATCACGGACATGATGAGGAGTCTCAAAATGGCCGAGACATAAAGATTGATATATTGGACGACTATATTCGGACACCGGAATTGTTCCGGGTGATTTCGGAGAAAACCGGAGTGCCGGGGGGGTTACCGGAACCCCCCGGAAGAGTAATGGGCCTTATGGGCCTTAGGGGAAAGGAGAGAGGGGCGTCCAGCATGGGCCGCGCCCCCCCTCCCCCCTCTGGTCTGAATTGGACTAGGAGGGGGGGCGGCCCCCTTTCCTTCCCCCCTCTCCCCCTTCCTTCCCCCTCCTAGTAGGAGTAGGAAAGGAGGAGTCCTACTCCTACTAGGAGGAGGATTCCTCCTCCTTGGCGCGCCCCAAGGGGCCGGCCGGCCTCCCCCCTTGCTCCTTTATATATGGGGGCGGGGGGGGGGGGGGGGCACCCCATAGACACACAAGTTGATCTACAGATCGTTCCTTAGCCATGTGCGGTGCCCCCCTCCACCATATTCCACCTCGGTCATATCGTCGCGGAGTTTAGGCGAAGCCCTGCGCTGGTAGAACATCATCATCGTCACCATGCCGTCAAGGTAGTCTGAATCCCGACTCGACTGCTAGAATCCTACGACTTCACGACCCTACAGAAGCATGTCGATCCAAATCCCACTATGAATCCGGATCAGGTAGAATCCATGTTGAGTCGCGATCCAAATCATAGAATCCTATACAAAACTGTACAATCCCGACTATGCTATGGACTATGTCCGATTCTACTAATTTATCTAAACCGTTTGTTTAGTTGTAGCATAATTGTATGCAATCATCCAAACCCCTTTTCATATACCTCATTTACCTTTATTCCCCTTCCAAGCCCAAATGCTCAACCGCCGACACCTTTGATCTAGCTCTCAGAAACCCTAGATCAAAATTGAGGATCAGGCTTGTCAACAGACGGAATTGGCGTGAAAAGGAGGATGCTTCAAGATTGATCGGAGAAGGAGAGGAAGACCCTTCAAGGTTTAGCACTGCAGCTCAAATACACAAGTGATCGACTATTCACGCACTCCAAAAAGAACCTAAGTAAATTTCGTGCGTTGAAGGTTTAAATATTCTATATATTTTCCTCTCATATATGTTCCATACATGCGAGCTAGATGGTAGGTTAGCCATAAAAAGAAGTGGAATACAACTAGCATTGATGTGTACGTTCTTTGCTCCATATTTAGTGTCAAAACTCTATAGAACCCATATAAATTAGTTGTGTGCATACAAAATATCTTATTTGAGTAAATCTAGTAGAATCCTCGATTCCACGACTCGATCTTACGACTCGATTCTGTCTGAGGAAAATCGATCCGACTCTGAATCCCGACTCTGACTACCTTGCATGCCGTCGTGCTGACGGAACTCATCTCCGGAGCTTTGCTGGATCGAAGCCCGGAGATCATCATCGAGCTGAACGTGTGCTGAACTCGGAGGTGCCGTACGTTCGGTGCTTGGATCGGTCGGATCGTGAAGACATACGACTACATCAACCGCGTTGTGCTAACGCTTCCGCTTACGGTCTATGAGGGTACGTGGACAACACTCTCCCCTCTCGTTGCTATGTCATCACCATGATCTTGCGTGTGCGTAGGAATTTTTTTGAAATTACTACGTTGCCCAACAGTGGCATCTGAGCCTAGGTTTTATGCGTTGATGTTATATGCACGAGTAGAACACAAGTGAGTTGTGGGCGATACAAGTCATACTGCTTACCAGCATGTCATACTTTGGTTCGGCGGTATTGTGAGATGAAGCGGCCCAGACCGACATTACGCGTACGCTTACGCGAGACTGGTTTCACCGTTACGAGCACTCGTGCTTAAAGGTGGCTGGCGGGTGTGTGTCTCTCTCACTTTAGCTGAATCGAGTGTGGCTACGCCCGGTCCTTGCGAAGGTTAAAACAGCACTAACTTGACGAACTATCGTTGTGGTTTTTGATGCGTAGGTAAGAACGGTTCTTGCTAAGCCCGTAGCAGCCACGTAAAATTTGCAACAACAAAGTAGAGGACGTCTAACTTGTTTTTGCAGGGCATGTTGTGATGTGATATGGTCAAGACGTGATGCTATATTTTATTGTATGAGATGATCATGTTTTGTAACCGAAGTTATCGGCAACTGGCAGGAGCCATATGGTTGTCGCTTTATTGTATGAAATGCAAATGCCCTGTAATTGCTTTACTTTATCACTAAGCGGTAGCGATAGTCGTAGAAGCAATAGATGGCGTAACGACAACGATGCTACGATGGAGATCAAGGTGTCGCGCCGGTGACGATGGTGATCACGACGGTGCTTCGAAGATGGAGATCACAAGCACAAGATGATGATGGCCATATCATATCACTTATATTGATTGCATGTGATGTTTATCCTTTATGCATCTTATCTTGCTTTGATTGACGGTAGCATTTTAAGATGAACTCTCACTAATAATCAAGAAGTGTTCTCCCTGAGTATGCACCGTTGCGAAAGTTCTTCGTGCTGAGACACCACGTGATGATCGGGTGTGATAGGCTCTACGTTCAAATACAGCGGGTGCAAAACAGTTGCGCACGCGGAATACTCAGGTCATACTTGACGAGCCTAGCATATACAGATATGGCCTCGGAACACGGAGACCGAAAGGTCGAGCGTGAATCATATAGTACATATGATCACCATAGTGATGTTCACCATTGAAACTACTCCATCTCACGTGATGATCGGACATGGTTTAGTTGATTTGGATCACGTGATCACTTAGATGACTAGAGAGATGTCTGTCTAAGTGGGAGTTCTTAAGTAATATGATTAATTGAACTTAAATTTATCATGAACTTAGTACCTGATAGTATTTTGCTTGTCTATGTTTGTTTGTAGATAGATGGCTCATGCTGTTGTTCCGTTGAATTTTAATGCGTTCCTTGAGAAAGCAAAGTTGAAAGATAATGGTAGCAATTACACGGACTGGGTCCGTAACCTGAGGATTATCCTCATTGCTGCACAGAAAAGTTACGTCCTGGAAGCACCGCTGGGTGCCAGGCCTACTGCTGATGCAACTGACGATGTTAAGAACGTCTGGCAGAGCAAAGCTGATGACTACTCGATAGTTCAGTGTGCCATGCTTTACGGCTTAGAACCGGGTCTTCAACAACGTTATGAACGTCATGGAGCATATGAGATGTCCCAGGAGTTGAAGTTAATATTTCAAGCAAATGCCCGGATTGAGAGATATGAAGTCTCCAATAAGTTCTATAGCTGCAAGATGTAGGAGAATAGTTCTGTCAGTGAACACATACTCAAAATGTCTGGGTATAATAATCACTTGATTCAACTGGGAGTTAATCTTCCTGATGATAGTGTCATTGACAGAATTCTTCAATCACTGCCACCAAGCTACAAGAGCTTCGTGATGAACTATAATATGCAAGGGATGAACAAGATTATTCCCGAGCTCTTCGCAATGCTAAAAGTTGCGGAGGTAGAAATCAAGAAGGAGCATCAAGTGTTGATGGTTAACAAGACCACCAGTTTCAAGAAAAAGGGCAAAGGGAAGAAGAAGGGGAACTTCAAAAGGAACGGCAAGCAAGTTGCTTCTCAAGAGAAGAAACCCAAGTCTGGACCTAAGCCTGAAACTGAGTGCTTCTATTGCAAGCAGACTGGACATTGGAAGCGGAACTGTCCCAAGTATTTGGCGGATAAGAAGGATGGCAAAGTGAACAAAGGTATATGTGATATACATGTTATTGATGTATACCTTACTAATGCTCGCAGTAGCACCTGGGTATTTGATACTGGTTCTGTTGCTAATATTTGCAACTCGAAACAGGGACTACGGATTAAGCGAAGATTGGCTAAGGACGAGGTGACGATGCGCGTGGGAAATGGTTCCAAAGTCGATGTGATCGCGGTCGGCACGCTACCTCTACATCTACCGTCGGGATTAGTTTTAGACCTAAACAATTGTTATTTGGTGCCAGCGTTGAGCATGAACATTATATCTGGATCTTTTTTGATGCGAGACGGTTATTCATTTAAATCAGAGAATAATGGTTGTTCTATTTATATGAGTAATATCTTTTATGGTCATGCACCCTTGAAGAGTGGTCTATTTTTATTGAATCTCGATAGTAGTGATACACATATTCATAGTGTTGAAACAAAAAGATGCAGAGTTGATAACGATAGTGCAACTTATTTGTGGCACTGCCGTTTAGGTCATATCGGTGTAAAGTGCATGAAGAAACTCCATACTGATGGGCTTTTGGAATCACTTGATTATGAATCACTTGGTACTTGTGAACCGTGCCTTATGGGCAAGATGGCTAAAAAGACGTTCTCCGGAACTATGGAGCGGGCAACTGATTTGTTGGAAATCATACATACTGATGTTTGTGGTCCAATGAATGTTGAGGCTCGCGGCGGGTATCGTTATTTTCTCACCTTCACAGATGACTTAAGCAGATATGGGTATATCTACTTGATGAAACACAAGTCTGAAACATTTGAAAAGTTCAAAGAATTTCAGAGTGAAGTGGAAAATCATCGTAACAAGAAAATAAAGTTTCTACGATCTGATCGTGGAGGAGAATATTTGAGTTACGAGTTTGGTCTACACTTGAAACAATGCGGAATAGTTTCGCAAGTCACGCCACCCGGAACACCACAACGAAATGGTGTGTCCGAACGTCGTAATAGTACTTTACTAGATATGGTGCGATCTATGATGTCTCTTACTGATTTACCGCTATCATTTTGGGGTTATGCTTTAGAGACGGCCGCATTCACGTTAAATAGGGCACCATCAAAATCCGTTAAGACAACGCCTTATGAACTGTGGTTTGGCAAGAAACCAAAGTTGTCGTTTCTTAAAGTTTGGGGCTGCGATGCTTATGTGAAGAAACTTCAATCAGATAAGCTTGAATCCAAATCGGAGAAATGTGTATTCATAGGATACCCAAAAGAGACTATTGGGTACACCTTCTATCACAGATCTGAGGGCAAGATTTTCGTTGCTAAAATCGGATCCTTTCTAGAGAAGGAGTTTCTCTAGAAAGAAGTGAGTGGGAGGAAAGTAGAACTTGATGAGATAACTGTATCTACTCCCTTATTGGAAAGTAGTTCATCACAAGAACCGGTTCCTGTGACAACTACACCAATTAGTGAGGAAGCTAATGATATTGATCATGAAACTTCAGATCAAGTTTCTACTGAACCTCGTAGGTCTACCAGAGTAAGATCCGCACCAGAGTGGTGCGGTAATCCTATTCTGGAAGTCATGTTACTTGACCATGATGAACCTACGAACTATGATGAAGCGATGATGAGCCCAGATTCCGCAAAATGGCTAGAGGCCATGAAATCTGAGATGTGATCCATGTATGAAAACAAAGTATGGACTTTGGTTGACTTGCCCGATGATCGGCAAGCCATTGAGAATAAGTGGATATTTAAGAAGAAGACTGACGCTGATGGTAATGTAACTGTCTACAAAGCTCGACTTGTTGCAAAAGGTTTTCGACAAGTTCAAGGAGTTGACTACGATGAGACTTTCTCACCCGTAGCGATGCTTAAGTCTGTATGAATCATGTTAGCTATTGCTGCATTTCATGATTATAAAATTTGGCAAATGGATGTCAAAACTGCATTCTTGAATGGATTTCTGGAAGAAGAGTTGTATATGATGCAGCCAGAAGGTTTTGTTGATCCAAAAGGTGCTGACAAAGTGTGCAAGCTCCAGCGATCCATTTATGGACTGGTGCAAGCATCTCTGAGTTGGAATAAATGTTTTGATAGTGTGATCAAAGCATATGGTTTTATACAGACTTTTGGAGAAGCCTGTATTTACAAGAAAGTGAATGGGAGCTCTGTAGCATTTCTGATATTATATGTAGATGACATATTATTAATTGGAAATGATATAGAATTTCTGGATAGCATAAAGGGATACTTGAATAAAAGTTTTTCAATGAAAGACCTCGGTGAAGCTGCTTACATATTGGGAACCAAGATCTATAGAGATAGATCAAGACGCTTAGTAGGACTTTCACAAAGTACATACCTTGATAAAATTTTGAAAAAGTTCAAAATGGATCAGGCAAAGAAAGGGTTCTTGCCCGTGCTTCAAGGTGTGAAGTTGAGTCAAACTCAATGCCCGACCACAGCAGAAGATAGAGAGAAAATGAAAGATGTTCCCTATGCTTCAGCCATAGGCTCTATCATGTATGCAATGATGTGTACCAGACCTGACGTATGCTTAGCAATAAGCTTGGCAGGAAGGTACCAAAGTAATCCAGGAGTGGATCACTGGACAGTGGTCAAGAACATCCTGAAATACCTGAAAAGGACTAATGATATGTTTCTCGTATATGGAGGTGACAAAAAGCTAGTCGTAAATGGTTACGTTGATGCTAACTTTAACACTGATCCGGACGATTCTAAATCGCAAACCGGATACGTATTTTTATTAAACGGTGGAGCTGTAAGTTGGTGCAGTTCTAAACAAAGCATCGTGGCGGGATCTATATGTGAAGCGGAGTACATTGCTGCTTTAGAAGCAGCGAATGAAGGGGTCTGGATGAAGGAGTTCATTTCCGATCTAGGTGTCATACCTAGTGCATCGGGACCAATGAAGATCTTTTGTGACAATACTGGTGCAATTGCCTTGGCAAAGGAATCCAGATTTCACAAGAGGACCAAGCACATCAAGAGACGCTTCAATTCCATTCGGGACCAAGTCCAAGTGGGAGACATAGAGATTTGCAAGATACATACGGATCTGAATGTTGCAGACCCGCTGACTAAGCCTCTCTCACGAGCAAAACATGATCAGCACCAAGACTCCATGGGTGTTAGAATCATTACTATGTAATCTAGATTATTGACTCTAGTGCAAGTGGGAGACTGAAGGAAATATGCCCTAGAGGCAATAATAAAGTTATTATTTATTTCTCATATCATGATAAATGTTTATTATTCATGCTAGAATTGTATTAACCGGAAACATGATACATGTGTGGATACATAGACAAACATATAGTCACTAGTATGCCTCTACTTGACTAGCTCATTAATCAAAGATGGTTATGTTTCCTAACCATAGACATGTGTTGTCATTTGATTAATGGGATCACATCATTAGGAGAATGATGTGATTGACATGACCCATTCCGTTAGCCTAGCACTTGATCGTTTAGTATATTGCTATTGCTTTCTTCATGACTTATACATGTTCCTGTAACTATGAGAATTATGCAACACCCGTTTACCGGAGGAACACTTTGGGTACTACCAAACGTCACAACGTAACTGGGTGATTATAAAGGAGTACTATAGGTGTCTCCGAAGGTGCATGTTGAGTTGGCGTATTTCGAGATTAGGTTTTGTCACTCCAATTGTTGGAGAGGTATCTCTGGGCCCTCTCGGTAATGCACATCACTATAAGCCTTGCAAGCAATGTGACCAATGAGTTGGTTACGGGATGATGCATTACGTAATGAGTAAAGAGACTTGCCGGTAACGAGATTGAACTAGGTATTGGATACCGACGATCAAATCTCGGGCAAGTAACATACCGATGACAAAGGGAACAACGTATGTTGTTATGCGGTTTGACCGATAAAGATCTTCGTAGAATATGTAGGAACCAATATGGGCATCCAGGTTCCGCTATTGGTTATTGACCAAGAATAGTTCTAGGTCATGTCTACATAGTTCTCGAACCCGTAGGGTCCGCACGCTTAACGTTACGATGACAGTTTTATTATGAGTTTATAAGTTTTGATGTATGGAAGTTTGTTCGGAGTCCCGGATGTGATCACAGACATGACCAGGAGTCTCGAAATGGTCGAGACATAAAGATTGATATATTGGACGACTATATTCGGACACCGGAATTGTTCCGGGTGATTTCGGAGAAAACCGGAGTGCCGGGGGGGGGGGGTTACCGGAACCCCCCGGGAGAGTAATGGGCCTTATGGGCCTTAGGGGAAAGGAGAGAGGGGCGGCCAGCATGGGCCGCGCCCCCCCTCTCCCCTCTGGTCCGAATTGGACTAGGAGGGGGGGGCGGCGCCCCCCTTTCCTTCCCCCCTCTCCCCCTTCCTTCCCCCTCCTAGTAGGAGTAGGAAAGGAGGAGTCCTACTCCTACTAGGAGGAGGATTCCTCCTCCTTGGCGCGCCCCAAGGGTCCGGCCGGCCTCCCTCCTTGCTCCTTTATATACGGGGGTGGGGGGCACCCCATAAACACACAAGTTGATCTACGGATCATTCCTTAGCCGTGTGCGGTGCCCCCTCCACCATATTCCACCTCGGTCATATCGTCGCGGAGTTTAGGCGAAGCCCTGCACCGGTAGAACATCATCATCGTCACCACGCCATCGTGCTGACGGAACTCATCTCCGGAGCTATGCTGGATCGGAGCCCGGAGATCGTCATCGAGCTGAACGTGTGCTGAACTCGGAGGTGCCGTACGTTCGGTTCTTGGATCGGTCGGATCGTGAAGACATACGACTACATCAACCGCGTTGTGCTAACGCTTCCGCTTACGTCTACGAGGGTACGTGGACATCACTCTCCCCTCTCGTTGCTATGTCATCACCATGATCTTGCGTGTGCGTAGGAAATTTTTTGAAATTACTACGTTCCCCAACATGATGTGCTAAACTCATTAAAATCTCTCTCCCTGTTGGGAGACTCTTGGCCAAACTATGTCCAGCTTGAGTGGGAAGCGGACGCCCACCACCCACTTAATAGCCACTATTGATGATTTGACCGACATGCTTGATTTTGACTCCGAAGACATCGACAGTATGGACAACGATGCCGGAGAAGAACAGGAACCACTGCCCACAGGGCGCTAGACGGCCACCTCATCATATGACATATATATAGTGGATACACCCAAAGAAAACAATGGCGAGGATCAAAAGGATGCGATGGAGGGTGATCCTCTTGAGAAGCAACCTAAGCGCCGACGTCAGTGGCGCCGCTCTAAACCCCGCCATAGCAAAAATAGCAATACTGGCACCAGAGACAATAGCACTCCGGATGATGCCGAAGACGAAAACAATCCCACCCATCCAAGCTTCGAGCAGGCCGAACGGGAGGAAGGGCAAGCTAGCCCTGATGAACGGGCAATGGATGGAGACTCGGAGGATGACAATTACATGCCCTTCTCCGAAGACGAGGTGAGCCTCGGCGACGAAGAATTTATCGTGCCTGAGGATCCCGTCGAGCAGGAGCGCTTCAAGCGCCGGCTTATAGCCACTGCAAAGTGCCTGAAGAAGAAATAGCGGCAGCTTCAAGCTGACCAAGATCTGCTCACTAACAGATGGACAGAAGTCCTGGCGGCCGAAGAATACGGACTCGAGGGCCCAACCAAAAGCTACCCGAGGCGCAGGTTGTTACCTCAATACGAGGATGAGGCACTAGAGCCTATACTGCCAACGCAGGATGCGGCTGACTGACCACCCCATGGCCGAGACATAGTGGCGTATCAGACCAAACACCAGCCCGCACCACGTCGCTGAACAACTAAAAACACCAAGGCCCGGGCTACACGCATGACCTGCGAGACGAATTGGAAAACAAAGCAGGACAGTCAATATCTATCTACAAATCATGGGGGCGCGCCCCAACGCGCGACGATGACCGCCACGCCGGATATACAAAATACAAATCCGACCGGGCCGAATACAGCAGACCAGATTCATCCGAACTGCATCGCGATGTAGCCCGACACAGAGGCGCCGCACACCCCCTATGCTTCACTCACGAAGTAATGGAACATTGTCGGTGTACTAAAGTAGGGGTACCTTAGTATCCCGAACTTGTGCACGGGAAGTCGCAGCGACCCGCGGCAGGGCTTGCCGGGCATCCGCCAAGATCCTCGACGGCCGCTTAGATGCCATTCAAGAACAGAGTACTAAAGCTAAAAGCCCCGGCAAGAGGAGCTTGCCGGGAAAGCCAACCAAGGCCCCAGCAAGAGGAGCTTGCCGGGAAGGCCAACCAAGGCCCCGGCAAGAGGAGCTGGCCGGGAAGGCCAACCAAGGCCCCGGCAAGAGGAGCTTGCCAGGAAGAATACAAGGCCCCGGCAAGAGGAGCTTGCCGGGAAGGACAAAGGCCCCGGCAAGAGGAGCTTGCCGGGAAGGCCAGCCAAGGCACTTCAAGAAACTTGCCGCGACGCCCCGCGCGCCCCGGCAAGGCCCGGCGAGTGGCAAGCTCGCTGGTGCGACAAGACAAGGGCCGCGGCAAGGCGCTTGCCGTGGCAAGGCTGCCACTCCGCGCCCATGCTCCAGCGCATCCGACGACGTGTCGCCACAGGATCGCTCCTGGTGCACGTGGCGGGTGGCTGTGCAGCATGGCGGTGCGAGGTGGCAAGCGAAGCTGACAAGGAGGCCATCGTGGCGACCGGTGGCGCCTCTAACGGTCGTTTCCTTGCACTGTTGGGGCGACCGGACGGGCATTAAATGCCCTTGTCCCCTGCTGTCAGAGTTAGGTAGGGGACACTGTTGGTAGTAGTTGTACCAACCCGCATTTTTACCTTTCTACCCCTCTTTCTACGCTGCCACCTGTCGGTGACTCCTTTAGCCTATAAAAAGGAGGCCCATGCGCACGTAGAGGGGGTTGGGGGGGAATTTCGGTTCCACAGCTACGCCACGCCCGCTCTCTCTCGAGCAAGAACAAATACAACACACAAAGCAGCAGTAGGGGTTTTATCTCTCCGGAGAGCCCCGAAGCTGGGTAAAAATCCCCCGCGCGCTCCCTCGCCTCGATCTGCTCTGCGTGCGCCCTCCGCTCCCCTACCGAACGAGAAAGGGTCCCTCCTGCCCCATAGGTGCTCGTGGCCTCCCAGCCCGCCACGACAAACATGAATTCCCAAAGGGTTCAAACCCGTAAACATAGAACCATATGATGGGACAACAGACCCCGCGGTGTGGATCGAAGATTTCCTTCTCCACATTCACATGGCCCGCGGCGATGATCGACACGCCATCAAGTACCTCCCACTAAAACTCAAGGGACCAGCTCGGCATTGGCTGAATAGCTTGCCGGCAAACTCCATTGGCAGTTGGGAGAACCTGGAAGACGCATTCCTCGAGAACTTCCAGGGCACTTATGTGCGACCACCGGATGCTGATGACTTAAGTCACATAACCCAACAGCCCGGAGAGTCAGCCAGGAAATTCTGGACTCGGTTCTTAACTAAAAAGAACCAAATCATCTACTGTGTGGATGCCGAAGCCCTAGCGGCCTTTAAGCATAACATCCATGACGAGTGGCTGGCCCGACACTTCAGCCAAGAGAAGCCGAAGTCCACGGCAGCCCTTACGACACTCATGACCCGCTTTTGTGCGGGCGAGGATAGCTGGTTGGCTCGTAGCAACAACATATCAAGAGATCCTAACACTTTAGACGCTAGAGATAGTAATGGCAAGCCCCGGCGCAATAGACACAAGCGTCATAATAATGGCGATAACGTCGAAGACACGACCGTCAATGCCGGATTCGGTGGATCCAAGTCCGGTCAACGGAAGAAGTCATACAAAAGAAACAATCCGGGTCCGTCTAGTTTGGACCGCATACTCGATCGCTCATGTCAAATTCACGGCACTCCCGATAAACCAGCCAACCACACCAACAAAGAATGTTGGGTATTTAAACAGGCCGGCAAGCTAAATGCTGAAAACAAGGAAAAGGGGTCACATAGTGATGACAATGAGGAACCCCGGCTACCGAACACAGGGGGACAGAAGAAATTTTCTCTCCAAGTAAAAATGGTAAATATGATATACGCCACCCATATTCCCAAGCAGGGGTGTAAGTGTGCACTAAGGGATGTCTACGTGATGGAGCCAGTCGCCACAAAGTTCAACCCATGGTCTTCCTGTCCAATCACCTTTGATCACAGGGATCATCCTACCAGTATCTGTCATGGCGGCTCAGCAGCACTGGTCCTTGACCCTATCATTGACGGATTCCACCTCAAACGAGTCCTCATGGACGGTGGCAGCAGCCTAAACCTGCTTTATCAGGATACCGTGCGCGAAATGGGTATTGATCCCTCAAGGATCAAACCCACCAAAACCATGTAAGTGCATCTAGTGCGCCTTAGTGATTTTGGTTGTTGAACACTTATAGGTTAAGTGACTGATGCGTTTGTGAGTGTACACAGGTCTATAGGTCTATGAGGAGTTTGATATTTACAGAGAAAGTCGAACCCTAAAAATGAAGTTCTTCAGCTGAAGATTTTCTGAAGACTTTGAAAGTGAAGAAATTGGTGTAACCTTGAAGACTTGGCAATCATTCGAGGAACATGAAGCGTGAAGACTTTTGTTTTTATAGTTTCATTTTCTCTTTCTTCAGTCATAGGAAACATGATGTAGGGTGGAACCCTATAGCGTCGATCTTTCACGTTTGGAGTGGATCCTACGGGGGAATCACGAAGAACACGCGGAAGCACAAGGGGAAACACGGGGAAAACGAGAGGGAATCACTCAACCAACAAGGAATCAATCACACAAGTGCTAGATCACCACACACATAAGAGATCCACAAGATACAAAGTCAATTAAGGTAAGGATACAAAGGAACCGTTCATCTCCAAGAGGAGGCCTTGATGTTCTTCCCTAAAGAGGGGTCTTGAATCCGCTGGGGGATCTTCTCCGAAGAGGTCCTGATCTCCGTGGAGAAGTAACCGAGTGGATGAGCAAAGGCTCTCACACAAATATGAGCTAATCCAATGCTAAGTCTCAAATAGAGGAGAGGGGGTCCTATTTATAGACTTGGGGGCGAAGGGGTACATGGGCTCAGCCCAACACGCGCACACAGGCGCTGGCCAGATGATCCGGACGAGGGTCCAGATGATCCGGGCTGGTCCGGATGATCCGGGTGGAGGCCCGGATGAGCCAGAGGGTCGGCTGGTGGTCGCGCAGGGCCGGATGTCCGGCTGGAGGTCCGGATGTCCGGGCCTGGTCCGGATGATCCGGGACGGGGTCCGGATGATCCGGCTTCAGGGTGGAGCTTCTGTAGCCTTCGGTCAATTTAGCCGGATCGTCCGGGCCGGGGTCCGGATCGTCCGGGCTCTGTCCGGATTGTCCGGGCCGCCGTCCGGATCGTCCGGCCATCCTGGTCCTTGGTGATTTTTCCTCTCGGTCTTCATGCATGTCTTCCGCTTCCGGTTCTCCTTGCCTCCTTGCTTCTTTATGGTTGACTCCTTGGTACCTGAGTATGCATAGCGTTTCCGTTTGAGGTAGTAACCATGTCTCATGTGAATCGAAAGGGAATTGTGAGAGGAGTGATGTCACCTCGGTTTCAAGAGCTCTTGCACGTGCTCGAGTCATAGGTCCTTGTGGTGTTGGAGGTGTTGATGTAGAGTCCATGGGGATGATGGAAGGATGCTCCGCATCATATCCCCTCCCTTCGAAAGGATCCGACCTCGGATCTAGATCTTCATCACCATGGAAAGGCGAGAGGTCTTTGACGTTGAAGGTGTCGCTCATGTTGTACTTGTCGCTTGGTAGGTCGAGCTTGTAGGCGTTGTTGTTGTAGCGTGCTAACACCTTGAAGGGTCCATCGGCTCGAGGTAGAAGTTTGGACTTGCATTCGTTGGGGAAGCGTTCCTTGCGAAGGTGTAGCCACACGAGATCGCCTATGTTGAAGATCATGGGTTGCTTGTTGATGTTGAGCTTGGTCGCTAGTCGTTGTACTTGGCGCTCGATGGTGTTTCTTGTATCTTCATGCATCTTCTTGATGTAGCTTGCACGGGCACTTGCGTCGAGGTTGGTGCGCTCTTGTAGAGGTAGAGGTAGAATGTCCAATGGGGACAATGGGTTGAAGCCGTAGACGACCTCGAAGGGGGACTTGCGGTCGTCGAATGCCTTGCGCGGTTGTAGGTGTACTCGGCGATGGGTAGACACGCCTCCCACTCCTTTATGTTCTTCTTGATCAACACGCGAAGTAGAGTGGAGAGCGTCCGGTTCGTCACCTCCGTTTGGCCGTCGGTTTGAGGATGGTATGCGGATGAGAACAAGAGCTTGATTCCGAGCTTGGCGCATAGGGTCTTCCAAAAGTAACTCAAGAACTTGACGTCACGGTCGGAGACGATTGTCTTTGGTACTCCATGGAGGCGCAAGATTTCCCTACAAAAGAGATTTGCAATATGTGAAGCATCGTCTACCTTGTTGCAAGGAATGAAATGTGCCATCTTAGAAAATCTATCCACAACAACAAACACGGAATCCTTTCCATTTTGAGTTCTAGGAAAACCAAGTACAAAGTCCATGCTAATGTCTTCCCAAGGTTGATAAGGAATAGGAAGAGGCATGTAAAGACCATGAGATTGAGCTTTTGACTTAGCTTTGCGGCATGTTGAGCATCTTGTGGTGAAGCGTGAGACGTCTCGAAACATCTTGGGCGAAGGTCTTGTCGCGTCCAAAATGTCCCATGAGTCCACCGCCATGAGCCTCTTGCAAAAGGAGCAAACGAAGAGAAGACTCGGGAATGCATAGTTTGTTAGCACTCATAAGATAACCATCCTTGAGGTAATATTGTTCCCAAGATGTATGTGTCAAACATTTAGCATAATGATGGATCACTAGCATACAAATCTTTGATGTGCTCAAATCCAATAACATTCAACTCAAGTTGGGTGACAAGCGTGCATATGTGTGAAAGAGCATCGGCAACTACATTTTCCTTGCCCTTAATGTACTTGATCACATATGGGAAAGATTCAATAAATTCAATCCATTTGGCATGACGCTTGTTCAATTTAGTTTGACCTTTTAAGTACTTAAGCGTTTCATGATCGGTATGGATGACAAACTCATGAGGTCTAAGATAATGTTCCCAAACATGTAGGACACGCACTAAAGCATACAATTCTTTGTCATATATGGGATAGTTAAGTTGAGCACCGGAGAGTTTTTCACTAAAATAAGCAATGACTCGTTTTTCTTGCATTAAAACTCCGCCAATTCCGGTACCACTTGCATCACAATGAACCTCAAAAGTTTTGTCAAAATTGGGAAAAGCAAGAATCGGAGCATGAGTAAGCACAGACTTGAGCTCATCGAAAGCGTTGGATTGCAAAGGTCCCCAAACAAAAGGAGTATTCTTCTTACTCAAAGCATGCAAAGGGGCTGCAATAGTGCTAAAGTTTTTCACAAAGCGACGATAAAAACCTGCAAGACCAAGGAAACTTCGCACTTGTTGCAAATTGGTGGGTTGGGGCCAAGTTTTAATTGCTTTGATCTTAGTTTCATCAACATGGACACCCTTGGAAGAGACAACGAAACCCAAGAAAACCACTTTGTCAACGCCAAAAGTGCATTTTTTCAAGTTGGCATAAAGACTTTCCTTTCGAAGTGTTTGCAAAACAAGCTTAACATGATCAAGATGCTCTTTCATGGTTTTGCTAAACACAAGAATATCATCGAAGTAAACCACAACAAAGATTCCAATGTATGGACGAAGTACATGATGCATGAGACGCACAAAAGTTCTGGGAGCTTCCGACAAACCCACAGGCATACCCAACCATTCATATAAGCCAAATTTGGTTTTGAAAGCAGTTTTCCATTCATCACCCTCATGAATGCGGATTTGATAATAGCCACTTTTAAGATCAATTTTTGAGAAAAAGTTGGCTCCACTAAGTTCATCAAGCATATCATCTAAGCGAGGAATGGGATGTCTATAGCGCACGGTGATAGCATTTATGGGTCTACAATCGGAACACAAGCGGAAAGTTCCATCGGGCTTAGGCACAAGTATAACGGGAACGGCACAAGGGCTTAAGCTTTCACGTACATGACCGTTTTCGATTAGTTGTTGTACTTGCCGTTGAATCTCCTTGGTTTCTTCGGGATTGACACGGTAGGGAGCTTTGTTTGGAAGTGGCGCTCCGGGGATGAGGTCGATTCGATGCTCAATGCCTCGAAGAGGAAGTAGACCCGGAGGTAGCTCATCGGGGAAAACATCTTGA
This sequence comes from Triticum timopheevii, assembly GCA_963921465.1. Lineage (NCBI taxonomy): Eukaryota > Viridiplantae > Streptophyta > Magnoliopsida > Poales > Poaceae > Triticum > Triticum timopheevii. The sequence goes on along the minus strand of OY997266.1, from coordinate 417,707,255 downwards.
AATTCCTGCAAAAGAGATTGAAACACCAAAGTTAGCTCATGAGTGGTGTTAGTTTTTGGTTCTCCATCCTTGCACACAAGGACAAAGTGCATCACACTCGATGGGTTCTCACACACTTCTCTCATCTCATGTTTGGTGGTGAATAGTATGAGGTTTTTCTGTCTAGGCGAAGAGGCGCTCAAATTTGGCTTGTGGCTCTCACTCACTTTTTGGTGGCTCACTTTCTCACTCTTCTCTCGTTGGTTGGTGGCTTGTTTGTCGGCTATCACTTGACTAGGAGACATGGGTCGTAGGACATATTCTTTGCCTTTCATCTTGAAGCTATAGTGGTTTGTACGCCCATTGTGGTAGACACCACGGTCGAATTGCCATGGCCGACCAAGTAGGAGGTGGCAAACGGTCATTGGGACCACATCACACTCCAAAGTGTCCTCATATGCACCGATTTTGAAGGATACTTGGACCGTATGCTCAACTCGTATAGTGCCGGAGTCACTTAGCCATTGAACCTTGTAGGGGTGCGGGTGCTTCTTCTTGACCAATTGGAGCTTGGAGCATAGTTCTTCGCTTGCCAAGTTGTGGCAACTACCTCCATCGATGATGACCTTGACGGATCGTCCATTGATGCCGGCCTTTGTGTGGAAGATGTGGCATCTTTGATCTTCTTCTTGTTGATGTTGAAGTGTCAAGACCTTGGAGACAACAAGAGCGGGGCTCGTATCTTCATCACAATAGACTTGATCATCTTCATCTTCATTCACGCGTCGGTGCATGGCCACTTGCTCAATAGCTTCCATTTCATCTTCACTCATTGAGTCGTAGGTGCCATCATCGTTGAGTATCATGGTGCGCTTGTTTGTGCATTCATAGGATTTGTGGCCTCGGCCGCCGCAAGTGAAACACTTGAAGGAGCTTGTCTTGACGGTCTCATCGGTTGGAGTAGATGATGAAGCACGCGTCTTGAAGTTGCTTGTAGTAGGAGGAAGACGACTTGAACTTGCGGAAGTTTTCTTGTAACTTGACTTGTCGTCGTTGCTTGGAGAAGGCTTGGTTGATGTCGAAGTTGGGGTAGTTGTTGAAGCTTGGTTGTTGGAGAAGCCGTATGTCTTGGATGAGTACTTGGCGTACTTGAAGTCATCTTGCACTTGACATTCCGCCTTTGTAGCTTGATGCATGAGCTCAATGAGGTTGGAGTAGGGTTGGAAGTCGGCGATCTTCTTGATAGGATGGTTGAGTCCATTCGAGAATCGTGCCATTGTTTGCTCATCATCCTCCGTGACATTGGCTCGAATCATGGCAATCTTCATTTCCTTGTAGTATTCTTCAACACTCTTTGTGCCTTGCTTGAGGAGTTGTAGCTTCTTGAAGAGATCACGGTTGTAGTAGGTGGGCACAAAGCGTGCTCGCATGACATCCTTCATTTGAGCCCAAGTGGTGATTGGAGGTTCACCTCTTGCTTGTCGGCGCTCAAGGACTTGTTCCCACCATATGAGCACATAGTCTTGTAACTCAAGTGATGCCATAGCGATCTTCTTCTCTTCCTCATAGTTGTGCAAATGAAAGATTTTGTCGACCTTCAATGCCCATGAGAGGTACTCTTCGGGATCATTGGTTCCATTGAACTTGGGCATTGTGAACTTGAGCTTGCCATAGCGTTGTTCTTCATTGTGTTGAGGTCAATGTTGATGATGACGTTCTTGACGTGGAGGGTAATCATCCTCATGTTGCTCTTGTTGACCTTGAGGTTGAGGTTGAGCTTGAGGAGCTTGTGAAGGAGCTTGTGGGGCTTGACGTTGCGCACGCGGATGGTAGTTCCTCTCTTGTATTTCTTCTCGAAGGGCTTCCTCTTGATTGCGCCTTTCGCGATTGCGGTTGGCGATAGCTCGACTTGATGCTTGAAGTGCACGTTCCACCTCAAGAGCTTGTGCTTCTCGTTGTTGTTGTTGAAGACGTTGAGCCTCGGCGTCTTGTTGCTCTTGGTGTAGGCGCGCTCGTTCTTGTTCTTGTTGGCGACGAAGACGTTGTCGTTCTTGAGCTTGAGCAAACGCCACTTGGTTTGATTGTGGACGAGGAACTTGTTCATCAACTTGCTCTTGGGGATGCTTGTCGTGTAGCGGGTTGCGAGATGCATGACGGTCTTGACGCGCGGCTCGTCGAAGAGTGTTCGATGACGGTGTACTTGTGTCGGAGAAGGAGTCGTCGGAGTGGCGACTTGAGTGGCTCCGTCTTGAGTGTGAGGATGTAGAAGGACGCCGGTTCACCAACAAGGCGCGGATCTCGTCCATTCTTGCATCGTTCTCTTTCTTGTGCGCATCGAGCTTGTTGTCGAAGTAGTCTCTTGTACGTTGCTCGGAGAGTCGCAAGTCGGTGGCGAGGTTGTCAATGCGTTCGCTCATTGCTTGTTGCTCTTGATGGAGAGCTCGTTGTGCACCAAAGAGGTGGCTCTTGGTGACGTATGATGACATGTCGTCGTCTTGCTCGATGAAGAGTGAATTTGTAGAAAAACTTGGCCTATCCATCATTTCAAGCAAATTGTGAGTGGTAGAAGGAGAAGAACGAATACCAATGTACCTTTGACCGAAGTTGAAGATGAATCAAGTTCACTCAAATGCGGACAATGAAATAGCACTATTGGTACCGATCCTTGTCGATTCTCACACCTACACAAGTAAAAGCTTTTGGTGGAGCTTGGTTAGGATGGTGGCAAAAAATTGATTGCAATCGTTAGCTTGACTCAAAAATGTTGAAGAAGATTCGCAAATTCGCATATGCAACAAGTAGACCAAGCTAGTAGTGGTACACGGAAACACACACGCAAATAGATAAATGGGATTGTGCAAGCCAAAAGTGAGCCAAAATGTGGAATCCACGAAAATGCTCTTGTTGCACAATACTAGAGAGACGCTAGCACGATTGCACAATAGGCGGATACGGAGCTTGTGCACAACCTACTAGGAAAAAATGCAACGATCTCTATCCCAAGTATGCTATATGTATGGTATTTCGGTGCAATGATCCAAGATGATCTTATATGGCAATCTTAGTGTTGTATGATGCTATGCTTGTTGCTTATAAGGTCTTTGCTTATCTTTCCTCTTTGCTTAAAAGTTTGAGTGGCTCTTTCTCTTTTGAGCTCTTTTCTTATGCAAACTTGACGAACCAAGATAGCAATTGTGTATGCGATGACAACTTTGTGACACACAAGTTGATTCCGAGATATGCACCACGATGGTATGTATGATATGGTGTATGCAACTAATGTGCACAAGTCATGTTGCCGGCAATACTCAATGGCTAGTCTCGATGGGTAAGCAACACAAAAGATGGTCTATGATGGTTATCAATGAAATTGCAAGGTATGACAAAGATGTCATCGAAGTTACCGTCCGTAGCGAAGATGAGTAGTCGACGAAAATGAGCGTTTGTTGTTGATTCCTCACCGCACCTAAATAGCCGAAACACAATAGCACACGGAAATCTCAACTCAAATTCTCGAACCCAAATTCGAATGGTAGTACGGAGGTTGTGTCGTGGGGTTTTGGCAAGTGGAAGTGGTGGTGGTTGTAGTGGGGAGGTGGTATGTAGGTGTAGGTGGAGGTGGTGGTGGAGGAGGACTGCACAACTATAGTTTCGTCAGCGGAAGCCGGATGATCCGGGCCAGGAGCCGGATGATCCGGGCGTGTCCGGATGATCCGGGTCAGGGTCCGGATGATCTGGGCAGATCAATCTCACTCGGGAACAGCTCGGGAAGAACACGAAAACGGGGAGAAATTTGACGATTTCGCGGATTTTGGATGGATTTTGAGGGGGAGAAGGTGGGGAAAAGCAAGATCCACGAGTTAGACACCGGATCCACGGATCAAAATCAACAAAACATCATCAAAACTAACAAATCACAAAAAAAATTGGGTTATTTTTGGTGGGGATTTTCGGATTTAGGAGGAAAACAACAAAATCAAGCTAGAAAACACGAGGTAGGGGCTCCAAAAACGTGATCAACCTGGCTCATGATACCATATGATGTAGGGTGGAACCCTATAGCGTCGATCTTTCACGTTTGGAGTGGATCCTATGGGGGAATCACGAAGAACACGCGGAAGCACAAGGGGAAACACGGGGAAAACGAGAGGGAATCACTCAACCAACAAGGAATCGATCACACAAGTGCTAGATCACCACACACATAAGAGATCCACAAGATACAAAGTCAACTAAGGTAAGGATACAAAGGAACCGTTCATCTCCAAGAGGAGGCCTTGATGTTCTTCCTTAAAGAGGGGTCTTGAATCCGCTGGGGGATCTTCTCCGAAGAGGCCCTGATCTCCGTGGAGAAGTAACCGAGTGGATGAGCAAAGGCTCTCACACAAATATGAGCTAATCCAATGCTAAGTCTCAAAGAGAGGAGAGGGGTTCCTATTTATAGACTTGGGGGCGAAGGGGTACATGGGCTCAGCCCAACACGCGCACACAGTCGCTGGCCGGATGATCCGGACGAGGGTCCGGATGATCCGGGCTGGTCCAGATGATCCGGGTGGAGGCCCGGATGAGTCGGAGGGTCGGCTGGTGGTCGCGCAGGGCCGGATGTCCGGCTGGAGGTCCGGATGTCCGGGCCGGGTCCGGATGTCCGGGCCGGGTCTGGATGATCCGGGACGGGGTCCGAATGATCCAGCTTCAGGGTGGAGCTTCTGTAGCCTTCGGTCGATTTAGCCGGATCGTCCGGGCCGGGGTCCGGATCGTCTGGGCTCTGTCCGGATCGTCCGGGCCGCTGTCCGGATCGTCCGGCCATCCTGGTCCTTGGTGATTTTTCCTCTCCGTCTTCATGCATGTCTTCCGCTTCCGGTTCTCCTTGCCTCCTTGCTTCTTTATGGTTGACTCCTTGGTACCTGAGTATGCATAGCGCTTCCGTTTGAGGTAGTAACCATGTCTCATGTGAATCGAAAGGGAATTGTGAGAGGAGTGATGTCACCTTGGTTTCAAGAGCTCTTGCACGTGCTCGGGTCATAGGTCCTTGTGGTGTTGGAGGTGTTGATGTAGAGTCCATGGGGATGCTGGAAGGATGCTCCGCATCAAAACACCATACTATTAAAGGGGGTAGAGGAAATACTAAGGAAAAATTTCCATGTGATGCTCAACTCAAAATCCTACACCTATCAATCCCTTCGAGTGAAGCCATTGGAAATCTCATACAGTTCAGTCATATTCTTCAGTAACAGAGACAAAGTTCTTCTGGTCTCTGAGGAATTTGTTCTTACTGAGGAGTTAGGAATTCGCCAGTGCGAATTACCTACACAGTGAGGAACATAATATCCCTGAGGAATTTGAGAGTCAAAATTCCGACCGTTGCTGTGCTATGCGCCAGCTGTCCCAAAATATCTACCCACCTAACGGTCATATCATTGAAGGGCATTTATGTCTTATCATGTCGGGCTGCTCCCTAGGCTATAAATAGCCGCCCCTTACAACCACTAGCTGGTTGGCTGCTCCGAGAGAAACTGACACTTGTCATTTAAGAGCATCCCATCCTCCGAGGACTTTGAGCGAAAATCATCAAGTGAGGAAAACCCAAACCCAACACCTACAAACCCCAAAGTGATTGAGCATCACTGAAGATATTGATCCTGCGTGGATCCAATGCTTGTTACCTTTGAAAACTGTGCTTCTTCAAGACGGTTAGGTGTCATGGTCTAGAGCCTCCAAGAGGAATTGTGGATCGCCGAGTGACCTAGTCTGTGAAGGTTCGGAAGTCACCTGAAGACATACCACGAGTGATTGGGTGAGGTCTGTGTGACCTTAGCTCAAGGAGAATACGGTGAGGACTGTGTGTGCGGGACTGGGTGTCCTCGAGTTTAAATACTCAGCCGCTCCAACCAGATGTACAACTGAGACAGCAGTTGGAACTGGTCTACCAAATCATTGTCTTCACCAAGCTTACTGGTTCTATTTCCTCAACTCTTTCATTTCCTCATTTCTGTTGCTGTGTGCTTGTTCATATCTGTTTGAAGACTTTGACTGAAGACTTTCTCAATTTCCTCAGTTCAATTTCTTCAGTCTGTCCGTCTTCTTGCTGTGTTATCTTGTGTTTACGCTTTTTGTACTCTGTGCTTGTCTTCATTCCATTGTGATGACCATGCTTTTGTTCTGTTATGTTTACATTTGAGTACTTATTCCGCTGCAAGTAGTTCTTCATTTAGGAATTTCCTCACCAGCAAATTCCTTAGTGAAGAATTCATAAAAATCGCCTATTCACCCCCCTCTAGTCGATATAACGCACTTTCAATTGGTATCAGAGCAAGGTACTCCCTTGTTTTGTGTGACTTTGGTTTAACCGCCTGGAGTTTTAGTTATGTCGACTGCAGGATTGAGGAACGTATCCTGCCCCATCTTTGACGGTCATGAGTATCCTCGGTGGAAGGCCATGATGAAAAAGCGACTCATGGCTATGGACATCGAACTGTGGACCGTCATTGAGATTGGTCTTACCGATCTATGCAAGATGGCGGAGGCCGATGACATTCGCAAGTACACTCTACTCAACCTCATAGCGAAGGATGTCATCTACTCCTGTTTGTCCCGAAATTAGTTCAGGAACGTCATGCACTTCAATCATGCGAAGCTAATCTGGGACCGCCTCTCTGAGGTCTACGAAGGTCATCATACTCGTCATGATCCTTGTTTTGAGGATTACAAGGATTCTCTCAAGGAGATGACTTTCGCACCTGAATCGTCATCCTCTTCACCGTGCATCATGGCAGAGGGTGCCAAGGTAACTGAATGCTACCTTTCTGAATCTAGTGATGATGAATCAGGTGATGAATTTGGCCCCAGCTATGTCAAACTTGCTTCCCTTGCCACTAAACAACAAAGAGCTTTGGAAAAAGTTCAATACATACAAAATAAGAGCGATGATATGTGTTGGGGAACGTAGTAATTTCAAAAAAAATCCTACGCACACGCAAGATCATGGTGATGACATAGCAACGAGAGGGGAGAGTGTTGTCCACGTACCCTTGTAGACCATAAGCGGAAGCGTTAGCACAACGCGGTTGATGTAGTCGTACGTCTTCACGATCCGACCGATCCAAGCACCGAACATATGGCACCTCCGAGTTCAGCACACGTTCAGCTCGATGACGATCTCCGGGCTCCGATCCAGCAAAGCTCCGGGGATGAGTTCCGTCAGCACGACGGCGTGGTGACGATGATGATGTTCTACCGGCGCAGGGCTTCGCCTAAACTCCGCGACGATATGACCGAGGTGGAAGATGGTGGAGGGGGGCACCGCACACGTCTAAGGAACGATCCGTAGATCAACTTGTGTGTCTATGGGGTGCCCCCTACCCCCGTATATAAAGGAGCAAGGGGGGAGGCCGGCCGGCCCCTTGGGGCGCGCCAAGGAGGAGGAATCCTCCTCCTAGTAGGAGTAGGACTCCTCCTTTCCTACTCCTACTAGGAGGGGGAAGGAAGGGGGAGAGGGGGGAAGGAAAGGGGGGGCACCGCCCCCCCCCCTCCTAGTCCAATTCGGACAAAAGGGGGGAGGGGGCGCGTGGCCCATGCTGGCCGCCCCTCTCTCCTTTCCCCTAAGGCCCATAAGGCCCATTACTCTCCCGGGGGGTTCCGGTAACCCCCCGGCACTCCGGTTGTCTCCGAAATCACCCGGAACAATTCCGGTGTCCAAATATAGTCGTCCAATATATCAATATTTATGTCTCGGCCATTTCGAGACTCCTCGTCATGTCCGTGATCACATCCGGGACTCCAAACAAACTTCGGTACATCAAAACTTATAAACTCATAATAAAACTGTCATCGTAACGTTAAGCGTGCAGACCCTACGGGTTCGAGAACTATGTAGACATGACCTAGAACTATTCTCGGTCAATAACCAATAGCGGAACCTGGATGCCCATATTGGTTCCTACATATTCTACGAAGATCTTTATCGGTCAAACCGCATAACAACATACCTTGTTCCCTTTGTCATCGGTATGTTACTTGCCTGAGATTTGATCGTCGGTATCCAATACCTAGTTCAATCTCGTTACCGGCAAGTCTCTTTACTCGTTACGTAATGCATCATCCCGTAACCAACTCATTGGTCACATTGCTTGCAAGGCTTATAGTGATGTGCATTACCGAGAGGGCCCAGAGATACCTCTCCAACAATCGGAGTGACAAAACCTAATCTCGAAATACACCAACTCAACATGCACCTTCGGAGACACCTGTAGTACTCATTTATAATCACCCAGTTACGTTGTGACATTTGGTAGTACCCAAAGTGTTCCTCCGGTAAACGGGAGTTGCATAATTCTCATAGTTACAGGAACATGTATAAGTCATGAAGAAAGCAATAGCAATATACTAAACGATCAAGTGCTAGGCTAACGGAATGGGTCATGTCAATCACATCATTCTCCTAATGATGTGATCCCATTAATCAAATGACAACACATGTCTATGGTTAGGAAACATAACCATCTTTGATTAATGAGCTAGTCAAGTAGAGGCATACTAGTGACTATATGTTTGTCTATGTATTCACACATGTATCATGTTTCCGGTTAATACAATTCTAGCATGAATAATAAACATTTATCATGATATGAGGAAATAAATAATAACTTTATTATTGCCTCTAGGGCATATTTCCTTCAGTCTCCCACTTGCACTAGAGTCAATAATCTAGATTACATAGTAATGATTCTAACACCCATGGAGTCTTGGTGCTGATCATGTTTTGTTCGTGAGAGAGGCTTAGTCAATGGGTCTGCAACATTCAGATCCGTATGTATCTTGCAAATCTCTATTTCTCCCACTTGGACTTGGTCCCGAATGGAATTGAAGCGTCTCTTGATGTGCTTGGTCCTCTTGTGAAATCTGGATTCCTTTGCCAAGGCAATTGCACCAGTATTGTCATAGAAGATCTTCATTGGTCCCGATGCACTAGGTATGACACCTAGATCGGAAATGAACTCCTTCATCCAGACTCCTTCATTCGCTGCTTCTGAAGCAGCAATGTACTCCGCTTCACATGTAGATCCCGCCACGACGCTTTGTTTAGAACTGCACCAACTTACAGCTCCACCGTTTAATAAAAATACGTATCCGGTTTGCGATTTAGAATCGTCTGGATCAGTGTCAAAGCTTGCATCAACGTAACCATTTACGACTAGCTCTTTGTCACCTCCATATACGAGAAACATATCCGTAGTCCTTTTCAGGTATTTTAGGATGTTCTTGACCGCTGTCCAGTGATCCACTCCTGGATTACTTTGGTACCTTCCTGCCAAGCTTATTGCTAAGCATACGTCAGGTCTGGTACACAGCATTGCATACATGATAGAGCCTATGGCTGAAGCATAGGGAACATCTTTCATTTTCTCTCTATCTTCTGCTGTGGTCGGGCATTGAGTTTGACACAACTTCACACCTTGAAGCACGGGCAAGAACCCTTTCTTTGCCTGATCCATTTTGAACTTTTTCAAAATTTTATCAAGGTATGTACTTTGTGAAAGTCCTATTAAGCGTCTTGATCTATCTCTATAGATCTTGATGCCTAATATGTAAGCAGCTTCACCGAGGTCTTTCATTGAAAACCTTTTATTCAAGTATCCCTTTATGCTATCCAGAAATTCTATATCATTTCCAATTAATAATATGTCATCTACATAAAATATCAGAAATGCTACAGAGCTCCCACTCACTTTCTTGTAAATGCAGGCTTCTCCAAAAGTCTGTATAAAACCATATGCTTTGATCACACTATCAAAACGTTTATTCCAACTCTGAGATGCTTGCACCAGTCCATAAATGGATCGCTGGAGCTTGCACACTTTGTCAGCACCTTTTGGATCAACAAAACCTTCTGGCTGCATCATATACAACTCTTCTTCCAGAAATCCATTCAAGAATGCAGTTTTGACATCCATTTGCCAAATTTCATAATCATGAAATGCAGCAATAGCTAACATGATTCAGACAGACTTAAGCATCGCTACGGGTGAGAAAGTCTCATCGTAGTCAACTCCTTGAACTTGTCGAAAACCTTTTGCAACAAGTCGAGCTTTGTAGATAGTTACATTACCATCAGCGTCAGTCTTCTTCTTAAAGATCCACTTATTCTCAATGGCTTGCCGATCATCGGGCAAGTCAACCAAAGTCCATACTTTGTTTTCATACATGGATCCCATCTCAGATTTCATGGCCTCTAGCCATTTTGTGGAATCTGGGCTCATCATCGCTTCCTCATAGTTCGTAGGTTCATCATGGTCAAGTAACATGACTTCCAGAATAGGATTACTGCACCACTCTGGTGCAGATCTTACTCTGGTAGACCTACGAGGTTCGGTAGAAACTTGATCTGAAGTTTCATGATCAATATCATTAGCTTCCTCACTAATTGGTGTAGTTGTCACAGGAACCGGTTCTTGTGATGAACTACTTTCCAATAAGGGAGTAGATACAGTTATCTCATCAAGTTCTACTTTCCTCCCACTCACTTCTTTCGAGAGAAACTCCTTCTCTAGAAAGGATCCGATTTTAGCAACGAAAATCTTGCCCTCGGATCTGTGATAGAAGGTGTACCCAATAGTCTCTTTTGGGTATCCCATGAAGACACATTTCTCCGATTTGGGTTCAAGCTTATCTGGTTGAAGTTTCTTCACATAAGCATCGCAGCCCCAAACTTTAAGAAACGACAACTTTGGTTTCTTGCCAAACCACAGTTCATAAGACGTTGTCTTAACGGATTTTGATGGTGCCCTATTTAACGTGAATGCGGCCATCTCTAAAGCATAAGCCCAAAATGATAGCGGTAAATCAGTAAGAGACATCATAGATCGCACCATATCTAGTAAAGTACGATTACGACGTTCGGACACACCATTTCGTTGTGGTGTTCCGGGTGGCGTGAGTTGCGAAACTATTCCGCATTGTTTCAAGTGTAGACCAAACTCGTAACTCAAATATTCTCCTCCACGATCAGATCATAGAAACTTTATTTTCTTGTTACGATGATTTTCCACTTCACTCTGAAATTCTTTGAACTTTTCAAATGTTTCAGACTTGTGTTTCATCAAGTAGATATACCCATATCTGCTTAAGTCATCTGTGAAGGTGAGAAAATAATGATACCCGCCGCGAGCCTCAACATTCACTGGACCACAAACATCAGTATGTATGATTTCCAAAAAATCAGTTGCCCGCTCCATAGTTCCGGAGAACGGCGTTTTAGTCATCTTGCCCATAAGGCACGGTTCGCAAGTACCAAGTGATTCATAATCAAGTGATTCCAAAAGCCCATCAGTATGGAGTTTCTTCATGCGCTTTACACCGATATGACCTAAACGGCCATGCCACAAATAAGTTGCACTATCATTATCAACTTTGCATCTTTTGGTTTCAACACTATGAATATGTGTATCACTACTATCGAGATTCAATAAAAATAGACCACTCTTCAAGGGTGCATGACCATAAAAGATATTACTCATATAAATAGAACAACCATTATTCTCTGATTTAAATGAATAACCATCTCGCATCAAACAAGATCCAGATATAATGTTCATGCTCAACGCTGGCACCAAATAACAATTATTTAGGTCTAAAACTAATCCCGATGGTAGATGTAGAGGTAGCGTGCCGACCGCGATCACATCGACTTTGGAACCATTTCCCACGCGCATCGTCACCTCGTCCTTAGCCAATCTTCGCTTAATCCGTAGTCCCTGTTTCGAGTTGCAAATATTAGCAACAGAACCAGTATCAAATACCCAGGTGCTACTGCGAGCATTAGTAAGGTATACATCAATAACATGTATATCACATATACCTTTGTTCACTTTGCCATCCTTCTTATCCGCCAAATACTTGGGGCAGTTCCGCTTCCAGTGTCTAGTCTGCTTGCAGTAGAAGCACTCAGTTTCAGGCTTAGGTCCAGACTTGGGTTTCTTCTCTTGAGCAGCAACTTGCTTGTCGTTCCTTTTGAAGTTCCCCTTCTTCTTCCCTTTGCCCTTTTTCTTGAAACTGGTGGTCTTGTTAACCATCAACACTTGATGCTCCTTCTTGATTTCTACCTCCGCAGCTTTTAGCATTGCGAAGAGCTCGGGAATAGTCTTGTTCATCCCTTGCATATTATAGTTCATCACGAAGCTCTTGTAGCTTGGTGGCAGTGATTGAAGAATTCTGTCAATGACACTATCATCAGGAAGATTAACTCCCAGTTGAATCAAGTGATTATTATACCCAGACATTTTGAGTATGTGTCACTGACAGAACTATTCTCCTCCATCTTGCAGCTATAGAACTTATTGGAGACTTCATATCTCTCAATCCGGGCATTTTCTTGAAATATTAACTTCAACTCCTGGAACATCTCATATGCTCCATGACGTTCAAAACGTCGTTGAAGACCCGGTTCTAAGCCGTAAAGCATGGCACACTGAACTATCGAGTAGTCATCAGCTTTGCTCTGCCAGACGTTCTTAACATCGTCAGTTGCATCAGCAGCAGGCCTGGTACCCAGCGGTGCTTCCAGGACGTAACTTCTCTGTGCAGCAATGAGGATAATCCTCAGGTTACGGACCCAGTCCGTGTAATTGCTACCATCATCTTTCAACTTTGCTTTCTCAAGGAACGCATTAAAATTCAACGGAACAATACCACGAGCCATCTATCTACAAACAAACATAGACAAGCAAAATACTATCAGGTACTAAGTTCATGATAAATTTAAGTTCAATTAATCATATTACTTAAGAACTCCCACTTAGACAGACATCTCTCTAGTCATCTAAGTGATCACGTGATCCAAATCAACTAAACCATGTCCGATCATCATGTGAGATGGAGTAGTTTCAATGGTGAACATCACTATGTTGATCATATCTACTATATGATTCATGCTCGACCTTTCGGTCTCCGTGTTCCGAGGCCATATCTGTATATGCTAGGCTCGTCAAGTATGACCTGAGTATTCCGCGTGTGCAACTGTTTTGCACCCGTTGTATTTGAACATAGAGCCTATCACACCCGATCATCACGTGGTGTCTCAGCGCGAAGAACTTTCGCAATGGTGCATACTCAAGGAGAACACTTCTTGATTATTAGTGAGAGATCATCTTAAAATGCTACCGTCAATCAAAGCAAGATAAGATGCATAAAGGATAAACATCACATGCAATCAATATAAGTGATATGATATGGCCATCATCATCTTGTGCTTGTGATCTCCATCTTCGAAGCACCGTCGTGATCACCATCGTCATCGGCGCGACACCTTGATCTCCATCGTAGCATCGTTGTCGTTATGCCTTCTATTGCTTCTACGACTATCGCTACCGCTTAGCGATAAAGTAAACAATTACAGGGCGTTTGCATTTCATACAATAAAGCGACAACCATATGGCTCCTGCCAGTTGCCGATAACTTCGGTTACAAAACATGATCATCTCATACAATAAAATATAGCATCACGTCTTGACCATATCACATCACAACATGCCCTGCAAAAACAAGTTAGACATCCTCTACTTTGTTGTTGCAAATTTTACGTGGCTGCTACGGGCTTAGCAAGAACCGTTCTTACCTACGCATCAAAAACCACAACGATAGTTCGTCAAGTTAGTGCTGTTTTAACCTTCGCAAGGACCGGGCGTAGCCACACTCGATTCAGCTAAAGTGAGAGAGACAGACACCCGCCAGCCACCTTTAAGCACGAGTGCTCGTAACGGTGAAACCAGTCTCGCGTAAGCGTACGCGTAATGTCGGTCCGGGCCGCTTCATCTCACAATACCGCCGAACCAAAGTATGACATGCTGGTAAGCAGTATGACTTGTATCGCCCACAACTCACTTGTGTTCTACTCGTGCATATAACATCAACGCATAAAACCTAGGCTCGGATGCCACTGTTGGGCAACGTAGTAATTTCAAAAAATTTCCTACGCACACACAAGATCATGGTGATGACATAGCAACGAGAGGGGATAGTGTTGTCCACGTACCCTCGTAGACCGTAAGCGGAAGCGTTAGCACAACGCAGTTGATGTAGTCGTACGTCTTCATGATCCGACCGATCCAAGCACCGAACGTACGGCACCTCCGAGTTCAGCACACGTTCAGCTCGATGACGATCTCCGGGCTCCGATCCAGCAAAGCTCCGGAGATGAGTTCCTTCAGCACGACGGCGCGGTGACGATGATGATGTTCTACCGGCGCAGGGCTTCGCCTAAACTCCGCGACGATATGACCGAGGTGGAATATGGTGGACGGGGGCACCGCACACGGCTAAGGAACGATCCGTAGATCAACTTGTATGTCTATGGGGTGCCCCCCCCCCCCCGTCCGCGTATATAAAGGAGCAAGGGGGGAGGCCGGCCGGCCCCTTGGGGCGTGCCAAGGAGGAGGAATCCTCCTCCTAGTAGGAGTAGGACTCCTCCTTTCCTACTCCTACTAGGAGGGGGAAGGAAGGGGGAGAGGGGGGAAGGAAAGGGGGGCGCCGCCCCCCCCCCCTCCTAGTCCAATTCGGACCAGAGGGGGGAGGGGGCGCGCGGCCCATGCTGGCCGCCCGTCTCTCCTTTCCCCTAAGGCCCATAAGGCCCATTACTCTCCCGGGGGGTTCCGGTAACCCCCCCGGCACTCCGGTTTTCTCCGAAATCACCCGGAACAATTCCGGTGTCCGAATATAGTCGTCCAATATATCAATCTTTATGTCTCGACCATTTTGATACTCCTCGTCATGTCCGTGATCACATCCGGGACTCCGAACAAACTTCGGTACATCAAAACTTATAAACTCATAATAAAACTGTCATCGTAACGTTAAGCGTGCGGACCCTACGGGTTCGAGAACTATGTAGACATGACCTAGAACTATTCTCGGTCAATAACCAATAGCGGAACCTGGATGCCCATATTGGTTCCTACATATTCTACGAAGATCTTTATCGGTCAAACCGCATAACAACATACGTTGTTCCCTTTGTCATCGGTATGTTACTTGCCCGAGATTTGATCGTCGGTATCCAATACCTAGTTCAATCTCGTTACCGGCAAGTCTCTTTACTCGTTACGTAATGCATCATCCCGTAACCAACTCACTGGTCACATTGCTTGCAAGGCTTATAGTGATGTGCATTACCGATAGGGCCCAGAGATACCTCTCCGACAATCGGAGTGACAAAACCTAATCTCGAAATACGCCAACTCAACATGTACCTTCGGAGACACCTGTAGTACTCATTTATAATCACCCAGTTACGTTGTGACATTTGGTAGTACCCAAAGTGTTCCTCTGGTAAACAGGAGTTGCATAATTCTCATAGTTATAGGAACATGTATAAGTCATGAAGAAAGCAATAGCAATATACTAAACGATCAAGTGCTAGGCTAACGGAATGGGTCATGTCAATCACATCATTCTCCTAATGATGTGATCCCATTAATCAAATGACAACACATGTCTATGGTTAGGAAACATAACCATCTTTGATTAATGAGCTAGTCAAGTAGAGGCATACTAGTGACTATATGTTTGTCTATGTATTCACACATGTATCATGTTTCCGGTTAATACAATTCTAGCATGAATAATAAACATTTATCATGATATGAGGAAATAAATAATAACTTTATTATTGCCTCTAGGGAATATTTCCTTCAATATGTTGGGTGAAGAAATGGATCAGTCAAAAGCTTTGGCTGAGAGTCTTCAGAGACTTTAGTCCAAGTTTGACACCCTTCAAAGTCATCATAACACTCTCTTATCTGATCACGAGAAGCTTTCTTCTGAATCTCTTCAAAGAAAGCAAGATCTTGAAAAGATAAGCGTGGATTATGAAGATCTTCAGAAGGAGCGCAATTCATTACTTGCTCAACAAATCAGCGCTACTCAGGAAGAATTTGTCCCTCCATGTCTGAAGTGCATTGAATGTGAAACTACTAATTCTTCACCTGAATGTTCAAATGCTTCTAATGCTACAAATTCTTCATATGTCTCTGATATCACTAATTCCTCATCTGAGGACAATGCAAGTATCACTGATGATGCAGGGCTGAAGGAATTGTACATGGCAGGCATGTACAAAAGCCTCAAAGGGCATCAAACTCTTTGTGATGTGCTCAAAAAGCAGATCCTCAACAGAAACCCTAGGAAAGAGGGTACTGCCTTTGAGAGGAAACTCAATGCTGATGGAACATATTGGAAGCCCGAGCAGTACCCCAAAACCTCATGGGTTGCTGCAAAGGGACCTCCAGTTGATCCATCCAACCTATCTGGCTTTACATGTGAATCTCCTCATTCTTCTGATGAGTCATTTGACTCCAACTATAAACTGTTCAAAAATCAGAATGGTGAAGTATTTGCTAGATATGTTGGCACTAACTGCAGGAATGGTTCAACAATGAAGAAAATCTGGGTTCCCAAAAGTTGCCTTGAAAGTCTTCAGGTGAATGTCCTCATGACGCCACCTGTGAAGAATAGGAACTCCATATCAAATTCTTCATATGAACAAAATTCTTCATATGGATCCAAGTCCTCATACGGACCAAATTCCTCACGTGGATCAAATTCCTCAAAAGGATCAAAGTCCTCATATGATCATCATCGTGCTAACCCCTCTGTTTCGCAGGGTAGAGCTAAGGGCTATGAATATGAGCATTATTCTTCAAATCATTATGTTCATAAGTTCTTGAAGAATTTCTCTGCTTATTCATATGCTTACCCTAACACCTCTTATGTGAAACGAAGCGGACTGGCGTCTATGCAACCTTTCTCATATGGTGCTCGCAGAGTGATGAATTCTTTGCCACCCATTCAGATGTGGGTGGTGAAGAAAAAGAACTAATATCTTATGTAGGGTCAGGTCTCCAGACGTGCTCAAAACGTCTGAAGAATTTGCTGGAGACCTGAGCAGTGCCTGAAAGGACGCATGCTAACATGATGAAATGAACCTTCATTTCACATGTCCTCATACTATTTATCTGTTCAATTGCTCAAAGAAATTGATCTAATGACATTAATGTCATATTCTTCACTGATGAAGTATATGAGTTCGTAAGTTGCACTAATTCATCTGCAGGATGATCAACCCAAAGCCAATGAGTGGGTCCTCGATAGTGGATGTACAAATCACATGACTGGTGACAAGAATCTATTTATGGATGCTCCTTTATCACCGTCACATCTGAAGCATATCATCCTCGCTGACAAAGGCAAAAGTCAGGTACTGGGTCTAGGTAAGGTTGCGATCTCAAAGGATCGACACATGGACAAAGTCATGCTTGTCGAGTCCTTAGGATACAACCTCATGTCTGTCTCAATGCTTTGTGATCTCGATATGGTTGTTGTCTTTGGCAAATATCGTTGCGTGGTCATCATGGAAGCTGACAATTCCAAAGTCTTCGAAGGCTTTACGAGAGGAGACTTGTACATTGTTGATTTCTCTACAGGACCACAACCGGCCGTATGCTTACTTGCAAAAGCTTCAGAAGGCTGGCTATGGCATCGATGACTTGGTCATGCTGGCATGAGGAATTTGCACACGCTTGCAAAGAAGAAGCATGTCATTGGCATTGAGAATGTAAAATTCCTCAAGGATCACTTATGCGGAGCCTGTGAAGCTGGAAATATGACCAAGGCCAAGCATCCAGCAAAGACTATCATGACTACCACTCGACCATTTGAATTGCTTCACATGGATCTCTTCGGTCCTAGTCATTATTCTGCTGTTACAAATGATGCATCTCTATATGGCTTTGTTATTGTTGATGATTATTCTCATTACACATGGGTGCACATTGCCACTTACAAACATGAGGTGCAGGAAGTCTTCAAACAATTTTCCTCTAGGGCTTCAACCAACTTTGGTGTGAAGATCAAGCACATCAGAAGTGACAACGGGACTGAGTTGAAGAATTCCGGTCTTGATGACTATCTTGATGAACTTGGTATTACTCATGAGTTATCTGCTCCTTATACTCCTCAGCAGAATGGCGTCGTGGAGCGCAATAACAGAACTCTTGTTGAGATGGCTCGCACTATGCTTGATGAATACAAGACACCTCGTCGGTTCTGGATTGAGGCTATTGATACTGCGTGCCACATCATCAACAGAGTATATCATCATAAATTCTTCAGGAAGACTGCCTATGAACTCCTCACTAACAAGAAACCCAATGTGAGTTACTTCAAAGTCTTCGGTGCTAAATGTTGGATTAGAGATCCTCATCACAATTCTAAATTTGCACCGAAAGCACATGAGGGTTTTATGCTTGGTTACGGAAAGGACTCGCACACCTACAAAGTCTTCAACAACATTCTTCACAAGGTTGTTGAAACTGTAGATGTGCATTTCGATGAAACTAATGGCTCACAAAGAGAGCACCTACCTTCTGTGCTAGATGAACCAGCACCTGAGGAATCTATCAAGTTCAAAGCTACTGAGGATGTCATTCCCACCGAAGAATCTGCTGAAGAATTCATTCCAGAACGTGATGAACGTCAAGCTAGCGCACCTGAAGAAAATGGTGCTGAGGAAAATGCTCCTGAAGAAAATGCGGATCAAATTCCTCGAAGACAACCCGCTCATCCTCGTATTGCAAACGAAGTGCAAATTGAGAAGATCATCGATGACATTGAAGCACCAGGTCCACTCACACGCTCAAAAGCTTCACATTTGTCTAACTTTTGTGGGCACTTTGCTTTTGTCTCTATCACAGATCCCACTAAGGTAGATGAAGCATTTCTGGAGCCTGAGTGGATTCAAGCTATGCAAGAAGAATTACATCAGTTCGAGCTCAACAACATCTGGGAACTGGTCAAATGTCCAGATCCTCGCAAGCACAACATTATTGGCACAAAGTGGATCTACCGCGACAAGCATGATTAAAATGGACTTTTTGTGAGGAACAAGGCACGGCTTGTAGCTCAAGGCTACACACAGGTTGAAGGAATTGACTTCGATGAAACCTTTGCACCTGTTGCTAGACTTGAGGCTATTCGCATATTACTTGATTATGCTAACCATCATGATATTATCTTACAACAAATGGATGTGAAAAGTTCATTCCTCAATGGTAAGCTTGAGGAAGAAGTATATGTTGCTCAACCCCCAGGTTTTGAAGATCCAAAGAAGCCTGTCAAAGTCTTCAGACTCAACAAGGCCATGTATGGCCTCAAGCAAGCCCCTCGGGTGTGGTATGATACTTTGAAGGAATTCCTCATGAAGAAAGGCTTCAAACCCGGTTCACTCGACCCAACTCTTTTCACTAAGTCTTATGATGATGAGTTGTTTGTGTGCCAAATATATGTTGATGATATCATTTTTGGCTCTACTGACCAACGATACAGTGATGAATTTGCCTATATGATGAGTGAAGAATATCAAATGTCTATGATGGGATAATTGAAATTCTTTTTAGGTCTTCAAATTCGTCAACAGTGCAATGGCATATTCATATCTCAGGAGAAATACCTCAAGGACGTATTGAGGAAATTCGGCATGCAAGATTGCAAAGGGGTCAAAATTCCAATGCCCACAAATGGCCATCTATGCACTAATGAAAATGGTAAAGACTTCGATCAAAAGATATACCGCTCCATGATTTGCTCTTTATTGTACCTATGTGCATCTAGGCCGGATATTATGCTTAGTGTTTGCATGTGTGCCCGATTTCAAGCTACACCGAAGGAATCACACCATAAGGCTGTGAAGCATATTCTTCGATACTTAGCTCACAACCAACACTTTTATGGTATCCCAAGGGATCTTCGTTTGATCTCATTGGATATTCAGACTCTGACTATGCTGGTGATCATGTGGAGCGCAAGTCAACGTCTGGCACATGTCATTTCCTCGGACGATCTTTGGTCTGTTGGTCCTCAAAGAAACAGAAGTGCGTATCACTCTCCACTGCAGAAGCTGAGTACATTGCTGCTGGATCATGCTGTGCTCAACTACTATGGATGAAGCAAACACTCAAGGACTATGGCGTCAATCTGAAGAATGTGCCTCTCTACTGTGACAATGAGAGTGCTATCAAGATTGCTCATAACCTAGTTCAGCACTCGAAGACCAAGCACATCCAGATTCGTCATCATTTTCTTCGTGACCATGTGTTGAAGGGCGACATCTCCATCGACCATGTTAGCACTGAAGACCAACTGGCCGATATCTTCACTAAGCCCTTGGATGAGAAGAGATTTAGCGAGTTGCGGTGTGAGCTAAATATCCTAGAATCTTCGAATGTTCTCTAAAATGGACACACATCCTAACACTTATACTGACTTGATGACTTAGATGCGCAACACACGAAGTAACGTTCTTCTTCAATCAATGAAGACTAACCCTCTAAATGTGAAGAAATTAATGAAGAAATTGATTCTCAGAGCCCTACGACAATTGTACGCGGTGTCTGAAATCAGCTTTCTTATACGGTGGGTTAGGCCACCAACCAAAGTTGAAAATCTTCAATTTAAGTTTTTCTTCATTTTTGAAATTCTTCAGTTTTTCAAAATCTTCAACTTTGCTTTGTCTTCACTCTTTTCGGTGTTGTTCTTCTGCTCAGTGAATGTGATCGGACCCTTCCCCCTCTATGCTAAACTCAACCCAGTCTATTCACAAATTCTTCATGTGCGTTCTATTTGAAACTCATTCAAAATCTTCACTGTGTCCTTGACAGCTGAAGAAATTGCGAATGGAACTTTTAACTTATCTTATCTAAATTTTCGGCTTTGCCGCTCAAACCGTTCCACATCCCACGACAATACTTATCTATTCACCCACGATCCTACACGATCGCCACCTCTCAGTACGTGGGTGACACATGTCAAGCGAATGAGAAGGGCCAGGGGCACGTTCGTCCGATTTCCTCGGCCGTACAGTTTTTCACTCCCACTATAAATACCCCTGTGTCTTCCTCACTTCATTTTACTCCGCTCGCTCTCACTCCCGCTCGAGCTCCCCAAACCCTAGGGCCGCCGCTACTTCATCGTCGCCGGTGAGGAAGAGCTTCACTGCCTCGACCTCGTCGCCATCGTACTCGTGCCGGTTGCGGATTTCTTCACTCCGCCACCGTCGTAGCCGTCTTCCTCTGCCGAGTTAGGGTGTGGAAGATCTGAACTGATGAACTTCAAATCTACTCTTCCCAGTTCGTCATGTTCTTCAACTTGGGTAACTAAAAGTTACTTTTACTACCCTCTTTGATTCTTATGTTTTCTTGAAAATCTTCAAAGGTGTTTATTCTTCAAATCTTCAAACATATGAACACCTCACATGTCATCTGCTCTTGATTCGTTTCTCTAAGCAATGATTTTCTTCAAGATTCCTCAATTGTGTGGATTTTCAATCTATACAACTCCGGAACCTAAGACAAAGAACGCTTAGTGAAATTCCTCAAGACTCATCTGGTCAAATTCCTCAAACCTATTCTTTTTGAAAAACCTTCTAAGAACGCATATGACCTCTCCAAATTCCTCGCAACTATACTCTGTTCACAGGTACAAATGTCCGCTGCTGAATCACTAGGTTCTCATCAACTTAACTCATTTGCAGCGTTCCTCGAAGAAAAGTTGCACACCTCTTCAGAAACTTCAGTTGTTCATATTCCTCAGCTGAAGAAAATGACTGAAGGGAAGAAGCCACAGAAAGGTGGAAAGAGGCCTGAGGTCAATACTGCTTTCGAAATTCCTGAGGACATTTATGCTGGATACTGCACTCCTGATGAGGCCAAATTTGGCAAGGAGGACAAGAATCAGTGCAAGGTGCGCATTCAACGGATAGAGAGGAGATGGGCACAGGAATGGAGGGAGTACAGGTATGTAACTCCCAAGTATATGAAGAAATTCGCACTCAACCCTCCATGCTCAAGACCTCCATTGGCACCAGGCCAAGTGGCAGATCCCACCAGCCTCAAGCACGGTGAGGACTATGCTGATGAATGGGAAAAGCGCTAGGCCAAATTTGCTAAGCAAGCAAAGAAAGCAGTGAAGAAATTCGATGCAGACTCTACTACTGCTGCTACCACTGCTGAGGCCTCTGCTAGTCAGCCGAAGAAGGCGATGCCTAAGAAGCCTGCTCATAAGTCAAGCACTTCTCCCTCAATGCCCTCACGGCCAAGCTCCTCAGCAATGCCCTCAAGGCCAGATTCTTTAAGGCCGTCACGGCTAATTCCTCACACTGCTCCTTCAAAGTCCTCAACTCCTCCGACAAAGTCTTCAGCTGCTCCGACCAAATCCTCTGCACATGTGCATCTCGCCACGTGCCAAAGGACAACTGGCATCTCAATTGCCTCAGGAGCATCTGCAAGCTCCTCAGCTGCACCAAATTCCTCAGTTGGCCCCTCTTTGCTGAAGAAAAAGGCCACTGCTGGACGAGGCCTTCGACCAAGTCCGCACAAGAAGCAGGTCGCCTTCCAAGTTCCCTCTGATGATGATGAGGCTGATGATGAAGAACTTGCTGAAATCATCAGAGACAGGCAAGCCAGAGCCGCTAGAGCCAAAGGCAGCAATGTGCCACTGTTGTTCGATCCAAGATTGATCCTCGATTTCATTGACCTATGGCACAAGGACCCTAACACTCCTTTGTCTGAGATGAACCTCACTCCTGGCCAAAGTCATGTTTTGACTACCTTCATTGAAGAAGAAAAGTGGAAATTTGAAGAAGGCAGAAGGCTGAAGAAAGCGCAGTACAAGAAGCAGCACTATCTCAAGGACAATGTCCTCACTCTTACCCCTGATCAACTCATTGCCTTGCAAGCTGAAATCAAGAAACTAAGTGATGAATTCGATCGCTACTATGCTGATTGGAAGGGCGCCAAGGTTCGGTTCGTCAAACTGACAAAGAAATTCACTTCAAGTGATGCTGCTCCTGTGCACATTGAAGTTCCTTAGGCTGAAGCATCTGCTCAGCCTACTGAAGAACATGCCAGCACCGCTGATGACAATCAGGCTGCTGAAGAAAATGAGAGTACCAGGGCTGATGACTCCATTCCAGCCGCCGAAGATATTGCCAGGGCATCCAATAGTGGTGCGCCTAAAGAAAATGAAGAAGTCAGGGCAACTGCATCAGTTGCGCCTGAAGAAAATGATCCAAAGTCCTCTACACCTCCTGCGCCTACACCAACTCTGATCCTTCCATCTGCATCAGATGCGAATAAGACCAAGGCTGCAGAGCATGCAGCTGTGAAGAAAAGGAAGGCATCAACTTCATCAAATTCTTCATCTCTGAAGAAGATGAAGCCTCTGACTAGTTCAATTGACAACCCAATTGATGTCGTTCCAGTCTCCTTCATGCCATCAAAGGACCTTGTTCCTTTTGGTGAAGATTATGTGATTGCTAGAGAATTCGATGAAGAAACTCCTTCTGCTGCTTCGACAGAGCAGTTGGATGAAGAAATTGAAGTGGATGCAATCCCTTCAACCCCAGTCATCTCCTCGCCTATGCCTCAGTTCACTACTGAAGAGGCCGGCATTGAAGAAATGGAAGATGAGGATGTGGACATTGGTTGTACCACTCCTGTGCTCAATGATGAATTTTGGGAAAGTCTGCACCCCAACTCTCCAATGTTCACTCCACTCCAAGCAATTCCTCAGTCCCCAGCTGCCACTGAAGTGCAAATGGGATCTGAAGAACCTCATGCAACCCCAAGTGTTCATGAAGAAATTCCAGTCACTAGTGCTGATGAAATTGTCAATGAAGAATTGAAGACCCAGGCTGAAGCTGAAGAAGAGCCTTAAATTCCTCAGTCTGTGGATCTTGAGGTTGTGATTCCTGAGGTGGTGATGCAATTGACCGACACTCCTCAGCCCAAGCCAAAGGATCCCTTCTCAAGGAAGCAAAAATTCAAGGCTGATGATTTCTTCGGCGAGCATGTGTTCTTCACTGAATTCAACCCATATGACAATGCTCGTCTTAGAAGGAAGCGTTTCTGGACTACCAGGCAGGACAACTTCTATTCTTCACTGCTTTTCAACAAGGACAAAGTCTTCGACCACGAGCATATTCCTCACGTGGACATGAAAATCAATGCCTTGCTTCTCTCAAGTCCTCAGTATGCTTCATGATGAAGGCTTGCTCAACTTTTGCTCAGATATAGTTGATTGGAATGAAGAGCTCATTCTTCAGTTCTATGCAACGCTGCATATCACAGGTGATGCTGCAGATGTCAACTCTTGGGTGTTGGACTGGATGACTGAAAACACTCATTACAAGGCACCAGCCTCTGAATTGCTTCGTGCCCTGCTACTCAGTCCTCCACCTAAAGGTGCTCGTTGTTTGTATGATGAGCCTGAACTCACTGCTCACTATATGCAAGTACTCATGAAGCCTCTGAAGACTGGTCAAGCCCCAAGGACCAAATTCCTCGTGAAGGAATTGCTCTATGTCCCAAGAACCATCTATCGCATTCTGACGAAGACCATGAGTCCTATCAAAGGCCATGACTCATCCGATGAGGAAATCATTGGGATGATGAAGAATATGCTGTTCAACATAATGCATGGCATTCCCATAAATTATCATGATTTCTTCATGAGGACTCTGGCAAATGTTGCACTTTCACCATTTGAGCTGAAGCCTTACGCGCCATGGATCATGAGATTCCTCAGAACAAGGTCTTCACTCAACTACAAGGCTCACTTTCAGAATCACCTCAGCTACTTGCCCCCGATTGAAGTCCTTAAGCGGACATCTTCCTCAGTTGATGAGAAGGGCAAGTCACCAGCTGTTATCGATGAAGGCACTCGTCCATTGGATAGTCAGTTCCACAAAGTTGCATCTTACTCCACCAATGATAACTCTGCCACTCATGATTCTGCTGCCAATGCTCCCAAGTCAAGTCCTCAAGCTACTGCTCCTCGTGTGATGATTGACCGTGAGCTGCTTCTAAGTCTTCACCAGAAGGTGGATCGAAACCATAAATGGGTTAAGCGTCAGTTTAGTTCTATTCTTCACAACATGACTTCTACACATAATGCAGTGAAGAAAAACCATTACTACCTCCATGAAGTTTTTGATCGCACCTGGGCTATTCTGTCACATCTATATGGTGAAGAAGATCTGAAGCAAATGGGCTTCAAGGAAGATTTTGATTGGTCTGCTCCTCCACCGAAGAAATTCAAGAAGGTCAAAGTTCCTTCCTTGGTGGCCAGTTCATATTCTTCATCGTGCAACACGGACGAATATGAAGACTTGGACGACACTACAGCAGGCCCTACATCGACTCAAGACCCTGACAACGCTGGCGCTCCTCCTTCTTCATGATATTCTTCAGGGGCGTTAGTCCTCAGTTTCAACCTTTTGGTCATTCGATGACAAAGGGGGAGAAATTTGAGTTAGTCTTCAAGCGGGTCTATCTTAAATGGGTGTTTTTTGCTAAGTTACAACTCTCGTTCTTCTGATGACTTTGCTGGATCGAGTTGTAATCTTAAACTCTATGGTGGCCTGATACTTTTGTTGTGTTCTTCTGCATGCTTATTCCTCATTAATGTCAATGCACGCATGCTGAATTACATCAGTCACCATATTTCATCATGCATTTCAAATTCTTCATACTATATGTCAAATGCCTGTATGAATTACAAGATATAGGGGGAGATCTCCATGATTATACTCTTCAAGTGTGCATTGCTTCAAAAGCAAATTCCTCACTATGCACATCTACTGGGGGAGTTTCTCTATATCTTGCAATCAAATTCCTCAACATCAATACTTACACTTCATATATTTATCCCCGTTGAAAACTTAACCTATATTGTCATCAATCACCAAAAAGGGGAGATTGTAAGTGCATCTAGTCCCCTTAGTGATTTTGGTGTATTGAAGACTTATAGGTTAAGGGACTGATGTGTTTGTGAATGTACACAGGTCTATAAGTCTATGAGGAGTTTGATATTTACAGAGAAAGTCGACCCCTAAAAATGAAGTTCTTCAACTGAAGACTTTGGATTTCTGAAGACTTTCTGAAGACTTTGAAAGTGAAGAAATTGGTGTAACCTTGAAGACTTGGCAATCATTCGAGGAACATGAAGCGTGAAGACTTTTGTTTTTATAGTTTCATTTTCAATTTCTTGAGTCATAGGAAACACCGTACTATTAAAGGGGGTCGAGGAAATACTAAGGAAAAATTTCCATGTGATGCTCAACTCAAAATCCTACACCTACCAATCCCTTCGAGTGAAGCCATTGGAAATCTCATACAGTTCAGTCATATTCTTCAGTAACAGAGACGAAGTTCTTCTGGTCTATGAGGATTTGTTCTGATTGAGGAGTTAGGAAATCGCCAGTGCGAATTGCCTACACAGTGAGGAACATGATAGCCCTAAGAAATGTGAGAGTCAAAATTCTGACCGTTGCTGTGCTATGCGCCAGCTGTCCCAAAATATCTACCCACCTAACGGTCATATCATTGAAGGGCATTTATGTATTATCATGTCGGGCTGCTCCCTAGGCTATAAATAGCCGCCCCTTACAACCACTAGCTGGTTGGCTGCTCCAAGAGAAACTGAAACTTGTCATTTGAGAGCATCCCATCCTCCGAGGACTTTGAGCGAAAATCTTCAAGTGAGGAAAACCCAAACCCAACACCTACAAACCCCAAAGTGATTGAGCATCACTTAAGAGATTGATCCTGCGTGGATCGGATGCTTGTTACCTTTGAAGACTGTGCTTCTTCCAGACGGTTAGGCATCATGGTGTAGAGCATCCAAGAGGAATTGTGGATCGCCGAGTGACCTAGTCTGTGAAGGTTCGGAAGTCACCTGAAGACTTACCACGAGTGATTGGGCGAGGTCTATGTGACCTTAGCTCAAGGAGAATATCATGAGGACTGTGTGTCCGGGACTGGGTGTCCTCGAGTTTAAATACTCAGCCTCTCCAACCAGATGTACAACTGAGACAGCAGTTGGAACTGGTCTACCAAATCATTGTCTTCACCAAGCTTACTGGTTCTATTTCCTCAACTCTTTCATTTCCTCATTTCTGTTGTTGTGTGCTTGTTCATATCTGTTTGAAGACTTTGACTGAAGACGTTCTCAATTTCCTCAGTTCAATTTCTTCAGTCTGTCCGTCTTCTTGCTGTGCTATCCTATGTTTACGCTTTCTGTACTCTATGCTTGTCTTCATTCCATTATGATGACCATGCTTGTGTTCTGTTATGTTTACATTTGAGTACTTATTCCGCTGCAAGTAGTCCTTCATTTAGGAATTTCCTCGCCAGCAAATTCCTCAGTGAAGAATCCATAAAAATCGCCTATTCACCCCCCCTCTAGTCGATATAACGCACTTTCAAACCACCTTCAAAGGTGTCATACCTGGTGTAGAGGCCTATTGTACAGGCTCAATCACACTGGAAGTGGTCTTCGGATCCCCGGACAACTTCCGAAGCGAGGAGTTAATCTTCGATATCGTCCCCTTCCACAGTGGTTATCATGCATTGCTAGGACAAACCGCATCCGTACATTGCTAGGACAGTGTCAGCTAATCACTTTGTTTCTTTTTTCCTTGACTACTTATTTATTACAAATCGCATCCGTACATTCTGGTACGTTCAGTTTGCCAGGGGCTTCAGTGTACCCCATAACACGGCAAGAAAGTCCGAACACTTTCGACAGTGCGGCACCCCAAACTTATAGCATTATATGCATCAGCTCCGAATCATGTCTTGGGTCAATAGTTTGGTTGCCCGGCTCCTGTGCTTGCTACCCTACGTTCTGCTATATCGGCTAGGGTAGTAAAGGGAGAACTACTGCGATTGTGTCCTGATTCTTCCGGACAAGCACCTTAGTAGAGAAAGTCGAAAACTGACTGTCATGATGCGGCGAGAGCTGGTCGCTGTTCGAGAGGTCACAAATCCCTAAAGATTTTTTCTGCTTAATGCGAGGAATTGGTCTTTGTCCGATTTAGGCGTGTATAGTGCCCCAAGTTCGGCCTTCCGAATACTAGGGGCTATGCCAAAATTTAAAATTATAGAACTTCTATGGCTAAGTGAGGGTGATAAACTGTATAAGTCCCATTGCCTTGTTCGTCGCGCTAAAAACCTCCTTAAAGGACCAAAAACTTGGATAAAGAGTGTTTAGATTTATCCCAAACACCCCTGTGCTAGTTACATGGGGGGCAGAAGCCGACGACTTGCCAACTCTCAGATTTTGTAAACGGCCACACAGGAGGTAAAATTTTAAATCAACAAGCATTATATTGCGCAAATGAACTTGTTTCATGTTACAGGATAAAATGAATGTATTCATTCAAATATTACATCCTTCGTACACTGCTCCTCCATAAGGCGGGAGCCCTTCAGGACGCTGTCATAATATTTTTCGGGTCAGCAGTGCTCCTTGCCCTTCAGTGGCCCCTCGGTCATCAGCTTTTCGGCATCCATCTTCGCCCAGTGCACTTTTGCGCGGGCGAAGGCCATTCACGCGCCTTCAATGCAAACCGACCGCTTTATGACCTCAAGTCATGGGCAGGCACTCACGAGCCGCTTCACAAGACCGAAGTAGCTGTTGGGCATAGGTTTGGCAGGCCATAGCCGGACTATGAGGTCCTTCATGGCCAGTTCGGCTGCCTTGTGCAGCTCGACCAGTTGCTTCAGCTGGTCTCTCAAGGGCATCGGATGTTTTGTCCCAAGATACTGAGTGTCGGTGTCAAAACCGGCGGATCTCGGGTAGGGGGTCCCGGACTGTGCGTCTAGGCGGATGGTAACAGGAGACAAGGGACACGATGTTTTTTACCCAGGTTCGGGCCCTCTCGATGGAGGTAAAACCCTACTCCTGCTTGATTAATATTGATGATATGGGTAGTACAAGAGTAGATCTACCACGAGATCAAGGAGGCTAAACCCTAGAAGCTAGCCTATGGTATGATTGTTGTAATGTATGTTGTCCTACGGACTAAAGCCCTCCGGTTTATATAGATACCGGAGAGGGCTAGGGTTACACAGAGTCGGTTACAATAGTAGGAGATCTACGTATCCGTATCGCCAAGCTTTCCTTTCACGCCAAGTAAAGTACCTTCCGGACACGAGCCGGAGTCTTCAATCTTGTATCTTCGTAGTCTTGGAGTCCGGCGGACATTGATAGTCCGGCTGTCCGAACACCCCCTAGTCCAGGACTCCCTCAGTAGCCCCTGAACCAGTCTTCAATGACGATAAGTCCGGCGTGCATAATGTTCGGCATTGCAAGGCGGGTTCCTCCCTTGAATAATCCAGAGAAGATAATGAACACCAGGATAGTGTCCGGCTCTGCAAAATAAATTCCACATTCCACCGTAGAGAGAATAAAATGTACACTTAGTTCAATCTGCTGACGTATTATGCGGCGTGACATCACACCGCCACCAGGCCTCTATTTGAATCATTATACCACCTCAGCATGTTTAGCGAAGCGGTTTCCTTGGCACGTCTTGTCGAAGCAGAGATCGTGTTCCCCTTATTCCGGGATTCTCATCAATACGTGCGTGGGTAACCCAACCGCGCAATCAACGGTGGTGCTTGGGAGATAAGCGAGTTTTACCAGGCCGGCGGGGGACACATAGTTTTGTCCGCCTATATATAAGGGATAAGGATTCACCTTCTCACCTACGCCTTCTTCCTCCTTTGCTTATCAATCCCCGCGAATTCAAGCTCCAACGCCCGAACTCGTGCATCTCACCTCGACCTTCTCCGAATATGACTGGAGTGGGAGGCAAATGGTTAGCCTCCACCGTCAAGGAGGAGGACATAACCAAACTGCACAGCGCCGGATACCTTTCCGGCGATATCGCGCATCGGCTGCCCGACACGGGCCCATGTAGGATTTCAACGGGGAAGACGATGCTACCCGGCACGGCCGCAAAGGGCCGGATTCGACCGAGGATCTGGCAAAGATCCTGTCCAGCCTGTACAAGGGGGAGAAGGAGGATTTCCTTCGAACAAACCCTTTGAATGAGTTTTCCATGATCAACCCCAGAGGATGGGTAAGTGAACACCTTGAAGGGCCCAACCCATGCTTTCGAAGTTTAAGCTTCTTACATTATGTCTTCGGTGCGGGATCTACGCCGGACTGTGGAGGACATGGTAAGTCCTGCTCCGCAACCCGAGGATCCAGAAGGATCCCTGGATCCGGCCTCCGAAGAGGACCCGGATATCGAGGTGGAGCTGATCGACGGGGTGTATCACCAGCTCAGCATAGACAATGCTTTGGTCGCCATTACGGCGGACTACCCCGGGCTAAGTCCGGCTTCCCAGGTGACCGCGACCGAAGTCCGGACACCATTATCTCATCCCTTCCCATTTCTGGCCTTCACGAACGATGGTATTTTGCAGGAAGCGCCTTTACGGCAGGAAGCCGAGCCCGCGGCGGCCGACCAACAGAGGTCAGTCCGAACCAGCAGGCGGAAAAGGAGCGCAATGCGGACGGAAACGTCGCCGCAAAGGTATAGATCGTATTTGAATTTTTAGGGCAACGTTCCGAGGAAACGTCTGAGTGCCCATGATTTCTGTAGGAGAAAAAGCGCTCGCCGGACCGTGAGCGCAGGAATTGCCAATCCGACCAACACCGGCCAGGCCCCAGCGCCCGGCCTGGAGGGGGAGGAAAGCGCAAGACGCGAGCCGGATCCTTCTCCAACGGAGGATACCGACAGACTGTCCGCCACCAAGTCTGAGGTGGAGAGCGCCATGAACCATAGGCGCCGCCGGACAGTATTTCAAGAAGCGTGCTTTTCCCCTAAGGCATTGGATGCCTTTAACGCAGGGGACGCGCATCTCCGTGCTGCTCAAAATGGTTTTACCAGAGCCACGGAGCAGTATGTGAAAGACATACGGGTAAGGAAATTTTAATGGTTGTATATACCAGTAGCCCCCGAGACTTAAATTAGTTATGCTAACTGATTTAAGGATCATTGTAAATTTCAGGCACTTAACGAGAAGAACGCCCAGCTGTCTCGGGAGCTGCAAGATTGCAAGGCCCAACTTGAGGCCGCACTTGCTGCCACAGGAGGAGACGGAAAGACCCCTCCTGGTAACACATTTTTATAAATACAAGCGCTGTGCGGCGTGCGTGCGAGTCTAATAATGACATTTGCAGGTACCGCCGGACAAGATCCGGATAGGCAAGCATTGCTACGCCAGCTAAAGGTCGGCGAGAGTGTGCTGAATAGAGTTCAGCAGGAAAGGAACAAGCTCCAAGATGCCAACGCCAAGCTCGGAGAAGAGCTAAAAGGCGTACAGGCCGAGCTGTCCGGCTCCGTTAAGGAGAACCAGCGGCTTCGTCGCAGCATTTATAGTAAGTGCTTGAGCGAACTCTTTTGAAAAGAAGAGTCCGGCGAGGAAGCGTTTTGACATGATATGTCTTGTAGGTATACTCACGGGTCGTCCTGCAGAGGAGATGCCCATATCAATGGGTGATCAACTTCCCGAACTGTTGCAACTACTCGAACGAGTTCGGCAGGCAATGAGCGGCGTCGTTCAGGCTTTATGGCCAGCCCTCACCCTACCCGAGAGCCTCGGGGAGCTTGCGGAGAAGCTGCAGGGAGTGCGGCAGCGCTTCCGTTTGTGGAAGATTTCGGCTTGCCGTCAAGGTGCGAGGGAGGCTTGGGCCATGGTGAAGACGCGGTACAAGAGGGCAGATCCCAACCATATGGCCGAAGTTGGACCAGTGGGGCCCGACGGGAAGGAGATCCCTATGAGTTTAGTGTATAGCCAAGTAGAGTTGGCTGCTAAATTTTCCCAACAGGACTGTAAATTAGACAGCCTGTTAGACGGGATTGAGGAGGAATACAATCAATAAATTTGACAATGTATGTTATCCTTTAAAGTGACATGTGAAATGCCTTCTAGCCGGATTGTAGATCGTTTGTCTTTGCCGACCTTTTCGCTTCGACCTCGGGACCCTAGAGTCCGGAGTGTGTCCGAATACCTTTTTGGTTAAGAAACAACCGTGGTATGCATGGAGACCAGGCGTAGGGGTCATTAGTGCTTTATCAGACAAGTGCCCAACTAGTTATGTTATATTACATGGTTAGTAAGAAACATCTTCCAGGGAGAATAGTTCCGTTAAGGGTTCCTTTCGCTAGGAGGCATGCCCTAAAGTGCATGTCCGGACTGCAAAGAAAGCAGTAAAACATCTGGGGGCAAATAGATAAATAGGTAAAAAGTCATCTTTTAAGTCACCGAACGAATATTCCCTTAAGAACGCTAGCTTTCGGCTTCACCCAGTCTGAGGTACACATCCGGCTGACCCGGCAGTAACAATCGCAGAGGTGCTCCCTTTACCTCCTAGCCGAACAATCGGGAACGTAGGGGTAAGCACAGGAGCCAGGCAACCCAGCTTGGCCAAAACTTAAGTCATATCGATGCATATAATGGCGAGTAAAAGGTACATGTGGAAGCTTGACACATGTACTGGGTATAAAACCCGTATAATTGAGCTTCTGTAAAAGAAGCCCCCAGGAATAATGAGTGCGGATGGCACATCATGCGCCATGAGCAACGCTTGTTTAATTTAAAATATTACCTTCTGTGCGGCCGTTTGTAAAATCTGAGAGATGGCAAGTCGTTAGCTTCAGCCCCCAAGCCACGAGTGCTGGGGTGTTCGGGATAAACTTGAGCACTCTTGTTCCCATTTTTGGGTCCATCTAGGGAGGCGCTCGACACGACGAACAAGGCAACCGGACTTATAATGCTCGAACACTCTCACTTAGCCATAGAATTCTATAATTTTAAATTTCGGCGAAGCCCCTGGTATTCAGAAGACCGAATCCGGGGCGCTATCCACGCCTTCATTGGACATTATCCGGAACTTCGCTCGAAGCGGCGTGAGTCTTTAAGGACCCGAAAAAACCTCTCGAACAACGACCAGTCTGTCGCCTTATCATGCCGGTCAGTTTTAGCTTTCTCCACTGAGGCGTTAACCCGGCTCAACCGGGGTGCAATCGCAGTGGTTCTCCCAGTGCTACCTTAGCCGACAGAACGGAAACATAAGGTGCCAAACATGGGAGCCGGGCAAACCCAACTATTGACCCAAGACATGATTCGGAGCCAATTCATATAATGCTATAAGTTCGGGGTGCCGCACTTGTGAAAGTGTTCGGACTTTATCACACCATAAAGTGGGGAACATAAGCCCCTGGTGTATTATGCCGTACCAAAATATACGGGTGCCAGATGTCATATAATGAGCATATATATATATATATAATGTAATGCAATTGCGATCATAAAGGTGCTGCATTATTGATGAAAGAAAAAGTCTGCTAGTAGAGCGGACTGATACAAATAGTGCGGTAAGCAAGGGATTTGGACTAAATAAACATGTCCCCCTCCAGGGATGGGCTGCGGATTTGGTGTATATAATTGAATTTAATGCTCGTAATTGAGACCACCTGAGTGTTCGACGCGGCCTTCTTTAGTCCCTGACTATTGCATCATGAGTTCGGCAGGTTCACCGCCGGACAGGGCTTCTGGTTAACAGAGTCCTGTGTACAAAAAATAAGAAAAATAATAATAATAAAAAAGAGGCACATTTGCGAGCCCCTGGTGTGGTCGAACCGCACTCTGGGTCCGTTGTGATCGTGCCCCCTCCCCTGTGCCCATGGTATCTCCAAAGCGTAATGATGTACGCGGAGTGTTATTCTTGCGATCATACGCGGGCGAGGGTTGGGGCCGCATTGCTACGCGTGCTCTGATCACGCCAGGTGGTCTTGGTTGATATTTCTCCGGGCGCGCTTTGCTGTATCCGGCCGTTTAACGGCCGGGCTCGAGAATTGCCTTAAAAGGCTGCTCTGTACTTCTGCCGCGAGAGCCGCTGTGTGTTCCTCCGTTCGGAGGGAGCGTTCCGTATTTCCATTGACCGTGATGACTCCACGAGGGCCTGGCATCTTGAGCTTTAGGTATGCATAGTGCGGCACCGCGTTGAATTTGGAAAACGCGGTTCGTCCGAGCAGAGCGTGATAGCCGCTGCGAAACGGGACTATGTCGAAGACTAACTCTTCGCTCCGGAAATTATCCGGGGATCCGAAGACCACTTCCAGTGTGACTGAGCCTGTACAATTGGCTTCCACTCCTGGTATGACACCTTTAAAGGTTGTATTTGTAGGTTTAATCCTTGATGGGTCTATGCCCATTTTGCGCACTGTATCCTGATAAAGCAGGTTCAGGCTGCTGCCGCCATCCATCAGGACTCTCGTGAGGTGAAACCCATCAGCGATTGGGTCTAAGACCAATGCGGCGAATCCGCCATGGCGTATGTTGGTCGGATGGTCTCTTCGATCGAAAGTGATCGGACAAGAGGACCATGGGTTGAACTTTGGGGCGACTGGCTCCATCGCATAGATGTCCCTTAGTGCGCGTTTCCTCTCCCTCTTGGGTATATGGGTCGCGTATATCATATTCACCATCCGTACTTGTGGAGGAAAACCCTTCTGTCCTCTGTTGTTCGGCGGCCGGGTCTCTTCCTCGTCGTCGCTATTTAGCCCCTTGTCATTGTTTTCGGCAATTAACTTGCCGGCCTGCTTGAATACCCAGCAATCTCTATTGGTGTGGTTAGCTGGCTTTTCAGGGGTGCCATGTATCTGGCATGAGCGGTCGAGTATTCGGTCCAAATTGGACGGACCCGGAATGGTTCTTTTGAATGGCTTCTTCCGTTGACCGGGTTTAGAGCCTCGGAATCCGGCATTGACTGCCGTATCCTCCTTATCATCGCCGTTAATTCGGCGCTTGTTTTTATTTCGACGTGACCTGCCGTTGTTGTCCTTAGTATTCGGACTGCCAGAATTTTTACGGAGATTGTTGCTGCGGGCTAGCCAGCTGTCCTCTCCCGCACAAAAGCGGGTCATTAACGATGTGAGGGCTGCCATGGATTTCGGCTTTTCCTGCCCGAGGTGCCGGGCTAGCCATTCGTCCCGGATATTATGTTTGAAGGCCGCAAGGGCCTCTGCGTCCGGACAATCGACGATTTGATTTTTCTTTGTCAAGAACCGTGTCCAGAATTGCCTGGCCGATTCGTCTGGCTGCTGAATGATGTGGCTGAGGTCATCGGCGTCTGGTGGTCGCACATATGTGCCTTGGAAGTTATCAAGGAATGCGGCCTCCAGGTCCTTCCAACACCCAATTGACTCTGCTGGCAAGCTGTTAAGCCAATGCCGAGCTGGTCCTCTAAGCTTGAGTGGGAGGTACTTTATGGCGTGGAGATCGTCGCCGCGGGCCATATGGATGTGGAGAAGATAGTCTTCAATCCACACCGCGGGGTCTGTTGTGCCATCGTAAGATTCGATGTTTACGGGTTTAAACCCTTCGGGGATCTGATGATCCATTACTTCATCAGTGAAGCATAACGGGTGTGCGGCGCCCCTGTATTGAGAAATATCACGACGCAGCTCGAGAGAGCGCTGTCTGCTGTGTTCGGCCCGGCCGGGGTAATTCTATCCGGCAGGACGGTATTCATCATGGGTCGTAGGGCGCCCACGTGATCCATAGATGGATCGGGATTGCCTTGCTTTGTCCTCCAATATGTCTCGCAAGTCCGGCGCGTTCCCTCTTGGCTTCGTACTATTGGAGCGATGTCGGGGTATGGTCTTGGCTGGGGGCCTGGATGCCTCTCTGTCACGACCACGGGGTGGTCGGTCAGCCATATCGTGCGCTGGTGATGGATGTACGTATGCTTCCTCCTCTAATCGGGGAGGCAGCTTGCGTTTTGGGTAACTTTTGGAGGGACGTTCGAGTTTATACTCTTCAGCCGCGAGGACCTCGGTCCATCGATCGGCCAGCAGGTCCTGATCAGCTTGAAGCTGCTGCTGCTTTTTCTTTAGGCTGTTTGCTGTGGCGATAAGCCTGCGCTTGAAGCGCTCTTGTTCAACGGGATCCTCGGGTACGACGAATTTGTCATTGTTGAGGCTCGCTTCGTCTTCGGAGGGAGGCATATAATCATGATCCTCAACCTCTTCATCTGTCGCCCCCTCATGAGGGCTTGCTTCTGCATCCTCCTGCGCTGAGTCTTGCGGGAGGGGATTGTCTTCGGCACTCTCTGGAGTGTTATTATCTCCTGTGCCGGAATCTCTGTTTTTGCTGTGGCGAGATTTAGAGCGGCGCCGCTGACGCCGGCGCTTGGGCTGTTTCTTTAAGGAATCTGCCTCCGATGTTCCTTCGTCGTCCCCATCTTTTGGGGTATCCACCATGTATACGTCATATGACGAGGTGGCCTTCCAGTGCCCTGTGGGCGCTGGTTCCTGTTCGTCTCCGGCATCGTCTTCCATAGCGTCGATGTCTTCGGAGTCGTAGTCTAGCACGTCGGTTAAATCGTCGACAGTGGCTACAAAGTGGGTGGTGGGTGGGCTCTGAATTTCTTCGTCGTCCGCATCCCAACCATCCTGGCCATAATCCGGCCAGGACTCTCCCGATAACGAGAGATGCTTTAGTGAGTTTAAGGTATCGCCGAAAGGCGAGCATTGAAAGATGTCCGCGGCGGTGAATTCCATAACCGGCACCCAATCTGAATCGATTGGTAGGGACGCGGGAGGTTCGGAGTCCGGCGAGGAGTCCGGCGCCTCGGAATCACGAGTTTCGCAGGGGACAAGATTGGTGTTCGGCTCCATCGCCGTGGATGTTGAAGCCCCTGGGGCGGCGTCTATCCACCAGCCCTTGATCTGGGCGATCGGCTCCGGGCTAATGGCCGGAGTGGATTCGTGTGCGGCCACCAAAGCACTGTTCAGCGGCAGAGCTAGATCATGCCCATCGTCACAGTGCGGCGCGCTTGGCTGTGGCTCGAGTCCATCGAGGATCAAATCTCCTCGGACATCGGCCGTGAAGTTTAAGCTTCCAAATCTGACCTGACGGCCAGGGGCGTAGCTTTCGATCTGCTCCAGATGACCAAGTGAATTGGCCCGCAGTGCGAAGCCGCCGAATACGAAGATTTGTCCGGGGAGAAAAGTCTCACCCAGGACAGCGTTGCAGGTTGAAGATGCCATCAAGCCTATCGGTGACGACACAGAGGAACTCTCAATGAAAGCACCAATGTCGGTGTCAAAACCGGCGGATCTCGGGTAGGGGGTCCCGGACTGTGCGTCTAGGCGGATGGTAACAGGAGACAAGGGACACGATGTTTTTTACCCAGGTTCGGGCCCTCTCGATGGAGGTAAAACCCTACTCCTGCTTGATTAATATTGATGATATGGGTAGTACAAGAGTAGATCTACCACGAGATCAAGGAGGCTAAACCCTAGAAGCTAGCCTATGGTATGATTGTTGTAATGTATGTTGTCCTACGGACTAAAGCCTTCCGGTTTATATAGATACCGGAGAGGGCTAGGGTTACACAGAGTCGGTTACAATAGTAGGAGATCTACGTATCTGTATCGCCAAGCTTGCCTTTCACGGCAAGTAAAGTACCTTCCGGACACGAGCCGGAGTCTTCAATCTTGTATCTTCGTAGTCTTGGAGTCCGGCGGACATTGATAGTCCGGCTGTCCGAACACCCCCTAGTCCAGGACTCCCTCACTGAGACCAGAACAACTTCTTCGTCAAGCTCCCTTCTTCGGCTTGGTAGAACTCTACGGCATCAGATATGTTGCGCGATAGATCTGCGAACGCTCCTGGAGAGCTCCAAATTCGGGTAAGTAAAAGGAAAGTCTCCTTCACATGCTTACTTTGCATAATGAATGCCTTACCCGCCGCAATCTTCTTGGCCGCCTGAATCTCCTGGAGGGCCTTCTAGGCTTCGGCTCTGGCGTCTTGCACGCTCTGGAGGGCCTTAGCAAGCTCGGACTCTTGAGTCTTAGAGTCACGCTCCAAGGACTCGTATTTCTGGACGAAATCCTGGTGCTCTTGCTGGACCTCGTTGACCCGGGCCTCTTGCTTCTCGCGCTCGGTGCGTTCCTTGGCCGCTTTGTCTTTGGCCTCGGTCAGCGCCTTCTTAAGGGCCGCCACTTCGGTCATGGCCCCTATTAAAGTTCATGACGCTTCTATTAGCAGAAGCCATATATCCTTTATCAATATATAGATGGGGTATTGCGTACCTCGACTTTCCTTGAGCTGCCTCTTCATGAGGCCGAGCTCTCCCTCGGTCCGCTCCAGGTCCTGCTTTAGTCCAAAGACCTCCGCAGTACGAGCGGCAGCGGCCAGCAGCGACGCCTACTTATTCACATAAGACATCTTTTGTTAGACTCCTGCGAACATTAATTGATCCTCTGTTCGGCTTTTCTTTCCAAACACCAAACAGAGCATCAGGGGCTACTATCTATATCGTGATACTCTCTCACAATTTTATTACTTACCTCAAAGCCTGTTAGGAGGCTAGCGCAGGTTTCTGTCAATCCGCTTTTGGCGGAACGGACCTTCTCAATCACCGTACTCATAAGAGTACGGTGTTCTTCATCAATGGAAGCGTCGCGAAGCGCTTCCAGCAAGTTGTCTGATGCCTCTGGATGGACAGAGGCCATCGGTACAGGTGGCTCGCCCCCCTTAGAGAGAGGCTGCATGCCTGAATTCGGAACCACTTGGGTTTCCGGAGCCGTATTCGGCTAGGGGCCAAACTTGCTGCGGCCCCCATTATTGGAGTCCATGGGGGTCTTCCCCCATGTGCTCGGCGACTGGGATTTCGCCTGGGGTTGTCTCCAGAACTGTCTTCCCTTGGCCCGGTATCCTTTGAGACAACACCTCGATGTCGTCCGCGGGCCTGGGGGAGGAGACTGTCGGGAGTGAATTGTTGTTCATCGCCGACAGGCCTAGAGACCCCTCCGAAGAGGATACATCGATGTTGGATTTGGCCGGACTGCAAATACATGTCTGGCATGACAAGAAGCAGTAAAACAAAAATACCAGAAGTATTATAGTGTTCGGATACTTACGACTTAGCCAGGGGCTTGTCCCTAGGCTCCCACTCCTCGCCGCTGTTGGTGGCTGCGGTGGAGTGGTCCTGAAGGAAGGTCTTTCCCTTCTTGAACACCTCGCCCTCCCCTTGCGGGGCGGCCTTCCTCTTTTTTCTCCCCCCGGTAGGGGGGGAGGGATTTCCTCTTCCTCCTCGTCTTCGGAGGAGGAGTGTGTCTCAATATCTTCGGACGTCATGTCTGATGTAACCTTGCGCCGGAGACCTTCTCTGGTCCCCATGGTCGTCTTCTTGGCCTTCTTCTCCGGCACCTCATAGGGCGCCGGAAACAACATCTTCGTTAGAACAGGCGATTCTGGTTCTTCAGGTAGCGGGGCCGGACAGTCGATCTGCTCTGCTATCGCTGCCCAAGCCTGTAAAATCGGCATGGAGGCTTAGATTCCTCTCGTGGATGTGCTGGTAAAAGGCATATCTTACAAAACATGAAAACTTACCGGGTTGGCTCGGCGTTTCACGCTAAGTCCGCGATCTTCGGTTATGGGTGGTTGTATCTCGTTGGCCTTGAATAGCACTTTCCAGACGTCTTCGTGCATCATGCCGAAGAGCTCTCGCAGCGTCTGGTGTTCAGCCGGGTCGAACTCCCACAGATTGCAAACCCGTCTCTGGCACGGAAGAATCCGGCGGAAGAGCATAACCTGGACCACATTGACGAGCTTGATTTTCTTGCCTATCATATTTTTGACGCAGGTCTGTAGTCCGGTCAGTTCTTCCGCTGAGCCCCAGGCTAAGCCCTTCTCTTTCCAGGAGGTAAGCCGCATGGGGATGCCGGAGCGAAATTCGGGGGCCGCCGCCCAGTTAGCGTCGCGCGGCTCGGTGATGTAGAACCACCCCGATTGCCACCCCTTCACGGTCTCCACAAAGGAGCCTTCGGGCCAGGTGAAATTGGGCATCTTGCCCACCATGGCGCCCCCCCACTCCGCTTGTTGGCCGCCCACCACCTTTGGCTTCATGTTGAAGGTCTTCAGCCATAGCCCGAAGTGGGGTGTGATGCGGAGGAAGGCCTCGCACACGACGATAAACGCCGAGATGTTGAGGATGAAGTTGGGGGCCAGATCATGGAAGTCCAGCCCATAGTAGAACATTAGTCCGCAGACGAACGGGTGGAGGGGAATCCCAGCCCGCGGATGAAATGAGAGAGGAATACTACCCTTTCCTGGGGCTTCGGGGTAGGGATGATCTGCCCTTCGGCCGAAAGCCGATGCGCGATGTCTGCGGACAAGTATCCGGCCTCCCGAAGCTTCTTGATGTCCTCCTTCGTGACGGAGGAGGCCATCCACTTGCCTCCCGCTCCGGACATGTTCGAAATGGTTTTTGCGGAGAAGGTGAAAGCTTGGGCGCTGGAGCTCGAGAGTGGATGAGCAGAGGAAGAAGAAGGCGTGGGTGAAAAAGGGGAGTCTTTGTCTCCTTATAAAGGCAGCAGATCGTGCGCCTCCTTGCTTGCCCTAGAAACTCGCTTATTCCCCAAGCACCAAGCTAATGGCACGGTTGGGTTACCCACGCGCGTATTGATGAGGATCCTGTGATAAGGGGACACGATCTCTGCTTCGACAAGACGTGCCAATAAAACCGCCTCGCAAGATGTGCAGCAGCAGGTTGCGAAAACGGGTCAAATAATGACCGGGCCACGGCGTGATGTCATGCTGTGAAAAAAGTTGTCAGCACATTAGATTCGTGGAATACTATGCACTCTACGGTGGTATGTGGAATTTTTTTTGCAGAGCCGGACACGATTCTTGTGTTCAAATCTACTTTGGAGTATTCGGAGAAGGAACCCGCCTTGCGATGCCGAAGACAATCTGCGCGCCGGACTCATCGTCATTGAAGCCTGGTTGAGGGGCTACTGAGGGAGTCCTGGATTAGGGGATCCTCGGACGGCCAGACTATATGCTTATGCCGGACTATTGGACTATGAAGATACAAGATTGAAGACTCTGTTCCGTGTCCGGGTGGGACTCTCCTTTGCGTGGAAGTCAAGCTTGGCAATTCGGATATGTAGATTTCCTTCTCTGTAACCGACTCTGTGTAACCCTAGCCCCCTCCGGTGTCTATATAAACTGGAGGGTTTAGTCCGTAGAACAACAATCATAATCATAGGCTAGCTTCTAGGGTTTAGCCTCTACGATCTCGTGGTAGATCAACTCTTGTAATACTCATATCATCAAGATCAATTAAGCAGGAAGTAGGGTATTACCTCCATCGAGAGGGCCCGAACCTTGGTAAACATAGTGTCCCCTGCCTCCTGTTGCCATTAGCCTTAGACGCACAGTTCGGGACCCCCTACCCGAGATCCGCCGGTTTTGACACCGACACTTACCGGGCCAGGGTAACGCACACCCATAACCTTCCCCCGTTGGAGGCATCGGTGAGAGACATGACAATAGACTGCATTAGGGCCTTCCCATAAAGGCAAATGTGGTTGCAATGGAAAAGCCCGGTTTGGTGGCACCTGACCAACTTAATGACGGAATTTATCCCCAAGGTAGATCTGATACTCCAATATCATCATATCCAAACTCATACTTCAAAACA
Organism: Triticum timopheevii; assembly: GCA_963921465.1. Taxonomy (NCBI): domain Eukaryota; kingdom Viridiplantae; phylum Streptophyta; class Magnoliopsida; order Poales; family Poaceae; genus Triticum; species Triticum timopheevii. The sequence goes on along the minus strand of OY997266.1, from coordinate 417,665,876 downwards.
TAACGTCAACTACCATCATGATGAAATAATATTAGCCACTAAAAATCCAATGGCAACATGATATCCATCAACTGCAGTCATATATCATAGTAATCCAAACAGTAGCATGGCAATAGCAAGATCAAAAACAACTCCGAAGAATGCCATTCTCAAAGTCATATAGCTAAAGCAATATTTTAGGCAAGTTTAAATGAGTAAACCATGTCACTGCATTGCATTCATACAAATGGAGGGTGTTGCTTGCCTAGAAGGGATGGATTCACCGAGGAGAAGTGCGAGAAACTCGCAGAAAGAATCGCCAAAAAACATTCTCTCTCGGAGGGGGCTGATTAAGAGAAAGGGCAAAATGGTCATTTTCAGAATATTAAAACATGGTGAAAATGATTCCATCGGAATGGGCTCGACAAAACGAGGAAGTGGGCTTTGGAATCACCTCATTTGGAGTCTCGGGTAAAAAGATACGGACGGTAAAAAGATACGGACGTTTAAAGCTCAGGGACCCATCTGTAACAAAAGTATTCACAAACAAGTCCCTGGCTGATTAAACTAAACGTGCCTTTCTCATAAATACGCTTTTTAGAAGAGAAAATGTATTCTGACCCGAAGAACAACTGAGTGCGCTTTAGCGAGGGAAGACGTATTCCGAAGAATACGCCTCCACTTAAGTGATGTGGCAAGGCGGGGCCAGGCGTTGTGCCGCTTACAGGTGGGTCCAGCGTATCTCTTCTCTCTCCTCCCGCCTCCATCTTCTTCCCGCGACGCTCGGACACAGCACAGAGGTGAGGTCGCCAGCGCCGGCGAGAGCTCGGTCAACTCCAACAACCGTTCGGGATGCTGAAACCACTGGCGGACTTGGGAGAGAGCGCCGCATCCGTCTCGGCTGTAAACGGACGCCGAGGAGGGTAGTAGGGGCCGCAGCATTGGTGACCGTGGAAAAGGCCGTCGGCCATGGTGGTAGACGGAGATTTGGTTGCTCCGGGGAGAAATTGAGGAGGTGGGAAGGGTCGGTGGGTCTAGGGGATGCCTTTGGTGGTGGTGGAAGAGGGAATGGGACTCCGGGCCACCAGAATTTAGGAGGTGGGCCACGGCGGCCATGACGGCGACGGAGGAGCACGAGGGCTCCGAGAGCTCGGGGAGGAGGCTGGGGAGGGCTCTAGGTGGGAGGTGAGCTTGATGGGGAGGCGAGAAGTGGCCGGGGTGGTTTAAATAGCCGTGGCCGAAGCTTCCCGAGCTTGGGTGCCGCCAACGGCGCATGGGCCTGTTGCGGTGATGGCTGCGAGCGTCACGGGGCAACGGAGAAGACAATAGAGTTCAGGGTGTAAAAGTGATTGAAGCGTATGCGTTCGCAGGGACGCGTTGCATGTTATTTATAGAACAGAATACAGGATCGGTAGTTCAGGTTGTTGGCGGATTGATCCTCAAGCTAAGGTCTATACAAGATAGAGATCAATCCTAACCAACCTAAACTACCTAGAGTACAACGCACGCAACACATACACGCGTACGTGGTTTATACACCATCACGTACGTATACATTACATTATCTAACACTCCCCCTCAATCATAACTTACCAAGTTGAGATTGCTCTTGAAGTCTTCCAATTTACGCCATGATAGGGCTTTGGTGAAGCCATCTGCAACTTGATCATTGGTGGGAATGAAACGAATGTCCAGTAGCTTCTTGGCTACTCTTTCTCTCACAAAGTGATAGTCCACTTCAATATGTTTCGTCCTTGCATGAAATACTGGGTTTGCTGAAAGGTAAGTGGCACCAATATTATCACACCAAAGACATGCAACTGGTGAGTGTATCACACCTAACTCTTTTAGTAGAGTTTGAACCCATATAATTTCAGCTGTGGCATTTGCTAATGCCTTGTATTCTGCCTCAGTACTAGACCTTGATACTGTTGCTTGTTTGCGAGCGCTCCAAGATATCAAGTTGGGTCCAAAGAAAACAGCAAAGCCACCTGTGGACCTTCTGTCATCTGCACATCCTGCCCAATCTGCATCTGAAAAGGCACTCACCAATGTAGAGCTTGACTTGGAAAATTTCAGCCCAGTACTCATGGTTCCTCTGAGATATCTAAGAATTCTCTTTACTGCAGTCCGATGTTCAAGGGTAGGAGAATGCAAGAATTGACATACTTTATTAACAGAGAAGGATATATCAGGCCTTGTCAAAGTCAAGTACTGCAATGCACCTACCACACTTCTGTAATTTGTAGAATCATGAGCTCCCAAGATTTCACCATTTTCCTTGGAGAGCCTTTCGGATGTGGACAGAGGCATGTTTGACACTTTGCAATTCATCATACCAGCACGTTTTAATACATCTGATACATATTTTTCTCGAGTTAGAAGTATACCATCCTTGACCTTCTTCACCTCTATTCCCAAGAAATAGTGCAAGTCACCGAGATCTTTTAAGGCAAAATCCCTTCTGAGATCTTCCAACAATGCTGTAGTTCCCTCCTGTGAAGAGCTAGCAACAATAATGTCATCGACATACACAAGCATAAAGATGGTGATCTTGCCTCTGCTATAAAAGAATAATGATGTGTCGGCCTTTGATGGTCTGAAGCCAACCTTTTGAAGTTTTTCACTTAACCTAGAATACCATGCTCTAGGTGCTTGTTTCAACCCATACAAGGACTTGTCAAGCTTACACACATAGTGTTGCTTGTTTTCCACCTCATACCCAGGGGGTTGTCTCATATACACTTCTTCCTCTAGAACGCCATGAAGGAACGCATTCTGCACATCCAACTGACGAAGACTCCATCCTTTTGATACTGCAATAGATAGAACAAGTCTGACAGTAGCAGCTTTAACAACTGGACTGAAGGTGTCCTCGTAGTCAATGCCATATCTTTGTTTAAAACCTTTTGCAACTAACCTGGCTTTGTATCTATCTATTTCTCCTGTAGCCTTTCTTTTAACTCTATAAACCCATTTGCAATCAATAATATTTCTGCCCTTGGCCGGAGGAACTAGGTGCCAAGTTTTGTTTTTGATTAATGCACTATATTCCTCATCCATTGCATTTTTCCATTGTTTACTTTCAAAGGCTTCATGTAGACTATGCGGTTCTTCTGTAGTAGCAAGACCAGCAAACTTTGTTTTACCATACCTGACCGTACCATCTGTACGCACCTTGGGTTTTGCAATGCCATGCTGAGAGCGCGTACGTCGATTTTGTTCGGGTGCGGCCACGGTTGATGTAGACGATCCCGCAGCTGGCACAGAAGATCCCACCGGATCTGTCGCAGAGGAGCCAGGGGCACCCGATCCAAGACGGATCTCGACAGGATCAGCGGGCGCGCCCGATCCGAGGCGGATCCCGGCAGAATCAGCGGCAGCGGCAGACCCAGAGATGCTGTTGTCGAGGGCCCGCCGTTCCCCTGCGTCAGCGCACGATGCAGAGGCCGCCACCTGGCGGCTCGGAGAGGCCGCCGTACCGCCCCTGGACCCGCCTGATCCGGAGTGCGCTGGGGGGCTGCTCCCGGCGGGCCCGCAGTCAGCGTCACCGGGCGAAGTCGGGCGTGGGGGCGAGCGCGTGGGCCGGTCGCTGTCGCTGTCGCGCGTGGGCGAGCGCGTGGACCAGCTGTTGTCCCCACCTGCAGGCGCGGCGGTCGAGAGATTTCGCTCGGGATCGCCGCCTGCAGAACTGCCGCTGCCAGCGCCTGGATCCTCCTCGTGTTCCGCGTCAGGCTGTGGCTGCATAAAATCATGACACACAACAGGATTTCCTCCAAAGTTGATGGCAGGATTTGCATGAAAATTAACCAACGGGTTAGCACTAATTTCATCCCCATGATCAAGAGGCTCATTAGTGACAGAATTTTCAGGAAGAAGAAGAACTTCTGCCCTAAGGAGAGCACCGGCATTGGGGTTTAGTGAGGCAAAAGGAAACACTGTTTCGTCGAACACAACGTCACGAGATATATAAACCCGTCCGGCAGCTACATCCAAACACTTGAACCCTTTATGGAGATTGCTATAACCAAGAAAAACACAACGTTTGGAGCGGAATTCAAGCTTCTTGGAGTTGAATGGGCAGAGATTAGGCCAACAAGTGCACCCAAAAGTGCGGAGAGCATGATAGTTTGGCTTTTTTGGAACAATCGTTCGAGAGGTGTTTCAAGATTTATCACCTTACTGGGGGTTCTGTTGATAAGGTAGGTGGTAGCTATAAAAGCCTCATCCCAAAATTTTAAGGGCATGGAGGCATGTGCTAATAATGAAAGTCCTACTTCCACAAGATGTCGATGTTTTCTTTTGGCCGACCCATTTTGCTGGTGCGCATGAGGGCAGGAGACATGATGAGTGATGCCAATTTGCCGAAAAAAGGAGTTTAGACGCTCATACTCACCACCCCAATCTGTTTGCATGGTGATGATTTTACGATTAAAGCGTCGTTCAACAAGAGCTTGGAATTCATGAAATATTTTGAACACTTCAGACTTATGTTTAAGGATGTAAATCCAAGTGAACTTGCTGAAATCGTCAATGAAACTCACATAATAATTCTTTCTATTAATAGAATCTCGGGCAGGCCCCCATACATCAGAAAAAACTAGCTCTAAAGGAGCATTGAAACACTACTGGAGTTTGGATAGGGGAGTTGGTGACTTTTGCCTTTTTGGCAAGCATCACATATACTCTCTTTATTTAACTCATTGTTTGAAAAGGAAATTTTATTCTTTCTAAGGACGTGTTGAACGATTGTTGATGAAGGGTGACCTAATCGGCTGTGCCACCTTGATGGAGAGACCTTGGTGGCACCAAACGCCTGCCTGCCCGAGCTCAAAGGTGCGGATGAAAGGGGATAGAGGCCACCCCTACATCTGCCTTGCAGAAGGGTTTTCTTCGTTGCCTTGTCCTTGACAAAGAAATAGTGTGGATGAGTTTCAAGAAAGGCATGATTGTCATGAGATAATTGATGAGCAGAGATCAAGTTTTTGGTTGCCTTAGGAACATGCAATATGTCTTTAAGATGAAGATTGCGAGTGGGGGTATGAATATAGGCTTGACCAACATGGCTAATTTTCATACCTACGCCGTTTGGCATGTTCACTTGATCCTGGCCGGAGTACTTCTCCCTCATGGTGAGCTTGTCAAGCTCACTGGTGATGTGATCTGTGGCCCTTGTGTCGACGTACCAGTTGGTGTCGACCCCGTAGGAGCTGGTGTTGGTGTTGACAGCCGCTGCGCTCTTCTCCTTGGTGAACGCGATGTCAAAGCGGCGGTAGCACTCCATAGCAACATGGTTGGGCTTGGAGCAGATCTGACAGAAAACCTCAGGGAGATCGTTGCGGCCTCCTCCTTGGCCGCGACCTCCACGGCCTTGCCCGCGGCCGCCGCCTCCACCTCTGCGGCCACCTCCACGTCCACCCCCTCGTCCGCCACGGCCACCACCGCGGGAGACGGCTTGGCGGAGGAGTGAGAGGATTGATGCCCGCCATCAAACATGGCGAGCCTGTTCTCGAAACCGACGAGGAGGGAGTAGAGCTCGTTCACCTTGATCGGCTCGGCCCTGGCACACAGGGAGGAGACGAAGCCCATGTAGTCGAAGTCCAGGCCAGCAAGTATGTATGACACCATGTCATCGTCGGTGAGGGTCTTCCCAACGGACGCCAGCTCGTCTCTGAGCGCCTTCATGCGGCCGATGTACTCGGCGATAGTGGAGGTGCCCTTCTTGGTGTTTGACAGGGCGATCCTCATGTTCACCACGTGAGCCTGGGTTTGGGAGATGAACATCTCCATGATGGCAGTCCATGCTGCCGAGGTCGTGGTGCAGTGGGCGATCTGGATCATCATAGGAGGTGAGACTGAATTGAACAGAAAACTCAGAACCTGGGAATCCTGCGCCCTGGCGATCTCGTACGCCGGATTGGGCGCATCTGTTGGCTTGCCCTCCTTGTCCATGAGCTTGGGCGCCGGCTCTTCTCTGTCGGGGTTGATGTAGGCGACGAGCTGAGCACCGCGGATGGCAGCAATGGCTTGAGCACGCCACACCAGGAAGTAGGAGTGATGGAGGCGTTCGACGATGGGAATGAGGGCTGGTGCAGCGGCGGCGGCGGTGGAGCTTGAGGCCATGGCTAGGGTTTTGGATGTGCTTAGAGGTTAGGCTCTGAATACCATGTAAAAGTGATTGAAGCGTATGCGTTCGCAGGGACGCGTTGCGTGTTATTTATAGAACAGAATACAGGATCGGTAGTTCAGGTTGTTGGCGGATTGATCCTCAAGCTAAGGTCTATACAAGATAGAGATCAATCCTGACCAACCTAAACTACCTAGAGTACAACGCACGCAACACATACACGCATACGTGGTTTATACACCATCACGTACGTATACATTACATTATCTAACACAGGGGAGGGTCACGGAGCAGAAGGCGATGCTGGGGAGCAGAGGAAAAGGCTGAGACGAGCTCGAAGTCAAACAGGGCACAGTGCACCTGTGGCCGTGCGCTGGCTAGCTCCGGCGAGGACTCTTTGGGAGGGGGCAGAGGCTGGAGAGCGACGTGAGAGAGGAGGGGAGTCAGGTCGGCACCAGCGGACGTGAGAAATGCATCAAGGCAGAGCTGCCCGACACTCAGAATGCGTCGGATGCTTCCAGAGCGCGAGAAACGCCATGCCAGGGCGGCAATCACCACAGGCACTGGCATGGAGAGGACAAGAGAGGCTGCAAGGAAATCTCTAGTGATGAGTCCCTGCATCAGGGAGGCTGAGGGAGTTGAAAGATCAAGGTAAGGAGCCAAGGAGAGATGTGAGGATTCGATGCAAGTTTGTTGTAGCAAACTTGTCCATATTTCAGTGATCAACTGAGAAGAGATAGGTGTCAAATGAGTCCAAGGACTATAATCATGTTAAGTTTGAGGATAAATGGACCAAGAATGAATATAGTTGCTTTGTAAGTGCATATTTGGTCCAGAAAAGGGGTTTGGATGATGCACTCACATAGAGAAGCAACTTGGGCTGAAATTTGGGAAGGCAGGGTTATATGGGCATGTAAAGATGTTGTAAAAGTTTCATACCAAATGGACATGCCAAAATAGTACTTCCTTCACAACCATCCTTACTGTCAAGAAACTTGCAATAATTTGGGAGAGAAAATGGCTTAAGGAAATGATACCAAATTTGGTGGAGAGATGTTATATGGATAGGAGCATGATCTGGTAATTTCTCATAATTAATAGAGCAACATAAAATATACTTGCTTCACAACCTGAAAACATTGCCAGAAACAAAGATTTGAAGTTGTGCTCACATAGATGAAGGGATGGGGTTTCAAATTGGAGGAGGGTCATGATATGACTACATGAAGATGCATGCAAAATTTCAAATCATTTGGATACCCCTAGCTAGTACTTCCTTCACAATGGCTTCTATTTGACAGAAACTTTGAAAAAACACTGAGGAAGATTGGCTAGGCAAATGAAGTTGAGTTTTGTCATGAGGCAATGATTTGGTCATGAAAGAATGCCCAAACCGTTTGGGAGCAAACAAGATAGGATAAATGGCAATTCCTTCACAAAATGCCATTCAGGACAGAATAGAAGAATGAATATTGGAGGAATATTTTAATTGAATGGTGGAGCTGTCAGTTGGTGCAGTTCCAAGCAGAGCGTCGTGGCGGGATCTACGTGTGAAGCGGAGTACATAGCTGCTTCGGAAGCAGAAAATGAAGGAGACTGGATGAAGGAGTTCATATCTGATCTAGGTGTAATACCTAGTGCATCGGGTCCAATGAAAATCTTTTGTGACAATACTAGACCAATTGCCTTGGCGAAGGAATCCAGATTTCACAAAAAGACCAAACACATCAAGAGACGCTTCAACTCCATCCGTGATCTAGTCAAGGAGGGAGACATAAAGATTTGCAAAATATATACGGATCTGAATGTGGCAGACCCGTTGACTAAGCCTCTTCCACGAGAAAAACATGATCAACACCAAGACTCCATGGGTGTTAGAATCATTACTTTGTAATCTAGATTATTGACTCTAGTGCAAGTGGGAGACTGAAGGAAATATGCCCTAGAGGCAATGATAAAGTTGTTATTTTATATTTCCTTATTCATGATAAATGTTTATTATTCATGCTAGAATTGTATTAACCGGAAACTACATGTGTGGATACATAGGCAAAACACTGTGTCCCTAGTATGCCTCTACTTGACTAGCTCGTTAATCAAAGATGGTTAAGTTTCCTAGCCATAAACATGTGTTGTCATTTGATGAACAGGATCACATCATTAGGAGAATGACGTGATGGACAAGACCCATCTGTTAGCTTAGCATAATGATCATTCAGTTTTATTGCTACTGCTTTCTTCATGTCAAATACATATTCCTCCAACTATGAGATTATGCAACTCCTGGGTACCGGAGGAATGCCTTGTGTGCTATCAAACATCGCAATATAACTGGGTGATTATAAAGATGCTCTACAGGTATCTCCGAAGGTGTTTGTTGGGCTGGCATAGATCGAGATTAGGATTTGTCACTCCGAGTATCGGAGAGGTATCTTTGGGCCCTCTCAGTAATGCGCATCATAAGAAGCCTTGCAAGCAATATGACTAATGAGTTAGTTGTGGGACAATGCATTACGGAACGAGTATAGAGACTTGCCGGTAACGAGATTGAACTAGGTATGAAGATACCGATGATCGAATCTCGGGCAAGTAACATACCGATGACAAAGGGAATAACGTATGTTGTCATAATGGTTCAACCGATAAAGATCTTCGCAGAATATGTGGGAGCCAATATGAGCATCCAGGTTCCGCTGTTGGTTATTGATTGGAGAGGTGTATCGGTCATGTCTCCATAGTTCTCGAACCCGTAGGGTCCGCACGCTTAACGTTCGATGACGATTTGTATTATATGAGTTATGTGATTTGGTGACCGAATGTTGTTCGGAGTCCCGGATGAGATCACAGACATGACGAAGAGTCTCTAAATGGTCGAGAGGTAAAGATTCTTATATATGACGATAGTATTCGGACACCGAAAGTGTTCCGGGGGTACCGGGTACGTATCGGGTCACCGGAAGGGGTTCCGTGCAACCCCCGGCAAACTACATGGGCCTAATAATGGGCCAAGAGGGGGACAGACCAGCCCCTAAGGGGCTGGTGCGCCCCCATGTAGGCCGAATTAGGGGGGAGGAAAGGGGGAAGAGAGAAGGAAGGGGAGGGATTCGGCCGCCCCCTTCCTTCCCTCCCCCTCCTCCTTCCTTCCCCCTCCGACACTTATGGAAGGGGGGAGGCCGACTTGTAGGAGGCGCCCAAGTAGGATTACTCCTACTTGGGGCGCCCCTTGCTGCCCCTCTCCCTCTCCCACCTATATAAATGTGGGGGCACCGCTAGAACACACATCATTGATTCATAGCTCTGCGCGGCGCCCCCCTCCACAGTTTACGCCTCCGGTCATATTCATGTAGTGCTTAGGCGAAGCCCTACGCGGATCACTTCACCATCACCGTCACCATATCGTCGAGCTGATGCAACTCTCCCTCGACACTTTGTTGGATCAAGAGTTTGAGGGACGTCATCGAGCTGAACATGTGTAGAACTCGGAGGTGATGTACGTTCGGTGCTTGATCAGTCGGACCGAGAAGAAGTTCGACTACATTAACCGTGTTAGCAAACGCTTCCGCTTTCGGTCTACGAGGGTACGTGGACACACTCTTCCCCTCTCGTTACTATGCATCTCACAGATAGATCTTGCATGAGCGTAGGAATTTTTTTTGAAATTGCATGCTACGTTTCCCAACAACCCCATCCTAGGCCGCATGTTGTCGGTCACCACAAGCTGCCCTTTCCTTTCGTTCATGGCTGGTCGGTCAACGCTGGAGCAGGTTGGTTCTTTCCCAGATCTGACCGTGGTTGTGCGGCAGGTGGTGTCGCTGCCCCTATGCGGTCAAGGGCTAGCCGGGGCACCGTTATGGGCTAGTCTATGCTCAGATCCGGCAAGGATCGTGGCAAGGAGCGTCGTGACCGCCCCCCTTCATCGATGATAGGTCTTGCAGTGACCACACTGGCATGCGGCAGCGGCTTCGAGGGGGATTGTGAAGGCCATCGTAAGATCTTCTTGAAGGTTTGTCCCTTCAGATCTGATGGTTGACTTCGACGATGAGATGCAAAATATAGATGATGGCTTGACGCATAGGAAAGTTTGTGTAGCGGCGACGGTGCAGGTAGCTGCTGGGATCACGGAAAAGTGGTGACGACAACATAATTAATGTCAATGGTGGTGCTACTCGAGCACCCGGTATCAAGCTCCGGGGTGGAAGCCTAGGTCTGACAGGATAATTATACCTGGCAATGGCGACATTTTTATGTCGTTACCTTGTTGAAGGCATTGCTTGGATATTCTCAGACCAGTTCTTCTGGGTGAAAACCTAGATTTTGCCTTGATAGTTCGATCCGGTGACCGCAGCGCTTGAGCGTCGCTCCCATCCTGAAGGCACTGCTATTGAAGAACATCTCGTCCGTGTGTTATCATGAGATGTTTAATGTGAATATGGTCATAATTGTAGTTTGCTCATCGCGGATCTGGGTGCTTTTGGGTTTTTTTCCTCACCTATGCATAGCTTCGGTCTTACACGACTTTGCCATTTGTTTGCTTGTTTTTGTGTGTGCCTGTGTTGCTGTTGGATGAGTGCATTCTAGTTAAGCAGAGGCCGAATGTGTGCTTATTATGTTTATATCCTCTTGATGCTCCATTTTGAGCCAATAAAACCACACTTTGTTCTCAGTAAAAAAAAACACCATTTGTCAAAAAAAAAAGTTTACTGTTTGGACCTGGTTTTTTCTAAGAGCTACTCAGATATCCAAATGCTTTGAAATTTGCTACACACCCTATGCACTAAAATATCTTCCATGTGAAAAAAAACTTAGAATTTTTTATTCTTTTAAATATTTATTTTAAATTTATTGCTCACCGGGTGCAGATGAGGCCAACTGGATAATCGGAGGGGATTGCCTTATGTTTGTTTGAGGGATTGAGCTTCGGTGACTTACTGCACCTCCTGGTGTATATGACAGGCTCACTAAACATGGTTTTATTTACATCTGTATCCTCTCCTCTCTTGACACCAGTCGGGGGTACTAAGAAAATTAACACGCTAATTGATATAAACATCAACCGTTACAGCTACCAGACGAGGCACCACCAATGTAGGCTCTTGCTATGGAAGCTACACCGCTACAACATGCACATGAGCACGGCCATGTCCAATTGACGGATTTCGCGCAAAGACTGAAACTAAAGGCAATCATGAATTTCTCAAAAACAAAGATCAAACACAATCGAATTTCTTAAAACATATTGAAACGCCAAAGTTAAAAGTTAAAAAGGCTACTCCGGATTGAATTTCTCAAAAGAACCCCGATCAAATTACCCAGCGGAATGTCTCAAAATCTTGAGGTGGCCTTGGCTAATAGATTTTGTGAAATCCAAAATCTAAAAGAACCACACGTCAAATCTACACTTGTGCACAACTAGCTAGGATAATCTTGTACTACATCGTACACTTGGCCATCCCCATGGATGACGCCGCCGGCCGCTGCTCTTTCTTGGCCAGCACAACGTAGAGCGGGCTCGCATGGCACATGTCGACGCCGAAGAGGTGGAAGTAGCGCTCCTTGAAGGCCCAGATCTCGACCACGTCATTCTCCTTGAAGCAGCACCGGTTGATGAAGTCCAGGTACCCTTTCCCCTTGATGATGTTGCCGTGGTTGCTCTCCCACTGCGTCAGCTGCAGCGCCTTGGTGCCGGCGTGGACGTTGCACACGACGACGGGGAGCCCGCCGTGCTTCTTGCCCTGCCTCTTCTTCCTCTTGATTCGCCCTTGCTGCAGCTCCTCCTCCTCGGTCGGCGGGGGCGGCGGCCTTCTTGGCAGCCTCGGGGCTGCGCTGGCGCCCTCACGCGGTATGCTGGCGGCGTCGAGCTCCTCGGGGGAGAGGATCGGGCGGAGGCTGCGCAGCACGCCCGCGGTCGGGAGGCGGAACCGGTTCTGCTGCGGGTCGAGGTCGGTGGCGGTGACGACCTTCTCGTCGATGAAGTGCACCGCCAGGTCAAGCCGCAGGTCGAAGTGGGGGCGTATCCACGCGGGCTCGGCTCGGGGAGCGACGGCGGAGAGCGGCACGGCCTTGATGGGCGCGGCGGCGGCGTCGACGGGCGGCGCCAAGAACGGGACAAGAGCGCCGGAGAGGGAGAGGCCGGCCGCGTTGGCCCGTTGCTCCGCGGCGGCGGGGTCGTACACGGCGAGGGTGAGCTCGTGAGGCCTCTTGCGGCCGGCGTAGCGCGGCGCGGCGCCTGCCTCGACAGGGATGATCATGGAAAGGCTGCGGTGGGCTTGGTCAGGGGACGGCGGCATGGTGGGCGCTCGAGCGACGGTTCTTGGATCTTTGGGCGTATGCGGTTATCCTGGGCAGGCTAGCGGCTAGGCTAATTCGCTAGGGCTGCTGTTGCAATGGGTGGGCAATGCAATGCGATGGCTCATGCCCCGGAATATATAGATGGATGCTCGATTGCTCGCCGGAGCCGGGTCGGCTGCGTGCGGGAGAGGGATGTGGGCTGCACTCCGGACTCGCTCGCATCCGGCCGGATTGGGCGCATTAAATATTGCCAATCCGGGTTGCGCTCGTTTCCGCGTCTACCTCCGGTGTATAGCCAGCCAGCCGCCTTGCGAGCCTCCATCTCACGCGGCGGCGCGCCACCTCCTTGCCAATCCGAGTAGGACTAGGATCAAGGAGGCAAGCTTGCGGGCCACGCTCCTCCTCCCTCCATCTCACGCGGCAGCGCGCCAGCTCCTTCTGACCAGCACCCGGCGGCGGCACACCCCCTGGCCTCCTCCCGTAAGGCGGTGGATATGGATCATGGACATCATCAACCGCTCGAGGGGAGGACAAGAGATAGTTTCTTTAGACGAAAGGCTCAAGAAAAGCGCGACTTTGAATTATCAGAGCCATAAACCGGCTACGATTACATTTAGGATTCCAACCACGGAGAAACATAGTGCCAAAAATACAAATTAGAGTTCCGAATGCTATTGTAAGTAACATTTTTGGAGCATTGATTTTATATTTTTTACCATGCCTTCCACCAGTTTGATTTCGTGATGAAATTTTGTATGCACAACAAACATTTGAAAATGTGCCAAAATAGTCAGAAAGTTTTGAATTTTTTTTCCTTTTTTTGGCTTTCACTGTTCAAACCAGGGGCATTTGCTCCTGGGTGTAGAAACTCCACGTCCAAAAAGAAACACACAACTTGGTCCTCTTGCGTGAGCGAATCAAGGAATAGTAGAATGTGGGCTTAGATAAGAACATACGACGTCGATGAATGGCTCACCGTCGCTGAGTCACCAGGGACGCTGGCTCAACACAACCATCCAGATCCATCGCCAAAGGAGGACCTTGCACCCTAGCCTGGCTCAAAAGGCCCCGCGAGATGGAAATGTTCACCCTAGAACCTGGATAAATGTCACCGAAAGGCAGCCACATAAGAGGAAGCAGACACTCCCAACATGTCGCGTACTACGCGCCTAGAGCAGGGCACCGCCAATGCCCATCGACCGGGCATGAAAGAGGGAAAGTTGTCAGAATGGACATAAGGGTTGAATCTAGTGCCCAGAGGAAGCGAAGATATCTAAAGGGGCGGTGCCATGACCAAAAGGAGGAGATTTGACTCTCACGACACGCCGATGTGAAGCCGCCAGAGGAGGGGAACCCTATCCCCTCGTGCCCTGGAAAAACGGAGTGTTGCATTAAGCAAGATGACATGATGTAGACAAGATAAACTCACGTATAAATAAACCCCATCTTTTTACCTCAATAGCAATGATACATATGTATCATGTCCCCTTCTGTCACTCGGATTGAGCACCGCAAGATCGAACCCATTACAAAGCACATCTTCCCATGGCAAGATAAATCAATCTAGTTGGCCAAACCAAACCAATAAATCGGAGAAGAAATACGAAGCTATATTAATCATGCATAAAAGAGTTTAGAGAAAACTCAAATAATATTTATGGATAGATCTGATCATAAACTCATAATTCATCTGATCTCAACAAACACACCGCAAAAAGTCATTACATCAAATAGATCTCCAAGAACAACAAGGAGACCATTGTATTGAGAATCAAAAAGAGAGAGAAACCATCTAGCTACTAATTATGGACCCGTAGGTCTATGGTAAACTACTCACGCATCATCGGAGGGTCGGACCGTGATCGTTTCCCCCTCTGACAGAGTGCCAGAAAGGGTCCCCGGATGGGATCTCTCGAGAACATAGGCTTGCGGCGGCGGAAAAAGTATTTCGTGGAATCCCTGGTAGGTTTCTTTATTTTAGAGTATTTATAGAGGCGGAGTTAGGTCAAAAGAAGGGTCGTGGGCCCCACTACCCAACAGGGTGCGTTAGGGGCCTGTAGCGCGCCCTGGTGCTTAGTGGGCCACTCCTCCATCTTCCCGTGCTCTCCTGAAGCTTCCAGGGTCTCTTATCCCCAGAAAAAAAATCTCCAAAAAGTTTCGTGGCATTTGGACTTTGTTTGGTATTAATTTTCTGCAAAGTCAAAAACAAGCAAAAAAATAGCAACTGACATTGGGTACTAAGTTAGTAGGTAAGTCCCAAAAAATGATATAAAGTTGCTTGTAAATGTATATAAAACATCCAGGATTTATACTGTAATAGCATGGAACAATCAAAAATTATAGATACATTAGAGACGTATCAGACGCCACCACCACAAAGAGGCACTCAACCGCTGTTGCCTCCCTCCGACCACATCACAATGAAGCATGCAACCCACCTTGTTCCCAAAGTGGCGTCTTCGAAGAAGGATACGATGCTAATGGCGTCGCTACCACCCAATAGAGTTGGGTTATCACCCGAGAGGCAAAGGGGAAGGGACGGGAGTAGCTGACTTGACTGGCAACTTCAGGGAGGTGAGCAGCGCTCACTGGCGTTGCTGTCATCAAGGTCGGCTGTGACAGCCTGGGTTAATAGGAATGATATAGTACTCATATCAACAAGGAATTCCTTCTTTTCCGGGAGCCCATTCAAAAAGAAATCCAAAGTTAACCGTAATTGGCTTGGAGCGATTGAGGATGGGTGACTGACTGAGAAGTTGATATCCCAGGTGCGAAGTGAGGACAAAGTGTGCAGGAAAGACTAGTATTAGTCTGTGGGGCCGGTCTAGATCCCGCCAGGCGTAATGGTTGGGAACCAGTGGTTGTGGCCAGGGAGTTGCATCAGCAAGGCTGGCTAGGTATTTCTCCCGGTCTTGACTTCCCGCCACCAAAACCCCATCTAACGAAGGAACTGCCGCCCCATAGGGAACAAGTTCATATCTGGGGGAGGAGCTCGCCAAACAAAACCGGATGGGGGAGGCGGCCAAATCTAGCGTAGCCGCTGTCGAAGCTCATATGCCATGGCCCGTGTCCAGTGAATGTCTCCTTGTCCACACCACTGAGAGCACTGATACGTCTCCAGCGTATCTATAATTTTTTTTATTGTTCAATGTTGTTATAGTATCAATCTTAGATGTTTATATTCATTTACTAGCAACTTTTTATCATTTTTTGGACTAACCTATTGACATAGTGCCCAGTGTCAGTTGTTGTTTTTTTGCTTGTTTACTTCGCAGAAAATCAATACCAAACGAAGTCCAAATTCCATGAAACTTTTTGGAGATTTTTTATGGTGATAAAGGACCCTGGAAGCTTCTGGAGTACACGAGAGGAGGGCCGTGGAACCCACTAGACACCAGGGCACACCAGAGGCCCCCGACGTGCCCTGGTGGGTAGTGGAGCCCATGGGCACCGCCTTGACCTACTTCCGCCTCTATAAATACTCTAAAATCCCAGAAACCCTAGGGGAGTTGACGAAACACTTTTTCCACCGCCGCAAGTTCCAAAAACACAAGATCCAATACAGAGGCCTTTTTTGGCACTCTGTCGGAGGGGGCAACGATCACGAAGGGGTTCTTCATCATCCTTATTGCCCCTCCGATGAAGCGTGAGTAGTTTACCACAGACCTACGGGTCTGTAGCTAGTAGCTAGATGGCTTCTTCTCCCTTTTTGATCTTCAATACAATGTTCTCCTCGATGTTCTTGGAGATCTATTTGATGTAACTCCTTTTTGTGGTGTGTTTGTTCGGATCCGATGAATTGTGGGTTTATGATCAGTTCTATCCATCAATACTAATTAAGTCTTTACTGAACTCTTTTATGCATGATTTGTATAGCCTCGTATTTCTTCTCTGATTTATTGGTTTGTTTTGGCCAATAAGATTGATTTATCTTGCCATGGGAAGAGGTGCTTTGTGATGAGTTCGATCTTGCGATGCTCAATCTCAGTGACAGAAAGAGACATGACACGCATGTATCGTTGCGGCGCGAATCACCAAGGAATACTAGAATGCGGACTCAGATAAGAACATACAACATCAATGAATGGCTCACCGTCACCGAATCACCAGGGGCGTCTGTCAGTGTCAAAACCGGTAGATCTCGGGTAGAGGGTCCCGAACTGTGCGTCTAAGGCTAATGGTAACAGGAGGCGAGGGACACAATGTTTACCCAGGTTTGGGCCCTCTCTATGGAGGTAATACCCTACTTCCTGCTTGATTGATCTTGATGAATATGAGTATTACAAGAGTTGATCTCCCACTAGATCGTAATGGCTAAACCCTAGAAGCCTAGCCTATGATTATGATTGTTGTTGTCTCTACGGACTAAACCCTCCGGTTTATATAGACACCGGAGGGGGCTAGGGTTACACAAAGTCAGTTACAGAAAAAGGAATCTACATATCCGAATCGTCAAGCTTGCCTTCCACGCAAAGGAGAGTCCCATCCGGACGCGGGAAGAAGTCTTTTGTCTTGTATCTTCATAGCCCAACAATCCGGCACACGTATATAGTCCGGCTGTCCGAGGACCCCTTAATCCAGGACTCCCTCAGCACCGGCTCAACACAACCATCCAGATCCATCGCGAAGGAGGACCCTGCACCCTCGCTTGGCTCAAAAGGCCATGCAC
Source organism: Triticum timopheevii (assembly GCA_963921465.1). Taxonomy (NCBI): domain Eukaryota; kingdom Viridiplantae; phylum Streptophyta; class Magnoliopsida; order Poales; family Poaceae; genus Triticum; species Triticum timopheevii. The sequence continues at coordinate 417,648,813 of OY997266.1, read as the reverse complement.
CATCAATAGATGGAAATGTTCACCCTAGAACCTGGATAAATGTCACTGGCGGTGTCCTGGACTAGGGGGTACTCACCACGTCGTCTCCCGATCAGTTGGATTGGGCCGAGGACCCCCATGACCGTATACTCATGGACCAGTCCGGTTAGTTGCCGCATACAAGGAAGATTCCGCTGGACTTGGCGATCAAGACAAGGACCCCTCCCCCACCGGCGTATTCGGCTAGGACTCTTGTTATCCTAGGCCTCTGGTGCATTATATAAACCGAGACTAGGCTAGTTGATGGATCATACACAACAATCATACCATAGGCTAGCTTCTAGGGTTTAGCCTCCTTGATCTCGTGGTAGATCCACTCTTGTACTACCCATATCATCAATATCAATCAAGCAGGAGTAGGGTTTTACCTCCATCGAGAGGGCCCGAACCTGGGTAAAAACATCGTGTCCCTTGTCTCCTGTTACCATCCGCCTAGACGCATAGTTCGGGACCCCCTACCCGAGATCCGCCGGTTTTGACACCGACATTGGTGCTTTCATTGAGAGTTCCGCTGTGTGTTCGGCAAAAGGTCGATGGCTCGCCTGCAGATCAACTGCGACTTCGGCATCCTCGTCAGCAGCTCGACTGGTCACCTTGGTCTGACCAAGGACTGCGCCCTACCTCCGATCGCCATGTTCGGATGAGGGCCTTCATCAACATAAGCTCCGATCTCTATCAAGATCATGGAGGAATCATCCAGGGAGCCCGGGGGCTCAACGTCAACATTGCCCTCGGGCGACCATGCTGTTTTTCTAGATAGCGAACTTGTGTCCGCCGCCACCGCCTCCTTGATTGTCGTTTTAACGATTGCTTCGGTGGAATTGTGCGGAGTTGAGTCGAGTTCTGATGGAGTAATCTCCGGCAATCTCCGATATACCGGAGCCGTATTGAATCTGGACAAGAATCTGGATGAGTTTAGGGCGTGGTGTCCGCTTCTAGCTCAGATGTCCTTTGGAAGATCTAACCGTTGATCGGCTGCGGAATTCTTATATCTACCACCCCTCAAAATTTCAGCTCGATCTGACCGTCCAAACTCCGGGAACCTTCCGATTAGTGCATCACTTTTCGGATCTGTTTTCTGCGCGAAAACGAATCCGACCCGAGTTCGTCTTTTTTACAAACGTGATTTCGGACATCCTTTTTGAAGGAAGTTTTGCATGGAGTATTGTGTTTTGTTCCCGAACACATCCCACTAACTTTAAAATCTTTCGAACATGATCTTCAACATCATGCTGGTGTCAAACCAGTCCGGAAATATTGCTCCACGGTTGCCGACCTGCGCTAGACACGTCGTCACTTTGTTGAGCCGAGCTCAACTTCTTTGGATCATCATCTCGGCAAGCCGAACAAGAGTTCGGCATGGCGAAGGATAAATCGCCATCCACATCGCCGCCCCACGGATTACACAGAGCGGGCACATCGGCATCGCCGCACGGTCACTTCATCAAGCCGGCATTGACCACGTCACGACCTGCATCGGCAGGGCCGCACTATTGCTTCTTCAAGCCGGTGTCCATCACGCCGATCTACTTTGACTCATCGGCTGACATCGAGGCTTTGATGTCTCGGCTGGACCGAGGGCTTCGCCATCTCTTCATCAACCTACTCCGGTGACTTTGGCGTCACCGGCCGACCAGCTTCGTCATGATTAGCTGGACCAAGGGCTTTGTCTCGGCAAGCCTACCTTTGCCGGCATTGCCATGCCGTCTCTCTATCGCCCATCAGGCAATGGGTGTGCGGATCGAGTCGCAATTTTGGGAATCACCTTTCTTCGGATTGCTACAACAAATAAACCAGGTGCTATTAATCCTAGGATTTTTTGCTTGTTTGGGTTCATTTTTTCCAACGAATTATTACTCTGGTTTGTCCATCATATGTACGCAGGTCTATCAAATGGTGGCCGCATTAACGATGGTCGCATGGTAGTTCGGTCTGTTTCCGTACATAGTCCGGCGAACGCCGCATCCGGAGCTCGGACCGACCTGTGAATTCAGGCTTTGCCACGCCTTTACCGCATCACGCCGACGCCCTGCATCGACATTGACTTCAGCGCCAGGCCATATTTCGTTTATTACTCACTTTGCATAAATTATTTATTATGCAACGATTTTTTTTAATTATTATTATTACTATTATCTCCAGCTTGCACCATTTTTTGTGCACAGGAAAATGATCCGGGGACTTCGGCGTCACTCTGCCGGTCTGCATTGACCGTGCTATGTCACCACTTCGGCGTGTCGAGCTCTCCGCTCCGCCACCCCGGGACCGGCTTAGGGGATGGAACCTTGTCCCGTATCAAGCTCGGACCGCGTCATCAATACCGAACACATTAACCAGCTAAGTCGCTTTCATGCTCAAAGCTTTAATTTCTAACTTGTGTTCAGTTCGACCAAGCATTATACTTTTTTGGAAAAATGTTGCTTGTAAAAAAATTTCTTGTCCAAACTTTGTTTGTGACGCATAAATTCAAATACCCAATTCATTTGGGGGCTTCCTTCATGAAGCTTTTCCTCTTGCATATGATTATACTTGTACGGCTTCGTTCCTTGTTCGTGTATTACGCCATAATATGCACCATATTGACTTAAGCGATTTGCAAGCTAGGTTGCCTCGCTCCTGTGTTTACCCCTACGTTCCCGATTGTTCGGCTAGGGAGTAAAGGGAGCACCTCTGCGATTGTCACGATCTGGTCATACGAGTCGGACCTCAGACTGGGTGAAGCCGAAAGCTAGCGCTCTTATAGTTTTCAATGATGGTCGGCACACAACGGAACTCATGAGTACAAAAAATCTATTCCACAAGTCTCATAATAACAATGAGCACCGAAGAAAGGTATCGGTGGGGGTACTATTTTCTTCGAAGATGCTTCTTACACTTTGCAGTAATATAGCATAAGTTCCCTGAGCGCGCTTTGTCTGTTACAGCCGTATGGCTTGATTGCCTGGTTATTGGAAACGCCGTCGATATTCTCGACAGATGGAGTACATAACACTTTTTGGTCCTTGACCGAAGAGGGAGAAGCCGACGGTCGGTTAAGACGCGTTTAAAGTTCGGTTGAACATAGATATGATATAAGTACTTCGGTACATGCAATCATTCTTTTACCCAAGTCACTTGGGGGCTCTTAAATTTATATGAGCCGTTTTATGATAAGTGTTTTTTTTCTTAGTAGTTGCAAAGTTTTTATTATTATTTATCACTCCTTTTTTCGACACAAGTGTGCGGTCACTAGCCGGGGAGCCTAATTTCTCTCTCAAAGCCGCTAGAGCTTAGTTTGCTAAACTGGCCTAGCAAGAAATACTCCGCCTTCGGGATAGGAGGTTGAAGCCGTAGGCTGACCCGCTTGAAGTTTTGAGATAGGATGTGTCATGTTAAAGCACGGCAGAAGCACCTTTTTTTTCTAAAGTCCAATTTTTGGATTGGCACCGAACACTTGATCTAGTTCGGACATTAACCTTTTGAATAAGTTTTTTGGCTTTTCGAGCCCATGGCACTTTTAAACTATTTGTGTGTTTTCAGCACAAGTCTCGCAGTGCAACGCCGGACACCTTTAGAGATTCGGTAAAAATATTCTCGGATATTGCTATATATGCATTGGATTCGAATTGTGTCTTTGATCAATAGTTGGGTTGCCCGGCTCCTGCGCTTGCCTCCTATGTTCCGCTTTGTTCGGCTAGGTGTGCAAAGGGAGAACCACTGCGATTGTGCTTCCAGCTCACATGGTTAGGCACCTCAGTGGAGAAAGCCGAAAATTGACTGTCACAATAAGCGTAAACTGGTCGGCGATCCGATGACGGCGTTAAACAACGGGCCATTCATAATAATGGTCGAAGTGTTTACGGCTTGACCTCGATTGTCGCCGAACACTACCGGGGGCTATTAACTGGCCTCCCAAACTAAATCCTCGATATTTTGCTCTTACATTGGAGCTGAGGTTTCATGATCACACTTAGCATGACAACCCAAAGAAAGGAACCGATAGCGGGACTATTTTCTTTGGAAGACATTTCTTCTGTTAAACAGTAATATAACATGTCTCTCCGCGTACCTTTGTTTATAAAATCGTATGGCCAGATAGCCTTGTTTGTTGTAAATCTTTGCCCTCATAAAGGCTTTATAAAGTAGGACAAACACTCCTCGGCTATTGGCCAAGGAGGTGGAAGCGATGGTCGGTCAACAAAGTTTTGTACAATGCGGATCCGAGCATTAATGACGTAAACTACTTGGATACATAGAGTCATTACACATAATTTGTGATTTTACTATGGATATCGATCCTTAATTCGGCCTCCCGTGCCCGCATTAACGCTCGGGGGCTACTGGGCTTCGGGCTTATTATTTACAAATATTAAAGGGGCACATCGATCCCCTGATCTGGTGTTTCCACCCGACCAGTTTCTCGGGGGCTACTGCATTGCATGTCCAATGCAGAAAATTTTAAGTGTAATACAGTCTCCGAGGAGATTTTGATCCTCAGGTTGGTCGGCCGCACCCAACCTGAGTCTTGAGGACTGAGCACACCGCTTTTTGTGTCTCGAAGTATTCTGCCAAGCTAGGACTTGATCCTCAGACCGATTTTACAAATCAACCTGAGTCTCAGCGGCTACGGGGATCAGCGGTCTTATGTCATCCTTCATGTGCATCTCGGGTTTTAGACCGATACCCACCTTGAGGGCTACTGACTATGTATCTCGGCAGAGAATAAATTGCACCAATCAAAAATATTGACAAAAATCGGCCCACGTTCGGGGTGGTGCACCACCTCGGAAACAGTCCGGCATAAAGCTCGGGCGCTAGTGGCTGGCTCCATAGAGGGCATTTTCGGCATTAAGCTCGGCTAAACTCCTTCAAACTTCTTTGAACCAAGGTGATTTACGACACCTCGGATACAGTCCGGCGTTGGAGTTCGGATGCATAGTCCGGCGTTGGAGCTCGGATGCATAGTCCGGCGTTGGAGCTCGGATACATTCCGGCGTTAGAGCTGGGAAGCAGTCCGGCATTGGTACTCGGCTGCAAAAGATACCTCGAATGCAGTCCGGCGTTGGAGCTCGGACGCAAGAGGACGTTGCCGCCCGGGAATAACTTCAAACCCAAGGTGTGGCATAAAAATAACAAAGCATTGATAAAGGCCGGAAACTTAAAGGGGCTCCTCGGATACCCGACGTGTAAACTCGTCGAATGCATTTCGGCGATCCTCAAGATCGAAGATGAGAAGATTTGTTGAACCAGTTTTCAAGACCGGCAACCGAAGATGAAGAACAGTTCGGAAGAATCGAGGAGCGTCCTTAACTTGAAGACCGGTTTAGGGGGCTACTGACGGTATCCTGGACTAGGGGGTACTCACCACGTCGTCTCCCGATCGGTTGGATTGGACCGAGGACCCCCATGGCCGTATACTCATGGGCCAGTCCGGACAGCTGCCGCATAGAAGGAAGATTCCGCTGGACTTGGCGATCAAGACAAGGACCCCTCCCCCACCGGCGTATTCGGCTAGGACTCTTGTTATCCTAGGCCTCTGGTGCATTATACAAACCGAGGCTAGGCTAGTCGATAGATCATACACAACAATCATACCATAGGCTAGCTTCTAGGGTTTAGCCTCCTTGATCTCGTGGTAGATCCACTCTTGTACTACCCATATCATCAATATCAATCAAGCAGGAGTAGGGTTTTACCTCCATTGAGAGGGCCCGAACCTGGGTAAAAACATCGTGTCCCTTGTCTCCTGTTACCATCCGCCTAGACGCACAGTTCGGGACCCCCTACCCGAGATCCGCCGGTTTTGACACCGACAGTCACTGAAAGACGGCTACATGAGAGGAAGCAGACACTCCCAACATGTCGCGAACTACGCGCTTAGAGTAGGGCACTGCCAATGCCCATCGACCGGGTAGGAAAGAGGGAAAGTTGTCGGAATGGACATAAGGGTTGAATCTAGTGCCCAGAGGAAGCGAAGATATCCGAAGGGCTGTGCCAAGACCAAAATAAGGAGCTTTGACTCTCACAACACACGGATGTGAAGCCGCCTGAGAAGGGGAACATTATCCCCTCGTGCCCTGGAGAATCCACGAGAAGAGAGCGTGGATCAAAGCAGCCACACCGAGAGCACGGATACAACATGGCACCGAACGAGGGAGGACGCCACCGCCACAAGAGGCACTCAAACATTGTCGCCTCCCTCCGACCACATCATAATGAAGCCCGCAACCCACCTTGTTCCCAAAGTGAAGTCTTCAAAGAAGGATACAACGCCAAGGGTGTCGCTACCACCCAACAGAGTTGGGTTTTCACCCAGGAGGCAAAGGGAAAGGGACGGGGAGTAGCTGACCTAACTGGCACCTTCAGGGAGCTGAGCGGCACTCACTGGCGTCGCCGTCATCAAGGTCGGCTGTGATAGTCTCGCTTAATAGGAATGATATAGTGCTCATACCAACAAGTAATTCCTTCTTTTCCGGGAACCAATTTGAAAAGAACTCCAAAGTTAAGCATGCTTGCTTGGAGTGATTTGAGGATGGGTGACTGACTAGGAAGTTGATCCTAGGTGCTCACGAGTGAGGATAAAATGCGCAGGAAAGACTAGTGTTGGTCTGTGGGGTCAGTCTAGATCCCGCCAGGCGTAACGGTCGAGAACCAGTGGTTGTGGATGGGGAGTTGCATCGGCAAGGCTGGCCAGCTATTTATCCCGGACTTGACTTCCAGCCACCAACACCCCATCTAACAAAGGAACCACCTCCCCATGGGGAAGCAGTTCCGAACATCAGCGCATGGGGGAGGCGGCCAAATCTAGCGTTGTCGTTGTCGAAGCTCACATGCCATGGTCCGGGCCCAGCGGATGTATCCTCGTCCACACCATCTAAAGCACCTGCCCGCGCCCGCCATCTTATGCCGCATATCCGGTGGGGCCTATCCTGCTGGGCCCGTCGCTTTGAAGCCTCCCGCAAACTAGATGGAGCAGAGGCCGCACCATCACATTCCTCACAAGCGCCCCCGGATTGCCCAGTAGTTGCCTCGGGCGGTGGCAAGGGGAGACCGAGGAAGAGAGAGAGAGGCGATGAGGTTAGGATTAGCCCTCCTTGAGTCACCCTAGCGGGACGATGCGGGGGGTGGGTGCTCAAATAGAAATATGATTCTTTCATAGAGGGGGTGGTGGCAAGCACTCTTTCTATGGTGATCCATGACCACTCTTGAGCGTTGGGGTGGGCGTGAATTGTGATGGATTTTCGTCACAAGGTGGACGCTGGGTAGTGGAGTTAATATGAAGAATATGGTTTTGGCCAGGAGATGTTTGAAGAGGAAAGTCTAGTTTTTCCCCTAAAATCTTTTATGATGGATCCATATCTCCATGAAATCTAATACAAGATAAATTACACCCTAAACTTGTACAAAAACATATCAATGTGACTTTGAGCAGTTTTGGAGAGAACAGAAGGTGGTTTTTGTTCTAATGATGCTAACTGGGCATATGACATGGTAGGAGAGAATGATTCGATCCACTTACCCATCTCGGTATGAAACCTACCTTGCATCCTAATCTTGCGCACCAGAGGCGATTGGTGATGAACCCTAGCTCACGCCACGATTCCCCATTAGCATGGCAAACCCCTAGCTCCAATCTATGGCGGAAAGCAATGATGTCATCCTCCGCTAGCTCCCACCAGCGGCCCTTCGTCTTTTCTAAGCATGGTGTTGCCATTGCAGTCACCGGTACCGTACCGGGAGGGATAGATGGAGCACGCACCGAACAGCTCTGTCGTTGCCGCAGAAGGCGCCTCAATGGATTTCACGGAGCCCCATGAATCTTGGTCGTAGGTACTACAACTGCATGAAATTAGAGTTAAACTTCTATGCTTAAGTATGTTTTGGTCAGTAGCTTCGATCTGCAACACTCAAGATCAATTATTTGGGCTACATTGTCGATTGTCATTCTTCAAGTGGCATGATAATCCAAATAATCTGTTTGTCACTCAGTTGCTAAGTGATTTGCGAGATGTTGTCAACCGTCTGAAGGCCGATGTCAAGAAACTGAAGATTCAAAACCAACAACTCTAGCATTAAGTGACGGAGGCAAAGTCCAACATTGTTGATGTTGATGCATCCTAAAGAAGTGGCTGGACCGAAGAAGGAAATTGAGAAAATAAAATTCAATGTCATCCACCATTTCTGTCTCCACAACCTTAACATTGATCAAAGAAATTTTGTTTTCTCCGTGCATGGAATAATTTTCATAAAATTTAGCTGAAACAAGGGTCGCAACATCTAACATTGTCTATCTGAATTCTAAAGCTCTCCATCTTCTTCATTTGTTTGATCTACATCTTCTGAATATCCCTCCACTTTAGTTCCTTTTTCCTTTCCCTACTCGTCATCTTGCACTAACACTTGCTCACTTTCCTCCATAAATACGTCATCAAATTCCACATATGTTCATCTAGTGTCCACCTTCTCAATTGATGCAACATCATTCAGATACAACAAACATGCAGTGTTTTGCCAAGAACTAGACAATGTAGTTTCGTCCCGCCTGATGTTGAGGGAGCTAAAGTGGAACTCTCACATACATATTCCTTAAGTTTTTACCTAGCTAAATGATTAGCCCCAGCTGATGGATTGACAAGTACTCCACGGTCAGCAACTATCAGCTTTACTTGCCTCTACAATGCCCTATTTCCACATGATACATATCCTCTGCATGTGCAAGCACTTCTACATAACCCGGTCTAGATTTGTCCACAAAAACCTCAGCAACCATTCCATCATTATACGCCAACAATCCATCTGCTCTATCAAATGTTCAAAAGTAGTGCAATCTAACTAAAAATAGTCGAGAACATCTGGTAAATCTTCTTTAGTTGCTGCACAAATTGGAAATGTTTGATCAACACATAATTTGGTGCAATAACTTATTAAAACATAGCAACAATTGTTGTGATAAAACGTCCCCTCTTTCCCCCTTATTTTATCCTACGATCGCATAAATAATTCCTTGTTTCCCCCCCTTTGAACAACTCACAAATAGAACCCATGTACATCATGCAAAACCGTTGTCATGGCATGCTAAAATCGCTGCCATGGCATGGGTTCCAGCTGAAGCCACGGGCAAAACTGGTGCCACACAATCAAACCCTCAAGACCCCACCTTTCGTCACCTATCTAATCAAGAGACCGACGGAGTAGAAGAGCAGGAAACAGGAGAGGTTGAGGTCGGTGACTAACCTACAGCCATGGCGCTAGCGGAGGAGACGGTGGTGCAGCCGAGGAGGCGACGACGATGGAGGAGGGCCTTCCTTCCCCAAGGTGACAAAGAAGAGACGAGACAGCTGCGATCACTTTCCTTGCGTGAGACGAAGAAGTGACAATGCCACACCCCCCCCCCCAAAAAAAACAATTCTAGCCAACTCGGTGTGCCCAATCAACAATTAGAACGCAACCCCCTCCAATTCTCCCCAAAACTGCCCAGGGCCACATTCATCTGGTTATTTATAAGTTCAGGGTGTGATTTATCCGCTTTTAGAGTTCAAAGGATATGCATCCATCATGGAGGATTTGAGGGGGGCAGCTAAACTTCCCTCTTGAAGAAAATCCTCATCCAACTTTCGTGTATGGCTTGCAACGTGAGGGACGAGTGGGGCTACTCTTTAGCATCTTCTCACCTGCACGCTGACTCGTGCGAAGGCTGTTAGGGTAACTCTAGTGCAGATTGCCAAATGGACATCACCAACTGTCCACGCGCATGAGGAGCCGGCCATCCAACCGGAGTCACCAAATAAAAGTGGACACATATTTTCATTGATTTTTCAAAATAACTTCTACATAGAAAAAGGACTGAAAAACAACTAAATCCTACTCTACTCCTACCCATCGAAGGTGAGGTTGATAGTGCACGCATGGGACGGTCCAGCCTTGTCGTTATTGGTGGCCGACGCAGGTGAGGTGGCGGTGACAACGAATACCTCTTTTGGCATCATCGATGTGCTTCTTCGATGCGCCATCGTCCTCCACCTCCAACCCCTCAAAGAGTCGGTTGCGGTCTGCCTCGTTGTCGCAGGGCCGCCAACGCTCTTGGAGGATGGCACGGGTGTTGTGCACGGACTCAAACACGGACCGATTGATGTTTTTGATAACCGGGGCCTGGCGCAACCATGTCTGTGACGGCAGCATCGGGCGTGCGCTCCACCTCCATCTGGTACTCCGTCAGTCGGTGCCCTTCCAAGAGCTACAGGTTGTACAGCTGCTTGCAAGCAGCTGCTTAAACACGTACACCGATGGCTCTTCCACCGGCGCGGGCCCCAGCTCCTCCTCATCCACCTTTTTGGGTTGTAGTGTTGCCTCGCCTGTAGCATGTTGAACCCGGACACCAGGGGCTCCTCCATCTGCTCAAGCTGCTGCTCTTCCACCGACACCTCCTCCATGGCAATCTTCACCATGATCATGGGATCACCCTCCTTCATCTCCTCCTCCGAGCGTTCTGGAGAGCTCGAAGGTTGGCACGGATCAATGCGGCGCTAGCGCTAGGCCTCCGCTTTGTGGACCTCCGTCACAAGCGTGACACGCCAACGTGAGTCTCCTGTACCACATCACAAAGGACTCCATGGCCCCGACAGATAACAGACAAGAATGCGAAGGTGGTTGGACGGTGGCTTGAACGATGGGAGAAGGGCTCAGAGGGTAGGGTTTTGGGGCACAACCGGCTGACTTAAATAACCAGCGCAGGGTAAGGGATGGGTTGAATGCGGAGATCGCCACGCCCGTGGTCATGGGTTCGACTCTGGTGGGAGCGGATTTAAACAGACGTGGGCATAGAATAAAGGAGTGTAAGGTTGTTGCCCTACAATAAATAGTAAAAGAAAAAGGCAAAGCATCATAGTGAATGCACGGAGAGTTCTCCAAATGACGAGAGATAAGTTTTGGGAGGCCCGGGGTGTCAAAGTCCGATGTGGCGGGCATTCAAGCTGTCCCAGACATTCTTCGGTTCCACGTTGGTTTGTCGGATTTCAGATGTGGCGGGCATTCAAGCTGTCCCAGACATTCTTCGGTTTCATGTTGGTTTGTCGGAATTTCAGACATCCAGACCGGTCCGAACAAATTTGATAACCATAATGTGGCCCAAAAGTGTCTGGAATGTTCTGTCCGGACACGTTTACGGGCAATTTGGCGATACACGTTGGAGTTGTCCTTACTCCGCAATACTGTTACCGTACGAGCGCCGTCACCATCGCTGAGCTGATTCTCATCACCAGAACAGCAACACCATCGTTGAGCCACAGCTGGGCAAGTGAATCACGACGTTGCAGTGCCAAAAAAGCAGACACCACTCCGCAATTTCTAATTGCAAAGGCATTTTTTTAAGAGAGTAGTCGAGCCCCCAAAAAACAGACCATACATGAGGTGTATGGCCAAACTCACTACACAGACAAGAGCAACGTCACAGGTACAATTACAGCTGAGAAGAAAATTCTGAAGCCAAGCACGGACAGCACACACTGCCAAACCCAATCTGTGATTTTGCTTTTGCTTTTGCTCATGTATCAAGAGTGTATATCTATCTGTCAACAGTTGCAACGGTGACAAACTTCCGCATCTGTAAGGTGATATATGCATGTATAATAACGAACCGAAACAGAGAAAGAGTAAATATACAGAGGACTAAATCTAGCTGGATGAATATGAGTGAGAAATGAAATTTGAAAAGAATGTAGAGTGAGGGGGTTTTCTTCTTTTGTCAGGCTTCTTTCGTTGAACTTTTTACTGGTGTGACATTATTTTGAATCAGGTCTTGGCAGGGAGCAGCTTCGCATGATCCTGGGCGCTGCCAAGTTCAGGAAGGCATCACTCACACTAGTATGAGCAAACAAAAAGATGGGGCACCAAGACAGCTACGTAGCATCTAGGTTCTTCTGCAGCAACCAGCCAGTAGGGTAATTGAGTTGAGGAGGTTCCAAATCGAAATTCCAAACCATAATACGGGTGCAATTGTCTGCTAGGCCTTCCATTTGACTCTCGTCCTCGACAAGCCTCTCAATAAATCTTGACTCCTGCAATGGCACCATGTTTCAGTACAGTGATGATTTATTGATGTACTCTAGTAATCATTGCCTTAGCAGTTTCCCTATATAGTACACTACGGAATGGCTATGTTCTACTCCCTCCGTTTCTAAATATAAGTCGTTGGGGGAGTGTAAACTGAACTCCCCCAACGACTTATATTTCGGAACAGAGGTAATAGTTCCTTTAGATCATTGCGTTGGCTCCACTTGCTCTCATGGATATTCATATGGTTACATTTGGTTCACCCCGCCAGATTTTTACGTTCACAGAGCGTAATTGATAACAATACTGCAGTTCCTCAACTAGGACGGCAATTACAAAGAACTACTCCTCCGTATCAAAATATAAGACGTTTTTTGACACTGTGATACAGAGGGAGTAAATAATAGCTGTCCTGACAGATGATTTTCAAGCAAAAGCTAAGAAGATATAAAGATAAGTCATTTTTCTACCTAGGTATTTGAAATTTAATGAAGAAAGAACTCACTTGCAAGCCACCCCTTCCACCTGAATGGAGTATAATAGACCCTACGGTGGGGCTCTTCCATCTCTTGGGATCCCAAAGTATAGTGCTGTTAAAAGCAAATCCAGAAAAACCAATTGGAAATCGACGAGGTATACTGCTCCTCTGGTTTGTATGCCATCCAGTGACCTGATCACCCTTACAAAGGGGGCCTTCCAAAACCAATTTATACTTGGTCCCAACATGCGTTGCTACTGGCCATGTACCAAAGCGCCTGCATAACATAGCGCAAAATTATGAGTAACATCTTAACTGTTCAATGAGAGAGATGCTCTTAGAGAATAGGTCACATTTCATACTACTGGGTTCAGTGACAGATGTTTCAACTTTCGATGTGAAATTTCAAACGGACAATATCACCTCTCTTGGTTTCACCTGATAGCAAACAATGTTCGGCATCCTTTGTACTTTATCATATCTTAACCAAGATTATATAACCTAGGACTAAATCAGAAAAGAAAAGAACTCCAGCAGCAGACAACAGTCATCCTCTATACTTCTATCATCACTTAACTGAAATTACATAACCAACATGTATGGTTTTTGGGTCCGGTTTCCCTCATAAACTGGACCAACCTTCTATCTATTCAATGAATTTAGCAGTTCTTCTGCTAACATTCAAAAAACAATCACAATAACTATTATCTCTAGAATTAAAGAAGATAAATAACTCCTGACAACTTCTGATTGGCCGCCAAAAGAATGGCAAATGTAGAAATTCATCTGGAGTGAGGATAAGGACTAAATCTTAGGCTTGGTAGATTAAATGCATCAGCACAGCAACTTTTAAATGCAGTAAGTTTGTCAGCTCTTTGTCGTGTCAAAAATCACAAGCCAACATTATTTCTCGGTATTCTAATACAGAGTTTATTGCAAACCCTTTATAATTTTCTTTAATTATAAGGTTAGGAGGTACTGCTAAATTGCATCCCCACACAAGTCGGTTATGACTAAACAAGCAAGATGCTTTACTGGATATCTTTAAAAAGCCTGTAAAGTAATCATCAATCAAGATTTAATTTAGTAGAGAAAAGATATGTGACCTACTACCACTACACTGCTTAAAATATTCTACTTTTTGTTGTGCGGACATTTTATAGCTGCATGGAGCACCAGTGCACTGAAAACAAATTCAAAGCTACCAGAAATAAGGATGACAAAAGTGAAATAAAGGAAGAAAGGTAGGATGTGCATTTCTATGTCAAACTCCCTCCAGCCCAACAATTGTGTACTATTAGCTTCAAGATAATATCCTATTACCAGAGTTAACTGATTCTAGCATTTAAAACATTACGCAGTATCAGCAAATTTGAGAAGGAAAAAACATTTCATACTAACTAGCAAACAATCTTCAAGCAGTAAAAGATTTTACAGCGTCAACATGCAGTGAGTAATACAAAGGTGAGCATAAGCCGACAAACAATAGTTTTCAAATTTTGATGATAAAGTATAATGGTAAATTGATTTATATTTGTACCAAGTTAAAGAGTGTCAAAAAAAAATTTACTAGTTTGCATCATGTATTGTGATAACTTAAAGAAGAATAGATCAACTGTCACCTGATTTTCCTCATTTCTTCAAATAGATCAACTGAGTATGCTCTCTCCTCATCAGCAAAATGCACTATACCATCTAGATGATGCTTCTTTATATGAAATATTGCATTGTTCTTTTGGCAGACAATAATCTTCCTAATATTTGAAACATTCCTATTGCATACAATATGTCTGTACATGATCCCAGAAGACCTCAGGATTTCTACTGTTTCACGGGACTGATATGGCCACTCCGCCACTATCCACAGAAGAGGAGGCGGTACATCCTTCAAGACATGAATCAGACGGTGAAGGTAATATGCCTGGTGTGGTCGAACTGATGTTGCTGTCACAACTATCAGTTGCTTTCTCGCAACAATGCCAGAATCATTAACAGAATGTACAATAGGCAAGGCTTCAACAAAATCTGCCTCATCATCCAACATTGCAGGAACTGGGGGACTCTCCTCGGCCTGTGGCTCATTAACCGCTTCAGATTCAGCCTCCGCTACAAATGGCTCCAGCTTGGTGCCTTGATGTTCTGCCATTTGTCGTCTATCAATCGCATCCCCCTCAAATGGAAGCCTGTCCTTTTCAGCAGGCTTTGACAAATCAGCAGAGAAGAGCGGCGTGAATCCGATGAAAATGCCAATCATGAAACACACGAATAGATTGATCATGGCCTTTTTCCAGCTCATCCCCTTCGACTTTGGCCTCTCCAAGGACCTAGCGTGCTTGTGGGACAATATAGTTGCCCATGCAGATTTTAGGCTGCTCGACATCAGGACAAGGTCAAGCGAAGCCAGCGAAGTCAGCACCCCTCTCATTGCAACATAGGACTGCGAGTACGCCATCTTGGGAGACGGTGAGGGGTCGAATTCTGACCAGTCCTTAACCGACCCCTCTCGCTGCATTGCCCCAGCATTTCTTCTTGCCATTGCAGGTGCTCAATATGTCACGCATGTACAGTTTTAGAGTCAAGCAAAAGACATCACCTCTCTGATACCACTCTGGTGCTCTACAGACAAGTTGTGGCTCCAATCACTTCATCTGATACCAGCTCAGTCATAGACCGATCAATTGCCCAACAAGAACAGGTACCGCAGCACCGGCTAAGCGGTTCTGTCCTCAGAAATTCCAACTCCACGCCCAAGGAACGCCTTAAATTTCAGCCTTTTCTACCGCTGCAACCAAAATTCTAACATATTAGCACACGGAGATCATAGATCTATAGCTATATAACGAACGCGATAACAACAAAGGAGGAAACTCTAAACACAAACACAGCTACATAAGTGCTCCAATCTAAATGTCAAAAAGAGCAAATGGCACCGGAAACAACAGCAAGAAACAGCCAAAATACTCTAAAATGGACAAAACAGGGGGGCAGGGGGGGATGAGCCCTTGATCCAAGCCGGGCAGAGCAAAACAGCAGCATGAAATTCCCCTCATATGCTACCGCAGAACGCCTGGATAGTTCTATTCGAGAAAACAAACAGAAGGCATGGAATAAATACCTCGGGATTGGGGCTCGGATCCCAAGCCGCGGAGCGTGGGTATGTCGGATCACTTCACGAGGCAATCCCCGCCCGTCCGTCCCTCGCCTCGCCCCCAGCTCTTGGCTTGGCCTCGGAGGAATTCGTGCCGCGAATCGAGACGGGAGGAGTTGGTGAGGGCGGAGGGGGATGGAGAAGACGAAGAGGAGGAGGTAATGGTTGGAGGGGGGGATAATGGCGGCCCAGTCGGCGGTCGCCGTCGGAAGGTGGGCATGGGAGCCCTACTTGCATTTAAACCCTCCATGTCCTCGGTATTTTTTGGGTAATCATTATTGGTGGCTAAAGATATGCTGAGCTAGTCAATGCGGTGTGGCAAAGGAAAATATTTGAGTACCCCACAATCCCACATGATTTTTTTTAAAGCTCCCAGATGATTTATTCGCAGGAATGATGTTTCGGTGAAACTATTTGAACATCTTTCTACGAAGATGAAACTGTTTGAAAATGTTTATGGCACGGGCACGGCCCCATTTTTTTCTTTTGGCTTTCAAATTTTTTAACCGAAAGTCCTAATAATTTTCATTTGCATATTGGTGTTTCTTGCGAACGAGGGCTTTCAAATAAGTTTTTGGATATGTTTTGACGAAGTTTCTAATACTTGTTAAGTTGCAACTGTTGAAATTTGGTATGAGCCAATAATAAAATCGCAAGTTTCGAAAAGTAAAACTTAATGCGCCCTCATACGAAATCCAACTTTGCGGATCACAAGGGCACTCAGGCGGCCAACACGGCTGGGCAGATGGGTGCCCACACACATATGTGCCGTTGAGAGTCTTCATGGGAAGACAATGATAGAACTTGTGGCCGCTGTCATTTGTCTTCTTGTGGATGGATAATGGGTCTGAGGAAGAAATGCAGTGCTTTCTTTTCGGACGGAGGCTAAAATGTATATATGATGTGTTTCACTCGAAAAAGATGCATGTCACAGATACACGGTGAAAATATGTAAAAATTGGTTTCTCTAACGAGTCCCGCTAAGAATAGGCTCATCATCTTTAGGTTGGTGTCCCAATATTCAAATTTTATCGGGATAGAGAAAACGACAAAATCCTATGCCCGTCTCAATATAATGACATGATTTCTCTGTACAATTATGAGTTTACATATATCTTTGCTAGTAGTCTAGTAGATCTCATATGAACCGCGTAAAAGATGTCGATGGCTAGTGCTTTCATTTTGCCCAACAATTATGTGCATCCTTCCTCTACGTTCTCCGCTCTCCAAAAACTAAAAGCACATGTGAGAGGTTCCCCTTAATCGAGTGCTCCATGTGGTGGATGGGGATTAGTATATCACTTACGATGCTACTCGATGACCACATCATGGTCTCGTTTTCTCTATGCTCGATGATCCTAATTCAACGTTGGAGATGCAAGAAAGCTCTTTGCTGCTTGGATCCCGCATATCCGAATGACGCCCCTGAGGAGTGCAATTTTATGTAAGAAAAAAAAGGATGATATGCACTATGTTTTTCTGATTTGGTCGATAATGTAGTTAAACGTAGTGTTACTTTCTCGAGACCGCATTCGTCGGTCTCACTGTCCGTTGTACTCCCTCTATTCCTTTTTACTCTGCATATAAGATTTGTGTCGAGTCAAACTTTACAAACTCTGACCAAATATGCATAAAAAGATCAACATCTACAATACCAAATATACATAATATGAAGCTACATTCCATAATGAATCTAATGATATTCATTGTGTATTGTAAACGTTAATACTTTTTTCTATAAGTTTGATCAAAATAAAGATACTTTGACTTTGAACAAAAATTATATGCAAACAAAAAAGGAACGGAGTGAGTATAAAGTAAAAAAGCTTATGTTTCCTTCATGGACCATTGTAAGAGCCGAAATATCAACCTTGACCACGGGTCTAGACACCAAAAAGTTGACATACCGCATACATGAAACCGAAATGCATAAAAGAAATGTATGACCATTTCAACTTCATATGTTTACTCTTTTATTAGAATTGTGAGTTGTTTAATACACGACAAGATGGAAAGAATTCCAGTACGTCCATGTGAGAACACAAATATTCTACGGTATGAGCTGTTTTTTTCTCTCTCTCATGAGACCATTAAACAAATAGCCGCAACCACTCCGGCTCCCTGTCATGTGCTACACGCGTCTGCTGCGGCAATCTTAAAAGATGTCCAAATTGGGAGCGTCCCTCTCACCAGGCACCAGCACCGAACGAAATGCTTTGCTTTAAGTGCTCTCTAAGAAATAACCGAAAAGCTTCCTCCCAAAGTCTTAGTTTATTCCTGCCCCTACGGAAATAGGCGGAAGCACGGGGCCGTAGGTGCGAAAGTGCCACGAGGTTTGAACCAGGGGAAACTTGAGGCGTGAGTCGAGTGAGGCAGCCATGAGATGAGCGACGCCCCACCCGCCGTCGGTTCGCGGCGCGGAGTCCGTCCGAACCTCCGTAGTCCGTACGCGATCTGCAGTGCAACGAGCTCGCACGCAGAGTCTGCATCCGCGTAGCGTCGACGCATCGGTTGGTTGTTCCTACGACGAGCGCACGGAGGTCAACACCCAACAGCGCCTCCGTTTCCACACAAGGAGCGTGTGGAAAGAGCTACGGACAGAGCAACCGGCCGGCGGACCGAAACGACGTGGAAGCTCCCGACGTCCGGCAGGCCGAGACGCTTTGACGGGAGCGCGCGCCGGCCTGCCGGCCGGTTCGTTGGTGCCGCGTCGTCGTTGGAGTTTGGTACGTACTGGTAGAGTACAATAACATGGCAGCGAGTCGCGTGAAGAGATTGTGCCGTTGCCCGGTCCATTTCCCTGGATCTCGACAACTCAGCGCCCGGCACCAAACCCACTCTTTCTTTCCCTGGTGCTTGATCGCCTCCATTGTCCACAGCTTTGGTCCTTTTCTGGGTTTTGTTGTCACCTAACCGTGCCGGGTACCTGGCCGCGGTGCAAAGCAACATATGTAGGCTCATGTGTCTCGCTGAGCGACAGGCAAACCGACTGGGACTAGCCAGGGGCATGCTGCGCACTAAATATGCTGCGTCGTAGGAATCAAAATAGGCATCGCCGCCGGATCTTCCAAGAGTTCTCCTGTCGCTGTAGCTTCATTTTTCAGTTATAACAGGCGATAGTTCGTGCTGCGAGCGAAAAAAGCTACGTTAAACCATGTCTCTTCACTTTTATTGATGAAATAAGAGCATCTACAGCCAGATATAGTTAAACCGGCCATTCAAATGTCCGCAGATAATCCGACACATAGTGTCCTGCTACTACATTAATCATGTCATCGGGCTATCAAAATCTGACGTGTTCTACATACTAAGTTATGGAGAAAAATCATCCACGGTTGTCCTTGACCTTGCCCTTGCCGTCTTTTGTCACGAAAGTAGTGCTCAAAGGCGCAAAATGGATCGAGTCGGATCAACTCATCGCCGGAGCTGTCTAACCCACACAGTTCCCCTTCTCCTTGGGGGGGGGGGGGGGGGGGGGCGACCATGGCACGGAACGCTGTTTTGCCCTCGGGCGAGGATGTGCGTGCTTCTCCTTTGTCGCTTCTGGAGGATGCGGGCACATATGGCTTCCTCGTCCAAAGCATCGTGTGTCGCGACCGCCATCGCCACCACGTCGGCAGGGAGGCCGGACTCCGCCTCCCTGTCCCCTGCTTCGCACAGGGGGCACACCGCTCCCTCGTACGCTTCCACACCGGAGTTGGGACGGCAGTCGGACCTCATCCGTCCGACGAGACAGTGGGCACGCGGCTCAAGCCTCCAATCCGAGCAGATCCGAGCGTCATTTGCGCTGACGCAATGGATTCCCGTTTGATCAACTCCAACCTCGACTGGGCACACTCCACCCAGGAGCAGCGGACGGCCATCGCCTCTTCGTCCCTGCATGGGACGATGCCCTAGTTAACGGATCAGGAGATCTTAGAGTCGGATCTATTGCCTGACATGCCGGAGAAGGCTGGAGATTGCCGAAACAAAACTTGGGGATGGAGTGGAGTGGCTAGGGTTTGGTTCGGGATGCAGATGGTGACGAATATATGTGGGGTCCGGGCATGCCAGCATGGACATGTGCGTGTCCGGGCCTCCCCATATCCGTCCTAGATTTAGCATGGATGTGAGGGGTGCTGGTCAGCCCGGACGTATAGGCCCGGTTTGAGGCGCCCAGCTAAGTCACGTTCTTGTTATCGCTCACTGATCGGACCTTCCGCCAGGACTTATAGAGGAGGGTCAGGAGCCCATTTGTAGATCTCCAAGGACATCTCTAACCAATCATCTATAGTTCGGAGGAGGATACGACCGAGTATTCTTTAGACGAGTATATTTGCTCCTCTAAAAATGTGTCATTTCTAAGTTATCTCCTAAACTTATCGGAGTAAAAGAAATAACACAAATTAGCGTAAATCTGGTTCAAACTACTACATCTAACTTGATTCCAAATATTTTACATAAACTAAATGAAATTTGGCTAGATTGCATAAAAACTTACGGAAACTACTCACTATCGCTTTCGTTCTTGATCCTCTCCCAGTCTGATTCAGTAAGCCCTCCGATGAGATGGTTGTGGCCCTCGTCATCGGTGTCGCCCTGGCCCTAGTCGCGGCACCGCCGTCGGGGTCGCTGGAGAGGTCGATGACCTCCGTCTCCCTGGCCTTGTATTGCTTGTATAGCCGTCGGTCCGCCTTGACGCGCTCCGGGTAGAGGCGACAGAGCTATGTCATACGGTCTCGCGGGCTTTCTCCGCCTCGAGACGCTCGCGGGCCTCTCGGTCTTCTCGCATCTCCTGTGCGGTGGGCACCCCCGGGGTCGACGGATTCCACCCGTGGCAGGCCGTGGGGGAAAGTTGCGCCTGGCATTGGCGCCGTGGAGGAGGAACGACATAATGTCGTATTCGCGCAGCCTGCATCGCATAGTGGGTGGGCACTGCATGTGTGCCACTTGTCGCAACCTGAGAGTTTTGTATTTTTTTTCTGTTCATTCTTTTTTATAAAATGCTTTATCTCTTGAACCGTGCATCCAAATCATGAACCATTTTCATCGTTGCATTTCTCATGTCGATATCTTCAAAATTGTATCCCATTTTAATAGGTTCGGACGATCTTTTTTCCGTAAACCCTGAGAGAAGCAGGAAACATAAAAATACGAAAACTGAAATCTGAAAACCAAATAACAAGGAAAAATAGAAATAAAACACAACAAAAAGGGAAACCGAAATGTCATATGTGGTTTTCACTTCTTTGGGGAATTACACCTGTGATTTTTCACCTGTTGGAAGCACAATTGCGTTTCTTCACTTTTCAGGAAGCATAGATATAGTTTTCACTTACCGAAAAAGCACAAGCACACATGTGTTTTTTGGGTGGTAAAACTGTGGGAAGCACACATGTGCTTCACCGAATGCGTGAAGGAAAACGAATGAAAAACATCAAAACATGTGCAAAAAATTCGCGTTCCGTTGGGTCCACCTAATACGTGTCATGTGCCAGTTGGAGCGCCCTCGCACGCGTCCGTTGGACACGCCCTCGAGGGGGTAATTTCCTATACGACGCACATTGCGCCCAACTGTTGACGCTTCACACAGGACGTGCGACTGAGTGACCGAGTTGGCCGGCCCATTTCAGCGCTAAGCATAGGGTGTTCTGGTTCTGTTTTTGGGAAGTTTCTAGAAGGTTTGAAGCTAGTTTCTACTGGATTTGGCAATCTTCTCGAAGGTTTTTTTACCTATTTTTATTTTTCTATTTACTTTTTATTTTATTTTCGTTTTCACTTTTAGTTTTCTATTTTTTTTGGGTTTTCTTCTTTTCTTATCTTTTTGTTTATTTTCAAAAAATTATTAAAAAAACTTTCAGAAATTTTCACATTTTTCAAAATTATGTATTCACCTTTTTCCAAAAAAAATTGAAACTAAAAATTGGTTTGCATTCCTAAAAATATGTTCACAATTTTATAAAACATTCCACATTATCTAAAATATTATTGTTTAATTATTTTTGGAATTTCGTAAAATATTCATTTATTGTTATCAATGTCATTTTTTCGTGTTTATGTAAAAGCAACAAAAAAAATGCTACCATAGTCGAGCCATTATTGCACTACTGGGCCGGCCCAGTTGTGGGTGCACTATGCGTCGTGCGTCTATTGGACACAATGCGCGTCATATAGGAGGTCCCCCCCAAAATGGTACCCTCCTCAATGCTTGCTCCCTCTGGTCGTCAAAATCAAATCCAGACCACAGGAGTGAGGAGAGACCTCCTAATTAGCGCTCTCGGCGTGAACTCACCTCATTCGCGCTCCTAGCTCGCTCGCGTCCGTGCCTCGCTCGCTTTTTTTCATTTGTTCATGTTTTTTGCTTGGTTTTTCTTTTTTATGCTATGTTGTTCGCTGAAAAAACTAGTGGACGGTTTTTTAAGTAAAAATGTTTGTGAGTTTAAAACAGTTCACGAATACGAAAAAAGTTCACTAATTTTATGAAGGGCGTGAATTTGAAAATTTTCAAGAATTCGAATAAAAATAATGGATTTGAAAAAAAATTGTGTATTTAAATTAAAGTATCTGCGAAGTTGAAAAATTTCACAAATTTGGAAAAATCTCGCACATTAATAAAAAGTTCATGGATTGGAAATACCGTTCCCGAATCTGAAAAAATGTTCAACAATTTTGAATAGTGCATGAATTTGAATAAATATTGCGAAATTTTAAAATAAGTTAATGATTTTAACAAAAGTTCAAATTTTGAACAGTTTTGAAAAAGTTCATGAAAATTGAAAAAATCATAGATTTGAAAAAAAATCACAACTTTGAAAATTTGCGGGTTTAGAAAAGACATTTGTACAAATAAAAAAGTGTTCATGGATTTGAAAAACATTCATGGATTTGAATAAAGCTCACAAATTCGCAAAAAAGTTCAGGGAATTGAAAAAGAAAGTTCAGGGAACAGGAGTTGGGGGCCCGTTAGACGTAAAGGGAAAAGCACGTGGACTGTGAGGACATGAGGTCCAATTGACAGTGGACCTTTCTGAAGAAGAAAAACTAGCGGTGAGCCAAACGAACATGCGGATGGGTCCGGACCTTTATAGGCGTTCTGATGCACCGCGTTGGAGATGCCCTAAGTCCTACCGTTTAAAAATACTCTATTCAAAATACTCTATTCATGTCCAGATTGTGTTTTCCATGTGCATTTGAAATTTAAATTGTGTTGAAAGCATTTAAATTTGTTTTTCTATATATGGAATATGGGAAGATGCGAGGGGTGGAGCTCAGGATGTGCGCTCGTCGGGAGATGAACGGCGAGCGAATAAGGGGCGCGCAGGCACAAGATGGGAATGCAAACACGCATTGTAGCGTACGTGCAGCCAGAGTCTGCAGAGGCACTCCTACACACGCACGCTGCCATTGCCAATACTTTGAGCATCGACATACCAGTATTGCAGTGCAGTAGCTAGCCCAGTTGTGGGCAAACAGACGACGCAGAGGTAGGGTAGCAGACGATGG
The DNA here is from genome assembly GCA_963921465.1 of Triticum timopheevii. Classification (NCBI taxonomy): domain Eukaryota; kingdom Viridiplantae; phylum Streptophyta; class Magnoliopsida; order Poales; family Poaceae; genus Triticum; species Triticum timopheevii. The sequence goes on along the minus strand of OY997266.1, from coordinate 417,625,639 downwards.
CCACCAGTTGACTTGGAGTCGAGGAGCCCACTCTGGCCGCTGCAGCAGCAGCCAGTTCCCATCCCCACGCCCACGGTACACACAGTGGCGCAGCTGCAGCCTGCAGCGCAGCGGGGCATGGGGGAACTGGCACTGGCGCTAGACATCGGCGCCTTTTGGTCATGCTCCCATACGGGCACGAGCACGGGGCGGTCGCGGAGCAGAGCAGGGCACGGGGCTGGCCGCGCGCGTTCGCGGCTGGCTCGCAGCTGTCCCCACTCCACGAAACAAACAAACAATCGGCAATGGCTTTTACTGCCCGCTTCCGTGCGTGTGTGGTTTTTGCTCGCTCGGTGGTGTCTGTCTGTTGCCGATGGGGCAGGGGAGACACGGGCGCTGCCAAAAGGGTGCGTGCGAAAGGGGCTCATCATGATGATCCCTCCCATGGCTGCTTCCCCCGTCGCACGGGCTCCTGTCCTACTCCTGCTGTTCCCACCATCGCACTGGTCATGCCACCAGTAACAACTGTGCGTTCTGCAGTACTACTTGTTGGCAGTACACGAATTCGCGCGAGTGTTTCCCGTGCCGTGCTTCACTTTTGACGGTCTCTTGACACGCTCTCGGCAGGATTCCGATCTATCTGTACAATCTAAACGACACGAGATACTGAATGGATGGGCTGTTATTATCTTCAGCGATTAGAAATCGTCGAGAATATATGGAAGTCGTACTGCAAAAGTTTGCGACGAGCAGCAGCGAAATGTGTCGCATTTCACGCCGACAAGGGGTACTAGTGCCGCTACAAAGCGCAGCATCGCGTACTCTGCTCATGCTGCAAAACGTCTCGGTCGCAACACCGTGTGTCGCCACGGAAAGCCTAGCGCGAGTAGCCACTCGAAGCAGAGCACAAAGCAGATTCATCCGGGCACGGCGCCTGCATGCACGCACGCACGCGACGGATGATTGAGCGACGCGGCGGGCATGGCGAGGGAGGGAGGGGGCCCGGCCCTGGCTGGTTCCGCACGACGCAAGGGAAATTCGTCGCCGCAATGACGACGAACCGGACGAAGAAGGCGAAGCGAGCGGCACGGCGGCAGCCACGGGCGAAGCTAGCTAGGGGAGGCGGACGCGGCAGCGCTCTCGAGCACCCGCACGCGTAGGCGGAGTAGGCGTGCATGATGGATGGGCGATGGCTGCAGGCTGGTGTGGCGAGGCGGGGAGAGGAGTGGAGGAGCTTCGGGGTGATGATGCACGCATGGACTGGGGAGCAGAGCAGAGGAGTGGCAGCCTGCTGCTGTGCCTGTGCTAGCTTCGCGCGTCCGTTCGGGCGCGCGGCATGCATGCATGCATCCACCGGCGGCAGCGGCAGCGAACCCACTGCGCCTGCGCGCGCATGTGGCCGGCCGGCCGGCTTTACTAGCCTGCACACGGTGCGCGGCTCAGCAATTGTTGTGACTTGTGAGAATAGGAACTGACAGTGGAAGCCGGCAGGAATCCAAGAGGCAATGTGATGCGTTGTTTGACCATTTCTCGCCGAGCCAATAGACTATTTGGAAGACTGTACATTTTGTTTGAACTAGAGAATACCCCCCGTTGCTGCCGAATTGATTGTAGTATGAAACATGCATATTTGAATTAATAGTATATATGAACTTAAACTAAAAACGGATATTAGAGCATCTACAGACGGACTTGGCAAATCCGGCCCCTCAAACGCCCGCGGGCGCATCCGGATGGGCCCTCATATTTCCGTCCGGACATCCACATATCTCAAATCCGGACTCTCAAATCCATGCAAATACATGAACGTCGATCATGCAACACAATGTCGCATGTAAATAGCAAACTTTGGTACGAAGCATGTATAGCATTTACATAACATTTATTTCAAGTGTGAGAATCAAACGTTGTGTCCTTGGTTGCCATTGTGGGTCCACATGTGCTCCACAAGATCATTGAGTAGTTGCGTGTGCACCTGTTGGTCTCGAAGATTCTGATGCATCTGCAGAAAGTTCATCAAATGAGCCGCATCTTGATCTTTCGGGATTTCAACTTGTTCTCGAAGTGCTTCGAAATCATAGGTTTGGGCTACACCATCACCCTCATCCTCGACAATCATATTGTGCAGAATAACACAACATGTCATCAGTTGCCACAAAGTTTCTGATTCTCACATCATTGCAGCGCTCCGCATAATTCCCCAACGAACCTCAAGCACACCAAATGTCCTCTCCACATCCTTCCTAGCCGCTTCCTGCATTGTTGCAAAGTGACTCTGTTTATTGCCACGCGACTCGGTTATGGTCTTCACAAACGCCGCCGACTGAGGATAGATACCATCGGCAAGATAGTACTCCATGTTGTAATCTCGGCCGTTGATGGTGTAGTTGCACGACGGCGATTCCCTATTGCAAAGCCTCCTGAAAACCGAAGATCGTTGAAGCACGCTGATGTCGTTGTAAGAACCGGGCATTCCAAAGAAAGCATGCCAAATCCACGAGTCATGTGATGCCACCGCTTCTAGTATGATGGTGGCCTCTCTGGTGTGACCTTGATATATTCCCCGCATATCTTTGGGGCAGTTCTTCCGTAGCCAACACATGCAATCAATTGATTTGAGCATTCCTGGAAACCCCCTTGCATCTCCAATAGCCAACAACTTCTCCGTGTCCTGCACATTTGGTTCTCTGAGATACTCAAGTCCAAAACCTCCAGCACGGCGTGAGCAAACTTGAAACTAGTCTTCAGGCACGTGCTCTCCTCCATCCTGACCATCTCACCAATGGCGTCTGTAGCAATATCAAGTGCAAGCATCCTCAGAGCAGTCATGCACTTCTGCTTAGCCAAGAAAGAGAGTTGGCCGCGGCAATCCCTTGTGAGCTTGAAGTAATCGTCGTGTGCCTCTACTCCCTCCACAATGCGCAAAAACAATGGTTTTCGCATGCAAAAACGGCAACGAAACCATGGATCATCCGGGAAAGTAGGTTTGGGAGCAAAGTAGTCCTTGTGCAGTAGCTTTGCTCCGGGCACCCTATCCCGGTTGATCGCTCTTCTCCCTTTGATTGAGCCCTTGAAGTTGAGAATATGCTTCACTTGTCGGTCCATTTCCTCTTGCATGCTCATGAGCACGATCATGTCCACTTCTTCGTCCGAATCCGACGAATCAAAGAATTCATCTTGAATCATTTGGTCAAGCTCCGTCGGTCCATACTCCTCGTCCGACGAAGCATCGGAATCCATCGTTTTACCTAACAAGATCACAAAAAATCCGGTCGGACAATGTGTCGAACACATCAAGCGCAAGGCGGAGCCGGAGAGTTGCCGGACGTACCACGGTGGCATCCAGGCTAGCGACGACATCCCCCGTGGCGAGGACGGGAGGGTTCTTCTGGAGCTGGCGGCAGAGAGCCTAGAGACGGCTGCAGAGCGGGCGCGGCGGCGAAGCCCGAGACGGACGACCTGGAGGAGGAAGAAGAAGAGAGGAGATAGCAAATGGATCCAGCTGGTCTTCGGGGTAGATTTGGTGCAATTTGAGGTGGGGTCGGGCTGTCGGGTCTGACGTGGCGGGCGTGTCCGGGCGCACACGGGCTGTAACGCCCCGAGACCGATGCGCCAGGTGTCTTCCAGTTATTCACTGTCATTGCCATGTTATTTGTTGGCATGTTGCACTTTGCCATGTCATCATGTGCATTTCATCTGCATGTTTTTCAAAACTTGCATCCGGCCGGGTTCTCCCAGTTCTCCCCGTTGTCTGTTCTGAGCACAATCACACTCGCACGTGCCCGTCGCACCTCCCAAATCTTGTTCCGTGAGCGGGAGAAAAACGTTCTCGGAATGGGCCGATAGTTGACGAGTGGTCTTGGTGTATCACCGATAGACCTCCTGTCAAATTTCGTTCCATTTGAAGGTCATTTGATGCCCCAATGGTTAATTGCGTTAACCGCCGGATCCCTTTCTCTTTGCAGCCCAACACCCCTCCACAACAGTCCACTAGCCCATCTAAACCCCTTCATGCTATTCGTTGTTGGATCATGATCGTGTGGGCGAAAACCGCACCTCAATAGCCCTCTCCTAGCTCCCTCTACCTATAAATAAGCCTCTCCCTCCTCTAATCCCGCGCAAACCCTAGCTCCCCTCCTCCTCACGCCGCCCGGGTCCGGATCCCCATCGCCGCCTGGCCTGCACAGCCTGCGTGCCCCGCGCCTCACCTTCTCGCCGCGGCACCGCACCGCTGCCTCGCCTCGCGCCAGGACCCGCCGTCCCCGCCTCGTCGCCACGTCACCGTCCTCCTCCGTCATCGCCGGCCGCCGCCTCGTCGCCGGATTCGGGGAGTGGGATGAGATCCACCCACTCCCCCATCCAAACACCGCCGCCACGTCCCGGATCTCTCCGTCCCGGGTCGCCTCCGTCAAGCTTTTCCGCAAGGTCGATTTCTTCCAAGTCTCTGAATTTTCAGCTTCATGTGTGCATGTTTGGGAGGTCATAACATTGTGCATGTTGCTCCGTTTTGCATGCATGATATGTCAAAATGTTCATATCTTGATGATCTGCATGATGGTTGCATTTGCATTCATGTCATTGTTCATCTTGATGCCTTAATCATTGTTGCAAAAGTGCTAAGTGATATAAACTGCTGAAATCTGTTGCCTATTAACATCATTTAGGCATATTGTGAGTGTTGTAACTTTGTCCCTGTTGATCCTATTGTGCAGATCTTGATATGGAAATGTTCTGCTCTTCGTGATCTACATGCTGGTACCATTTTCTTGATTGTTTGAGTCGATAAATATATCATAATCTCTGTTGCAAAAGTGCTTGCTGATGTTAACTGCTGAAAACTGCTATAAGTTGCCCTTTTTTCTTTTTTATATCTTTTTGTGTGATTTTCTTTTTAGCATCATGTCCACATGTTTTAGGAGCATAATCATGCCATATTTGTATTGGTGCAATCCATTTATTTTTATATGCCCTGGGGTGAGTGCATCAAGCTTGTGAAGTGGGCTACTTGCTGTTACTGTTTTGCCTAGTCTGGATATGTCATATCATGTTGCTATGTTTGCTTGATGCTACTATCAAATCCATGCATAATCTGGAGATGCCTAGTTGACATGTTTTGATGACCATGTGATGCTCTTCATGCCATGCCTTTTGATGCCTCATATACGTCGTGTAGAATATGTTTTCATTGCTATGAACATGCCTAAATGATGTTCCAGTTTTCTATTAACTTCATTATGCCATGTTGTGAGCTTGATCTTAATTAAACTATACCTCTTTTGGAGATGCTCCAATTACATGAATTGAAGTATGTTATGAGTAATTTGACCACATGCCAAGTTTGATGATTTTGGACTTCTCATGACCTTTGGTCCGAGTTTGCAAACATTCTATGATGATGTTGGTGTTTTACACTTGCTGAAACTATTACAACATTCAAACTTGACTTGATGGTTCCCACTAGTCCATGAGCCATATGCATATGATTCCTTCATGTTATTTTCTCTTTGTTATGTGTTATGTGATGCCATTCCCTTGGTTGCTATGTATAGTTGTTGTAGCATCTTCGTTTCATGACTTCAACATGTCATCATATTAACTCTGCTCATGCATATGCTCTGTTTTTCAGTCATAATCCGTGTTATAAAGTTGCTTTTTGCATTGATCATTTTGGTTTAATATTGATGCCTATGAACCTGAACCCTAATTATATTTTAATTATGTAATATGTACTTGAAGTGCATATCAAGTTTGTGTTCATATGTTACCTGTAGCATGTTGTTTTGATGATTACAAAGTGACTAGTTGCTGTTTTGGGCAGATTGTTGTTATAACTTGCTTTGAGTGTATGTGTTGGACCGTTGCTCCGTTTTCATCATGTTCTATATGAAATTTACTTAGAATTTGCATGTAGTTTCATAATATCTTGTTGCATCCATGTTTTGAGTATGTGTGCTTGATGTTTGTATGCATTTTGTATCAATGCCATGTTTAACTTGTGTTGCTCATATCTTCTAGGCCGTAGCTCCGAATTAAGTGAACTTTATATGTAACTTGACTAGAAGAACATGTAGATCATCACGGTGCACTTTAACTTGCTGTTTAACAACTTCAACTTAATGTTTTGTTCAGATCTGGACCTATTTCAAAATTTGCATATGAGGACTTACCGGAGTTGTATATGTTGTTTCCGGCCTCATTTAAACTTGCCTTGGTGTGATGTTCTTGTATGCATCATCTCTTGCCATGATTAGCATCTTATAGCCTTGTCATGCATCATCCTTGGTTGAGAATCATGCCATGTTTATGTGTTGTGTGTTTACCATGTTGTTTGCTTCTTTGCGGTTGTGCTTCTTCTCGATAGTTCCTGTTTCGTTGCGATCGTGAGGATTCGTTCGACTATGCTTGGTTCGTCTACGCCCGTTCATCTTCTTCATGGAGTCGATCTTCTTCCTAGCGGGATTTTAGGCAAGATGACCGTCACCTTGGATCTCACTACTATCTTTGATATGCTAGTCGCGCTTCCTACCACTTGTTTATCAAGCCTTCCTATATGCCATGAAACAACCTCTAACCTTTTCCACCATCCCAGCAAACTGTTGTTTAGCTAGTTACCGCTTTGCTCAGCCCCTCTTATAGTGTTGCTAGTTGCAGGTGCAGTTGCAGGTTGTTCCATGTTGGGACATGGATATCATGGGATATCATAATATCTCTTATTTAATTAATGCATCTATATACTTGGTAAAGGGTGGAAGGCTCAGCCTTATGCCTGGTGTTTTGTTCCACTCTTGCCGCCCTAGTTTCCGTCATACCGGGGTTATGTTCCTTGATTTTGCGTCCCTAACATGGTGAGGGTTTATGGGCCCCTCTTGACAGTTCGCTTTGAATAAAACTCTTCCAGCAAGGCCCAACATTGGTTTTACCATTTTGCCAACATAATAATATTGAATTAATTAATTAATTTGCATACGGGGTCATGTCTTTGAGGAGTAATTTAACATAATACAGGGGGGCCAGTGCTGATGGTGTTGGTACCAAACTAGAGTAGCTTGCGGCGCCGCCCCTTGGCAACTTGGGGATTTGATCGCTGTAACCATAGCTCATCCGCCGTGGCCTGAGACGAGATATGCGCGGCTACTATCAGGGTGTCGGCATGTTGGGAGGTCTTGCTAGATTTTTTTTACCATTGTCGAAATGTCTTGTGCACTGGGATCCCGGGTCTGACCGGATGTTCCGCGATGGGGGATTGTCTGCGCGGATCATGAGCTTGTCATGGGCTAAGTTGGGACACCCCTGCAGGGTTTAAACTTTCGAGAGTCGTGCCTGCGGTTATGTGGCAGATGGAAATTTTTAATGTTTGGTTGTAGAGAACTTGACACCAGATCCGAATTAAAATACACCAACCGCGTGTGTAATCGTGACTGTCTGTTTTCGAGCAAGTTCGAGAAGAGAACACGGTAGGGTTATGTTTGAACGTAAATAGTTCAGGATCACTTTTTGATCATTACTAGTTTGTGACCATTTGCGTCTCTTCTCATCTTATTCTTGTACTAAGTTAGCCACCATGCAATGCTTAGTCGCTTGTTGCAACCTCACACTTATCCATTCCATACCCATTAAGCTGTGCTAGTCTTGATACCCATGGTAATGGGATTGCTGAGTCCTCGTGGCTCACAGATTACTACAACAACAGTTGCAGGTACAGGTAATGTGATGATAATGACGTGAGAGCGATGTTTACTTGTTTTGGAGTTCTTCTTCCGCTTCTTCTTCGATTGAGGGATAGGTTCCTGGTCGGCAGCCTGGGCTAGCAGGGTGGATGTCATTTGAGTTTCTGTCTGTGTTTCATCCGTAGTCGGATGTTGCTCTTATGTATGTTGTTGTTGTATCCATGTGGCATTGTATGCCTTTTGTATGTATCCCCATCTCTTATGTAATGGTACGATGTAATGATATCCACCTTGCAAAAGCGACTTCAATATGCGGCTCTATCCTTGGTGGGACCTTCGAGTTCCTCTCAGATAGGATCACATATTGGGCGTGACACGGGCGCGGGCGGATATGGAGGGTGCCGGTCATCCCGGGCGTTTGAGGGCCGTTTGAGGGGGTTGTGTGGGTCAAAAAATCGTGACCGGACAGTAACCGGGCAGCCCGTCCCAGCGTATGAGGCGAGTTTGAGAGGTCCGGCTGACTTAAGAATATTTTGAATATAAGTGACATAACATAATGGAGAACTTTTTCCCATGCATGCCGACTGGACTTTTGATGTGGTAACGTGTTTGGTCAGGTGAGATGTGTGCGTGGGATTAAATAATAATGGGAAGAAAAAATCATGCATTTTGTGTTGGGCCTTTGATGAGGTGATATGTGTGCATGTTAAGATAAGAAAGATAGTAAAGATGAACTATTTAGTTAAGCATCTAATGTATCTATGTCAAGTGTTTTGGAACATGCCCCACACACGCCAGAGGGGGGGCTCAGGCAGAAACCTCCCTCCCCACGTACTCCATGTCAACGGCGACGCATGCAGCCGGGGAAATCTATTGGCGGTCGGCGACGGTGGTATCTGCTAGGGCGACGACGTATCCATGGATACGCGGGGTGGTTTGATGTGGCTTGAGATCGCGTCGGTATTTTCCCCAAAGAAGGGATGATGCAACACAGCTACGGTAAGTATTTCCCTCAGTTATGAAACCAAGGTATCAATCCAGTAGGAGGGCCAAGCCAAATTATGTAAACAGTACCTGCACACAAAGAACAACTACTTGCAACCTGACGCATAAGAGGGGTTGTCAATCCCTCCTCGGTAAAAAGATAGATTGGTTTGTATGAGATTTGATAAATAGATTTGAATAAAACACAAAATAAAATAAGTAAAGCAGCAAGGTGTTTTGGGGTTTTTGAAATAATAGATCTGAAAACAAATACGATAAAAGATAGATCTGAAAGCAATATGATAAAAGATAGACCCGGGGGCCGTAGATTTCACTAGTGGCTTATCTCGAGAAAATAACATACGGTGGGTAAACAAATTACTGTTGGGCAATTGATAGAAGAACAAATAATTATGATGATATCCAGGCAATGATCAAATACATAGGCATCACGTCCAAGGTTAGTAGACCGAAACGATTCTGCAGCTACTACTATTACTCCACACATCGACTGCTATCCAGCATGCATCTAGTGTATTAAGTTCATGGAGAAACGAAGTAATTGAATAAGAATGATGACATGATGTAGACAAGATCTATTCATGTAGGAATAGACCCCATCTTGTTATCCTTAATAGCAACGATACGTACGTGCCTCACTACCCTTTCTGTCACTGGGTGAGGGCACCATAAGATCTAACCCATCACAAAGCACCTATTACCGTTGCAAAACCAATCAATCTAGTTGGCCTAACTAAATCAAAGATTTGGAGAAGAAATACGAGGCTATAAATAATCATGCATATAAGAGATCAAAGAAGACTCACATAATATTCATGGATATAGATCTGATCATAAACTCAAACTTCATTGGATCCCAACAAACACACCGCAAAAAGTCATGACATCAAATAGATATCCAAGAGACCATTGTATTGAGAATCAAAAAGAGAGAAGAAGCCATCTAGCTACTGCCTACGTACCCGTACGTCTATGGTGAACTACTCACACATCATCGGAGGAGCACCAATGAGGATGATGAACCCCTCTGTGATTGTGTTCCCCTCCGGCAGAGTGCCGGAATAGGGCTCTAGATTGGATATCGTGGTTCTGGAACTTGCGGCGGCTGGAATCATGTTTCATCGACTCCCCTAGGGTTTCTTGAATATTTGGGTATTTATAGAGCTGAGAGGCACTGGAGGAGATCCCCACGGGCCTCCCCCAGGTGCTTCCTTGACTCCCAAGTTGTCTTCTGGTCCAAAAAAATCTCCAAAAAGTTTTGCTGTGTTTGGACTCTGTTTGGTACTAATATTCTGTGAAGTAAAAAACAAGCAAAAAACTGCAACTGGCACTTGACAGTATGTCAATAGGTTAGTACCAAAAAATAATATAAAGTTGCTATAAAATGATTGTAAAACATCCAAGAATAATAATATAACAGCATGGAACAATCAAAAACTATTGATTCATTGGAGATGTATCAGCATCCCCAAGCTTAATTCCTGCTCGTCCTCGAGTAGGTAAATGATAAGAACATAATTTTTGATGTGGAATGCTGCCTAACATGTGCTGGGGAACGTAGCATGCAATTTCAAAAAAATTCCTAAGCTCACGCAAGATCTATCTAGGAGATGAGTAGCAACGAGAGGGGGAGAGTGTGTTTACGTACCCTTGTAGACCGAAAGCGGAAGTGTTTCACAATGCGGTTGGTGTAGTTGAACTATCTTCGCGATCCGATCACGATCCAACCGATCTAGTGCCGAACGGACGACACCTCTGAGTTTAACACACATACGGCTCGATGACGTCTCCTCCTTCTTGATCCAGCAAGTGGGAGAGGAGAAGTAGATGGGATCACAACCAACATGACGACGTGGTGGTGATGGTGGTGGTGGAGCACCGACAGCGCTTGGCTAAGCGTCGCCGGGACGAGGCGGTGGAACTACAGAGTAACGGGAGAGAGAGGGGAGCCAAGGGCTTGGTGTGTCCTCTTGGGGCACACCCTCACCTCTATAGATAGGTGGAGGGGCGTGGTAAACAGCCCCTCCAAGGCCTAAGGCGCATCTAAGGGGGAGAGGACTTGGACTCCAAGTCCAATCCTATTCCTACTAGGACTCCTTCCTTTTTTTGCCTTCCCTAGCCACATGGGCTTTTGAGCACTTGGTGCACCTAGCCTAATAAGGCCAGGGCACCTCCCCGCAGCCCATGCTAGCCCTTGGGTCGTGGTGAACCCACTTGTGTACTTCCAGACCCCTCCGGAATCCTCTGAAACCTTCTGGAAGCTTCCCGGTACAATACCGAAAAAACTACACCTTTTTCCGGAACCCAAAATATGACTTCCTATATATAAATATTTACCTCTCGACCATTCCAAGACTCCCCATGATGTTTGGGATCTCATTCGGGACTCCAAACAACATTTTGTTACCACTCATCAAATATCCCAATAGTACTCTAGCATCAACGAACGTTAAGCGTGCGACCCTGCGGGTTCGAGAACTATGTAGACATGACCAAGACACTTCGCCGATCAATAACCAATAGCGGAACCTGGATGCCCATATTGGTTCCTACATATTCTACGAATATCTTTATCGGTCAAACCGTTATGACAACATACATTATTCCCTTTGTCATCGGTATGTTACTTGCCCGAGATTCGATCATCAGTATCTTCATACCTAGTTCAATCTCGTTAGTGGCAAGTCTCTTTACTCGTTCCGTAATGCATCATCCTGCAACTAACTCATTAGTCATTTTGCTTGCAAGGCTTATTATGATGTTCATTACCGAGAGGGCCTAGAGATACCTCTCCGATACTCGGAGTGACAAATCCTAATCTTGATCTATGCCAACCCAACAAACACTTTCGGAGATACCTATAGAGCATCTTTATAATCACCCAGTTACGTTGTGACGTTCGATAGCATACAAGGCATTCCTCCGGTATCCGGGAGTTGCATAATCTCATAGTCGGAGGAATATGTATTTGACATGAAGAAAGCAATAACAATAAAACTGAACGATCATAATTCTAAGCTAACGAATGGGTCTTGTCCATCACATCATTCTACTAATGATGTGATCCCGTTCATCAAATGACAACACATGTCTATGTTTAGGAAATTTAACCATCTTTGATTAACGAGCTAGTCTAGTGGAGGCTTACTAGGGACACAATATTTTGTCTATGTATTCACACATGTATCAAGTTTCTGGTTAATACAATTCTAGCATGAATAATAGACACTTATCATTAAATAAGGAAATATAAAATAACATCTTTATTATTGCCTCTAGAGCATATTTTCTTCAGTCTCCCACTTGCACTAGAGTCAATAATCTAGTTCACATCGCCATGTGATGTAACACCAATAGCTCACATCGTCATGTGATTAACACCCATAGTTCACATCGTCATGTGACCAACACCCAAAGGGTTCACTAGAGTCAATAATCTAGTTCACATCGCCATGTGATTAACACCCAAAGAGTACTGAGGTGTGATCATGTTTCGCTTGTGAGAGAAGTTTAGTCAACGGGTCTATCACATTCAGATCCGTATGTATTTTCCAAATTTCTATGTCTACAATGCTCTGCATGGTGCTACTCTAGCTAATTGCTCCCACTTCCAATATGTATCCAGACTGAGACTCAGAGTCATCTAGATTAGTGTTTAAAGCTTGCATCATCGTAACCCTTTACGATGAACCCTTTATCACCTCCATAATCGAGAAATATTTCCTTAGTCCTCTAAGGATTATTTTGGTCGTTGTCTAGTGATCTACTCCTGGATCACTATTGTACCCCCTTGCCAAACTCATTGGCAAGGCACACAACAGGTCTGGTACATAGCATGGCATACTTTATAGAACCTATGACTGAGGCATAGGGAATGACTTCCATTCTCTCTCTATCTTCTGTCGTGGTCAGCCTTTGAGTCTTACTGAACTTCACACCTTGCAATACAGACAAGAACCCTTTCTTTGACTGATTCATTTTGAACATCTTCAAAACTTTGCCAAGGTATGTGCTTTGTGAAAGTCCTATTAAGCGTCTCGATCTATCCCTATAGATCTTGATGCCCAATATGTAAGTAGCTTCTCCGAGGTCTTACACTAAAAAATTCTTATTCAAATATCCTTTATGCTATCCAGAAATTCTATATCATTTCCAATCAACAATATTTCATCCACATATAATATCAGAAATGCTACAGAGCTCCCACTCACTTTCTTGTAAATATAGGCTTCACCATAAGTCTGTATAAAACCATATGCTTTGATCACCTTATCAAAGCGTATAATCCAACTCTGAAATGCTTGCACCAGATCCATAGATGGATCGCTGGAGCTCGCACACTTTGTTAGCACCTTTAGGATTGACAAAACCTTCTGGCTGTATCATATACAACTCTTCTTTAATATCCATTAAGGAATGCAGTTTTTGACATCCATTTGCCAGATTTCATAATCATAAATGTGGCAATTTCTAACATGATTCGGACAGACTTTAAGCATCGCTACGGGTGAGAAAGTCTCATCATAGTCAACTCCTTGAACTTTGTTGAAAACTTTTTGCGACAAGTCGAGCTTTGTAGATAGTGACATTACTATCAGCGTCAGTCTTCTTCTTGAAGATCCATTTATACTACATGGCTTGCTGATCATCGAGCAGTCCACCAAAATCCACACTTTGTTCTCATATATGGATCCTATCTCAGATTTCATGGCCTCAAGCAATCTGTTGGAATCTGGGCTCATCCTAGCTTCTTCATAGTTCGTAGGTTCATCATGGTCAAGTAACATGACTTTCAGAATAGGATTGTCGTACCACTCTGGTGCGGGTCGTGCTCTGGTTGACCTACGAGGTTCAGTAGTAACTTGATCTGAAGTTTCATGATCATTATCATTAGCTTCCTCTCTAGTTGGTATAGGCATCACGGGAATGGATTTCTCGGATGAGCTACTTTCCAAATTGAGATAAGGTACAATTACCTCATCAAGTTCTACTTTCCTCCCACTCACTTCTTTCGAGAGAAACTCCTTCTCTAGAAAGGCTCCATTCTTAGCAACAAAGATCTTGCCTTCGGATCTGCGATGGAAGGTGTACCCAATTGTTTCCTTAGGGTATCCAATGAAGACACACTTCTCTGATTTGGGTTTGATCTTATCAGGCTGAAGCCTTTTGACATAAGTGTCGCAACCCTAAACTTTAAGAAAAGACAACTTATATTTCTTGCCAAACCACAGTTCATACGGTGTCGTCTCAACGGATTTAGATGGTGCGTTATTGATTTAACGTGAATGCAGTTGTCTCTAATGCATAGCCCCAAAATGATAGTGGTAAATCGGTAAGAGACATCATAGATCGTACCATATCTAATAAACTACGGTTACGACGTTCGGACACACCATTACGTTGTGGTCTTCCAGGTGGCGTGAGTTGTGATACTATTCCACATTGTTTTAAATGAAGGCCAAACTCGTAACTCAAATATTTGCCTCCGTGATCAGATTGTAGAAACTTTATTTTCTTGTTACGATGATTCTCCACTTCACTATGAAATTCTTTGAACTTTTCAAATGTTTCAGACTTGTCTTTCATTAAGTAGATATACCCATATCTGCTCAAATCATATGTGAAGATCAAAAAATAATGATACTCGCCGCATGCCTCAACACTCATCAGACCGCATACATCGGTGTGTATTATTTCCAATAAGTCATTGGCTCGCTCCATTGTTCCGGAGAATGAAGTTTTAGTCATCTTGCCCATGAGGCATGGTTCGCAAGTATCAAATGATTCATAATAAAGTGATTCCAAAAGTCCATCTGCATGGAGTTTCTTCATGCCCTTTACACCAATATGACCTAAACGGCAGTGCCACAAATATGTTGCACTATCATTATAAACTTTGCTTCTTTTGGCATCAATATTATGAATATGTGTATCACTACGATCGAGATTCAATAAACCATTAACATTGGGTGTATGACCATAGAAGGTTTTATTCATGTAAACAGAATAACAATTATTCTATGTTTTAAATGAATAACCATCTAGCAATAAACACGATCCTATCTTGTTCATGCTCAACGCAAACACCAAATAACATTTATTTAGGTTCAACACTAATCCCAAAAGTATAGGAAGTGTGCGATGATGATCATATCAATCTTGGAACCACTTCCAACACACATCGTCACTTCACCCTCAACTAGTCCCATTTATTCTGCAACTCCTGTTTCGAGTTACTAATCTTTAGCAACCAAACATCTATTAATTACCCAGGGGCTACTACGAGCACTAGTAAGGTACACATCAATAACATGTATATCAAATATACCTTTGTTCACTTTGCCATCCTTCTTATCCGCCAAATATTTTGGGTAGTTCCGCTTCCAGTGGCCATTTTCTTTGCAGTAGAAGCACTCAGTTTCAGGCTTAGGTCCAGCTTTGGGCTTCTTCACGGGAGTGACAACTTGCTTTCCATTCTTCTTGAAGTTCCATTTCTCTCCCTTTCCCTTTTTCTTGAAACTAGTGATCTTGTTAACCATCAACACTTGATTCTATTTCTTGATTTCTACTTTCGTCGATTTCAGCATCACAAAAAGCTCGGGAATCGTTTTCATCATCCGTTGCATATTATAGTTCATCACGAAGTTCTAGTAGCTTGGTGATAGTGACTAGAGAACTCTATCAATCACTATCTTATCTGGAAGATTAACTCCCACTTGATTCAAGCGATTGTAGTGCCCAGACATTCTGAACACATGCTCACGAGATGAGCTATTCTCCTCCATCTTGTAGTCAAAGTACTTGCCAGAGGTCTCATACCTCTCGACACGGGCATGAGTCCGAAATACCAATTTCAGCTCTTGGAACATCTCATATGCTCCATGGTGTTCGGAACGTCTTTGAAGCCCCGATTCTAAGCCGTAAAGCATGGTGCACTAAACTATCAAGTAGTCATCATATCGAGCTTGCCAAACATTCATAACGTCTGCATCTGCTCCAGCAATAGGTCTATCACCTAGCGGTGCATCAAGGACATAATTCTTATATGCAGCAATGAGGATAATCCTTAGATCACGGACCTAGTCCGCATCATTGCTAATATCATCTTTCAACTTTGTTTTCTCTAGGAACATATCAAAAACATAGGGTATCTACAACGCGAGCTATTGATCTACAACATAATTTGCAAATACTATCAGTACTAAGTTCATGATAAATTAAGTTCAATTAACCAAATTACTTAAGAACTCCCACTTAGATAGACATCCTCAAGTCATTTAAATGATACGTGATCCAAATCAACTAAACCATGTCCGATCATCACGTGAGATGAAGTAGTCATCAATGGTGAACATCTCTATGTTGATCATATCTACTATATGATTCACGTTCGACCTTTCGGTCTCCAGTGTTCTGAGGCCATGTCTGTACATGCTAGGCTCGTCAAGTTTAACCTGAGTATTCCACATGTGCAAAACTGTCTTGCACCCATTGTATGTGAATGTAGAGCCTATCACACCCGATCATCACGTGGTGTCTCAGCACGAAGAATTGTCGCAACGTTGCATACTCGGGAGGAAACACTTCTACCTTGAAATTTAGTTAAGGGATCATCTTATAATGCTACCGCCGTACTAAGCAAAATGAGATGCATAAAGATAAACATCACATGCAATCAAAATATGTGACATGATATGGCCATCATCATCTTGTGCTTTTGATCTCCATCTCCAAAGCATCATCATGATCTCCATCGTCACCGGCTTGACACCTTGATCTCCATCGTAGAGTCATGGTCGTCTTGCCAACTATTGCTTCTACAACTATCATTACTGCTTAGTGATAAAGTAAAGCAATTACATGGTGTTTGCATTTCATACAATAAAGCGACAACCATAAGGCTCCTGCCAGTTTTCGATAACTTTACAAAACATGATCATCTCATACAAAAATGTATATCACATCATGTCTTGACCATATCACATCACAACATGCCCTGCAAAAACAAGTTAGACGTCCTCTAGTTTGTTGTTGCAAGTTTTACGTGGCTGCTACGGGCTTCTAGCAAGAACCATTATTACCTATAGCACAAAACCACAATGGTGAATTATCAAGTTTGCAGTTTTAACCTTCAACAAGGACCGGCCACAGTCAAATTCGATTCAACTAAAGTTAGAGAAATAGACACCCGCCAGCCACCTTTATGCAAAACTTGTTGCATGTCTGTCGGTGGAACCGGTCTCATGAACGTGGTCATGTAAGGTTGGTCCAGGCCGCTTCATCCAACAATACCGATGAATGAAAATAAGACAATGGTGGTAAGCAGTATGACGATCACCGCCCAAAACTCTTTGTGTTTTACTCATGCATATCATCTACACATAGACGTGGCTCGGATGCCACTGTTGGGGAACGTAGCATGCAATTTCAAAAAAATCCTACGCTCACGCAAGATCTATCTAGGAGATGCATAGCAACGAGAGGGGGAGAGTGTGTCTGCGTACCCTCGTAGACCAAAAGCGAAAGTGTTTCACAACGCGGTTGGTGTAGCTTAAATTTCTTCGCGATCCGAGCACGATCCAACTGATCTAGTGTCGAACGGACAACACCTCCGAGTTTAGCACACATACGGCTCGATGACGTCTCCTCCTTCTTGACCCAGCAAGCGGGAGAGGAGAAGTAGATGGGTTCACAACCAACACGACGGCGTGGTGGTGATGGTGGTGGTGGAGCACCGACAGCGCTTCGCTAAGCGTCACCGGGACGAGGCGGTGGAACTACGGTGTGACGGGAGAGAGAAGGGTGCCAAGGGCTATGTGTGTCCTCTTGAGGCGCCCCCTCCCCTCTATATATAGGTGGAGGGGCGTGGCAAACAGCCCCTCCAAGCCCTAGGGCACAGCTAAGTGGGAGAGGACTTGGACTCCAAGCCCAATCCTATTCCTACTAGTAGTCCTTCCTTTTTTGCCTTCCCTAGCCACATGGGCTTTTGAGGACTTGGTGCGCCTAGCCCACTAAGGCCAGGACACCTCCCCGCAGCCCATGATAGCCCTTGGGTCGTGGTGAACCCACTTGTGGACTTCTGGACCCCTCTGGAATCCTCCGGAACCTTCTGGAAGCTTCCCGGTACAATACCAAAAAAACTGCACCTTTTTCCGGAACCCAAAATATGACTTCCTATATATAAGTCTTTACCTCTCGACCATTCCAAGATTCCTCGTGACGTACGAGATCTCATCCAGGACTCCTAACAACATTTAATTACCACTAATCAAATATCCCAATAGTACTTTAGCGTCAACGAATGTTAAGCGTGCGACCCTGCGGGTTCGAGAACTATGTAGACATGACTGAGATACTTCTCCAATCAATAACCAATAGCGAACCTGGATGCCCATATTGGTTCCTACATATTCTATGAAGATCTTTATCGGTCGAACTGTTATGACAACATACATTATTCCCTTTGTCATCAGTATGTTACTTGCCCGAGATTCGATCGTCGGTATCTTCATACCTAGTTCAATCTCGTTAGCGGCAAGTCTCTTTACTCGTTCCGTAATGCATCATCCTTAAACTAACTCATTTGTCATTTTGCTAGCAAGGCTTCTTATGATGTGCATTACTACTCGGAGTGACAAGTCCTAATCTCGATCTATGCCAACCCAACAAACACCTTGGGAGATACCTGTAGAGCATCTTTAAAATCACCCAGTTACGTTGTGATGTTTGATATCACAAAATGCATTCCTTCGGTATCTGGGAGTTGCATAATCTCATAGTCGGAGGAATATGTATTTGGCATGAAGAAAGCAATAGCAATAGAACTGAACGATCATAATGCTAAGCTAACGAATGTGTCTTGTCCATCACATCATTCTACTAATGATGTGATCCCGTTCATAAAATGACAACACATGTCTATGTTTAGGAAACTTAACCATCTTTGATTAATGAGCTAGTCTAGTAGAGGCTTACTAGGGATACAATATTTTGTCTATGTATTCACACATGTATCAAGTTTTCGGTTAATACAATTCTAGCATGAAATAAGGAAATATAAAATAACAACTTTATTATTGCCTCTAGAGCATATTTCCTTCAACATGTTCATCACATATTATTTTCTTTTGTAGCATGGACATTTGGGCTTTTAGATGGTTCAAAGCAATAGTCTATAATTAACATGAAGACTTCAATACTCAAGCATATCAATATGCAACCATGTCTTTCAAAATATCAACACTAAAGAAAGTTATCCCTAGCCCATCATGCTCAATCATTGATCCATTCACAAAACACACTGAATATTAGCTACGTCCAATGCACAAGTATGATCATAGTGCTCCCTAGTTGGTGCTTTATAAGAGAAGATGGAATCTCAAATAAAAATAAAATTGCATAACGTAAATAGGTAGGCCCTTCGCGGAGCAAAGCAGAGATTTATAGAGGTGCTAGCGAATAAAACACACCGAATAAAAACATTTTGAGAGGCATGTTTTCCTGTCAACAAAAATGACTGAGAATTCCCAATACTTTCCATGCTTGATATATCATAGGCAGTTCCCAAACAGAAAATAAAGTTTATTCCTTTTTTCACCATTCTTTCATAATCCATGGCTAGCTGTATCCACGGGTGCCTTCCATACCAACACTTTCCAAGGAATTTATTATTTGACAACATAAAGTAAAAAAATATTCATTTCAGAACCGGACATCCCTATTACCGCCACACTCTTGTGCAATAACAAGGGAATAAACACTCATCTTGAGAATAACACATCTAGCATGGGAAAAAATTGGCTACTCCCTGCCGCTTCATGAGCGGTATGTGCAGACAAAAAGGAAATTCATTTTGAAAATTAGAGTTGGCACATACAAATTTACTTAGAACGGCACGGAAATACCGCATATAGGTAGGTATGGTGGACTCATATGGCAAAACTGAGTTTAAGGATTTTGGATGCACAAGTATATTCCTACTTAGTACAAGTGGAGGCTAGCAAAAAGATTGAGAAGTAACCAACCAAGAAACGAAATTTTTCATAAACAAGCATTAAGCATTAGTAACACCGAATAATGCACCACAAGTAGGATGTATTTTTATTGCATAACTATTGACTTTCGTGCTTGCATAGGGAATCGCAAACCTTAACACCAATATTCTTACTAAAGCATAATTACTCACAAACATGACTCACATATTACTATCATCATATCTCAAAACTATTACGAAGAATCAAGTTTATTTTATCCAATGATCTTCATGAAAGTTTTTATTATATCCCTCATGAATATCTATCACTTTGGGACTAGTATCATATATTTCCATTGATTTTGACAAGCTCAAATAAATTTAAGTGAGGAACATGAGCATAAAGATTTTTCATCTCTGAAAATGATATAAGTTAAGCATGAGAGAATTTCTTCAAAAAATTACTAACTCTAAAATTAATATAAGTGAAGCATGCGAGTGTTTCTTCAAAAGTATTAAAGCACACCGTGCTCAAAAAGATATAAGTGAAGTACTAGAGCAATTCCATAGCTCAAAAAGTTTAAGTGAAGCACATAGAGAAATTCTAACAAATCATAGCATAATTTTGGCTCTCTCAAATAGGTGTGTCCATCAAGGATAAAAGTGACAAACTAAAAAGCAAAATAAGCAACTCATATGATACAAGACGCTCCAAGAAAAACTGATGATATGTGATGAATAAAAATATAGCTCCAAGTAAAAAGTGGTTGTTAGAAGAAAGAGGGGGCATCCCATGGCTTACTTGCTTGTTTCTCATTGAATATTAACTTGGGTGCCATGGACATCCCCAATCTTAGGCTATTTTCACTCCTTATCCTTCATCCATCATGATCTCACCCAAAACTTGAAAACTTCAATCACACAAAACTTAACAAAACCTTCGTGAGATCCGTTAGTATAATAAAGCAAATCACCACTCTAATTATTGTTGCAAACCCATTCATATTTTATTATTGCATTATACCTACTGTATTCCAACTTTACCATGGCTTATACCCCCAGATATAATCCATAGATTCATCAAAATAAGCACACAATGCAATGAAAGCAGAATTTGTCAAAAACAGAACAGTCTGTAGTAATCTGGACTCTAATCGTACATCTATAACTCCAAAAATTCTGAACGATTAGGACAACGTGGGCAATTTATTCTTTGATTGTCTTCCTTATGAGTGGCGGTCAGGGACGAGCGATGGTCGTTTCCTCCCAATATACCCCCCTAGAAGCATGCACGTAGTACTTCGTTTCGATAACTAATAGATTTTTGCAATAAGTATGTGAGTTCTTTAGGACTAATGTTTAGTCCATGGATTATACGCACTCTCACCCTTCCACCATAGCTATCCTCTCAAGTACCACGCAACTTTCGTCGGTACCATACACCCACCATATACCTTCCTAAAAACAGCCACCATACCTACATATTATGGCATTTTCATAGCCATTCCGAGTAATATTGCCATGCAACTTTCCACCGTTCTATTTATTATGACACACTTCATCATTGTCATATCGCTTTGCATGATCATGTAGTTGACATCGTATTTGTGGCAAAGCCACCTACCATAATTTTTTCATACATGTCACTCATGATTCATTGCACATCCCGGTACACCACCGGAGGCATTCATATAGAGTCATATTTTGTTCTAAGTATCGAGTTGTAATTCTTGAGTTGTAAGTAAATTAAAGTGTGATAATCTTCATTATTAGAGCATTGTACGAGTGAGAAAAGGATGATGGAGACTATGATTCCCCCACAAGTCGGGATGAGACTCCAGATGAAAAAATACAAAAAAAGAAGAAGAAAAAAAGAGGCCAAAGAGCCCAATAAAAAAATGAAAATGAGAGAAAAGAGAGATGGGGCAATGCTACTATCCTTTTACCACACTTGTGCTTGAAAGTAGCACCATGATCTTCATGATAGAGAGTCTCCTATGTTGTCACTTTCATATACTAGTGGGAATTTTTCATTATGGAACTTGGCCTGTATATTCCAATGATGGGCTTCCTCAAATTGACCTAGGTCTTCGTGAGCAAGCGAGTTGGATGCACACCAACTTAGTTTCTTTTTGAGCTTTCATAAACTTATAGCTCTAGTGCATCCGTTGCATGGCAATCCCTACTAACTTACATTGATATCTATTGATGGGCATCTCCATAGCCCGTTGATACGCCTAGTCGATGTGAGACTATCTCCTTCTTTTTGTCTTCTCCACAACCACCATATTCTATTCCACCTATAGTGCTATGTCCATGGCTCAAGCTCATGTATTGCGTGAAAGTTGAAAAAGTTTGAGAACATCAAAAGTATGAAACAATTTCTTGGCTTGTCATCGGGGTTGTGCATGATTTGAATATTTTGTGTGATGAAGATGGAGCATAGCCAGACTAGGGATAACTTTCTTTGGCCATGTTATTTTGAGAAGACATGATTTGTTTTATTAGTATGCTAGAAGTATTATTGTTTTTATGTCAATATTAAACTTTTGCTTTGAATCTTATGGATCTGAATATTCTTGCCACAATAGAGAAGATTACATTGATAAATATGTTAGGTAGCATTCCACATCAAAATTTCTGTTTTTATCATTTACCTACTCAAGGACGAGCAGGAATTAAGCTTGGGGATGCTTGATACGTCTCCAACTTATCTATAATTTTTTATTGTTCCATGCTATTATATTATCCATCTTGGATGTTTTATATGCATTTCTATGCTATTTTATATTATTTTTTGGACTAACCTATTAACCTAGAGCCCAGTGCCAGTTTTTGTTTTTTTACTTGTTTTTGAGTTTTACAGAAAAGGAATATCAAATGGAGTCCAATTGACCTGAAAATTTATGGTGATTTTTTATGGACCAGAAGAAGACCCCGTAGCAAAAGAGTTGGGCCAGAAGATCCACGAGGCCTCCACAAGGGTGAAGGGCGCGCCTGATAACCCACAAGTATAGGGGATCGCAACAGTTTTCGAGGGTAGAGTATTCAACCCAAATTTGTTGATTGGACACAAGGGGAGCCAAAGAATATTCTCAAGTATTAGCAGCTGAGTTGTCAATTCAACCACACCTGTAAACTTAATATCTGCAGCAAGGTGTTTAGTAGCAAAGTAATATGATAGTGGTGGTAACGGTAAGAAAGGTAAAGACAGCAAAAGTAATGTTTTTGGTATTTTTGTAGTGATTGTAACAGTAGCAACGGAAAAGTAAATAAGCGTAAACCAGTATATGGAAAACTCGTAGGCACCGGATCAGTGATGGATAATTATGCCGGATGTGGTTCATCATGTAACAGTCATAACATAGGGTGACACAGAACTAGCTCCAATTCATCAATGTAATGTAGGCATGTATTCCGAATATAGTCATACGTGCTTATGGAAAAGAACTTGCATGACATCTTTTGTCCTACCCTCCCGTGGCAGCGGGGTCCTATTGGAAACTAAGGGATATTAAGGCCTCCTTTTAATAGAGAACCTGAACAAAGCATTAGCACATAATGAATACATGAACTCCTCAAACTATGGTCATCACTGGGAGTGGTCCCGATTATTGTCACTTCGGGGTTGCCGGATCATAACACATAGTAGGTGACTATAGACTTGCAAGATAGGATCTAGAACACACATATATTCATGAAAACATAATAGGTTCAGATCTGAAATCATGGCACTCGGGCCCTAGTGACAAGCATTAAGCATAGCAAAGTCATAGCAACATCAATCTCAGAACATAATGGATACTAGGGATCAAACCCTAACAAAACTAACTCGATTACATGATAAATCTCATCCAACCCATCACCGTCCAGCAAGCCTACGATGCAATTACTCATGCACGGCGGTGAGCATCATGAAATTGGTGATGGAGGATGGTTGATGATGACGACGACGACGAATCCCCCTCTCCGGAGCCCCGAACGGACTCCAGATCAGCCCTCCCGAGAGAGATTAGGGCTTGGCGGCGGCTTCGTATCATAAAACGCGCCCAGGGGGGGCGCCCCCCACCCTCGTGAACAGGGTGTGGGCCCCCTGGTCTTCATCTTTGGCGAGGATTTTTTATTATTTATTCTAAGATATTCCGTGGAGTTTCAGGTCATTCCGAGAACTTTTGTTTTCTGCACATAAAACAACACCATGGCAATTCTGCTGAAAACAACGTCAGTCCGGGTTTGTTCCATTCAAATCATACAAGTTAGAGTCCAAAACAAGGGCAAAAGTGTTTGGAGAAGTAGATACGACGGAGACGTATCAACTCCCCCAAGCTTAAACCCTTGCTTGTCCTCAAGCAATTCAGTTGACAAAGTGAGAGAGAAAAAGAAAAACTTTTACAAACTCTGTTTGCTCTTGTTGTTGTAAACATGAAAAGCTAGCATTCAAGTTTCAGCAATTATTATGAACTAACCATACTCACAATAACACGTAGGTCTCACAATTACTCATATCAATAGCATAATCAGCTAGCGAGCCATAATAATAAAACTCGGATGACAACACTTTCTCAAAATAATCATAACATGATATAACAAAATGGTATGTCGCTAGCCCTTTCTGAGACCGCAAAACATAAATGCAGAGCACCTTTAAAGATCAAGGACTGACTAAACATTGTAATTCATGGTAAAAGAGATCCAGTCAAGTCATACCCCATATAAACCAATCATAATGAATGCAAATGACAGTGTGTTATCCAGCGGGTGCTTTTTAATAAGAAGGGTGATGACTCAACATAAAAGTAAATAGATAGGCCCTTCGCAGAGGGAAGCAGGGATTTGTAGAGGTACCAGAGCTCGATTTTGAAATAGAGATAAATTATATTTTGAGCGGCATACTTTCATTGTCAACATAACAACTAAAAGACGACGATATCTTCCATGCTAAACAGATTATAGGCGGTTCCCAAACAGACTGGTAAAGTTTATACTCCCCTTCCTCCACAAGCATCAATCCATGGCTTGCTCGAAACAACGAGTGCCTCCAACATTCACGGGTCCCAAGGGGAGTTTTGTTTGCAGTTATTTTGATTTAGTTTGCATAAAGCATGGGACTGGGCATCCCGAATACCAGCCATTTTCTCGTGAATGAGGAGCGGAGTCCACTCCTCTTGAGAATAACCCGCCTAACACGGAAGATAAAGGCAGCTCTAGTTGACATATGAGCTATTCGAGCATGCAAAACAAAATGTTTATTTGAAGGTTTAGAGTTTGGCACATACAAATTTACTTGGAACGGCAGGTAAATACCGCATATAAGAAGGTATGGTGGACTCATACGGAATAACTTTGGGGTTTAAGGAGTTTGGATGCACAAGCAGTATTCCCGCTTAGTACAAGTGAAGGCTAGCAAAAGACTGGGAAGCGACCAACTGAGAGAGCGACAACAGTCGTAAACATGCATTAAAATTAATTCACACCGAGTACAAGCATGAGTAGGATATAATCCACCATGAACATAAATATCATGAAGGCTATGTTGATTGGATTCAACTACATGCGTGAACATGTGCCAAGTCGAGTCACTCAATGCATTTAAAGGAGGATACCACCCCATCATACCATATCATAATCATTCTAATAGCATGTTGGCACACAAGGTAAACCATTATAACTCATAGCTAATCAAGCATGGCACAAGCAACTATAATCTCTAAATGTCATTGCAAATATGTTTACTTCATAATAGCTGAATCAGGAATGATGAATCATCATATTTACAAAAACAAAAGAGGTCGAGTTCGTACTAGCTTTTCTCTTCTCAATAAGTCCATCATATATCATCATTATTGCCTTTCACTCGCACGACCGAATGGTGTGTATAATAATAAGAGTGCACGTGCATTGGACTAAGCTGGAATCTGCAAGCATTCAACTTAAGAGAGAAGACAAGTAATATGGGCTCTAGGTATAAATAATCAATCATGCATAAAAGAGCCACTAAGAATTTTCAATATGGTCTTCTCTACCCCCAAAGAAAGAAAAGAAATAAAAACTATTTACACGGGAAAGCTCCCAACAAGTAAAAGAAGAACGGGAAATATTTTTGGGTTTTCTTTTTAATTCTACTACAAGCATGGAAACTAAACTAACTAATTTTTTTATTTTTTTAAGTTTATAAAACACACAAGAAGAAAGCAGGAAAAAGAAATTTAAACTAGCGTGGATAATACAATGAAAGAGTATGAGCACCGACATCTAGCAATGAGTGTGTGTGAACATGAATGTAATATCAGTGAGAAATACGTACTCCCCCAAGCTTAGGATTTTGGCCTAAGTTGGTCTATTGCCAGGGATGGCCTGGCGGATATCCGTAGGTGAAGCTGGGGTCGTAGTGTGATGCAGCGGCTATCGCCGCCTGAGCTGTAGCGTGGAGTCGAGTAGCCTCCACTCTCCTTTCGTACTCATCTGCCTCCTCTCTGGTAATAATATATCTTCCTCTCGCCTAAAAATCAAAGAAGGTAGGAGCAGGAAGAGCAACACAGACCACATGTCGTTTGTTAAAGATTAGTCGATACTGGTAAGGTGGTCCAGTCCTCTCAATGAACTGGTGGGAAAACATAGAATCAAGATCTAAATAAGAAGAGGGTAACTCCATATCACCCTCACGAATGTCTACATCAAGAAAATTAGCTAAGTGGGTTGCATAAATTCCTCCAAAGAAATCTCCGTTATGCCTATTCTGATGCAACCTACGAGCTACAATGGCGCCCATATGATAAGATTGGTCTCCTAACACAGCACTTCTGAGAATGCTGAGATCAGGGGCACACATGTGACATGCTTCATCCTTAGCAGTTATACTTCTACCAATGAAGAGAGCAAAATAATGTATAGCAGGAAAGTGAATGCTCCCTATAGTGGCCTGCGCTATATCTCTAGATTCCCCCAAAGTTATTCTAGCAAGAAAGTCTCTATATTCAGATTTAGGGGGATCCCTGATACTACCCCAAGATGGAAGTTTGCAAGCAGAAGTAAAATCCTCTAAGTCCATGGTATAAGATTTGTCATAAAGGTCAAACATGACTGAAGGAGAATTACGGGAAGATGAAAAATCAAACCTCCCCACAAATGAACTTGTGAGGTCACGATACTATGGGCATTTATCAGCTTCAAAGTCCTCAAGATCGGCATTACGCAAATATGCGTAGAATTCTTCTTTAATTCCCACTTGATTCATAAAATTTTCCGAAGGCCATTCACAGGGCCTCACGAGTGCGTCTCTTGGTGGTTCCTCGTCAGCATCACGTATTGCAAGCCTGGGACCTTGCTTCCTTGAAGGACCACCTTGGAACATCCTCCTAAGCATATTGTTTCCTCAAGGAACAATCTCCCCAAGCAGTTTTGCGAGAGGTGCTTTGAGCAAGGAGATCAAAAATCACAGCAACGGGGGCTGGAACTCGTGCTTGAGTTGGTTTTTCGTGTTTGTGTGAGACAGAGGAAGAAGATGGGTGCAGGAATAAGTGGAGGAGGGCCACCGTGGGCCCACGAGGCAGGGGGGCGCGCCCAGGGGGTAGGGCGCGCCCTCCACCCTCGTGGCCAGGTGGCAGCTCCCCCCGCGGTAATTTTTGCACAGTAAATCCTCAAATATTCCCAAAAAATCATATTAAATTGGCATGGCATTCTGAGGACTTCTATTTTCGGGATATTTTTATATTGCATGGATAAGTCGGGAGACAGACAGAAAAATACTTTTTTACTTTGTTTCTACTAAATAACAAAAAATATAAAGAGGGTACAGAAGGTTGTGCTTCTAGTTTCATCCGTCTCATGCTCATCAAAAAGAATCCACTAACAAGGTTGATCAAGTCTTGTTAACAAACTCATTCCGATAATCATGGAACCAGAGAAATTTCGAATAACACTATGTTACCTCAACGGGGATATGGACATCCCCAATAATAAGTATATCATATTTCTTCTTGACAGTAGGGAGAGGAAATTCAAAACCTCCAAATATAATCGATGGAATTTTTCCAATAGAGTTGATGCTATAAACTTGAGGTTGTTTCCTCGGAAAGTGTACCGTATGCTCATTACCATTAACATGAAAAGTGACATTGCCTTTGTTGCAATCAATAACAGCCCCTGCAGTATTAAGGAAAGGTCTTCCAAGAATAATAGACATACTATCATCCTCGGGAATATCAAGAATAACAAAGTCCGTTAAAATAGTAACGTTTGCAACCACAACAGGCACATCCTCACAAATACCGACAGGTATAGCAGTTGATTTATCAGCCATTTGCAAAGATATTTCTGTAGGTGTCAACTTATTCAAGTCAAGTCTACGATATAAAGAGAGAGGCATAACACTAACACTGGCTCCAAGATCACATAAAGCAGTTTTAACATAATTTCTTTTAATGGAGCATGGTATAGTAGGTACTCCTGGATCTCCAAGTTTCTTTGGTATTCCACCCTTAAAAGTATAATTAGCAAGCATGGTAGAAATTTCAGCTTCCGGTATCTTTCTTTTATTAGTAATGATATCCTTCATGTACTCGGCATAAGGATTTGCTTTGAGCACATCAGTTAATCGCATACGCAAAAAGATGGGTCTAATCATTTCAGTAAAGCGCTCAAAATCCTCATCATCCTTTTTCTTGGATGGTTTCGGTGGAAAAGGCATGGGTTTCTGAACCCATGGTTCTCTTTCTTTACCATGTTTCCTAGCAACGAAGTCTCTTTTATCATAACGTTGATTCTTTGATTGTGGGTTATCAAGATCAACAGCAGGTTCAACTTCTGCGTCATTATCATTACTAGGTTGAGCATCATCATGAACATTATCATTAACATTTCCACTAGGTTCATGTTCATTACCAGATTGTGTTTCAGCATCAAACATAGAGATATCATTTGGATTATCAGGTGGTTCAGCAATAGGTTCACTAGAAGTTTGCACTGTCCTATCATTTTTCTTTTTCTTCCTCTTAGAAGATCTAGGCATATCAATATTATTTCTCTGAGAATCTTGCTCGATTCTCTTAGGATGGCCTTCAGGATACAAAGGTTCCTGAGTCATTCTACCAGTTCTAGTAGCCACTCTAACAACATAATCATTTTTCTTACTATTCATTTCATCAAGCACTTCTTTCTGAGCTTTAAGTACTTGTTCCACTTGAGTGGTAACCATAGAAGCATGTTTGCTAACAAGTTTAAGTTCACCTCTAATATCAGCCATATAATCACTCAAGCGTTTAATCATAAAGGTATTCTGTTTTAATTGTCTACCAAAATAAGCATTAAAGTCATCTTGCTTAAACAAAAAGTCATCAAACTCATCTAAGCACTGACTAGCAATTTTAGTAGGAGGGACTTTAGCTTTATCATATCTATAGAGAGAATTTACCTTTACTACCTGTGTCGGGATATCAGGAGGTTCTTCATTAAATAAGTAATTGAGATCATATACTTCTTCAACAGGCGGTAAATTAAGACCATGTATTTCTTCAATAGGAGGTAAATTCTTAACATCTTCAGCTTTAATACCTTTTTCTTTCATAGATTTCTTTGCCTCTTGCATATCTTCGGGACTGAGAAATAGAACACCTCTCTTCTTCGGAGTGGGTTTAGGAATAGGCTCAGTAATTGGCTCAGGAGCTGGCTCGGGAGGTGCCCAATTATTTTCATTTGCCAACATATTATTCAATAGAATTTCAGCTTCATCCGGTGTTCTTTCCTTGAAAAGAGAACCAGCACAACTATCCAGGTAATCTCTGAAAGCATCGGTTAGTCCATTATAAAAGATATCAAGTATTTCAGGTTTCTTAAGAGGATGATCAGGCAAAGCATTAAGTAACTTGAGAAGCCTCCCCCAAGCTTGTGGGAGACTTTCTTCTTCAATTTGCACAAAATTATATATATATCCCTCAAAGCAGCTTGTTTCTTAGCAGGGAAAAATTTAGCAGAGAAGTAATAAATCATATCCTGGGGACTTTGCACACAACCAGGATCAAGAGAATTAAACCATTTCTTAGCATCACCCTTTAATGAGGACGGAAATATTTTGAGTAAATAAAGGTAGCGCGATCTCTCATTATTAGTAAACAGGGCAGCTATATCATCTAACTTACGAAGATGTGCCACAACAGTTTTAGATTCATAGCCATTAAAAGGATCAGATTCAACCAAAGTAACTATATCTGGATCAACAGAAAAATCATAATAATCCTGATCAGGAACACAGATAGGTGAAGTAGCAAAAGCAGGGTCGGGTCTCATCCTGTGTAACGCCCCGGATACAACTTTCCATATTCGTAACTCCAACTCTTGCCTTTTCCGGAGATGCGATATGTTATTTCCTCCGTGGTTGGGTTTTGTCTTTTGTTTTGCATTGTGTTCATGTCATGCATCTCATCTCATAGCATCATGCGCATTGCATCTGCATGTTTTCTTAAAACCCGTATCTGCTCGTAGTTGCCACGTCACCCCCTTGCTTTCGTTGACCGTTCCGAGACCACCCGTGTTTGTGTTTCCCTCTTGACAAACCACCTAACCTCTCTGCACAACCTCAAACCCCTCGCGCGCGCCCGAAAGCTGTTCCGTACCTGACCCGGGCTGTCGTCGCCGTTGGGTCCGGATCATCCCCAAACATCTACAAAATATCTCCGTTTTTTTTATTTGGACTCTCTAACCTAATTATTCTCGATCGCCCGATTAAGATCGGACGGACCCGGATAGCTCCTATCCTAATCCCCTACCTATATATTGAGCCTAACCCTAGAATCAAGGAGAGTTGTCCCATCCTTCTCCCCGCCGCCACTCTCTCTGGTTCCCCTCGGGATCCTCCCAAATCCATCCCCTCCTCGATTTCAGACGCCAGCCAACCACCTCCTTCCCTCGATCCACCCAATCCAGCAACCGAGGCCCCGAGCTCCTCCCGAGACCGGCCCTACTCGACCCTGCCGTCCGTCGCGCCGCCCGACCAGCACCACCATCGGAAATCCCCTCCTTCGATTCTTTTCCTCTCTCTCGTTCTTTCCCAGTTTTCTCAACACCCTCCCTCTCTCTGTTTCTCTCTACAGGACCTGCCGTGGACGCCCAGGTCCTCTGCTCCAACCAATGCCTCCGGCGGTCTTGCCGCCGTCGTCGCCTAGCCAGGAGTCCAGGAGGCCACCCGATCTGGATGCCCGCGCTCGACCTTCTGCTGCCTCCGCTTCGCCTGAACCGCGCCCCTGCTTCGCCTCGAACAGCTGCAGCGTCGTCCCGCTCCTCTGCTTCGACAGCCAGGCGCCTGAGGCCACGCGCTCCTCCCCTCGCGCTAAGCCTCGTCGCCGTCCAGAGCCTCCTCAAGCCGGAGCTCGCCACCCGCTTCGATCTGCCGCGAGCAGCGACACCAGCAGATGAGCTCCGCGCCGCCCCTTCCTTCCTTTCCCGCTTCTCTCTTCTCCCTCTCACATCTCTGTCCTGTTTTATTTTTCCGACAGGGAACCATCAGCCGAAGCCATCCGCGCCGCTCGAGCTCCTCCCTGCACAGCGCGACCCCGTCGCCGGTGACCCGTCTCCGGCCATCCCCATCGTCAGTCACCTCGCCGCCCATTGACCTGCTCGCCGGAGCTCTGCTCCCAGCCACCGCCGCCTCGCTCGCCTCCTCTGCTTCGTACTTGCGCGAGGAGGATGACCTAGCGCCAAGTCCCGCTTCGCCGTTGACTGCGGCCCTTCCACCTCCTCGTTCGATCCAGCAAGGCCCAGCGCGCCAGCCTCTCCTGCCGGCCTCACCTCACCGTCGAACTGGGCCATAGCCCATGGTGCGCCGCCCAAACCCCCCATGTGCACTGTTGGGCTAGTTAGATTCGGCCTGTTGTGTGTTTTTTTCTTGCCAGGAAGATTTGTCTATTTATCCAGAGAACTGCAGTTTTACAGAAAAACCCTCATGTTCATGCATTTAATATCTCACAAACCGTGCATCGGATTAAAATGATTTATATATGAAAAATGCTTACTTTTTCATATAGTTTCACAATCTGCCGTTGTCATCCATGTTTAAAATGTTTAAAATGGTGTTTGTTTAAATTTGCTCAAATGCCATGCTAAAATGATTTATTTCATAACTAAATAACCGTAGCTCCAAATTTAATAAACTTTAGATGTAAATGGGGTGGAAAAATGCATAGATTAACATGTTGCACTTAGTTTTCCTGTTTAACAACTATAAAAATATGGTTTAGGGCAGAACAGTACTGAATTCAAAATATGGACATGAGGATTTTCCGGAATTGTTGTTTGTTGTTCCGGCCTCATTTAAACTTGCCTAGATAGGTAGTTTTATTATGCTTCACCCCTTGCCATGTTTAATAACATTTAATATTGTTGAGTAGCTTATAACGAGATCAAACTAAATAATTACATGTGGTGTTTCGTCAATATGCAACTCGTTGCATATTGAGCTCCACTTAACTTGTAGTTTTGTGTGTTGCAGTTTGCCATGCCATGCCTTATTAAACCGGACATGCATCATACTTGTTTGTGCATCATGCCATGTTTATGCTTGTGCATTTACCATGTTGTTTGTTTCTTTCCGGTGTTGCTTCTTAGTTCCGGTAATGTTGCGGTTGTGAGGATTCGTTCGACTACTCCCGTTCGTCTTCTTCATGGACTCGTTCTTCTTCCTAGCGGGATTTCAGGCAAGATGACCGCTACCTTGGATCTCACTACTATCATTGCTATGCTAGTTGCTTCGTTCTATCGCTTTGCTGCGCTTCCTATCATTAGTTCTTCAAGCCTCCCAAATTGCCATGAACCTCTAACCATTGTCAGCCTTCCTAGCAAACCGTTGCTTGGCCATGTTACCGCTTTTGCTCAGCCCCTCTTATAGCGTTGATAGTTGCAGGTGAAGTTGAAGATTGCTCCATGGTGGACAGGGTTATGTTGGGATATCACAATATCTCTTATTTAATTAATGCATCTATATACTTGGTAAAGGATGGAAGGCTCGGCCTTATGCCTGGTGTTTTGTTCCACTCTTGCCGCCCTAGTTTCCGTCATACCGGTGTTATGTTCCCGGATTTTGCGTTCCTTACGCGGTCGGGTGATTTATGGGACCCCCTTGACAGTTCGATTTGAATAAAACTCCTCCAGCAAGGCCCAACCTTGGTTTTACCATTTGCCTCACCTAGCCCTTTTTCCCTTGGGTTTCCGGAGCCCGAGGGTCATCTTTATTTACCCCCCCGGGCCAGTGCTCCTTCGAGTGTTGGTCCAACCTGAGCGATGTCCGGTGCCCCCTGGGCAACCAGGGTCTATGCCAACCCGTCGTCTTGCTCATCCGGTGTGCCCTGAGAACGAGATATGTGCAGCTCATATCGGGATTTGTCGGCACATCAGGCGGCTTTGCTGGTCTTGTTTTACCATTGTCGAAATGTCTTGTAAACCGGGATTCCGCGACTGATCGGGTCTTCCTGGGAGAAGGTATATCCTTCGTTGATCGCGAGAGCTTATCATGGGCTAAGTTGGGACACCCCTGCAGGGTTATAAACTTTCGAGAGCCGTGCCCGCGGTTATCTGGCAGATGGGAATTTGTTAATGTCCGATTGTAGATAACTTGACACCAGATCCGAACTAAAACGCATCAACCGTGTGTGTAGCCGTGATGGTCTCTTCTCGGCGGAGTCCGGGAAGTGAACACGGTTTCTGGGTTATGTTTGACGTAAGTAGGAGTTCAGGATCACCTCTTGATCATTGTTAGCTTCACGACCGTTCCGTTGCTTCTCTTCTAGCTCTTATTTGCGTATGTTAGCCACCATATCATGCTTAGTCGCTGCTGCAACCTCACCACTTTACCCCTTCCTTTCCCATTAAGCTTTGCTAGTCTTGATGCCCATGGTAATGGGATTGCTGAGTCCTCGTGGCTCACAGATTACTACAACAACAGTTGCAGGTACAGGTTATGCGATGATCTCGACGCGAGAGCGATGTTTGCTTGTTTTGGAGTTCTTCTTGCTGCTTCTTCTTCGATCAGGGGATAGGTTCCAGGTCGGCAGCCTGGGCTAGCAGGGTGGATGTCGTTTGAGTTTCTGTTTGTGTTTCATCCGTAGTCGGATGGTGCCCTTATGTAATATGATGTTGTATTCGTGTGGCATTGTATGCCTTTTGTATGTATCCCCATCTATTATGTAATGTTGATGTAATGATATCCACCTTGCAAAAGCGTCTTCAAGATGCGCTTCTATCCTTGGTGGGACCTTCGAGTTCCTTTAGGATAGGGTCGCATCTTGGGCGTGACAAGTTGGTATCAGAGCCTCGACCGACCATAGGAGCCCCCTTGATTGTTGGCCGTTGTTGAGTCTAGAAGAAAAACTATTTTGAGTCTTAGGATTATATATATCGGAGAGTAGGATTCTTTTTACTCCTCAGCCCCCTTCGTCGCTCTGGTGAGGACTCCTGACGTAGATGTTTTGACTTTCCTCTCCTCAAATTTCATGAATTTTTTTTAGTATCACGCGGGTATCTTGGGATCGTTCCGATATTCTTATGACGAGAACATTGTTCTTGGTGCCTCCTGTCATTTAGGGGTTGTGCCAGTGTCCCGGGGAGTTGAGCTTCGAGGTGTTGTCGTCATAATTTTATCGTTGCAGTTCTGGAATACCTGAGTTTTGCCGACATCGAAAATCTCTTTTATGCAGTTGTTGGTGAGATAACCTCGACGCCACCTAGTACTGGGGAGTTCGGGAGTATTGCCATAGCTCGTATAACAGATGCTTTTCGAAGGTTGAGGTACACGATTTCCGGAGTTTTCTTGGTTATGTGTTGACGGATGGATACAGCTTGGATGTAGGTATTGTTAGTTTGGGTGAGATATATTGCTTCCCCTGTATCCCCAACACCAGATTGCATAACCAGAAAGTTTCGGGAGTTTATAGGTGGGAATTCAAGTAGCTCCTAGAATATCTTTCCGACAGATGCATGATATGGGATTGGGTAAATCTCTATCATATGTTTGTTTCCGGCTTATTCTGCAAGCCAAATCCTTTGTTTTGTTTTATTTGTGGTATTCGAGTTGCTTCGAAGTCAAATGTTGAATCCATGCCTTTCCTAAACGGTGTTCTCATATTTCTATGGGAGTACTAATCCTTTTGATCATCGAGATTGTCATGTCAATTCTTTCCAACCGGTGTGCTTCTCTTCAAGTGGATCCGTTCATTTCAACATTTGTGAGATCAATTCTAAGTTTTCTCAACGGTGTTTATTCCATCTTTTGTTTTCCCGCCCTCCCACCCTTTTTCTTCAAGGACTCAGATTTCTTAATCATGTATCCTTTTATTTGTGGGAAGTCTCTTCATTCTTTTCTTTCAATGTTCTTATCCGGTGATTCCCCATGAAGATGCTCAACAGTTTCAAGTTCATCATCCTTCATTGTTGTTTCTTCTCCGGTGGATCCAATTCAAGCTTTCAGTGTTGATCATATTCCTTTCCTCGTGTCAAATGCTTTCTCATGCCGGTGCACCTCTCATTCACTCACCTCTTGCTATTCATTTCTTCCAGAGTGTTGAAGATATCTCAGAAGACTTGTGTTTCCATT
Source organism: Triticum timopheevii (assembly GCA_963921465.1). NCBI lineage: Eukaryota > Viridiplantae > Streptophyta > Magnoliopsida > Poales > Poaceae > Triticum > Triticum timopheevii. The sequence goes on along the minus strand of OY997266.1, from coordinate 417,590,442 downwards.
CTCAATCCGTTCAAGATATTTTGAGGTTGTTATCTCATTCTAGCCATTTCAACCGGTGCAACCTCTCTTTAAAATTGTTCAACGGTGTTTTCTTTTGAGTGGGCCCTAACCCACAGGTCTTTTCCCAGGATCTTACCTGACTCTCCTAATTTTCCCGGAGCCATTCCCAAATTCTTTTTAAAGTTTGACGTAAGAATGAATTTCATCAGTCACATGCCTTTTCCAAGATCGATTTCAATTCTTTTCATCTTTGGCTCAATCTTTCCTCTTTTAATCCTTCCGGAGTGCCTCAATAATTCATGGTGGTGTTTCCCATCGTCATTCTCAACATTTGAAGACTGAAGAAGAGTTCCTCTTAAATCCTTACCCGTTCTTCCAGAGATTCATGGTTCTAGCTTTATGCCATCCTCTCATAATTGTTTTTGATTGTGACAATTCTTTTCTTACCACCCGGAGCATTTCATGAGTTGTTTCCATTTCTTTCCTCCGAAGGCCATCATTTCATAATTCTACATTCTCAGCGTGTAGCTATCGTTCTCCAAATCTTACTGGTGCATCGTTCAAATACCCTCTAATCAGTTCATGATCTCTTCATTCTCATGTATCTAAATCCCCTCAAGTATCTTCATTCGTTTTCCAATTCTTCCCGGTGAATTGTGCCTTTGCTACTTTCATTTTCAATTCTTACGGTGGTTTGTTCAAGATTTCTCTTCATTCGTCATCGTATCAATTCCTTCATTTCATTCGTTGTTTCCAATCCCACCGTGGTTCCATCAATACCTTGTGAAGTTTGCGCTATATCTCTATCTGTAATCATTTTTCAATGAGAATAAGTAGTATGCCAAATCCATTGCTTGTCATCAATTTAATTTGATGAAGGATAAGCATACAATAAATCTTATTCTTATTTCCTTGAGGTGATTCAATTCTTTTCTTCCGGAGATTGTTCATGATGAAGTAATTCTCGGTTCTAGTGTTCATCTTTTCTTTCCGGAGTTCCAAGTTCTCTCGGTTATATCATCGCGAAGCTCCATCTAAATCATTGCAAGGCTTCACCTTGTGTTTTCAACATCTCTTTCTTTTTATCATCCTTTTATTACCGGAGTTTTTCTTGAAGGATCTACATGGTGGTTCGTCAAGGATTCTTTTCATTCTTCAATTGTTCTTCAAGATTTCTCTTGAAGTTAAGATCCGCCAAGTTATACTCAAAATTAAACATGGTGCTCAACACATGTTTTTTTTGTGAGGAGTTCAAGTATTCTTCTTCTTGCATTTCGAAGTGCAATTCTTTCTGCCTTATCTTTTGAGGTGGTGCTATGTCATTCTTGATATTTTCCCTTCGTGTTTCATGATTCACATGTTGTCAAGAACGAGGTAGTTTAAATCCGTCAATCTCTTTGTTGGAGTTATCTTGGTATAGATTTCACCTAAAGCTTTCCCTAAGGAATGTTGTATTGTGGTGCTTATCAATGATCCAAGTTTTCTCCTATCCTCTCGGCAAAAGCAGTTTTCATCTCTTCGTTGATCTCAAGCAAGCATTTGTTTTCAGTAGTGGCAGAATTTCACCTCAAATTTTGAGAAGTTTTCCATAAGCCCACTACAAGCTTATTCGTTTCGTTGTTGGTTTTCCAACAACTCTGTTATAACCTTCTTGGAAGGGTGCTTTCCAAGCTCATTTGTGGCAGAAGTTGGCATTTTCTTCTCCATTCTTTTATTCCAATGATCTAACTTCTATTCTTTCATTACGGAGGCATTGTGATGTTGTGCTCTTCACCCATCACCTCGTTTTGTGAGGATCGTGTTCTTTTCTTGCTTATCCATTTAACCGGAGTGTTGTTTCACCTCTTCAATATCTTTTCATCTCATCAAGTTTTCTTTTCTTTTCGACCGGAGTGCTGTCCAAATTCTGTCATTCTTGTTCCTTGGCTATCTCATTATACCGAGGTGGTCATATTCTTTTCGTTCGTGAAACTCTTGATTCATGTCTTTGCAACCTTCAAGTTCTCGTAATATTCCTTGTTCCTCTTTTCTAACGGATTGTTTGCAATCTTGTTCATCTCTGTTGTACTCTTTCTTTTAAATAGCTCAACCTCTCAAGGATCGTGGTTTCACTCATTTGTCAAAGAAGCAACTTAGTTTACCTCTTATCTTCCTCTTCCTTTTCCCTCCGGTGCCATTCTAGATCTCGGGACGAGATACTCTCGTAGTGGTGGAGTGTTGTAACGCCCCGGATACAACTTTCCATATTCGTAAATCCAACTCTTGCCTTTTCCGGAGATGCGATATGTTATTTCCTCCGTGGTTGGGTTTTGTCTTTTGTTTTGCATTGTGTTCATGTCATGCATCTCATCTCATAGCATCATGCGCATTGCATCTGCATGTTTTCTTAAAACCTGTATCCACTCGTAGTTGCCGCGTCACCCCCTTGCTTTCGTTGACTGTTCCGAGACCACCCATGTTTGCGTTTCCCTCTTGACAAACCACCTAACCTCTCTGCACAACCTCAAACCGCTCGCGCGTGTCCGAAAGCTGTTCCGTACCCGACCCGGGCTGTCGTCGCCGTTGGGTCTGGATCATCCCCAAACATCTACAAAATATCTCCATTTTTTTATTTGGACTCTCTAACCTAATTATTCTCGATCGCCCGATTAAGATCGGACGGACCCGGATAGCTCCTATCCTAATCCCCTACCTATATATTGAGCCTAACCCTAGAATCAAGGAGAGCTATCCCATCCTTCTCCCCGCCGCCACTCTCTCTGGTTCCCCTCGGGATCCTCCCAAATCCATCCTCTCCTCGATTTTAGACGCCAGCCAACCACCTCCTTCCCTCGATCCACCCAATCCCGCAACCGAGGCCCCGAGCTCCTCCCGAGACCGGCCCTGCTCGACCCTGCCATCCGTCGCGCCGCCCGACCAGCACCACCATTGGAAATCCCCTCCTTCGATTCTTTTCCTCTCTCTCGTTCTTTCCCAATTTTCTCAACACCCTCCCTCTCTCTGTTTCTCTCTACAGGACCTGTCGTGGACGCCCAGGTCCTCTGCTCCAACCAATGCCTCCGGCGGTCTTGCCGCCGTCGTCGCCTAGCCAGGAGTCCAGGAGGCCACCCGATCTGGATGCCCGCGCTCGACCTTCTGCTGCCTCCGCTTCGCCTGAACCGCGCCCCTGCTTCGCCTCGAACAGCTGCAGCGTCGTCCCGCTCCTCTGCTTCGACAGCCAGGCACTTGAGGCCACGCGCTCCTCCCCTCGCGCTACGCCTCGTCGCCGTCCAGAGCCTCCTCAAGCCGGAGCTCGCCACCCGCTTCGATCTGCCGCGAGCAGCGACACCAGCAGATGAGCTCCGCGCCGCCCCTTCCTTCCTTTCCCGCTTCTCTCTTCTCCCTCTCACATCTCTGTCCTGTTTTATTTTTCCGACAGGGAACCATCAGCCGAAGCCATCCGCGCCGCTCGAGCTCCTCCCTGCACAGCGCGACCCCGTCGCCGGTGACCCGTCTCCGGCCATCCCCATCGTCAGTCACCTCGCCGCCCATTGACCTGCTCGCCGGAGCTCTGCTCCCAGCCACCGCTGCCTCGCTCGCCTCCTCTGCTTCGTCCTTGCGCAAGGAGGACGACCCAGCGCCAAGTCCCGCTTCGCCGTTGACTGCGGCCCTTCCACCTCCTCGTTCGATCCAGCAAGGCCCAGCGCGCCAGCCTCTCCTGCCGGCCTCACCTCACCGTCGAACTGGGCCATGGCCCATGGTGCGCCGCCCAAACCCCCCATGTGCACTGTTGGGCCGGTTAGATTCGGCCTGTTGTGTGTTTTTTTCTTGCCAGGAAGATTTGTCTATTTATCCAGAGAACTGCAGTTTTACAGAAAAACCCTCATGTTCATGCATTTAATATCTCACAAACCGTGCATCGGATTAAAATGATTTATATATGAAAAATGCTTAGTTTTTCATCTAGTTTCATAATCTGCTGTTGTCTTCCATGTTTAAAATGTTTAAAATGATGTTTGTTTAAATTTGCTCAAATGCCATGCTAAAATGATTTATTTCATAACTAAATAACCGTAGCTCCAAATTTAATAAACTTTATATGTAAATGGGGTGGAAAAATGCATAGATTAACATGTTGCACTTAGTTTTCCTGTTTAACAACTATAAAATATGGTTTAGGGCAGAACAGTACCGAATTCAAAATATGGACATGAGGATTTTCCGGAATTGTTGTTTGTTGTTCCGGCCTCATTTAAACTTGCCTAGATAGGTAGTTTTATTATGCTTCACCCCTTGCCATGTTTAATAACATTTAATATTGTTGAGTAGCTTATAACGAGATCAAACTAAATAATTACATGTGGTGTTTCGTCAATATGCAACTCGTTTCATATTGAGCTCCACTTAACTTGTAGTTTTGTGTGTTGCAGTTTGCCATGCCATGCCTTATTAAACCGGACATGCATCATACTTGTTTGTGCATCATGCCATGTTTATGCTTGTGCATTTACCATGTTGTTTGTTTCTTTCCGGTGTTGCTTCTTAGTTCTGGTAATGTTGCGGTTGTGAGGATTCGTTCGACTACTCCCGTTCGTCTTCTTCATGGACTCGTTCTTCTTCCTAGCGGGATTTCAGGCAAGATGACCGCTACCTTGGATCTCACTACTATCATTGCTATGCTAGTTGCTTCGTTCTATCGCTTTGCTGCGCTTCCAATCATTTGTTCTTCAAGCCTCCAAATTGCCATGAACCTCTAACCTTTGTCACCCTTCCTAGCAAACCGTTGCTTGGCCATGTTACCGCTTTTGCTCAGCCCCTCTTATAGCGTTGATAGTTGCAGGTGAAGTTGAAGATTGCTCCATGGTGGACAGGGTTATGTTGGGATATCACAATATCTCTTATTTAATTAATGCATCTATATACTTGGTAAAGGGTGGAAGGCTCGGCCTTATGCCTGGTGTTTTGTTCCACTCTTGCCGCCTTAGTTTCCGTCATACCGGTGTTATGTTCCCGGATTTTGCGTTCCTTACGCGGTCGGATGATTTATGGGACCCCCTGACAGTTCGCTTTGAATAAAACTCCTCCAGCAAGGCCCAACCTTGGTTTTACCATTTGCCTCACCTAGCCCTTTTTCCCTTGGGTTTCCGGAGCCCGAGGGTCATCTTTATTTAGCCCCCCCCCCCCCCCCCCCCCGGGCCAGTGCTCCTTCGAGTGTTGGTCCAACCTGAGCGATGTCCGGCACCCCCTGGGCAACCAGGGTCTATGCCAACCCGTGGTCTTGCTCATCTGGTGTGCCCTGAGAACGAGATATGTGCAGCTCCTATCGGGATTTGTCGGCACATCGGGCGGCTTTGCTGGTCTTGTTTTACCATTGTCGAAATGTCTTGTAAACCGGGATTCTGAGACTGATCGGGTCTTCCTGGGAGAAGGTATATCCTTCGTTGATCGTGAGAGCTTATCATGGGCTAAGTTGGGACATCCCTGCAGGGTTGTAAACTTTCGAGAGCCGTGCCCACGGTTATGTGGCAGATGGGAATTTGTTAATGTCCGGTTGTAGATAACTTGACACCAGATCCGAATTAAAACGCATCAACCGTGTGTGTAGCCGTGATGGTCTCTTCTCGGCGGAGTCCGGGAAGTGAACACGGTTTCTGGGTTATGTTTGACGTAAGTAGGAGTTCAAGATCACCTCTTGATCATTGCTAGCTTCACGACCGTTCCGTTGCTTCTCTTCTCGCTCTTATTTGCGTATGTTAGCCACCATATCATGCTTAGTCGCTGCTGCAACCTCACCACTTTACCCCTTCCTTTCCCATTAAGCTTTGCTAGTCTTGATGCCCATGGTAATGGGATTGCTGAGTCCTCGTGGCTCACAGGTTACTACAACAACAGTTGCAGGTACAGGTTATGCGATGATCTCGACGCGAGAGTGATGTTTGCTTGTTTTGGAGTTCTTCTTGCTGCTTCTTCTTCGATCAGGGGATAGGTTCCAGGTCGGCAGCCTGGGCTAGCAGGGTGGATGTCATTTGAGTTTCTGTTTGTGTTTCATCCGTAGTCGGATGGTGCCCTTATGTAATATGATGTTGTATTCATGTGGCATTGTATGCCTTTTGTATGTATCCCCGTCTCTTATGTAATGTTGATGTAATGATATCCACCTTGCAAAAGCGTCTTCAAGATGCGCTTCTATCCTTGGTGGGACCTTCGAGTTCCTTTAGGATAGGGTCGCATCTTGGGCGTGACATCCTGTCTCTAAAAGATTCTTTACTCCACTTAACTAGCAACCTCTTTCGTTCAAGACTATCCTGGCAAGCAAGAACAGCTTCAATAGATTCAGCATTAAAAAGATAACCCTTAGGAATAGCAGGCATATTTTCATCATCACTAACATCATCGTGTTCTGTTTCAATAATTTCTCTTTCTCTAGACCTAGAAATTTGCTCATCTAGAAATTCACCAAGGGGCACAGTAGTATCAAGCATAGAAGTAGTTTCATCATAAGTATCATGCATAGCAGAAGTGGCATCATCAATAACATGCGACATATCGGAACGAACAGCAGAAGCAGGTTTAGGTGTCGCTAGCTTACTCATAACAGAAGGTGAATCAAGTGCAGAGCTAGATGGCAGTTCCTTACCTCCCCTCGTAGTTGAGGGATAAATTGTTGTCTTAGCGTCTTTCAGGTTCTTCATAGTGTCCAGCAGATATAAATCCCAAGTGACTCAAAGAATAGTGCTATGCTCCCTGGCAACGGCGCCAGAAAAAGGTCTTGATAACCCACAAGTATAGGGGATCGCAACAGTTTTCGAGGGTAGAGTATTCAACCCAAATTTGTTGATTCGACACAAGGGGAGCCAAAGAATATTCTCATATATTAGCAGCTGAGTTGTCAATTCAACCACACCAGGAAACTTAATATCTGCAGCAAGGTGTTTAATAGCAAAGTAATATGATAGTGGTGCTAACGGTAACAAAGGTAAAGACAACAAAAGTAATGTTTTTGGTATTTTTGTAGTGATTGTAATAGTAGCAACGGAAAAGTAAATAAGCGTAAACCAGTATATGGAAAACTCATAGGCACCGGATCAGTGATGGATAATTATGCCGGATGCGGTTCATCATGTAACAGTCGTAACATAGGGTGACACAGAACTAGCTCCAATTCATCAATGTAATGTAGGCATGTATTTCGAATATAGTCATACGTGCTTATGGAAAAGAACTTGCATGACATCTTTTGTCCTACCCTCCCGTGGCAGCGGGGTCCTATTGGAAACTAAGGGATATTAAGGCCTCCTTTTAATAGAGAACCGAAACAAAGCATTAGCAAATAGTGAATACATGAACTCCTCAAACTATGGTCATCACCGGGAGTGGTCCCGATTATTGTCACTTCGGGGTTGCCGGATCATAACACATAGTAGGTGACTATAGACTTGCAAGATAGGATCTAGAACACACATATATTCATGAAAACATAATAGGTTCAGATCTGAAATCATGGCACTCGGGCCCTAGTGACAAGCATTAAGCATAGCAAAGTCATAGCAACATCAATCTCAAAACATAATGGATACTAGGGATCAAACCCTAACAAAACTAACTCGATTACATGATAAATCTCATCCAACCCATCACCGTCCAGCAAGCCTACGATGCAATTACTCACGCACGGCAGTGAGCATCATGAAATTGGTGATGGAGGATGGTTGATGATGACAACGGCGACGAATCCCCCTCTCCGGAGCCCCGAACGGACTCCAGATCAGCCCTCCCGAGAGAGATTATGGCTTGGCGGCGGCTCCGTATCATAAAACATGATGAAACTTTCTCTCTGATTTTTTTTCTCCCCGAAAGCCAATATATGGAGTTGGAGTTAGCGTCAGAGGGCCACCAGGGGGCACACGAGGTAGGGGGGCGCGCCCAGGGGGGCGCGCCCCCCACCCTCGTGAACAGGGTGTGGGCCCCCTGGTCTTCATCTTTGGCGAGGATTTATTATTATTTATTCTAAGATATTCCGTGGAGTTTCAGGTCATTCCGAGAACTTCTGTTTTCTGCACATAAAACAACACCATGGCAATTCTGCTAAAAACAGCGTCAGTCCGGGTTAGTTCCATTCAAATCATACAAGTTAGAGTCCAAAACAAGGGCAAAAGTGTTTGGAAAAGTAGATACGACGGAGACGTATCAGCGCCCTACCCCCTGGGCGCGCCCTCCTGTCTTGTGGGCTCCTCGTGGACCCCCTAACTTGTTCTCGATGTCAAAAATTCCTATAAATACCGAAACCCCTAGAAATAAACCTAGATCGGGAGTTCCGCCACCGCAAGCCTCTGTAGCCACCAAAAACCAATCGGGACCATGTTCCGGCACCCTGCCGGAGGGGGAATCCTCATAGGTGGCCATCTTCCTCATCCCGTCACTCTCCATGACGAGGAGGGAGTAGTTCACCCTCGGGGTTGAGGGTATGTACCAGTAGCTATGTGTTTGATCTCTCTCTCATGTTCTTGATTTGGCACGATCTTAATGTACCACGAGCTTTGCTATTATAGTTGGATCTTATGATGTTTCTCCCCTCTACCTTCTTGTAATGGATTGAGTTTTCCCTTTGAAGTTATCTTATCGGATTGAGTCTTTAAGGATTTGAGAACACTTGATGTATGTCTTGCATGTGCTTATCTGTGGTGACAATGGGATATTCACATGATCCACTTGATGGATGTTTTGGTGATCAACTTGCGGGTTCTGTGACCTTGTGAACTTATGCATAGGGGTTAGCACACGTTTTCGTCTTGACTCTCTGGTAGAAACTTTGGGGCACTTTTTGAAGTTCTTTGTGTTGGTTTGAATAAATGAAACTGAGATTGTGTGATGCATATCGTATAATCAAATCCACGGATACTTGTGGTGACATTGGAGTATCTAGGTGACATTAGGGTTTTGGTTTATGTGTGTCTTAAGGTGTTATTTTAGTACGAACTCTAGGGCTGTTTGTGACACTTATAGGAATAGCTCAATAGATCGATCAGAAAGAATAACTTTGAGGTGGTTTCGTACCCTACAATAATCTCTTCGTTTGTTCTCTGCTATTAGTGATTTTGGAGTGACTCTTTGCTGCATGCTGAGGAATTGTTATATGATCCACTTATGTTATCATTGTTGAGAGAATTGCACTAGTGAAAGTATGAACCCTAGGCCTTGTTTTCAAGCATTGCAATACCGTTTTTGCTAACTTCTATTACTAGTTACCTTGCTGTTTTCATATTTTCACATTACAAAAACCTATGTCTACCATCCATATTACACTTGTATCACCATCTCTTCGTTGAACTAGTGCACCTATACAATTTACCATTGTATTGGGTGTGTTGGTGACACAAGAGACTCTCACGCCTCCCATGGATTGATAAACCTTAGGTCATCCACTTGAGGGAAATTTGCTACTGTCCTACAAAACTCTGCGCTTGGAGGCCCAACACGAGTCTACAAGAAGAAGGTTGCGTAGTAGACATCAATACTTCTCCATCGTATCCACTTTTCCAAACTCTTTTGCCCTTGTTTTGGACTCTAACTTGCATGAGTTGAATGAAAAAACCCAGCCTGACGCTGTTTTTAGCAGAATTGCCATGGTGTTATTTTTGTGCAGAAATACAAGTTCTCTAATTGACCAGAAAATTTACGGAGAATACTTTTGGAATAAACAAAAAATACTGGCGCAAGAATCAACCATAGGGGGCCACCCAGAGGCCACAAGCCCTAGGGGCGCGCTCACCCCCCCTGGGGCGTGCCCTGCAGGCTTGTGGGCCCCCTAGAGCTCCCCCGACCCTAATTGCATGCTATATATTCACATCCATGGGAAAAAATCGAAGAGAAGGATTCATCGCGTTTTACAATACGTAGCCGCCGCCGCCTCCTGTTCCTCCTCGGAAGGGCTGATCTGGAGTCTGTTTTGGGCTCCAAAGAGGGGAATCCTTCGCGATCATCATCATCAACCTTCCTCCATTGCCAATTCCATGATACTCACCGCCGAGAGTGAGTAATTCCTTCGTAGGCTCGCTGGTCGGTGATGGGTTGGATGAGATTTATCATGTAATCGAGTTAGTTTTGTTAGGGTTTGATCCCTAGTATCCACTACGTTTTGAGATTGATGTTGCTATGACTTTGCTATGCTTAATGCTTGTCACTAGGGCCCAAGTGCCATGAATTCAGATCTGAACCCTTTATGTTTCCATGAATATATATGTGTTCTTGATCCGGTCTTGCAAGTTGTAGACACCTATTACGAGTTATGATCCGCATACCCAAACATGACAATAATTGGGATTCTTTCTGGTGATTACCGTAGTTTGAGGAGTTCATGTATTCACTAAGTGCTAATGCTTTGTTCTAGTTCTCTATTAAAAAGAGGCCTTAATATCCCTTAGTTTCCATTAGGACCCCGCTGCCATGGGAGGGTAGGACAAAAGATGTCATACAAGTTCTTTTCCATAAGCACATATGACTATATACGGAATACATGCCTACATTATATTGATGAATTGGAGCAAGTTCTGTGTCACCCTAGGTTATGACTGCTACATGATGAATATCATCTGACACAATTATCATTGCCGATCCATTGCCTACGAGTTCATCTCACATTGATCTTTACTAAGTTAGTTTCATTGCTACTGCTGTTACAATCACTGCAAAACTGCTACTATTACTTTTGCCACCGTTACGTTACTTCCATACTACTTTGCTACTAAATACTTTGTTGCAGATATTAAGTCTTTTAGGTGTGGTTGAATTGACAACTCAGCTGCTAATACTTGCGAATATTCTTTGGCTCCCCTTGTGTCGAATCAATAAATTGTTGGGGAACGTAGTAATTTCAAAAAATTTCCTACGCACACGCAAGATCATGGTGATGGCATAGCAACGAGAGGGGAGAGTGTTCGTCCACGTACCCTCGTAGACCGTAAGCGGAAGCGTTAGCACAACGCGGTTGATGTAGTCGTACGTCTTCACGATCTGACCGATCCAAGCACCGAACGTACGGAGCCTCCGAGTTCAGCACACGTTCAGCTCGATGACGATCTCCGGCCTCCGATCCAGCCGAGCTCCGGAGATGAGTTCCGTCAGCACGACGGCGTGGTGACGATGATGATGTTCTACCGGTGCAGGGCTTCGCCTAAACTCCGCGACGATATGACCGAGGTGGAATATGGTGGAGGGGGGCACCGCACACGGCTAAGGAATGATCCGTAGATCAACTTGTGTGTCTATGGGGTGCCCCCCGCCCTCGTATATAAAGGAGGGAGGGGGGAGGCCGGCCGGCCCCTTGGGCGCGCCAAGGGAGGAGGAATCCTCCTCCTAGTAGGAGTAGGACTCCTCCTTTCCTACTCCTACTAGGAGGGGGAAGGAAGGGGAAGAGGGGGGAAGGAAAGGGGGGCGCCGCCCCCACTCCTAGTCCAATTCGGACCAGAGGGAGAGGGGGCGCGCGGCCCACCCTGGCCGCCCCTCTCTCTTCCCACTGAGGCCCATGTGGCCCATTAACTCTCCCGGGGGGTTCCGGTAACCCCCCCCCCCCCCGGCACTCCGGTTTTCTCCGAAATCACCCGGAACACTTCCGGTGTCCGAATATAGTCGTCCAATATATCAATCTTTATGTCTCGACCATTTCGAGACTCCTCGTCATGTCCGTGATCACATCCGGGACTCCGAACAAACTTCGGTACATCAAAACTTATAAACTCATAATAAAACTGTCATCGAAACGTTAAGCGTGCGGACCCTACGGGTTCGAGAACTATGTAGACATGACCTAGAACCATTCTCGGTCAATAACCAATAGCGGGACCTGGATGCCCATATTGGTTCCTACATATTCTACGAAGATCTTTATCGGTCAAACCGCATAACAACATACTTTGTTCCCTTTGTCATCGGTATGTTACTTGCCCGAGATTTGATCGTCGGTATCCAATACCTAGTTCAATCTCGTTACCGGCAAGTCTCTTTACTCGTTCGGTAATATATCATCTCATAACTAACTCATTAGTTACATGCTTGCAAGGCTTAGGTGATGAGTATTACCGAGAGGGCCCAGAGATACCTCTCCGACAATCGGAGTGACAAAACCTATTCTCGAATTATGCCAACCCAACATGTACCTTCGGAAACACCTGTAGAGCACCTTTATAATCACCCAGTTACGTTGTGACGTTTGGTAGCACACAAAGTGTTCTTCCGATAAACGGGAGTTGCACAATCTTATAGTTGCAGGAACTTTGTATAAGTCATGAAGAAAGCAATAGCAGTATACTAAACGATCAAGTGCTAGGCTAACGGAATGGGTCATGTCAATCACATCATTCTCCTAATGATGTGATCCCACTAATCAAATGACAACACATGTCTATGGTTAGGAAACATAACCATCTTTGATTAATGAGCTAGTCAAGTAGAGGCATACTAGTGACTATAGTTTTGTCTATGTATTCACACATGTATCATGTTTCCGGTTAATACAATTCTAGCATGAATAATAAACATTTATCATGATATGAGGAAATAAATAATAACTTTATTATTGCCTCTAGGGCATATTTCCTTCAGTCTCCCACTTGCACTAGAGTCAATAATCTAGATTACATAGTAATGATTCTAACACCCATGGAGTCTTGGTGCTGATCATGTTTTGCTCGTGAGAGAGGCTTAGTCAACGGGTCTGCAACATTCAGATCCGTATGTATCTTGCAAATCTCTATGTCTCCCACTTGGACTTGGTCCCGAATGGAATTGAAGCGTCTCTTGATGTGCTTGGTCCTCTTGTGAAATCTGGATTCCTTTGCCAAGGCAATTGCACCAGTATTGTCACAGAAGATCTTCATTGGTCCCGATGCACTAGGTATGACACCTAGATCGGAAATGAACTCCTTCATCCAGACTCCTTCATTTGCTGCTTCCGAAGCAGCTATGTACTCCGCTTCACATGTAGATCCCGCTACGATGCTTTGTTTAGAACTGCACCAACTTATAGCTCCACCGTTTAATAAAAACACGTATCCGGTTTGCGATTTAGAATCGTCCGGATCAGTGTCAAAGCTTGCATCGACGTAACCATTTACGACTAGCTCTTTGTCACCTCCATATACGAGAAACATATCCTTAGTCCTTTTCAGGTATTTCAGGATGTTCTTGACCGCTGTCCAGTGATCCACTCCTGGATTACTTTGGTAACTTCCTGCCAAGCTTATTGCTAAGCATACGTCAGGTCTGGTACACAGCATTGCATACATGATAGAGCCTATGGCTGAAGCATAGGGAACATTTTTCATTTTCTCTCTATCTTCTGTTGTGGTCGGGCATTGAGTTTGACTCAACTCACACCTTGTAGCACAGGCAAGAATCCTTTCTTTGCCTGATCCATTTTGAACTTTTTCAAAATTTTGTCAAGGTATGTGCTTTGTGAAAGTCCTATTAAGCGTCTTGATCTATCTCTATAGATCTTGATGCCCAATATGTAAGCAGCTTCACCGAGGTCTTTCATTGAATTTTTTTATTCAAGTATCCCTTTATGCTATCTAGAAATTCTATATCATTTCCAATTAATAATATGTCATCTACATATAAAACTAGAAATGCTACAGAGCTCCCACTCACTTTCTTGTAAATACAGGCTTCTCCAAAAGTCTGTATAAAACCATATGCTTTGATCACACTATCAAAGCGTTTATTCCAACTCCGAGATGCTTGCACCAGTCCATAAATGGAACGCTGGAGCTTGCATACTTTGTTAGCACCTTTTGGATCAACAAAACCTTCCGGTTGCATCATATACAACTCTTCTTCTAGAAATCCATTCAAGAATGCAGTCTTGACATCCATTTGCCAAATTTCATAATCATGAAATGCAGCAATAGCTAACATGATTCGGACAGACTTAAGCATCGCTACAGGTGAGAAAGTCTCGTCGTAGTCAACCCCTTGAACTTGTCGAAAACCTTTCGCAACAAGTCGAGCTTTATAGATAGTTACATTACCATCAGCGTCAGTCTTCTTCTTAAAGATCCATTTATTCTCAATGGCTTGCCGATCATCGGGCAAGTCAACCAAAGTCCATACTTTGTTTTCATACATGGATCCCATCTCAGATTTCATGGCCTCTAGCCATTTTGCGGAATCTGGGCTCATCATCGCTTCCTCATAGTTCGTAGGTTCATCATGGTCAAGTAACATGACTTCCAGAATAGGATTACCATACCACTCTGGTGCGGATCTTACTTTGGTATACCTACGAGTTTCAGTAGAAACTTGATCTGAAGTTTCATGATCAATATCATTAGCTTCCTCACTAATGGGTGTAGTCGTCACAGGAACCGGTTCTCGTGATGAACTACTTTCCAATAAGGGAGTAGATACAGTTATCTCATCAAGTTCTACTTTCCTCCCACTCACTTCTTTCGAGAGAAACTCCTTCTCTAGAAAGGATCCATTCTTAGCAACGAATGTCTTGCCTTCGGATCTGTGATAGAAGGTGTACCCAACAGTCTCTTTTGGGTATCCTATGAAGACACATTTCTCCGATTTGGGTTCGAGCTTATCTGGCTGAAGTTTCTTCACATAAGCATCACAGCCCCAAACTTTAAGAAATGACAACTTCGGTTTCTTGCCAAACCACAGTTCATAAGGCGTCGTCTCAACGGATCTTGATGGTGCCCTATTTAACGTGAATGCGGCCGTCTCTAAAGCATAACCCCAAAACGATAGCGGTAAATCGGTAAGAGACATCATAGATCGCACCATATCAAGTAAAGTACGATTACAACGTTTGGACACACCATTTCGTTGTGGTGTTCCGGGTGGCGTGAGTTGCGAAACTATTCCGCATTGTTTCAAATGTAAACCAAACTCGTAACTCAAATATTCTCCTCCACGATCAGATCGTAGAAACTTTATTTTCTTGTTACGATGATTTTCCACTTCGCTCTGAATTTCTTTGAACTTTTCAAATGTTTCAGACTTGTGCTTCATTAAGTAGATATACCCATATCTGCTCAAATTATCTGTGAAGGTGAGAAAATAACGATATCCGCCACGAGCCTCAACATTCATTGGACCACATACATCTGTATGTATGATTTCCAACAAATATGTTGTTCTCTCCATAGTACCGGAGAACGGTGTTTTAGTCATCTTGCCCATGAGGCACGGTTCGCAAGTACCAAGTGATTCATAATCAAGTGATTCCAGAAGTCCATCAGTATGGAGTTTCTTCATGCGCTTTACACCGATATGACCTAAACGGCAGTGCCACAAATAAGTTGCACTATCATTATCAACTCTGCATCTTTTGGCTTCAACATTATGAATATGTGTGTCACTACTATCGAGATTCAATAAAAATAGACCACTCTTCAAGGGTGCATGACCATAAAAGATATTACTCATATAAATAGAACAACCATTATTCTCTGATTTAAATGAATAACCGTCTCGCATCAAACAAGATCCAGATATAATGTTCATGCTCAACGCAGGCACCAAATAACAATTATTCGGGTCTAAAACTAATCCCGAAGGTAGATGTAGAGGTAGCGTGCCGACTGCGATCACATCGACTTTGGAACCGTTTCCCATGCGCATCGTCACCTCGTCCTTGGCCAGTGCTCGCTTATTCCGTAGTCCCTGTTTTGAGTTGCAAATATTAGCAACAGAACCAGTATCAAATACCCAGGTGCTACTATGAGCTCTAGTTAGGTACACATCAATAACATGTATATCACATATACCTTTGTTCACTTTGCCATCCTTCTTATCCGCCAAATACTTGGGGCAGTTCCGCTTCCAGTGACCAGTCTGCTTGCAGTAGAAGCACTCAGTTTCAGGCTTAGGTCCAGACTTGGGTTTCTTCTCTTGAGCAGCAACTTGCTTGCCGTTCTTTTTGAAGTTCCCCTTCTTCTTCCCTTTGCCCTTTTTCTTGAAACTAGTGGTCTTGTTGACCATCAACACTTGATGCTCCTTCTTGATTTCTACCTCCGCGGCTTTTAGCATTGCGAAGAGCTCGGGAATAGTCTTGTTCATCCCTTGCATATTATAGTTCATCACAAAGCTCTTGTAGCTTGGTGGCAGTGATTGGAGAATTCTGTCAATGACACTATCATCAGGAAGATTAACTCCCAGTTGAATCAAGTGATTATTATACCCAGACATTCTGAGTATGTGTTCACTGACAGAACTATTCTCCTCCATCTTGCAGCTATAGAACTTATTGGAGACTTCATATCTCTCAATCCGGGCATTTGCTTGAAATATTAACTTCAACTCCTGGAACATCTCATATGCTCCATGACGTTCAAAACGTCGTTGAAGACCCGGTTCTAAGCCGTAAAGTATGGCACACTGAACTATAGAGTAGTCATCAGCTTTGCTCTGCCAGACGTTCTTAACGTCGTCAGTTGCATCAGCAGCAGGCCTGGCACCCAGCAGTGCTTCCAGGACGTAACTTTTCTGTGCAGCAATGAGGATAATCCTCAGGTTACGGACCCAGTCCGTGTAATTGCTACCATCATCTTTTAACTTTGCTTTCTCAAGGAACGCATTAAAATTCAACGGAACAACAGCACGAGCCATCTATCTACAAACAAACATAGACAAGCAAGATACTATCAGGTACTAAGTTCATGATAAATTTAAGTTCAACTAAGAACTCCCACTTAGACAGACATCTCTCTAGTCATCTAAATGATCACGTGATCCAAATCAACCAAACCATAATCAATCATCACGTGAGATGGAGTAGTTTTCAATGGTGAACATCACTATGTTGATCATATCTACTATATGATTCACGCTTGACCTTTCGGTCTCCGTGTTCCGAGGCCATATCTGCATATGCTAGGATCGTCAAGTTTAACCTGAGTATTCTGCGTGTGCAAAACTGGCTTGCACCCGTTGTAGATGGACGTAGAGGTTATCACACCCGATCATCACGTGGTGTCTCGGCACGACGAACTTTGGCAACGGTGCATACTCAGGGAGAACACTTCTTGATAATTTTAGTGAGAGATCATCTTAAAATGCTACCGTCAATCAAAGCAAGATAAGATGCATAAAGGATAAACATCACATGCAATCAATATAAGTGATATGATATGGCCATCATCATCTTGTGCTTGTGATCTCCATCTCCGAAGCACCGTCGTGATCACCATCGTCACCGGCGCGACACCTTGATCTCCATCGTAGCATCGTTGTCGTTTACGCCATCTATTGCTTCTACGACTATCGCTACCGCTTAGTGACAAAGTAAAGCAATTACAGGGCGTTTGCATTTCATACAATAAAGCGACAACCATATGGCTCCTGCCAGTTGCCGATAACTTTGGTTACAAAACATGATCATCTCATACAATAAAATATAGCATCACGTCTTGACCATATCACATCACAACATGCCCTGCAAAAACAAGTTAGACGTCCTCTACTTTGTTGTTGAAAATTTTACGTGGCTGCTACGGGCTTAAGCAATAACCAATGTCACCTACGCATCAAAACCACAACGATAGTTTGTCAAGTTGGTGCTGTTTTAACCTTCGCAAGGACCAGGCGTAGCCACACTCGGTTCAACTAAAGTGAGAGAGACAACCACCCGCCAGCCACCTTTAAGCACAAGTGCTCGTAACGGTGAAACCAGTCTCGCGTAAGTGTACGCGTAATGTCGGTCCCGGCCGCTTCATCTCACAATACCACCGAACCAAAGTATGACATGCTGGTAAGCAGTATGACTTGTATCGCCCACAACTCACTTGTGTTCTACTCGTGCATATAACATCAACGCATAAAACCTGGCTCGGATGCCACTGTTGGGGAACGTAGTAATTTCAAAAAAATTCCTACGCACACGCAAGATCATCGTGATGGCATAGCAACGAGAGGGGAGAGTGTTCGTCCACGTACCCTCGTAGACCGTAAGCGGAAGCGTTAGCACAACGCGGTTGATGTAGTCGTACGTCTTCACGATCCGACCGATCCAAGCACCGAACGTACGGAGCCTCCGAGTTCAGCACACGTTCAGCTCGATGACGATCTCCGGCCTCCGATCTAGCCGAGCTCCGGAGATGAGTTCTGTCAGCACGACGGCGTGGTGACGATGATGATGTTCTACCGGCGCAGGGCTTCGCCTAAACTCCGCGACGATATGACTGAGGTGGAATATGGTGGAGGGGGGCACCGCACACGGCTAAGGAACGATCCGTAGATCAACTTGTGTGTCTATGGGGTGCCCCCCGCCCCCGTATATAAAGGAGGGAGGGGAGAGGCCGGCCTGCCCCTTGGGCGCGCCAAGGGAGGAGGAATCCTCCTCCTAGTAGGAGTAGGACTCCTCCTTTCCTACTCCTACTAGGAGGGGGAAGGAAGGGGGAGAGGGGGGAAGGAAAGGGGGGCGCCGCCCCCCTCCTAGTCCAATTCGGACCAGAGGGAGAGGGGGCGCGCGGCCCACCCTGGCCGCCCCTCTCTCTTCCCACCGAGGCCCATGTGGCCCATTAACTCTCCCGGGGGGTTCCGGTAACCCCCCCGGCACTCCGGTTTTCTCCGAAATCACCCGGAACACTTCCGGTGTCCGAATATAGTCGTCCAATATATCAATCTTTATGTCTCGACCATTTCGAGACTCCTCGTCATGTCCGTGATCACATCCGGGACTCCGAACAAATTTCGGTACATCAAAACTTATAAACTCATAATAAAACTGTCATCGAAACGTTAAGCGTGCGGACCCTACGGGTTCGAGAACTATGTAGACATGACCTAGAACCATTCTCGGTCAATAACCAATAGCGGGACCTGGATGCCCATATTGGTTCCTACATATTCTACGAAGATCTTTATCGGTCAAACCGCATAACAACATACTTTGTTCCCTTTGTCATCGGTATGTTACTTGCCCGAGATTTGATCGTCGGTATCCAATACCTAGTTCAATCTCGTTACCGGCAAGTCTCTTTACTCGTTCTATAATACATCATCTCATAACTAACTCATTAGTTACATGCTTGCAAGGATTAGGTGATGAGTATTACCGAGAGGGCCCAGAGATACCTCTCCGACAATTGGAGTGACAAAACCTATTCTCGAATTATGCCAACCCAACATGTACCTTCGGAAACACCTGTAGAGCACCTTTATAATCACCCAGTTACGTTGTGAAGTTTGGTAGCACACAAAGTGTTCTTCCGGTAAACGGGAGTTGCACAATCTTATAGTTGCAGGAACTTTGTATAAGTCATGAAGAAAGCAATAGCAGTATACTAAACGATCAAGTGCTAGGCTAACGGAATGGGTCATGTCAATCACATCATTCTCCTAATGATGTGATCCCACTAATCAAATGACAACACATGTCTATGGTTAGGAAACATAACCATCTTTGATCAATGAGCTAGTCAAGTAGAGGCATACTAGTGACTATAGTTTTGTCTATGTATTCACACATGTATCATGTTTCCGGTTAATACAATTCTAGCATGAATAATAAACATTTATCATGATATGAGGAAATAAATAATAACTTTATTATTGCCTCTAGGGCATATTTCCTTCATAAATTTTGGTTGGATACTCTACCCTCGAAAACTGTTGCTATCTCCTATACTTGTGGGTTATCAAGACCTTTTTCTGACGCCGTTGCCGGGGAGCATAGCTCTATTCTCTGAGTCACTTGGGATTTATATCTGTTGATCACTACAAAAAATTTGAAAGATACCAAAACCAAGATCTATCCCTCTACTACGAGGGGAGATAAGGAACGGCCATCTAGCTCTACACTTGATTCACCATCTGTTTTGAGTAAACTTGCAACACCACCACCTGCTAGTAATCTTAACATGTTGCAAGTAATTTATGATGCTATTTCTGCTATGAGTGATACTTATGATCATGCTACAACTTTGCTTGATAATACCGTGCCACTAGGTGAATTTCTTGATGAACAACTTGCTAGGGCCAAAGTTATTGAGAATGCTAAAACTTATGATATTTCTAAAACTGGTGAAATTATTGAAACCGAACACTTTGAAACACCTGCTAGACCTAGCTCTCCTAGGTATGAATTGCCTGATATACCTGAGGGTTATGTTATGGATGGAGAGGTATCTAGGGACTTTCTTGCTCGTAAGGATAGAGATGATCTTATAAAATTGCTATGCAAATGGAAAGAAAAATCTTTGAATGCTAGAATGCAAAATATGACCCTAAGTTTGCTAGTTCACCTATCTTTGTTAATGATAAGGATTATGAATTCTCTGTCAATCCTGAGTCAATTACTTTGGTTGAATCTGATCCTTTCCATGGCTATGAATCTGAAACTATTGTGGCACACCTCACTAAATTAAATAATATAGCCACCATGTTTGCTCATAAGGAAAAAAATCTGCTATTACTATATTCTTAAGTTGTTTCCTTTCTCATTAAAGGGTGATGCTAAGATGTGGTTTAATTCTCTTGCTCCTTGTTGTGTGTGTAGTCCCCAGGATATGACATATTACTTCTCTGGAAAAAAAATTCCTGCTCATAAGAAACAAGCTGCTTTATAGGAGATATTAAACTTTGTGCAAATTTAAGAAGAGAGTCTCCCACAAGCTTGGGGGAGGCTTCTCTAGTTACTTAATGCTTTGCCTGATCATCCTCTCAAGAAAAATGAAATACTTGATATCTTTCATAATGGACTAACCGATGCTTCTAGGGACCACCTAGATAGTTGTGCCGGTTGTGTTTTCAGGGAACAAATTGTTGAACAAGCTGAATTACTATTGAATAATATATTGAGTAATGATAATGATTGGACTCTTCCTGAACCACCTCCTAAGCCAACTCCGAAGAAAAGAGGTATTCTATTTCTCAGTCCTGAAGATATGCAAGAGGCAAATAAAATCTATGAAATAAAAAAGTATTAAAACTGAAGATGTTAAGAATTTACCACCTATTGAAGAAATCGATGGTCTTAATATCCCGACATAGGTAGTAGAGGAAAATTCTTTCTATAGATTTGATGAAGGTGATATTCCTCATAATTGGTCTACTAGTCAATGCTTGGATGAGTATGATAACTTTATTGTGAAACAAGAAAATTTCAGTGCTTATGTCAATAGACAATTGAAACTAATGCTTATATGCTTGACTGCTTGGGTGACTATATGTGTAGATTGTTAACGATCTCAGGATTATTAGTAAGCATGCTTCCATGGTTAAAACTCAAGTAGAACAAGTTCTCAAGGCACACAATGATTTGTTGAATGAGTTGACTAATAAGAACAATGATCATGCTGTTAGAGTTATAACTAGAGGTGGTAAAATGACTCAGGAACCTTTGTATCCTGAATGTCATCCTAAGATAGTAGAACAAGACTCTCAGAGAGTTAACGTTGAAGCACCTAGTTCATCTGAAAAGAAAACTGATAGGACTTTGCATGCTTCTAGTGAACCTGTTATAGACACACCTGAGAATCCAAACGATATTTCTATTTCTGATGCCGAAACACAATCTGGTGATGAACATGAGCCTAGTGATAATGTTAATGATGATGTTCATGTTGATGCTCAAGCTATCAATGATAATGATGTGGAGATAGAACATGTTGTTGATCTTGATAACCCACAACCTAAGGATATAATATATGATAAGAGAGACTTTGTTACTAGAAAACATGGTAAAGAAAGAGAACCATGGGTTCAGAAACCATGCCCTTTCCTCCTAAACCATCCAAGAAAAAGGATGATGAGGACTTTGAGCACTTTGCAGAAATGCTTAGACCTGTCTTTTTTGCGTATGCGTTTGACTAATATTCTAAAAATGTCTCCTTATGCTAAGTATATGAAAGATATTGTTATAAATAAAAGAAAGATACTGGAAGCTGAAATTTCCGCCATGCTTGCTAATTACACTTTTAAGGGTTGAATACCAAAGAAACTAGGAGATCTAGGAAAACCAACTATACCTTGCTCCATTAAAACAAACTATGTTAAAACTGCTTTATGTGATTTGGGAGTCGGTGTTAGTATTATGCCTTTCTCTTTGTATCATAGACTTGATTTGAATAAGTTGACACCTACTGAAATCTCTTTGCAAATGGCTGATAAATCAACTGCTAACCCATCAGTATTTGTGAGGATGTACTTGTCGTGGTTGCAAACGTTACTATCCTAATGGGCTTTATTATTCTTGATATTCCCGAGGACGATAGTATGTCGATCATCCTTGGTAGACCCATTTTGAATACTGCAGGGGCTGTTATTGATTGCAACAAGGGCAATATCACTTTTCATGTTCATGGCAATGAGCATACGATACACTTTTTGAAGAAACAACCTCAAGTGAATAGTGTCAATTCTATTGAAAAAATTTCAACGATTGCTATTGGAGGTTTTGAATTCCCTATTCCTACTGTCAAAAAGAAATACGATATTCTTATTATTGGGGACATGCATATCCCCATCGAGGTAATCTAGTGTTATACGACAATTCTCTGTCATTCAGAAGAAGTTTGTTAATAAGACTTGATCAACCTTATTAATGGATTCCTTTTGATGGGCATGAGATGGATGAATTTAGTAAACACAAACTTCCTGTACCCACTTTTTATTCTCTGTTACTTCGAATTAATAAAGCAAAAAACTATTATTTCCCTGTTTTCTGAATTATCTGTTCAATAAAAATGTCCTGAAAATAAAAGTTCTCCAAATGCCCTGACAATTTAGTATAATTTTTTCCATAATATTTAAGAATTATTGGCAATGAGCACACACCAGGGGGCAGCACTAGTGGGTGCTACCTCTTGAGCACAGCGTTGGATTTCCTCGAAGAGGAGAGGATGATGCAATAAAGTAGCCTAAGTATTTCCCTCAGTTTTTGAGAACCAAGGTATCAATCCAGTAGGAGACCACGCACAAGTCCCTCATACCTACACAAAACGATAGCAACTCGCAACCAACGCTTAGGGGTTGTCAATCCCTTCATGGTCACTTACGAGAGTGAGATCTGATAGAGATAATATTTTTGGTATTTTTGATAGATAGATGCAAAGTAAAAGTAAAGGCAAAGTAAAAACAAAGCAAGTAAATAAAGTGATATAGATTGATATGATGAGAATAGACCCAGGGGCCATAGGTTTCACTAGTGGCTTCTCTCAAGAGCATAAGTATTCTACGGTGGGTGAACAAATTACTGTTGAGCAATTGTAAGAAGTGAGCATACTTATGAGTATATCTAGGTAATGATCATGTATATAGGCATCACGTCCAAAACAAGTAGATCGAAGCGATTCTGCATCTACTACTATTACTCCACTCATCGACCGCTATCCAGCATGCATCTAGAGTATTAAGTAAAAACAGAGTAACGACGTAAGCAAGATGACATGATGTAGAGGGATAAATTCATGCAATATGATAAAAAACCCATCTTGTTATCCTCGATGGCAACAATACAATACGTGCCTTGCAACTCTTTCTGTCATTGAGTAAGGACACCGCAAGATTGAACCCAAAGCTAAGCACTTCTCCCATTGCAAGAACTACCAATCTAGTTGGCCAAACCAAAAAGGATAATTCGAAGAGACTTGCAAAGATAACTCAATCATACATAAAAGAATTCAGAGAAGAATTAAATATTTTCCATAGATAATACTAGATCATAAACCCACAATTCATCGGTCTCAACAAACACACCGCAAAAAGAAGATTACATCGAATAGATCTCCACAAGAGAGGGGGAGAACATTGTATTGAGATCCAAAAAGAGAGAAGAAGCCATCTAGCTACTAGGTATGGACCCGAAGGTCTGAAGTAAACTACTCACACTTCATCGGAGGGGCTATGGTGATGATGTAGAAGCCCTCCGTGGTGGATGCCCCCTCCGGCAGAGCTCCGGAATAGGCCCCAAGATGGGATCTCGTGGATACAGAAGGTTGCGGTGGTGGAATTAGGTTTTTGGCTCCTGTTCTGATCGTTCGGGGGTACGTAGGTATATATAGGAGGAAGGAGTACGTCGGTGGAGCTCCGAGGGGCCCACAAGGCAGGGGGCGCGCCCAGGGGGGCGCGCCCTCCACCCTCGTGACCTCCTCGGAAGCTTCTTGGAGTAGGGTCCAAGTCTCCTGGATCATGTTCGGTTGGAAAATCACGATCCCGAAGGTTTCATTCCGTTTGGACTCCGTTTGATATTCTGTTTCTTCGAAATACTGAAAAAGGCAAAAAACAACAATTCTGGGCTGGGCCTCCGGTTAATAGGTTAGTCCCAAAAGTAATATAAAAGTGGAAAATAAAGCCCAATATAGTCCAAAACCGTAGATAAAGTAGCATGGAGCAATCAAAAATTATAGATACGTTGGAGACGTATCAGGCATCCCCAAGCTTAATTCCTGCTTGTCCTCGAGTAGGTAAATGATAAAAAAGAATTTTTGATGCGGAGTGATACTTTGGCATAATTTCAATGTAAATCTTCTTAATTGTGATATGAATATTCAGATTCGAAAGATTCAAGACAAAAGTTCATATTGACACAAAAATAATAATACTTCAAGCATACTAATCAAAGCAATCATGTCTTCTCAAAATAACATGGCAAAAGAAAGTTATCCCTACAAATTCATATAGTCTGGCTATGCTCCATCTTCCCCACATAAAATATTTAAATCATGCACAACCCCGATGACAAGCCAAGCAATTGTTTCATACTTATGACATTCTCAAAACTTTTTCAATCTTCACGCAATACATGAGCGTGAGCCATGGATATAGCACTATAGGTGGAATAGAAGGGTGGCTGTGGAGAAGACAAAAAGAGGGAAGATAGTCACACATCAACTAGGCGTATCAACAGGCTATGGAGATGCCCATCAATAGATATCAATGTGAGTGAGTAGGGATTGCCATGCAACGGATGCACTAGAGCTATAAGTATATGAAAGCTCTACAAAAGAAACTAAGTGGGTGCGCATCAACTTGCTTGCTCACGAAGACCTAGGGCATTTTGAGGAAGTCCATCATTGGAATATACAAGCCAAGTTCTATAATGAAAAATTCCCACTAGTATATGAAAGTGACAAAATGAGAGACTCTCTATCATGAAGATCTTGGTGTTACTTTGAAGCACAAGTGTGGTAAAAGGATAGTAGCATTGTCCCTTCTCTCTTTTCTCTCATTTTTTTTATTTTTATTTGGGCCTTTCTCTTCTCTTTTTTTATGGCCTCTTTTCTTTTTAAAGTCCGGAGTCTCATCCCGACTTATGGGGGAATCATAGTCTCCATCATTCTTTCCTCAGTTGGGACAATGCTCTAATAATGATGATCATCACACTTTTATTTTTCTTACAACTCAACAATTACAACTCGATACTTAGAACAAAGTATGACTCTATATGAATGCCTCAGGCGGTGTACCGGGATATGCAATGATTCATGAGTGACATGTATGAAAGAATTATGAACGGTGGCTTTGCCACAACACTACAGGAATCTGCTACTTTGCCATCTGCCACGGCGGACGGCAAAGGCATGGATGGTGGAAGGCAAAGGTCTTTGTCGTCGGCCGCGGACGGCAAAAGTGGACGACAATGTAAGGGACGTCAAAGAGCTACATTGCCGTCCGCTTTGGGCGGCTGACGGCAAAGGGTCCTTTGCCATCAGCTGCCGACGGCAAAGAATGTTGACGGCAATATTTGCGCTGTTACTCCGTCAGGTGGTTAACGGCAAGCCTTTGCCGTCCGCCGCTGTAGGCAAAGTTTTTTTTCCTCTTTGCCGTCCGCCGCTGTAGGCAAAGTTTTTTTCCTCTTTGCCGTCAGCCACTGTTGGCAAACTGACCAAATAGGTCAGCCTCCCAGGAAGCACAGTTGCCTGCCACGTGGCCTCTTTGCCGTCCGCTGCTGATGGCAAAGAGCCCTTTGCCGTCGGTGGCAGACGGCAAAGAGCCTGCATATTGTCTCTTTTTTTCTGTTTTTTTAAATCCAACAATTTTCACAGCAAATATATATGACATATATAGATATATTTCACAGGGCTATTTAACAGCACATAAGTTTCATCGTACATACATATATAGTTCCATCCCCTCATACATAGCAAGTTGCATATACACATAAGTTGCAACCATTAGGAGGTTGCACATACATATTACAATGCAAAGTTTCATCAAGATAGCAAGTTCCATCGTAGCATACACATAAGTTGCAACCATTAGAAGAATACTAGAAGAGAATGAAATAAAAAACAAGCACTCCATAGCAAGCTAGCTTCCGAGAAGTGAATGAAATCTGCAAAATGGCAAATAAGAAAGTTAGGAAAAGGTGACTAGAAGAAGAAGACTAGAAGAAGAAGCACGCCATCGTTTGTGAGGTAACTTAGGTGAAATGGATCGTTTATGAGCTAACTTAGGTAAAATGCATCATTTTAGAGCTAATGTAGGTAAAATGGATCGTTTATGAGCTAACTAAGCTAATTATGCCGTTTTTTACATAAGTAAGGTAAGTACATGTCATTATTGAGCAAACCTAGTTAACTAAGCATATTATAACTAACTTAGGTCATTTTGGAGGAAACAAAGATAAGTATAGATCGCTTTAGAGCTAACTTAGGTAAAATGGCTGGTTTTGGAGGTCGGTAAGCTTATTAAGTCATTTTGCAGGAAAAGAAGCTAACTCTAGGTCATTAAGGTAAGCATATTGGATGAAATAAAGCTAAGTCTAGGTCTTTATGCATTTGTTAAGCAAAAAACTAGAGAAACTTACCTTGATCATGGAGGTGTGGGAGCGGGCTGGCTCATGCCACTAGCTGGAGAAGGATCGTGTGATGCTTGTGTGGAGTTACGCTGCACCAAAGATCATTTCCAATGTTTCGTTATCATGATGACACTCAAATGTTAAGACTAGCAAGTAACGTCCATTCAAATTAAACTCACCGTGGTCTCAAGAGCAATCTCTGGATCAATGGCTATGGAGCAATGGGACCTCATCACCTGCTCTGGATTGCAGGGGATCTGGCTCGGGTTAAACTCCTCCCCTTTCCTCGCCTTCCCCTTGACTTGCTTGTAAGAGGCAGTGTGGGCCATGGCATACAGTTCGTACCCCTCTGGCACCTTATCCGTCTTATTGTAGCATGCCTGAAAGAGAGAAACAAAGTAAATTAGTAATTAAAGGGCTCAAGCTAGCATGATGAATGAATTGCATTAATCATGAAGCAAACCACATTACCCAATTCCGCCCGAACTGATATAAGCTGGAGCTACCTTGATGGTGTGGCACACCTTCAATTTGGGCACGTTTGTCCTTGGCCTCAGTCGGCTCCCCTTCCATCTTTCAACACCTGCCATGACAAAGAGTAAACGAAATTAGTACAACATAAAAAAAATACCGACATGAATAATAATATGTATATCACTTAAGTGTATCATCATCAAGTACAACATAAAAAAATTGAATACCTGACACTACTAATAATCTCGATCAGTATCATCAATAAATGCATAATCATCATCATCACTATAATCAATGATGGGCTCATAGGGTTCAGTGGCATCAACATGTGGAAGGCCACCTTTACATAATCGGTCAAGCATTGAGAGGTCTTCCGCAGCAGTAACCTCTTCTTGTTCCGGCTCTTCTTGTTCCTCCTCTGGGTTGATGTGGGATTCACTGTCGCTATCTACTTCAATGTTTTGGGGTGAAGTATACCGGTTCTTGAAACGCTTTTTGGAAAGACGTGTCTCTTGGAAGAATTCTCCTTCATATGTGTCTGGGTTAATGTGAGGTTCATAATCCTCTTCCTTTGGGGGAGATAGTCTAGCACGTGGCGGCACTTCATAAACGACATCCCAACCTTTCAGATTTGGATTAGTTTGGCAGGCCCAGGGTAGATAGAATACTTGGGTCGCCTGTTGAGCCATAATATAGACATCAGGAACATCTAAATGGGTGCTTTGGTTGATTTCAACTAGCCCTATATGTTCATGAGTCCTTCTAGTCTCCTTCGGCTGAAACCAATAACATTTGAAGACTACGACATTCGGTGGGTTTTCACCATAGAATAGAAGTTCATAAATTGCTTCAACTCTCCCATAATACTGGGTACCTCCTTCGCCGATAGCAGATACACAACAATTTGTAGACTTTCGGTCGGCCATAGATAGCTCTTTGCCATATGTACAAAAACGATACTCGTTGATGTCGTATTTGTCAAATGAACGGACCTTATAGTCAAAACCATTAGCGACTTGTCTCAATTCGGTGTCCATAGACTCTGAATTAGCCTACAAGTTTAATATGAAAGAATTGTTGCATTACGCACAAATTAGCGAATGAAATGAAATTGTCTAATAGAATTTACCGTTTGTTTGAACCAAGAGATGAAACCGGGATAGCCGCCTCCTTGCTTTGCAAGAAGCTCATACTCTTTGACGGAATCCTTTTGGATCACCGCTCCATACGAGAATAGGGCAACGTATCGACTGTATGAAATATCCAGGAATAAGAGCAGTTCAAAGGAAATAGAAGTTGCGAAACAATGTACCGAGAACTTACTCGATGTACGGCCGCACTTCTATCAGGTTGGTGAAGATATACAACGAAATGGTCCGCCATTCTTCGTTATCCAAAGATACTGGATTTGAAACACTGGCTGGTGCGAGATTGCCTTTGAATAGGCTGAGGTTGGATCCACCCTTTTTAGGCTCGTCAGCATTGTACCGAGGCTTCGGATTATGCAAATGACGATTTTTGGTTTCGTAGTGTGCTATCACGAAGTTTGCCGCCTCCTCAGTGATGAATGCCTCAGCCATAGACGCTTCAATTCTACGTTTATTTTTACATTTTTCTCGAAGCGTCTTCTGCATCCTCTCAGTTGGGTAGCACCAACGATTTTGCACGCCCCCCCCCAATCTTGCCTCTGTCGGGAGATGCAAAATCAAATGCTGCATTGGATTAAAGAAGCTCGGTGGAAAGATCTTCTCTAACTTGCAGATCAACTCTGGCGCCAACTCTTCCATTTCTTCTAGCACGCCGGGCGATAGTTCTTTCGCACAAAGAACACGGAAGAAATAGCTGAGTTCTACCAGTACTAGCCATTCATCCTTAGGGATGAAGCCACGCAACATCACCGGCATTACCCGCTCAATCCATATGTGCCAATCATGACTCTTGAGACCAAATATCTTCAATTTATCAAGACTCACTCCCCTCTTTAGATTCGCTGCATACCCATCGGGGAACATCAACTGCATTTTCACCCACAAGATAATTTCCCTCATAGCTGGCCTTCCAAGATTGAACCATGCCTTTGGCTTCGTCCAGTTCTGCTTTCCTTTCGGTTCTTTCATGTTTTGTAGCGGCCTATCACATAGCGCCTCCAGATCGACTCTAGCCTTGGTATTATCCTTTGACTTCCCATCTATGCCGAACAATGTACCAAAAAGTGCCTCGGTGATATTCTTCTTAGTGTGCATCACGTCGATGTTGTGTGGGCAAAGGAGGTCTTTGAAGAAAGGTAGATCCCATAAGCATGTTTTGTGAGTCCAGGCGTGCTCAGAATTATACCCCTTGAAGTACCCTGGATGCTCTGGATCTGGCTCGAGAGCGTTTAACTGATCCAGGGTCTGTTGGCCTGTCGACGCAGGTGGTGCAGAGTTTTTTTACAACTCTACCTCTGATGAAGTTCTTCTTGTCTTTCCTGAACTTATGGCGAGGATCCAGGAACTGTCTATGTATGTCGAAGCAAGAAAACTTGCGACCGGCCTGAAGCCAACGAAACTCAAGATCTCCCTTGCATGTGGGGCACGGGAACCTTCCATGCACACACCAGCCAATGAATAGCGCATACGCCGGCAAGTCATGCGTCGAGTACATGTACCAGACACGCATTATGAAGTTTCATTTGCTATAGGTGTCGTATGTCTTGAACCCATTATCCCAGGCTTCTTGCAATTCGTCCTTAAGCGGCTGCATGTACACATTCATATTTTCCCCCGGATAGTTGGGCCCTGGAATTATCAACGTCAGGAAAATGTTCTTTCTTTGCATAATCTGTCCGGGGGGGAGATTGAGTGGAAAGACAAATATGGGCCAACAACTGTATTGGGCTGCCATCATACCAAACACACTGAACCCATCAGTGCTGATGCCGACTCGAGGATGCCTCGGATCTGCCGCTTCGTCAGCATGTAATTCATCAAACCTTTTCCACGCAGCACCATCCGATGTGTGTACCATCATCAGTTTCCCATCTGCATCTAGTTCGGTTCTTTTGCCTGTTTTGTGCCATGTCATCTGTCTGGCCGTCTCTTCGACCATGAAAAGACGTTGAAGTCTTGGTACGATTGGCATATACCGAAGAACACTAACAGGGATTGTGGTCTGTGTCTTCTCACCCATACCGTTGTCTACCACAATATACCTGGAACACTTGCAAATGGGACAATAGTTCAAGTCCGCATAGTCAAGCCTAAATAAGGCACATCCTTTCTCACAGGCATGTATCTTCTCATAGGGCATCTTCAGTGCACGGAGGATTTTGTCTGACTGGTACAGGTTTGCAGGCATTACATGGCCTTTGGGTAGAAAGCGTCCAAATACTGTCATAATTGCGTCATAGCATTCTCTGCCCAAGTTGAACTGAGCCTTCAAAGCCATTACTTGTGAGATGGCATCCAACTGACAAAGCTCAGTGTGCTCATGGAGCGGACGTTTTGAAGACTCCAACATTTCATTGAAGGCCTTTGCAGATTCCTCCATCTCCTCGTCCGAATCCCGAGCATCATCATAGTCTTGCACCATGTTTTCCATCCCGGTACCATGCTCGTCGGTGCGACGATGATCCACCTCAGCTCGGTCACGTTGGGCAGACTCACCATGAAATGTCCACACCATATAATCAGGTGTAAAACCATTCTTCTGCAGGTGTTTACCCATTTCAGCCTATGTCCTCTTTTCCCAATTGCCGCATCAAAAACAGGGGCACCAAGTTTTCCTCTGGCCATTTGCAAATGCGGCTTGGACAAACCCCTTGGTTTTTGTGAACCATTCAGCGCTCCATTTGTTCTGACCAGTGTGACCGGTATACATCCACGCACGATCACTCATCCTGACTTTCAAAGCTACTAGACACACAACAATTATATATATAATTCACCATGTATATATTCATCAGTTGATCTACTTTGTCAATTTTATTATGTCCATGCAACCTACACTCTAATAGGTAATGATAGGTCCTAATCCCATCCGAGTATGTGTAGATTGGGTTCATTTTCCCATATGCTATGCTCCGGATCCGACGCAAAATTTCGGCAGCACCTCCCCGTTGTTCTCCTGACACACGTCTCTGCAATAAACAGAGAGGATGTGTACCTGGAGAACAACAGGGGAGGCACAGACGAAATTTATGCATCGGATCCGGAGCAAAGCATATGGGAAAACGAACCCAATCTACACATACTCGGGCTATCCATGGATAGCATTGGACAATTCGAAAGAATCAAGGTTATAAATATGCAAATGCATGCATATTTATAACTATGACGCTTTCGAACGGGAGACACATATTGGTTACGCATACTGATGATTCAAGACACATATATAGCTAGCTACCAAATTTCATGTCATTTGTGCAAATAATTAATGGGGGAGAAGGACATGTCATTTGTGCTCACCCACGAACGAAGGGGCAGAGCTCGTCAAACGCACGACGAGGTTGTCGAACACCAAACCTCGCAGCGATGAAACAACTGCACATTTAAATCTACTCGATCAACACAATTATATATGATGTTTTTCATAACAAAATCGAAAAATATATGACCTAACTAATAATTCACAAATATATAACCCCGTCGGCCTCTGGAAGGCCAAAGAGCACCTTTTCGGGAGGTTTAGGGGGTCGGGGTGTCATGTCGGTGTCTGGGTGCTGTTTCGGGGTTAGGTGTCGTGTCGGGGTCGGGGTGTCGGGGTGTGGCGTCGTGGTCTGTGTGTCGGGGTGTGGTGTCGGGGTCGGGGTGTCGGGGTCAGGGTGTCGGGGTTAGGTGTCGGGTTGTGGTGTCGGGGTCGGGGTGTCGGGGTCAGTGGTGGGGGTGTTTCCTTCTATCCTTCTTCTTTCCTTCTCTTCTTCTTCTTCTTTCCTTTCTTCTTCTTCTTCTTCTTCTTCTTTCCTTTCTTCTTCTTTCCTTTCTTCTTCTTCTTCTTTTTTCATCTTTTTCCACTTCTTTTACTTCTTTTCTTTTCTTCTATTCTTCTTCTTCTACTTCTTCTACTTCTTCTACTTCTTTTCTTCTTCTTCTTTTTCATCTTTTTTCTACTTCTTTTCTTTTCTTCTTTTTCATCTTTTTTCCACTTCTTCTTCTTTTCTTCTACATATTCTTTTTTCTAATACTAACACTAAATTTTCTTCTTTTCTAACACTAAATCTAACACTAACACTAACAATTAAACAAGAATTAAACAGCAAAAAAAAGAAAAACAGAAAAAAAAACTCACTGGAGCAGGGGGCGACGCTGGCGCCGGGGTGGTGGGTGGGTGGGGGCGGCGGGGCTCCGGGGCAGTGGGATAGCCGGGCGGCGGGGGCGGGGGCGGCGCCGGGCGGGAGGGGCGGGGCGGGGGCGGGGGCGCCGGGCAGCAGGGGGCGGTGGCGGGTCGGGCGGCGGGGGAGGGGGTGGGAGCGGCGGCGGCGGGTGCGGCGAGGGCGGGGCCGGGCGGCGGGGGGCGGTGGCGGGTGCGGTGAGGGCGGGGCCGGCGCCGGGCGGCGGGGGTGGGGGCGGCGGCGGCGGGGGCGGAGGAGGTCGAGGGAGAGAGATGAGTAACGGGCGGGAGAGGGGGCTCGGCCGTTAGTTAGGTTAGTTAGGGCAGCCTTTGCCGTCCGCTTTTCTTCATATTTGCCGTCTGCGGCGGACGGCAAAGCGTGGGGACGTTAAGTATTTTTTAACCAGCTCCTCAGTGGCCCCCCTCCCTCTTTGCCGTCAGCTAGCGGACGACAAAGAATCTTTGTCGTTCGCTAGCGGACGGTAAAGAGCTGGCTGATGGCAAAGGCTTTCG
This sequence comes from Triticum timopheevii, assembly GCA_963921465.1. Lineage (NCBI taxonomy): Eukaryota > Viridiplantae > Streptophyta > Magnoliopsida > Poales > Poaceae > Triticum > Triticum timopheevii. The sequence continues at coordinate 417,557,423 of OY997266.1, read as the reverse complement.
TTGCCATCAGCCAGTTCTTCGCCGTCTGCTTTCGGGTAGCTGATGGCAAAGAGCTTCTTTGCCGTCCGCTAGCTGACGGCAAAGAGCTGGCAGATGGCAAAGTAGCTGATTCCAGTAGTGCAAATACAATGTCGACTACATGATCATGCTAGCAATATGACAATGATGGAGCGTGTCATAATAAACGGAACGGTGAAAAGTTGCATGGCAATATATCTCGGAATGGCTATGGAAATGCCATAATTGGTAGGTATGGTGGTTGTTTTGAGGAAGGTATATGGTGGGTGTATGATACCAGCGAAAAGTGCGCGGTATCAGAGAGGCTAGCAAAGGTGGAAGGATGGGAAAAAGTGCGTATAATCCATGGACTCAACATTAGTCATAAAGAACTCATATACTTATTGCAAAAATCTAGAAGTTATGAAAGCAAAGTATTACGCGCATGCTCCTAGGGGGATAGATTGGTAGGAAAAGACCATCGCTCATCCCCGACCGCCACTCATAAGGAAGACAATCAATAAATAAATCATGCTCCGAGTTCATCACATAACGGTTCACCATACGTGTATGCTACGGGAATCACAAACTTCAACACAAGTATTCTTTGAATTCACAACTACTTAACTAGCATGACTCTAATATCACCATCTTCATATATCAAAACAATTATCAAGCATCAAACTTATCTTAGTATTCAACGCACTCAAAAGAAAGTTTCACATATCTTGAATACCAAGTATATTAACATTATGCAAATCACCATGCTATTAACGACTCTCAAAATAATCTAAGTGAAGCATGAGAGATCAATAGTTTATTTAAAACAAATCCACCACCGTGCTCTAAAAGATCTAAGTGAAGTACTAGAGCAAAAATTATCACGCTCAAAATATATAAGTGAAGCACTATGAGCAAAACTATCAAGCTCAAAAGATATAAGTGAAGCACATAGAGTATTCTAACAAATTCCAATTCATGTATGGCTCTCTCAAAAGATGTGTACAGCAAGTATGATTGTGGTAGACTAACAAGCAAAGACACAAATAATACAAGACCCTCCAAGCAAAACACATATCATGTTGGTGAATAAAAACATAGCTCCAAGTAAATTACCAATGGAAGTGGACGAAAGAGGGGATGCCTTCCGGGGCATCCCAAAGCTTTGAATTTTTTGTGTCCTTGGATTATCTTGGGGGTGCCATGGGCATCCCCAAGCTTAGGCTCTTGCCACTCCTTGTTCCATAATCCATCAAAAGAATTCACCCAAAACTTGAAAACTTCACAACACAAAACTCAACAGAAATCTCGTGAGCTCCGTTAGAGAAAGAAAACAAAGACTACTTCAAGGTACTGTAATGAACTCATTCTTTATTTATATTGGTGTTAAACCTACTGTATTCCAACTTCCTTATGGTTCATAGACTGAATTACTAACCATAGATGCATTGAAATAAGCAAACAACATACGAAAAACAGAATCTGTCAAAAACAGAATAGTCTGTAGCAATTTGTAACTAACGCAAACTTCTGGAACTCTAAAACTTCTACAAAAATAGGAAGTCCTGGACAATTTGTTTATTGATCATAAGAAAAAATAATGAACGAAAAAGCACGTTCCTGTGATTTATCATAACTAAATTCGTGCGCGCAAAGTTTCTATTTTTCAGCAGAATCAAATCAACTATCATCGTAGGTTATCCTATAGGTCTTACTTGGCACAAACAATAATTAAAACATAAAACCACATCCAAACAGAAGGTATACGGATTATTTATTCCTAAACAGAAGCAAAAACAAAAAACACAAAATAAAATTGGGTTGCCTCCCAACAAGCGCTATCGTTTAACGCCCTTAGCTAGGCATAAAAGCAAGGATAGATCTAGGTATTGCCATCTTTGGTAGGCAATCCATAAGTGGCTCTCATGATAGATTCATATGGTAATTTTATTTTATTTCTAGGGAAGTGTTCCATACCCTTCTTTAAGGAAAATTGGAATCTAATATTCCCTTCCTTCATATCAATAATTGCACCAATCGTTCTAAGGAAAGGTCTACCAAGAATAATAGGACATGAAGGATTGCAATCTATGTCAAGAACGATAAAATCTACAGGCACATAATTCCTATTTGCAACAATAAGAACATCATTAATTCTTCCCATAGGTTTTTTAATAGTGGAATCCGCAAGATGCAAGTTTAGAGAGCAATCATCAAAATCACGGAAATCTAGCAAATCACATAAAGTTTTGGGGATAGTAGAGACACTAGCACCCAAATCACACAAAGCATGAAACTCAAAATCTTTGATTTTAATTTTAATAGTAGGTTCCCACTCATCATAGAGTTTTCTTGGGATAGAAACTTTCAACTCAAGTTTTTCTTCATAAGATTGCATCAAGGCATCAACAATGTGTTCGGTAAAGGCCTTATTTTGACTATAAGCATGAGGAGATGCTAGCACGGATTGCAACAAGGAAATACAACCAATCAAAGAGCAATTTTCATAATTAAATTCCTTGGGATCCAAAATAGTGGGTTTAACAACATCACGGTTTTTATTTATTTCAATCCCACTTTCATCAATTTCATCATCAAGATCTAGAAACTCCGAATTCTTAGAACGCCTTCTATGTAAAGGAAGATAATCTTCGGATTCATCAAGATTCATATTGCAAAACAAAGATTTAATGGCGGACACATCAATAGATCTTCATCTTGATTTTCATAGGGATTGGAAGAACACGCTTTAATAAAGGCATCTTTGGAAGCACGCATCCTAGCAGTTCTTTCCTTGCAATCATCAATGGAAATTCTCATGGCTTTGAGAGACTCATTGATATCATGCTTAGGAGGAATAGATCTAAGCTTTAAAGAATCAATTTCAAGAGAAATTCTATCAACGTTCCTAGCCAAATCATCAACATTAAGCAATTTCTCTTCAAGCAAAGCATTAAAATTCTTTTATGAATTCATAAACTCTTTAACACTACTCTCAAATTCAGAGGGCATCTTATTAAAATTTCCGTAAGAGTTATTGTAGGAATTTCCATATTATTAGAAGGATTACTAGGATAAGGCCTAGGAAAATTTCCTCTATAAGCGTTGTTTCCAAAACTATTCCTACCAACAAAATTCACATCCATAGATTCATTATTATTCTCAAGCAAAGTAGATAAAGGCATATCATTGGGATCAAGAGGAGTATTTTTAGGAGCAAACATCTTCATAAGTTCATCCATCTTTTCACTCAAAACATTGATTTCTTCTATAGCATGCACTTTTTTACTAGAAGATCTTTCGGTGTGCCATTGAGAATAATTAGCCATAATATTATCAAGCAATTTGGTAGCATCCCCTAACGTAATTTCCGTAAAAGTGCCTCCCGCGGCCGAATCTAAAATATTTCTAGAAGCAAAATTCAATCCGGCATAAAAAATTTGTATGATCATCCATAAATTCAAACCATGAGTAGGGCAATTGCGAAGCATTAATTTCATTCTTTCCCAAGATTGGGAAACATGCTCATGATCAAGTTGTTTAAAATTCATGATATCGTTCCTAAGAGTGATAATCTTAGCGGGAGGAAAATACTTAGAGATAAAAGCATCTTTGCACTTGTTCCAAGAATCAATACTATTTTTAGGCAAAGATGAAAACCAAACTTTAGCATGATCTCTAAGTGAAAACGGAAATAACTTCAGTTTGACAATATTGTAACAAGTATCTTTCTTCTTTTGCATATCACACAAATCAACAAAATTGTTTAGATGAGTAGCGGCATCTTCACTAGGAAGGCCGGCGAATTGATCTTTCATAACAAGATTCAACAAAGCGGTGTTGATTTCACAAGACTCATCATTATTAAGAGGAGCAATCGGAGTACTAAGGAAATCATTATTATTGGTATTCGAGAAATCACACAATTTGGTATTATCTTGTGCCATGGCAACAAGTAATCCAATACACAAGCAAACAGGAAGGCAACGGGAAAAAGGCAAATGGGAAGGAGAGGAGATTGGGAAAGAGAGGGCAAATAAAACGGCAAGGGTGAAGTGGGGGAGAGGAAAACGAGAGGCAAATGGCAAATAATGTAATGCGAGAGATAGGGATTGCGATGGGTACTTGGTATGGTTGACTTGCTTGCGTGAGCCTCCCCAGCAACGGCGCCATAAATTCTTCTTGCTACCTCTTGAGCACTGCGTTGGATTTCCTCGAAGAGGAGAGGATGATGCAGTAAAGTAGAGTAAGTATTTCCCTCAGTTTTTGAGAACCAAGGTATCAATCCAGTAGGAGACCACGCACAAGTCCCTCGTACCTACACAAAACGATAGCAACTCGCAACCAACGCTTAGGGGTTGTCAATCCCTTCACGATCACTTACGAGAGTGAGATCTGATAGAGATAATATTTTTGGTATTTTTGATAGATAGATGCAAAGTAAAAGTAAAGGCAAAGTAAAAACAAAGCAAGTAAATAAAGTGATATAGATTGATATGATGAGAATAGACCCGGGGGCCATAGGTTTCACAAGTGGTTTCTCTCAAGAGCATAAGTATTCTACGGTGGGTGAACAAATTACTGTTGAGCAATTGACAGAACTGAGCATAGTTATGAGTATATATAGGCAATGATAATGTATATAGGCATCACGTCCAAAACAAGTAGATCGAAACGATTCTGCATCTACTACTATTACTCCACTCATCGACCGCTATCCAGCATGCATCTAGAGTATTAAGTAAAAACAGAGTAACGACGTAAGCAAGATGACATGATGTAGAGGGATAAATTCATGCAATATGATAGAAAAAACATCTTGTTATCCTCGATGGCAACAATACAATACGTGCCTTGCAACTCTTTCTGTCACTGAGTAAGGACACCGCAAGATTGAACCCAAAGCTAAGCACTTCTCCCATTGCAAGAACTACCAATCTAGTTGGCCAAACCAAAAAGGATAATTCGAAGAGACTTGCAAAGATAACTCAATCATACATAAAAGAATTCAGAGAAGAATTAAATATTTTCCATAGATAATACTAGATCATAAACCTACAATTCATCGGTCTCAACAAACACACTGCAAAAAGAAGATTACATCAAATAGATCTCCACAAGAGAGGGGGAGAACATTGTATTGAGATCCAAAAAGAGAGAAGAAGCCATCTAGCTACTAGGTATGGACCCGAAGGTCTGAAGTAAACTACTCACACTTCATCGGAGGGGCTATGGGTGATGATGTAGAAGCCCTCCGTGGTGGATGCCCCCTCCGGCGGAGCTCCGGAACAGGCCCCAAGATGGGATCTCGTGGATACAGAAGGTTGCGGCAGTGGAATTAGGTTTTTGGCTCCTGTTCTGATCGTTCGGGGGCACGTAGGTATATATAGGAGGAAGGAGTACGTCGGTGGAGCTCCGAGGGGGCCACAAGGTAGGGGGCGCGCCCAGGGGGGCGCGCCCTCCACCCTCGTGACCTCCTCAGAAGCTTCTTGGAGTAGGGTCCAAGTCTCCTGGATCACGTTCGGTTGGAAAATCACGATCCCGAAGGTTTCATTCCGTTTAGACTCCGTTTGATATTCTGTTTCTTCGAAATACTGAAAAAGGCAAAAAACAGCAATTCTGGGTTGGGCCTCCGGTTAATAGGTTAGTCCCAAAAGTAATATAAAAGTGGAAAATAAAGCCCAATATAGTCCAAAACAGTAGATAAAGTAGCATGGAGCAATCAAAAATTATAGATACGTTGGAGATGTATCAGTGGGCCACAAGCCCACATGGCGCGCCCACCCCCTAGGTGCGCCTAGGTGGCTTGTAGGTCCCACGTGGGTCCTCTTCACTTATTCCTGCACCCATCCACTTCGTCTTCCTCCAGAAAAAATTCCACCATTGTTAAAACCCTTGTTCTTGCTCATCTTGCTGCCATTTTCAATCTCCTTGCTCATTGCTCCATTTCCCAAACTGTTTTGGGAGATTGTTCTTCGGTGTGTGACTCCTCCAATGGTCCAATTAGTTTTTGTTCTAGTCCTTTATATATTGCAATTTTTTGCTGCTTTGGTGACCTTGTTCTTGAGCTTGCATGTCAAATTTATATGGTCCAAAGTAGTTTTGATGCATTACATAGCCTCTAGGCACTTGTAGGAGTAGTTTCTATTACTTTGGTTGAGTTTTGTTCACTTTTATTTTGAGTCACTAAAAATTTCAGAAAATTTTAGAGAAAAGAAAAGGAATGATGAAGAGGTGGTTATGAGGCTCTCCAAGCCGGAGTTCAGGAGAAAATGAGAATGAGGAGAAGCAGAAGCCCAAGTACAATCTTCCTCGCGCCACGGAGGTTCGGTCGTGTGAATGGCCAAGCGATTCATTCTTGAGGGCAGCCGGAATTTATGATGATTTTTATTTCTTGGTGGAGAATGTTGGCATCACCAACTTCCTCCACGATAAGTGTGACCAATACCTCCTTCTTGCGAACACCTTCGTGCAAAATTTTCACTTTCTTTATAGGGAACTGTCATCTAGCTCTGCACTTGATTCACCATCTGTTTTGAGTAAACTTGCAACACCACCACCTGCTAGTAATCTTAACATGTCGCAAGTAATTTATGATGCTATTTCTGCTATGAGTGATACTTATGATCATGCTACAACTTTGCTTGATAATACCGTGCCACTAGGTGAATTTCTTGATGAACAACTTGCTAGGGCTAAAGTTATTGAGAATGCTAAAACATATGATATTTCTAAAACTGATGAAATTATTGAAACCGAACACTTTGAAACACATGCTATACCTAGCTCTCCTAGGTATGAATTGCCTGATATACCTGAGGGTTATGTTATGGACGGAGAGGTAGCTAGGGACTTTCTTGCTTGTAAGGATAGAGCTGATCTTAAGAAATTGCTATGCAAATGGAAAGAAAAATCTTTGAATGCTAGAATGCAATATGATCCCAAGTTTGCTACTTCACCTATCTTTGTTACTGATAAGGATTATGAATTCTCTGTCAATCCTGAGTTAATTACTTTGGTTGAATCTGATCCTTTCCATGGCTATGAATCTGAAACTGCTGTGGCACATCTCACTAAATTAAATGATATATCCACCATGTTTGCTCATGAGGAAAAAAATCGCTATTACTATATTCTTAAGTTGTTTCCTTTCTCATTAAAGGGTGATGCTAAAATATGATTTAATTCTCTTGCTCCTGGTTGTGTGTGTAGTCTTCAGGATATGATATATTACTTTTCTGAAAAATATTTCCTGCTCATAAGAAATAAGCTGCTTTATAGGAGATATTTAACTTTGTGCAAATTGAAGAAGAGAGTCTCCCACAAGCTTGGGGAAGGCTTCTCTAGTTACTTAATGCTTTGCCTAATCATCCTCTCAAGAAAAATGAAATACTTGATATCTTTTATAATGGACTAATCAATGCTTCTAGGGACCACCTAGATAGTTGTGTTGGTTGTATTTTTAGGGAAAAAATTGTCGAACAAGTTGAATTACTGTTGAATAATATATTGAGTAATGATAATGATTGGACTCTTTTTGAACCACCTCCTAAGCCAACTCCGAAGAAAAGAGGTATTCTATTTCTCAGTCCTGAAGATATGCAAGAGGCAAAGAAATGTATGAAAGAAAAAGGTATTAAAGCTGAAGATGTTAAGAATTTACCACCTATTGAAGAAATTCATGGTCTTAATATCCCGACACAGGTAGTAGAGGTAAATTATCTCTATAGATTTGATGAAGGTGATATTCCTCATAATAAGTCTGCTAGTGAATGCTTGGATGAGTTTGATAAGTTTATTGTGAAACAAGAAAATTTCTAATGCTTATACCAGTAGACAATTGAAACGTAATGCTTATATGCTTGACTGCTTGGGTGACTATATGTGTAGAACTGTTAATGATCTCAAGATTATTAGTAAGCATGCTTCCATGGTTAAAACTCAAGTAGAACAAGTTCTCAAGGCACAAAATGATTTGTTGAATGAGTTGAATAAGAAGAACAATGATCATGTTGTTAGAGTTATGACTATAGGTGGTAAAATGACTCAGGAACCTTTGTATCCTGAAGGTCATCCTAAGAGAGTAGAATAAGACTCTCAGAGAATTAATGTTGAAGCACCTAGCTCATCTAAAAAGAAAACTGTTAGGACTTTGGATGCTTCTAGTGAACCTGTTAACCTTCCAAGGTCACATGTTGATATATCATCGGAGGGGAGTAGGGTGTGTGCTTGTTGATGGTGTGTCGGATCTACACCGCGTGGAGGACGTTGATGCCGCATATGATATATGCAGCTGATCTCCGCCAGACTTCCTTTTCACCATCCGTTTGCACAAAGCATTTAGCAAAGTCTTGAACAAACTTAGTTGTATCGAGATCGAAGCCTGTCACCTTCATGAGCAACAACTTTTACTCCTCAGAAGCGGTATAGCAATGTTCATCCCGTCGAGCCTAATCTTCTCGTTTTGCATCTTCATGAAGATGTCGAACATCTACACCTTCTTTTCCTCCTTCGCCTCATTGTGCTTGACACATGTCTCCTCATTCTTCGTCATGCTGCCCTTGAACTTCTTTGACATCTTGGTCGCTGCCCCTTCTTGCTTCTTCTTATCTGACTCGTACTTCCCCCCATCGACCTAGCCACACGGGTGGCCAGTGCAATCCCTACGACGGTTGGACCAACATCATTGTCCTCACCGACGGCTTTGGCATTGGCAATCTTAGTGGAATGGGCAATGCTTCCCCTCTTACTTATTTGTTCAATTTGAACCAAGAATGCATCAACGTGAATGGCCTTTTCTCAATCTTGCAATACAAGATGTGTGCCCGGTTTTGTTAGTAAAGCAAGACGACGACATGATCAACAAGTTGCAGCATAGAGCAGATCAATACAATAACAAACACATAGAGCAGCACAAAGCGAAACTTACGAGCTCAAGGATTGGCATGCCATTTGACCACCCTTTTATTGTTTGTGTATATGAATGCAATGCTTGTTGGCCTCATGTTAAATGATGTACATCGATGGCTGGCAACTTCGCATCACGGTCATGGATCCCTTCCTCATCGCAGGGAGGTAGTTCTTTTGCTCATGAAAGAAATCATGCACGACTTGCCAAAAAGCCAAGCCCTTTAGCTCTGTACCATGCATTAGATCAACACCCGTGGCCAACCATGTGTTGCACAACAATGCACCCTCTTTCTTCGGGTACGACAAACCTCTTGCCTTCTTTCTGTTCGGATCAGGCACATTCGGCGTTCGGCTCTGGATGCGGCGAGTAGTCATCGTCGAATTGTCCGCCCTCGTGGCCGCCATCGTTGTGAATCATGTTCATCATCGCCTCGTCGCTGGCCGCCATCGACCTTGGGGAGGCCTTCCGTAGAACAATGAACAATCACCATCGAATGAGAGCTCCTTGAACAAAGACTGCAACCATACAAGCTGTGGCGATTGCGACCATGTGAACGTGTAGTCCGTGTTGAGGTCGACGGTGTACGGTGGAAGGCGTCTCGTGCTAACTGTTTACATGCCGGCGTACTAGTACAACAACAGGACTAAGGGGGGCATGGATGTTGTTGCCCGGGCGATACCGGCACATCAGTCTATTGTGGACGAGGAGCTGCTGCCGCTACCACGACCTTCTTGGTGGCTTTCTCCCTCGCACGCCGCCCTTGCCATTCCGTGAATCGGGCCAAGCGAGCGTGCTTGTTCAGGTCCGGCGGGACGACGAACATCTTGAGGCCATGTTCGGTTAATCCCCTTGCCACAGGGATTGAAGGGGATTGGGGAGGTTTGAGTAGGATTTTGACTTGCAAGGCATTTAATCCCCTTCAATCCCTTTCAAACCTCAACCGAACAAGGCCTGAAGGGCTTCGACTGTTGAATCGCGGCGATGGGCAGACGGCGGACCGGGCAAGGGCTGACTCGGAGGCCTAGGACCGTCCGGTTTGAACATTTGCAGGCGCGTAGGAGATGCAAGCTAAATTTTATGGTGTCAAGGAGGCGTCCAAGGAAATTAGGAATGACACGGGAAATCCGCATTACGTGCGGAAAGCCCCCAAAGGTTCATTAGCGTGTACGTGCCGTCCGATCGTATCCTGACGTACGCAAGGAGGAGTCCAACGCATGCGCCGTGGGCAAGCCTGCGCGCGCGATGCTCGGGTGGCGCACTGGAACGCCGGTCCACGCGTGCACCTGACGTCCACCATACGGCGACCGGCGAGCGGGCGGGGCGACATCCATGGCCGCGAGCGCGACCCGTCTCATCCGATCGGCGTGGCGCAGAGCAGCGGCACCGAGCACGAGAGCCCTGCACTGTACGTAGTGGTGGGGAACGGGAAACCTGAACGGGTGCGGTGCGGTGGGAGAGAGCGACGTCTCCGCGGCGCTGTCGGAGGGCCGGCAGCTCTCGTGTCTGCAGCTACGCGCGCTGCGCCCCGGCACCCACAACCGCTCCGCCTTGCGCGCTCGTCAAAACCGGGACTAGTACTATTTCGTTCGCCACGCGTGGAGCCGAATTAGGCTGAACTTGCGGGTGGTTTTTGGCCCAACGCAAGTCAGAAGAGAACAGACTTGTCTTAGAAGGTTTCGAACGTGCATCACACGTACCGTACGTCCCAACATGTCGAGAACGCAACATCGCGTTTTATCTTCTTCTGGCTGGTTGTCACCTGCAACTGCAAGCATTTACTACTCCCTCCGTCTAGGTAAGTAAGTCATCTTAGGTTGTGCACCGTGACCAAGGAGGAGGGGAAAACGAGATAACTTAATGTTCATTTGCTAATTAATAGCATTGCATGCAATGAACTAACCAGTGCATGTCGTGTTTGGTAGTCTCAAGTCATTAAAAACATGCACACCCCACGTCTCTTATTGATTGATATCTCAAGAAACAAGAAACGATGTAGAATTTAATGCACCGCGCCTAAGTGTTTTGGGATTATTTGGTTTTCATAAGATGACTTACACACCTAGACGGAGGGAGTAGACAGTTTCCTCTGCCGGGAAGCTGTCACCTGGCCTCCTAGGTGGAGCCATTAGCAGACAAGTCCCTTAATTGTGACACCCAGTGGTGGGGGACGCCGGACGGGCCTAGTCGATGTTGAGGCAGTTATCAAGCAGCGCCATCCAATGCCCGAAATTTACAATAACAAAGAGAATTAAACTATACAGTATTAACTACAGCAGTAGAGTACGTACTACACAAGTAAACAAAAATAAAAATTACAGTAGAGTAGTACCTCTTGGTTTGACTTGTTGCTCCGAACAATGGTCGAACTGTACCACTCGTCGAGGGAGACGCACAGAAACAAGGTGGCGCAGGCAGAGGCGACTGCCAGAGCGCACAAGCGGCAGCAGACAAGAGGACAAGCGGACAACGGCCACGCATAAAGAAAAGAAACCCCCGGGCAAAATAAATCCTCCCGGTCGGCCACTTTTATTAGTAACAAGTCGTCTCCCACTCCCCTCCCTCCAAAGCATAGAGAACCTCTCCTCCCCCTCCTCCTCCACTCCCCCACCCCACCCCACCCCACCCGCCCCAATGTCGCCGCCCCTCGAGCCGCACGACTACATCGGCCTCTCCGCCCCCACCTCCTCCTCCTCCTGCTCCTCCTCGCCCAGCCCCGCCGCCGAGGCCGGGCCCCGCCTCACGCTCCGCCTCGGCCTCCCGGGATCCGAGTCCCCCGACCGCGACGGCTCCGTCGACGTCGTCGCGCCGGCGCTCACCCTCGGCCCCGCCTCCCACAAGGCCGCCTCCAAGCGCGCCTTCCCCGACGCTTCCCCCCGCCGCGGATGCTCCGCCACCGCCAGGGCCGAGGAGAAGCCGCCCTCCGCAGCCCCGCCGGCCGCCAAGTAAGATTCAATTCGATTCGATTCGCCTCTGAAATTGGACGCGCTGTTGGCTGGCCACTGCTGATCGACGGGGCCTTCTCTTGCCCAGGGCGCAGGTTGTGGGATGGCCGCCCGTGCGCAACTACCGGAAGAACACGCTGGCGGCGAGCGCCTCCAAGGCCAAGGGGGCAGACGACGGCGCGCCTCACTACGTGAAGGTGAGCATGGATGGCGCCCCGTACCTCAGGAAGGTGGACCTCAAGATGTATTCCAGCTACGAGGATCTCTCCATGGCACTTCAGAAGATGTTCAGCTGCTTCATCACTGGTTAGTGTTCACTTCTACTACTAGTAGCAGTTTCCATCTTTGCGTTTCAACGGATCCAGTGGTGTTACCTAGGTGTTCAGTTCTACTAGTAGTAGTTTCCATCTTTGCCAACTTGCTAAAGCCTGGACGTTGGAAGGGTAAAATTACTATATTTGCGAGTAATAACATAACATCCATCTCTGATTCTAAAGGTCAGAGCTCGCTGCGCAAACCATCAACCAAGGACAGGCTCACTAATCGTTCAAATGTCGATTCCCTCCAAGATCAAGAGTATGTCCTTACATACGAAGACAAGGACGCTGACTGGATGCTTGTCGGTGATCTTCCATGGGAGTAAGTTCCTTTAATTGCTACTCCTATTTACTGTGGACGCCGGTTCAAGGAGTAGTCCCAGAATATCTTTCTTTTGAGTGTCTTAAATACAAATCTCGTCGAACTTTAATCTCTATTGCAGATGGAACTAATCCCTCCATCCCAAAATAAGTGTCTCAACTTTAGTCGAAACCAACAACACTTTAGTAGATTTCAGTAGCCAATTTAACATCAAGGCCACATACATGTACAAGTTAAGACACTTATTTTGGGAAGGAGGTAGTACTGCTTAAGATTCATTTGTTGTTAGGTTGGTCTGAGGCTCATTATTAAAATATTATGAACATGATGTCATTTACTATCTGGCAGATATTAGGGCTCCACCGTTTTTTCCACCTACATGTGTTGCCTCATAATAATCTCTGATCGCACTAGTAGTCACAGTCGATAATTGATTTGTTTTATGGGTTTTCCACCAGCGCTCCCCATACTGAAAATTGTACCCATCCTCGAGGAAAAGAATACTGTAACAGTAGATACTGGATAACTTATAGAAGAACAAGCTTGTTATATTTCCTTGTCCCTTGAAAGAAAGCAATGAAACTGCCAGGCTGGCCTCACAATTGGGCCATATCTACAATGCTCAATCTCGGTTGCTGTTTCTCTCTGAAACCTCGAGTACGAGGCCCATTGTTTGCCAAATTAACAATCCGGATTATGTAGCCATTTGCAAGCATTTGAGGCAATCTCACATGGATCTTCACTGGCCTAGAAGAACTGGATAGAAAGCTTAGATTTATTAATATGCTGCTAATAAAAAAATGTTGATTTAGGATTCATGAACTTTTATTCTCATCTTTGAAAAAATAGTTTGGAGATATAAATTTATATGCACCGACCCCTTTACCTTCTTTTAGTGAAAAATCATGCATGTGGCCTTGATGTTAAATTGGCTACTGGAATCTACTTGAGTGTTGCTGGTGAATTTTCGAAATTAATTTCCATGTCACATTGCCTTAGCTTTCTATTTTTTTTTTTGCTTTCATACATGTATTGGCTATGGAAGTCAAGTTCTAACAGTTCCAATAATTCCTGACCTTAAATTCTTCCTTGCAGTTTGTTTACCACAATATGCAGGAAACTGAAAATCATGAGAGGATCTGATGCAGCTGGAATAGGTATTTGCAGTTTTTACCATATGGAACAGTACTTGTATTTGTGTTTCCATCATGTTGCATAGTTTTTACCATATACTCCCTCCGTTCCTAAATACTTGTCTTTCTAGAGATTTCAACAAGTGACTACATACGGCGCAAAATGAGTGAATCTACACTTTAAAATGTGTCTACATACATCCGTATGTTGAGTCCATTTAAAATGCCTAGAAAGACAAGTATTTGGGAACGGAGGGAGTAGAACAGTACTTGTATTTGTGTTTCCCCTTGTGTTGCATATGATTTATTTCCACTAGTGTCAACCCTGTGCACATAAAAATAAAAATGTATAGTTATTGATGATAGTGGAACCTAAATTAAAATATTATAGCTGGTGGAAACACTTGTATGAAGAAAATAGTTTCTCTTGGCTACCATAACTCCATAAGTGACAGAAACCTTGGCTGATATGATAATGCACTGTTGGCTGACAGAAATCAATAGCTGGGATATGTTGGAACCTAAAAGTTCAACTTATAATGTATTTTCGCCATCTGCTACCAACACATTGACTGTTTAACCTTTATACCTGAACATTAGGTCTGTGTAGAATATATCATTATTAGGTCAAACTTTGGATTACAAACATGCTCTGAACTGAGATGTGTCCATCTGCCTGCAGCTCCAAGATCCCTAGAGCAGACAGGTCAGAACAAATAAGATTGACCTTCTTCCGGAGTAAAGAAAATGAACCGAGCTAAGTTGCGATGATGTCGATGGTCTAAATTATTCATGTCAAGTACCTCAAATATCCCAAATGTTAGTGTAGTTACACGTGCTTCTTAGACCTGTGTCAAATGTCTGTAATGTGATCTGCTGAGGTATCGCAATTATGGTTGCCGTATTTTCACTTGGAAGCTTATGTGAGGAAGCTCTGCACTTCCTGAATGCAAGCTTTCCACCAGTATTATTTCATATGTATATTCAAGTGTTGCACTACGTATTATGCTCTCTTGCAATTATCGAATTGCCAAAAACTTTATATTGGCTACTGTCAATGCAATGCTCTGTTCTGATCGAAGAAAACTGCTACATTGTTGTACAATTTATTTGCGATTGAGAAAACTGCTAATGTACAATTTGATCAAGTTGCCGAACGATTTCTTTGTACGCCAAGAAGTACAACAATTTGACAAACCAGAATGCCTATATCTACCTAATCCGATGTGCATACCAAGAACGAAGAGTAAATTGCAGGCAGAACCATGGGATTTCCCCCCTACTTAAACCTATCCCCTCCCCTGGTGGTGGATACAAAATTCGCTGGGAAAGCATGTTTCAGGAGAAAACTGGGGATCATCTATCTAGTTGTCAGATCTTGAACTGGTAGAACGGTCTGGTGCATCCTGAAGGTTCACCTGGTTTGTGGCAATGGGGTGCGCCGGACTCGCCGGTCATAGGGTCGTCCTCATCAAGATCCGTCTCTGATCCGTCTTCCTCCTCGGCAGGAGCATCGGGCGTTCCGCGCTGGTGCGACTCCGCTGGCTCCATCCCACAGCGAGTGCATGCCGCGCTGGTGCTCTTCTTGCGTCCAGACGTCGCCGGCCGCGTCAGCTTCAGGACGCCGCGCGCGGGCCTCATCACGTGACCGGAGTTCCTGCTGTGGGTCTTCCTCTTCTTGTGCCCGGAGGAAGATGTCGACGCCGCCGTAGAATTCCTGGCACCGGGCGCGGGCCCCAGCGTCAGCACGGGCGCCGCTGAGCCAGAGTAGTTGTCGCCGGATTTCCTCTTTCGTCCAGCCGCCGCTGGGGGTTCCACCGGGCCGGCGCGCGGGCTGCGGTACACCTTGCACAGGACGAGCTCGTCCGAGGGGCCCTCCTGTTGGCCATGGTCGAGGCCGATCTCAACCATGATCCATCCCGACCGGATGCTCCGGAGACGCTGGCCTTCCTCCTTGGTCATGAAGGAGAAGAACTGTCGCCAGCCTATCGGGTGGTCGCCGTCGAGAACAGGCTTCACGCCGGCCTCCGAGTGCCAGCACCCCTCCCCGGTGCCCACCGTGCGCGGCCGCCGCTGGCCGTGGGCGCTCTTGGCCGGCAGGAGGGTGAAGAAGTACCAGGCCTTCTCGCCGTCGCTTGCCATCGCCGCGGGGTACTTCCTGGTGAGGGCGCCGGGGCTGGCGGTGTAGACGTCGGCGTCGTGCGTGAACTGGCACGGGTGTTGGCCGGAGGCGACACGCGGGGTGAGATAGGACTTGATCAGCACTTGGTCCGAAGGGTGAGAAGCGAAGTCCGGGCGCTGCGCCGCGGGAACCGTCGGGATTCGGGGAAGCTGAGCAGCTCGAAGGGCCTCGGAACGGGGAACCCGAGGCGGAGTGGCGGACGGCGACGTGCCAATCACTGCGCCGTCGCCGCCTTGGCTGGTGGAACCCTGCTCGGAGTCGGACTCCTCCATGGACAGGGTACCTGAAGTGGACGCGGAGACTCGAGCGGGCTGCTGGGCCGAATAGCAGCCGGGCCCAGCAGCCCTTGGCGTCCCCTCTTCAGACGAGGTAGAGTCCTCCTCGCTCGCCTTTCCCCTTCCAATCCTGACGGGTCCAACTCCGGTAGCGGCCGGCGCCGTAGATCTCTGGCCTGTCCCGACGCGCGGGCTCCGATACACCTTGCAGAGGACGAGCTCCTCCTCCGAGGAGGCGTCGGGGTTGAGGCCGATCTCGGCCATGAGCCACCCCGAGCGCACAAGGCGGCCGTCCTCCTTGGTCGCGAAGGAGAAGGCCTGGCGGTACCCGATCTGGCGGCTGTGGCCGATGCCGGCGAAGAGGGGCTTGGCGGCGCGCTCCGAGTGCCAGCAGCCGTGGTCCCCGGATCCGACGGTGCGGGACTTGCGCTGGCCGCGGCGGCTCTTGGCCCGCAGGGTCGTGAAGAAGTACCAGCTCTCCTGGCCGTCGCTGGCCGTGGCCGGGGCGTAGGCGCGGGCGAGGTCCTGGGGCGTGGCGGCGTAGACATCGGCCTCGTGGATGAACTTCCAGGGGCGCTCGCCGGTGCTGACCCAGGGGATGAGGTACGTGCTGATGAGCTCGAGGTCAGAAGGGTGGGAGGCGAAGTCTGGCCGCTGCGCGGCGCGTCGGATTGGAGCCATGGCGATTTGTTGGGCGGGGGCAGAATTATGAAGGGAGGGAGGAAGGAAAGAATGGCTGGGGATTTCGGAGGGAAGTCAAGCCTATATATTAGCACCGGCGAGGACGCGTTTAAGCCTGACAGTCCGAGTTCCCATCGGCATCCAGGCGTACGAACTACGCCAACAACGCCTGGATTACTACTGTTGATCTCCTCAAATCCGAGTTCCACCTGGAGCCGTACGAGTTTGGCAACCGCAGGGTTGGTGGATTGGAATTCGACCCGGAGTCGGTTTCCTTCACTCTGATGGGCTGGGCCTAGCAAGATCTCTAGGCCCAGTCAAACGATCCGCATTAATGACCCGCATTACGACCGTGCCGCAGATAGAGGGATGAGCGTTTCTCAACACAAAATAAAAATAAAAATGAAGGATGTTCTTCAAAAGGAAAAGGATATGGATGAGCAAGCTCTAAAAATATAGGTATCATTAAAAAAGAGATGAGCGCGGTGCGGAATTTACTCGGTAGTTCAGCAAAAAGTGGAAACGGAGAAAATTATAGAAACTGAAAAAGGGTTTTGCGGAACGGAAACGGAAGTAAAACATATGGTCTCCTTCCGGCGTGGAACGTGTAGGGAGACGGAAATTTCTGTGTACATTCTACCTATATGCAGCCAATTTTGAAAAGCTAAAGCCCGTATACCTTTATCTTGGCCCAAGCCCAATCCAATTGTTTACACACCTAAACCTAACCTCTTGGTCATTCTCCCCTAGTCATTGCTTTCATTAGGTCCTGAGCTGCCACTGTTGAAATGCACCTACACCCAAGCGACTAGTGATATGCCTCGTCTTATGGCCATCACAATGTCAAGTGCTTTATCAAAATTCACGCAAAGATGGAGAAGTATTCCACCTCCCGAGGGTGGCCGCATGAGTCTATTGATATTGATGGCAAAATCCACCATCCGGACATTACATGGAAGGAGAAGCACAATGCATTAATCAAGGAAGGACCAGTTACAACTATAATTGTGCTAGTTTGCATGCATGTGTTGAACATTATAGGAGACTTCTAGAGTCTACAAGAGATTCTATACATATTCAAACAACCCCCTTAATCACTTTATTAAGTTGAGATTACGTGTGAAGGATTTTATGTCCCTTAAAGCCTTTGTGAAACCATATGCAACTTCATACCCGGAGTGGACAAACTAAATCTCTAATATTTTTTGTGCTTCTATTCCCTCACAAAATGATATCTATCTCTATGTGTTTTGTATTGGCATGGAAGACATGATTTGCTTACAAATATGTGGCACCCGAATTGCCATACCAAAGATATGGAGTTTGATCTTGTGTTATTACAAGTCCCTTGAGCATAGACTACACCCAAATAAATTTTGCATTTGCATTTGCAATAGCTTTATATCCTGCTTTAGTACTTGACCTTGATATGGTTGCTTGTTTCTTAGCACGCCTGGACATCAAGTTTAGTCCAAATAAAATAGCAAAACCACCAATTGACCTTCTATCATCAGCATCCGGCCCAATCTGCATATGAAAAAGCGCTCACCAAGGTGGATGGTGATTTACTAAATGTAAGTCAAAGAATCAAAGTTTCTAGATTTTCCTTAAGATGGGTTGGCCAATGTACTATGGTTGGTGCATATAAATACTGACACACTCTCTTAACTGGAAAAGAAATTCCAGTTCCCATAAGTGTCAACTATTGAAGTGCACCAACTATGCTTTTATATTTCGTAATGTCTCGCTTTCCCAAAAGTTCACCATCAAAAGATGATAATTTTTGGTGAAGGAAATATGCCCTAGAGGCAATAATAAAGTTATTATTTATTTCCTTATTTCATGATAAATGTTTATTATTCGTGCTAGAATTGTATTAACCGGAAACATAATACATGTGTGAATACATAGACAAACATAGTGTCACTAGTATGCCTCTACTTGACTAGCTCGTTAATCAAAGATGGTTAAGTTTCCTAACCATAGACATGAGTTGTCATTTGATTAACGGGATCACATCATTAGGAGAATGATGTGATTGACTTGACCCATTCCGTTATCTTAGCACTTGATTGTTTAGTATGTTGCTATTGCTTTCTTCATGACTTATACATGTTCCTATAACTATGAGATTATGCAACTCCCTTTTACCGGAGGAACACTTTGTGTGCTACTAAATGTCACAACGTAACTGGGTGATTATAAAGGTGTTCTACAGGTGTCTCCGAAGGTACTTGTTGGGTTGGCGTATTTCGAGATTATGATTTGTCACTCCGATTGTCGGAGAGGTATCACTGGGCCCACTCGGTAATGCACATCACTAAAGCCTTGCAAGCATTGTAACTAATGAGTTAGTTACAGGATGATGTATTACGGAACGAGTAAAGAGACTTGCCGGTAACGAGATTGAACTAGTTATTGAGATACCGACGATCGAATCTCAGGCAAGTAACATACTGATGACAAAGGGAACAACGTATGTTGTTATGCGGTTTGACCGATAAAGATCTTCGTAGAATATGTAGGAGCCAATATGAGCATCCAGGTTCCGCTATTGGTTATTGATCGGAGATGAGTCTCGGCCATGTCTACGTAGTTCTTGAACCCGTAGGGTCCGCACGCTTAAAGTTAGATGACGGTTATATTATGAGTTTATGTGTTTTGATGTACCGAAGGTAGTTCGGAGTCCCGGATGAGATTGGGGACATGACGAGGAGTCTCGAAATGGTCGAGACGTAAAGATCGATATATTGGACGACTATATTCAGACTTCGGAAAGGTTGCGAGTGATTCGGGTATTTTTCGGAGTACCGGAGAGTTACGGGAATTCGCCGGGGAGTATATGGGCCTTATTGAGCCATACGAAAATAGAGGAGAGAGGACAAAAGGAAGGAGGCCCCCCCTCTGGTCCGAATTGGACAAGGGGTGCAGCCCCCCTTTTCTTTTCCCTCTCCTCCTCTTTCCTTCTCTCCTACTCTAACAAGGAAAGGAGGAGTCCTACTCCCGGTGGGAGTAGGACTCCCTCCTTGGCGCGCCCTCCTCCTTGGTCGGCCGCCTCCCCCCTTGCTCCTTTATATACGGGGGCAGGGGGCACCCCATAGACACAACAATTGATCATTGGTCTCTTAGCCGTGTGTGGTGCCCCCCTCCACCATAGTCCTCCTCGATAATATCGTAGCGGTGCTTAGGCAAAGCCCTGCGTCGGTAGAACATCATCATCGTGACCACGCCGTCGTGCTGACGAAACTCTCCCTCGACACTCGGCTGGATCGGAGTTCGAGGGACATCATCGAGCTGAACGTGTGCAAGAACTCGGAGGTGCCGTGCTTTCGGTGCTTGATCGGTCGGACCATGAAGACGTACGACTACATCAACCGCGTTGTGCTAACGCTTCCTCTTTCGGTCTACGAGGGTACGTGGACAACACTCTCCCCTCTCGTTGCTATACATCACCATGATCTTGCGTGTGCGTAGGAATTTTTTTGAAATTACTACGTTCCCCAACAGTGGCATCCGAGCCTGGTTTTATGCGTAGATGTTATATGCACGAGTAGAACACAAGTGAGTTGTGGGCGATACAAGTCATACTGCTTACCAGCATGTCATACTTTGGTCCGAGGGTATTGTTGGATGAAGCGGCCCGAACAGACATGACGCTTACGCTTACGCGAGACTGGTTCTACCGACGTGCTTTGCACACAGGTGATTGGCGGGTGTCAGTTTCTCCAACTTTAGTTGAACCGAGTGTGGCTACGCCCGGTCCTTGAGAAGGTTAAAACAACACTAACTTGACAAACTATCGTTGTGGTTTTGATGCATAGGTAAGAACGGTTCTTGCCCAGCCCGTAGCAGCCACGTAAAACTTGCAACAACAAAGTAGAGGACGTCTAACTTGTTTTTGCAGGGCATGTTGTGATGTGATATGGTCAAGACGTGATGAGATATAAGTTATTGTATGAGATGCTCATGTTTTTTTTTGAAGTTATCGGCAACTGGCAGAAGCCTTATGGTTGTCTCTTTATTGCATAAGATGCAAGCGCCAAATAATTGCTTTACTTTATCGCTATGCGATAGCAATAGTTGCAAGAGCAATAATTGGCGAGACGACCATGTAACGACACATTGATATAGATCAAGATGATGGAGATCATGGTGTTGTGCCGGTGATGATAGATATCATGACAGTACTTTGGAGATGGAGATCAAAGGCGCAAGATGATCATGGCCATATCATGTCACATATTTTGATTACATATGATGTTTATCTTTTATACATCTTATTTTGCTTAGTTCGACGATAGATTTATAAGATGATCTCTCACTTAATTTCAAGGTATAAGTGTTCTCCCTGAGTATGCACCGTTGCAAAAGTTCTTCGTGCTGAGACACCACATGATGATCGGGTGTGATAGGCTCTACGTTCAAATACAACGGGTGCAAAACAGTTGCACACGCGGAATCTCAGGTCTCGGAACACTGAGACTGAAAGGTCGAGACTGAAAGGTCGAGCGTGAATCATATAGTAGATGATCAACATAGTGATTTTCACCATTGAAAACTACTCCATCTCACGTGATGATCGGACATGGTTTAGTTGATTTGGATCACGTGAACACTTAGATGATTAGAGGGATGTCTATCTAAGTGAGAGTTCTTAAGTAATATGATTAATTGAACTTTAATTTATCATGAACTTAGTCCTGATAGTATTTTGCAAATTATGTTGTAGATCAATAGCTCGCATTGTTGCTTCCCTATGTTTATTTTTGATATGTTCCTAGAGAAAAACTATGTTGAAAGATATTAGTAGCAATGATGCGGATTAGATCCGTGATCTGAGGTTTATCCTCATTGCTGCAGAGAAGAATTATGTCCTTGATGCACCGCTAGGTGGCAGACCTATTGCAGGAGCAGATGCAGACGTTATGAACGTTTGGCTAGCTCAATATGATGACTACTTGATAGTTTAGTGCACCATGATTAACGGCTTAGAATTGGGACTTCAAAGACGTTTTGAACGTCATGGACCATATGAGATGTTCCAGGAGTTGAAGTTAATATTTCAAGCAAATACCCGAGTTGAGAGATATGAAGTCTCCAACAAGTTCTATAGCTAAAATATGGAGGAGAATCGCTCAACTAGTGAGCATGTGCTCATATTGTCTGGGTACTACAATCGCTTGAATCAAGTGGGAGTTAATCTTCCAGATAAGATAGTGATTGACAAAGTTCTCTAGTCACCATCACCAAGTTACTAGAACTTCGTGATGAACTATAGTATGCAAGGGATGACGAAAACGATTCCCGAGCTCTTCATGATGTTGAAATTGACGAAGGTAGAAATCAAGAAAGAGGATCAAGTGTTGATGATTGACAAGACCACTAGTTTCAAGAAAAGGGCAAAGGGAAAGAAAGGGAACTTCAAGTAGAATGGCAAGCAAGTTGTCACTCCCGCGAAGAAGCCCAAAGATGGACCAAAGCCTGAAACTGAGTGCTTCTACTGCAAAGGAAATGGTCATTGGAAGTGGAAATGCCCTGAATTTTGGTAGATAAGAAGGATGGTAAAGTGAACAAGGGTATATTTGATATACAGGTTATTGATGTGTACCTTACTAGTGTTTATAGTAAACCCTGGGTATTTGATACTTGTTCGGTTGCTAAGATTAGTAACTCGAAACAGGAGTTACAGAATAAACAGAAACTAGTTGAGGGTGAAGTGACGATGTGTGTTGGAAGTGGTTCCAAGATTGATATGATCATCATCGCACACTCCCTATATTTTCGAGATTAGTGTTCAACCTAAATAAATGTTATCTGGCGTTTACATTGAGCATGAATATGATTTGATCATGTTTATTGCAATACGGTTATTCATTTAAAGTCAGAGAATAATTGTTGTTCTGTTTACATGAATAAAACCTTCGATGGTCATACACCCAATGAAAATAGTTTGTTGGATCTCTATCGTAGTGATACATGTATACATAATATTGATGCCAAAATATGCAAAGTTGATAATGATAGTGCAACTTATTTGTGGCACTGCCGTTTGGGTCATATCGGTCTAAAGCGCATGAAGAAACTCCATAAAGATGGACTTTTGGAATCACTTGGTTATGAATCATTTGATGCTTGCGAATCGTGCCTTTTGGGCAAGATGACTAAAACTCCGTTCTTCGGAACAATGGAACGAGCAACAAACTTGTTGGAAATAATACATACTGATGTATACAGACCAATGAGTATTAAGGCTCGTGGCGGGTATCATTATTTTCTGACCTTCACAGATGATTTGAGCAGATGTGGGTATATCTACTTGATGAAACATAAATCTGAAATAGTTGAAAGGTTCAAAGAATTTCAGAGTGAAGTGTAAAATCATTGTAACAAGAAAAATAATGTTTCTGCGATCTGACCATGGAGATGAATATTTGAGTTACGAGTTTGGCCTTTAGTTAAAACAATGTGGAATAGTTTCACAAACTCATGCCACCTGGAACACCATAGCGTAATGGTGTGTCCGAACTTCATAACCGCACTTTATTTGATATGGTGCGATTAATGATGTTTCTTACCGATTTAACAATATCATTTTGGGGTTATGCATTAGAGATAGCTACATTCACGTTAAATAGGGCACCATCTAAATCCGCTGAGACGACACCGTATGAACTATGGTTTAGCAATAAACCTAAGCTGTCGTTTCTTAAAGTTTGGAGCTGCGATGCTTATGTGAAAAAGTTTTAACCTGATAAGCTCGAACCCAAATCGGAGAAGTGCGTCTTCATAGAATACCCAAAGAAAACTGTTGGGTACACCTTCTATCACAGCTCCGAAGGCAAGATATTCGTTGCTAAAATGGATCCTTTTTAGATAAGGCGTTTCCCTTGAAAGAAGTGAGTGGGAGGAAAGTAGAACTTGATAAGGTAATTGTACCTTCTCACGAACTGGAAAGTAGTTCATCACAGAAATCAGTTCCAGTGATTCCTACACCAATTAGTGAGGAAGTTAATGATGATGATCATGAAACTTTAGATTAAGTTACTACAGATCCTCGTAGGTCTTCCAGAGTAAGATCCGCACCAAAGTGGTACGATAATCCTATTCTGGAGGTCATGTTACTTGACCGTGGCGAACCTATGAACTATGAGGAAGCGATGATGAGCCCAGATTCCGCGAAATGGCTTGAGGCCATGAAATCTGAGATTGGATCCTTGTATGAGAACAAAGTGTGGACTTTGGTGGACTTGCCCGATATCAGCAAGCCATAGAAAATAAATGGATCTTCAAGAGGAAGACGGACGCTGATAGTAGTGTTACTATCTACAAAGCTCGACTTGTCGCAAAAGGTTTTTCGACAAGTTCAAGGTGTTGAATACGATGAGATTTTCTCACTCGTGTCGATGCTTAAGTCTGTCCGAATCATGTTAGCAATTGCCACATTTTATGAAATCTGGCAAATGGATGTCAAAACTGCATTCCTTAATGGATTTATTAAAGAAGAGTTGTATATGATGCAACAAGAAGGTTTTCTCAATCCTAAAGGTGCTAACAAAATGTGGAAGCTCTAGTGATCCATCTATGGACTAGTGCAAGCATCTCGGAGTTGGAATATACGCTTTGATGAGTTGATCAAAGCATATAGTTTTATATAGACTTGCGGTGAAGCCTGTATTTACAAGAAAGTGAGTGGGAGCACTACAACATTTCTGATAAGTATATGTGAATAACATATTGTTGATCGGAAATAATGTAGAATTTTCTGGAAAGTATGAAGGAATATTTGAAAAGAGTTTTTCAAAGAAAGACCTCGGTGAAGCTGCTTACACATTGAGAATCAAGATCTATAGAAATAGATCAAGACGCTTGATAAGATTTTTCAATGAGTACATACCTTGATAAGATTTTGAAGTAACTCAAAATGGAACAGTCAAAGAAGGAGTTCTTGCCTGTGTTGCACGGTGTGAAGTTGAGTAAGACTCAAAAACCTGACCATGGCAGAAAATAGAAAAGAATGAAAAGTCATTCCCTATGCCTCAGTCATAGGTTCTATAAAGTACGCTATGCTATGTACCAGATCTATTGTATACCTTGCTCTGAGTTTGGTAAGGGAGTACAATTTTGATCTAGGAGTAGATCACTGGACAGTGGTCAAGAATATCCTTAGTGAGGACTAAGGAAATATTTCTCGATTATGGAGGTGATAAAAGAGCCCGTTGTAAAGAGTCACATCGGTGCAAGCTTTTACACCGATCCAGATGACTCTAAGTCTCAATCTGGATACATATTGAAAGTGGGAGCAATTAGCTAGAGTAGCTCCGTACAAAACATTGTAGACATAGAATATTTTTGCAAAATACATACGGCTCTGAATGTGACAGACTCGTTGACTAAACTTCTCTCACTAGCAAAACATGATCACACCTTAGTACTCTTTGGGTGTTAATCACATAGCGATGTGAACTAGATTATTGACTCTAGTAAACCCTTTGGGTGTTGGTCACATGACAATGTGAATTATGGGTGTTAATCATATACAGATATGAATATTGGTGTTAAATCACATGGCGATGTGAACTAGATTATTGACTCTAGTGCATAGACCATAAACTTTTTTGAAAACTAGCAAACTTCATTCTTAGTCATCAAACAATTACAATTCATCTTATTTTTAGGAAGGGTCTATGTCAGAGCTTTGATTTAGCAAACTCCACATACTCAACTATCATATAGTCTTCCATGATTGCTAACACTCACGCAATACTGATGGTTATGGAGTTTTAATCGGACACTGAGAAAGATAGGGGCTTATAGTGTTGCCTCCCAACGTATTCACCTTTGGGTGATGTCAACAATAATAGTTCATGCTAACTTACATCCAATTGGATATATATATCAGGGTCTTTCCAACACGAGGTGCTTGCCAAAGGATAAAATGAAAAAGTGAAAGGTGAATATCACCTTGACTCTTGCATAAAGTAAAAGATAGGCCCTTCGCAGAGGGAAGCAGAGGTTGTCATGCGCTTTTATGGTTGGATGCACAAAATCTTAATGCAAAAGAACGCCACTTTATATTGCCACTTGTATATGGACCTTTATTATGCAGTCCGTCGCTTTTATTGCTTCCATAACAAGATCGTATAAAGCTTATTTTCTTCACACTAATAGATCATACATATTTAGAGAGCAATTTTTATTGCTTGCACCGATGACAACTTACTTGAATGATCTTACTCAATCCATAGGTAGGTATAGTGGACTCTCATGGCAAAACTGGGTTTAAGGATATTTGGAGGCACAAGTAGTATCTCTACTTGGTGCAAGGAATTTGGCTAGCATGAGGGGGAAAGGAAAGCTCAACATGTTTGAATGATCCATGCCAATATACTTTAACTGAGATGTGAGAAAACCTAACCCATTACGTTGTCTTCCTTGTCCAACATCAACTCTTTAGCATGTCATACTTAATGAGTGCTCACAATTATAAAAGATGTATAAGATAGTATATTTATATGTGACATCTCTCTTCCTTCAATATTCTTTCATGAATTGTTCAAATGACCAATACAATGCTTGCTAACCTTCAATAAATTTACAACCTCTACTTCTTAGATGTGAAGTCATTACTCCCCATGGGGTAAGCAAATGAAACATATATAAATTCAGATGTATGACAATCAACTCATTCAACCATTTACTCATAGGATATAAGTGAAGCACACGAGTAAATGACAAACTACTCCAAAAAGATATAAGTGAAGATCAATGAGTAGCTAAATAATTATGTAACTATGTGAAGACTCTCTCTCATTTAAGAATTTCAGATCTTGGTATTGTATTCAAATAGCAAGCAAAACAAAATAAAATGACATTGCAAGGATAGCACAACTTATGTGAAGAAGCAAAAACTTAGGCTTAACCGGTACTAACCGATAGTTGTTGAAGAAGAAAGGTGGGATGACTACCGGGGCATCCCCAAGCTTAGATGCTTGAGACTTCTTGAAATATTATCTTGGGGTGCCTTGGGCATCCCCAATCTTGAGCTTTTATGTCTCCTTAATTCCTTTTATATCTCGGTTTCCTAAATCTCGAAAGCTTCATCCACACCAAACTCAACAAGAACTCGTGAGATAGGTTAGTATAAACCAATGCAAAAACCTTATCATTTTCTACTGTAACAAATCACTAAAATTATTATTCAACATTGCATACTAAATGCCTCTGCATATTTAATACTCCTATCCTCAAATAGAATCATTAAACAAGCAAACATATGCAAACATAACAGCAATATGCCAAAACAGTATAATCTGTAAAGAATGCAAGATTCATCATACTTCCCTAACTCCAAAAATTATGAAAAAGTACTACGCTGTATAAGATTTATCAGAGATCATTATGAAAAAAGTTTCAACATTATACCATTCTCTGAATTTTCTAGGGAATTTTTGCAACAGCGGTAAACTTTCTGTTTTCAAACAGCAACATGTATACTAGTAAAATAAGCATGGTAAAGGCTATCCTTGTCATTTTTATTGAAAATATAGATGTAAAACATTATTATAAATAACATAAAGAAAATACTAACAAAATAAAATGACGCTCCAAGCGAAACACATATCATGTGGTGAATAAAAATATAGCTCCAAGTAAAGTTACCGATGAACGAAGACGAAAGAGGGGATGCCTTCCGGGGCATCCCCAAGCTTAGGCTCTTGGTTGTCCTTGAATATTACCTTGGGGTGTCTTGGGCATCCCCAATCTTAGGCTCTTTCAACTCCTTATTCCATAGTCCATAGAATCTTTACCCAAAACTTGAAAACTCCACAACACAAAACTCAACAGAAAACTCGTAAGCTCCGTTAGTATAAGAAAATAAAACCACCACTTAGTTACTGTAATGAACTCATTCTAAATTCATATTGGTGTAATATCTACTTTATTCCATATTCTCTATGGTTCATACCCTCCGATACTACTCATAGATTCATCAAAATAAGCAAACAACACATAGAAAACAGAATCTGTCAAAAACAGAACAGTCTGGAGTAATCTGTATCAAACGTATACTTCTGGAACTCCAAAAATCCTACCAAATTAGGAAGTCCTAATAAATTTGTGTACCAATCCATATCAAAAATAATCCGATCATAAGCACGTCTCTGTGAATTATCAAAACTAATTTACTGGGTGCAAAAGTTTCTGATTCTCAGCAGGATCAACACAACTATCACCGTAAGCTATCCTAAAGGTCTTACTTGGCACTTTATTGAAGCAAAAGCTATAAAACATGATTAATACAGTAGCATAATCATGTGAACACACAAAAACAGTAATGATAAGTATTGGGTTGTCTCCCAACAAGCGCTTTTCTTCAATGCCTTTTAGCTAGGCATGATGATGACAATGATGCTCACATAAAAGATAAGAACTGAAACATAAAGGAAGCATCATGAAGCATATGACTAGCACATTTAAGTCTAACCCACTTCCTATGCATAAGAATTTTGTGAGCAAACAACTTATGGGAACAATAATCAACTAGCATAGGTAGGCAAGACAAGCATAACTTCAAAATTTTCAACACATAGAGAGGAAACTTGACATTATTGCATTTCCTACAAGCATATGTTCCTCCCTCATAATAATTTTCAGTAGCATCATGAATGAATTCAACAATATAACCAGCACCTAAAGCATTCTTTTCATGATCTACTTGCATAGAAAATTTACTACTCTCCACATAAGCAAATTTCTTCTCATGAATAGTAGTGGGAGTATCACAAGAGACTTGAATACTAAAACTTGTTTCCACATTAAAAGAGTAATGTTAAGAAAAAGGGTAATCATAATCATGACAAGTTTTATAAATATAATCATCACTACTTTTTATAGCATAAGTTTCATCACAATAATCATCATAATTAGCAACTTTGTTCTCATCATAATCAATTGAAACCTCTCCCAAGATAGTGGAATCATCACTAAATAAAGTTGACACTCTTCCAAATCCACTTTCATAAATATTATAAGATTCAACATCCTCCAAAATAGTGGGATCACTACTTCCTAAAGTTGACACTCTTCCAAACCCACTTTCATCAATATAATCATCATAGGTAAGAGGCATGCTATCATCATAACAAATTTGCTCATCAAAACTTGGGGGACAAAAAAATCATCTTCATCAAACATAGCTTCCCCAAGCTTGTGGCTTTGCATATCATTAGCATCATGGATATTCAGGGTTTTCATACTAACAACATTGCAATCATGCTCATCATTCAAAGATTTAGTATCAAGCATTTTATAGACTTCTTCTTCTAGCACTTGAGCACAATTTTCCTTTTCATCATACTCACGAAAGATATTAAAAAGTTGAAGCATATGAGACAAACTTAACTCCATTTTTATTCTAGTTTTCTTTTATAAACTAAACTAGTGATACAACAAGAAACAAAAAGATTCGATTGCAAGATCTAAAGATATACCTTCAAGCACTCACCTCCCCGACAGCGGCGCCAGAAAAGAGCTTGATGTCTACTACACAACCTTCTTCTTGTAGACGTTGTTGGGCCTGCAAGTGCACAGTAGCAAATTTCCCTCAAGTGGATGACCTAAGGTTTATCAATCCATAGGAGGCGTAGGATGAAGATGGTCTCTCTCAAGCAACCCTACAACCAAATAACAAAGAGTCTCTTGTGTCCCCAACACACCCAATACAATGGTAAATTTTATATGTGCACTAGTTCGGCGAAGAGATGGTGATACAAGTGCAATATGGATAGTAGATAAAGGTATTTGTAATCTGAAAATATAAAAACAGCAAGGTAACTAATGATAAAAGTGAGCGTAAACGGTATTGCAATGGTAGGAAACAAGGCATAGGGTTCATACTTTCACTAGTGCAAGTTCTCTCAACAATAATAACATAATTGGATCACATAACTATCCCTCAACATGCAACAAAAAGTCACTCCAAAGACACCAACAGCGGAGAACAAACGAAGAGATTATGGTAGGGTACGAAACCACCTCAAAGTTATCCTTTATGTTCTATCTATTCAAGAGTCTGTAGTAAAATAACATGAAGCTATTCTTTCCGTTCAATCTATCATAGAGTTCATACTAGAATAACACCTTAAGACACAAATCAACCAAAACCCTAATGTCACCTAGATACTCCATTGTCACCTCAAGTATCCATGGGCATGATTATACGATATGCATCACACAATCTCAGATTCATCTATTCAACCAACACAAAGTACTTCAAAGAGTGCCCCCAAAGTTTCTAACGGAGAGTCAAGACGAAAACGTGTGCCAACCCCTATGCATAGGTTCATGGGCGGAACCCGCAAGTTGATCACCAAAACATACATCAAGTGGATCACGTGATATCCCATTGTCACCACAGATAAGCACGGCAAGACATACATCAAGTAAATTGCTGAAAGCCATCACATTTGTGGCACGGATACTGCAAAACCACCATTATTGCCGAAAATTTCAAAAAACCACCACTTCCTCGGCAAGTGAGTAACAAAAAGCACTAAACGTGCTGTGAGCCGCGACTAACTGAAAACCTGACTTGTCGGGCCCACCTGTCGGAGCCACGTGGCAAAGGGGAAATGGAATGGCGGAAACGGCCGTTTGGACACCGCTAGTTAAGCGCTGGTCGTGCGCGCGTTAGGGCATTCCTCCCCAACCGCTCTCTTCTCTGCTGCCGCCGCCGCCGCTGCCGCCGCCGCCGCCGCCGCCGCTGCCGTTGCGAGCAGCTTCACACCACTGACGGGAGGGGAGACATGGTTTCTTGGTCTGAGCCTTCCGACTGTTCCGACTCTTCCTCTGACGATGTGAGCCGGGTAAGTTTCTGCTCATGCGCATCGCATCTAGGGTTAGGGTTATGGAGAAAGGGGAATTTCTTCCCGATAGCATGTGAATTCATTTTCCCTGTGGTTAGGTACCTGCCAAAATGGAGTCCACTGACTGGAGCGGAATTGCTTTGAATCACCCTGCACGTTGTGAGCATCGTGCCCCGTGTGAGAAGTTTGTTGCCTTTGAATGGACTGATAGCGGCAGGAGAATCCTGGGGTGTGCAAAGAAGGTGATTTTCTTACCAGTTCAATTAGTTCTTAAAGTGTTGAAGTGATTTTGTGAAAATGTGAATTCATTACTCATAGAATTGGTCTGTAATATGTGAATGCACTGAACTGCTGAGTTGACTGATGCAATAAGTCTGAAATTAGGCAGTTTCCAATTTCTTATATGTTGTGGCCATTGTTTTTTGAAATCATTTTAGCTCTATATTTTATTTCCAGTAGTAGGCAGTTTAGGTACATGTTATTTTATTTCCAGTATGTGAATCCACTGAACTGCTGAGTTCCTGTTATTTTTTTTTCTAAAAGCAGTACTTCTAAAATGCAGTAGTAGAAATTGGTTTAATTATATTTCCTTTCTTCACACATTCATAGGATGTACCAAAGTGCAACTTTGTGGACTGGATTGACCCTGAGTGGCCAGTCCAATTGAAGCAAGCTTTAAATACCATCTGGACTATGTATGAGGATGAGACGACCAATAGGTTGAGGCAGAATGTACTTAATGCTGAAGAAGTAGTGAAGGTAATGGAAGACAAGAGGAAGATGGAACATGACCTCAGGTTTTTTAAAGTTGACTTTGCCAAAATGGTGGCTGACAAGGAGGATGCAATTACCCAGTTAGGCAATGCAAGGTTGGTTATTAGTGACCTGCAGGAACAGATTGAGAAAAAGAACTTGGCTGACAAGTCAGACACTAACATTCATCAAGTGCTGAGGCTCAAAGCAGAGAAAGAGAGAGATCAAGAGAAGGAAGAGAAGGTGAAGCTTGTGCAGGAGATGGGCAAGATCAAGCAGGAGAGGTCCATGTTGTTGGAGGAGAAGGAGAAGTGGAAGCAAGAGAAAAGGCACCTAGAGTACACTATAGGTGATCTGTTCAATGAGAAGGAGGCCACCAAGGGGAAGATCAGGAAGATCAAAGAGATAGTTGATGAATGGTTCAATGTTATTGTAGTTGTATCTGCTAGAGTACTCTATCTGCTATGTGTGTCACTGTCACTAAAAGTGCAAGACATTTGTACTAATTTGTGTTGCTAGATAATGCTATTAATTTGTGTTGCTGGATTAATTTGTGATGCTGGATTACTTTGTGTTGCTGGATAATGCTATTTCTACCACATTTTTGTTGAACCTATTGATGTAGATGTACTCCAGGGAGTAGGTGGTAGGTGGTTTTGGTTGTTTCTGTTTAGGGAGTAGGTGGTTTTGGTTGTTTCTGTCTATGGAGTAGGTAGTTTAGGTTGTCGTCGAGGCTCGATGACCCCTATTGTATGGTAAGGTAGTTTAGGTTGTCATCGAGGCTCGATGACCCCTATTGTATGGTAAGGTAGTTTAGGTTGTCGTCGAGGCTCGATGACCCCTATTGTATGGTAAGGTAGTTTAGGTTGTCGTCGAGGCTCGATGACCCCTATTGTATGGTAAGGTAGTTTTGGTTGTCGTCGAGGCTCGATGACCCCTATTGTATGGTTAGGTAGTTTTGGTTGTCGTCGACGCTCGATGACCCCTATTGTATGGTTAGGTAGTTTTGGTTGTCATCGAGGCTCGATGACCCCTATTGTATGGTTAGGTAGTTTTGGTTATCGTCGAGGCTCGATGACCCCTATTGTATGGTTAGGTAGTTTTGGTTGTCGTCAAGGCTCGATGACCCCTATTGTATGGTTAGGTAGTTTTGGTTGTCGTCGAGGCTCGATGACCCCTATTGTATGGTTAGGTAGTTTTGGTTGTCGT
This sequence comes from Triticum timopheevii, assembly GCA_963921465.1. Classification (NCBI taxonomy): domain Eukaryota; kingdom Viridiplantae; phylum Streptophyta; class Magnoliopsida; order Poales; family Poaceae; genus Triticum; species Triticum timopheevii. The sequence continues at coordinate 417,524,836 of OY997266.1, read as the reverse complement.
CGAGGCTTTGATCACCCAAAACATTTTGGCTTGACCAAAAACCCACAATAATTCTGCTTCAATAACAACATTTAGGATTGGCCCAAAACCAACAATAATTCTAGTATAATAACAGCATTTAGGCTGCACTCAAAACCCACAATAATTCTACTACAATAACAACATTTAGGCTTAACCAAAAACCAACAACAATTCTGCTAGATCAACATAACTCCAGAACAGCATGAAGGCTTGATCACAAATAACATAGGTTCACAGGACTAAAATTACCACATAGGTTCAGAGGACTCAATTTAACCAGGTTCACATGACCTCAATTCAAACACAGGTTCACAGGACTCAAATCATCACACATCCAAGGTTGTCAGGACAGATACAAGGGTTCTAGCCTCAAAAGTTGCAAACACTTGCAGATATCAAAGATCACACATTTCCACTTGTTGTGAAGTAGCTCTGGAGTCTTGCATATTTCTGAGGTTTCTTCCTGGAACCTGTTGCAGCATTAGATGCTCCACCAACTCTTCCACCTCTCACTGACCTCTATTTTTAGCAGCAGCAACAACAATTGATGTAGATGTAGTTGTACCAGCAGCAGATGAAGTCCCTTCTCCACATGGAGGCCTAGATGCTGGCCTTGGTGCTGAGAAAGCAGCCCTTGGTGCCCTACTAGCAGCTCTTGGTGCCCTAGGAGCAGCTCTTGGTGCCATAGGAGCAGCAGTAGCATCAGGTGGAGTGTAGGATTGTGCCTTTTGCCTTCTCTTTTCCTGCAGTTATTAAAACAAACAACAATTAAAATCTAAATAAGCTAAATCAGATATAATGATTAAGAAATATGTACCATGCTTCTATTTTTCCTCAGCTGGAGATCAGGCCTCAAAGGTTGTCCACAATTAGTAAACCTGTGGCCCATTAACCTACAGTTGCCACATCTGATTGTAGCCATCCTAGAGGTATCTTTTGGTTTAGGAACTTCAAACCTTCCCTTCTTCCTCTTTTCTTCTTTTCTTCCACTCTGGTCCTCTTTGTGGAATACAGGAGGCTCAATATCAGGTTTTCCTGACTTGACCCAAGCATCTTCTCCAGGAACTGGATACACTATTGGTTTGTATGCCTCCAAATACATTGCTTTCCTCAAGAAAGGACTTACAAAATCCTCAGGTTGCATCTTGGCCTTGTAAATTGCACTGCAACCATGGTTGCATGGCAACCCTGACATGTCCCACTTCCTGCATCCACAAGTGTGCTCCTCAAGGTTCACAGCATAGGTCTTTGGCCCACTGCTTACTTGCCACAGGTTAGGCCCTGCCCTAATTGCTTTGCAATCTCTTTGATATTTCTTGCTCATCTCCAGTTGCTCTGCATATGTTGGAGCTATTTCCCATCTAGAAGAGGCTGCACTTTCTCTTTTTCCATCAAACCTGACTAGCAACTTGTCTTTGATTCCATTAATCATTGTCACTATTGGTTTGTTTCTAACATCCAAGATATATTTATTGAAGACCTCACTTATGTTATTGACCACCAGGTCTGTTTTGCAATTTGTGTCCATTTCATGCCTAGCCCATGTGTGTACTGGAATACCAGATAACCACCTCCATGCATCCTCACACTCATTCTTCAAATTGGCCATGGCTACATCAAAACCATGCTTTGTGTAGGAATAGCTAGCACTGTCCATGCATTTTTTCAGATCTTCACCTCTAAATCCAGCTCTTTGAAAATTTGCATAAATGTGCCTTAAACAAAATCTTTGTGGGCAGTTTGGAAATACAGCATTGACAGCATTTAGCAGGCCCTGGTTTCAAAAGAAAGTAACTAGGTTTCAAAAGAAAGTAACTAGGTTTCACTAACTAATAAACAAATTGAGCATACTTAAGGCACAAAAGAAAGTAACTAGGTGACAATCTTAAGTTCAAACAATCACTAACTAATAAACAATTATAGCATACTTAAGGCACAAAACATGAAAATAGATCACTGACCTTCTGCCTATCTGACATGATGGTGTATTTGCCAAACTTTCCCTCTTCTGTGCCTCCCAGAGCATACTTAAGTTGGGTGAGAAACCAGCTCCAACTGGGTGTGTCCTCCACTCCTACAATTCCAAAAGCAATGGGATACATGTTGTTGTTGGCATCCCTACCAGTAGCTGCTAGGATTTGTGCTCCAGTTGTAAGCTTTATGAAACATCCATCCAAACCAATGAAAGGTCTACATCCATTTAGAAAACCCTCCCTAGGTGCATTGAGACAAAAGAAAACCCTCCTCACTTTCTGAATCAAGATCCATGTCTGCATAATTGGCACTGTCTTCTGTCTGGGGAGGTGGCATAGTTTGGATGGGCTGGTAATTTACACTCTGTTGTGTGCCAAAGAACAAAAACTCATCTGTGCAAGGGCCTGAACTTGAACCACCATAATCACCAAATTCCTTATGGGCCACACCATCTTCACTGACTGCAAACACTATATCAGGATCATTGCTATATTCTTCATCAGATATCTGAACTAGTTCTGCTGCCTTTCTCTTTCCCTTCTTTGCTGGAGACACAACAATTGCCTGCTGCCTCTTGCCCTTAGTAACTGACAATGTGATCCTCCTGATGTCCTGGTTTTGCCTAAGCATTTCATCCACCTTCATCTGACTGTCAAGCAGTTTGAAACCATCCAATCCTATTCCACCACAGCTCATGTAATAGAGGCAGTCTGAAAAACTATACCCATTGTCAAGCATCACATACATAAGATTGTAATATCTTATGTCTTTCTTAAAGAACTTTGTCCTGATGTATTTAATCCCTTCAAAATCAATATGCACGTCCCACTGCTCATAGCTCGACCTATAATACCAATTAAAATGTACAAGTTACTATAACATAAATTTGAACAACACATTGTACTACTGGAATTTAAGCCTAACAGTGTAATTACCTAAATTTGTACAACACAAGCAAACTGCAATCCTAACAATGTAAATATGCACAAAATTTGGAGAACAAAATAATTGTAGGTTCTAATCTGTACTCAAACCCTAGATCGACCTAAACCTGAAGAACGAAAAACATATCATGAAACGAAAGCAGAGGAGAAGGAGATAGAGGCCGTACGTGTCATCGTCGGCGTTAGTAGGGACGACTGCTGCAGTTGACGGCGTCCGCGCCGCAGCGGTACCCTTGCCTGCACGGCAAGAAGATGGCGGCTCATCCTCATCTCCTTGGTCTCTCGCGCCTTGAGCTTGAATGGATCTGGATCCAAATGGAGCAGCAGGTGGCGCCGCCGCCCCTGCAGCCGCCGCCGCCCCCGCAGCCGCCGCACCTGCCCTCTGCCCGCGCCACGGCGATAGCGGGCTGCCCTCTGAGGAGGATGACTCATAGTCGACCCCAAGCAGGTCCCGCCCGCGACTCCGTCCGGATCTGGAGCCGCCGTCGTCACCACCCTCGACATCGCCGGAGGGAGTACTTGCCATGGTTGCGCGCGCAACAGAGAAGAGAGGGAGGGGAATGAGAGCACCAGGGCCGGCGCGCAGCGCTTAACTAGCGGTGTCCAAACGGCCGTTTCCGCCATTCCGTTTCCCCTTTGCCACGTGGCTCCGACAGGTGGGCCCGACAAGTCAGGTTTTCAGTTAGTCGCGGCTCACAGCACGTTTAGTGCTTTTTGTTACTCACTTGCCGAGGAAGTGGTGGTTTTTTGAAATTTTCGGCAATAGTGGTGGTTTTGCAGTATCCGTGCCACAAATGTGGTGGCTTTCAGCAATTTACTCACATACATCAAGTGTTCTCAAATCCTTAAAGACTCAATCCTACAAGATAACTTCAAAGGGAAAACTCAATCCATCACAAGAGAGTGGAGGGGGAGAAACATCATAAGATCCAACTATAATAGCAAAGCTCGCGATACATCAGGATCGTGCCATAAAGAGAACACGAGAGAGAGAGAGAGAGAGAGAGAGATCAAACACATAGCTACTGGTACATACCCTCAGCCCTGAGGGTGAACTACTCCCTCCTCGTCATGGAGAGCGCCGGGATGATGAAGATGGCCACCGGTGAGGGATCCCCCTCCGGCAGGGTGCCGGAACGGGCTCCCGAGAGGTTTTTGGTGGCTATAGAGGCTTGGCGGTGGCGGAACTCCTGATCTATCTTGTTCTTCGATGGTTTTAGGGTATATGGGAATATATAGGCGAAAGAAGTCGGTCGGGGGATCCTCGAGGGGGCCACGAGACAGGGGGGCGCCCAGGAGGGGTGGGTGCGCCCCCCACCCTCGTGGCCACCTCGAAGCTTCCTTGCCTTCAACTCCAAGTCTCCTGGATCATATTCGTTCCACAAATCACGCTCCTGAAGGTTTCATTCCGTTTGGACTGCGTTTGATATTCCTTTTCTTCGAAATACTGAAATAGGCAAGAAAACAGTAATATGGGCTGGGCCTCCGGTTAATAGGTTAGTCCCAAAAGTAATATAAAAGTGTATAATAAATCCCGTAACCATTCAAAACATTTAATAAAATAGCATGAATGCTTCATAAATTATAGATACGTTGGAGACGTATCAACCGGCAAGTCTCTTTGCTCGTTACGTAATGCATCATCCCGTAACTAACTCATTAGCTACATTGCTTGCAAGGCTTATAGTGATGTGCATTACTAAGAGGGCCCAGAGATACCTCTCCGACAATTGGAGTGACAAATCCTAATCTCGAAATACGCCAACTCAACATGTACCTTCGGAGACACTTGTAGAGCTCCTTTATAATCACCCAGTTACGTTGTGACATTTGGTAGCACACAAAGTGTTCCTCCGGTAAACGGGAGTTGCATAATCTCATAGTTGTAGGAACATGTATAAGTCATGAAGAAAGCAATAGCAACATACTAAACGATCAAGTGCTAAGCTAACGGAATGGGTCAAGTCAATCACATCATTCTCCTAATGATGTGATCCCGTTAATCAAATGACAACTCATGTCTATGGTTAGGAAACACAACCATCTTTGATCAACGAGCTAGTCAAGTAGATGCATACTAGTGACACTATGTTTGTCTATGTATTCACACATGTATTATGTTTCCGGTTAATACAATTCTAGCATGAATAATAAACATTTTCATGATATAAGAAAATAAATAATAACTTTATTATTGCCTCTAGGGCATATTCCCTTCACCAGGACCATGAGGACAGACCACAACCTAGAAAATAATAGAGGCCGAAAGCCTTAAAGGTGCCGCTTGGGCGCGAGGGGGGGCGGGATGTTCCCGACCAACTGACTTGACGTAGAAGTCCACGTAGGGTAGAGAGAGGAGGCGAAACCAGCCCAAAGGGCTTGCGAGATGGGTTGGGCTCGATGGGGTGGGTCAAGGAGGGCAGTCTAGTGGCGCAGGAGGGTGGAGAAGGCAGGGGAGGCGACAAGGAGTTCCCCGATGACGCGCGAGGGGAAGATGGGAGTGTCATCTTTTCACAAATCTTTAGATGCAAGAAATTCATTTTTTAACAACGTGTGGTTGGGCCCTGCAACACCAAGCACATGTTATAAGCACTGGTTGTGTTGCAATGGTAGGGTGCAACTTTGCAACAATAGGCATGAGACAGTAACATCTGCAATGTCTCACAAGGAAGGAGCAAATGCAGGCAAGGAAGGGTTAACACTGGTTACAATGGGAGTATCACAGGGAATATCATGCATATCAACTTGAGAAGATTAAGTATCATGATAGGATATTGTATCATATTAAATGATGTATTAGTATGTGTCATGAAATGACAACAGATGGAGTCACTATGATATCAAATTATGTACTATGCACCATGAAGGTAATATCATACACCAGTATCATATACATGATACTACTTTCCATTGTGACCAGCCTAAGGTAAACGAAGAAGTAGTGTGTGGGCCCATGGGGCACCTGTCACCTGCGCAACCGAACGAGGCTTGTGATTAGTCAGTAGATTGGAGAGACCTCTTCCTCAATGCTTACATTGCTGGTTTTGCACGTGGGCGCTCATGCGAACGCTCGATTGGGCGCCCATTAAGCACCCCCTCGACCACTCGCTCTCTTGATTGCTAGACCACACTCATTTGATCGTTAGATCGGCTTGGGCTCGCTTGATTCCCAGACCAATCTGTAGGCTCACTTTCTTGTTGTTAGTTCAAGAAAACCAGTGATGGTTTGAGAGGGAAAGCCGGCTCCTAGTTTTTTATAGACTAAAGAAATCATACTTTTAAAAAAGTTCATGGATTTGAAAAAAAAGGTTCACGGATATGGAAAAAGTTTGTGAATTCCAAAGAAAGTTCACAAATTTGGAAAAGAAATTCGTGGATTTGAGAAAACTCATAAATTTGGAAAAATTTCACAATTTTGAATTTTTTCTTGAATTTTAAAAGAGTTTGCAATTTTGAAAAAAGTTGCAAATTCTGAAAAATTTCATGAATTTGGAAAAATTTCACAAATTTCAGAAATGGTTGCAAATTCGAAAAAAGTTCATTAACTTGGAAAAAAGTTCACGAATTTGAAAAGTGTTCTTGGATTTAAGAAATGTTCAATTTTTTTAAAAATGTTTGGGAGTCAAAAAATTTCAATAATTTGATAGAAAGTTCATGAATTTGAAAAGGATTTGTGAATTTTAAAAATGTGCACGAATTTGCAAAAAGTTCATGAATTTGAAAATATTAATGAATTTGAAAAGTTTGCAGTTGAAAAAAAATAAAAAATAAAAACCATCCCAAAAAAAATGAAAAATACTCCCTCCGTTCCTAAATTTTCGTCTTTTTAGAGATTTCAAATGGACTATCACATACAAATGTATATGGACATATTTTAGAGTGTAGATTCACTAATTTTGCTCCGTATGTAGTCACTTGTTGAAATCTATAGAAAAACAAGTATTTAGGAACGGAGGGAGTAGATGAAAACCAGAAGAAAAAACCATATAAAGAGAATAAAGAGAAAGACGAAGATGAAGAAAACCAAACAAACGCAGGCGGAATCTTCTAGAATGTTCACAGAACCAGATTCGAGTTCTACTGTACGCTTGGCTCAGATGGGCCGGCTCACTGTGTCGCTGGGGCTTGCTCTTCCTACGAAATGCACACTATGTGGCGCGTAGACTAGAAGCCTTTTTCCTGATTTAATCCCGCTCCCACAAATATCGATTCGATCCAGCTCGAGTCTGATGTCTCTTCTCTGTTCTCGCGCGGCGACAGAGCGCATCTGTAAGCTTATCTCCAAACCTATCTATCACGTAAAAACTGCACAGCCATTCGCTTCACCATTTCCCACCACGCCTCATCCGCCATGGCCGCCTCCTTCCTCCGCCCTCTCCTCCCTCCCAAACCTTTCCTCTCCACTCCCAAACCACAAGTCCCTATCGCCCCCATCACCGCCGTACGCTGCACCGCGGCGCCCAAACCGACCACCTCCACCCCCAAGCCTGCCCAGCAAGAAGGCAACCAGGAGCAAGAACCCACTCCCGACGAGGCCGACGCCAACCCCCACCGCATCCCCGACGACGAGACCCCGCCGTCGGCGACTGCGACCACCTCCTTCTCGGTGGTCCGGCGCGTGCCGTCGGCCATCTCGACGGACGGCCGCCTCCGCCGGACGGCGCTGACGCAGGAGGAGCCGCCCAACTACGAGATCGGGTGGAAGCGCACCAAGAATCTCCCCCTGGAGAAGCCCAAGGGGTGGGCCATCGCCGACTTTCTGGAGAAGCTGGAGGGGCTGATGGAGCGCGGGCGGTACGGGTCGGGCGCGCTGCTGGGCACGGTGGCGGGCGTGGTGACGGAGCGCGCCCGGGAGGAGGCGGAGATCCTGATGGCCGAGGGCGGCGTGGACGAGCGCGTGGCGACGGAGCTCTTCCGCGTGCTGCGGCTGGTGGAGATGGACGTGGAGATGGTCAAAGCCGCCGTCAAGGAGGAGACCGTCAAGGAGCGCGTCGAGACGGCGCGCGCGCGGTGCCGCCAGGCCATCCTCGTCGCGCTCTCGCTGTGACCGTGGCTGCACGCACGCTTAGGGACGGGTGTAATCACGTCTAAGTATACTGCTAGCACTTAATGCTGTGCATAGAAATTTTGTTATCGAGTGGTGCAATGAGGTCAGTCTACTCAAGCTGCAGCAAATCTGAATGTTCTGCACCGGTCAACTGTACGCCGGTTGTGTGTCATTCTGCAAGAAGGCAGACAACATGGCCGCAGACTCGAGCAGTCTATGGTAGTGTCATGGCCTGGTCGGGTCCACGATCCCTCTGCAGATGACGAGACGTGGCAGGTGGCACCATCTTTTCTGAGGGTTGTAAACGAATCAGGTACAATTCAGGCTAACTGTACTTTGCATTTGATGCTAAATAAACTAGCTCTGTTTTATTGCTACTCCCTCTAGGTGCACCATGACCAAGGTGGAGGAAAAAAAGATAACTTAATGTTCATTTGCTAATTAATGATATTGCATGCAATAAATTGACAATTGCATGTCGTGTTTGATAGTCTCAAGTCATTGAAAGCATACATGCCCCATATCTCTTATTGGTTGGCTCCTTTATTTATGTCAAGAAATAAGAAACGAGATAAGAGTTAATGCACCGCGCCTAAGTGTTTTAGGAATTATTTAGCTTTCGTACGATGACTTATATACCTAGACGGAGGGGAGTAGGAAAAAGCGTCAGCTGCTTCTAAACATTTCTTAACCTTTTTCTTAGACAAACTCGCAAAACTTCATTAAATCATCACACTGTTTACAGGAATGAAAAGAAGATCACCCAACTCTCCAAACCATCTACAGTACGCGGATGACACCCTTATTTTCATTAAAAACTTCGGACGTGAGATTCTGAATCTCAAGTTCCTCTTAATGTGCTTTGAGGAGATGTCAGACCTAAAGATTAACTTCGAAAGAGCGAGGCCATCGTCACATGAGGGGATCTTGAATCGCAACTTAGGGCGGCTCATATAATGAATTGTGAGCTCGGGTCTATACCAATAAAATATTTAGGTATGCCCATCTCTGCGAGGGCTATATCTATGGAGAAGTTCCAGCCGGTGGTCGATAAAACGGCCGCGCGTGTGGAGCCTTGGCAGGGCAAGCTCTTGGCGTCGGGAGGCCGGCTTGTCCTTATCAACAGTTGCCTTACGAACATCCCTATGTTCGTCATGGGGTTTTATCTCCTTCGGGATGGATACATGATAAACTAAATAAAGTTCGCTCCCGGTTCTTTTGCGCTAAAGAAAACGGGAGGCAAAAATACCACATGGTGAGTTGGGACAACATTTGTCAGCCAAAGGAGGTTGCGGGCTTGGGTGTTATTAACACCAAAGTAATGAATTGGTGCCTCATGACGAAGTGGGCGTGGAAAGTCCTAACGGGACAAGGAGGCATATGGTTGGATATCTTTACCCGGAAATACGTAGTCCAGGACAGGGTGGATTTTAGGAGAAGCGCAAAACTCTCTCAGTTTGCGAGGGATGTAAGGAAGGTACAACCACTTCTCCGCCTAAGAACCCAATTCGTGGTTCATAACGGTCGTGCAACATGTTTTTGGCTGGATAAGTGGTGTAATAATGATCGATTCTGCGATATGTTCCCGACCTTGTTTGCCATCGCGATGAACCGGGAGGCGAAAGTGGCGGAAATATGGCAACATGGTCAATGGGTGCCCCAATTCCGTCGATCCTTGGGGGCCGCTGAAATTAACGAGCGGGAACAATTGAGAAAGAAATTAAGAGGGCAGCAAATTACTCTTGGTCGCGACGAAGTTATATGGCGTCTTGAACCTTTGTGGTGCTTCTCGACTGGACCTTTATATAGAGAAATTTTCAAATCCACAACCCCTTGTGACCTATCAGGAATATGGAAGGCAAGACTCCCAGCCAAAATCAAAATTTTCTTGTGGCAAGTGGCGCGAGATATAAAGAAGGGGCCCGGGCGATGGCAAATGTATATGCTGCGGTGAACCCGAAGACCATGACCATATCCTTTTTAGATGTATAATGGCTCGATTCGTGTGGAGTGGGGTGAGGTCGGTGACAGGGTCCTCGTGGAATCCGAGCGGGTTCTCAGAATTCTATCGGTTAGCGGCCACATCTGGGGGAGATAGACAGATGACATGGCTAGGCTTCAGGGCCATTGCTTGGGCTCTCTGGACCACAAGAAGTAAAGCTCTAATAGAGGGACAATTCATCAAGCATCCAGCTGATCTTTTGTACAAAATTGTGTCTTTTATGCAGCTCTGGAAGCTACTGGCAAAAACAAAGGACATAGGGCGCGTTTAGGAGCTCGTAGCAAAGGTACGGGCAAGGTGCACTGAGCTGCGCCGAACATCATGAGAGACATCTCCGGCTGATCTTCGCCGCCGCTTGCTACCTCGACAGCCCATGATCTTCATGTAGTTAGATCGCCAGCGCTGCGCCGTTGTGTCCCAGCCTACGGGCTTGTATCTCTCCTTTATTTGCTTTCTTCGCCCCTTGGATGGTTAGACTTATGGATTTGTAAGGGCCTCAGTTTAAGGCCGGACAAACGCCTCTTTTCTAAAAACTCTCCAAAGCAAGCATAACTATCAGCCCCTAAATTAAAGCATGATTCGTAATGTTGTCAGCCTCGACATTCAAGCTCATATATTCATAAATGATATTACAGAGGGAAAGAGAGTTGATCCATCAACAATTTCTCTGATAATCGCCCCATAGTCTGTTGCACTTCCTCGTTTGATGCCGTCCAGCACAATATTGCAATCGGAGGCCACAAGAATTCTATGAACATAAAGATCCTCGGCCTGCGCTAGTGCTTCTCTCACTATCATTGCCTCTAAAATTGTTGGACCTGTAATACCTCTAAATACACAGCAAAGGCGCCCGAAAAGCGCCAAAAAGGTCTCTGCACACGGCTCCCACTGCACAGAAACCATCGTTCCTTGACATGACCGCATCAACATTGACGGATTGACCTCGGTAAGATTGTTAGGAGATGCCACCCGGTGCATTCGTCTGATTCGAGCTGTCCTTGTGTCCTCTCTCGCTGGTTTGTCGAGGATCTGTAGCTTAGTTAATAAGAGGAAATAAAGCAAAGAGTAGACAAGGGACTCTGGAATCTCCTTGTGGATTGCTTTTCGTCTGGCGATCGAAATAGGCCATATAGTCACCACCAAACGAATGAACTACTCATGAGACAGTGACGCGATCATTGAGAAAATCCAGTTCTTGGTGTTAGGATCCCTTTTAGCACATATGCTCGACCAACTCCTCTTGAGATGGCGCCCAGACAGACCTGGCCATATTACATTCAATAATTACGCGTGTGTCGCCAAGAGTGTGCAGCTTAGGCCTATTCGGCTTAGTAATTGGGTTCAGCCCGTAGGAGACAGGGTGCCTGGGGCCGCACTCTTGAGGTACGAGCACCAGCGCCTGCTGCATGGCTCTGCCATTTTTTCGAGAACACCTCGAGAGGGGCAGGGGATTCATGCATTTCAATAAGAAGAAGAAAATTGCCCAGTTAATCAAGGACAACCGGGCGAAAACCCGACACATATACACGATTGATAAGGGACAACTGCACGAAAACCCTAACCACATTGATTAAGGGACAAGCATGCAGAAACCCCGACCACATGACTCACGAAGGGACAAGCATGCAAAAACCCCGACCGCATGACTGACTCACCACCCTTGAAGGACCGGAATGCAACCAACGCGGAGCAAAGCCCCAACGCCACCACATAGGGCCACAGCCGCACTGAAACCCGGGGCTGCCACCCCGACATCCAACAAGCAAACTAAAGAGCGTTTTCTCAACGTTCTCCACGCCGCCGACGAGACCAAACAACACGGCAATAGCAAAGCCAACACACGCAGACTCGGTCTAAAAACGAGACGCCCCCAAGGGAGGGAACGACGAAGACACCTCCATCGTGTGCTTCGGACAAACTGGAGCTAGATTTTCACCTGGAGAACCTAGGGATTTGGGGCAAGGGGGAGGTCAGAGTTCCACCGTGGCGCCTCCAAGGGGGGAACGAGGTCCAAAGATGCTGCCACTACCGGCACCGACCTATTGGGAAACGTAGTAGAAAACAAAAAAAAATCGCACCTACGCACACCCAAGATCAATATGAAGATGCATTACGAGTTGGGATCACGATCGTTACCATCACCGAGTTGCGGTGGTAGAAGAACATGTCGGTGTAGATCGTACCTGGAGTCCCTTGAACCGCCGATGAACGATCTTGCTGACCGTCGTCCCTCAAACTGAAGACCGAATGCATGGCTTCTCTACTTGGTTGCAAGCGTGCAACCTTCACAATCTGGCAACGCTTCACCGTCCAGAGCTAATCGTCGGCGGAGAATTAGAAAGAGATTAGAACCACACTTGGCTTCTAATTATGAGGATTAGAAGATCTAGATCTAGCTCAAATTAGATTAACTAGGATAAACTCGAACTAGAACTAGAGGAAACTAGAGGAGGCTCCAAAACATGTGTACCTCATAGAGCAAAGCCTCCAAGTATATATAGGTTGGAGGGGATGGAGAGGGAAGCCACCAAGGAGGGAAGGCCCCACCTTGGTGGGCCGGCCTAGAGGGAGGAGCCCAACTCCTCCCCTAGTAGATTTGACCTCTCCTTATGGAAAGGGGCCGCGCCACCTCCACTTGGGCCCTTGTGGCCCAAGTTACCTTCTCCGGTTTGGTCTTTTAAGGTCCGTTGATATTACATTTAATATAAAAGCCTTCTAATAAATATTAGACTCTTTTCGGAAACATTTTTGACCTATAATTATTTGTCGGTATTACCCGATACTCTCTGAAACCCTTCCGGTGACCCCGAAACGCTTCCGGGTCCTCTCGAAACTATTTCAAAATTTATGAAATAATTCCACAAATATATTATTATCACTCCCGTCCTACTAACACTCTGCAGATCATGATTTCCTTAAACTTGTGACCCCGTAGGTTCGGTAACTCATAGACATGAATGAAACCGTTTGTTCAATGACCAATAGAGGAACCGTGGAAGTCCATATCTATCCCTATGACCACACGAATGACATTCGAGTGAAACTTTGGTTATCATGTGATGTTCCCTTTGCTTCGTGATACTTCACAAAACCCGGGATGCATCGGTATCCTCTCGAGTCATCACATGCTCACTATATCGTTATCCTTGTTACCTATTTTGTTCATATTTCTCGTTGTCATGTTCTGGCATCCCCGTGACGTAGTCACCTATGTCTGGCTAAACAATGATGGATGCCATCACACCGAGAGGTCCCTAAGAATATCTCTCCATCGTCGGAGGAGCAAATCTCACTCTCAAGCTATCTAGTCCCTTGTCAAACTTTCCGATGAGCTTGTAAGTTGTCGTTATGATCATTGTGTTACAGGTGATGTTCGAGAAACTCCATAGTCCACCGTATGGTAAGAAGTGACTACGATACTCTCATGGTCTAAGGAGCAAAATCATACATTAACACTCCATGTCATTACAATTGATTACAGACGATCTAAACTCAATTCATAAGAGAGAAGATTGGGTTGATTCAATATGATTGTTCTTCCAATGTCATAATCTCAATGTTGTTTTAGGACTGTCTTTACACTCAGTGAAATCCTAAAATCGGAAAAACGTGATCACCAACAACACTTGAGCTAGTCCTAGACGCAAGATTAGGAACCTTTTTATTTAACCGTTTATCATCCCACATGTGCATATGAGTTTTCCATTGAATCACATATTCTAGGATCATAACAGTTAAAGCATAGAATATAAAATCTTTAGTTATGAATATGGAAATATAATAATACAAATATTATTGCCTCTAGGGCATATTTCCAACACGACCATGGTCAACACAAGGTTTTTACCCGGAATGAGCCAACGAACACCAGCCGCGCTCACACCCGAACATCCAAGTAGTCCCCGCGTCCAAGCCAAGCAATCCCGTCGAGCCGAAGCTCCTGTCCACCGTCCACCACGCCAACCATAGCAGCCAGCCGCAGGATGACACCTCCCGTCGCCGAGCCGATGCCCACAACCCGGCGCCAGAAATGAACACACCGGGGCCACCCAGAGCGGCACCGCTGCACTACCGTCCTTGATCCATGGCTTGCTGTCACACCACAGATCCACGTACACTAGCAAAAACTTCCACCGTCGCGGCGCCGATGCGCCGCCATCCAAGAGCTGCAGCTTGCCGCCGCCACCATAACTCCCCCGACCGAGGAAGGGGACCCTAGGAACCCCCTGCACCCCCATAGCCGCACCACCAGAGCGTCACATCACAGCACACCGGAGGGCCTTTATCGCCAGATCCAGGCGCCAGGCGCCAAATCGACGACGACTGGCCTTAGTGTCGTCCCACATGCCCTAGCCGGGGGAAGGGAGGAACAATGCCGCTTGACCCCGAGGCCGTCGCCCCGGCTTGCGTGCGTCGCCGAGATGCACTCGCCGCCAGATGCAAGCCTCCATTTTAGGACGAAGCCGCATGGCGAGCGACGAAGGGGCCCTGCCGCCACCGTCCGTCGGGCAGGATTTGCCCGTCGGTATCCTCCGGCGACAACAACTAGAGCGAGGAAGGGGGAGGAATGGGGCGGCAACTAGGTTATCGCCCGAGCCACGCCCCGGGGAGCGACACGAGCGAATGAGTAAATAAGTTTCTCACATTTATTTCGACTCCTAAAAAATGCCATTCATTTTGACCTTTTTTGCTTATATTTTCCATTTTAATAAAAGAATAGTTTCCAACTTTTGTGAATATTTTATAAATTTTCTTTGTCATTTAAAAGATGCATGAAACTTTTTCTTAAATCCATGAACATCTCTATAAGACTCATATACTTTTAAATCAAATCATGAGCTTTTGTCTAACTCATGAAAATTTTATATTAATTTTTTTGAATTTCACATTTGAAAAAATTGTGAACGTTAAAAAATGGTTGAAATAAAAAAGTCGATTGAAAATCCGACCGAAATAAAGAAACGGCTGAACATACTGGAACCAAAAGAAGAAGCGCAACATGGGCTGTCGACCCAGCACGTGTTAGAGGGGATATTCTAAAAATAATGGGTCGAATAGGAGCTCTCATTGTGAAAGTACCATTCTTCTCCTGAGCATAAATGCACTTTGACCCATGAAAAATAAAAATGAATAACAATAGAAGTTCTGAATTTTTTGGAATTAAACATTGTTGAATGTTTTACATACGTACACAGTTTCGTGAGGAGAAAAAAAATTCCCAATGCTTTGGACAAAAAATATCAGTGCTCAAAAATGCATTCCAAAATAGAATTTTGATCATCGATTCGTTTTTTGGGCCGAACATTTAGAAATGTTTTTTCTTCAAAAAAATGTTTGTTGCCATTAAAAAGAAATTAATTTTCAATTTTTTTAATTTTTGTGTTTTTACTGTTCATTAGGGAGCATTTGAGGTTGCGAGCAGATAGTCCGTGTCTCGCTCCTTTGTTTGGAGCTGATGGCGCAAGACATGAGAAGTAACGCCCACACGTGGGAGCTAAAGGTCTAGGCAATGCCCCATGTTGGGCCAATTGTTAGGAATGTTCTATTTGACAGGTTTCAAAGTTTTATTCGGTTTAGGAGGAGGAAAAAAACATTCATGTTCACACATATAAAAATCTATTGAATATCATATCCCATGGTAACATCTATTGATTTTGCTATCGGCAAAGTACGCATTTGAAAAAAAGTTCACAACATATTTCAATATATTCACGCTTATTTTTGTATATTATGGTGCAACGATAGGAAAAGTAGGCATTTAGGTTATTTAATGGGCCATGCAGCTCCGCAGGGAAGAAGATAGCTTTAGATGGACGGTGTTTACCATGGTCCATTAAACAATATACATTTGTTATATTCACATAAATTGTTCATGGTATGACAATATAAATATTCTTATATTCAAAACAATTTTTTATGTATAATAAAGTACTGTTCATTTACATAAAAGTCAATGTTCGTATATATCAAAAGAAATTTAACGTATTATTTAATCTTGGATTTATCAAGAAATACAAATTTAAAGTAATAGTAAAAATATGCATGGATTTGTGAAAATAATAATAAAAGTAAAACACAGAATGGGGAATGTGAAAAATAAACACAGGAAAATTAAATTAAAAAGGGAAAAATATAAAAGAAAACATAAAAAAGTAAGCTACCAAAAATATAAAAATGGGAAAGGTAATAAAAATTCTGGAAAATGAAACAACCAAAAAACGGAAAACCAAAGTGAAAAGATGCAGATGGGTCGGTCCCATTAAGATATGTTGGAGGGGGGGTGGGGGGGGGGGGGGGTTGTCTTTACGGATTACTTAGCGTCGGATTTTCGATAATTTAGATACTTTGTACTCTCATAAAGGATCGGCAGAAGAGAGGGGGCTAGTAAACCTAGCCATTGGAGAGTGATTAAGTCACAACTTATTTTAGTATTTGGAGAAGGAGAAACCATATCATGTTGTAGTACTCCTCCGTTTCATAATGTAGTGCATATAGATTTTTTGTAAAGTCAAACTTTGCAAATTTTGACCAAGTTTGTATAGAAAACTTTTTATACCTACAATACCAAATATATTAAATATTAAACTACATCTTAGGATGAATCTAATGGTATATCTTTGGCATTCTAGATTTATATATTTTTGTCCACAAACTTGGTCAAAAATTGTGAGGTTTGACATTAAAAAAATCTATATACACTACATCATGGAACAAAGGGAGTACCATTTAATTTTTTTTAGAGAAGTACTAACTAATTCTTTTTTTGTTCTTTATGGCAAACTTTCCCCTCGGCAGTGTCGTATGGAAAATAATAGCATCACTATTCTGTCTTTGTAGTGGTGTGGTTGTGGTGGCCCTTACCGGGTGAAGCCTGTTGTGTTTTCATCCAATGGATCGACGACTTTCAAACCAGTGGATTGTTGATTGGTGCTTCTGCCCGATTTGGCGGCATTGGTTACGATGATGTAAGTTTTGTTGTTGCTCTTTTATGTTTTATCTGTGTTCCCTGCCTCCTCAACTTTACAACGAAGGAATGAATGTAGATAATCTGTTTTGTATGGGGTATATCTCTAGCATTCAAGAAATGATCTTATATTCTCATGTGTTGACGTTTGTTGCTCATACACAAGGATAGCCTGTCGTTTGGTTTTCCACAATTTCTTCTCTGAAATGATGAAGTGACATTGAGATGTGAAAGTTCAAGGTAGAGAGAATGCCTTCACAACAATTTTGGATAACTTTAGGTTTTATCAGAGTGTTAATTTTGTTGTTTTTGTTTATTTTAGTTCCTTTTGATCCGACATATACTTCGTTGATTTTATCAATATGACCACATCGCTGATAAAAAGTACCCCATCCCATTTTCCACCACATAAATATGCTACTAGCCCAATAAAAAATGGCCACAGTACTGTCAGAGTAAAATAAATAATGGAAACCACTTCCTGCTGGTGTTGGAATCGTGACACCACACCCACATAGCTATTCTTTTTTAGATTGATGTTAATGGAGCGACCTTTTTTTTTAACAAAATATGGGTCTTGAATTACATGGATTTGCTCCAAGAATTTTAACATATATACCAAACATGACCATGAAAATTATTATTGACATGTACTATTGTCGTGGTAGCATGGTTGTATGGATAAATAATGCACATAATGCTTGGTGAGGTAAAAAAGATAATTGATTACATATATGGACTTCAATAGCTGATGAATGTTCGCTGGGGAAGATGGCATTTGCGGATGATTTCTATGGCAATTTTAGCTATATAGGGGGGTGGTAGTTTCTTTAGACTAGCATGAAAATTCCTTCCAAGAAGACATTACTTTTTAAAAATCTACCAAATGATCTCGATCAAACGCTTGGAGGGTGTTCGCTGGGAGTTCCTTCCTAGCGAACGTTTGCCAGTTAGCATTTCTATATAACTACTTAGTAATAGAGGATAGGAGATATAAGCATTCCATCGACAAAGATTTAAAAAGACAAAAGGAATGTTGGAAATGCTACTCACTCGCATGGGAATATAAGCATGGCAGAGAAACTTAGGTCATCAATTTAAGTAGCGACATGTGTACAGTATGCCACAAAAATATATGCCAAGAAACTTAAGACCTACCTGACTAATGTTCCCATTCGTTGGAGAAGTCAAGTTGTGTTTTTATTCCCTGCCGAGTTCTATGAGGTTTTGGGTTTATGTACTGCATGTGCGCAAGAAAAATCTGAGTATAGAAAAGAAACAATTGAAGCTTTAGTGCTAGTGACACCATGTCTGCTATAAGTGGAGAATTGTTCATATTGCTCTCCACAACCAATGCAAGAGTTAAGAAAACAAAAACAAAAAGAATTGATTTCACGTACACTTTTACTCTGCTAGGGCTGGCATGGGCTGAGGGGAGGCGCCCTGGCCTTATTGGGCTAGACGCACCAAGTTCTTAAAAACCCATGTGGGTAAGGAAGATTGAAAAGGGGAGTCCTAGTAGGAATAAGATTGGACTTGGAGTCCAAATTCTCTTCCCCTTGGCGCCAACTTCAATTAGGAGTAGGTCTGGACTCCCAGCCTTCCCACGCATATAAATATAGGGGAGGGGGCGCAACAAGGCACCCCAACACATTGGCATTGGCTGCTGTCCTGTCTCTCCCTCCCGACATAGCTCTCGTCCAAGGTTTTTCGCTTAGTGAAGCCCTGCCGGTATTCTGACTCCACCACCACCACCACCACGCCGTCGTGCTGGTTGTGATCACATCTATTTCTTCGCCTTCTCTTGCTGGATCAAGGAGGAAACGTCATCGAGCCGCACGTGTGCTAAACTCGGAGGTGCCGTCCGTTCGGCACTAGATCGGTTGAATCGTGATCGGATCGCAAAGAGTACGACTACATCAACCACGTTATATACGCTTCCGCTTTCGGTCTACGAGGGTATGTAGACACACTCTTCACTCTTGTTGCTATACTTCTCTTAGATAGATCTTGGGTGTTCGTAGGAATTCTTTTGATTTTCATGCTTCGTTCCCTAACATTCCTTCGTCAGTTAGTATTTCTTTACAACTATTTAATAATAGAGTATGGGGCATATAAGCATCCCGTCAACAAAGATTTAAAAAGACAAAAGGAATGTTGAAAATGCTACTTACTCGCATGGGAATACAAGCCTGGCAAAGAAACTTAGGTTATCAATTTAATTAGTGACATGTGTAATATGTCACAAAAAATATATGCTAAGAAACTTCATTTGACGATGAATCTTTTATCACACTAGGAAATATGCCCGTGCGTTGCAACGGGAGAAAAACAATCACATACATCCATCCCAATAAGCAAGGCTCAAGACCCATGGTCATTCTACATCCTCTATTTTATCATAACGTCTTTTTTTTCGAAAAGGGGTGATCCCCGGCCTCTGCATCAGCATGATACATACGGCCATCTTATTAATAAATAGTATCAACAAAGTCTCGAAGTCTCAATAGTAGCAAAAAAAGAAGATAAAGGCTCACACAGAGCCAGAAGGCTAGATACACAAGCTAGCCACAAAAGGATAAACCACAACCGGTTGGCTCGAAAATAGACAGGTAAACTAATTGCCTATCCTATTACATGACCGCCATCCAAACCGGCTGAAGATATCCCGAGCTACCGTCTCCCATCGGGTAGCACCAGTAACCAAAAGCTCCCTGGCCTCCGTCGGAGTGAGTAGCGACCAGGAACGGATAAGCGCCGTAGCTCTGAAGATGACCTGCAAAAAATGAATGTTTGTTGTTCTGTTAAAGACCAGATCATTTCTGCAATTCCAAAGCGCCCACACTAAGGCGCACGCCCCCACGCGAATATGTCTTGCTAACCCGGGCTCTACCCTGTTTAGCCATGTTCCAAATAACATGTTAACCGAATTCGGCGGAGGAATATTAAAAGCAATATGAATAGTCGTCCAAAGAGTTCTAGCTAGTGGGCAATCAAAGAACAAATGTTTAATGGTTTCACCCTGATCACAGAAACTACACCTAGTAGGCCTTGTCCAATTGCGCTTTGTTAAATTGTCCTTTGTTAAGATAACTTGTTTGTGTAGAAACCACATAAACACTTTGATTTTCAAAGGAACTTTGACATCCCACACATGCTTGGAGCTAGGAATCGAGCTCGAATTAATGACATCAACATACATTGATTTAACTGTAAATTCACCCGACCTAGTGAGATTCCAGCGTAGTTTATCAGGTTATTGTGAAAGTTGGACATGCATCAGTCTCCTAATTAGATGTAGCCAATCTTCCCAACGATTGCCCACTAACGACCTTCTAAACTGAATATTAAGGGGTATCGAATGAAAGACCGTTGCAACCAGAGCGTCGCGTCTTTGGACTATGCGATACAACGACGGATACTGGATTGCGAGGGGCGCACCTCCGAGCCAAGTATCCTCCCAGAATCTCGTGCTGGCACCATTACCAACAATATGCTTTGTCCTCTGAAACAATGAAGGCTTAACTTTCATAAGCCCTTTCCAAAAGGGTGAATCAGTTGGTCTAACCGTGACCTGAGACAAAGTTTTGGTTTGAAGATACTTATTACGAAGGATTTGAGCCCAAGTGGCATCAGTTCCTGAAGATAACTTCCACAACCACTTACTGAGAAGGCATCGGTTCTTAACCTCAAGATTTTCGATCCCGAGACCCCCTTGGTCTTTCGGTCTACAAATGATATTCCACTTCGCTAACCGGTATTTTCTTTTTAGCTCATCTCCCTGCCAAAAGAAACGCGATCGATAGAAGTCCAGTCTTTTCCTTACACCAACTGGGACTTCGAAGAAAGACAAAAGAAACATGGGCATGCTCGTGAGAACCGAATTAATAAGAATTAAACGGCCTCCATAGGACATGAGCTTACCCTTCCAGCAACTTAGTTTCTTTTCGAATCGATCCTCAATACACTTCCATTCGTTGTTCGTAAGCCTACGGTGGTGGATAGGAATTCCTAAGTATGTGAAAGGCAACTCCCCCAAACCACACCCAAACAATTGTTTGTAGGCTTCTTGTTCCTCCTTGGCTCTACCAAAGCAGAATAACTCGCTTTTGTGGAAATTAATTTTGAGCCCACTCAATTGCTCAAACAAACATAGCAACAGCTTCATATTTCTTGCTTTTACCAAGTCATGCTCCATAAAGATGATAGTGTCATCAGCGTACTGCAGAATGGAAATTCCTCCATCCACTAAATGAGGCACCAAGCCTCCCACTTGGCCAGCCTCCTTGGCTCTTCCTAACAAAATTGCCAACATGTCCACAACGATGTTGAACAGAATAGGGGACATTGGATCCCCTTGCCGCAGGCCCTTGTGTGTCTGGAAGTAATGACCAATGTCGTCATTCACTTTAATGCCAACACTACCCTTTTGCGTGAAAGATTCAACCTGGCTTCTCCAGACCTCGTCGAAACCTTTCATACGCAAGGCTTGTTGTAGGAAAGGCCACTTAACTTTATCGTACGCTTTCTCGAAATCCACTTTAAAGATGACTCCATCTAGTTTCTTTGAGTGGATTTCATGGAGCATTTCATGCAAGACCACCACCCCCTCTAGGATGTTTCTATCCGGCATGAAAGCTGTCTGGAACTGCTGCACCACAGAATGCGCAATCTGTGTGAGCCTATTAGTCCCTACCTTGGTAAAAATTTTGAAACTAACATTCAAAAGGCATATAGGCCGGAACTGCTCAATCCTCAGAGCATCGGTCTTTTTTGGTAGCAGTGTTATAGTTCCAAAATTCAAGTGAAAAAGTTGAAGCCGTCCAGCAAAAAGGTCATGAAACATAGGTAATAGATCCCCCTTGATAATATGCCAGCATTTTTTATAGAACTCCGCCGGAAACCCATCCGGCCCGGGAGCCTTATTGTTCTCCATCTGAGAGATGGCATCAAAAACCTCCTTTTCCGTAAATGGCGCAACCAAAATAGCATTGTCAGAAGCAGTTAGTTGAGGCACATCCTCATTCCTGGACTCATCGAGGGACACAGGGCTATCCTCCGGCGGTCCAAATAACTGCTTATAGTATTCGGTGATGTAAAGTTTCAGATTATCGTGACCAACAATTGTGCCTTCGTCTTGCTCGAGCTGGAAGATTCTCTTCTTTCTGTGTTTGCCATTCGCAATGAGATGAAAGAATTGAGTGTTCGCATCCCCCTGGACTACTTTGCGAACCTTTGCTCTGAGCGCCCACTTCATCTCTTCTTCGCGGAGAAGTTCCTTCAACCTCTTCTCCGCATCAAGCTTAAAAGTCAATTCAGCAGGTTGCAAAATCGTTGATTCAGCTTTAATATCTAGGGATTGTATAAGATCCAGAAGTCTGTCCTTCTCAATCTTATAAGCTCCACTAAGGTGCTTGGCCCATCCCCGGAGAAAGCTCCTCAAATGCCTGATCTTATTCTGCCATCTCTCGACAGACGATCTGCCCCCTGTGTCCGTAGCCCACTCCCTGGCTACGAGATCAAGGAAACCTTCTCGTTCAAACCACGCCGTTTCGAAGGAGAAGGCATTTTTGTTTCCCACATGCCTTGGCTCGCCTGAGTCTACGAACAAAGGCGTGTGGTCCGATATCCCGCGCGTGAGAGCCTGAACCGTCATGAGAGGGAACTTCTGTTCCCACTCGGCACTTGCTAGTACCCGATCCAACTTCTCATACGTCGGATTAGGTAAAGAGTTAGCCCAGGTGAATTGTCGACCAGAAAGCTCGATCTCTCTCAGATCCAAACTCTCAATGATGGTGTTAAACATAAACGACCACCTGCTGTCAAAGTTATCGTTATTCTTTTCGTCCCTCCTCCTAATGATGTTGAAGTCCCCCCCAACCAAAATTGGGAGTTGCTCAGACCCGCAAATACGAACAAGGTCAGCCAGAAATTCTGGTTTAAGCTCAGGTTGTGCGGCCCCATATACCGCCACCAGAACCCAGTTAAACCCATCTGCTTTAGACCTGACTCGAAATTTGACCGCGAAGTCACCCATCACAACGCTACGAACTTCAAGGGAATCACATCTCACACCAAGCAAAATGCCACCTGATCTCCCTCTTGGAGGAAGGCAATGCCAATCGAAATCTACACCTCCTGACAGCGTGTTAAGAAACTGTGGCGCAAAATTATCCTGACCAATTTCAGAAAGTGAAAGGAATCTAATCGGTGCTCTAAAGACGCCTCCGCGAGAAACCTTCGTTTAGCCAAGTCCTTAAGACCTCTGCTATTCCAGAATATTTCTTTCATAAGTCATCATGGAATTTTTTGGCCGTACGAATCCTAGCGCTCCTACGTACCGCGGATGCAGGGTACACCTTCCGCTTCCACTTACGTTTAGGAATATTATTTCCCGCAGCCCGGTCCTCATAACCGGGCTCCGGTTGTGGAATTACTACATCATCCACACTGAGTTCCTCCTCCTCAGACTCCGCAGACGGAGGAACAAGATCCGCACAAAAATGGTCAAGCACTCTTACCCCCAATGCATCAATCTCAGCATCATTCATAGGTCTTACTGCCGCTAGGTTTCTAATGGTTTCTAAAGCACGTTCCGCTTCCAAATCTAGGAGATCGTTAACTGAGTTTGTAATTTCAGAATTATTATTCCCAAGCGAAACCCCTACTTGGTTTGCATTATTAATAATCTCATCCTTAGAATAATGCAAAATGAAATTGGATAAATTTACTGACATACCGATTGTGACCTCAATATCACGAAGCTTGGCCGCCCGCATAGCGCACCGCTGCTGCATATCATCAACCTCCGGAAGGTCCTGGAGACGAGAGCTCATCCGTCTCCCCCCGGAGACCGGGTCTGGGATCCCTTCGAAAGCAATGACCTCCTGCCGAGTAGCGGCACTCGAAGGAGGCTGAGACGAGGGAGACCTCCGAAGGATGGGAGGAAGGCCAGGGGAAGTGGGTGCCAAGGCCGCCTGCCCTAGGCCGCCCCCCCTGCCATCACCCTAGAAGCCGAGTGCACCGCCGTCCCGACCGCCGTCGAGACTAGGGGGGTCGGGGCCACCTGCCCCTGATGCCCGCCTAGCGCCTCCGGCGATCCCTCCGCAGGCAGAGCTCCCGCGTGGCGCACATCCGGGGCCACCTGCCCCAGAGATGATCCACCACAGCCGGCCACCGGCGCCAAAGCCGTCAACACTGGTGACAAGGTAGAAGGAGAGGAAATCGTGGCCGCCTGCCCCGACGCCCCCCCCCCCTCGGTGCAGCCACCAAGTCCACCTCTGTCCGGCTGCACGAAGGCACCAAGGACCCTGGGAACACCAGAGCCACCTGAGGCTCTTGCATGGCAAAATTGATACATCGTGACTTGAGGATACTAACTCATTGAAGAATGGGTAGGCGGGAGCGGGAGGATTCATACAAAGTTCACCTTCAAATACCTACTTGCTTATTTCCTGCCATGCAAAACATTTTATCTAGACATTCGATTAAACTTGGCAAATACTATAGGCAATGGTACACCTTGTGAACATAAGAAAAAGGAAGACTCGCAAAGAAGAAACCGACAATCAGGAAACTGAAACTTCTGTAGTTGAAGGTTGCATCTGAAACGAAACTGCAATATGTATCAGTATCACACATTTAGGAATCGCCAACAAGCAATAAATAAGCCAAAATCATGAGACTACTCCGCAAGAGATGAATGTATAATTATGCCAATGTTAAGAACAATTCTAGAAAAACCATAGACAGTTTATTTAAACCGTAAAGATCATCCTTATGAATTTAGTATTATTGCAAATGTTCAAAACAAATTGAGGCTTAACTAATAAAAATAGATTAGATGGGTTAAAAAATACCAAACATTATCTGGAATTATCATCACTATCACTAAGTGGAGGTTTGCGTCAGGATCACTGACTCATGTAGCATGAGTTATTTAAAGGATTCCTCCATACAGCAACATACTATTTCTTCACAAGCTCCCAACATGGTCGGTTACGAGGTCCTCCATCTCTACAAATAATTTTATCTGTAAACAATCATTTCGAGAGAGATCGACAAAAAAATGTTGTATTTCATTATGAGAGGCTACTTGACCTGATATAAGTAATGTTATATAAAACTATTATTAACAAAGAAGAGATTTCTGGCTAAATCGAACAACTATGGATTCATCATGTGTGAAAAATAAGTGAATTAACACCTCGAGAAGATTATATTACTCTAAAGGAACAAAGTATGTAAGTAAGTATGCCCCAAAACATGCTACTCCACAGAAATAGAGATTCAACAATGGTAGACATTTTAGAGGTGGAAACTGGTGTAGTCCATGAAACTTTAGCTGTTATTTATCTTTTGCATGTTCAAGCAGTGATGCTGGTAAAACCCATATGTTTTAAGTTCTGATTTTATTTCAACACTACAAACTACTCGTTCGCTTTCCTGTTTTATGCAATTTAAACTTACCTTTCCTGTTTCTAAAAAGATTTGAGTAATTTATAATATAATCAAGGCAAACCTGACATATCTTTGTCATCGACCAGCCGTGTATGAGGTACATTGCTAAACCACACCTCTAGTTCACATAACTACATTACAGAAATTCTTGTACATGGATGTTGTATTTATAGAACATAAGCCAAATCAGTTAGTTCAATTCAGATTTCTGAATTTACTGCTTAAAAAAATCGATGTAATACCTACTTGAGTTGGCCTTCCTCTCGGAGGGGATGGCGGTTTGATGCATCTTAATAATAAAGGAAAGTCAGAGTGGTTAGATATACTATGCAGATAATCAAAGATCAAACCTGTATTCAAGAAAACGCATCCAAATATTTAAACATTTTGATCAACATCAAAGAAAACTGAAAAGTGTCTTAGCATTCTCGAAAACAGAGAGAAGAAAACTGTCTAGTAAGAGGCCACACTGTTGTACTGATTCCTTGAATCCGGTGCTGCAGGAGGCCATGTAGATCATCCCATCCACTTCCTATGGAAGTAGACAGTTTGCTCATCTAAAAAAATTAAGATCAATGCACATAGATAGACCTAGCTGAATTTTCCTGATCAAACCTTAGGTCTCAAGCTGATTTTGTTATTCAGTAATGAACTTAATGGCTGGAGAATAGAGAGTCGCTTCCGTTCCTCCAGTCGGAAGCCCGATTAAATTGAAACTGTCGGCAATACACATGTGACTCTCCGTTGCATCAAGCATCAACCATCCTGACATGTTTTCCTTAATTGATCAGAAAAGTGATGCTTTGATTGATGTATAACTGATCAGAAAAGAGATGCTTTGGTTAATGTACAGCTAGAACTTGATATCAAAGGATATTATAATATGGGTTGATGGCCTTTTTCAGATCAATACGCGCCGTCGCCCGGCTCGGGAGCTCATGGACTCGGCGGAGCTCCATCCGCACTGCCGCGGCGCGAGTGCGGGGCCTCATCCATTGCGCACACGCCACCGGCGCCACAGGTGGAGAGCAAGGGCGAGCCAACTGGGGCTCCGTTCAGGCTGTGAGCCGGCGTGAAGGGGCGGCGGCGGGGCGAGCGGCGGCAGGGCCGAGAGGTTGGAGCGGAGTGGGCGTGCTGCTGCGGCCCGACCCCCTTGCGGCGGAGGTGCCGCTCGACCGTCGGGGGCGTGCTGCTGCGCCCGTCGGGGCCGTGGCCGCCGGCGTGAAGGGGCGGTGTTGACACCAGATTTTGGCACGGTCAATAACTTATTTAAGATGCCTCAAATGGAGAAGTGATCTTCATGAAAGAGTTCCGTATTGTCGATATGAACATCTTTGAAGTTTAGGTCATCGCAGTCCGATTTCATCTCGAAGGCCGAAACTATGCTCAAAGTACTAAGATCTTATATTCAGAGTACAGTTTGGCTGATTAAGCCCCCAAGACGACTTCAAATGGAAAACTTATCTACACAGGTTGTCTTCGTCTCGTCGAAACGATCGATTTTGATATAAAAATCGTTCCAATCCAAGTTCGTATGCAAAAGTTAGAGCCATCGGAATACAGCCCTGTCACGAGGCAAAAACTGGCAAGCCCCACCGGACACCCTGTCTGATGGGTAGCCCGAGGGATAGCCTGTTT
Organism: Triticum timopheevii; assembly: GCA_963921465.1. Classification (NCBI taxonomy): domain Eukaryota; kingdom Viridiplantae; phylum Streptophyta; class Magnoliopsida; order Poales; family Poaceae; genus Triticum; species Triticum timopheevii. Next base: position 417,497,786 of record OY997266.1, on the reverse strand, counting down.
TGCGCGACCGATTTAACCCTCGAGATGACCTCCGATCAAAAAACGTTCAACATAAAAGTTGTTCGTCTCGTCGAAACGGTTAAGATTGCTTTTGGGCTCGTTGCTATCCGAGATAGTTTACCACCACAAAAAAGACTCGCAAGGTGCAGCCAGTTTAAACCGAACAGTTTTGGAAAGTTCGGACAAAACCACTCCGAATTTGACTAGGGTTTTTGCCGTGAATCCAAGCCTTTTTATTGCACGGGAAGTCCAGCCGCCTCTTATATACCTAAGGGGTGACGGCCGGTTGAACAACACACAATCGAACAAATCATCTACCATTTTTTATCTTTTATCTTTTCTCCTTAACCCAAGTTTTTCTTCTCCTCGTTCTTTGTCTGTTCTTCTTGTTGCGGGGCGGCGAACCTCGAGGCCCTAGGGGCGATCAGGTCGACCTAGGGCAGCCCATAGCCGCCGCGCGCCCTGACGGGGTCCCTCCCGGGCATGTGGGGTTTCGGGTCCTCAAAAGCACCCGCCGGATTGCCTGCGTATCGCGCTTTCGGACAGGTCTCCTACGACGTGAGCTGCGGTGTATCACCCTCGGCATTGGAGGTACATGGTGACGTGTTCGTGTGTGAACACACTTTTTGGCGACTCCGCTGGGGACGAAGCTTTGAACGGTCTCCAACCCGTTCTTGCTACGAAGAGATCGTCATCTAGGGTTTGCAACCTACAAAGGTAACATGAATACCCAATTCACTTATGTAGATGCAAATAATACATATGTTGTTGCTAGATCGTCTAATGAGCATATTGTATCGGCTAGCCCTAGTTTTATCAATCATGCATCTAATTATGTGCAACAACCGATTCAGAATAATCTTCATGCTTCAACTTCATATAATTTTAGCAACATGCAACATATGTATCTCAACTCCCATGCATCGGCAACCCCACAAATCTATATGCCGATGAACAACATGATGAGTTTGGTTCATCATGTTGAGACACCCCATATAGGAACTTCCAATAGTACGCAACAAAGTGTTTCAACTTTTTATTCATCGGCAAATAACTTGCAGTATGTTAATCCAAACGTGCCGGTGGATAGGGGAATTGGACATGCCACTACTAGTTATTCGGCCAATTACCCTCAAATATCGTATGCTACACCTCATGCTACGAATTTTTCGGCACCATACGCAATTGTAGATATTCGTGATTCGGCTCCGCACCTTCATGCTCATGGCCGAATAAGTGAGAATTCTACCAGAGCGCATGTGTCTTTACCTAGTAACATAGCATATCATGTTGCCCCTGCACAATTACAGAATTTCGGCAACACACCATTGCCGAAAGCGTCTCAAAGTATTGGGGGGCAATCCGATGAAGATTGGGCTGAAATTGGTCGAAAAAAGCTTAAAGATAGACTAGCTGCAATGTTTGCTGAATTTAGACAAGAACAAGCAACCTTGCGAATCAAAGAAAGAAAGAGTGGTGATTCGGATAACAAAGTTAATTCGGTTATTAAAAAAGCCGAATCAAATAGTATGTGTACCGAATCTATCAAAGAAAAAGAGGATGCCAAGGCATTGGAGAGTCATTCAAAAGTGGAACAAAGTATTATTCAAGTGATACAACCATCATGCTCTCCCAACGTAATTGAAGAGGTATGTCTAGCAAGTGACTTGCCTATCTTCCGATTTGGTCGCAACTTTATTGTCGATGCTTCTATAAGAAAAATTCTCATAAGTAATTTTGAAAGACCAATGAAGAAGGATAATTTACTTGTTAGCAACAAAATTATTATAGACTATATCGGTCAACCCATTGCACCATTTATAAAGACCGATAATGACTTATTGTTGTGGCCAAAACTTTCCCCGTTGCTTTATCTAAAGTTCATATCTAGTTGGGTAGCTTTGCTTATTTTTTTACCTGGCTTGCACTTTGTCTCAATTGAGACATGTGTGTTCTAAATATTTTCGTATCGGAAGTTTAAAGCCAAGGTTAATTTCTTTTGAGAAATCCGATGCTAATATAATATCTTATCCAAAGACACCGGAGATAGAGTGGAAAACACAATGTATAGCCAAATGGGAAGATTCTAAATCTGAATCATTCGTTTGCTTATCTTCAAAGTCGTTCACACAGCAAGATCGGCTAAAAAGCAAAAAGTTTACCTTCAATTCAAGCATGTGTGACCAAATATTTGATTTATTGCTGAAAAATAATTACATAAGAATTCTTGATCACCATGTCAAGCCATTAATTCAAGGACGAATGTATTGTAGGTTGCATCATTCGTTCAAACATAATTTTGAGGATTGCAATATGTTTCGTCAAATAGTTAAATCGGCCATTGATAAAGGACGATTGAAATTTATTGAGACACCAAGAGATGATCAGTCTATTCCGATTAGTCTCGATGGAAGAAAGTTTTGGATCGGCTGCTTCAAGCCGATCCATTTAAAGAGGAGGTAAAAACTGTAGGTGATGGGGTCAAGCTTTCAAGTAAAGAAGTCGTTGAAAAACATAATGAACATAATTTTGAGGGCGAGAGTTCCATCGAAGCTACAATGGAGACGCCAAGGACTGGGGGGCAACAAGCAAATCCAATGATTGGTGCAAGCACAACCAAAGGAAACAAAGGCCGAGATAAGCGCAAGTGTAAGAGATCAAAAATCACCTTCGCTGAACTATTGGATAAATATCAAAAGAAGAGTGAAGAGAAGAATGCTTATCGGCCAAATCGTGCAAAGAAACCAAGATCACCCCCAAGGTGCAAATATGAGGATTGGTATTGGCAAAGTGATAATTTTAATGCAACATATTCATATCCTTATTTTGGGACGCCAATGCCAATGCCGTGGATGCCTCCCTATGCTCATATAGATACATATTCATCATGGGACAGGTATGATACAAGGGCACATTCTCCATCTTATTCTAGACCATCTCACCAATACTATGCAGCTCCAAGGAGATCAACATTTGAACAATCACGCGTCAAAGACCGTTTCAATCATAAAGAATCGGTCTGGTGCACAAGGAAGAATAAGGAGGTGGTTGAGCAAATCTACCGCATCAAAAGAGATGGTCGTAACAGTGCCACTTCAGATATGATCTCAAATGAAAAAGAGCCATTTAAAGTGTTGACATTGGCTACAAAAGGCAATGAGGCAAGTCAATCAAGTGCCAAATCTGAAGGGAAGAAGTTGAGAGTGCACAAGGTAAAACAAGAATTGCCATTACTTCAAACAAAATCGCAGCTGGGATGCCCACTCGGCTTATCATATTGGCAAAAGAAGGAGTTGCAGAAGCTTAGTGCACAAGAACTTGAAAAGAGAAATATGGCGTGGGTTCCCAAAGGAAATATTCAAAATAGGAATTATGTGCGAGCTTCCTTTACAAGGAGTGCGACAAAGGTGAAGAAGGAAAAGAGTGAAAGCTACGAAGGACCAAGCCGAAGGTTTCAACATCTTCGGTCCACACATTATCCATTTTCTTCAGCAATGCCGTTGATGCCTATGCCATGGAATTCTTCATCAGGTATGATTGGTTACCCTCAATGGGCTTATTTTAATCTATGGATAAAATATAATTTCTTACATCATGAAAGGGTATTACCAAATCATTATATGTTCGATTAGCTTCACTTTTGTTGCTAATCTAAATGGCCGATATATACTTATCATCCAAAGCATGTACAAAATGGTCGATGGAGTGTTGACATCGCGCTTAGAACAAACTTCGTGCAAGTTATTTTTCGGCACACAAGTTTTGCCGAAAAACAGGAGGGCATGTGTTGACACCAGATTTTGGCACGGTCAATAACTTATTTAAGATGGCCTCAAATGGAGAAGTGATCTTCATGAAAGAGTTCCGTATTGTCGATATGAACATCTTTGAAGTTTGGGTCATTGCAGTCCGATTTCATCTCGAAGGCCGAAATTATGCTCAAAGTACTAACATCTTATATTCAGAGTACAGTTTGGCTGATTAAGCCTCCAAGACGACTTCAAATGGAAAACTTATCTACAAGGATTGTCTTCGTCTCGTCGAAACGATCGATTTTGATATAAAAATCGTTCCAATCCGAGTTCGTATGCAAAAGTTAGATTCATCGGAATACAGCCCTGTCACGAGGCAAAAACTGGCGCGCCCCACCAGACAGCCTGTCTGATGGGTAGCGCGAGGGATAACCTATTTTGCGTGACTGATTTAACCCTCGAGATGACCTCTGATTAAAAAACGTTCAGCATAAAAGTTGTTCGTCTCGTCGAAACAGTCAAGATTGCTTTTGGGCTCGTTGCTATCCGAGATCGTTTACCACCACAAAAAAGACCCGCAAGGTGCAGCCAGTTTAAACCGAACAGTTTTGGAAAGTTCAGACAAAACCAATCCGAATTTGACTAGAGTTTTGGCCGTGAATCCAAGCCTTTTTCTTGCACGGGAAGTCCAGCCGCCTCTTATATACCTAAGGGGTGACGACCGATTGAACAACACACAATCGAACAAATCATCTACCACTTTTTATCTTTTATCTTTTCTCCTTAACCCTAGTTCTTCTTCTCCTCGTTCTTCGTCTGTTCTTTTTGTTGCGGGGCGGCGAACCTCGAGGCCCTAGGGGCGATCAGGTCGACCTAGGGCAGCCCATAGCCGCCGCGCGCCCTGACGGGGTCCCTTCCGGGCGTGTGGGGTTTCGTGTCCTCAAAAGCACCCGCCGGATTGCCTGCGTATCGCGCTTCCGGACGGGTCTCCTTCGACGTGAGCTGCGGTGTATCACCCTCGGCGTTGGAGGTACACGGTGACGTGTTCGTGTGCGAACAGGCGGCGGCGAGGCCGAGAAGGGGCGGCGGCGGGGCCGAGAGGTTGGAGCGGCGGCAGGGCGTGGTCGAGAGGTTGGTTAGGCGAGAGAGAGAGGCGTGCGGGAGAGAGGCGTGGTCGAGGGGCGTGCGAGAGAGACGTGCGAGAGAGGGGCGAGCTGTGGGGTACCGGGTTTGGTTAGCGAGTAGATAGGGTAATGGCATGGTGGGTAATTAAAGCGTAAAACGCGTTTAGTATATTGGAGTGATGTAGACCATTAGATTACAGGGTTCGATGGATAGGATGATCTGTTCTCCGCCCTCTCTCTCTTTTATAGTGGTAGTAGATAGTAGATAGTAGATAGTAGATAATACAACACATATTTTCACTAATCAAATCGAAGACCCAAATATCCGTGCCTGACTAATGTTCGGAAGTCAAGTTTTGTTTTTGTTTCGCACCTAGTATCTCTGAGGTTTTGGGTTTATGCGCTGCATGTGCGCAAGAAAAATCTGAGTATAGTAAAGAAAACAACATGGCTGTTATAAGTGGAGAATTGTTCATATTGCTCTCCACAACCAGTACAAGAGTTAAGAAATCAAAACAAAAAGAATTGATTTCACGTACACTTTTACTCTGCGTTCTTCCGCTTTAGCACACTACAAAGTTGCAGTTTGGATCGATTAAACCTTTTCGATCCAAGTCTCTAGTGTAAATATATATTTGTGCACTATAAGTACATTTGGAGAGACCATATATACCATGAAGAGATGAGATTCATATGGGCGGTGTGGACTGCCTACGCCCCATGGAAATCTTCTGCTTGACGGGCCGCGGGCACGCTGTTACTCTATGGCATATCGTCGTGCCAGTCGCCATCTGAGGAACAGCATGCACCCGGAGAGTCAGCTCATCAGGGGTGTATCTTCACCCAAGCGGCTTTGCTCGGCACCCCCTTGACCAGAACGAACACCAAGTAGTAGCCTGGCGGCGCGAGGGTCGGCTTGGACGGCGCCTGGGCCGTGACCTTGTACTTGTTCCCTTCTGGCTTGAACGCGGTGACCTGCAGTACCAGCAGCCGCTGGTTCTGCGAGAAGCCGTGTGTGGTGAACGGCGGCGCGTACATGGTCACCTTCATGTCGGCCTCGACCACGGCTGGCCCGCGCGACGTGAACCTGAGCGTGAGCTTGTCCCCGTACTTCACCCCGTTCGCTGGGACCGACGCCAGGTCGATCTCCGGCCTGGAGGCGACAAGCTCCGGGGCGAGGTACGGCGGGGTGAACCGCTCGACGCGCACCTCCGTCGGGAAGTCGACGCCAGAGAAGTTGTAGGCCGAGTTGGTGTTGCCGCCGGCCACGAGCACGGTGGCGTCGGGCAGCACCGCGCTGCTGGAGTGGTACATGCGTGGGATGTTGGACGCGGCCAGGGCGCGGAACCGCGCGCCCCGTCGTTTCCGCGGAGAGTAGAGAAGCGGGGTCAGCACCGGCTCCCGGGCGAAAACCCACCCCGAGCAGCCCTGGGCGGCGCCGTTGAGCAGCAGGAGGTCTCCGGTGGGCAGTATGAGCATGTCGCCCATCACGCGGCCCACTGGCATGAAGTCGATCGCCCACCGCGCCCCGGGCTTAGACGGGTTGATGCGCCCGCAGTCCCGGAGCGCGTGCGGGAACTTATTGGCCTCGCCGAGCTTGAAGGCTTCCTTGGGGGCGCCGCCGCAGACTATCACCTCCGCGCTCAGCCTCTCGCCGCGGCGGAGGTCGAGGGGAAGGAGAGCGGACATGCCGGAGGCAGGGTAGTTCCGTGCACCGCCGTTGAGCTTCGGGAGCTCGCGGAGGACCTGCCCGTTCTGGGGGTCGAAAATGATGGAGCGGTCGTTGGCGAAGAGGAAGACGGTCCCCTCCGGGAGGAGGTGGACGAAGGGGTACAGGTTGTTCTCCACGTCATCGGTCGTTTGTTGAAGAAGCGGGAGGGGAGTGAATTGGGTGTTCAACTGGCCGGCGGCCGGGACGAACTCGTAGCTGAACGATCGCCGCCCGCCGACCACGATGAAGCGGCCGTCCGGGAGCACCTGCTGCGTGGCGTACCTGCGAGCTCATGCATGCAGAAACCAGTTGTAAATTCCTTCTTGATCATATCTGTTATACTACTGTCAATTAGTACTATTACTTAATTCAACATATGAAAATCGGTTGATTAATTAATATAACTAGCTAAATCATGAAGCACGACTCTACTCATTAGCTAGCTAGACTATGTACGTAGGAGTACCATCTTCCTTCGGCCAAGGTATTGGGGAACTCGATCCAGTCGGCATTTCCTTGTGGGTTCAGGCGTCTCACAACCTTCACCCCTTCGAAGTAGCCGCCCGTTTGCACCAGCATGCCGTCCACGTCGAACGCTCCCGACGAGCACCACGTATCAGTTAAGATCTGCAGGCACGCTCCCGATGAACAGCGTGCACGCGAGAAGCAAATCGGCGCGGCGAACAATCAACCAAGCAAACCAACCTTGAGAGGCCGGACCGCGCCAGTGTTGTAATCGAACTCCACGGCGTGCGCCGAGCAGTCCATGCCGCCCGGCGGGTCGCTCCGGGGGTCGACGCGGCAGTTCCCTGCCGGCAGCTGCATGAGCGACGGCCCCGTCGTGGTCGTGTCGAACATGACGGCCTTGCCGTGCCGCATCACCACCAAGTGCATCGCGGACACGCCCGCGTTCTCGCTCAGGATGTTCCACGAACCGGCGAATCCCCCGGCATTGTCCACGGGGAGCACCACCCTGTCCATGTTTGCCTTGGTGGGCGCGGACCTGTTCGGCACCCTCAAGAGTCCCACCTGCTGGCCCTGCGCCACCCCGACGACGGCGAGGGCGAGTAGCGCCGCGGCGAGGGCGCCAGGGCGGAGGAGCGGCGCCATTGTGAGAGAGAAGATGCCCCTCATCCTTCCTTCCTACGATCTTGTGGAGAATGGAATGGTGCACCCTTCCCTTCCCTTTGTGACCATTGTGTCGTCGCGAGCTTATAATTCTATACAGCGGGTGTGCCTTGTTTGGGTTGGGAGATTGGAGAAGCACGAGGAGCGCTCGTTCAAATATAGAAATTTCTGAACGGTGGCCGTGGTTCGCGCCAAAACCAGGAAAGAACAGAGGGCTTCTCTTTTACGCAGGTGAACCTACACTACTGCACGTGCTTGGTTTATTTTGGGAGCCTTGGGACATGATTAAGATCATGGATAGAGTATGTTTTCATATGCACGTGGTAATTTGTTTGTTCAACTATAAGATTATCGCAATTGTTCGAGAAAGAGATATTTTCTCCATATTTGTAGTTTGACCGACTATTAAAAACTAGGACATGATTTTGGTAGTGCAACTTTCAGAATATTATAATTTGCACATAACTTGCATGTATGTGCTCATATTGTACTCACTGTTCAAACAACTGGATAACAATGTTAGAGATTAATCATCCCTTGAAAGGCCGAAATTGACTAACATGTTAAGATCATCTACAATGGTGCTATCTTGGGAGTGCCACATAGGATAAGCAATGACGTGAAGGAGAGAGTAATCATAAAAAAAATGCTTGTCTTCTCTTATTTAAGAGATATCTCTTAACACAATTATGTCTCATCATATTGATCATAGTCCCCCCTCCTCTCGCCCCCGCGTCGCTCCAACAGGGGCGACACGGGCGGCCAACCGTAGCCGCCGCAGCGGCCTTCCCTCCCCTTCCTCTCCTCCTCGTCGCCACCAGAGGAGCCGCCGGTGCGCTGCGCGGCTGCCGAGAAAGGTGGCGGCGAGGATTTAGCAGCCTGGGCCTCCCCCGAGGTGCTCTGCTTCCATGGCGGCGGCCATGGCGGGTGGGCCGGCTTCTGCTTCAGCGCGTGGTGGCCGGCGGTGCTGGCCGTCCTCCTTGGCCGCGGGGCCGGCGAGGTGGCGGCAGGTGGTTGCGGTGATGCGGGGCCCCCTAGTGGTGCCCTTTTCCGATCTGAAGGTTCCATCCTCAGACTTCCACGACGCCCCCTGCTGGATCTGGCCTGTGGTGGTCTCCGGCTACCGGGGTTGTTCCTGCTTGGTGGCTGGAGGTGGGTAGGGACACCGGAGAAATCCGAGGCCGGCTGGTCCAACCACGACGGCGGCGACGTCCTTGGATGTCGTTCCCTTCTTGTTGGCGTCGTCAAGGTTGTCCCTTTTCCCCTCCTCTCGCCCCTACTCGTGTACCGGGCGAAAGACTAGATCCCTTCCGGATCGGGCGGCAGCGGCGCCGCTCGCATCGTCACCTTCTTGGGGATGCCGTCTTTGGTGAGCTTGGGGTGGTTGTGCCGTCTGGTTCTCTGCTGGTGGATGATGGCGTGGTCGGAGTTTGACGGACGGTGTCTCTGCGGTTACTCCTATCTGCTCTTTTGGTAGCTCCATGTCCATTTGGTTTGCAGGAGCTCCGCGCTTGTCCCTGCAGACTAGGTGTATCAATGAGCTCTGTTTCGGCATCCTCCTTCCACTGCTGCTTGACCCTCAGCCGTCCTGCCTTGCCATTACATCTCCTCGTGTGCAAGTCTCTCGACAGGGCCAAAGCTTATTTTCATTGCGCTTGTCTTGCTATTGCTGGTGATCTGTTTTGGCTTCCGGGGGCTACGGCGCCGGTTCACTCCTTAGCTCTCAGGTGAGCATCTTCATCTCTTGACGGATCGGCGCCCTTCGTGCCAGGGCGAGGGGGCAGGGTGCTCTCTTCGAAGATGGAGGAGGTTGTCTCCGTGTCAGCTAGAGCCCTTGGAGCAGACAAGATTGAATTTGCACCTGTTGAGTGCTTCATGTCGACATGGTCCTGTTGTTGCTGGCTTGCTCAGGTTGGAGGGCTTCTTCGTCTTCAAGCTGCTTAGTGCCTTAGTCTTATTAGATCTTTGCTTGTAGTGTGGATGGAGCCTATTAGATGTTGGCACAGCTCTTTGTATCTTTCACTGTTTATTTTGGTTTTGCTCTGTAAGGTGTCGATTGTAATCTCCTGGCCGGTTGATCTCTTTGTTAATTCAAAGCCGGGTTAGGTTCGAGCCCTACTTGGGCTCGGCCGAGCCTTTTCTCTAAAAGTGTCTCATCATGTTTTTAGAAATTGCTAGTTATTGAAGATAAGACTAAGAGATAACCCATTGTAGGCATGATTTTATTGCTATCTCTTAATAAATAAGTTGGGAGGCAAAACATTAAGCCTCTATCTTTCTCTGTGTTCGATGGATGCCATTTGTTCTAAAAATATGCTTTGAGTACTAGCAATCATAGAATATTATATGAATATTGAGTATGTGGAGCTCTTACTTAGACTTTGTTGAAAATAAGTTGAATTGCAATTTTTTGGTGACTAAGACATAGGTTGTTAAGTTTCAAAAGAATGCATTGCTTGAACCATAACATGTGAATTGATTGCTACTTTATCATGATGAGTTTTATGAGAAAAAGTTGATATTATAATGCTAGGAAAAGTGATTGAAATTATCATAGATCAAAGTTATACACTATGCTAGCATTCACACTTCATAAATTATTTCTTTTATCATTTACCTACTCGAGGACGAGCATGAATTAAGCTTGGGGACGCTTATACGTCTCCAACGTATCTATAATTTATGAAGTATTCATACCATGTTTGCAACAATTTCATATGGTCTTGGTATGGTTTGATTAGAACTAACCCGGACTGACGTTGTTTTCAGCAGAAATGTTGTTTTTTGTGCAGAAATAAAAATTCTCGGAATGGCTAAAAATTTATGGTGATTTTTTATGGACAAAAAGAGACCCCCGAAGCTTCCAGGAAGGACTAGAAGCCTCACAAGGAAGCGACAAGCCTGGGCGCCCCGTGTAGGCTTGTCACTCCCACGTGGGTCCCCTTGATGTGAGACCAATGCCAAAAATTCATATAAATACCCAAAACCCCAGAAAATACCCTAGATGAGAAGTTCCGCCCCCGCAAGCCTATGTATCCACAAAAACTCAATCGGCACCTTGCCGGAGGGGGAAATCATCACCAGAGGCCATCTTCATCATCCCGGCGGCCACCATGATGAGGAGGGAGTATTTCACCCTCGGGGCTGAGAGTATGTACTAGTAGCTGAAGGAAATATGCCCAAGAGGCGATAATAAAGTTATTATTTATTTCCTTATATCATGATAAATGTTTATTATTCATGCTAGAATTGTATTAACCGGAAACATAATACATGTGTGAATATATAGACAAACAGAGTGTCACTAGTATGCCTCTAATTGACTAGCTTGTTAATCAAAGATGGTTATGTTTCCTAACCATGGACAAAGAGTTGTTATTTGATTAACGGGATCACATCATTAGTTGAATGATCTTATTGACATGACCCATTCCGTTAGCTTAGCACCCAATCGTTTAGTATGTTGCTATTGCTTTCTTCATGACTTATACATGTTCCTATGACTATGAGATTATGCAACTCCCGTTTACCAGAGGAACACTTTGTGTGCTACCAAACGTCACAACGTAACTGGGTGATTATAAAGGTGCTCTACAGGTGTCTCCAAAGGTACTTGTTGGGTTGGCGTATTTCGAGATTAGGATTTGTCACTCCGAATGTCGGAGAGGTATCTCTGGGCCCTCTCGGTAATGCACATCACTTAAGCCTTGCAAGCATTGCAACTAATGAGTTAGTTGCGAGATGATGTATTACGGAACGAGTAAAGAGACTTGCCGGTAACGAGATTGAACTAGGTATTGGATACCGACGATCTAATCTCGAGCAAGTAACATACCGATGACAAAGGGAACAACGTATGTTGTTATGCGGTCTGACCGATAAAGATCTTCGTAGAATATGTAGGAACCAATATGGGCATCCAGGTCCCGCTATTGGTTATTGACCGGAGACGTGTCTCGGTCATGTCTACATTGTTCTCGAACCGTAGGGTCCGCACGCTTAAAGTTACGATGACAGTTTCTTTATGAGTTTATGTATTTTGATGTACCCAAGGTTTTTCGGAGTCCCAGATGTGATCACGGACATGATGAGGAGTCTCGAAATGGTCGATACATAAAGATTGATATATTGGACGACTATATTCGGACACAGGAATTGTTCCGGGTGATTTCGGAGAAACCGGAGTGCCGGGGGGGGGGGGGGGGGGGGGTTACTGGAACCCCCCGGGAGAGTTAATGGGCCACATGGGCCTTGGTGGGAAGAGAGAGGGGCGGCCAGGGTGGGCCGCGCGCCCCCTCTCCCTCTGGTCCGAATTGGACTAGGAGGGGGGGGGGGCGACGCCCCCCTTTCCTTCCCCCTCTCCCCCTTCCTTCCCCCTCCTAGTAGGAGTAGGAAAGGAGGAATCCTACTCCTACTAGGAGGAGGATTCCTCCTCCTTGGCGCGCCCCAATGGGCCGGCCGGCCTCCCCTCTTGCTCCTTTATATACGGGGGGGGGGGGCACCCCATAGACACACAAGTTGATCTTCGTGATCGTTCCTTAGCCGTGTGCGGTGCCCCCCTCCACGATATTACACCTCGGTCATATTGTAGCGGTGCTTAGGAGAAGCCCTGCGACAGTTGAACATCAAGATCATCACCACGCCGTCGTGCTGACGGAACTCCTCCCCGAAGCTTTGCTGGATCGGATCCCGGGGTGCGTTATCGAGCTATACGTGTGTCAAGAACTCGGAGGTGCCGGAGTAACGGTGCTTGGATCGGTTGGACCGGGAAGACGTACGACTACTTCCTCTATGTTGCGTCAATGCTTCCGCTTAGGTCTACGAGGGTACGTAGACAACACTCTCCCCTCTCGTTGCTATGCATCAGCATGATCTTGCGTGTGCGTAGGAATTTTTTTGAAATTACTACGTTCCCCAACAGTGGCATCCGAGCCTAGGTTTTATGGTTTGATGTTATATGCACGAGTAGAACACAAGTGAGTTGTGGGCGATACAAGTCATACTGCTTACCAGCATGTCATACTTTGGTTCGGCGGTATTGTTGGATGAAGCGGCCCGGACCGACATTACGCGTACGCTTACGCGAGACTGGTTCTACCGCCGTGCTTTGCACACAGGTGGCTGGCGGGTGTCAGTTTCTCTAACTTTAGTTGAACCGAGTATGGCTACGCCCGGTCCTTGCGAAGGTTAAAACAGTACCAAGTTGACAAACTATCGTTGTGGTTTTGATGCGTAGGTGAGATTGGTTCTTGCTTAAGCCCGTAGTAGCCACGTAAAACTTGCAACAACAAAGTAGAGGACGTCTAACTTGTTTTTGCAAGGCATGTTGTGATGTGATATGTTCAAGACATGATGCTAAATTTTATTGTATGAGATGATCATGTTTTGTAACCGAGTTATCGGCAACTAGCAGGAGCCATATGGTTGTCGCTTTATTGTATGCAATGCAATCGCCCTGTAATGCTTTACTTTATCACTAAGTGGTAGCGATAGTCGTAGAAGCATAAGATTGGCGAGACGACAATGATGCTACGATGGAGATCAAGGTGTCGCGCCGGTGACGATGGTGATCATGACGGTGCTTCGAAGATGGAGATCACAAGCACAAGATGATGATGGCCATATCATATCACTTATATTGATTGCATGTGATGTTTATCTTTTATGCATCTTATCTTGCTTTGATTGATGGTAGCATTTTAAGATGATCTGTCACTAATTATCAAGAAGTGTTCTCCCTGAGTATGCACCGTTGCCAAAGTTCGTCGTGCCCAGACACCACGTGATGATCGGGTGTGATAAGCTCTACGTCCATCTACAATGGGTGCAAGCCAGTTTTGCACACGCAGAATACTCGGGTTAAACTTGACGAGCCTAGCATATGCAGATATGGCCTCAGAACACGGAGACCGAAAGGTCGAGCGTAAATCATATAGTAGATATGATCAACATGAGATGTTCACCATTGAAAACTAATCCATTTCACGTGATGATCGGTTATGGTTTAGTTGAATTTGGATTACGTGATCACTTAGAGGATTAGAGGGATGTCTATCTAAGTGGGAGTTCTTAAGTAATATGATTAATTGAACTTAAATTTATCATGAACTTAGTACCTGATAGTATCTTGCTTGTCTATGTTGATTGTAGATAGATGGCCCGTGCTGCTGTTCCATTGAATTTTAATGCGTTCCTTGAGAAAGCAAAGTTGAAAGATGATGGTAGCAACTACGCGGACTGGGTCCGTAACTTGAAGATTATCCTCATTGTTGCACAGAAAAGTTACGTCCTGGAAGCACCGCTGGGTGCCAGGCCTGCTGCTGATGCAACTGACGATGTTAAGAACGTCTGGCAGAGCAAAGCTGATGACTACTTGATAGTTCAATGTGCCATGCTTTACGGCTTAGAACCGGGACTTCAACGACGTTTTGAACGTCATGGAGCATATGAGATGTTCCAGGAGTTGAAGTTAATATTCCAGAAGAATGCCCGGATTGAGAGATATGAAGTCTCCAATAAGTTCTATAGCTGCAAGATGGAGGAGAATAGTTCTGTCAGTGAGCATATACTCAAGATGTCTGGGTATTGTAATCACTTGATTCAACTGGGAGTTACTCTTCCGGATGATAGCATCATTACAGAATTCTCCAATCACTTCCACCAAGCTACAAGAGCTTCGTGATGAACTATAATATGCAAGGGATGGAAAAGACGATTCCCGAGCTCTTCGCAATGCTAAAGGCTGCGGAGGTAGAAATCAAGAAGGAGCATCAAGTGTTGATGGTCAACAAGACCACTAGTTTCAAGAAAAAGGGCAAAGGGAAGAAGAAGGGGAACTTCAAGAAGAACAGCAAGCAAGTTGCTGCTCAAGAGAAAAAACCCCAAGTCTGGACCTAAGCCTGAAACTGAGTGCTTCTACTGCAAGCAGACTGGTCACTGGAAGCGGAACTGCCCCAAGTATTTGGCGGATAAGAAGGATGGCAAGGTGAACAAAGGTATATGTGATATACATGTTATTGATGTGTACCTTACTAGAGCTCGCAGTAGCACCTCGGTATTTGATACTGGTTCTATTGCTAATATTTGCAACTCGAAACAGGGACTACGGATTAAGCGAACACTAGCAAAGGACGAGGTGACGATGTGCGTGGGAAATGGTTCCAAAGTCGACGTGATCGCGGTCGGCACGCTACCTCTACATCTACCTTCGGGATTAGTATTAGACCTAAATAATTGTTATTTGGTGCCAGCGTTGAGCATGAACATTATATCTGGATCTTGTTTGATGCGAGACGGTTATTCATTTAAATCAGAGAATAATGGTTGTTCTATTTATATGAGTAATATCTTTTGTGGTCATGCACCCTTGAAGAGTGGTCTATTTTTGATGAATCTCGATAGTAGTGATACACATATTCATAATGTTGAAGCCAAAAGATGCAGAGTTGATAATGATAGTGCAACTTATTTGTGGCACTGCCGTTTAGGTCATATCGGTGTAAAGCGCATGAAGAAACTCCATACTGATGGACTTTTGGAACCACTTGATTATGAATCACTTGGTACTTGCGAACCGTGCCTCATGGGCAAGATGACTAAAATGCCGTTCTCCGGTACTATGGAGAGAGCAACAGATTTGTTGAAAATCATACATACAGATGTATGTGGTCCGATGAATGTTGAGGCTCGTGGCGGATATTGTTATTTTCTCACCTTCACAGATGATTTAAGCAGATATGGGTATATCTACTTAATGAAGCATAAGTCTGAAACATTTGAAAAGTTCAAAGAATTTCAGAGTGAAGTTGAAAATCATCGTAATAAGAAAATAAAGTTTCTACGATCTGATCGTGGAGGAGAATATTTGAGTTACGAGTTTGGTCTACACTTGAAACAATGCGAAATAGTTTCGCAACTCACGCCACCCGGAACACCACAGCGTAATGGTGTGTCCAAACGTCGTAATCGTACTTTACTTGATATGGTGCGATCTATGATGTCTCTTACAGATTTACCGCTATCGTTTTGGGGTTATGCTTTAGAGACGTCCACATTCACATTAAATAGGGCACCATCAAAATCCGTTGAGACGACACCTTATGAACTATGGTTTGGCAAGAAACCAAAGTTGTCGTTTCTTAAAGTTTGGGGCTGCGATGCTTATGTGAAAAAGCTTCAACTTGATAAGCTCGAACCCAAATCGGAGAAATGTGTCTTCATAGGATACCCAAAGGAGACAGTTGGGTACACCTTCTATCACAGATCCGAAGGCAAGACATTCGTTGCTAAGAATGGATCCTTTCTAGAGAAGGAGTTTCTCTCGAAAGAAGTGAGTGGGAGGAAAGTAGAACTTGATGAGGTAACTATACCCGCTCCCTTGTTGGAAAATAGTACATCACAGGAACCGGTTTCTGTGACATCAAAACCAACTAGTGAGGAAGTTGATGATGATGATCATAGAACTTCAGATCAAGTTGCTACAGAACCTCGTAGGTCAAACAGAGTAAGATCCGCACCAGAGTGGTATGGTAATCCTATTCTGGAAGTCATGCTACTAGATCATGATGAACCTACGAACTATGAAGAAGCGATGGTGAGCCCAGATTCCGCAAAATGGCTTGAAGCCATGAAATCTGAGATGGGATCTATGTATGAGAACAAAGTATGGACTTTGGTTGACTTGCCCGATGGTCGGCAAGCAATTGAGAATAAATGGATCTTCAAGAAGAAGACTGACGCTGACGGTAATGTTACTGTCTACAAAGCTCGACTTGTTGCAAAAGGTTTTCGACAAGTTCAAGGGATTGACTACGATGAGACCTTCTCACCCGTAGCGATGCTTAAGTCTGTCCGAATCATGTTAGCAATTGCCGCATTTTATGATTATGAAATTTGGCAAATGGATGTAAAAACTGCATTCCTAAATGGGTTTCATGAGGAAGAGTTGTATATGATGCAACCAGAAGGTTTTATCGATCCAAAGAGAGCTAACAAAGTGTGCAAGCTCCAGCGATCCATTTATGGACTGGTGCAAGCCTCTCGGAGTTGGAATAAACGCTTTGATAGTGTGATCAAAGCATTTGGGTTTATACAGACTTTTGGAGAAGCCTGTATTTACAAGAAAGTGAGTGGGAGCTCTGTAGCATTTCTAATATTATATGTGGATGACATATTATTGATTGGAAATGATATAGAATTTCTGGATAGCATAAAGGGATACTTGAATAAAAGTTTTTCAATGAAAGACCTCGGTGAAGCTGCTTACATATTGGGCATTAAGATCTATAGAGATAGATCAAAACGCTTAATTGGACTGTCACAAAGCACATACCTTGACAAAGTTTTGAAGAAGTTCAAAATGGATCAAGCAAAGAAAGGGTTCTTGCCTGTATTGCAAGGTGTGAAGTTGAGCAAGACTCAATGCCCGACCACTGCAGAAGATAGAGAGAAAATGAAAGATGTTCCCTATGCTTCAGCCATAGGCTCTATCATGTATGCAATGCTGTGTACCAGACCTGATGTGTGCCTTGCTATAAGTTTAGCAGGGAGGTACCAAATCCAGGAGTGGATCACTGGACAACGGTCAAGAACATCCTGAAGTACCTGAAAAGGACTAAGGATATGTTTCTCGTATATGGAGGTGACAAAGAGCTCATCGTAAATGGTTACATTGATGCAAGCTTTGACACTGATCCGGATGATTCTAAATCGCAAACTGGATACATGCTTACATTAAACGGTGGAGCTGTCAGTTGGTGCAGTTCAAAATAAAGCGTCGTGGCGGGATCTACGTGTGAAGCAGAATACATAGCTGCTTCGGAAGCAGCTAATGAAGGAGTCTGGATGAAGGAGTTCATATCTGATCTAGGTGTCATACCTAGTGCATCGGGTCCAATGAAAATCTTTTGTGACAATACTGGAGCGATTGCCTTAGCGAAGGAATCCAGATTTCACAAGAGAACCAAGCACATCAAGAGACACTTCAATTCCATCCGGGATCTAGTCCAGGTGGGAGACATAGAGATTTGCAAGATACATACGGATCTGAATGTTGCAGACCCGTTGACTAAGCCTCTTCCACGAGCAAAACATGATCAGCACCAAGACTCCATGGGTGTTAGAATCATTACTGTGTAATCTAGATTATTGACTCTAGTGCAAGTGGGAGACTGAAGGAAATATGCCCTAGAGGCAATAATAAAGTTATTATTTATTTCCTTATATCATGAAAAATGTTTATTATTCATGCTAGAATTGTATTAATCGGAAACATAATACATGTGTGAATATATAGACAAACAGAGTGTCACTAGTATGCCTCTACTTGACCAGCTTGTTAATCAAAGATGGTTATGTTTCCTAACCATGGACAAAGAGTTGTTATTTGATTAACGGGATCACATCATTAGTTGAATGATCTGATTGACATGACCCATTCTGTTAGCTTAGCACCCGATCATTTAGTATGTTGCTATTGCTTTCTTGATGACTTATACATGTTCCTATGACTATGAGATTATGCAACTCCCGTTTACCAGAGGAACACTTTGTGTGCTACCAAACGTCACAACGTAACTGGGTGATTATAAAGGTGCTCTACAGGTGTCTCCAAAGGTACTTGTTAGGTTGGCGTATTTCGAGATTAGGATTTGTCACTCCCAATGTCGGAGAGGTATCTTTGGGCCCTCTCGGTAATGCACAACACTTAAGCCTTGCAAGCATTGCAACTAATGAGTTAGTTGCGAGATGATGTATTACGGAACGAGTAAAGAGACTTGCCGGTAACGAGATTGAACTAGGTATTGGATACCGACGATCGAATATCGGGCAAGTAACATACCGATGACAAAGGGAACAACGTATGTTGTTATGCGGTCTGACCGATAAAGATCTTCATAGAATATGTAGGAACCAATATGGGCATCCAGGTACCGCTATTGGTTATTGACCGGAGACGTGTCTCGATCATGTCTACATTGTTCTCGAACCGTAGGGTCCGCACGCTTAAAGTTACGATCACAGTTTCTTTATGAGTTTATGTATTTTGATGTACCGAAGGTTGTTCGGAGTCCCGGATGTGATCACGGACATGACGAGGAGTCTCGAAATGGTCGGGACATCAAGATTGATATATTGGACGACTATATTCGGACACCAGAATTGTTCCGGGTGATTTCGAAGAAAACCGGAGTGCCGGGGGGGGGGGGGGGTTACCGGAACCCCCCGGGAGAGTTAATGGGCCACATGGGCCTTGGTGGGAAGAGAGAGGGGCGGCCAGGGTGGGCCATGCGCCCCCTCTCCCTCTGGTCCGAATTGGACTAGGAGGGGGGGCGGCGCCCCCCTTTCCTTCCCCCCTCTCCCCCTTCCTTCCCCCTCCTAGTAGGAGTAGGAAAGGAGGAATCCTACTCCTACTAGGATGAGGATTCCTCCTCCTTGGCGCGCCCCAAGGGGCCGGCCGGCCTCCCCCCTTGCTCCTTTTATACGGGGGCGGGGGGGGGGGCACCCCATAGACAGACAAGTTGATCTTCGTGATCGTTCCTTAGCCGTGTGTGGTGCCCCCCTCCATGATATTACACCTCGGTCATATTGTAGCGGTGCTTAGGCGAAGCCCTGCGACGGTTGAACATCAAGATCGTCACCACGCCGTCGTGCTGACGGAACTCCTCCCCGAAGCTTTGCTGGATCGGAGCCCGGGGTGCGTCATCGAGCTGTACGTGTGTCAAGAACTCGGAGGTGCCGGAGTAACGGTGCTTGGATTGGTTGGACCGGGAAGACGTACGACTACTTCCTCTACGTTGCGTCAACGCTTCCGCTTCGGTCTACGAGGGTACATAGACAACACTCTCCCCTCTCGTTGCTATGCATCACCATGATCTTGCGTGTGCGTAGGAATTTTTTTGAAATTACTACGTTCCCCAACAGTAGCTATGTGTTTGATTTCTCTCTCTCTCTCTCTCTCTCTCTCTCTCTCGTGTTCTTGATTTGGCACAATCTTGATGTACCACGAGCTTTAATATAGTTGGATCATATGATGTTTCTCCCTCTCTATCTGGTTGTGATGAATTGAGTTTTTCCCTTTGAGGTTTCACTATTGTCGGATTGAATACTTTGTTGGATTTGAGAACACTTGATGTATGTCTTGCATATGAATACACGTAGTGACAATGGGGTATTATATTGATTCACTTGATGTATGTTTTGGCACTCAACTTGTGGATTCCCGAGGTGACATTGGGGTAATCTATGCATAGGGGTTGATGCATGTTTTCGTCCTACTTTCTCCGGTAGAAATCTTGGGGTACTCTTTGAAGTTATTTGTGCTGGATTGAATATTATGAATCTGAAGTTGTTTGATGCGTACCGTATAATTGACTCACGGATACTTGTGGTGACCTTGGAGTATCTAGGTGACATTAGAGTTGGTTGATGCGTATCATATGGTGTTATTTTAGTACAAACTCTAGGGCTGTTTGTGACACTTATAGGAATAGCTCAATAGATTAATCGGAAAGGGTAATTTTGAGGTGGTTTCGTACCCTACAAACAATTTCATCTTATGTTCTCCGCCAGATAAGAAGTTTGGAGTGATTCTTTGTCACGCGTTGAGGGATTGTTATATGATTCAATTATGTTAGCACTGTTGAGAGATTGCACTAGTGGAAGTATGAACCCTAGAACTTGTTTTCAAGCATGCAATACCGTTTGTGCTCACTTTTGTTACTTGCCACCTTGCCATTTTTATATTTTTAGATTACAAAAACCTATATCACCTATCCATACTACACTTGTATCACCATCTCTTCGCCGAACTAGTGCACCTATACAATTTTCCATTGTATTTGGTGTGTTGGAGACACACGAGATTTCTTGTATTTGTTGCAGGATTGTTTGAGAGAGACCATCTTCATCCTACGCCTCCCATGGATTGATAAACTTTAGGTCATCCACTTGAGGGAAAATTGCTACTATCCTATAAAACTCTACGTTTGGAGGCCCAACACGAGTCTACAAGAATAAGTTGTGTAGTAGACATCACGGATCACGGAAGACATGGCCTTGTTGAATGGCATGATGGCCTTGAGGAACTTGCGCTTAATCCAACAATCATCTGTATCCTTACTCCCATGATCTTAGAGTGAGACAGCAAGAGTTGTCAACCTCCAGTAGTGCTCACAAGGATCCCCATCTTCATTCATCACAAACTCATTGCCCTCATCAAGTATCACCTCAAAGTTGGAGCGTTGAATGCTCGAGCTTCCCTTGTACAAAGAAACACTGTGTTCCCATGCATCTTTTGCACGAGTGAATGGGCGCAAGTGAGCTAGCTCTTCGGGAGGCACTACGGCTTGAAGGATGAACTAGGCGGAGTGGTTGAATTGATTGTCCACCTCTTCTCTTGGGGTGAGGTTGTTTGGATCATGCGGGTAGAAGCCTTGTTCAACGATTCTCCAAAGATCTGTTAAGCTGTGATTCAAATGAGACTTGATATGAAAAACCCAATTAGGAAAATCATTCTTCACAAGATTAGGAGGAGGACCAAGGTTTTTAATATGAGGTGAGGGGACAGGTCCTCCATAGACCGGGGGAGGGGCAACCGCGGCATGGATGCCCGTCCCATTCTTTCCTTGAGGCATCTTATCTTTGTTACGACTAGTTCCCTCCTTACCGGACTTGGCATGCGACTCCAAGATGGCGGTATTAACCACTTGCAATGAATCAATAGAAAGTTTAAGACCCCCAAGTAATTCCCTAAATAAGGATTTGACCTCGGTCGTCATAGAAGTCCTAAGTGAGGCCATAGCCTCATTTAGGTCTTCTTGAGTGACCGTGGCCACCACATCATCCATGGGAAGACCCTCCCCACTAGACCCGTCATCAACCATACTCTTTAGGCAGTTAAGCCCTTAAAAAGAGACGAGGCTCTGATAGCAATTGAAAGGATCAATATGGTTGACTAGGGGGGGGGGGTGAATAGGCAACTACCAATTTTTAGCTTTTCTTAACAAATTAGGTTTAGCAACAAAATAGGTTGTCTAGATATGCAAATAGGTGAATAACATATATGATGCTAACAACAACAACAACAACAACAACAACACAAGCAAGCAAGGGATACATGATACGTCTCCAACGTATCTATAATTTTTGCTTATTCCATGCTGTTATATTATCATTCTGGGATGTTTTACCATCATTTCATAGCAACTTTATATCATTTTTTGGTACTAACCTACTGACATAGTGCCCAGTGCCAGTTGTTGTTTTTTGCTTGTTTTTTACTTCGCAGAATATCCCTACCAAATGGAGTCCAAACGCACACTACTAGGGAAAACCTTATACACAGAGGATTATTAGTAGCACTTCTTAAAAGGATGCGTTACTGCTAACTAGCAGCAGCGCGGGTAAAGTGCACGCGCTACATGTAATACTTAGCAGTAGCGCGCTCTCACGGCCCAGTGGGCCACATGGCCACCCCGGGTCTAGCTTTAGTAGCAGTGCGGTTTGTATAAATGCGCTACAACTAAAAAATTAGTTGTAGTGCTTGTTTAGCTTCTCGCGCTATTGCTAAAACCACCTTATCCTATACCCCATCCCGCCTGTTTCCTCTTCCTCACCACACTCTCACTCTCACTCCATCTCACTCTCTGGTCACCGTCCCCGTCACCGTCGCCCGCTGCTGCCGCCCGCACGCCACCACCCCCCGTTGTCGCTGTCACCGCCCATTTTAATATTGTTAATTTCAAAATATTTGGTGTTCATCGGTACTAAACATCTTTATTTATAATTGCCAGCTTATTTCTTATCTTCCAAAAATACCCGAAAGGCTGTAGACAGGACATACTATAGGTATGACTCCGAGCTTAATTGTGAGGAGAAATGTTATCTTGTCTCATTCATAGATGATGTTGAGGCCTTTAAAACCAATCACTCTATCCTCCCAAATTTTACTGGATACGTGCTAGTCCATAAATTGCATGATGGTAACTTCATTGCCAAAAACTTGGTAAGATTTTGTTAATGATGGTAACTTTATTGCATACATTCTTCTGAAGTATATAAACTACATTGCTAACTATATATGTTACTATTACGTTTTTCAACAGAGGCTCTCGAAGGAGGTTGTGCCTTACATGCTGTTTACCGAAGGTTATATGCATATGCTTACGACCAACTCCTTCGAAGGCTTACCACACTACATACTCGTTTTCTTCAAATGATGGAAGGCCCAAAATAACAGAATGGAGCAAAGTGATGAATGCGCACACGCAACTAATTGGATACAACATGAATGTGCGCAAGCCACAAGTTGGATATAGGTTTATCTCCATTCTCCATTATGGAGATGGACCAGTTTATCTCTTTTATGGTATTTTACCTATGATAGAGGAGTAGTGATGTCTACTACACAACCTTCTTCTTGTAGATGTTGTTGGGCCTCCAAGTGCATAGGTTTGTAGGACAGTAGCAAATTACCCTATAGTGGATGACCTAAGGTTTATCAATCCGTGGGAGGCGTAGGATGAAGATGGTCTCTCTCAAGCAACCCTGCAACCAAATAACAAAGAGTCTCTTGTGTCCCCAACACACCCAATACAATGGCAAATTGTATAGGTGCACTAGTTTGGCGAAGAGATGGTGATACAAGTGCAATATGGATGGTAGATATAGGTTTTTGTAATCGAAAAATATAAAAACAGCAAGGTAACTAATGATAAAAGTGAGCGAAAACGGTATTGCAATGCTTCGAAACAAGGCCTAGGGTTCATACTTTCACTAGTGCAAATTCTCTCAACAATAATAACATAATTGGATCATATAACTATCCCTCAACATGCAACAAAGAGTCACTCCAAAGTCACTAATAGCGGAGAACAAACGAAGAGATTATTGTTGGGTACGAAACCACCTCAAAGTTATCCTTTCTGATCAATCTATTCAAGAGTCCGTAGTAAAATAACATGAAACTATTCTTTTCGTTCGATCTATCCTGGAGTTCATACTAGAATAACACCTTAAGACACAAATCAACCAAAACCCTAATGTCACCTAGATACTCCAATGTCACCTCAAGTATCTATGGGTATGATTATACGATATGCATCACACAATCTCAGATTCATCTATTCAACCAACACAAAGAACTTCAAAGAGTGCCCCAAAGTTTCTACCGGAGTGTCAAGACGAAAACGTGTGCCAACCCCTATGCATAAGTTCACAAGTTCACTGAACCCGCAGGTTGATCACCAAAACATACATCAAGTAGATCACGTGAATATCCCATTGTCACCACGGATAAGCACATGCAAGATATACATCAAGTGTTCTCAAATCCTTAAAGACTCAATCCGATAAGATAACTTCAAAGGGAAAACTCAATCCATTACGAGAGAGTAGAGGGGGAGAAACATCATAAGATCCAACTATAATAGCAAAGCTCGCGATACATCAAGATCGTGCCAAATCAAGAACACGAGAGAGAGAGAGAGGGAGAGATCAAACACATAGCTACCGGTATATACCCTCAGCCCCGAGGGTGAACTACTCCCTCCTCGTCACGGAGAGCGCCGTGATGATGAAGATGGCCACCGATGATGGGTCCCCCCTCCGACAGGGTGCCGGAACAGGGTCCCGATTGGTTTTTGGTGGCTACAGAGGCTTGCAGCAGCGGAACTCCCAATCTAGGTTATTTTCTGGAAGTTTGGGAATATATAAGAGGTGTTGGCATCGGGAACAAGTCAGGAGGGGTCTCCAAGGCGGCCACGAGGTAGGGGGCGCGCCTAGGGGGTGGAGCGCCCCCTCCACCCTTGTGGTGGCCTCAGGACTCTTCTGGTCCATCTCCGGTGCTCCGTGGGCTTCTTATGGTCCAGAAACAATCTCCATGAAATTTCAGGTCAATTGGACTCCGTTTGGTATTCCTTTTCTGTAAAACTCAAAAACAAGGAAAAAAGCAGAAACTGGCACTGGGCTCTAGGTTAATAGTTTAGTCCCAAAAATCATATAAAACAGCATATAAATGCATATAAAACATCTAAGATGGATACTATAATAGCATGAGTACTTCATAAATTATAGATACGTTGGAGACGTATCAGCATCCCCAAGCTTAATTCCTACTCGTCCTCGAGTAGGTAAATGATAAAAGATGAATGCTAGCAGGTGCACAAGTTTGATCAATGATAATTTCAATCACCTTTTCTAGCATCATTATATGTCATAACAGTAGCTCATCTCATAAAACTTCTCATGATCAAGTAACAAGGTATTCACATGTTAAAGCATAGACCATAAACTTTCTTGAAAACTAACAAACTGCGTTCTCAGTCATCAAACAATTGCAATTCATCTTATTTTCAAGAAGGATCTATGTAAGAGCTTTGATTTAGCAAATCCCACATACTCAACTATCATATAGTCTTCCATGATTGCTACCACTCAAAGCATATTTTTAGAACAAATAGCATCCATCGAACACAGAGAAAGATAGGGGCTTAATGTTTGGCCTCCCAACTTATTTATCTTATAGATAATTGTCAACAATAATAATTCATGATCAAATATATTTGAATGGCCATATATGCTTAGATCTTCCATCACATGATGCTTGCCAACTAAAAAGTAGGTTGGAATGAGAAGGAATACTACTGACTCTTGCACAAAAGTAAAAGATAGGCCCTTCGCAGAGGGAAGCAAGGATTTGCAGAGGTGCCAGAGCTCGAAGCTTTAAAATGGAGATGAAAATAATTTTAAGAGGTATGTTTTCATTGTCAACATAACGACCAAGAGTTCCCAATATCTTCCATACTAGATACATTATAGGCGGTTCCCAAACAGAAAGGTAAAGATTTTACTCCCCCTCCACCAACAATCACACTCCACGGCTTGTCCGAAACAATGGGTGCCGTCCAACTATCAACAATCCCGGGGGAGTTTTGTTTAAATTATTTGCGAGTATGTTTTTGATCTTTTGATCATAGGACCGGCATCCCAGTTACCAACCATTTTCTCGTGAATGACGAGCGGAGTCCACTCATCGTGAGAATAACCCACCTAGCATGGAAGATACTGACAGCCCCTAGTCGCTACATGAGTGATTCGGGCATACAAAACATATTATTATTTGAAGGTTTAGAGTTTGGCACATGCAAATTTACTTGTAACGGCAGGTAAATACCGCATATAGGTAGATATGGTGGGCACTTATGGAATAAACTTGGTTCAAGGAATTTGGATGCACAAGCAGTCTTCCCGCTTAGTACAGATATTTTGGCTAGCAAAGGATTCTAAATAGCAAGCACCACATGTTAGAGGATCCATAACAATATAACTTCTATACAAATATACCCAAGCATAACTAATTATGTTGTCTTCCTTGTCCAACTTCAACTAATTTGCTCAGCTTTGAAAATAATTAATGGGGCTCACCATCATAGAAGATGTCCAAGATAGTATATTTATATGTGAAATCTCTCTTACTTCAGTATTCTTTCATGGATTGTTCAAGTGACCAATACAATGTTTTCTAACCTTCAATAATTTTACCACCTCTACTTCTTATATGTGAAGTCATTATTCCCCATGGGATAAGCATATGAAACATATATAATTTCAGATTTATGATATTCAAATCATTCAACCATTTACTCATAGGATATAAGTGAAGCACACGAGTAAATGACAAACTACTCCAAAAAGATATAAGTGAAGATCAATGAGTAGTTAAATAATTATGTGGCTATGTGAAGACTCTCTCTCATTTAAGAATTTTAGATCTTGGGATATTATTCAAATAACAAGCAAAACAAAATAAAATTACATTTCAAGGATAACACTCATCATGTGAAGAAGCAAAAACTCAGGCTCAACCGATACTAACCGATAATTGTTGAAGAAGAAAGGTGGGATGCCTACCGGCCAGGGCATCCCTAAGCTTAGATGCTTGAGACTTCTTGAAATATTATCTTGGGCAGCCTTGGGCATACCCAAGCTTGAGCTTTTGTGTCTCCTTAATTCCTCTCATATCACGGTTTCCTAAATCTCGAAAGCTTCATCCACACCAAACTCAACAAGAACTCGTGAGATAAGTTAGTATAAACCAATGCAAAAACCTTATTATTTTATACTGTAACAAATCACTAAAATTATTATTCAACATTGCATACTAAATGCCTCTGCATATTTAGTACTCATATCCTCAAATAGAATCATTAAACAAGCAAACATATGCAAACATAACAGCAATCTGCTAAAACAGTACAGTCTGTAAAGAATGCAAGATTCATTATACTTCTCTAACTCCAAACATTATGAAATTCGACCACAATGTAGAAAATTTATCACAGCTTATTATGCAAAAAGTTTCAACATTTTATCATATTCTGGCTTTTCTACGGAATTTTTGCAACAACGATAAACTTTCTGTTTTGAAACTGCAACATGTATACTTGCAAAATAAGCATAGTAAAGGCTATCCTTGACATTTTTATTGAAAATAGAGATGCAAAACATTATTCTAAATAACAGAAAGCAAATACTAACAAAAGAAAATGACACTCCAAGCAAAACACCTATCATGTGGTGAATAAAAATATAGCTCCAAGTAAAGTTACCGATGAACGAAGCTGAAAGAGGGGATGCCATCCGGGGCATCCCCAAGCTAAGGCTCTTGGTTGTCCTTGAATATTACCTTGGGGTGCCTTGGTAATCCCCAAGATTAGGCTCTTGCCACTCCTTATTCCATAGCCCATCGAATCTTTACCCAAAACTTGAAAACTTCACAACACAAAACTCAACAGAAAATCTTATGAGCTCCGTTAGTATAAGAAAATAAAGCCACCACTTAGGTACTGTTGTGAACTCATCTAAATTCATATAGGTGTTATCCATTGTATTCCAACTTCTCTATGGCTCATATCCTCCGATACTACTCATAGATTCATCAAAATAAGCAAACAACATAATGAAAATAGAATCTGTCAAAAACAGAACAGTCTGTAGTAATCTGTGTCATTCGAATACTTCTGTAACTCCAAAAATCCTGAGAAATTAGGAAGTCCTAAGAAATTTGTTTATTAATCATCTTAAAAAAGAATAAACTGAAAAGCATGTTTCTGTGAATTACGAAAATTATTTTCGTGCGTGCAAAAGTTTCTGCTTTTCAGCAAGATCAAATTAACTATCACCGTAGGCTATCCTAAAGGTATTACTTGGCACAAAAACTAATTAAAATACAAAACCACATCTAACCAGAGGCTAGATGATATATTTATTACTAAACAGGAGCAAAAAACAAAGAACAAAAATAAAATTGGCTTGCCTCCCAACAAGTGCTATCATTTAACGCCCCTAGATAGGCATGATGATGACACTGATGCTCACATAAAAGATAAGAATTGAAACATAACGGGAGCATCATGAAGCATATGACTAGCACATTTAAGCATAACCCACTTCCTATGCATAGGGATTTTGTGAGAAAACGACTTATGGCAACAAGAATCAACTTGCATAGGAAGGCAAAACAAGCATGGCTTCAAGATTTTCAACACATAGAGAGGAAACTTGATATTACTGCAATTCCTACAAGCATATGTTCCTCCCTCATAATAATTTTCAGTAGCATCATGAATGAATTCAACAATATAACTATCACATAAAGCATTATTTTCATGATCTACAAGCATAGAAATTTTATTACTCTCCACATAAGCAAAATTCTTCTCATTAATAGTAGTGGGAGCAAACTCAACAAAATAACTATCATGTGAGGCATAATCCAATTGAAAATTAAAATCATGATGACAAGTTTCATGGTTATCATTAATCTTTATAGCATACATGTCGTCACAACAATCATCATAGATAGCAACTGTTCTCATAATCAATTGGAACCTCTTCCGAAATAGTGGATTCATCACTAAATAAAGTCATGACCTCTCCAAATCCACCTTCATAATTATCACAATATGATTCAACACCCTCCAAAATAGTGGGATCATTACTTCCTAAAGTTGACACTCTTCCAAACCCACTTTCATCAATATAATCATCATAAATAGGAGGCATGCTATCATCAAAATAAATTTGCTCATCAAAACTTGGGGGACTAAAAATATCATAAAACATAGCATCCCCAAGCTTGTGGCTTTGCATATCATTAGCATCATGGATATTCAAAGAATTCACACTAACAACATTGCAATCATGCTCATCATTCAAAGATTTAGTGCCAAACATTTTAATGCGTTCTTCCTCTAGCAATTGAGCACAATTATCGGAATCCTTATTTTCACGGAAGACATTAAAAAGATGAAGCATATGTGGCACCCTAAATTCCATTTTTTTGTAGTTTTCTTTTATATACTAAAGTAGTGATAAAACAACAAACTAAAAGATTCAATTGCAAGATCTAAAGATATACCTTCAAGCACTAACCTCCCCAGCAACGGCGCCAGAAAAGAGCTTAATTGACGGGGTGTTAGTGCCGCTTACCTAGCCTCCCCGGCAACAGCGCCAGAAAAGAGCTTAATGTCTGCTACACAACCTTCTTCTTGTAGACGCTGTTGGGCCTCCAAGTGCAGAGGTTTGTAGGACAGTAGCAAATTTCCCTCAAGTGGATGACCTAAGGTTTATCAATCCGTAGGAGGCGTAGGATGAAGATGGTCTCTCTTAAACAACCCTGCAACAAAATAACAAAGAGTCTCTTGTGTACCCGACACAACCAATAAAATGGAAAATTGTATAGGTGCACTATTCGGCGAAGAGATGGTGCTACAAGTGTAATATGGATGGTAGATATAGGTTTTTGTAATCTGAAAATATAAAAACAGCAAGGTAACTAATGATAAAAGTGAGCGAAAACGGTATTGTAATGCTTCGAAACAAGGCCTAGGGTTCATACTTTCACTAGTGCAAGTTCTCTCAACAATAATAACATAATTGGATCATATAACTATCCCTCAAAATGCAACAAAGAGTCACTCCAAAGTCAGTAATAGCGGAGAACAAATGAAGAGATTATTGTAGGGTACGACACCACCTCAAAGTTATCCTTTCTTATCGATCTATTCAAGAGTCCGTAGTAAAATAACACGAAGCTATTCTTTCCGTTCAATCTATCCTAGAGTTCATACTAGAATAACACCTTAAGACACAAATCAACCAAAACCCTAATGTCACCTAGATACTCGAGTGTCACCTCAAGTATCCGTGGGTATGATTATACGATATGCATCACACAATCTCAGATTCATCTATTCAACCAACACAAAGAACTTCAAAGAGTACCCCAAAGTTTCTACTGGAGTGTCAAGACGAAAACGTGTGCCAAACCCTATGCATAAGTTCACAAGGTCACTGAACCCGCATGTTGATCACCAAAACATACATCAAGTCGATCACGTGAATATCCCATTGTCACCACCGATAAGCACATGCAAGATATACATCAAGTGTTCTCAAATCCTTAAAGACTCAATCCGATAAGATAACTTCAAAGGGAAAACTCAATCCATTACAAGAGAGTAGAGGGGGAGAAAGATCATAAGATCCAACTATAATAGCAAAGCTCGCGATACATCAAGATCGTGCCAAATCAAGAACACGGGAGAGAGAGATCAAACACATAGCTACTGGTACATACCCTCAGGCCTCAGCCCCGAGGGTGAACTACTCCCTCCTCATCATGGAGAGCACTGTGATGATGAAGATGGCCACCAGTGATGGATCCCCCCTTTGGCAGGGTGCCGGAATTGGGTCCCGGTTAGTTTTTGGTGGCTACAGAGGCTTGCGGCGGCGGAACTCCCGATCTAGGTTATTTTTTGGAAGTTTGGGAATATATAAGAGGTGTTGGCGTAGGGAACAAGTCAGAGGGGTCTCTAAGGTGGCCACGAGGTAGGGGCGTGCCTAGGGGGTGGGGCGCGCCCTCCACCCTCGTGGTGGCTGAGGGAGTCCTGGATTAGGGGGTATCCGGACAGCCGGACTATATACATCGTCCGGACTATTGGAGCGTGAAGGTACAAGACTCAAGACTCCGTCCCGTGTCCGGATGGGACTCTCCTTTGCGTGGAAGGCAAGCTTGGCAATCCAGATATTATATTTCCTTCCTTGTAACCGACTCCGTGTAAACCCTAGCCCTCTCCGGTGTCTATATAAACCGGAGAGGTTGGTCCTTAGAAGGCCGATCACAGCTACAATCATAATCATCATAGGCTAGCTTCTAGGGTTTAGCCTCTACGATCTCGTGGTAGATCTACTCTTGTACTACTCATATCGTCAATATTAATCAAGCAGGAAGTAGGGTTTTACCTCCGTCGAGAGGGCCCAAACCTGGGTAAACATTGTGTCCCTTGCTTCCTGTTGCCATCAGCCTTAGATGCACAGATCGGGACCCCCTACCCGAGATCTGCCGGTTTTGACACCGACATTGGTGCTTTCATTGAGAGTTCCTCTGTGTCGTCGCTGCAAGGCTTGATGGCTCCTTCAATCATCATCAACGACACGGTCCAGGGTGAAACTTTTCTCCCCGGACAGATCTTTGTGTTCGGCGGCTTTGCACTGCGGGCTAATTTGCTTGGCCATCTAGAGCAGATCAACAGCTTCGCCCTGGCCACCAGATCAGGTTCGGAAACCTAAACTACACGGCGGACATTCGCGGAGACTTGATCTTCGACCGATTCGGGCCTGTGCCAGGAGCACCGGATAGTCGCGATGAGCACGGCTTAAACCTGTTGTCGGACAATGCTCAGGATATCACCTCGGCAGTAGCCCCGGACCTAAATCTGGAGCAGGCTGCACTGCCTAAAGACGGAGGGATGGACCCCACCCTGTAGGCCGTACACTCATCAGCGGTGGAGCCAAACACAGGTCTCACCTCTGTGGAAGCCTGTGACTCCGGACCCCCAGACTCTTATCCGGTCGTCGGTTCCAGTCCGCGCGCTCCCGAGCCCGCCGAGCCTGGTTGGGCTCCGGTAATGGAGTTTACCACTGCGGATATCTTCTAGCACTCGCCCTTTGGCGACATGCTGAACTCATTAAAGTCTCTCTCTTTGTCAGGAGGCTCTTGGCCGAACTATGTCCTGCTCGAGTGGGAAGCAGGCGACGAAGGAATTCACTGCCCACCCACCACCCACTTCATTGCCACGGTCGATGATCTAACCAACGTGCTTGACTTCGACTCCGAAGACATCGACGGTATGGACGACGATGCAGAAGAAGTACAGGAACCACCACTCACAGGGCGGTGGACAACCACCTCCTCATACGATATATATATGGTGGACACTCCGAAGGAAACCAATGGTGATGAGGCAACGGAGGATAACCCCTCAGGGAGAAAAACAAAGCATGGGCGTTGTCGGCGCCGCTCCAAGCCCCGCCACATCAATACCGGCCCAGGAGACGAAAACAATCCGGATGGTGCTGAAGAGGAATACAACCCTGATCAGCCCGCCTTCGAGTAGGCCGAGCAGGAGGATGAGCAGGTCAGCCCAGACGAACAAGCGACGGACGGATATCCAGAGGAGGACAACTACATGCCCCCCCTCTGAAGATGAGATTAACCTCGGCGACGACGAGTTCAGCGTGCCTGAGGATCCCGTGGAGCAGGAGTGCTTCAAGCGTAGGCTTATGGCCACTGCGAGGAGCCTGAAAAAGAAGCAGCAGCAACTCCAAGCTGATTAAGACCTGCTCACAGATAGGTGGACTGAGGTCCTGGCAGCCGAGGAATACGGACTCGAGCGCCACACGGCTGACCGGCCACCCCGCGGCCGGGATAAAATGACATATCAGACCGAATACCAGCCCGCACCCCCACGCCAATACACTACGGCCCGGGGCAACAGGCAAGACCTGCAAGATATACTAGAAAACAAAGCAGGACAGCCAAGATTAATTTACGGATCGCGGGGGCGTGCCCCAGCACGCGACGATGACCGCTGCGATGGATACACCATAAACAAGTCCGGCCGGGCCGAACACAGCCACCCAGACCAATTCGAACTGCGTAGCCACAGAGCCCGCAATTCGGTATGTTACTTGCCCGAGATTTGATCGTCGGTATCCAATACCTAGTTCAATCTCGTTACCGGCAAGTCTCTTTACTCGTTCTGTAATACATCATCTCGCAACTAACTCATTAGTTGCAAAGCTTGCAAGGCTTAAGTGATGTGCATTATCGAGAGGGCCCAGAGATACCTCTCCGACATTCAGAGTGACAAATCCTAATCTCGAAATACGCCAACCCAACAAGTACCTTTGGAGACACCTGTAGAGCACCTTTATAATCACCCGGTTATGTTGTGACGTTTGGTAGCACACAAAGTGTTCCTCCGGTAAACAGGAGTTGCATAATCTCATAGTCATAGGAACATGTATAAGTCATGAAGAAAGAAATAGCAACATACTAAACGATCGGGTGCTAAGCTAACGGAATGGGTCATGTTAATCAGATCATTCAACTAATGATGTGATCTCGTTAATCAAATAACAATTCTTTGTCCATGGTTAGTAAATATAACCATCTTTGATTAACAAGCTAGTCAAGTAGAGGCATACTAGTGACACTCTGTTTGTCTATATATTCACACATGTATTATGTTTCCGGTTAATACAATTCTAGCATGAATAATAAACATTTATCATGATATAAGGAAATAAATAATAACTTTATTATTGCCTCTAGGGCATATTTCCTTCAGTCTCCCACTTGCACTAGAGTCAATAATCTAGATTACACAGTAATGATTCTAACATCCATGGAGTCTTGGTGCTGATCATGTTTTGCTCGTGGAAGAGGCTTAGTCAACGGGTCTGTAACATTCAGATCCGTATGTATCTTGCAAATCTCTATGTCTCCCACCTGGACTAGATCCTGGATGGAATTGAAGCGTCTCTTGATGTGCTTGGTTCTCTTGTGAAATCTGGATTCCTTCGTTAAGGCAATCGCTCCAGTATTGTCACAAAAGATTTTCATTGGACCCAATGCACTAGGTATGACACCTAGATCGGATATGAACTCCTTCATCCAGACTCCTTCATTGGCTGCTTCCGAAGCAGCTATGTATTCTGCTTCACACGTAGATCCCGCCACGACGCTTTGTTTTGAACTGCACCAACTGACAGCTCCACCGTTTAATGTAAACACGTATTCGATTTGCGATTTAGAATCGTCCGGATCAGTGTCAAAGCTTGCATCAACGTAACCATTTACGATGAGCTCTTTGTCACCTCCATATACGAGAAACATATCCTTAGTCCTTTTCAGGTACTTCAGGATGTTCTTGACCGCTGTCCAGTGATCCACTCCTGGATTACTTTGGTACCTCCCTGCTAAACTTATAGCAAGGCACACATCAGGTCTCGTACACAGCATTGCATACATGATAGAGCCTATAGCTGAAGCATAGGGAACATCTTTCATTTTCTCTCTATCTTCTGCAGTGGTCGGGAATTGAGTCTTACTCAACTTCACACCTTGCAATACAGGCAAGAACCCTTTCTTTGCTTGATCCATTTTGAACTTCTTCAAAACTTTGTCAAGGTATGTGCTTTGTGAAAGTCCAATTAAGCGTCTTGATCTATCTCTATAGATCTTAATGCCCAATATGTAAGCAGCTTCACCGAGGTCTTTCATTGAATTTTTTTAATTCAAGTATCCCTTTATGCTATCCAGAAATTCTATATCATTCCAATCAATAATATGTCATCCACATATAATATTAGAAATGCTACAGAGCTTCCACTCACTTTCTTGTAAATACAGGCTTCTCCAAAAGTCTGTATAAACCCAAATGCTTTGATCACACTATCAAAGCGTTTATTCCAACTCCGAGAGGCTTGCACCAGTCCATAAATGGATCGCTGGAGCTTGCACACTTTGTTAGCTCCCTTTGGATCGATAAAACCTTCTGGTTGCATCATATACAACTCTTCCTCCAGAAACCCATTCAGGAATGCAGTTTTTACATCCATTTGCCAAATTTCATAATCATAAAATGCGTCAATTGCTAACATGATTCGGACAGACTTAAGCATCGCTACGGGTGAGAAGGTCTCATCATAGTCAATCCCTTGAACTTGTCGAAAACCTTTTGCAACAAGTCGAGCTTTGTAGACAGTAACATTACCGTCAGCATCAGTCTTCTTCTTGAAGATCCATTTATTCTCAATTGCTCGCCAACCATCGGGCAAGTCAACCAAAGTCCATACTTTGTTCTCATACATGGATCCCATCTCAGATTTCATGGCTTCAAGCCATTTTGCGGAATCTGGGCTCACCATCGCTTCTTCATAGTTCGTAGGTTCATCATGATCTAGTAGCATGACTTCCAGAATAGGATTACCGTACCACTCAGGTGCGGATCTAACTCTGTTTGACCTACGAGGTTCTGTAGTAACTTGATCTGAAGTTCTATGATCATCATCATCAACTTCCTCACCAGTTGGTTTTGACGTCACAGAAACTGGTTCCTGTGATGTACTATTTTCCAACAAGGGAGTAGGTATAGTTACCTCATCAAGTTCTACTTTCCTCCCACTCACTTCTTTCGAGAGAAACTCCTTCTCTAGAAAGGATCCATTCTTAGCAACGAATGTCTTGCCTTCGGATCTGTGATAGAAGGTGTACCCAACTGTCTCCTTTGGGTATCCTATGAAGACACATTTCTCTGATTTGGGTTCGAGCTTATCAGGTTGAAGCTTTTTCACATAAGCATCGCAGCCCCAGACTTTAAGAAACGACAACTTTGGTTTCTTGCCAAACCATAGTTCATAAGCTGTCGTCTCAACAGATTTTGATGGTGCCCTATTTAATGTGAATGTGGCCGTCTCTAAAGCATAACCCCCAAACGATAGTGGTAAATCTGTAAGAGACATCATAGATCGCACCATATCAAGTAAAGTATGATTACGACGTTCGAACACACCATTACGCTGTGGTGTTCCGGGTGGCGTGAGTTGCGAAACTATTCCGCATTGTTTCAAGTGTAGACTAAACTCGTAACTGAAATATTCTCCTCCACGATCAGATCGTAGAAACTTTATTTTCTTATTACGATGATTTTCGACTTCACTCTGAAATTCTTTGAACTTTTCAAATGTTTCAGACTTATGCTTCATTAAGTAGATATACCCATCTGCTTAACTCATCTGTGAAGGTGAGAAAATAACGATATCCGCCACGAGCCTCAACATTCATTGGACCACATACATCTGTATGTATGATTTCCAACAAATCTATTGCTCTCTCCATAGTACCGGAGAACGGCGTTTTAGTCATCTTGCCCATGAGGCACGGTTCGCAAGTACCAAGTGATTCATAATCAAGTGGTTCCAAAAGTCCATCAATATGGAGTTTCTTCATGCGCTTTACACCGATATGACCTAAACGGCAGTTGGGTACACCTTCTATCACAGATCCGAAGGCAAGACATTCGTTGCTAATAATGGATCCTTTCTAGAGAAGGAGTTTCTCTCGAAAGAAGTGAGTGGGAGGAAAGTAGAACTTGATGAGGTAACTGTACCTGCTCCCTTGTTGGAAAATAGTACATCACAGGAACTGGTTTCTGTAATGTCAAAACCAACTAGTGAGGAAGTTGATGATGATGATCATAGAACTTCAGATCAAGTTACTACAGAACCTCGTAGGTCAAACAGAGTAAGATCCGCACCTGAGTGGTACGGTAATCCTATTCTGGAAGTCATGCTACTAGATCATGATGAACCTACGAACTATGAAGAAGCGATGGTGAGCCCAGATTCCGCAAAATGGCTTGAAGCCATGAAATCTGAGATGGGATCCATGTATGAGAACAAAGTATGGACTTTGGTTGACTTGCCCGATGGTTGGCAAGCAATTGAGAATAAATGGATCTTCAAGAAGCGATCAGATCGCAGCAACTTTATTTTCTTGTTACGATGATTTTCAACTTCACTCTGAAATTCTTTGAACCTTTCAAATGTTTCAGACTTATGCTTCATTAAGTAGATATACCCATATCTGCTTAAATCATCCGTGAAGGTGAGGAAATAACGATATCCGCCACGAGCCTCAACATTCATCGGACCACATACATTTGTATGTATGATTTCCAACAAATCTGTTGCTCTCTCCATAGTACCGGAGAACGGCGTTTTAGTCATCTTGCCCATGAGGCACGGTTCGCAAGTACCAAGTGATTCATAATCAAGTGGTTCCAAAAGTCCATCAGTATGGAGTTTCTTCATGCGCTTTACATCGATATGACCTAAATGGCAGTGCCACAAATAAGTTGCACTATCATTATCAACTCTGCATCTTTTGGCTTCAACATTATGAATATGTGTATCACTACTATCGAGATTCATCAAAAATAGACCACTCTTCAAGGGTGCATGACCATAAGAGATATTACTCATATAAATAGAACAACCATTATTCTCTGATTTAAATGAATAACCGTCTCGCATCAAACAAGATCCAGATAAAATGTTCATGCTCAACGCTGGCACCAAACAACAATTATTTAGGTCTAATACTAATCCCGAAGGTAGATGTAGAGGTAGCATGCCGATCGCGATCACATCGACTTTGGAACCATTTCCCACGCGCATCGTCACCTCGTCCTTTGCTAGTGTTCGCTTAATCCGTAGTCCCTGTTTCGAGTTGCAAATATTAGCAACAGAACCAGTATCAAATACCGAGGTGCTACTGCGAGCTCTAGTAAGGTACACATCAATAACATGTATATCACATATACCTTTGTTCACCTTGCCATCCTTCTTATCCGCCAAATACTTGGGGCAGTTCCGCTTCCAGTGACCAGTCTGCTTGCAGTAGAAGCACTCAGTTTCAGGCTTAGGTCCAGACTTGGGTTTCTTCTCCTGAGCAGCAACTTGCTTGCTGTTCTTCTTGAAGTTCCCCTTCTTCTTCCCTTTGCCCTTTTCTTGAAACTAGTGGTCTTGTTGACCATCAACACTTGATGCTCCTTCTTGATTTCAACCTCCACAGCCTTTAGCATTGCGAAGAGCTCGGGAATTGTCTTATCCATCCCTTGCATATTATAGTTCATCACGAAGCTCTTGTAGCTTGGTGGAAGTGATTGGAGAATTCTGTCAATGACGCTATCATCCGGAAGAGTAACTCCCAGTTGAATCAAGTGATTACAATACCCAGACATCTTGAGTATATGCTCACTAACAGAACTATTCTCCTCCATCTTGCAGCTATAGAACTTATTGGAGACTTCATATCTCTCAATCCGGGCATTCTTCTGGAATATTAACTTCAACTCCTGGAACATCTCATATGCTCCATGACGTTCAAAACATCGTTGAAGTCTCGGTTCTAAGCCGTAAAGCATGACACATTGAACTATCGAGTAGTCATCAGCTTTGCTCTGCCAGACGTTCTTAATGTCGTCAGTTGCATCAGCAGGAGGCCTGGCACCCAGCGGTGCTTCCAGGATGTAACTTTTTTGTGCAGCAATGAGGATAATCCTCAAGTTATGGACCCATTCCGCGTAGTTTCTACCATCATCTTTCAACTTTGCTTTCTCAAGGAACACATTAAAATTCATCGGAACAACAACACGGGCAATCTATCTACAATCAACATAGACAAGCAAGATACTATCAGGTACTAAGTTCATGATAAATTTAAGTTCAATTAATCATATTACTTAAGAACTCCCACTTAGATAGACATCCCTCTAATCCTCTATGTGATCACGTGATCCAAATTCAACTAAACCATAACCGATCATCATGTGAAATGGATTAGTTTTCAATGGTGAACATCTTATGTTGATCATATCTACTATATGATTCACGCTCGACCTTTCGGTCTCCATGTTCCGAGGCCATATCTGCATATGCTAGGCTCGTCAAGTTTAACCCGAGTATTCTGCGTGTGCAAAACTGGCTTGCACCCGTTGTAGATGGACGTAGAGCTTATCACACCCGATCATCACGTGGTGTCTGGGCACGACGAACTTTGGCAACGGTGCATACTCAGGGAGAACACTTCTTGATAATTGGTGAGGGATCATCTTAAAATGCTACCGTCAATCAAAGCAAGATAAGATGCATAAAAGATAAACATCACATGCAATCAATATAAGTGATATGATATGGCCATCATCATCTTTTGCTTGTGATCTCCATCTTTGAAGCACCGTCATGATCACCATTGTCACCGGCGCGACACCTTGATCTCCATCGTAGCATCATTGTCGTCTTGCCAATCTTATGCTTCTACGACTATCGCTACAGCTTAGTGATAAAGTAAAGCATTACAGGGCGATTGCATTGCATACAATAAAGCGACAACCATATGGCTCCTGCCAGTTGCCGATAACTCGGTTACAAAAGATGATGATCTCATACAATAAAATATAGCATCATGTCTTGACCATATCACATCATAACATGCCCTGCAAAAACAAGTTAGACGTCCTCTACTTTGTTGTTGCAAGTTTTACGTGGCTGCTACGGGCTTAAGTAAGAACCAATCTTACCTACGCATCAAAACCACAACGATAGTTTGTCAAGTTGGTGCTGTTTTAACCTTCGCAAGGACCGGGCATAGCCACCCTCGGTTCAACTAAAGTTGGAGAAACTGACACCCGCTAGTCACCTGTGTGCAAAGCACGGCGGTAAAACCAGTCTCGCGTAAGCGTACGCGTAATGTCGGTCCGGGCCTCTTCATCCAACAATACCGCCGAACCAAAGTATGACATGCTGGTAAGCAGTATGACTCATATCGCCCACAACTCACTTGTGTTCTACTCGTGCATATAACATCAAACCATAAAACCTAGGCTCGGATGCCACTGTTGGGGAACGTAGTAATTTCAAAAAAATTGCTACGCACACGCAAGATCATGGTGATGCATAGCAACGAGAGGGGAGAGTGTTGTCTACGTACCCTCGAAGCGGAAGCGTTGACACAACGTAGAGGAAGTAGTCGTATGTCTTCCCGGTTCAACCGATCCAAGCACCGTTATTCCGGCACCTCCGAGTTCTTGACACACGTACAGTGCGATGACGCACCCCGGCCTCCGATCCAGCAAAGCTTCGGGGAGGAGTTCCGTCAGCACGACGGCGTGGTGATGATCTTGATGTTCAACCGTCGCAGGGCTTCGCCTAAGCACCGCTACAATATGACCGAGGTGTAATATCATGGAGGGGGGCACCGCACACGGCTAAGGAATGATCACGAAGATCAACTTGTGTCTATGGGGTGCCCCCCGCCCCCGTATATAAAGGAGCCAAGGGGAGGGGGCGGCCGGCCAAGGAGGGGCGTGCCAGGGGGGAGTCCTACTCCCACCGGGAGTAGGACTCCCTTTCTTTCCTAGTTGGAGAAGGAGAAGGGGGGAAAGAGGAGGAAGAGGGGAAGGAAAGGGGGGGCGCCGCCCCCCTTCCCTTATCCTATTCGGACTAGGAAGGGGAGGGGCGTGCGGCCACCTCCTGCCTCCTTCTCTCTTCTCCCTCAAGGCCCATGTAGGCCCAATAACCCCCCGGGGGGTTCCGGTAACCCCCCGGTACTCCGGTAAAATGCCGATTTCACCCGGAAGGATTCCGATGTCCAAATATAGGCTTCCAATATATCGATCTTTATGTCTTGACCATTTCGAGACTCCTCGTCATTTTCGTGATCACATCCGGAACTCCGAACAACCTTCGGTACATCAAAATACATAAACTCATAAAGAAACTGTCATCGTAACTTTAATCGTGCGGACCCTACGGTTCGAGAACAATGTAGACATGACCGAGACATGTCTCCGGTCAATAACCAATAGCGGGACCTGGATGCCCATATTGGTTCCTACATATTCTACGAGGATCTTTATCGGTCAGACCGCATAACAACATACGTTGTTCCCTTTGTCATCGGTATGTTACTTGCCCGAGATTCGATCGTCGGTATCCAATACCTAGTTCAATCTCGTTACCGGCAAGTCTCTTTACTCGTTCCGTAATACATAATCTCGCAACTAACTCATTAGTTGCAATGCTTGCAAGGCTTAAGTGATGTGCATTACCGAGAGGGCCCAGAGATACCTCTCCGACATTCGGAGTGACAAATCCTAATCTCGAAATACGCCAACCCAACAAGTACCTTTGGAGACACCTGTAGAGCACCTTTATGATCACCCAGTTACGTTGTGACGTTTGGTAGCACACAAAGTGTTCCTCCGGTAAACGGGAGTTGCATAATCTCATAGTCATAGGAACATGTATAAGTCATGAAGAAAGCAATAGCAACATACTAAACGATCGGGTGCTAAGCTAACGGAATGGGTCATGTTAATCAGATCAGTCAACTAATGATGTGATCTCGTTAATCAAATAACAACTCTTTGTCCATGGTTAGGAAACATAACCATCTTTGATTAACAAGCTAGTCAAGTAGAGGCATGCTAGAGACACTCTGTTTGTCTATATATTCACACATGTATTATGTTTCCGGTTAATACAATTCTAGCATGAATAATAAACATTTATCATGATATAAGGAAATAAATAATAACTTTATTATTGCCTCTAGGGCATATTTCCTTCAGTTACCACGCCCTGCTCGGACGAACCGCATTCGCTAGATTCAATGCGGTACCACACTATGCATACCTCAAGCTCAAGATGCCAGGACCGCGCGGTGTCATAACAGTCAACGGAAACATGGACCGCTCTCTCCGAACAGAAGAGCATACCACAGCCCTTGCAGCGGAAGTACAATGCGGCCTCCTCCGACAAACC
Organism: Triticum timopheevii; assembly: GCA_963921465.1. NCBI lineage: Eukaryota > Viridiplantae > Streptophyta > Magnoliopsida > Poales > Poaceae > Triticum > Triticum timopheevii. Next base: position 417,456,336 of record OY997266.1, on the reverse strand, counting down.
ATAAATCCGGCGACAGCAACTTCGAGCACCGTCAAGCGAGTCAGGAGCACCCCGCAACAGGATCATCAGGCACGCAAGAGCGCGACTAGCAGTCCGGCCTCAGCTCAAGCCCCATCAAAGCAGAATTCGTGCCACGCGTACACAATTACGCACTCAAAATACCATGGGCATAGGCGGAGGCATAGCAATGAATCAGTCAACAATGCGGTATCATTGCAACATACCTTCATAACCTTCCCTGTTTATCTTTCAGGACATTGCTTTAGGGCAGCCTCTTCAGAAGAGCCGGATTGACGGACTTGCATAGGAGAGAAAACCAAGGAGGCAATAGGCTTTGCACATAAAAGGAAATACCCAGGTGGAATCTGTTCACGATCGTTATACCTTTTTTATATACCTACATGCAGCCTGCCCTTGGATAGGACATGTTAAATAGTCCTATTTACTTCCGCCTAAACGCACCCATTGTAAACATATGCTTAAACATACTATTCATCAATGGGAGATCATACATAGCGTCAGCTTATTACTATCATTTGAGCATTTTTTCTTGCAAATGTTTATTTAATATTGCTTCCGTACATCTTGGTACGATCATCTTTGCCAGGGGCTTCTTATGGCACCTCATAATACGGCAGAACAAGTCCGAACACTTTCAACAGTGCGGCACCCCGAACTTATAGCACTATATGCATCAGCTCCGAATCACGTCTCGGGTCAATAGTTGGGTTTGCCCGGCTCCCTTGTTTTGGTACCTTATGTTCCGTTATATTGGCTAAGGTAGCGTAGGGAGAACTACCGCGACTGTGTCCCGGTTCTTCCGGACGAGCACCTTAGTAGAGAAAGCCAAAAACAGACCGACATGTGTGGCGAGAGCTCGTCGCTGTTCGAGAGGTCTCAAAATCCTTAAAGATTTTTCCGCTTTAGGCGAGGAATCGGCATCGTCCGATTTAGGCATATATAGCGCCCCAATTCGGCCCTTCAAATTCTAGGGGCTTCGCCGAAATTTAAAATTATAGACTTCTATGGCTAAGTGAAAGTTATAAAGCCGCATAGTCTGATTGCCTTGTTCGCTGCACCAGATACCTCCTTAAGGGACCGGAAATTTGGATAAAGAGTATCCGGTTTTCCAGGAACACCCCGGTACTAGTTACACGGGGGCGGAAGCCGACGACTGGCCTACTTTCAGAATTCTATAAATAGCCACACAGAAGGTAATATTTTAAATCAAACAGTGCTACATAGCACAAGTAACTTCGTCCTTAAATTACAATAGCGATAGAGGTACATTTAGTCAAAGATCTTGTCCTTGGTACATTCATCGGCCACGAGATGAGCGCCCTTCATAACGCCATCATAATACTTCTCGGGATAGCGACGCGCCTTGCCCTCCGGCGGCCCGTCCTTCACCAGCTTCTCCGCATCCAGCTTGCCCCAATGCACCTTCGCGCGGGCAAAGGCCCGGTGGGCACCCTCAATGCAAACGGATCGCTTGATAACTTCAAGCCGCGGACAGGCATTCACCATCCGCTTGATCAGGCCAAAGTAGCTAGTGGGCAGGGAATCACCAGGCCGCCCTGTGGAATCTTTCATAGCCACTTCGGCCGCCCTGTGGAGTTTGACCAACTGCTTCAGTTGATCACTCAGAGGCATTGGGTGTTCGGCCCCAGCATACTAGGACCAGAACGGCTTCTCCGTGGAGCTCCCCTCCTCGGCACGGTAGAACTCCGCGGCGTCTGAGACACTGCATGGCAGATCTGCGAATGCCCCTGGAGAGCTCCGAATTCGGGTAAGTAAAAGAAACGCCTCCTCCACATGTTTGCTTTGCATAAAGAATGTCTTACCCGCCGCTATCTTCTTGGCTGCCTGGATTTCTTGCTGTGCCTTGTCGGCTTCGGCCTTGGCGTCTCTCATACTCGGAAGGGCCTTCGCAAGCTCGGCCTCTTTCATCTTCAGATCATGCTCCACGGACTCAAACTTCTTGCCGAGGTCCCGGAGCTCTTGCTGTACCTCGCCCACTCTAGCATCTTGCTTTTCGCGCTCCTTGCATGCCAAGGCGCCTTGTCTTCGGCCTCGGATAGCGCTTTCTTCAGGGACGCCACTTCGATGGTGGCCCCTGTTACACAGTCACGACGCTTCGTCGTTAGACTAACCAGTTTTATCTATCCTTCATTGTATGAGAACGGGGAATCACTCACCTTTGTTCTCTTCAAGCTGCCTCTTCGTGAGGTCTAGCTCTCCCTGCTCCTGTTCCAGGTCCCGCTTTAGTCTGGCGACCTCGGCTGTGCAGACAGCAGCGGCAAGCAGCACAACCTGCTTGTTCACATGCACACTTATTATTAGACTCCTGCGGATTATAATTGACCCTCCGTTTGGCTTTTCTTTCCAAACACCAGATAGAGTTTCAGGGGCTACTACCTATCGGGTGGTAATTTCACACATTTTTATTACTTACCTCAAAGCCTGTCAGGAGGCTGGTGCAAGCTTCGGTTAGTCCGCTCTTCGCGGACAAAACCTTCTGAATCACCGCACTCATAAGAGTACGGTGCTCTTCATCCATGGAAGCGCCGCGAAGCGCTTCCAGTAGATAATCTGACACCTCGGGCGTAACGAAAGTCCTCGGCATGGACGGCTCGCCCTCCCTAATGAGGGGCTGCTCGCCTGAGTCCGGAACCGTTGGAGGTTCCGGAACAGTGTTCGGCTGAGAACCCGGTTTACTGCGGCTCTTATCGACACGATCCGTGGGGATCTTGAACCTAGCGTGTCCGACATCTGGAATTCTGCCTTGGGGCGCCTCTAGAGTCACCTCCCCCCGCTCTGGGAGCCTTCGGGACAACACCTCCATGTCATCCGTGGGCTGAGGAGTAGTGGCTGTCGGGAGCGAGTTCATCGCTGAATCGCTCAGGGACCCATCCGAAGATGATACCTCGGGATGAAACCTGGCCGGACTGCATATATGTTCGGCGTTATAAAAAGACCATGAAGTAAAATCACGATAGAGTGCGGATACTTACGATCGCGCTAGGGGCTTCCCCCTGGGCAGCCACCCCTCCTTGCTATGGGTGGCCGTGGCGGAGTAGTCCGGAAGGCACACCTTTCCCTTCTTGGACATCCCAGCCTCCTCCTCCGGGGCGGCTTTCCTCTTTTTCTCCTCCCCGGTGCGGGGAGGTAGAGTTTCTTCTTGCTTCCCCCCGCCTTCGCGGGAGGAATCTGCCTCGTCGTCGTCGGACGACGAGGGTATGATGGCCTTGCGCTGGGGGCCTTTCCCGCCCCCCTGGTCCGCCTTCTCAGGCCCCTCATCCTCTCCGGATGGGGTGGCCCCTTCTTCTTCTTCCTCCCCTTCGGGGCGGAGTGTGCCTTGTCGTCTTCGAACGAGGCTTCCGGCACAACCTTACACCGGAGACCCTTCCTGGTCCCCGGGGCCTTCTTTTCGGCCTTCTTCTCCGGTGCCTTGTAGGGCGCCGGGACTAGCATCTCCGTCAGGAGAGCATCAGCTGGACCTCCTGGTAGCGGAGCCGGATAGTCAATCCGCTCCGCTGTCTCCACATAATCCTGATTAAATATGCACAATTACTTAAGACTTCCCCACAAATATACTGGGAAGAGCTGAATCCGGTGGTAGTCAGAAAACTCACCGGACTAGGAGGCCGCGCGGCGTGAAGTCCACGGTCCTCGGATGTGGGAGGAGGTACTTCGGAGGCCTTGAACAGCGCCTTCCATGCGTCTTTATGCGTCATGCCGTAGAGCCTCCAAAGCGTCTGGTGTCCCGTCGGGACGAACTCCCACAAATTGAATGCCCGCCTTTGGCACGGCAGAATCCGGCGAACGAGCATGACCTGGATCACATTGACAAGCTTGATGTTCTTGTCCTTCATGCTCTTGATGCAGTTTTGGAGTCCGGTCAGCTCTGTAGGTTCGCCCCAGGACATGCCCTTCTTTTCCCAGGAGGTGAGCCGCATGGGGGTTCCGGATCGGAACTCACGGGCCGCTGCCCAGTTGGCACCGCGCGGCTCGGTGATGTAGAACCACCCCGATTGCCACCCTTTCATGGTCCCCGCGAAGGAGCCGTCAAGCCAGGTGACGTTAGGCATCTTGCCCACCATGGCCCCTCCGCACTCCGCTTGCTGGCCACTCATGATCTTCGGCTTCACGCAGAAGATTTGCAGCCACAGGCCGAAGTGAGGCCTGATGCGGCGGAAGGCCTCGCATATGGCGATGAACGCCGAGATGTTGAGGACGAAATTTGGGGCTAGATCATGGAAATCTAGCCCATAGTAGAACATGAGCCCGCGTACGAAGGGATGAAGTGGAAATCCCAGTCCACGGATGAAGTGGGCGACAAACACGACCCGCTCGTGAGGTTCCGGGGTTGGAATGGCCTGCCCTTTATCCGGCAGCCGGTGCGCGATGTCTCCGGCCAAGTATCTAGCCGCCCGAAGATTCGTGATATGCTTCTCTTTCACGGTGGAAGCCACCCACTTGCCTCCTGCTCCGAACATGTTTAGCTATGTGGAGAAGATTTGGGCTAGGACACTGGAGCTCGAGGAGGCAAGGGTGAGCAAAGGAGGAAGAAAGCGTGGGTAAAAATGGGGAACCCTTATCCCTTTATAGAGGCGACGAAAGTGGTACACCTCCCCACTTTCCCGTTGAGAGTCGCTTACTTCCCAAGTGCCACGATTGATGGCGCGGTTGTGTTACCCATACCCGTATTGATGAGAATCCCGTGATAAGGGGACACGATCTCTGCTTCGACAAGACGTGTCAAGGAAACCGCCTCGCAATATGCGCTGTGGCTGGTTGTGGGAAAACGGTTCGAATAATGACCCGACCATAATGACATATCACATCGTCTAAAAAGTTGTCAGCTGAAATATCACTCTCTCTACGATGGTATGTGAAGATCATTTTGCAGATCCTGACATGGTTTACATGTTCGATGATTACCTTGGAGTATTCGGAGAAGGAACCCACCTTGCAATGCCGAAGAAAATATTGCGCGCCGGACTCATCATCATTGAAGCCTGGTTCAGGGGCTACTGAGGGAGTCCTGGATTAGGGGTGAGGGAGTCCTGGACTAGGGGGTTTCCGGACAGCCGGACTATCATCGTCCGCCGGACTCCAAGACTACGAAGATACAAGATTGAAGACTCCGTCCCATGTCCGGATGGGACTTTCCTTGGCGTGGAAGGCAAGCTTGGCGATACGGATATGTAGATCTCCTACCATTGTAACCGACTCTGTGTAACCCTAGCCCTCTCCGGTGTCTATATAAACCGGAGGGCTTTAGTCCGTAGGACACAACATACATTACAACAATCATACCATAGGCTAGCTTCTAGGGTTTAGCCTCCTCGATCTCGTGGTAGATCCACTCTTGTACTACCCATACCATCAATATTAATCAAGCAGGACGTAGGGTTTTACCTCCATCAAGAGGGCCCGAACCTGGGTAAAACATCGTGTCCCTTGTCTCCTGTTACCATCCGCCTAGACGCACAGTTCGGGACCCCCTACCCGAGATCCGCCGGTTTTGACACCGACATTGGTGCTTTCATTGAGAGTTCCTCTGTGTCGTCACCGATAGGCTCGATGGCTTCTTCAATCAACAACACTGTCCAGGGTGAGACTTTTCTCCCCGGATAGATCTTCGTATTCGGCGGCTTCGCACTGCGGGCTAATTCACTTGGCCATCTGGAGCAGATCGAAAGCTACGCCCCTGGCCGTCAGGCCTGGTTCGGAAGCCTAAACTTCACGGCCGACATCCGCGGGGACTTGATCTTCGACGGGCTCGAGCCACAGCCGAGCGTGCCGCACTATCACGATGGGCATGATCTAGCTCTGCCGCCGGACAGTGCCTTGGTGGCCGCACAAGAATCCGCTCCGGCCCTTAGTCCAAAGCCGATCGCCCAGATCGAGGACCGATGGCTGGACACCGCCTCGGGGGCTGCAACTTCCACGACGATGGAGCCGAACACTAACCTTGTCCCTTTCAAAGCTCGTGACTCCGAGGTGCCGGACTCCCTGCCGGACTCCGAGCCTCCCGCGCCCCGGCCAATCGAGTCTGATTGGGCGCCGGTCATGGAATTCACCGCCGCGGACATCTTCCAACACTCGCCCTTTGGCGACATCCTAAATTCACTAAAGCACCTCTCGCTATCCGGAGAGCCCTGGCCGGATTATGGCCAGGATGGTTGGGAAGCGGGCGGCGAAGAAATTCAAAGCCCACCCACCTCCCACTTTGTAGCCACTGTCGACGATCTAACCGACATGCTAGACTATGACTCCGAAGACATCGACGGTATGGACGATGATGCCGGAGACGAACAAGAACCAGCGCCTACAGGGCACTGGAAGACCACCTCGTCATACGACGTATACATGGTGGATACCCCAAAAGGAAGCGATAACGAGGACCAACGGGGCGCGGCAGAAGATAATCCCGTCGACAAACAACCAAAACGGCGACGCAGACGCCGCCCTAAGTCCCGCCTCGACAACAATAGCACTCCTAATGACCCAGCAATACAGCAGGGCAAACCAGTGGACGACGAACACGCAGACAAGCAACCGTCCGAACAGGACGAGTCGGATAATTAGTCCATGCCCGGCGAAAACAACAGTCCAGACGACCTCACGCCGGACACACCACCGGAGAATAAAAACCTTCGGAAAAGACTCGTCGCCACCGCAAGAAGTTTGAAGAAGGAAAAACGGAAGCTCAAAACAGCAGAATATATACTCAGAATGAGGTGGAGCAAAGTGCTCAAAACCGCAGACAAATACGGCAATGGCCATCAATCAAAGAGCTACCCGAAGCGCAAGCTGCTGCCAGAATTTGACGAGGAGGCCATAGAGCCCCCACAGTCAAAAAACAAAGAGGCCGCCTGGTCGGATAGATGGCCAGATGATAGGCCAAAATCTAAAAGCGGCGCCGCACATAAGTCGACTAATGACCCTGGAAAAACAGATGGCCCAGCCAGGTCCATTTACGGGCCAAAGAAGAGGGCCCCAGGAAGCAACGCAACACGCCAAGTGTCCGAAGACAGCGGTACACCCAAATACAGGGGCGCCGCACACCCACTATGTTTCACCAACGAGGTGCTGGATCATGAATTCCCAGCAGGGTTTAAACCCATAAACATAGAGGCTTACGACGGAACAACAGACCCTGGAGTCTGGATAGAGGATTATATACTACACATACACATGGCTGGAGGAGATGATCTCCACGCCATAAAATATTTACCCCTCAAGCTCAAAGGGCCAGCCCGTCATTGGCTCAAAAGCCTCCCAGAAAACACTGTTGGAAGTTGGGAAGAGCTCGAGGACGCGTTTAGAGCAAATTTTCAAGGGACTTATGTCCGTCCTCCGGATGCAGATGATCTAAGTCATATAACTCAACAGCCCGGAGAGTCAGCGCGCAAATTCTGGAACAGGTTCCTCACCAAAAAGAACCAAATAGTCGACTGTCCGGACGCCGAAGCCTTAGCAGCTTTTAAACACAACGTCCGAGACGAATGGCTCGCCAGACACCTCGGCCAAGAGAAGCCGAGGACAATGTCCGCGCTAACAAGCCTCATGACCCGCTTTTGCGCGGGAGAAGATAACTGGCTAGCAAGATGCAGCACCAGCGACCCAAGTACATCCGAGATCAGAGATGGAAACGAAAAATCACGGTGCAAAAAAGATCAGCGCCGGAATAAAGAGAAAAGCCCAAAGAACACGGCGGTCAACGCAGGATTCAAAAGCTCGCGGCCAAACAACAAAACACTGCCTCTTAAGGATAACAGTGATGAGCTATCCAACTTAAACAAAATTTTGGGTTGGATATGTCAAATCCACAGTACCCCCGGAAGGCCTGCAAACCACACCCACCGAGATTGTTGGGTTTTCAAACAGTCCGGCCGATTAAACGCCGAACACAAGGGGCTCGACGCATCAAGCGAGGATGATGATAAACCCCACCAGCAGAGCACCGGAAAACAAAAGACTTTCCCACAAGAGGTCAAAGTAGTAAATTCACTTCATGTGATAATACGGAAAAACAATGCAGCACCCGCTAAAATGGGTCTCGCACGGTCCAACCCAGCGGAACATAGAGATTGGATATCAAAACCAATCACTTTCGACCACCTGGATTATTCCAGAAGCGTTCGAAATGCAGGATGGACTGCCCTGATATTGGATCCTATAATCGACGGACTACAATTTACACAAGTCCTGATGGACGGAGGCAGCGACTTAAACCTGCTGTATCCAAACACAATCCGCAAGTTGGGGATAGACCTTACTAAAATTCGACACAGCCGCACTTCCTTTAAAGGAGTGACGCCAGGCCCTTACGCCAAGTGCACAGGCTCCTTATTACTAGAAGTTGTGTTCGGGTCACCGAACAACTCCCGACGCGAAAAACTAATCTTTCATGTCGTCCCATTCAAAAGTAGCTACCAAGCACTCTTGGGACGAGAAGCTTTTGTCCGCTTGAACGCCATACCACATTACGCGTCTCTTACACTTAAGATGCCCGGTCCACGTGGCATCATTTCATTGCGAGGGTCATTTAAAGACCCCGGACATGGCTAGACGAGTCCGGCATAAATAAGCTAGGGGCTCCCTAGCCGCACACCCCTTCACAAGGGGCTGCGCGTATAAGCAACAGCGAGCTCATATAGACTCTGCTTTACTTATTTATTAATATATTTTCCTTCGTATATATTTTTCGCACGATTTCCTTTCAAACTAAGTTCCTCTCTTTTTACAGATGAACAATGTGCACACCCGTCCAGGATAACGGCACAACGGAGACACAGGCGCAGACGTGCAGTAGGGACCCGTCGCAAGGATTCTTTTCAGATTAAGACCCTGCGTAAACCTTTCTTACTGTCTCTTGTTGTTATAATCCCCTGGTTTCTCATTATAACCAGAGTGGAGCCTGACATTTTGGCATCGGCCGCGTCAGAGGACCTTGCCCGTACCTGGACACTAGGGGCTTAGGGCATTGTTCTGCCCATTATTATAAAGACCGAACACCTTAGGGAGTGTTCGGCGTCTCGAGTTAAGCCTTATATGCATCAGCTCCGAATCATGTCTTTGGTCAAATGTTGGGTTTGCCCGGCTCCTGTGTTTTGCTGCCTTACGTTCCGTATCATCGGCTAACGCGGCACCAGGAGAACTACTGCGATTGTGCCCCAGTTCGGCTGGGCGAGCACCTCAGTAGAGAAAGCCGAAAACTGACTGTCATGATACAGCGAGAGACTGGTCAACCACTCGATCGACTACCGGAATGTTTAGAATTCCTACGCTTTGACGAAGGACCGTTTTCCGGTCAGGCACACACGCGCCCTGAATTCAGAGAGCGCGGTGCCCCCAGGGGCTATATCGTAGCCCCACCCTCGAACTCCAATGGCTAAGTGAAAGTGATAAAGCATCATAGTCCGGTTGCCTCGTTTGCTACGCTACCACCTCCTTAACAGGACCAAGATGTCGGATTAGGTGTGAAAGCGCGCTATTTTTTGCGAACACCCCCGCACCTTGTGCGTGGGGGCTGAAGTCGAAGACTGCCATCTTTTAGGTTATACAAACGTATACATAAACGGCCGCATAGGAGATATTTCAATACTTGGAACGCACAAGTATAAAAAGCGGTTACATCATAATCATTGTTTTACAAGATAAAACGTTCATTTGAACGTGACATTTTTCGAGCACTGCGACTCTATTACACGAGCACCACGCATAACTTCCCCAAAATAGTGCTCGGCGGGTAACCGGCTTTCTTCCGAACCCTGGGTTGCAATAGCGGTGGCATCCATCTCTGTCCAATGTGTCTTCACACGGGCAAGGGCCATCCGTGCACCTTCTATGCAGGCCGACCGCTTCATCTCCTTGATATGCGGCACCGCTCCAAGAAATTGCTGCAATAAGCCAAAATAGCTCGCCGCCTTGGGCCTCTCTGGCCAGACATGAGCCACGATACCCGTCATGGCAAGTCCGGACAACCTGTTCAGCTCAGCCCATTCGGCCAACCGATCGGTCAGCGGAAGTGAACGATCCGGACTATGGAATTGAGACCAAAACAGCTCTTCCGTCTTGTGATCCTTCTGACTCCGAAAGTGCACAACGGCATCCGCCGCACTTGCCGCTAAGTCCATATATGGATCCTCCGGACCCCACAGCTGGCCAAGCTGGGCATAATTCGGATCCGTAAACCGGCGACGCAGCAGAAAAGGCTTGCCAGCCACAATGTCTCCGGCCTGACGCAGCTCCTCCTTCATAGCCCGCATTGCAAAACGGGCATTCTTGGCCTCGGCGGTGGCCTTCCCCAGGTCTTCTCGCTCCGATAGGCGCTCCTTTTCAAGAGCCTCATTGCGGTCGGTAGCATCCTTCAATTTCACGGCTAATCCGGCCATCTCTTCCCTGCTTAGGCAGTGTGCAGCCCTTTCGGCTTTTAACTCCTCGACCGCCCTCGAGGCAGCCGCATCACTCCTTCTGGCTTGCTCCTTGGCTTGAGCAAGTTCGGCCCGAAGGCTCTCCACAGCAGCAACACCATCTGCGTCACAACATAAATATTGTAAGAGGCAGGCTTTGGCTCCCTTAAATAAGTGACTGCGGAGAATTCATTTACCTTGCGACTCGTCAAGTCGCCAGTTGACAAGCGCGATGTCCGCATCCGCCACATCAAGTTGCCGCATTAACTCGACAACTCCATCAGTCCGGCTAGCCCCCGGACTATCCGCCACCTGCATAGGAAAGGCGACACTCAATACCTGCGATTTTGATCCTCGGCACGCTGTCGTTTTCGACAACCTACCGAGTCTCAGGGGCTACTATCTATACAGGGCGCACTTCTATGTGCAAAACTGTCAAAAATGTGCGTCATTTTTATGTACCTCAAATCCCGCCAGCAAACTCCTGACGGCATTATGCAATCCGCTTTCGGCAGACGAAATCCTTCCAATCACCATGCTCATCAATGCACGGTGATCTTCTGAGATGGATGCCCTCTCAAGCAGATCCTTCAGCTCCCCCGGCCGAACACTAGTCGGCGCCGAACTCTCCGGCTCTGCCGGGCTCGGGGATACCCTCCGTGACGACACTTCAGGCTCGTCCGCCCTATCCGACGGCGCAGCGACGGAGGCGTCTCGCTCTCCATCATCTCCGGATGAAGATCCCCCGAAGACGAACTCATCTGAGAAGGTCGCAGATCCGAACTGTAAGGTAAAAATTTCGGTTATCCTCAGAAGCACAAATAGGGATGTTTTCTTATTAATGAACTCCCCTTTTCCTACTCACGGCTCGCTGGAGAGCTGATCCTTTAGAGAAGATTGTACGGCCGGGGTCTCCTCGGACACAGGACCCTCTGGTGAAGATTTCTTCCCCCGCTTAGGGGCTTTGGCCTCCGGGTCTTTGGAGGCGGTCCTCTTCTCCCCCTGGAAGGAGGGATTCTCGATCCCCCCTTCTTCAAGCGCCCCCTTGGGCGAGGTGATAGCTCCTCTATTTTCCCCTTCGCCTTCTTCTACAGGCGCGACCTCCAACATTCTGACCAGCACGGGCTCTGGTGCGGTCTCTGGGAGGGGGGCCAGACACCTTATCAGCTTTGCTCGCGCTACCCACTCCTGATGAAGGATAACGGGTTAGAAGGCGAATTATAGAAAAACAAACAAACGGTAAGTCCGGACACTGAGCTACTTACCTGAGTATCCGGGCGATTGCAGCTTAGGCCTGCATCCTCGGTCAATTCCGGACACATCGCCTGCGGTCCGAAGAACAACTTGTACATCTCCATGGGTGTCGTACCCATGAAGTGTTGGAGAATTCGTGGTCCCTTCGGATTGAACTCCCATAACCGGAGAGGACGGCGTTTGCAGGGCAGAAGACGCCTGATTAGCATGACCTGCATCACCACTACCAGGTCGATCTCCCTCGCTTGGAGGTCTCGAATCCGGCCCTGCAATAGGGGCACATCTTCTGACGGCCCCCAATTGAGCCCTTGGTTGACCCACGACATCAACCATCGTGGAGGTCCCGGGCGGAATGAAGGCGGCGACTTTTGCCTGCTGCCCTTCGGAGCGGTGATATAGAACCACTCCTGCCGCCACAAGCCGAGCTCCTCTTGGAAGGAGCCCTCGGGCCACGGGGCATCGGTCCTCCTGCTTATGGCCGCCCCGCCGCACTCTGCTTGACGCCCCCGATCATCTTCGGCTCCACATTGAAGGTCTTCAGCCACAGGCCGAAGTGGGGGGTGACGCGGAGGAAGGCTTCGCAGACGATAATGAGTGCAGAAATATGGAGGATGGACTCCGGAGCCAAGTCGTGAAAATCCAGCCCGTAGTAGAACATGAGCCCTCTCACGAAGGGGTCCGTCGAGAAGCCTAAACCCCGACGGAGGTGGGATACGAAGACGACGTACTCACCGGGCTCGGGAGTGGGTATGGCCTGCCCTTGGGCAGGCAACCTGTGCGAAATCTCATAAGACTGGTACTTGGCCCCATGCAGCTTTAACACGTCCTCCTCCGTGACGGAGGAGGGCATCCACCGGCCCTGAAGGTCGGAGCCGGACATTGTTGAAGGTCCAAAGCGCTCGAATCTGGGGCTCTGGGTGTTGGAACTTGGAGCAAGGAGAAGATTCGATGGAAGATTGAAGAAAAGAAACGAGCCTTAGTCCTCTTATAAAGAGGGAAAATACCAAGAGCCGTCTCCGTGACCGTTCGGGATTCGCCTTCGATAGAGGAGGCGTGGCGACGGGCGCGGTTGGGTTACCCACGCCCGTATTGATGAGAATCCCGGGATAAGGGGAACACGATCTCTGCTTCGACAAGACATGCCAAGGAAACCGCTTCGCTAAACGTGCTGAGGTGGTATAATAAAAAACGATTCAAGTAAAGACTTGGTAGTGGTGTGACGTCATGCCGCAAAATACGTCAGCAGATTGAACTTGTGTACATTTTATTCTCTCTACGGTGGAATGTGGAATTTATCTTGCAGAGCCGGACACTATCCTGGTGTTCACCATCTTCTTTGGATTATTCGGAGGAGGAACCCGCCTTGCAATGCCGAACATTATGCGCGCCAGACTCATCGTCATTGAAGCCAGGTTCAGGGGCTACTGAGGGAGTCCTGGACTAGGGGGTGTCCGGACAGCCGGACTATCATCGTCCGCCGGACTCCAAGACTATGAAGATACAAGATTGAAGACTCCGTCCCGTGTCCGGATGGGACTTTCCTTGGCGTGGAAGGCAAGCTTGGCGATACGGATATGTAGATCTCCTACCATTGTAACCGACTCTGTGTAACCCTAGCCCTCTCCGGTGTCTATATAAACCGGAGGGCTTTAGTCCGTAGGACACAACATACATTACAACAATCATACCATAGGCTAGCTTCTACGGTTTAGCCTCCTTGATCTCGTGGTAGATCCACTCTTGTACTACCTGTCGTGGTTCTAAGTCTGACAGTAGAGTGGGGGGTAGGTATGGAGAGGCAAGGTCCTAGCTATGGAGAGGTTGTAAACACAAGAGATGTACGAGTTCAGGCCCTTCTCGGAGGAAGTAAAAGCCCTACGTCTCGGAGCCCGGAGGCGGTCGAGTGGATTATATGAGTATGGATTACAGGGGTGCGAACCCTTCTGCCTGTGGAGGGGGGTGGCTTATATAGAGTGCGCCAGGACCCCTGTCAGCCCATGTAATGAAGGGTTTAAAGTACATTAAGTCTGGGGCGTTACTGGTAACGTCCCTCATAAAGTGTCTTAACTACCATAAAGTCTACTTAATTACAGACCGTTGCATTACAGAGTGCTTCTTGACCTTCTGACGGTCGAGTGAGTCTTCATGGTCGAGTCCTTCAAGTCAGTCGAGTGGGTTCCTCATAGGTCGACTGGAAGGTGATCTCTTCTAAGGGTGTCCTTGGGTAGGGTATTTAGATCAGGTCTATGACCCTACCCTAGGTACATGACTCCATCATTAGCCCCCGAATGGATTGAGGCTTGAGTGAAGAAGGAGTTGACGTTGTTTCCGACTGGCTTTTGTGTGCTGGTCCTGCGCTGTCTTGGACCAATAACCTCTTTGTTGATAGCTTAGCAACTTTTCTTTAGTCGACTCGATCCATTCTTTTCTTTCATCGAGTGATCTTTTCGACTTTGACAGTTTCCGAGCGACAGATCGCAGGAAATCCCGCGTCTGACAGACCGATCTGCCGTTCGCGGATTCTGCGGGATATGAAATTTGGGGAAGCGCGCGAAGCGGGGCAGACCGCGGCGCTCGGATGGGATAGGGCATAGACGCCTCGATTCTCGCGCCGCCTTTTTCGCCACGTATCACGTCCACGCGACTGTTTCGGGATGTGATTAGATCGACCGGGCCCACCTGTCATCCACTCGGAAGGTATCTTATAAATGTGCCCGGCGAGGGTTTTTGAACAGTGCCTCTGCATTCCTTCTCTACTCTCCTCGTCTCCGCCCAACGCGCCCGCTCTCGCCTCCGCACAACCTCTCCTCGCGCGTCCCGCCGGCAGTCATGGTGAAGGAGAAGACGGCGGCGCTGGAACGCGCGAAGAAGGCGTCGGCGATGGAGAAGGCGAAGGGGAGAACCACTAGTCGCGGCGGGTCTTCGTCTAGATCTCGTCTGCCGAAAGGCTGGGTCCAGGGAGATTGGATCCAGTCGACCATCACGGAGACGGATCTCCTCGACATGGCCAACGACGGTCTGATCCCCCACGGAGCCGCAAGGCTTCCGGGGAAAGAGTGGCAGCCCCAGCCGGAAGAGGGTGAGTGTGTGCTTCTGGCTACCCACGTCGATCGCGGGTTTTCTTTGCCACCGAGTGTTTTCTTCCGTGGTTTCTTGAACTTCTTTGGAGCGCAACTCCACCACTTCACCCCGAATTCTATCGCCTATCTTGCCGCATTTGTGTCCATGTGTGAGAATTTTCTGGGTTGCCGACCGCACTGGGGCTTGTTCAAGCACATATTCACGTGTCGCTCTCAGACCGTGAAGAAGGCGAGCCCAGGCGACGAGAAAACCAAAGTTGTCCAGATGTGTGGAGGTCTGGGGATCCCGGTGAGGAACAAGAGCACCTTCCCAGCCATGACGTTTCCCGAGTCAGTCAGAGGCTGGCAGTCGACCTGGTTCTACTGCCAGAATGAGCCGACGCCGGGGCAGTCGAGTGGACTCCCTCAGTTTACCATGGATCGAGTGAACAAACCCTCCTCTCTGAAGGTGATTCCGGAGGAGAAAGCCGACGTGAAGATGCTGATGGAGCGCGTAGTTCAGTTGGTTCGAGATGGAGTAACTGGTATGGATCTCTTAGAAGTTTTTCTTAGGCGACGTATCCAGCCTCTTCAGTTCCGGAGCCATTGCATGTGGTTGTACTGCGGAACCGAAGATGAGACTCGGATCCACCCAGAAGCAGTCGACGATGCCACGGTGGAAAGGTGGATGGCCGCAGTCACTGGGAACAAGGATAACCCCCGTGGAGCCAGAAGGATTCCTCCACTCGACCATCACAGCGTTCCGGACAAGGCATGTCCGCTCTACTTTCCATTGTATTCTTGTCATATTTATTTCTGTTTTCTCCGCAAATCGGTCGATTGATCTTTGTCTCGATGTCTATCAGGCCCTCACCGAGCTGTACTCAATGCCCAATGGAGCACAGGCTCCGACTGAAGAGGGAGAAGCGAGCGGGAGCGAGAGTCAGGAGGAGTGGGACTCGGATGCCGCTGAGGATGACGATGATGATGACGACGATGAGGAGGACGAAGAAGAGGAGGAGGAGGAGGTCGCACCACCGCGCTCGGAAAGGCGGTCGAAGCTTGCCCATGACCCTGCGACTGAACGTGGCAAGGGGGTTGCGACTGTCGCGCAGTCGACCAAACGCCCTCAGACCACTTCTCCGGTGCCGACTGAAAAGGCGCCGAAGCAATCCAAGGTGGCCCCGTCAAAGCCGACCAAGCTTCTACCAAAGATGAAGGTGTCCATCCCCACCATATCAGGGTAAACATGCTGCTTAAGTCTTCTTGTTTTGTGCGAGCTTTATCTCTGGTTGACACTTGAGTTAACCGACTGATTCATTGGAACTGCAGTGCTGCTACTTCTGAGACCTCAGGCAGGGCTGACGACCATGAGATGGAGGACGCAGCAACCTCAAACCCTGGTACTATACTCTTAATTCCGTTTTTAGTCGATTGACTCATGATCTCTAATTCTGATTCTTTTCTGTAGCTCCATCCAATGTCGTTATCACTCTTCCTGATGATGATGACGATGAGGAACCGCTGAAGCACAGGAGGAGCAGGAAAGCGTCTGCCGGTAGGGTGGCCCAGGATGTGACGGCGCCCGAGACTCTGGTCGCGGAGGAGGAGAACACCACTCGACACACCGTGTCCTTCGCAGTTCCACTAACGAGTGCTCTCCCCGCTTCGTCGAGTGCCGCATAGCCTTCCCTCTTCACGACGCACCACGTCCCAGAGGACCAAGCTAGTGCCGCAAAGGAGGCGATACGCCAGGCGGGGATCATGATGGAGCAGGTGAAGGCCATCCGGGATGCGAGCCAGGCAGCTTACAACGCCAGTTCTGCTCTTCAAAGCAATGTTCAGGTCAGACGGATCGCCTGTTCTGTTAGGATATGCTATCAAAAAGCTTTTCTTTCCGGAATCCATAGCAATCACCCACTGGGTGTGTCGATTGAAACTCCGTGTTAGCGGGGGCACGCTGAGTGCACCCGCTGGGTGTAGTCCCCAAGGCTAAGTTCGACTGCTGGCAGTCGGCCTTAGGCTTTATAAGTTCAGTCTTTCCGTCATTCGACTGAGGCGAATGGATTTCCAAAACCGGTGGGGGCACGCTGAGTGCACCCACTGGGTGTAGTCCCCGAGACTGTGGTCAACTGCTTGCGGTCGATTACAGTCTAAAGAACACGTCTTTTTTTCTTGGGGTCGACTGGTCGACTCTGTCTTTGATAGAACTAGTGGGGGCACGCTGAGTGCACCCACTGGGTGTAGTCCCCGAGACTACGGTCGAATGTTTGTATTCGGCTGTAGTCTTAGAAACGCATGATTTTCTCTTATCCACTCGGAAGTGAATTATCCTTGATATTTTGTCGATTGGTTCTTCGCAGAAATCCTTTGACCTTGCGGCTCGTTATACCGAGCTGGAGCACAAGCACATTCAGCTCGAGCTGGATCTGAAGCTGGTTCAGGAGAATCTGACGAAGGCGAAGGAGGAGACCAAAGGTATGTCCGGTGAGACCTCGACGACTCCTTTTTCCCTTTACTTGTTTCAAAATCTGACCTTGCTGTAACTTGCAGGCAAGGTGAAGGAGGCCCAGAAGAAAAAAGACCTTGAGCTAGCTGAGAAGATCAAGCTTGCTGACGAGAAGTTAGCTTCAGTCACCAAGCTCGAAGAAGAAAATACTAATCTGAAAGCTGCTCTTGGGATCGCCAACAAGGAAGTCAGTCGACTGAAAACTGACAAAGCTACCTTGACCGACAAGGTCAGTCAGTTGACTGGGAAGAAAAATGATCTGGAGGCCTTCCTGAGTGGACTTGCCAAGAAGCTGTTCCTTATGCTCGAAGGTAATCCTTTATGCTCGACAATCATTTTCAACAGTGATCTTTCCATTCGACCATTGCCTTGACTCGGTGATTGTCCTTGCAGAATTCTGCCAAAACTTTGAAGAGGAAACTAGTCGACTGGAGCCGAACTTGGACCCCGTCAACTCTCCAGTGACCGATGAAGCAGCCATGAATGTGTTCCGCCTTGAGTCCCGCGTTGCCGCTGTTGTCGACTATCTTGCAAGGCTGAAGGTTGCCACTTCTCGCATCGACACCACGCTCTGGCCTAGGGAGACACTCCAGAATGACCTCGAGTCGCTGATGGCTCGACTAAACACAGTTCCTGGTCGAGTGCAGGAGTGGAAAAAGTCCTCTGCGAGGTGTGGTGCAGATGTTGCTCTGTGTCTGGCCCGAGTCCACTGCAAAGATGCGCGAGAAGATAAGTTGGCGGCTCTTCGGGTGGCCAACACCAAGAAGCACGACTTCAGGTCCTTCATGGAGACCTTCATCGCTGCTACCACTCAGATTGCTGACGGAATTGACCTTGATGAGTTTGTTGCACCTTCCAGCCCTCCACAGGAGGGGTAAAAAACTTCTTTGAGCTTGACCCTTTAAATTTGCCTCGGTATGCTGAGTGATTTTGTAACCGATAAACCTTAACAGGCTTAGCGCCTGGGCACTTTCGGTTCCTTTAGGTATCGATCTGAACTTGAATTTGATGTTTGAATATGCTTGCTTTTTGTCTTGAATTGTCTTTTGCAGGTTTAAAGCAAGACACTTATTGCAGTCGACTTATTCCTTAATTTACTTAGGCGAGCACTAGGCTGCGGCTAAGCCCCCGAGTGAGAGGTTTGCTCTTCACTCGGTAGGATTTTTATACCTTAGGCGAGCACTGGGCTGCAGCTAAGCCCCCGAGTGAGAAGTTTGCTCTTCAATCGGTAGGATTTTTATACCTTAGGCGAGCACTGGGCTGCAGCTAAGCCCCCGAGTGAGAGGTTTGCTCTTCACTCGGTAGGATTTTCATATCTTAGGCGAGCACTGGGCTGCAGCTAAGCCCCCGAGTGAGAGGTTTGCTCTTCACTCGGTAGGATTTTCATATCTTAGGCGAGCACGGGGCTGCAGCTAAGCCTCCGAGTGAGAGGTTTGCTCTTCACTCGGTAGGATTTTCACGTTGTACTTGTGGCGTAGCTCAGAGGAGAGGGTTGCAGTCGACCTGCGCCTCGTCTTTCTTACGACCGCACATTGTACTTATGGCATGGCTCAGAGGAGAGGGTCGCAGTCGACCTGCGCCTCGTCCTGCTTACGGCCGCACATTGTACTTATGGCGTGGCTCAGAGGAGAGGGTCGCAGTCGACCTGCGCCTCGTCCTGCTTACGGCCGCACATTGTACTTATGGCAAAGCTCGGAGGAGAGGGTCGCAGTCGACCTATACCTCGTCCTCCTTGCGAGCGCATGTTGTATTTGTGGCGTAGCTCAGAGGAGAGGGTCGCAGTCGACCTGCACCTTGTCCTCCTTACGACCACACGTTGTGCTTGTGGCGAAGCTCAGAGGAGAGGGTCGCAGTCGACCTGCACATCGTCCTCCTTACGACCGCACATTGTGCTTGTGGCGTAGCTCAGAGGAGAGGATCGCAGTCGACCTGTACCTTGTCCTCCTTGCGAGCGCACGTTGTATTTGTGGCATAGCTCAGAGGAGAGGGTCGCAGTCGACCTGTACCTCGTCCTTCTTGCGAGCGCACGTTGTATTTGTTCTTAGGCGAGTGTTTAGACTGCAGCTAAGCCTCCGAGTGGGAGTCTGGCTCACCACTCGGTAGGATTTTATTTGAACTTAGGCGAGTGCTTGGACTGCAGCTAAGCCTCCGAGTGGGAGTCTGGCTCACCACTCGGTAGGATTTTATTTGAACTTAGGCGAGTACTTGGACTGCAGCTAAGCCTCCGAGTGGGAGTCTGGCTCACCACTCGGTAGGATTTTATTTGAACTTAGGCGAGTACTTGGACTGTAGCTAAGCCTCCGAGTGGAAGTCTGGCTCACCACTCGGTAGGATTTTATTTGAAACTTAGGCGAAACGGATTCGCAGCTAAGCCCCCGAGTGGGAGGCTGGCTCACCACTCGGTAAGGATTTTTTTACAAACTTAGGCGAAATGGATTCGCGACTAAGTCACCCACTGGGGGGAAAATTTTATTGGACAAATAAAAAGTGACAAAAATTATGGAGAAATTATGACACTATTTTTTGTAATCCATGAACTACAGAAGTATTTTATTACAACTCATCCGAGTGAAAACTTTAAGTGTAAAATGGGCGGAGTAGTTCCGCGTTCCAAGCTCGGGGCTCGTCGATATTGTGCTTGACATTGTAGAGACGGTATGCGCCGTTGTGGAGAACCTTGGTGACGATGAAGGGTCCTTCCCAAGAAGGAGCAAGCTTGTGTTGTTTTTACTGATCCACTCGGAGAACCAGATCTCCTTCCTGGAAGGCTCGACCTCTCACATTTCTGGCGTGGAAGCGACGCAAATCTTGTTGGTAGATAGTCGATCGGATCAGGGCCATCTCCCTTTCTTCCTCTAAAAGGTCGACTGCGTCCTGCCGCGCTTGTTCAACTTCTGCTTCGTTGTAGAGTTCAACTCGAGGAGCATTGTGAAGAAGATCACTCGGCAAGACTGCTTCAGCTCCGTAGACCAAGAAGAATGGAGTTCTTCCGGTCGACCGATTAGGCGTGGTCCGCAGTCCCCAAAGCACCAAGGGAAGTTCGTCGACCCACGCTCCAGCCGCATGCTTGAGATCACGCATCAGTCGAGGTTTCAACCCTTTGAGGATCAGGCCATTGGCTTGCTCTGCTTGTCCATTCGACTGCGGATGGGCGACTGAAGCGTAGTCGACTCGTGTGCCTTGAGAGTTGCAGAAATCCCTGAATTCCTCCGAGTCAAAGTTCGACCCATTATCTGTAATGATGCTGTGCGGGACTCCATATCTGAATATCAGTTCCCTGATGAAGCTAACAGCAGTACCGGCGTCAAGGTTCTTGATGGGCTTAGCTTCAATCCACTTGGTGAACTTGTCGGCTGCCACCAGTACATGCGTGAAACCACTTCGACCTGTTCTCAAGGGACCGACCATGTCCAACCCCCATATTGCGAAAGGCCAGACGAGTGGAATGGTCTTCAGAGCTGACGCAGGCTTGTGTGACATATTTGAGTAGAACCGACATCCTTCGCACTTGTCCACTATTTCCTTTGCCATCTCATTCGCCTTTGGCCAGTAAAATCCGGCTCGGTATGCTTTGGCCACGATGGTCCGAGAGGACGCATGATGACCACAGGTCCCCGGGTGGATATCATCAAGGATGATTCGACCTTCTTCTGGTGTTATGCATTTCTGACCAACTCCAGTCGCGCTCTCCCTGTATAACTGTCCTTTGATTACGGTAAAGGCTTTGGATCGACGGACGATCTGTCGGGCCTCTTCCTCATCCTCTGGGAGCTCTTTTCTCAGGATATATGCGATATATGGAACTTTACAGTCGGGAATGACCACTAAGACCTCCATGACCAAGTCGACCACTGCTGGGACCTCAACTTCAGTCGGATCTGAGGCACTCTTGGGCTGTGGAGCTTCTTCGGTAAAAGGATCTTCTTTGACTGACGGAGTATGTATATGCTCCAAGAACACACCACTCGGAATGGCTTCTCTCTTGGAACCTATCTTTGCCAGATCATCAGCTGCTTGATTTTTCAGTCGGGGTATGTGATGGAGCTCTAACCCCTCAAACTTCTTTTCCAGCTTCCTCACTGCATTGCAGTATCCAGTCATGGCTGGGCTTCTTACGTCCCACTCCTTCATCACTTGGTTGACCACTAGATCTGAGTTGCCATAAACCATAAGGCGACAGACGCCGAGTGAAATGGCCATGCACAACCCATACAGAAGGGCCTCGTATTCTGCCTCGTTGTTGGAGGAATCAAAGTGAATCTGGAGCACATATCTGAGCTTATCTCCTCTGGGGGAAACCAAGACCACCCCAGCACCGGAACCATTCAGCATCTTAGAGCCATCAAAAAACATGGTCCAATGCTCCGAGTGAACTTCAGCCGGCTGCTGTTGTTCAATCCACTCGGCGAGGAAATCCGCTATTGCCTGGGACTTAATGGCTTTCTTTGCCTCGAACTTGATATCAAGGGGAAGAAGTTCAATCGCCCATTTCGCCACTCGACCAGTTGCATCTCTGTTGTGTAGAATCTCTGAAAGTGGAGCGTCGCTGACGACTGTGATGGAATGATCAGAGAAATAGTGAGCAACCTTCTTCGTGGTCATGTATATCCCATACACAAGCTTCTGATAATGAGGGTATCTCTGCTTGGATGGAGTTAAAACTTCAGACAGATAGTATACTGGGCGTTGAACTTTGAAGGCTTTCCCTTCCTCTTCCCGCTCGACCGTAAGTACTGTACCGACGACTTGTCCTGTGGCTGCGATATAAAGCAACAGAGGCTCTTTGCTGATTGGAGCAGCAAGCACCGGCTGGGTGGAGAGCAGAGCTTTTAGCTCGGCAAACGCTGCATCAGCTTCTGGAGTCCACTCGAACTTGTCTGCCTTCTTCATCAGTCGGTAAAGTGGCAACGCCTTTTCACCGAGACGTGAGATGAATCGACTTAATGCGGCCAAGCATCCAGTAAGCTTCTGGACATCGTGCACTCGCACAGGGCGTTTCATTCGGAGAATGGTGCCGATCTTCTCTGGATTAGCATCGATCCCTTGCTCGGAAACGAGAAAACCGAGTAACTTGCCACCAGGAACTCCGAATGTGCACTTTGATGGATTGAGCTTGATATCATACCTTCTGAGGTTGGCAAATGTTTCGGCGAGGTCAGCGAGCAGGTCGAAACCTTTTCGTGACTTGACGACGATATCATCCATATACGCTTCCACATTCCGACTGATTTGAGTGAGTAAACACTTCTGAATCATTCGCATAAATGTGGCTCCGGCATTTTTGAGACCGAATGGCATGGTGATATAGCAGAAGCACCCGAATGGAGTGATGAAAGCTGTTTTTATCTCATCGGGTCCGTACAGACGGATCTGATGGTACCCTGAATAGGCATCTAGAAAAGACAACCTCTCGCATCCCGCGGTCGAGTCAACAATTTGATCAATGCGAGGGAGAGGAAAATGATCTTTCGGGCAGGCCCGATTGATGTGCTTGAAATCAATGCACATCCGGAGCGATTTGTCCTTCTTAGGAACCATGATGACATTAGCGAGCCACTCGGAGTGGTATATCTCTCGGATAAATCCTGCCGCCAATAGTCGAGCCACTTCTTCACCAATAGCCTTTCTCTTCTGGACGGCGGACCGCCAAAGATGCTCTTTGACTGGTTTTGCTGATGAGTCGACTCTAAGGCGATGCTCAGCCAGTCCCCTGGGAACACCTGGCATGTCAGCTGGCTTCCATGCAAAAAGGTCCCAGTTCTCACGGAGGAACTGGATGAGCGCTTCTTCCTATTTCGGGTCGAGTGTCGTGGAGATGTGGGTCGGGGCTGCATTGGGGTCGGTCGGGTGAATGTGAACAGGCTTCGTCTCACCGGACGACTGAAATGCAGATTCTGTGGCGGGTTTCTTGGATCGCAGCAAATCACTCGGATCTGCGTTTTGCTTGTATTCTTCAAACTCGACCGTTGTCACTTGGGAATCGGCAATCTTTGAGCCCTTCTGAAAGCACTCTTCTGCCTTTTTCCGATCACCGGTGACAGTGATCACTCCTTTGGGACCGGGCATCTTCAGTTTGAGGTACACGTAACATGGTCGAGCCATGAACCGTGCGTAAGCTGGTCTCCCCAAAATGGCGTGGTACGCGCTCTGAAAATCCACGACCTCAAACGTCAACTTTTCCTTACGAAAATGCTTTGAATCACCAAACACCACGTCCAGAGCTATTTGGCCGAGTGACTCGGCTTTCTTTCCTGGTATAACTCCATGAAAGCTCATGTTACTGGTGCTCAGTCGGGACATCGGAATGCCCATTCCTTTCAGTGTGTCTGCATATAACAAGTTCATTCCGCTACCACCGTCCATCAGCACTTTCGTCAGTCCAGTGCCTTCGACAACTGGGTCGACCACCAAAGCTTGCCTCCCGGGGGTGGCAATATGAGTCGGGTGATCAGACTGGTCGAATGTGATGGGTGTTTGGGACCATCTCAGATAACTTGGTTTCGCTGGGGCAACCATGTTCACCTCCCGATTAATGACCTTCAGTCAACTCTTGCTTTCCACATCTGTGAAGATCATCAGAGTAGAGTTGACATGCGGATATCCTCCCTCACTGTCCTCCTTGTCTTCGGCCTTGTCCGACGCCTTCTCCTTGTCCTTGGACTGTTTTCCTTGAAACTGCTGAATCAGGAGTCGACATTGGCGAGTGGTATGCTTCGGGTAAATGATATTGCCCTCTTCATCTTTCTTCGTGTGGATGTGACACGGCATATCCATCACGTCGTTTCCTTCTTTATTAGTCCGTAGGACACAACATACATTACAACAATCATACCATAGGCTAGCTTCTACGGTTTAGCCTCCTTGATCTCGTGGTAGATCCACTCTTGTACTACCCATACCATCAATATTAATCAAGAAGGACGTAGGGTTTTACCTCCATCAAGAGGGCCCGAACCTGGGTAAAACATCGTGTCCCTTGTCTCCTGTTACCATCCGCCTAGACGCACAGTTCGGGACCCACTACCCGAGATCCGCCGGTTTTGACACCGACAAGGGGGTATCCGGACAGCCGGACTATATACATCGTCCGGACTATTGGAGCGTGAAGGTACAAGACTCAAGACTCCGTCCCATGTCCGGATGGGACTCTCCTTTGCGTGGAAG
Source organism: Triticum timopheevii (assembly GCA_963921465.1). Taxonomy (NCBI): domain Eukaryota; kingdom Viridiplantae; phylum Streptophyta; class Magnoliopsida; order Poales; family Poaceae; genus Triticum; species Triticum timopheevii. The sequence continues at coordinate 417,431,923 of OY997266.1, read as the reverse complement.
GCAAGCTTGGCAATCCGGATAATATATTTCCTTCCTTGTAACCAACTCCGTGCAAACACTAGCTCTCTCCGGTGTCTATATAAATCAGAGAGGTTGGTCCTTAGAAGGCCGATCACAACTACAATCATAATCATCATAGGCTAGCTTCTAGGGTTTAGCCTCTACGATCTCGTGGTAGATCTAATCTTGTACTACTCATATCGTCAATATTAATCAAGCAGGAAGTAGGGTTTTACCTCCATCGAGAGGGCCCGAACCTGGGTAAACATTGTGTCCCTTGCTTCCTGTTACCATCAGCCTGAGACGCACAGATCGGGACCCCCTCCCGAGATCCGCCGGCTTTGACACCGACAGTGGCCCCGGGACTCTTCTGGTCCATCTCCAATGCTTTGTGAGCTTTTTCTGGTCCAAAAACAATCTTCGTGAAATTTCAGGTCAATTGGACTCTGTTTGGTATTCCTTTTCTGTAAAACTCAAAAACAAGGAAAAAGCAAAAACTGGCACTGGGCTCTAAATTAATAGGTTAGTCCCAAAAATCATATAAAACAACATATAAATGCATATAAAACATCTAAGATGGATAATATAATAGCATGAATACTTCATAAATTATAGATACGTTGGAGACGTATCAAGTAGGTCCTAGGTATTAAGAACAATTAGTTAGTGTTGATTATGACCCTATGATGATGATGATGAGAAGTTGTTATTATGTGCTACAATGTGTTAGAGTTGATGACGATGAGGAGGAGGAGTTGTGATTATGACTAGTGACCAAGTTTTTATATGATATCTCATGGACGAAAATGATGATGATGAGGAGTTGTTATATGATAATGATGTATTATGATGATAAGTTGTTAATGATATTATGATGATGATGATGATGATAATCCATGACTTGGTCACTTTGGATCCATCCACTTGAAGCTAATCCACGGTTCTTTCACACAGTGATGTAATAACTCATTATGATGTAAAAACAATCTCTAAATTGCTACTGTATGAAAACTTGTATAATGGTGTATGAATACGACATAAAATAAAAAAGAAATAGCACACGTAATAATAGTAGTAGCATGGGTAGAGAGGCGCTGCTTGTAACTATCAGTAGCGCGTTCTCCAAAAAGCGCTACTACAAAGTAGGTACAATAGTAGCATGGGTGAACCAACGCTAGTGCTACCCTTTAGCTATAGCGCTGTGGCAGTAGTGCGGTCTCCCGTGCTACTGCTAGCCCAAAAACCGGCGCTACTATTAGGCATTTCCCTAGTAGTGGCACCAAAACTTTTTGGAGATTTTTTTGGACCAGAAGACAACTTGGGAACCAATAAAGCACCTGGGGGAGGTCCATGGGACCACAACCCACCAGGGCGCGCCTAGGAGCCCAGGCGCGCCCTGATGGGTTGTGGGTCCCATGGGGGTCCTTTATTTCAGGGGATTTCCCTTTTCTTTCCAAATGACCTTCCTTCGGGCAACGTTTTCTCCGGGTACCACCGGCTCCTCCACCGCCTCTTCGCTCTATAAATTCCCAAATATTTCAGAAACCCTCAGGGAGTCGACGAAAAACAATTCCAGCAGACGCAAGTTCTAGAACCACGAGATCCAATCTAACACCATCACAGAGGGGTTCATGATCCTCATTGGTGCCTCCCCGATGATGCGTAAGTAGTTCACCACAGACCTATGGGTCCATAGGCAGTAGCTAGATTGCTTCTTCTCTCTTTTTGATTCTCAATACAATGGTCTCTTGGAGATCTATTTGATGTAATGACTTTGTGCGGTGTGTTTGTTGGGATCCGATGAAGTTCGAGTTTATGATCAGATTTTTGTCCATGAATATTATTTGAGTCTTCTTTGATCTCTTATATGCATGTTTATTTATAGCCTCATATTTCTTCTTCGAACCTTTGGTTTAGTTAGGCCAACTAGATCGATTTTTCTTGCCATGGGAAGAGGTGCTTTGAGATGGGTTCGATCTTGCGGTGTCCACTCCCAGTGAAAGAAGGGGCAGTGAGGCATGCATGTATCGTTGCTATTAAGGATAACAAGATGGGGGCTATTCCTATATGAATAGATCTCGTCTACATCATGTCATCGTTCTTATTGCATTACTCCGTTTCTCCATGAACTTAATACATTAGATGCATGCTGGATAGCGATCGATGTGTGGAGTAATAGTAGTCGATGCAGAATCGTTTTGGTCTACTAATCTTGGATGTGATGCCTATATATTGATAATTGACTTGGATATCATCATAATTATTTGTTCTTCTATCAATTTCCCAACAGTAATTTGTTTACCCAGCGTGTGCTATTTCTCGAGAGAAGCCACTAGTGAAACCTACGACACTCGGGTGTATCTTTTATCATATTTGCTTTCCGATCTATTTTTTGCCACTTTTATTTTCAGATATATTATTCCAAAAACCCAAAAATACCTTGCTGCACTTTTTATTTGCATCTTTTATTTTGTGTTCTTGCGAGATCTATTTATCCAAACTACCACAAATTTATCTATCTTTTTACCATGGAGGGATTGTCAAGCCCTCTTCCGCGTCGGGTTGCAACTATTTGTTCTTTGTGTGCAGGTACCGTTTACATAGTGTTGCTTGGTTCTCCTATTGGATTGATATCTTGGTTTCACAACTGAGGGAAATACCTACCATAGCTGTACTGCATCATCCCTAATTCCTCTTTGGGGAAATAGCGACGCAGTTTCAAGCCGCATCCATACAACACAATACGAGCTTGCACAAAGTAAAGGTAAGAGATAACCACAAGTGGAGCCGGTGAAGACGAGGATGTATTACCAAAGTTCCTTCCCTTAATGGGGAAGTACGTCTTCGTTGGAACGGTGCGGAGGCACAATGCTCCCCGAGAAGCTACTAGGGCCGCCGTATTCTACTCACACCCTCGCACAATGAAAGATGTTGTGATTCCACTCATGGTGTCCTTGAAGGTGGCAACCAAACCTTTACAAACAAAGGTTGGGGCAATATCCACAATTTAATTGGAGGCTCCCAACACCACCACGAAGCTTCACCACATTGGATTTGGCTCCGAGGTGACCTCTTCTGTCCAGATTGCTCAAACACCCAAGAGTAACAAGATCCACAAGGGATTAGTGGGGTGAATCGAATATCTCTTGGTGGAAGTGTAGATCGGGGCCCTCTCAACCAAACCCTAGAAAATCAAGAAGATTGGTTGGCTAGGGAGAGAGATCGGGTGAAAATGCAGCTTTGAGAAAGAATGAAGTTTGGGGAAGAAAGAGGTAAGTCATCTTGGGGAAGAACACCCCTATTTATAGTGGGAAGAAATCCAACCATTTTCTTTCACTCAGCCAGCACACAAGCGGTACTATCGCTTAGCTGAGCCGTACTACCGCTAGGGCGGTAGTTCATAATCTAAATGCAAGGGTAGACTGCCCGAAGACGGTAGTGCCGCCGGAGCGGTACTACCACTTAGGGTGCATTAGATAGGAACTCATGGTAGTAGGTGGAGTACAACGGCAGTCGTACTACCGACTTACTGCCGAACTGATGCAAACCAGTCCAGGAGGCCTTGAATAAGCGGTAGTCACAACAGTAGTGAGAGGGCGGCAGTGCTGCACGAAAGCGGTACTGTTGGGGATATTACCACTGGGCGTGAACCGGCCGACCTGGGCCGGGTTAACTTCATTAGTAGTATAAAGGTGATCAAGCAGATGAAGGCCCAAGGCCTATAGTCGGTTTAGAACCTGTAGCCGTAAACCGGCTTCATATGTAAACTTGTATTGTAAGTTAGGAATAGAGAGATACCGGTTGGGACTCTATGGACCGACGGGCGTCACCCGTATATATAAGGGGACGACCCGGCGGCGGTTCAAGAACAGACAACAACAACTCGAGGGCTAGGCGAAGCTTGTTTGCTCCCTAGTCATCGAGACCACATCAATTCCATCACAACTAGACGTAGGATTTTACCTTCATCGAAGGGGCCGAACTAGTATAAACCCTTGTGTCTTTGTGTCCGCTTTAACCCCTTCAAGTTAACCCATAGCGATGGCTCCACGACTAAGTCTTTTCACAAGGACATCTGCCATGACAAATCCACGACAGTTGGCGCCCACCGTGGGGCTATCGCACGACGGTTTGATGATCTTGGAGGGCAAGCTCAAAGGACTCGAAGGCTATGCTGTGGGCCGGATGACCAAGAGTCGTCGTGGCAAGATCTACATTGACGATGCAGGATGGGGTCCCGAAGCCGATTCGATCGAGTACGGGTACCGGGTCCCCTTTGGTGGCATACACGTTTTTATCGGCAAGATTGGTGAGCCTGGGCCTGAGCCGGACATCTGCACCGACCTCGTCGAGACGGCTCAGCGTGCGATATCTACCCAGGTTAAACCGGCCGTGAAGCGTGCCTTCGTGGGAGTCATCCCCGAAGGAGAGCATGAGGACGAGTCAGAATACGGTAGCGAGACCGTCGTCTATTCCGGCGATGAGTCCTCAACCGGAGAGACCGAATCATTGTACCAGTTGCAAGATGACCAGATTAGGGGCTGTTCCGATGGCGACAGTATTCCGGACCCCCCAGATCAGATCAACCGGGTTGGAATATTCATGGCCGGCACGCAGGCGGCGAATCACTCTTTGACCGCAGCAGCAATGCTCTCCGGATCAGCAGCAGCAGCGGCAGCAGGGGCAGGAGGCCTTGTGCGCCCGCCGGTTCAAGTTCTGTCTGACCTGTTTGACGCACTAGCTGCACTTATGGCAGAGGCCGATCCAGCGGATCAGGAGGCCCATGATGCAGAGATTGCAAAGGTGAGAGAGCAGATCGTACAGGCCAAAGCCGACCTGGCAGCAGAGAAGGACAGGATGGCCGCAGAGCGGGCCGCTTTGGACGCCCATGCCTATAAGCTCATGCTCGACCAGAACGCATCACAGGAGGTCTTGAAGCGGAAGCACAGATCATGCCTGCCGTTAGGGTTCGACCCTCGAAATCTCTTTCACACTCCGGGAGCTGGAACCAGTAATCCGCCGGGGCAACTGGAGGTAAACCGGGTCGAGGCACCAGGGCCAGGAGCGACGGTCCAACCCCGCCTGATGGAACCTCCTCGATAGAACATTGTGATTCCTCCGCCGGTTCAGACACCTCCGGGTCATTATTCTAATCCTATGGACAATCTTGTTGCAGCTGCTGCGCGATTAGAAGCTATCCCGTTCGAAGGAGACTCTCCGCAAGCAATAGAGACGCGCCGGGTTAAGGAACTTCTCCGGACCGCTTTGATTCAACAGGAGGCATATTCATACAGCCGCGATCGGATTCACTCCACACCTCGTCCAAGCCGGAGCTATAGCATGTGCCTGGATGAACCGGCTATATCGAGCAATGCGCGAGGCCGTGAAGCGGCCCGTGGCAATAACCCGGTAGGTGGTGTTCACGATGCTCAGGATGTAGTGGACCGGGCCCGGGCACGAAGGGAGGCCGAGTTAGCAGAACAGAACAAGGCGGGTTAGCTTACACCGGTTCGTCCTACCACCTCTGCCGGGCCAGGGGTCGCATCTACTTTGGGAGTACCCTGTTTAGTCCCCGCTTTACGCAATGTACGCCTGCCCAAAGATTTCAAGGGTCCGCGCAAGGTGCCGAATTACACCACTGATTTATCTCTAGAAGCGTGGGTAGAGAGTTATGAGATGGCCATGGAGATGCTGGATGTGAATGAGACCGCGTGTGCAAAGTACTTCACCATGATGGTTGAAGGCACGGCCCGTACTTGGTTGAAGAGCCTGCCGCCTAATTCTATCAGTTCATGGGCCCAGTTGCGGGCCCGGTTTATCCAGAATTTCAAAGATACGTGTAAGCAACCCAAGTCCATAGTAGACCTGGCGGCTTGTGTTTAGGAGGACGGAGAGTCAACAACCCATTGGATACGCCGCATTTTGGAAGTCTTGCACTCGTCTGACAGGATCAATGCTGACTCTGCGGTCTTAACCCTGGAGGGCAACTGCCGGTTTATGCCTTTAAAGTTGAAATTGGGGCGTATGAAGCGGTTCTGTAATGACATGGGAACTCTCATGGCCGCTTTGGTGAAGTATGCTGATTCTGATAGTACCAAGGATCCCGAGACTGACGATGATGAAGCAGGGAAGGGAAAGAAGAATAGCAACCCCAAGGGGCATCAGTACAAACCGGCGGGCCATGGAAACGGAGGCAAGCGTAAGGCGGATGGTAGCATGGACTTTGTGGCTAACACTAATGCGCATGACAAGGGTCAACGGCGTAGAGGTAAAGTGGCGAATCGTAATGGGGCTCAAAATCCTAACCCGGATCGCTTAAACTATTTGTTGAATCAGCCTTGTCCAAAGCACGGGACGAAGGAGGCACCAGCTAACCACCTTTGGAAGGATTGTTACATTATGCAGGAATTTAAGAACTCTAATGCCTTCCTGTATGACCGTGGGTCAGGTGGTGGCTCAGGATCCGGTTTCCATGGGCCGGGTCATGATGGAGCTTCCGGTTCAGGTTTCAATCAGGGCGGTCACAACAACCAGAATAATCAGAGCAGTCAAGGGGGTTACAACCAACAGCAGCAGCAGCAGCGGGTTATCAGAGCCAGCCAAAACAGTTGAACAATGGGCAGTATCACGTTTTCACAACTAGCTTGGATAAGCGCGATCGGAAACTCCACAAGCGAGCGGTGAACTCTGTTGAACCGGCCGTACCGCGTTACTTACGCTGGTCGGAGCAGCCTATCGTGTGGAGCAGGGAGGACAACCCACCCCGGGTTGACAATCCGGGCCAGTTGGCATTAGTGGTAGACCCTCAGGTGGGAGGTTATAAATTCACCAAGGTGCTCATGGATGGAGGGAGCAGTATTAACATCCTGTACTATGAGACATTCCGCCGCATGGGGCTAACAGACAAAGATCTCCGACCGTCTAATACGGTGTTCCATGGTGTGGTGCCTGGCAAATCAGCATATCCTATAGGTAAGATAGCCCTGGAGGTGGCTTTTGGGGACGAGCATGATTCCCGATCCGAGACACTAACCTTTGAGGTGGTGAAAATCCGGAGCCCGTATCACGCCTTGTTTGGGCGCCCGGCTTATGCCAAATTCATGGCACGGCCTTGTTATATCTATTTGCAGCTCAAAATGCCGGGCCACAAGGGGACAATAACGGTTCATGGGAGCCGCAAGATTGCTTTGGAATGTGAGGAAGGTGATGCGGCCTATGCAGAGTCGGTTTGTGCCACAGAGGAGTTGAAATATTATAGGGACAATGTTGATCCGGCGGACATGACCCCTTTGAAGAAGCCCATTACAGAGCATGATTCAGATCTGAAGTTCAAATAAGCGGTTGAGACCAAGCTTATTGACTTCGTGCCCGGCGATTCGTCCAAGCAGTTCACTGTCAGTGCCAACTTGGACCCTAAATAGGAAAGCACGCTCATCGAGTTCATCCGTGAGAATCGGGACATTTTTGCATGGAAGCCTTCTGACATGCCAGGTGTACCGAGGGAACTCGCTGAGCACACTCTTAATGTTGATCCCAAGTATAAACCGGTAAAGCAGTTTCTCCGCCGGTTTAACGAAGAAAGGCGCAAAGCCATTGGAGAGGAAGTGGCCAGGCTCTTAGCGGCTGGCTTTCTCATTGAGGTGTTCCATCCAGAGTGGCTTGCTAATCCGGTGCTGGTTCTTAAGAAAAATGGCACTTGGCATATGTGTGTGGATTACACGGATCTTAACAAGGCTTGTCCAGCGGATCCTTTTGCCCTCCCCCGCATTGACCAGATTATTGATGCCACGGCGGGTTGTGAGCGTTTGAGTTTTTTGGATGCATACTCTGGGTATCATCAGATCAAAATGGCGGTTAAGGACCAGGAGAAGACGACATTTATTACTCCCTTTGGAGCCTTCTGCTATGTATCTATGCCCTTTGGGCTCAAGAGCGCCTAAGCCACTTATCAACGGTGTGTACAGAACTTCCTGCATAAACAGATCGGCCGTAATGTGCACGCCTATGTGGATGATATTGTAGTCAAGTCAAGGCAGAAGGAGACGCTGGTTGATGATTTGCGGGAAACCTTTGACAACTTGCGGGTTTACAAGATGATGCTTAACCCGGCCAAATGTGTCTTTGGTGTTCCGGCAGGCAAATTACTGGGCTTTCTTGTGTCCAACAGAGGAATTGAGGCTAATTCGGAGAAGATTACAGCTATCACCTCCCTGGCTAAACCGAAGTGTATCAACGATGTTCAACGTTTGGCAGGTCGGATTGCCGCGCTGAGCCAGTTTATCAGCCGCCTCGGAGAGAAGGCCAGCCCTTTATACCAGATGCTGAGAAAGACATATCAATTTATCTGGAGTCCGGCTGCTGATGAAGCGTTGGAGGACTTGAAGCGGCAATTAGCCAATCCGCCCGTTCTTGCAGCTCCGGTTGACAAGGAGCCGTTATTACTATATGTAGCAGCCAATGCTCGCGCAGTTAGCGTGGCTATTGTGGTAGAACGCAAGGAGGCGGGCAAGGAATATCCGGTTCAGCGTCCCGTTTACTATATCAGCGAGGTGCTTATTGAATCCAAGCAAAGGTATCCGCATTGGCAAAAGTTGGTATATGGAGTTTTTATGGCAAGCCGGAAATTGAAGCAGTATTTCCAAGGGCATCCCATCACAGTGGTCAGTTCAGCTCCCTTGGGCGATATCATACAGAACCGGGAGGCGACTAGCCGGATTGCCAAGTGGGCTATAGAACTTGGGCCGCACAGATTGAAGTACGTACCTCGGACGGCGGTGAAGTCTCAAGCACTTGTGGATTTCATCAATGATTGGACTGAGTTGCAAGCACCAGAGGAGAAGCAGGATCACACATATTGGACTATCCATTTTGATGGATCCAGGCAATTGGAGGGCTCGGGGCTGGAGTCGTATTAACTTCCCCATGAGGTGATAAGTTTTGTTATGTTCTCCGCTTAATGTTCCCTTGTACTAATAATGCAGCTGAGTATGAAGCCTTGCTCCATGGTCTCCGGATGGCTAAGGAGATGAACCTAAGTCGGGTTAAGTGCTTCGATGACTCGGACCTCGTGGCTCAACAAGTGTCTGGCACTTGGGATTCTAAAGACCCACTTATGGCTGCATATCGTCGTGAGGTGGATAATATTGCGGGTCACTTCAAGGGTTATCAGGTGGATCACGTGGACCGTCGAAAGAATGAAGCGACGGACGCTTTAAGCCGGTTGGGCTCTCAGCGTAAACCGGTCCCGCCTAATGTCTTTCTTGACGTGTTGCACAACCCGTCAGTCAAGCTCCCGGGTGAAGCGGATATGGCTATTCCTGATCTGGAGGCTCAATTGGTGGCAGCCCTGCATGTTATACCGGATTGGACAGTTCCTTATCTTGCGTACATGAACCGGGGAGAGTTGCCAGAGGATGAGACTCTAGCCAGGCAGATAGTTCGGCGATCCAAGTCTATGACTATTGTCAATGGCGAATTGCATCATTGTAGTGTATCAGGGGCGTTTCAACGCTGCGTTTCTCCTGAGGAAGGCTGTGAGATTTTACGTGAAATCCATGAAGGGGATTGTGGTCACCATGCTGGTTCAAAGTCTCTGGTGGCAAAGGCGTTTCGTCACGGATTCTACTGGTTGACAGCTCATGCTGATGCGGAGGACTTGGTTAAACGGTGTGATGGTTGTCAGAAATTTTCAAGGCGTGCTCATGTACCGGCTCAAGAATTGAGGATGATTCCAATTACTTGGCCGTTTGCAACATGGGGGCTGAATATGGTCGGACCTTTTAAAAGATCCAAGGATAAGAAAACCCACCTTTTGGTGGCAGTTGACAAGTTTACCAAGTGGGTTGAAGCGGAGCCTGTTAGCAAGTGTGATGCAGCTACCGCAGTGCAGTTCATTAAAAAGGTGATTTTCCGGTTTGGCTTTCCACACAGTATCATTACTGACAATGGTACCAATTTGTCCAAGGGCGCTATGAAGGAATTCTGTGAGCGTGAGCACATCCGACTTGACGTATCGTCAGTGGCTCACCCCCAGTCCAATGGGCAGGCAGAACGAGCTAATCAAGAGATCTTGCGAGGCATCAAACCCCGGCTTATGGTTCCATTGCAAAGAACACCGGGTTGTTGGGTTGAAGAGCTACCGTCTGTGCTATGGAGTATCAATACTACGCCCAACCGATCTACAGGATACACGCCGTTTTTCATGGTCTACGGAGCAGAGGCGGTTCTCCCTAGTGATATCCAGCATGATTCGCCTCATGTAGCGGCTTATGTTGAAGCGGACAATGAGACAGCACGGCACGATGCTTTGGACCTATTGGATGAGGAGCGTGACATCGCAGCGGCCCACTTGGCAATTTATCAACAGGATCTCCGTCGCTATCACAGTCGCCGGGTCAGAACCAGAGTTTTTCAAGAAGGAGATTTGGTGCTTCGACTCATCCAAGACCAGACGGATATGCACAAATTATCCCCACCTTGGGAGGGGCCTTTCATGGTCAGCAAGAATCTGCACAATGGGTCGTACTATCTGATTGATATTCGAGAGCATAAAGACTCACGCACATCAGAGGAGGAGACCAACAGGCCGTGGAACATAGCTCATCTTCGGCCTTACTACACCTGAGCCATTGGCTCTATCTATGTACATATTATGACAGTGCATATATTATCTTTGATATAATAAAACGGAGCCTCAGCTAAAGCGGGGTCTCTGTTCTTTCATATCATGTGTGGTTACATGGAGTGGTTCTGTTTTAAAGCGGCCTCCGGTTTACCCCTTGAAATTTGCTTTTCAAAAAAGCTTTGTGATATCACTTGGGGCCTTGGTCGTGTCCGAACCAATGCGACACCTTTTGATAGGCGAAAGCCACCAGATCACTTGGGACATGGTCAAGTCTGAACCAGTCATGCCTCTTGATCGGCCTAAGGCCACAAAATCACTTGGGGGCTTGGTCGAACCCGAACCATTGCCACGCCTTTTGATTGGCATATATGCCACGGTTTCATTTGGGGACCTGGCTGACTTGAACCATTGTCACTCCTATTGGGGGCTTGGTCCTGTCCGACCATGGTAACACCATCTGATCAGCTCAGTAAAGCATGTTTTTTGCAAACGGTTTTTATCATTTCCTTTGCTTCCATATTTCTTTTATGACTATTCGTTAATTTTTGTTGTGTTTCCTTTAAACCAAACAAACACTTTTTTACAGGTTCAACTGACGGATTAGCTTCCTCACTTATTGATGTAGTCGTCACAAGAACCGGTTTCTGTGATCAACTATTTTCCAATAAAGGAGCAGGTACAGTTACCTCATCAAGTTCTACTTTCCTCCCACTCACTTATTTTGAGAGAAACTCCTTCTCTAGAAAGGATCCATTCTTGGCAACAAATGTCTTGCCTTCGGATCTGTGATAGAAGGTGTACCCAACAGTTTCCTTTGGGTATCCTATGAAGACACATTTCTCCAATTTGGGTTCGAGCTTATCAGGTTGAAGCTTTTTCACGTAAGCATTGCAACCCCAAACTTTGAGAAACGACAACTTTGGTTTCTTGCCAAACCACAGTTCATAAGGCGTCGTCTCAACGGATTTTGATGGTGCCCTATTTAACGTGAATGCGGCCGTCTCTAAAGCATAACCCCAAAATGATAGCGGTAAATCAGTAAGAGACATCATAGATCGCACCATATCTAGTAAAGTACGATTACAACGTTCGAACACACCATTACGCTGTGGTGTTCCGGGTGGCGTGAGTTGCGAAACTATTCCGCATTGCTTCAAATGTAAACCAAACTCGTAACTCAAATATTCTCCTCCACGATCAGATCGTAGAAACTTTATTTTCTTGGTATGATGATTTTCAACTTCACTATGAAATTCTTTGAACTTTTCAAATATTTCAGATTTATGTTTCATCAAGTAGATATACCCATATCTGCTCAAATCATCTGTGAAGGTGAGAAAATAACGATATCCTTCACGAGCCTCAACATTCATTGGACCACATACATCAGTATGTACGATTTCCAACAAATCAGTCGCTCGCTCCATAGTTCCGGAGAACGGCATTTTAGTCATCTTGCCCATGAGGCATGGTTCGCAAGTACCAAGTGATTCATAATCAAGCGATTCCAAAAGTCCATCAGTATGGAGTTTCTTCATGTGCTTTACACCAATATGACCTAAACGGCAGTGCCACAAATAAGTTGCACTATCATTATCAACTCTGCATCTTTTGGCTTCAACATTATGAATATGTGTATCACTACTATCGAGATTCATCAACAATAGACCACTCTTTAAGGGTGCATGACCATAAAAGATATTACTCATATAAATAGAACAACCATTATTCTCAGATTTAAATGAATAACCGTCTCGTGTCAAACAAGATCCAGATATAATGTTCATGCTCAACGCTGGCACCAAATAACAATTATTTAGGTCTAAAACTAATCCCGAAGGTAGATGTAGAGGTAGCGTGCCGACGGCGATCACATCGACTTTGGAACCATTTCCCACGCGCATCGTCACCTCGTCCTTAGCCAGTGTCCGCTTAATCCGTAGTCCCTGTTTCGAGTTGCAAATATTAGCAACAGAACCAGTATCAAATACACAGGTGCTACTGCGAGCTTTGGTAAGGTACACATCAATAACATGTATATCACATATACCTTTGTTCACCTTGCCATCCTTCTTATCCGCCAAATACTTGGGGCAGTTCCGCTTCCAGTGACCAGTCTGCTTGCAGTAGAAGCACTCAGTCTCAGGCTTAGGTCCAGACTTGGGTTTCTTCTCTTGAGCAGCAACTTGTTTGCTGTTCTTCTTGAAGTTCCCCTTCTTTTTCCCTTTGCCCTTCTTCTTGAAACTGGTGGTCTTATTGACCATCAACACTTGATGCTCCTTCTTGATTTCTACCTCCGCAACCTTTAGCATTGCGAAGAGCTCGGGAATTGTCTTATCCATCCCTTGCATATTATAGTTCATCATGAAGCTCTTGTAGCTTGGTGGCAGTGATTGAAGAATTCTGTCAATGACGCTATCATCTGGAAGATTAACTCCCAGTTGAGTCAAGTGATTATTATACCCAGACATTCTGAGTATATGCTCACTGACAGAACTATTCTCCTCCATCTTGCAGCTGTAGAACTTATTGGAGACTTCATATCTCTCAATCCGGGCATTTGCTTGAAATATTAACTTCAACTCCTGGAACATCTCATATGCTCCATGACGTTCAAAACGTCGTTGAAGTCCCGGTTCTAAGCCGTAAAGCATGGCACACTGGACTATCGAGTAGTCATCAGCTTTGCTCTGCCAGACGTTCATAACATCTGGTGTTGCTCCTTCAGCAAGTTTATCACCTAGCGGTGCCTCCAGGACGTAATTCTTCTGTGCAGCAATGAGGATAATCCTCAAGTTACGGACCCAATCCATGTAATTGCTACCATCATCTTTCAACTTTGCTTTCTCAAGGAATGCATTAAAATTCAACGGAACAACAGCATGAGCCATCTATCTACAACAAACATAGACAAGCAAAATACTATCAGGTACTAAGTTCATGATAAATTTAAGTTCAATTAATCACATTACTTAAGAACTCCCACTTAGATATACATCCCTCTAATTATCTAAGTGATCACGTGATCCAAATCAACTAAACCATAACCGATCATCACGTGAAATGGAGTAGTTTTCAATGGTGAACATCACTATGTTGATCATATCTACTATATGATTCACGCTCGACCTTTCGGTCTCAGTGTTCCGAGGCCATATATGCATATGCTAGGCTTGTCAAGTTTAACCTGAGTATTCTGCGTGTGCAAAACTGGCTTGCACCCGTTGTAGATGGACGTAGAGCTTATCACACCCGATCATCACGTGGTGTCTAGGCACGGCGAACTTTGGCAACGGTGCATACTCAGGGAGAACACTTTTATCTTGAAATTTAGTGAGAGATCATCTTATAATGCTACCGTCAATCAAAGCAAGATAAGATGCATAAAAGATAAACATCACATGAAGTCAATATAAGTGATATGATATGGCCATCATCATCTTGTGCTTGTGATCTCCATCTCCGAAGCACCGTCATGATCACCATCGTCACCGGCGCGACACCTTGATCTCCATCGTAGCATCATTGTCGTCTCGCCAACTATTTCTTGTACGACCATCGCTACCGCTTAGTGATAAAGTAAAGCAATTACAGGGCGATTGCATTACATACAATAAAGCGACAACCATATGGCTCCTGCCAGTTGCTGATAACTCGGTTACAAAACATGATCATCTCATACAATAAAATATAGCATCACGTCTTGACCATATCACATCACAACATGCCCTACAAAAACAAGTTATACGTCCTCTACTTTGTTGTTGCAAGTTTTACGTGGCTGCTATGGGCTGAGCAAGAACCGTTCTTACCTACGCATCAAAACCACAACAATAGTTCGTCAAGTTAGTGTTGTTTTAACCTTCTCAAGGACCGGGCGTAGCCACACTCGGTTCAACTAAAGTTGGAGAAACTGACACCCGCCAGCCACCTGTGTGCAAAGCACGTCGGTAGAACCAGTCTCGCGTAAGCGTATGCGTAATGTCGGTCCGGGCCGCTTCATCCAAAAATACTGCCGAACCAAAGTATGACATGCTGGTAAGCAGTATGACTTGTATCGCCCATAACTCACTTGTGTTCTACTCGTGCATATAACATCAACGCATAAAACCTAGCCTCGGATGCCACTGTTGGGGAACGTAGTAATTTCAAAAAATTTCCTACACACACGCAAGATGATGGTGATGCATAGCAACGAGATGGGAGAGTGTGTCCATGCACCCTCGTAGACCGAAAGCGGAAGCGTTAGCACAACGTGGTTGATGTAGTCGTACGTCTTCACGGCCCAACCGATCAAGCACCGAAACTACGGCACCTCTGAGTTCTTGCACACGTTCAGCTCGATGACGTCCCTCGTAGTCCGATCTAGCCGAGTGTCGAGGGGGAGTTTCGTCAGCACGACGGCGTGGTGACGATGATGATGTTCTACTGTCGCAGGGCTTCACCTAAGCACCGCTACGATATTATCGAGGAGGACTATGGTGGAGGGGGGCACCGCACACGACTAAGATATCAATGATCAATTGTTGTGTCTATGGGGTGCCCCCCTCCCCCGTATATAAAGGAGTGGAGGAAGGGGGCGGCAAGGGGGTGGCGCGCCCTAGGGGGGGAGTCCAACTCCCACCGGGAGTAGGACTCCCCTTTTTCCTATTAGGAGAGGGAGAGGGAAGGAAGAGGAAGGAGGGAGGAAGGAAAGGGGGGGCCGGCCCCCCTCCCAATTCGGATTGGGCTTGGGGGGGGGGGGTGCCCCCTCCCTTGCTCCTTTCCACTCCTTTCCACTAAGGCCCAATAAGGCCCATATACCTCCCGGGGGGTTCCGATAACCTCCCGGAGCTCCGGTATTATCCCAATCTCACCCGGAACCATTCCGGTGTCCAAATATAGTCGTCCAATATATCGATCTTCATGTCTCAACCATTTCGAGACTCCTCGTCATGTCCGTGATCACATCCAGCACTCCAAACAACCTTCGGTACATCAAAACACATAAACTCATAATGTAACTGTCATCTTACTTTAAGTGTGCGGACCCTACGGGTTCGAGAACTATGTAGACATGACCGAGTCACGTCTCCGGTCAATAACCAATAGTGGAACCTCGATGCTCATATTGGCTCCTACATATTCTACGAAGATCTTTATCGATCAAACCGCATAACAACATACGTTGTTCCCTTTGTCATCGGTATGTTACTTGCCCGAGATTCGATCGTCGGTATCTCAATACCTAGTTCAATCTCGTTACCGGCAAGTCTCTTTACTCGTTACGTAATGCATCATCCCGTAACTAACTCATTAGCTACATTGCTTGCAAGGCTTATAGTGATGTGCATTACCGAGAGGGCCCAGAGATACCTCTCCGACAATTGGAGTGACAAATCCTAATCTCGAAATACGTCAACTCAACAAGTACCTTCGTAGACACCTGTAGAGAACCTTTATAATCACCCAGTTACGTTGTGATGTTTGGTACCACACAAAGTGTTCCTCCGGTAAGCGGGAGTTACATAATCTCATAGTCATAGGAACATGTATAAGTCATGAAGAAAGCAATAGCAACATACTAAACGATCAAGTGCTAACCTAACGGAATGGGTCATGTCAATCACATCATTCTCCTAATGATGTGATCCCGTTAATCAAATGACAACTCATGTCTATGGTTAGGAAACTTAACCATCTTTGATTTACGAGCTAGTCAAGTAGAGGCATACTAGTGACACTATGTTTGTCTATGTATTCACACATGTATTATGTTTCCAGGTAATACAATTCTAGCATGAATAATAAACATTTATCATGATATGAGGAAATAAATAATAACTTTATTATTGCCTCTAGGGCATATTTCCTTCAAATAGTACGGTGGTCCTATGACTTAATGAAAGAAGAAGAACAATGAAATAAATGCTACGTCTTCATATCATCTTCATTCTTCCTCAAGCGCAGTCATTTGCTTCAAATAGGGACCAAACCAATTGCTTGAACTTCAACAATTTTTAGGGGTCACTCTTGTTAGCTTCATCTTTCGGTGATAACCTTCGTTGTACGGTAGGGAGATATCTTCGTCGTTTGCATCAAACTGCTCGATACTTCTGAGACCCGTTACTCTATGTGCACTAGCAAACACATAAGCCCCATACTACTTCTGTCAACAAACTCCAAAACACAAGGGGCCTATCATTGCACCAACAATCTCCCACCTTTTTGGACGGTTGTTGACAAAACCGATAATCATCCAAGTGAAGATAGATAAGTGAAAAGTAAATTGAACAAGAGTGAACTTGCGTTACTTGACTCGATAATGAAATGTACTCCCCGTGAATGTATGCAGGGTCAATTGATATATAATGATATTCTTTGCAATTCATTAAAGTAAATGAAGGATTTTTCAATCATTCGAGATAATGATTCACACTGATGATAAATAATCCAATGAGAATATAGTGCAATCATTCATGGCTTTTGTCTATAATTCACTTGCAAAACAAATGCTTCGAGATAATATAGTGCAGCAGGAGGGGTTATTAATACTACAACCGATAATAGAAGTTTTACATCAATGCACATAATGAGTGCACACAGAGTGTCACAAATAGTCTTAAAAGATAGTCAAATAAACACAGAGACCAAATCCAACAGAGCAAATCTATCGGAACTCTCAATTTAATTCTCCACCTTTTGTCAACTAGTGTCAAAAAGGTGACGAGAAACACGAGTGCGAAAAAGGGTGAATATGATTCACTCCGAGGCATCGCCCGAAGAACTGCCCGAAGAAGTTTCTAATTCGGAGGTGTCTGGAATATCTTCATCTTCAGTAGCAACAGCAGATCCTTCAAGACTGGCTTGGGGCTAAGAAGAGGAAGGCACATTAGGATCAGCCTCTTGAGTCTTGTGAGACAGAGTATTTCCTTCAGCAGGTTTTTCAGTAGGCGATGTGGCTTCTGATTCGTCGAGCAATTTGCGCAGCTGAATCCGAAGTAAATTCGTTGTTGGTTCATGAGCTGGGAAAGGCAGAGTACTGCGGTCATGAAAATCTTCAGCTAAAAACCCTTGACCCATATACTCATAGAGTTCTTTGAGATGAGAGTGGCCCAGTTGCTTCTTTGAGAAGAATTTCCGAAGCAGTTTCGAAAGACGCTTCTTGTTTTCTGCTGTGATCATGTGCACAACTTTTGTTTGGTTGTGGATTGCATTCAGTTCGGCAGGTAGGTGTTCTTTCTCTTGGCAATCCCCAGCCACATGCTTCAGCAGAAGCTGTTGAGTGCGCAGGCTCACTTCAAGATGTGAAGGAGGTTGAGTGTTGGGCCGACAATCACCCTGAGACAGCTTAGGTCTATTGAAGGTGTTGTAATAATCAGGAGGGCTTGAACCTAGTGCTTTCTCCGATGAAAAATCTTCCATGATTTTATCTTATCACGAACTGGAGGAATGAAGCTTTTGTGACTGACTTTTGCAAGATATTCGGTTTTCATTGCACAGTCAACCACTTTCTGAATCCAGGGTGCAAATACCTTGATAGCGTTCGGGTGCTGAGCTGAATCCATCAAAATGTCTAGAAACATAACTTCAACATCGAATATGAACCCTTGAGAGATGACATGGATTGTGTTCCGAAGAACATCAGAAATAGCATTATCAGTATTCATCCCAGCCAGCGGAGAAAGGGTATAAGTAAGGATATGATATAGTGTCTGATTATCAAATGTCAAGTGCTCAGGCAGAGGAGGACCATTGTAGTCACGTATTTTCTCTTCATCCATTGTGCATCGAAAATCTTCATCAGAGATCGCATCAATGTTATGAACCCGAGTCTCAGTCTGGTCATGTTCAAACCGAGGGAAATGAAAGTGGGACACGAAGTCTACTGCAAAGCATTTGATTCTTTTCCCTTCAGTCATCCACTCCATGATCCATTTTGTGCTATCAGATGCATCACCGGAGATATACAGAGTGGCATAAAATTGCAGGATGATCTCTGTGTTCCATGGATGCTAATATGCAAATACATGCATGAGGCCAAAGTCTTCGATGTCTTGCAATACTTGGTTGAAGCAGCCAATGTTTTTCATCACAGAAATATTCGGGAATTCATGAGGAAAAATCTTGCAGCTGTCATATAATATTCAAGAGTAGTAAATGGCATGTTCTTGAGTCCAAAATCGAGTAGATTCTGAGGTGCGTGGCTTGCTGTATGAACTCTCTTGAAAGAAAGTTGGATGAGTGTTACCGATTGAAAAGAGGTCCTTTGACGCCAACGCCGATGGAAAACGGTGGTAGTTGCTCGCGAGGATATGGGTACTTTAGTTCATCTTCTACGGAAATCACTTCATCACCGTAAATTACCGAATCTGAGTGATGAGCAGAGGCTGACTTTGCTGCAAAAGGTCAACATATGAAGTTCTTCGTGCAGTATCGAGTGAGATTCTCAAAGGAGAAGGATTGGACACTAGTTCAGGTGCAGAATCAGCCATAGAATCTTTATTAGCCACTGGGGGCTGTTGAGAATTTGCTTCAGAAGTTGTTGGAGGAGCAGAGGGAGGAACCGAGTCATTTGGTTCAATGTGGGCAGGAGAAGCTTGCCGTTCCGACTAAGGATTTCACCTTCTTCTGACACTTGGTGTTGAGAAGGATTTTCTTTATGAACTGGAGAAGCCACAGTCACTAATTCAATTGGCCTTGGGGAATGTGTTGCATCTGCAACTGGTTCATGAGTTGGCGAATGAATTGCTCGTTCGGGAGAATTTTCTCTCCGTGTATCAGCATCTGGAGGAGGACGAGCATTCTTCTTCGCTATCTTCTCCTTCTTCTTGGATGGATCTATGTGCCCTTTGACCAGATAATTGTAACCAGTAACTTTGGCTTGGTGATCAAGGCAGATCTCGTGAACAATTTGATCTAGATCCAAATGAAAACCCAATCTCCTGTGCCGAAGCATAGTCAAGGCCTTGTTGATATCCACATAAGATTCTTCAAGTTGCTTGATGACAAACTTGGATTTTGTAGCCTTCATATGATTGTCAAGCTCGTTGAGTTGGGCAATGAGGTCGTTGATCTCAACTGAATCATTTCTCATATCTTGTACCAGATCAGATGCTTGAGTATTAACTTCAGAGGGAATGGGCAAAGATGCCACTTCTCCATCAAACAAATCTTCGACAAATCGGTCCAGTTGCTCCATGATGAACGTATGATTGAAATAATGCAGTGCATCTGAATAATCTTGATTCTGTGTAGCAGCCTCTGCAATAGGAGCAGTCTGTGTTGCATCTTGTTTGGTCAGAGGCAAAGATGCCAGGGGTTGAGTCAGTTTTGGAGCAAATTCATCAGCTTTTCTTCCACAACTTTAGCTCTTGGAGCATTTTGCTCAGTAGAAGGAGCTTTGATTTGCTTTGCCTTTTGCTTCGGAAGGTTTTCTCCTGGCTTGGCCATGCAGACAGGGGCATCAACTACCAGATCTTGCACATTTATTGCATCAGGATGAGGATTTGTATTTACTTTGTCAACCATAGTGACAGTGGTTGCAGGGGTCTTTCTCTTCAACAGATTCTTCTTCGAAGGTGTAGTGGATGTAGTGACATTCACATGTTTGGAGAGAGTTGCATCAATTTCTTCTCTCGTGAGCGGAGGATCATCTTGATCAGAAGAATCACTTTCAGGCTCAACTAGCTTAGCAGGCCTTTTCATCGGTGTGCTCTTTTTCTTCAAAGCTGCAGATCTGGGATCATGTTTGTGCTTTGAGCGCCCTTTGGATTTTCGTTTGGCTTTTCTCTTTTCGTCGTCTGATTTAATGAGACGACGGTTTTCTTCTTCCTTTGCCTATTCCTTTTTAGCCTTCTTGGCTCTCTTCTCAGCATGTTTGAGGCACTTGGCCTTTTCTTCGGGGTATGAGTCAGGTGTCTTAAGAGATGATTCATGAGCTTCTAGAGGTGGTTGAGGCCTTTACTTGGGCTCACCTTCCCTAATGGGACCAATTTCGTGACAATCACCCCACGGTGGATGGAAGGCAAAGTTCTTGGCATATCGAGGATGAATCATTTTGTAGTTGAACCACTTCTGTACCCAGTGACGCAGATTCTTTTGCACACAACTTTTTCTCTGAGTTAAATCTTCTCCAGGTACTGTGTTGTAGTCATCATGAGATATATATTGTGCCGAATTTTTGAGAGGTTGCCTGCCACTTTTTCTTTTCTTCGGAGCATCAGCTTCTGGCTCATTTGCATTTGGTTCAGATCTCTTCCTCTTGCTGGTAGATGGGCCTATCGTTGGGCCCTTTACATTTGGTGCTTTGGATTAATCTGGTGTGCCCATGAGTACCTCTTCTTCGTCAGCCATACAATGCGGTTTGGCAGAATCCTCAACAGAATGCATACACCTATGAGTAAGAATAGGTACAAGGGAAAAAGGGGACAGGGTCACAAATGCTCTCAGCGAATGATTTTTGTGAATAAAAGCATTTTGAGGAAGAATCAGATACAAACTTTGAGAAATGGTTCGACAGAATGAAACAAATAGATCGAGCTAGTAGGTCCAAAGAAAATACTAGACAATGAGCTAGGGATATCATTCGAGCGAATCATAACACAAACCCTAGATCTGAGGCATTCGGATGTGAGGAACAACTACAAACCACATCCACACTAGTAGGGTAAAAACCTATATCTAAGATATGCGGTAAAATCGGAGATAAATAACCACGGATGAACTTGAAGCAAGAAGGATGGAGGTCCGAGTTCGGACCACATGTACCCTAGCTTGGTGGCATGCAACAACTACGGCAGCACAGGGAAGAAGATGCCCCGCATCGGCGTGGAATGACTTCGGTGACATCTTTCCGGTAGTTAAGCGGTGAAGGGGTCGTTGGCGTCGAGCTCAAGGAGGAGCGCTGCGGCGAGGGTTTCGGTAGAGTGGAGGCGAGATGAAAGAGAGTAAAGGTGGATGAATGAGCGGTGCAGTTTATATAAGCAAATGAGAATAACTGCATGTAGAGGATTTACATCAGACGGCTCTTAGGCAAGGACGATTGCGATTCGAAGGTTAGGATGGACTGGCAGATGATGTATTGCACGTGGCAACCGTCATAAAAGATCGTGATCCTGACTTGGGCGGGAAACCCCAAATTTTGGATGGCTTTCGCTAAAACAGATTAATACTCGGACCAAATCTTAATCGTGGTCAAGGACACCAGATAAAGTCTTGTTTGACATGAAAATTAGAGCATTTGTAACGGATCATGATAGACTAGAAGAGATAGAACATAGGGTAAACAGGGTCCTAGGCATTTCACTCAGAAAGAAAAACACAAACACTGGAGAAAAAGCTATGAGGTAAATGCATTCAGACAAACACTTAAAACTTTCTATCGAGAATAAATTCAACGAAAGAGAATTGTAGTGGCGTAACCCTCCGTATAAGAACTGTGTGACCCCGAGCGTCGCACAATATCGTGGCACCCGGTTAGTCTAGTTCTTTGTTAATGTATTCACTCTCAGAAAGAAAATTTCACTTTGTTGAAATTTTCAAACTCTTTGAGTGTTATGCACCCATTCCTTCAAAGATGCGACAGTGTTAGCACGGGTGCTGAGTCCAGCTTACTGCATGTTTGCGAAGTCTAGGATATTTAGCTCACACCGTAACACACAAAATCTTTTCTTGTCGAGAGGCTTGGTGAAAATATCAGCGAGATTGTCTTCGGTCTTGACGTGATTGATAACGATATCCTCTCGAGCAACATGATCGCGAATAAAATGATGTCTAATGGCAATGTGCTTCGTGTCAGAATCTGCATAGGATTGTGTGCAATTTTGATGGCACTCTCATTATCACAATATAGAGGTGTATGCTTGACCTTGATACCATAATCCTTCAGTGTCTGCTTCGTCCACAATAACTAAGTGCAACAAGAGCCAACAACAATATATTCGGCCTCAACCGTAGATAGAGATACACAATTTTGCTTCCTTGATGACCAACAGACCAAAGATCTACCGAGGAAATGACATGTCCCCGAAGTAGATTTCCTATCAACCAAGTCACCAGCCCAATCTAAGTCTAAATATCCAACAAGATCAAACTATGCTCCCTTAGGATACCATAAACCTAAGGTGGGGGTGTGAGCCAATTATCTCAGAATTCGCTTGACTGCTTGGTGATGGGATTCTTTCGGTGCATCTTGATAGCGGGCACACATGCAAACACTCAACATAATGTCAGGTTTGGATGCACATAGATAAAGAAGAGATCCAATCATCGAGCGATAGGCTTTCTGATCGTAATCCTTACCATACACATCTGCATCCAGCTTACCATTCATGGGCATGGGAGTTTTACAACCCTTCATTTTGGAATCTTGCATTTTGAACTTCTTCAGGCACACTTTCAGATATTTTTCCTGAGAAATGAATATGCCATTTGCTTGTTCCTGAATTTGCAGTCCAAGAAAGAATTTGAGTTCACCCATCATGAACATTTGATATTTATCGGACATCGTTTTCCCGAATTCTAAGCTGCAAGCATTGTTAGTACAGATGAAGATAATATCATCCACATAGATTTGACAAACGAATAAATCATTGTCAATAGCACGAGTGAAATGTGTGGGATCTGTGATCCTGGCTTGAACCCTATGTCGAGCAAAAACTTCTTCAGGGTGTCATACCATGCTCGAGGGATTGCTTTAGCCCACATAAAGCTTTCTTCAACCTAAAAACTTTGTTAGGAAACTCAGGGTGTTCAAAGCCAGGTGGCTGCCTAACGTAAACTTCCTCATCAATTTTGCCATTGAGGAAAGCACTTTTCACATCCATTTGATAAAGCAATATGTCATTGTAATTTGCATAAGCGAGAAGAGTGCTAATTGCCTCAAGGCGTGCAACAGGAGCATATGTCTCACCGAAATCAATACCTTCTACATGAGTGTACCCTTGAGAAACAAGTTGTGACTTATTTCTCACCACAATGGCATTTTCATCTTGCTTATTGCGGAAAATCCACTTTGTGCCGATGATATTGTGCTTCTTGGGATTTGGTTTGTCAACTAGTTCCCATACATCATTTAGTTTGAATTGCAACAACTCCTCTTGCATGGCACTCATCCAATCTGGAACATTCATGGCTTCTTCATACTTGGTAGGTTCTACCAATGAAACAGAGGACAAACTGCCACAGTAGTTATCCAAACGAGTGCGTGAACGAGTTGTGGGTTGATAATATGGATTCTCAATTTCATCGAGAATTAATGAAGGATCAACTCGATTTGCCACATGAGGATGAGCATTTTCTTGATGATCATTATCATCAGCATCAGCATTTGTGTCATCATTCCCTTCAATATTGCCATTTTGATCAGCATTTGGATTTTGATTTCCATTTCCATTCGGAGGAGCATTTGCATCGGTAGTGGCTTGACGAGTTCTGCTTCGAGTCATAGGAGCATCATCATCAGAGGACTCAGGTGCATTTCCTTCAATAGGCTTGATGCTCCCAATGGACATTTGCCGAATAGCATCCGATATCAATGGTTCATCTATCACATTTGGCATGTGTTCCTTTTGAGAGCCGTTAGATTCATCAAACCGCACATTTATTGTTTCCATAACTTTTATGTGGTGAGAGTTATACACAAGATACGTATGCGAGTTTGAGCCATAACCAAAAGAAAACCTTCATGTGCCTTAGGTGCAAACTTGGAAGAATGATTCATATCAAGAATGTAACAAGGTGCACAAAAAACACATAGATAAGAAACATTCGGTTTCTTGCCAGTGATGTGCTCATATGAAGTTTTCTTAAGGAACTTGTGAAGATAAACATGATTGATAACATGACAAGCAGTGTTAATAGCATCAGCCTAGAAGCAAATGGGAGTTCTGTACTCACTGAGCATAGTTCTCGCCATTTCAATAAGAGTTATGTTCTTTCGTTCAACAACTCCATTCTGTTGGGGAATGTATGCAGCAGAGAACTCATGAGTGATACCATGATCATCGAGAAACTCAACAATATGGGTATATTTGAACTCAGTTCCATTGTCACTTCTGACATACTTAATTCTCACATCATATTCATTCTGGGCCTTCTTAGCGAATCTTTTGAAGATATATTGAGTGCAAGTCTTGTCTTCGAGGAAGAATACCCAAGTGAAGCGAGAGAAATCATCAACAATAACCCGGACATAATGACTGCCACTGAAGCTTGCATAATTTTGAGGATCAGATAAATCCATATGAAGAATTTCTAATGGTCTTGTTGTGGTCATAACTGTCTTGGATGAATGATGCTTCTTAGCCAGTTTACTAGCCTCACAAGCAGCACATAGATGATTCTTGTCGAATTTCATATTTGGAATGCCATGGAGATGATTTTTCTTCACCAGGTTCTGCAAATTTCTCATACCTGCATGACCAAGTCTACAGTTCCACAGCCATCCTTCGGTTGCTTTTGCAAGCAAACAAGTTTGGATTGAGGGACCCTTAGAGAAATCCACAATATAAAGATCACCCTTTCTGATTCCCTCAAAGCCGAAGGTATTGCAGAGGCCATGAAGACAATGCATTTGGATATAGAGAATAACACTAGCATGCCTAAATCACCTAGCTTGCCAACTGACATAAGATTGAATCCAACGGATTGAACAATTAACACATCATCAATAGATTTGGCCTTGGATATAGCAATTTTACCTAGCCCAATTACCTTTCCCTTGTTGTTGTCGCCAAAAGTGATATACTTCAGAGGAGAAGAAGTTAAGTTGGGGTCGACAAACAACGACTTGTCACCGGTCATATCACTGGTACATCCACTGTCCATAATCCATTCAGTGCACCCAGAGACATAGTCCTGGAAAAGAATTAGGCTTTCTTAACCACCCACATCTTTGCAGGTGGCTTCGAAACAAATGAACGAGCAGGATATGATTTCTTTCGATAAGCATAGTTGTTACTCGATGAGGTGCGAGCATAATTGAAAGAATAAGCATTAAAATTCTTTCTAGACAAATGAGCATAGTGATTGTATCCAGTATGCCTATACTCATTCTGATGAATTCTTTGTGCCTCCATGGTCAGTCGAGCAGAAATAGGCAAAGCATCAACAGTTTTCTTAGGCACCCAAATAGCTTTCTTTGGGGGGCCATTTCTGCTGTTTGGTCTAACATAGCAAGCAATAGTCTCACAATGTTGACTCTTGAACAACTTATAGTTGTCCAGGGAATCATCATCAGGATATTTAGTAATGGGAGAGTTGTATCCCGAAAGTAATGCTGGATCGAGCGTTTTGCTCTTTGCAGGAACCCACATAGTTTGAGGATCTTGATGTGGTTCCTAGTAAGTGCCATTTTCATTTAGTTTCCTTTCGAAATCGATACCTTCCTTTTTGGGATTTTTGTGAAGAATGGATTTCTTCAAAACATCACAAAGAGTTTGGTGTCCTTTGAGAGATTTGAACATTCCTGTCTGAAGAAGATCCTTGACTGAGGGGTTAGCATTCATAGATGATTCAACATTTGATTCAACATTGTTTCGCTCAAGGCATTTTAAACATAGTGGCTCAAACACTCCAGGTTTATCCTTGAGTTGTTGGGTGAGAAGAGAATTTTCTCTCATGAAATCTTCATGAGCCTCTCTCAGTGCCTCGAGTTCCTGTTTCCTTCTCAGGTAATCGTAGGTCAATCTCTCGTGGTCTACTAAGAGAAAATCATGACGAGTTGAGAGTTCATCCATTCGTGACTTGAGAGTGGAATACTCTTCGGTCAATGACTGATTTTCCCCCATCTCCTCAACCAACAACCCTTCAAATTTCCTAAAGTTTTCTCAATTTTCTTAAGAGAATTTTGTTTTATGTTGGCAATTTTGATTAGCTTAGCATGGTCATCCTCATCAGAAGAATATTGATCACTGGGGTGAACCTTGTGATGTTTGGAGGATACCTTTTCTTTCGAAGCCTTGGCCATGAAGTAGTAGGCAGGAATTTCATCGTCGCTTGATGGGTTCCCGAAGAAATTCATTGCTGGAGAAGAGGCGCATGCTATGCCAGCCATGCCTGAGTCGGAGTCCTCATCTGACTCATTTTCTTCTTCGGAGGCAGACAATTCTTCTTCTTCAGAATCCATCTCCTTACCAATGTATGCCTTGGCCTTGCGAGAAGTATTCTTTCGGTTGGAGGAGGACTTGGACGGATTCCTTGAAGAAGATCTTGACGAAGATTTTGAGGTGGAGCTATCCTTCTTCTTGAAGAACTTCTTCATTTTCTTGTCATCATCGGAGTCATAGTTCTTGCTCTTGCTTTTGCCTCGATAGTTGCTCGAATCATATCTCCCACTAACACGGATTTCAGGTTCCCAGAGAGGGCAGTCAAAAATGAAGTGTCCATGCTTTTTGCACTTGAAATGGGTGTATTCGCCGGCAGGTTTTGAAGATTTTGATCCTCCAGAGTTGCTTGAACTTCTTTTCTGGAACGGGCTCTTCTTGTGGAAACGTTCGAATCTATTCGTGATCAGTGCGAGGTCTTTGCCGAGTTGTTCTGGATCATCTGAATCTTCTTCGGCATTTCAATCTGAAGAGGAATCAGCCACAGCCTTGAGAGCATGATTTTTGCGTTGAGTTGAGCCCAGATCTCTTTTCTCTTCCTCTTGTTTCTCGTGAGTGTTCAATCTTTCCATGACATCAGCAGAGTTGAGGGTTTTGAAATCAGGACGCTCACGAATCATCAGAACAAGCGTGTCAAATGAGCTGTCAAGAGGTTGAAGCAGTTTCTTCACGACTTCATGGTCAGTGATGTCTTTGGCGCCGAGTCCTCGAAGTTCATTTTCTATGTCACTGAGACGGTCGAAGGTTTGCTGACAACTTTCATTTCCAATGCGCTTGAAGTGATTGAACTTTGCTCGAAGAGTATCAATTGGAGCTTCTTTCTGAGTTGAAACTCCTTCATTGATCTTTTCGAGGACATCCCACAGTTCCTTCGCAGTTTCACACTGGTGATATCGAAGAAATTGTGCCCGAGAGAGATGGCCACCAGTTTCATCTTTGGCTTGAGCATCCAGTTGAATAAGCTTCTTTTCTTCATCGATAGGAGCTTGAGGAATAGCAATTGTGAGCCTGAGCTGCACCATGTTCCACATATCACCATCTATCACGCGGAGACGGATCTTCATTTTCTCCTTCTAGTAGGGATAGTCCGTCTCATCGAATATGGGAATCTTGAGGTGCGATTTGTAGTTCATTGAAGACATACTTAAACTCCAAAGTCGTTAGACTAAAATGAGTAGAGTCAAGGAGTACCTCGCGCTGATACCAATTGTAGGAACGAATGGGAGTTTTAAATTTTCTTCGAAAAACTTAAATCTCTCAAAACCTAGCAGCGGAATGAAGTAAGACCATACTATAGTGAACTAAGGCAAAGTACCGAAACGAAACTAAGGCAAGCATCAAAGAGAATCATACGAATTAAATGCAATGAAGTTAAACATGGGTGACAGAGGTAACCGAATATGCTCGGTGGCGACAAGGTATTTGTTTGACCAGTTCGTCCTTCTGCACAAGAACTACGTCTGGTTGGAGGGGCTGTGACTTAACACGGAAGATAAACTCTTTTCACCCTATTCTCCTTGACAATCGATTCATCAACCGATGCCGATCACTCGTGGTAGATACTTGAAGGCGATCTCCTAAACTTTATAGAATTCTTCTTCGAGAACCACAATCACTCTTGGTCTCTAAAGAAATTGACACCTAACCGTCTAGAGAGTTTGCAACTCTCAAGAGTAATAGGCGGAGCATACTAAACTTAGATTCCGGTGATGCTGAACCACTATCTAATTCTTCGGCTCTAGGGTTTCTCTCTCGGTGGATTTTAAACTCAAATCGCTCAGAGAGTGGGTGGCTCAACAATCTTCTCAGAAATCAAACGTAGCAGCCACTGGACAAAGCCGGTGCGGGGTGGCTATTTATAGCCACAACCTTCCCAGATGGGAAATGATCGTTTTGGACATGAGGTCCAGCCAATGGCCAACCGACACGTTCACAACGGTCGGATTTAAACTCCTCGGTCCGAGGCAAATCTCTCGAAGTGAAGAAGATCACAGTCTCTTGCTAGCAAGTACTTGCTCAGAGCACAAAGAGATTTCTCACACAACTTTCATAGGATTTGGGTTTACCATGAGAGAATCAAAGCTTTGACCGCTACACCTCTCTTAATAGTACGGTGGTCCTATGACTTAATGAAAGAAGAAGAACAACGAAATAAATGCTACATCTTCATCTCGTCTTCATTCTTCCTCGACCGCGGTCATTTGCTTCGAACAGGCGCCGAACCAATTGCTTGAACTTCAGCAATTTTTAGGGGTCACTCTTGTTAGCTTCATCTTCGGTGATAACCTTCGTTGTACGACAGTGAGATTATCTTCGTCGTTTGCATCAAATTCCTCGATACTTCTGAGACATGTTAGTCTGTGTGCACTAGCAAACACATAAGTCTCATGCTGATTCTATCAACAAACTTCAAAACATAAGGGGCCTATCATTGCACCAACAGTTTCTCGTCTTGTGGCGAGATTTGGTGTCACGTGTTTCAGATCTATGCAAGGGTTCAACGGCGACGACTGCGGCTCCAAGGCGCTGGCCCTTAGGAGCACGTGCACGAAGACTTCCCGACTGTCATCGACAAGGTCAAGGCGGCTCCGGTAGGGGAACGGCAACAACGGCGCGTCGGCGGCTCGTTTTGGCGGCAGTAGTGGTTGTTTGGGGTTTTTGGAATCTCAATGTAATTTTTATTATGTTCGAGATCCTTTGTACTTCTGCTAAACTTTGATGATAGATATGGATCCTTGTCGCAAAAAAAGGTAAACACCATACAAGTACTATTCTACGAGTAAAATGTTTCCGATTTTCTTGATGCAACAAAAATTTGTCAAACTATAAATTTTAAATGAATTTTATTATCTTATATATTTCTGTTGTGCCAAAAAAAAAATCTGAAAAATGTCTGCACATGGTAGTACTTATGTGATGTTGAGCTGCAAAGTTTCAAGTTCAAATATTTTATTATTTGGGAGAAACAAAAAAAAAGAAATTTGTATGCATGAATTTTAATGCAAAATGGATGGTGTAGATAAGAGATGCCGCTACATGGTCACACAACTATAACTTTTCCATAGAAAAGTGACTGTTGCGGTGTATGCCTCGACACCATTGTCAATCGGCCACCGCCGCCGAGTTGGAGTGCGGCGGACCAATTTGACGTTCTGGCGACCCTCGAACCCGGCCAGCACCGCTAGACCGCACACACAAGGCAGGGTATGCCACCATACATGCCACTTGGCCATGCTGCCCAGCAGTCAATCCACCGTGTGCAAGCCTGCCATTATCCTCTGATGCAAAAGGGGCAGGAAGGACACGCCTCCGCCCTCCGTGTGTGGGGCTTCTCCCGACGACGGCAAGGATGAAGAGCCTAGTGTTTTCGGTGGCTGCCCATGTCTGCCCTAGGGGAGAGCGACCCTAAGAGTAACTACAGCCGGACACCTCAAACCATCTCTCGTACGCTCGCGGACATGCTTGGTCAGTGACCGAACAGGAGAGAGGAAAAAAATGACCCAACCAGACCCCTCGTATCATCCCTATACATTTGGATTGTCCGCAAACCCTCGTATCCATCTCAAATGCAGGGAGGATATGAGGGCTCGCGGACGCGTCTAGGAGTGCCCGGTCAGCCCGTCACATAGGATGCGGTCCCACAACGGACCACCTTTTTTCTTTATTTATTAATTTTTTTTTCTCTCTCTTCATCTCCACCAATCATGTGCAAGTGACCGGACATATAAGAAAGAAAATGAGGACAGTGGTTGTACGGACGGACAAATAGAAGCTCAAAACGGACACGCCCGGTCACTCGTTTAATCTATGTTACAACAATGTGCATCGACTCTGAGGTCATTTAATTAACTGTTTATTACTGAGCTTCATGTGACTTCTCAAGTGAAACATCTTGTCTCTCGGCCAGCAAGTTTCCTAATAAGCTTAATTCGGTGGCCATCAATGTATGGAGAGATTTGTGTCCATATCTAGTATGTACAGCTGACACCAAAATCGTTTTAAACAAACAAAGCTTAAACTGAAAACAAGAATTGGGGGTACCTGTTCAGAGGCGTCCCATCTGAACAAACGGGCAAGATAGAGCTTAAACTTGCCAACAAGTCAAATGACAAATCACAGAGGATAAAGGCTCCACGAAGAACTGCAGAAACTGTCAAGAGGTTCCTTTTGTAACTTTCTTCCAGAAAAAAACACTAAAACAAAAGTCTGAATTTCTGAACTTTCTGAATTCCAACACTTACTAAGCTGAATATGCTAATCAGGAACGTACACATGGTCGATGTAGCCCTAGACGATCACAACTATCGGAAGAACCAGGTAATATTCCGCTATGAAAGAAAGCGAAGCAAGTAATGTGCGCATTGTAGCATACACAGGGTTTAATATGAATTTTTATCAGGTTAGTTTACCCCCTAAGCACAGCCAAACACATGGATGTACGAACTACGAAACTAAAGTCGAGAAGGCTGGCGCTGCGGCCTGCTTTGGGCAATATAGAAATCAACTGGTAGCTCCCAGTTGCAAGACCAAATGGCCGGCGCCTCCAACTACTCAAATTACGCACTTTAAGTTGGTACGTATAAATAATACAGAAGGAGTGCAATTTGCGCAAATTCTTGAGTATTATGAAATATATAATACACCCTCCATCTCATAATATAAAATCATTTCTGACGCTCATTAGTGTCAAAAACGCTCTTAGGCTCTAGAGAGCAATCATAGAGAAGGTTGGGCTCGCGCACATAGACACCTCCAAATGACAGTTAGATGAAACCGTCATTGAGTGGTGGCAAAAAAGAACAGACGACCGCAACCCTCACCTCCACACAATGGCTTCCCTCATCATGCTCGTTTCTTGGACCATTTGGAATGATAGAAACGTCCGCGCGCCCCCGCCGGTCCTCCTAACCAACATTTTAGAAGATGTTAAACTTTGGGTTACTGCCAGCGCAAGGAAACTAGGGAACATCATATTGTACGTGTAATTGTCATGCCGCTTATTTGTGAGTGCGTTGTAAAACTCTAAACTCTACTCTCCCTTATTTAACTGAAGAGGCAAATCTTTTAATTCCATTAAAAAAACGCTCTTATATTATAGGATGGAGGGAGTAGACTAGAAATTATTCTAGCTTGTCTTATATTCTAAAAAGATCATGTACTCTTATATACATTCATGCAGCTCAAGCAATACATTGTCGATTCCACCAATCCATCTCTATTGCTCTTATATGGTATCACCGTAACCCCGATCACCGAGCAGTCGCCGCTTCCGCACCGTGCGCCCAGGAAGTCGATCTCCATGATCTCCACCAAGGGTCGCGTCGCCTGTACTTAGAGTTCATCTGCGATCGTGTTGATTGACTGCCTTGGAGAGTCTCTTTTCCGATCATTTGATTCGCGTTTTTCTCTCTCACTGGTCGTTTTGATCGGTGATTTTTTTTGGTTTTCCAATCTAAGATCAGTTTGCATCGTCCACCACCCATCGACCCTTGTGCGCCTCTACTCTGACACCGGCGCGACTACCCGGTCTCTTCTTTGACACGGCGCCTCGTGCGACAACGTCGGCCCGTAACGGCCATTGTCAACGCGTACATCCGCCCGTCGTTCTGCGTCGCTCGTCATCGCCCTGCTCCGCTTAGGGTTCCTGCATCAACCCCGTCTCCATCGACGTTGATCGTAGGTCATTCTATGTCTGCACGGGGCCAACTCACACGCCCCTCACGAGGGTAGTTGGCGCAGCCATGGTCGGCCGATCACGCCAACCACCGATCAATGACGCTTGGACCGGCCACCTCATCTAGTCCAGCGGACACTCCGACCTCGCGAGCTATCGGTTGAGCATCCGCCCACCCGCGATCTGCTCCATCGACGCCGCGGGACCGACCTGATCAGTCGTTTGCGCACGTCTCCGCAGGTTCCCATGGAGATCTTCCCCGAGTTTGCGCGGCTCTATACCGATTGAGCAACAGGCCGCCACGCCGCCACCCCGTGATTCTCCCCGTGGATGCACTGACCCCGCGCGCTGCCGCTAGGTCGCCCCTTCAGGTCGTAGCACAATGGCATGGGGTCCACTCCACCGCCCCAAGGTCTTCCCCGTCATTGCACCGACATATGCGTTGTTGCTGCGTCACCCCTTTGGACCGTAGGGTCGTGGTACGCCGTCCTCACGCGTCGATGTCTACGTGGTATGTGTGGTGCCACCTCCCTAGGTGTAGAATGACATTGTCCGCGCACAGTCTTCATAAATATGTTGGGTTCTTCCTCACCTACTTCGAGGACCGCCGCCACGCTTCTATAGGCGATCGACGTGGCCCATCACTGGCTACCCCTGGTTCCGCCGACCACATCGCCGACCATATCTTCACCTTCGTCTAGCACCAGCTCATCACCAGCGTCGCCATCATCTTCCGCGACCACTTCATCTAATATGGCAACCGTGGCAACATCGACACCTCCCCCCCGCTGATATGCGCCACAACCATCGTCGAGTCTTCCTTTGCTGGTCCCTCCGACATGGTGTACAATTTGTGTTGGTCCCTGTCTACGCATGCTCGGTGCTGGCAACACCGACACGCGCCTTCTTCCATGACGTGTCCCCAGGCTTGGCAAATCCAGTGCGACCCCTCGCCAATATTGACTTATCCTCATCTACGCATGTCAGGTGCTGAACACCGACGCGTGTGTTCATCCATGATGTGTCTGGGCTTAGCAAACCCGATGCAGTGCCTCATCAACACCGCCTTCTTTCTGGCGCAGCACTGCGCTCCTGACTACACGACACTTCCTTGAGCCCGCGGCTCCCCAATGACTACCTCGACATCGGCCACCCAGGACTCAACCTCGACCTCGGATGCACCACCCTACACTCTCGGCTATCTCAAGATAGGCACAAAGGGCTACCGCCTTGCTTGAGTAACCTCATCGGTTTTCACTCAGCCACAACTTCCACGATGCATCGACCATTACAATTGTGGGGAGATGTTCGTCGGCTTACATCCTTCGGATTCTTCTCCAACCTCACGGTCTGTGTCGCTACCATTTTGACTACAGGGGGTGTTGAGTATCATGATTGTTTAGCGAATATAGGATAGACTAGGACTGGTTCTAGCTTGTCTTGTACTCCAAGAAGATCATGTACGCCTATATATATACGCCCATGAGGCTCAAGCAATACATCATCGATTTCACCAATCCCTCCCTATTCCTATTACACAAATGATAAGATCACCATCAATCAAGAAACTAAGGACATCTCCTACGTGGACCCTCAAACTGTCTGCAACCGTCCGGACCGAGCGATCTGGACAGGTTTTCCAATCCAACACAGTACCCATCGGTCCACGGACAGGTCTAGCAATACGTTTTCCCACAAACCGGGGGCCTTTGCAGGCGTCTGGAATGTTGTGATGCCCGCATCTGACACTCGGTCCCACCCAAAACCCTCTCCCGCGTGAAGCGGTTGCCACACATTCATGCTAGTCATCGACACTCTAGAGCGGTCACGGCTCCACGACATTGATTCTGGTCAGAGCGACGCGACTGATCCAGCGGGTGGCTTCGCTTCAATACCGAGATGGCGGACAAGAAGCCTACTCCGGCCGGTGCGCCACATTGAAGCCGGTTTTACGTCACTTTGCCTAACCGGGCCTATTTATAAAGTTCCGCTCTGGCACCGTCCGCACTGCACCCACCTCTATGCACCCACCCTCTCCCCTCCCCTCCGGCACCAAACCACCGTCTCTACCACGCCAAGTACCGTATCTCCATGTCGACAGGCGGTGGCGGCTCCAGATCTTGGAGTCATCGCCCTCGCTTTCCGGGGCCCTCATCCTCCACTATGTCAGCTCCTTCTAGAAGGAACGGATTGTCATCTCCTCCGGTGACGAGGAGGAGTAGCCGCTGCAGCAGCCGTGCCTCCTCTTGGAAGCCGTGATCACGGACGATGAGTTTGTGCGACAGATCGCTTATAGCGCATCGGACTCTCCATGACCGTGGTCCGTGAAATAGGAGCCCTCGTCGCCACTGTGCTACCGCGTGAAGCACGAGCCGGCCTCTCCTCCTCTCTATCGCATGAAGGCTAAGTCGGCGTCCCACTCACGCAACCGAGGCATCCAAATCAGGCACTATGTGATGGAGGAGCCGACATCGTCGCCACACTGGCATGGCAACGCCGTGAAGGAGGAGGTGCCACCGGCGATCGGCAAGGTATGTGGGCTCCTCCTCCACGACGTTGGTGGCCATGGTGGCGGTGGATCTTCGTTGTCGAAGAGCG
Organism: Triticum timopheevii; assembly: GCA_963921465.1. Lineage (NCBI taxonomy): Eukaryota > Viridiplantae > Streptophyta > Magnoliopsida > Poales > Poaceae > Triticum > Triticum timopheevii. The sequence continues at coordinate 417,396,942 of OY997266.1, read as the reverse complement.
TCGTCACAGCAGAGAAGAGGACCGCGAGGCAGGCGGCGTGCGCGGGAGTGGCGCAACATGCTGCGCCACTCAACATTCGCCAAGTCGGATGCGGCGCCCCGCTGACCCCGACCTCGTGGAGGCCTGGGCCCTCGACAGGTCGCTCACCACCGTCGTGACGTCCGCGTGGCGACGCCGCCACCTCGATGGGGAGCTCGCCAACATCGGCGAGCAGTGGTCTCCCAGTGAGACGGCCGCCGCCGCTGGTATGGGCATGGGCAAGGCTCCCCGGCCTGGGTCGGTGTTAGCTGTGACGGCCCTTTGCATGACATAGGAGGAAGTGGAGCGGCTCCACCACAAGCGTCAGGAGGCGGCCGGGTAGGGCTGCCGCGCCCCCACGCCATTCCGCCGCTCGAGGGACCATTCCGGCGACGAAGGCGACACAGACGACGGCGTAAATTATGACCGAACTTTAGTGAATCCATCATGTTTGATAAAATTCGTCTGTTTTATTTAACTTTGTTTTAAAATATATGCGGGTATGATTAAATGGCCGGCTCCCGTATCACTGTTGGCGGACGTGTCCGTGGACGGGATACCGTGTACGTTTTAGGAGTTTGCATTGGAGAAGCCCTAAACCCTTTTGCTAGCGATGGACGCGGTCCAGCCCATTGGCATGCAACTTGCTGCAGGTAACGTGCATGCATGCCCAGCGGGTGGAACACACGTACTCCCTCCGTCCCAAAATACTTGTCGTAGAAATGCATAAAAATGGATGTATCTAAAACTAAAATACATCTAGATACATCCATTCCCCTGACAAGTATTTCCGGACGGAGGGAGTATAAAATATCATCCTGTTCCTGTCAGTTGTACCTTGTACGTAGTACGTATATATATGGGGAGGGGGGGGGAGGCACAGAGTGCTTTTCACATGAGGAGGAACTATCATGTTAGTTAGGGATCGATCGAGTTGCAAATCTGTAGAGCTTTCCTTTTCTCTTTATATAATCCATGCATGCAGCGCGCGACACATGCATGCGATGATGACCGAAAAGATTTGATTGAAAAGTACCATTTGGGATTTGTGCAACTTGAGTCGATCCGACCATGAAAGCCGATCCGGCCCTGGGGGGACAGCAAAGCCGGCCTCATCGATCATGCATGCCAAGCATGAGTCGGGTCTGTCCGTCAAGATTCCTACGCGCTTAATTGGATGGAGATTGAGAGGATGATCTGGTTTGATTATATAATACTTACACTAGCTGTACTCGGGAGCCATGGCTCGGGTCTGACCGGTTCAATGCAAAGCTAGCACGAAGGGTGCATCATTAGTCTGCAGGTACCAAATAATTCGTGATCAGAACGAATCAGGCTTTTCTATAGAGAGGATCAGACCGTATCAATTGGGGGAGCGAAAAGTATCAGCGCATTTTTTAATCATCGTAAAAGCATGTTCCTCACGCGTCAACTCTTTGTTCACAAAAGATACTACACAACTATATATGTTCATCATCGAGGATAATACATATATCTATATAAATTCAGGCCTCCTACATTGCATCCCTCTTACCTCTTTTCACATGGAAGATAGGAAGGTAAGAATTAACCAGACCCACTAAATGAAATCAACGACTCACATCTATTATATACTCTGACCTCTCACATGAAAAGAGGAGATCAGAGGGATCATGTTAAAATTGCTCGGGAAACTATAATAGCTAGCATACTGCTGCTAGATAGTAATCTGACAAACTGGAAAAGAGCATCACGTATATAGGAGCATGACTGTTTTTTATTTGATTTTATAAAATGATAGCCACAATTTTTGTTGGTTGTCTGTTCGATCACCTAGTCACATAATCATTTTCAAAGAGGTGTAAGTGAAAAAAAAAGTGAAGAACTCCTTTTCTATTAATTGGTAGACGTCTTATATTAATTTACAGAGGAAGTATTAGTGGTTCAACGCATATGCATTGAGGAAAGTAGAATCAAGATGAAAACGTTATATAACCAAACCAGCGGGGGTGCCGTGGGTGCCCTGGCACCCCATAAAAAATGCAAATCTTTTTTATGTACTAGTTTGTCCAATTATATGGGTATTATAGGATTAAATTGCCAAACTGACGGTTTTTCAAGGTTATACATGGCATTTTTTGTGTGAATGTAAAGGTTGTCACCTCCATGGGTCAAGGTCTAGGTCCGTCACCAAATTAGCCTGATAATGTAGGGTATCTTATCTTGAACATTTATACAGTTTATATCAGCATAGAAATCCACAATTCGAATTGGGACTTGCATGCTTGCTATACTAAGACTACCCATAGTGGGAGTAACGTCAGCAGTAACATAAGGTCCAACTTAGCAAATTTGTTTATGTGGCAATAATTTAATATGGAGAGAGATGAATTGAGTAACATAGCTAGTTACTCATACTATGAGTAACATCACAAATATCAAGACAAAATGAGTCAATAACCTAATAAATGAAGCTTTGCATGACACTACACATATGTTACTATCCACTATGGAGATAGTAACATAGTCTAGAAAAGCATGTATGTTACTAGTGTAAGTTACTCTCCACTGTGACTAGTCTAAGGCTAGCTTGATGAGCTTTAATATTATGGATACTTGGATTGTATTTTGGTCAGCGTGCAAAAGCTACAAAAATAACTGCATATATACATGGCATTTAAAGTAAGGGAAATTAATAGACTCACCATTTCATCGATAGGTGTTATAGATTCAGACATATATAATTCATAAATTTAGATGTGCATTATGGATGCAGTTAAGCTGATGAACAGGTAGGGCAAAGTAGGTTTCAAAGGTGAAAAAGTTGTTATATATTTCCCGTTGTGCGGATGATCTATAGATTGTGCTATAGCATATGTGGATACAGTTAAGTTGATACATACACATGGAAAAGTAGATTTCAAAGGCAAGCAAGTTTATATGTGTTACCATTTGTGATCCATGGATGAGCTAGCTTGCTCTAGTCTGTTGATATCCCCTGGAAAAGGTAACCGAGGCACACTCCCACCTGCATTTGTGTGGATCTGCATTTCTAAGATGTCTATAACACATACAAATTATCCATGAGTTTGTTATAATTATGTTACATGCCAGACATATAACAATATCTTAATTAACTGTTTGAAACCGTGACCCTTTATCAGTTTGCTTTTTCCAAAGTGTTACCTCCGTATCAAAAATATAAGACACTTTGGTAGGCTATAAAAATAGCCTACCAAAACGTCTTATATTTGGTACAGAGGTAGTAAGATATAGGTTTCAAAACTCTTTATCAGATTAAATGTACACTATAGAGAGACGTCGCCAAGGATCAAATCTCATGGATATATCCACCTGGTATAACTGAAAGCACGACAAAATACTACTTGTAATTAATTAACATTAATAGATATGCATATGTATTATCATCCGCTAGACCCATAGCCAGATCGACACATGACCAGAGTCACCAGACACTGACATACACACTCACAGAGAGACCATAGATCTTCTGTTGATTATAAGGACACCAAACAACTAATAATGGAACAGCTTACACAGGCTGCATTACATGTAGTAGTACAAAATACAGCTGTGCATGAGATAGTGCATTGATAAAGTGGGTTATTATTCTATTTCCATCTTGTGCCTCTGGATAAATAAAAAAAGATCTGCGATGCAAGTGCTCATGCGCATATGAACATTCTCTCTGAGCTCAGCAGTGATGAAAATTGCATAGCATAAATTAATAGCACTCATGTACGAAACTGTGTCAGTGTATGCTAGCATGCAGTTTCAGGCAAGAGTCAACACATCTATGTTTGTATAGTAGTACAATCAAAACGACTTGCATCCATATGGCCATACCCATACAACATCATGTATTGACGTAAAAAATAATGTGAATTGCTATTCCTCTCTTTTTATCTTTTGCGCATTACACAAGCTGGCAAATCCTTGGTTCTAGCTAGTGGCACCAATTCAGAAACTTATTGCACCACAAGGAAGGAAAACCCCATGCAGGCTAAAGAAAGGAACTGTCGTATAAGATCAGAGGAGAGATGAACGTAAGAAGGAGAAGAACATTTGAGGATCATAGCTTGAGCTCGAGATCCACGTCTTCTGGATCGTCGGAATTCATACTCGTCGAATCAGCCGACCGGCTCCGGTCATGGTGCCCTCTCAGACGGGTAGATTCCTACAGAAAATAAAAATGGTTAAGAACCACATGAGTTAAAAAGATAACTTCGGAGTGTATAATGCTTTTTGATCAGCCGTTCAACTTGTCCATCTGTCTCCATGATCTGCATGTAGAGAGAAATACCTCTGGTGCAAACAGTGGCAATGTGACACCAGGATGCGCGTAATGTGGTGGCCCGTAGATAGTGCTGCTGCTTGGTGATCTGGTTGGCAGGCATATGCAGATGTTGCAGTTGTTAGTTGGAGCTACAGCTTGTTATTCCGGGTAAATTCAAGGAATAATGGAGTTGTAGCTTGTTATTCCGGGTAAATTCAAGGATTAATGAAGTTGTGTGCAGTACCTTACGATGGGAGTCTGGAATTCACCATATCGAGCGTCTCCTCTCTCCCCATATGCCATCTGTCCATGATAAGACCGGAGATATCGTAAGAGATCTTGATATATAGCTCACGTGCATATGGAAGAACAAACAAGATACATACAGCACGAAAGCAGATGATAATAAGATGATGTCAGAGAAAGTTTGATCTCATGTAGATTTTTCGTATCATGAAAACAGTACGGACGAGATCCTTGTCAGAATAACTGCTTAGATAACGCGATAATGACGATATCTATGATCAAGGAGAAAATAAGTACAAATTAATAACGAGGGAAGAAGCAATAGAACGGGTAGAGCAAGCACACCTAACTGGAAACAAATCTCAAATTAATTCAAGAATGATTGCTAATTTTTGTTTTGAAACAATTCAAAGACAGCTAGTTTCTTCACTGTTTATCACAAAGAAGCTCAAAATCTCACTTCCATAGTTTTTTTTTCACTCGCAAAAGAAGATCAACACTTGTTTCTACTGCTTCCACATATATATACCTATATCCAGTTTTTCGTATACCAATTAATTTGTTCCTAAAACAGCATGAAGGGGAAAAGATGACAGCCTACCCCAAAATTCGGATGGACCGGGAAGGCCGACGAGACGGCGGTAGCATGGAAGGGGGACGATGGGGACGATGAGAGCGAGGACGTTGACGCCCGCGTATCCTCCTGCTCGATAGATCCATTCCAAAGACTCAAGGAATCAGAAACGCCCAATCTTACGAAAATCGCAAGCAAATCCATACACACAAAATACGCATATACACATATGTTCGCTTCAGCTTTGCAAGATGTGTCTTCACTCACCAAATTGAGGCTGGCCGTTCTGTGGATCAAGCTGGGTGGCTGACCACCAAGAGGATGGAAGTACTCAGCCATTTCGCTCTGTAACCTAATCTTCTCGAGCTGCGCCACGCCGAGCCCCCGCTGCGGCTGCTTCGGCTTGTCGGCGCCACTGCCGCCGCTGCTGCTGCCGCCTCTCTTGCCCTTCCTGGAGCCGGGCGATCTGCCCCACCCCATGCTGTCCCCAAAGTTGTTCCCACTCATATCCCCGAAGAGAGACCTAGCAGGAAGACTTGGAAGAACAAGATGAACAAGCTAGCTAGCTAGGAAGAGAGAGAGAGAGGGTTGATTGGATGATGCACGCAACCTCTTTTAAAATGAAAGGGAGAGATCTCCTTGCAGGCCAATATATCCTAACTCTTTATTAAAAGGGAGACTTGCTCTCCCAAGCTTTTCTTGCCTCAAATTTTAAAATCACATCTAGTATTCTAGTGGCATGGCCATCTTTTGAATACAGTGAACACCATGTGCCCCAAAACCCTATCGCTTGAAATAAAAATCTAGAAATTTTAAAAGCGGGCAATGCATTTTAATTAGTTAGGTGGTGATCTCCTAGGATCTTTGCCATCCATTGTCTCCTTGGTTACTTTGGCAAGTAATTTGCACGTAGATACTCTTCTTTAAGTCACTATTCAATACTACAATAACAAATATAGCAGGAAATCGGCTAATAAATAATTCGCTACAAATGTCAGATTTTTAAGCTTGGAAAATCTTATGGTTTGGACGGTAAATTATGTTGTCGCGACTTGCAGCATGACAAATTTCTTTAGCAAGCATTGTAAATTTTTGACATACTCGGTTTTTGTCGGGATTATCCATCTTTGCTGAAGGAAATTGCTATGCACGCAACAGCATAATTGTCATCCAAAAGGTCATTGTCGTGCTTAAAAATCCGACATATGATTTTTAAGATTTCTGATAAATAAAGCATTGGTTCTTGATTAATTTTGCTACGTTCGTGTGCTGGCATGAACACAAGCAGAGGCAGTTCTTTCTTGACTCTTCGACCTCTCGTATTATTTGGGTTCAACAATAAAATTAGTAGAGGTGATGGCGGCTCTCTAAAGATGAAATAAATTTCTCCCTGCTTAGTCCCCGTTTCGGTGATGATTTTAGCATCTTCGGAGGGCATGTGGACGTTTGTCTCCGGTGGATCTCGCGGATTCGGACAGCGTTTGTCTTCGGTGGATCATGTCTCATTCGTCTGTGTTCGTGTGACTACCAGTTTGATCCTTCGATCTACGTTTCTCTTCATCGGCGGCGATTGTTGTTCTGCTGCGCTGGTCTTACGTGGCCTTAGCACGACGACTTTTCGACTGTCTACTACAACAAAGTTTGTCCTGCTCTGATGATGGAGGAGCAAAGAAAACGGCGCGCCTTTAGCTTGCTTCAATGATTGTAGTCATCACTAGATGGTCTATGGACTTGTATTTTTGTTGTTGTTGTTCTTTGTACTATCTTGACGGTTGATGAATAGATCAAAAGTTTTTCTGGCAAAAGAAAACAAAAGCAACGAGGAGCTTGCATAAAATACTTAATAACATCAAACTTGGAGCCTCCATTCTTCTGAACTTAAGCTCACCGGACGACCAGCTTGGTAAACACCTATAAAAAATTTCAAAAAAGGGGAATTTTTGATGAACTTAAGCTCAGGGCACGCTTCCAATCAGTGCAAGATCGAATAAACTGCACGTTTTTGTAGAGCTGAATCATACTACGACAGTACTAGTACTCGACAGGTTAATACTTCGGATTCCTGGTTCTAGTTCTCACCTGGCGCTTCCCGATTCTCATTCTTCTTCTTTTATCTGGGAGGTGCGTCCCGGTGCAAGGCAAGTACTCCCCTATTCCAGATTATAGAATAAAATATTACAATACAAAATAAATAAAATATGAAATACTTACTTTTCTTTCGGGTAAAATATGAAATATTTTCATGATGGTTCTAATTATACAAATTTGGTACTGCAGATATTGTTATTTTTTTGATAAATTTGGTCATACATGCACATATTTGACTTTTGCAAAATATAAGAGTATCTACAGTTGGGCTCCCCTAGCCCCCTGTACATCCAGGTGGATGCCTCGATCACTGACCGGTCAAAAAGCTCCGATCAGATGGGCTACTCGTACCAGCCCTAAATGTCTGGGCACACAAACATTCTCTCGAATCCAGCTCATATCTAGGGCGGATATGGGGAGGCCCAGACCCCCTCGGCGTGTCTTCCATATTGGACCCAACACGCAGGACCCATCGTAAATTGCACCAAATCACCCCTCCTCTGACCTTGTCGGACAAACCGTTTTCCACTCCTCTCTTCTCCCTCGCCCGTGCCGGCCATCCCCTCGCCCCGCTGCCACCCCTGCTCAGTCGCCATACTGAGCCCTCAGTGCTGCCAGCACCGCCACAAAACTCCTCCCCTCTAGCCTCACCGCCACGGTCACTGTCGCCGGTCCAGGCGCGGCCTTGGTACGTCTGGCTACTCTCGGACTGCACCCTGCCTTCTATGTGTTTGACAAATTGTCCGACCAATTTTTTTATTATTGTTCTGTAGATAAAGCGATGGATTTAGATGGTTCGTCAGATGAGGAGTATGGACCCACGAAGCTTTATGAATTAATTCAAAAGGAGTTCTTTGATTCATAGGATTCAATTGAGGAAGTGAAGATGATGATGATCATGAGCATGAAGCAGAAAATGGACCGGGAGGTGGAGCACATCCTGAACTTCAAGGGTTCAAACAAAGGGAGAAGAGTTCTGAATCAGGATATGGTCTCTGGAGCACGGCTGCTCTTTTTCGATAAAGGGCGCTTTATTACTTAAATGGTTTAAGCATTACACCCGACCTCTACATGACTAAGATGCACACAGCCGAACCAAGCATGGCTGCTCTACATGGGCTAGTTTGATCATGTAGCAACATTCTACAGATGCATTAGAATCTTCGAGATCATCAGGTGCATGCACAACTACTCAATGATCTTGTGGAGCATATGTGGATCCACAATGAAAACTAATAAATTCTGCACTTAAAATAAATTTTATGTTTAAAATATGTATTTTCCCTACCAACAAATGTTATTTACATGTGATATTCACGTGTGTGATGTACGTGCATGGATTTGCATGAATTTGAGAGTTTCAGTTTAAGTAGTGTGGCCGTCCGACAGGCAATATGAGGGGCCCGAACGTGTCCGCTGATGTTTAGATATCGGATTTACCTAAGTTTGACTGTAGATGCTCTAGTGCACCTTATATTTTGAATAGAAGGGAGGCATCTCTACGAACGACGTGCCACTATTGCAGCTCCCACATGCACTGTGAGGCGTGCGCCCACCGGCTCTTGAGGTTGAAGCGAACCGCGACTCAACACAACCGCTAGTTGGGAAGGGTGGCTAAACAATTCGCTCCGACACCGAGGGAATCGTCAGGAGGCAAAGGCATGAGTCGACCCCGACGAGGCAAAGCACATAAACAAATGGATCGGGTTTGCGGTACGTACAGCGGAGAGAAGGGCAGGATCTACCCGGGAGATCTGGGCACGATATATAGTCGTGTCGTAAAGGCGTGATCTCCCCCCGCGATCCTGCCCAGCAGAAGCTTCGCTGGTCGATCGCGCGCAACCGATCCTCTCCCGCGTGCTATACAATATTGGCCGGCAGGAGGGCCAGGCGTACGAGTCTGCTTTGGGATCATGGTGTTTCGTGAGGCTTTCCAAACCCCCGTGTCTGCCTTACCTGCCCGGTTCGGTTCGCTGGGTTGACTGACGGGCTGGCTCGGGGTCGGGCATTGGCTCTGCGGATATTCGCTTCACGTGCGACCTGGACCACCGCTAGATATTGCCAGCACCCCGCTAAAAAAAATATATTGCCAGCACGTCCAAATAACTGGAGTACAAGGGCATGCGTCGCCAGGGTGATTGGTTGCATCAGGGCAACTCGCGTCAATCATCAATTCATCATATAGACATCATCAAATGTCCGCGAAAATGTATGGATCATCAACAAGACCACAAACACCGCTTTTTTGTTGATTTTTGGAAAGAAAATAAATAGCAAAAGGCCATAAAAACAAGTAATAAAACATCTAAGGGCCAGCCTTTTAAGCTGCCAAAAGAACTGGCCTTAGAAGTCCGACATCGCCATCGGAGATGAGCCCGTGCGGGGCGATGTGAGCAAGGCAGCGGTGACAACAAATGATCGTCGTGCTGGTCCGGCGTGTTGTCGTCCTCCGCCTCTAGCTCTCGAAGAGAAGGTTTCCCTCCACCTCATTGAAGCGGAGCCACGACTGATGAGGTCACCTATTACAGGTTGGACCCACATGGAGCACATCCCACCATGGATAGGTCCCTGGACCATGCCAGCATTCAGATGCGTACATCAGGAAGTCCACTCGGACGGCTAGACGGCACTCGGACGACCACCTGCTACTCGGCTGACAAACCACCCCTCAGACCAAAGAGGCAAGCAGGCGGCATAGGATCTGCAACGGTCGAGGAATCCTAAGTCATCCATTAAACAAAGTCAAGGCAACCGTTACCTATAACTGCAGTAGTTGAGGCTCATCACACCTGTAACTGAAGCATTCAGTGTCATTTAATGTCCCGGCAACGTGGAGGACATGGGGCTGCGGCGCACTATATATAAGCCGCACCCCCCTTCATAACTGGGCACGAGGAACCTTTGTAACATACCCATCAAATCAAAGCAAGCCTCAGGGCATGAGACGTAGAGCTATTACCTCCACCGAGAGAGGTCTGAACTCGTTAAATACCGAGTGTTACACCTGCGTCATAGCTAGGTTCTGCCACCTTATTTGTACCCCTAGTACTCATTGTCAGGATCGTAACCCCGACAGTTGGCGACCACCGTGGGGCTAGGCGTCTAACAAGTTTCACGGCGTAGGTGGATTTTTTCATCATCATGTCAGACGTCGGCGAAATCCGTGTTGGGACACTCTCCTTCATCTCCGACGACTCAACGAGGCCCCGCTGGACGTGGAGGCGCTGCCCGTCCACTACGCGGCACATTTCCGCGCATCATCCTACGGAGTCCTTCTCCAACAGCCCTCGGCCCCGTACCGAGTGGCCACTCGCCCTCCCATCGCGTGCCGCCGCAAGCGTTCCGGGCACTCGTGGCTGCAGCGCTGGATCAAGCACACTGTGGCCACCCAAGCCGCAGCAGAGCATGTGGCGGCTCTCGAATTCGACGAGCCCGCCCTCGACCTCTCTGACGGGTCACTCGTCGATTCCTCTGAGGAGTCTGAGTGCAAAAGTATTGAGTCGGACGCCGAAATTCTCATGGCGGACAACTCCGAGCACCGCACGCCCCCGGGATACACGGATGCCCGGGACCGCCGCGCGGGTGCGTCACACGACAACGCTGACAATGGTGTCAGCGGGCCACGAGCCGTACGTGCCCTAAGCTCTCACCCAGGAGCCACCACTACTAGGGAAAAGCCTATACACAGAATCTTACCAGCAGCGCTCTTCAAAATACCACGCTACTGCTACTTAGCAGCAGCGCGTGTCTACCAAACGCGCTACTGACTTGGAAGTAGCAGTAGCGCGTGTGTAGCCCACAGCGCTACTGCTATAGTTGCCATGACCTTGGCCCCCCCCGCTAGCTATAGCAGTAGCGCACTTTACTGTAGAGCGCTACTGCTACTCAGGTTAGCTGTAGCGCGTTTTGGCAAATGCGCTACAACTATCCCTACCTTATCCCCACGCACGACCGGCCCTCTCACTCACACTCTCACTCTCGCCCGCGTCAACCGTCGTCGTCCGTCGCCGCCGCCGCCGCCGCCGCCTTCGTCCGTCCGCCGCCGAGGTACTCCCCTCCTTCCGTCCCTCCTCCATCCTCCTCGCACATCCTCCCTCCGCTTGCGGCCGCCCCTCCTTCCTCCGCCGCCGCCTCCTCCCTCCGCCTGCGGCCGCCCCTCCTCCCTCCTCCGCCGGCAGCCCTCCTCCCACCGCCCTCGACCTCGCCGCCCCTAGCTACCTCTCCGTCGCCCCCACCCCCTGCCACTAGTTAGTACTAGATTTAGTAGTAGTAGATGTTAATTTAGGGTTAGCTAGTACTAGATGTTGCTTAGTTAGTACTAGATTTTTAGTAGTAGTATTGGTAGTTGAACTACTTTAGTTGTAGTTGAACTAGTTTAGTAAGTAAATTAATAAACTAGTTGAAGTAGTTGAATTAACAGAACTAATCTATTTTTAGTAAGATAATTAATATAACTAGTTGAACTACTTTATTTTTAGAAAGAACTAGTTTTTTTTTCTATTTATAGTAAGTTTATATTTAGTAAGAACTAGTTGAATTAATAAAACTAGTTGAACATGTCATGTTTGTTGTTAGTGATACCTTATATGATTTCAGGTGACCTCCGTCGTCCCCGTCACCGACCCCCTCCGAGATCCCCGCCGTCGTCCCAGTCATCGATCCCCTCCGACATCGAGGTGAGACCAGCCAAATATCCTTGTATATCTTGTGTTGTTGCTCAAATTGGATGTGGTTGCCCAAGTGTCCGTTCATGTTCAGTTTACATCTCCGAGTGGCCTATGTTTTGCCGGAGTGTTGATTAATTTCCGTTCCAGCAAATTTCAGGCGCTCGATATGTCCTTTTTTAGCAAAAGTCATGCCGGATTTTGTCGTGAATTCTGGCATTACTTGTGCTAGAATATGTACAAGTTTAATCTTTGAATTATGATTGTAGGAAATGTCGTACTCGGACGACGACGGTCTCCCGGGGGAGTGTAGCTGGTGCCACGACGATCGTGGTATGTGCGACAGGTTCGTTCGGCTGGACGACGATCGGCACTTCAGCATTAAGCTCGAGGATACCTTCGATTGTGAAACGGTACGCAACAACGACAAGTGTTTTTTTCTCCATTAAGCATGACTTCAACTATTTCAACGTCTAATTTTCATATTTTACAATTCGACTAGCTTATCCCATGCCATGCAAGACGCTATGTCTTGGAGAGGATGGGTTTTGAAGACCATGAAAATTTCGAAACAAAGAAAATCTGTACAATGCTCAGAGCGTAACCCATTTTGGTTGCCAAAATTGGGAAGCACTTTGCAAAATGTATGGTTTTTATGAGGGTATGATTGTCACCATGGATCTTGGTGATCCTGACAGCGAGGAAGACAATATGGACATTTGGGTCCTTGTTGATACGCTTCCGATTGTACCGCTATGTGAGTTTCTCAAACATAGTTATCAACTAATTTATATTGTTTATTTCAAAATAGTTGATAGCTTATTTCCATTGACAGCTTATTTTGATTCTTCAAAGACTGTGCGGAAGATGGTAGATAAAACCCACTACACCGAAGGCACCCAATTAACGTATAAGGAGAAAAATCATCTGATCGCATTTTGTACTCTTCTTGAGAATTACAATGACTATTATCAAACTCCTACAAATTATGGTGAATACGTGCCACTAGTGCATGTGTTGAACAACGATAACTTCTCTGGAGATACCCTGGTAAGATTTTTTAATATTACGACATCCGTGCATTTTTTGCATACTTCTAAAACTAATACATCATTGCTAACTACGAAGTTATTATTATGTTTTTCAACAGAAACTCCCGATGGATTGTGTGCCTCATCTGATGTCTCTGCATGGTCGCCTCTCAGTTCTAAACATACTGCCAGGTAAATCTACGGAGCTCACCTGTGCATATCGGATTTGTAAAACCCGTGAACACATGATCATCAGAGAATGGAAGAAATGTATGGACATTCGCAAGGAGGTTCTTGGAAGTAACATTCAGCGAAAGGCAAGAATGGGAGACAGGCTAATCTTCATTCTCCATAATGGAGAGTCAGGGGCTATCTTGTTTTTTGTTATTTTACCTTAGAAAATGTAGTAGGTCTTAATCGAATGTAATAGGTCCTATGAGGTACAATATGTTTATTATGTGGTAATGTGTTAGAGTTGATAATGATGATCTTGAGGAGGTGTTATGTGATGTCAATGATGAAAACGATGATATTGAGGAGGTGTTATATGACAATGATGTATTATGATGCTAAGTTGTTAATGATATGATGATATTATTATATCATTGGGTGAAAGAACCGCGGATTAGTTTCAAGTGGATGGACATCCACTTGAAACTAGTCCACGGTTCTTTCAGCCCATGATGTAATAACTCATTATGATGTAAAAACAATCTCTAAATTCCTGTTGTATGAAAACTTGTGTAAAGGTGTATGAATACAACATGAAAAAGAAAAGAAATAAAATACTAAATAATAGTAGTAGCGCGGGTAAGGGGAAGCGCTACTACTAATTACTAGTAGCGATGTTCTGAAGAACCGCTGCTACTAAGTCAATTTAGCAGTAGCGTGGGTCAAGACGCGCTATTGCTAAGCATTAGCCGTAGCGCCTTATCAGTAGCGCTCCTGCCCGCGCTACTGATAGGCCCAAAACCCGCGCTGCTGCTAGGCTTTTCCCTAGTAGTGCACGCGTCCGGTTCGTTGCGTGCTTCGCGCCCCCGAAGCCTCACCTAGTCACATGCATCCTCGGCGGGTCGAGGCGCCTGCGTTCGCTCGCCACTCCAAGAGGCTCTTTCGAGGGGAAAACGCCACGCAGCCCCAGCCACGCGCGTGTCAGGAGTGCGCCATCGCCTTTGATTCCCGAGACAACCCCAAGTTCGCGGTTGCCACCAGCGCACTCCCCATGATGTGCACTCCCACCATCAGCAACGTCTCTGTCAGCAAGACCCTCATCAATGGGGGTGCGGGCCTCAATATGATCTCCGTCGAGGCCTTCGAGACGCTCCAGGTGCCCTGGGATCAGTTGGCGCCAACGGTCCTTTTCTGGGGTGACCAATGGCTCCACCACTCCCTTGGGGCATGTGCGCCTCCTTGTCACTTTCGGCACCCGAGACAACTACCGCACCGAGCTCATTGACTTCGGTGTGGCCCACATGGGCCTCCTGTACAACGCAATCCTGGGATACTCCACGCTTGCCAAGTTCATGGCGACAACCCATCATGGCTACAACGTCATACAAGAGGTGCGCCACCCCGAGTGGCTCGCCAACCCCGTCGTGGTCACCAAGAAAGTCGGGAAGGAACTTCATGAGCCTCAACAAGGCCTGCCCCCAGGATCCTTTTCCGCTCCCGCGCATTGATCAAATTGTGGACTCCACCGCCGAGTGTGACCTGCTGTGTTTTCTGGATGCCTTCTCGGGCTACTACCAGATCAGGATGGCGACAGGAGATGTTGAAAAGACGGCCTTCATCTCTCCGTGTGGTGTGTTCTGCTATACCTACATGCCATTCGGTTTGAGGAGCGTTGGTGCCACCTTCCAACGACTGATGCACATCACACTAGGGCCGCAACTGGGGAGGAACGCGGAAGTGTATGTCGATGACATCATGGTCAAGTCGCGTGAGGCCAAGATCTTGAGTGAAGACTTGGAAGAAACGTTCCCCAACATGCGCAAGGTCAGCCTGAAGCTCAACCCCGACAAGTATGTCTCGGGGTCCCCTCCGGCAAGCTGCTCGGCTTCCTAGTCTCTCACCGAGGGATCGAGACCAACCCCGAGAAGATTAAGGCCATCGAGAAAATGCGCCCCCTAGACTCTCAAGGAGATGCAATGGTTGGTGGGGTGCATGGCTTCCCTGGGGTGTTTCATCTCCAAATTCTGCGAGCAGGCCTTGCCGTTCTTCAAACTGATGAAGAGGACTGGGTCCTTCGAGTGGACCCCGGAGGCGAATGCGGCCTTCGAAGACCTCAAGAAGTACCTGACAAGCCCGCCAATTATGGTAGCACCACGCTTCTGCGAGCCTCTGGTACTCTACTTGGCGTCTACCCCGTAGAAGGGTAGTGCAACGCTAGTGGCAGTTCGGGAGGAGCACACCCTTGCCAAGGGGACGCTCCCCTGGACTCCACGGGTCTCCCGAGCCTTCAAGGCCTTCAGAGCCTTGCCAGCTTCCAGGGCCCCGTGGGCACCCTGAGCCTCGCGCCCCCGAGCTACGGGCGGCGCCTCCAGGACCCCCGCGCCTCATGAGGCTCCCGGGTCTCACGCGCCCCCTCAGGAGCAGGATGCCGCCGAACTCGCGCACCTCGTCGAGCACCCAGTGTATTTTGTCAGCACGGTGTTACGGGATGCGTGTGCACGTTACCCTATGCAGCAAAAGCTTCTTGTTGCATTCCTAGTCGCCGAATGGAACATCGAGCTACAGGCCTTCGAGCTGGAGTTATGCACCACCAGGGTCATCAAGGGAGCGGCCCTTGCTGAATTCGTGGCGGAATGGACGGATACCTATGAGGCAGAGCCCCGCGATGACAAGTCACTCCTGCTAGGGGATGAGGCGCTCGCCGGTTGGGTCACGCACTTTCTGGCGCTTTTTCCAGGCAAGGCACGGGTCATGCTTGTTTCCCAGCTAAAGACAAGCTTTACTACACCATCCAGCTATGCTTCCAGCATGGTGAGAAGATCTCCAACAACATTGCGGAGTGTGTGGGCCTGACTGCCGGCCTCAAAGCCGCGGCTGCTTTAGGGATCAAATGCCTCACCATCTAGAGTGATTCCCAGCTCCTCGTCAACTTGTCCAATAAGAAGTACAAGCCAAAGGACGAACACATGGTGGCCTTTCTGGAAGGGGTACGCAAGCTCGAGAAGCATTTCCTGGGATTATAATTACAGCATATCCCGCACGGTGTCAATAACGAAGCTGACGAACTAGCCAAACAAGCATCTCGCCGCGAGTGCCAGGACGCCGGCGTCTTCAAGGAGAGACTCTTCGAGCCATCAGCTCCGCCCCCGGTCGCTGCGCAACACTGTTCCTTGAAGAATTACCGCCCGCCCCGCCCACGGGCGTGCCTGACTACGGCCCAACCACTGGAGCCCGCCTGTTGCTAGCACTGGAGCCTCACACAGACAGCTGGATCACAGAGTTCAAGGCTTATCTGCTCCATAGCACCCTTCCATAGGAGGATGTGGAGGCAGAGCGTGTGGCCCGGTAGGCCACCGCTTACTGCTTAAAAGACGGTGAGCTATACCGCAGGCACCCCAATGATGTCTCCCTGTGGTGCATTTCGGAAGAGCAAGGGCACGAGTTTGCTAGCCGACATCCATGGGGGAGACTGCGGACATCATTCATCACCGCGCACCCTCGCAGGTAAAGTGTTCCGAAGCGGGTTCTACTGGCCTACCGTGCTGCACGACGCCGCTGAGGTGGTCCAATCCTGTGAAGCCCGCTAGTTCCACGCCAAGCAGATCCACCAGCCTGCATAAGGGCTCTAGACAATCCCGCTCTCATGGCCCTTCGCGGTATGGGGCTGGACATACTGGTCCCATTTCCCTACGCGGCCGACGGCTACTGGTACCTTTACACCGTCATCGACAAGTTCACCAAGTGGGAGGAAGTGGAGCCTGTGTGCACCATCCCGGCGGGCTCGGCCGTGAAGTTCATCAAGGGCCTCATGAGCCGGTCCGGCGTCCCCAATCGTATCATCACCGACAAACGGCTCCTAGTTCACAGGCAATCTCTTCAGATCATATTGCGCTAACCTTGAAATGCAGATACGCTATGCTTCTGTGGTGCACCCGCGAAGCAACGGCCAGGTCGAGCGCGCCAACGCTGTGGTCCTCAAGGGCCTCAAGACCAAGAGCTTCAAGAAGAAGCTTGAGGCCTGCGGTAAGGGCTGGCTGGACGAGGTGCAGCCTGTGCTATGGTCCATCCGCACCACCACGACTAAGCCCACCTGCGAGACCCCTTTGTTCCTCGTCTATGGGGCCGAAGCGGTCCTTCCCTCGGACCTCAAGCATGGTTCCCCGCAAGTCCTGGCATTTGACGAGGCACGCCAGGATGACTCATAGGAAGCTGATCTTATGCTCCTTGAGGAGGCCCGCTGCCACACCGCCCTACGCGCCGCGAGGTACCAGCAGGCCATGTGGCACTACCATAGCCGCAACATCCGCCCTCGCACTCTCGAGGTCGGGAACCTTGTCTTGTGATGGATGCTCTCTAGGGAGGGCCTCCACAAGCTCTCACCCATGTGGGAAGGCCCTTTCAGGGTTGCCCACGTCTCCAAGCCAGGAGCCGCATGCCTGGAGACGAAGGATGGAGTTCCTGTGCAGAATGCCTGGAACATCCAGCACCTTCGCAAGTTCTGCCCGTGACCCTCTCACATAAGAATGAGGTGGGGTTGTACATGCCCCGGAGCCTCCCAGTGCACCGCCCCACGGCCCCGCAGGACGCTCCCACCCATGCCCTAGTGGAAGCCCCATGCTCCAGGCTGGCGGAACGGTTGAATCGCAACCATGCCCACGCCCAAGTGGAAGCCCCATGCTCCATGCTGGCGGAACGATCGAACAACGATCATGCCCACGCCTAAGTGGAGGCCCCATGCTCGTCGCTGGTGGGAAGACTAACGAAGGTGCCGGACAAGGTATGTGTTTTCCTTTTTGCTTGTAAAACAAGTTTGCAATTTCCCTAAATAAAGATTGTGGTTTTTGTGTCTTCAATTAAGGAAAGGAATTCGGTTTTCTTTGCGGTGTTTTGTTGGGTTTCGTCTTTCGGCAGCCACGCGTGCCTGCCCCTCCCTCATGAGCCACGCGGGGGGGGGGGGGGGGGCTAGACATGGTGCTTGCGCTCGGGTCAGTCCCAGCTGATTTGAGGGCCTATTCCGTAGGGGACTCCGGGCCGCAGGCCTGCCCCCGTGCACACCAACCCACCAAGGCCTTGGTGTTTAATTCCTCGTGCAACATTCATGAGCGCTCATCCCCTTGGCCTTGCCCGGGCATCGCGACCTGGCAAACCAGTGATGATCGACCC
Organism: Triticum timopheevii; assembly: GCA_963921465.1. Classification (NCBI taxonomy): domain Eukaryota; kingdom Viridiplantae; phylum Streptophyta; class Magnoliopsida; order Poales; family Poaceae; genus Triticum; species Triticum timopheevii. Next base: position 417,378,711 of record OY997266.1, on the reverse strand, counting down.
CCGCTCGAGGGCTATGTTTGACAACATAGAACACGAGAATAAGCATGAAGGAAAAGCAAGCCCAAGAGGACAGAAATGAGGTTCGGTACATCATTAAAATATTCCAGCAAAATTTTCTTCACATCAACGCGGGGTCACAACTAACTATCAGTAGGTAAGGAAAGAAGGGTGGCCTAAGGAGACGCGTCACCGTTGCCGTCGTCACCCCCATGTTCCTCAGCCCCACGATGATCTTTACGGCCGTCATCGGTGAATGATACGTCTCCAACGTATCTATAATTTTTTATTCTTCCATGCTACTATATTCTCTATTTTGGATGTTTTGGATGGTTTATATGCATTATTATGCTATTTTATATTATTTTTGGGACTAACTTATTAACCCAGAGCCAGTGCTAGTTTCTGTTTTTTTTCTTGTTTTTGAGTTTTGCAGAAAAGGAATATCACACGGAGTCCAAACGGAATAAAACTTTACGGTGATTTTTCTTGGACCAAAAGACACATGTAGGACTTGGAGAGGAAGGCAGAGGAGTCCCGAGGACTCCACAAGCCACAAGGGCGCGCCCTAGGTGGGCACCCTGAGGGCTTGTGGGCCGCATGGGAGTCCTCCAACCCTAATCTTTGGCCTATAAATTCCCAAATATTCCCAAAACAACAAAAGAGTCCACCAAAATACTTTTCCGCCACCGCAAGCCTCTGTTTCTATGAGATCCCATCTTGGAGCCTTTTGCGGCATCCTGCCGGAGGGGGATTCGATCATGGAGGGAATCTACATCAACTCTATCGCCCTTCCGATGTAGCGTGAGTACTTTACCACAGACCTAAGGGTCCATAGCTAGTAGCTAGATGGCTTCTTCTCTCTCTTTGATCCTCGATAACATGTTCTCCTTGATGTTCTTGGAGATCTATCCGATGTAATATTCTTTTGCGGTGTGTTTGTCGAGATCTGATGAATTGTGGATTTATGATCAGATTATCTATGAATATTATTTGAATCTTCTCTGAATTCTTATATGCATGATTGATATCTTTGTATTTCTCTTCAAATTATCGGTTTGGTTTGGTCAACTAGATTGGTTTTTCTTGCAATGGGAGAGGTGCTTAGTTTTGGGTTCAATCTTGCAGTGTCCTCACCCAGTGACAAAGTAGGGGTAGCGAGGCACGTATTTGTATTGTTGCTATCAAGGATAAAAAGATGGGGTTTTCATCATATTGCTTGAGTTTATCCCTCTACATCATGTCATCTTACTTAAGGCGTTACTCCATTCTTATGAACTTAATACTCTAGATGCATGCTGGATAGCGGTCAATGTGTGGAATAATAGTAGTAGATGTAGGCAGGAGTCGATCTACTTGACACGAACGTGATGCCTATATGCATAATCATTGCCTTGGATATCATCATAACTTTGCGCTTTTCTATCAATTGCTCGACGCTAATTTGTTCACCCACTGTATTGTTTTCCTTCAAGAGAGAAGCCTCTAGTGAAACCTATGGCCCCCGGGTCTGTTCTCCATCATATATTTTCAGATCTATAATCCAAAAAACCCAAAAATACCATCGCTTCAATTTATTTACTTGTATTTTGTTTATGTTTTAGTAAGCTTTTATATCTATCTCTATCAAATATCATCCTTGCAAGTGACCGTGAAGGGATTACAACCCCTTTATCGCATTGGGTGCAAGTGTTTGATCGTTTGTGCAGGTACATAGATTGGAGACTTGTGTATATCTCCTACTTGATTGATACCTTGGTTCTTAACTGAGGGAAATACTTATCTCAACTTTGCTGCATCACCCTTTCCTCTTCAATGGAAAAACCAACGCAAGCTCAAGAAGTAGCAGGAAGAATTTCTGGCGCCATTGCCGGGGAGGTTCTACATCAAGCCTACCAAGTACTCATCATAAACTCTCATCTCTTCCATTACATTATTTGCCATTTTCCTCTCGTTTTCCTCTCCCTCACTTCTAAAATGATTTCAAGAAAAACACAAAAATATTTGCCTTTTTATTCGCCTTCTTTCGTTTGTCTTTTCGTTTGACCTTATGTCTTACTTGGTTTGTTTGCTCGTTTGCTTGGTATAATTGTGTGTTTATTGAAAATCAGAAGAAAAGAGTTTATGGATCCTCATCCGCTTGCTAATCTTTTTAAAAGATCCAATTATGATGAACCAATTGCTAGTGAGTTGTGTGCACTAGATTATCTTTATGAAGTTTTGCTTGAAATTCATGAATCTGAAAGTTGTGATGAAGCGCTAAAAGAAGCAATTTATGAAGTGATTCATGATAAATCCTTGAATAAAAAGCATGATTGCAATGATGTTATTATAAATTCTATTAATGTCAATTGTGCTAATAATATGCAAAAGCCCAAGCTTGGGGATGCTACTTTTTCTATGTCCACTACTTATTGTAATGATCATGAGTGGGGTGATTCTTCTTATGATCTTGAAAATTTATTTAAGCCTCATGATGAATATGTTTGCAATCATAATGAAAGTGGGTTTGGAAGAGTGTCAACTCTAGGTAATAATGATCCCACCACTTTGGAGTATGATCAATCTTATGAATGTTTTGATAAAAGTGGGTTTGGAGAGGTCATGACTTTATTTTATGATAATCCCACTATTTTGGAAGAGTGTCAACTTTGCATGCATGTGGATCGTGTAGAGAATATGTTATGTGATAGTTATATTGTTGAATTTGAATATGATCCTACATGTAATTATTATGAGAGAGGGAAATATGGTTGTAGAAATTTTCATGTTACTAAGTTACCTCTCGTTATGTTGAGATTGCTATTATTTCTTTCTTCTTCTTTGCATATGCTAGTTTTTGCTTGCCTTGATAATTTGTTTGCCTATAAGATGCCTATGCATCAGAATTATGTTATACTTAGTTATGTTTTTCACATGCTATATGATGCTCCCTTTGTGCTTCAATTCTTGTCTTTCATGTGAGCATCATTAAAATTATCAACGCCTAGCTAAAAGGCTTCAAAGAAAAGCGCTTGTAGGGAGACAACCCAATATTTTTATTTTCTTTTTTTTTATGTTTTAAATACACATTATTACCTCTGTAACGATTGTGTTTTGGTGTTTTAATTAGTGTTTGAGCCAAGCAAGACCTTTGGGATGATCTATGGTGATAGTTGATTTGATCTTGCTGAAAAGCAGAAACTTTTGCGCCCAGAAACATAATTGATTGGAGCTGCTGGAAAGTGATAAATTCTTGACTTTTTTTAAAAAAAGGTTTATATAAAAGTTTCCTTCGTTTTCCTAATTTTTCAGAATTTTTGGAGTTACAGAAGTATATGAAGTTTACAAATTACTAGAGACTGTTCTGTTTTTGATAGAATCTGTTTTCTATGTGTTGTTTGCTTATTTTGATGAATCTATGGGTATAGTATCGGGGGGTATGAACCATGGGGAAGTTGGAATATAGTAGATATTACACCAATATAAATAAAGAATGAGCTCACAATAGTAACAAAAAGTGGTGATTTATTTTCTTATACTAACGGATCTCATGAGTTTTCTTGTTGAGTTTTGTGTTGTGAAGTTTTCAAGTTTTTGGTAAAGATTTGGTGGATAACGGAATAAGGAGTGACAGGAGCCTAAGATTGGGGATGCCCAAGGCACCCCAAGGTAATATTCAAGGACAACCAAGCATCTAAGCTTGGGGATGCCTCGGATCGCATCCCCTCTTTCTCGTTCAATTCATCGGTAAATTTACTTGAGGCTTTATTTTTGTTCACCACATGATAGGTGTTTTGCTTGGAACGTCTTGTATGATATGAGTCTTTGCTTTTTAGTTTGTCACAATCATCCTTGATGTACACACCTTTTTGAGAGAGTCACACATGAATCGCGAATTTATTAGAATACTCTATGTGCTTCACTTATATTTTTTGAGCTAGGCAATTGCTCTAGTGCTTCACTTATAGCTTTTTAGAGCACAGTGGTGGCTTTATTTATAGAAATTGTTGAACTCTCATGCTTCACTTATATTATTTTGAGAGTCTCTAAACAGCATGGTAATTTTCTTGGGTTATGAATTTAGTCCTAATACGATGGGCATCCAAGAGGGATATAATAAAAACTTTCATATAAAGAGCATTGAATACTATGTGAAGTTTGATTCCTTATGATTGTTTTGAGATATAAAGATGGTGATATTAGAGTCATGCTAGTGAGTAATTGTGGATTGGCAGAAATACTTGTGTAAAAGTTTGTGATTCCCATAGCATGCACGTATGGTGAACCGTTATGTGATGAAGTCGGAGCATGATTTATTTTTTGATTGTCTTCCTTATGAGTGGCGGTCGGGGACGAGCGATGGTCTTTCCCCACCAATATATCCCCCTAGGAGCATGCGTGTAGTACTTTGTTTTTGATGGCTAATAGATTTTTGCAATAACTATGTGAGTTCTTTATGACTAATGTTGAGTCCATGGATTATACGCACTCTCACCCTTCCACCATTGCTAGCCTCTCTAGTACCGCGCAAATTTCGCCGGTGCATTAAACCCACCATATACCTTCCCCAAAACAGCCACCATACCTACCTATTATGGCATTTCCATAGCCATTCTGAGATATATTGCCATGCAACTTCCATTGTTCCGTTTACAATGACACGCTCCATCATTATCATATTGCTTTGCACGATTGTAAGATAGCTAGCATGATGTTTTCATGGCTTGTCCATTTTTTATGTCATTGCTATGCTTGATCATTGCACATCCCGGTACACCACCGGAGGCATTCATATAGAGTCATATTTGTTCTAGTATCAAGTTGTAATTCTTGAGTCGTAAGTAAATAAAAGTGTGATGATCATCATTATTAGAGCATTGCCCCATGTGAGGAAAGGATGATGGAAGCTATGATTCCCTCACAAGTTGGGATGAGTCTCCAGACTTTATAAAAAATAAAAGATGACAAATAAGCCCACAAAAAATAAAATAGGCCAAAGAAGCCCAACAAAAAGAGAGAGAGAGAGAGAGAGAGAGAGAGAGAGAAAAGAGAGAAGGGACAATGTTACTATCCTTTTCCACACTTGTGCTTCAAAGTAGCACCATGATCTTCATGATAGAGAGTCTCCTATGTTGTCACTTTAATATACTAGTGGAAATTTTTCATTATATAACTTGGCTTGTATATTCCAATGATGAGCTTCCTCAAAGTGCCCTAGGTCTTCATGAGCAAGCGAGTTGGATGCACACCCACTTAGTTTCTTTTTGAGCTTTCATACACTTGTAGCTCTAGTGCATCCGTTGCATGGCAATCCCTACTCACTCACATTGATATCTATTGATGGGCATCTCCATAGCCCGTTAATACGCCTAGTTGATGTGAGACTATCTCCTTCTTTTTTGTCTTCTCCACAACCACCATATTATATTCCACTTGTAGTGCTATATCCATGGCTCACACTCATGTATTGTGTGAAAGTTGAAAAGGTTTGAGAACATCAAAAGTATGAAACAATTGCTTGGCTTGTCATCGGGGTTGTGCATGATAAAATACTTTGTGTGATGAAGATGGAGCATAGCCAGACTATATGATTTTGTAGGGATAACTTTCTTTGGCCATTTTATTTTGAGAAGACATGATTGCTTTATTAGTATGCTTGAATATTATTGTTTTTATGTCAATATTAAACATTTGTTTTGAATCTTATGGATCTGAATATTCATGCCACAATAAAGAAAATTACATGGATAAATATGTTAGGAAGCATTCCACATCAAAAATTCTGTTTTTATCATTTACCTACTCGAGGATGAGTAGGAATTAAGCTTGAGGATGCTTGATACGTCTCCAACGTATCTATAATTTTTGATTGTTAATGATATTATATTATCTGTATTGGATGCTTTATATGCATTATTATGATATTTTATATTATTTTTGGGACTAACTTATTAACCCAGAGCTCAGTGCCAGTTTCTGTTTTTTCCTTGTTTTTGAGTTTTGCAGAAAAGGAATATCAAACGGATTCCAAACGGAATAAATTTTACGATGATTTTTCTTGGACCAGAAGAGACACGTAGGAGTTGGAGAGGAAGGCAGGGGAGTCTCGAGGACTCCACAAGCCAAAGGGGCATGCCCTAGGGGGCGCCCTGAGGGCTTGTGGGGCCCACGGGAGTCCTCTAACCCTAATCTTTGGCCTATAAATTCCCAAATATTCCCAAATGAACAGAAGCATGCACCAAAATACTTTTCCACCACGGCAATCCTCTGTTTCCGTGAGATCCCATCTTGGGGCCTTTTCTCGCATCCTGCCAGAGGGGGATCCCATCTTGGGGCCTTTTCTGTGAGATCATGTTTGGCTTTTCATAAGCTTGGGTTCTCCATTCATCTAGTGATCTAATATCAAATAACCTCTTTTCACCGGCAAGTTTGAAGTCATAGTTGAGTTCTTTAACTACCCAATATGCTTTATGTTCTAACTCAAGAGGCAAATGACAAGCTTTTCCATAAACCATTTTATAAGGAGACATACCCATAGGATATTTATAAGCTGTTCTGTAGGCCCAAAGTGCATCATCTAATTTCTTAGCCCAATTCTTTCGGGACCTATTGACACTTTTTTTGTAATATTAGTTTTATTTCTCTATTGCTACGTTCAACTTGACCACTAGATTGAGGATGATAGGCTGATTCAATTCTATGGTTAACATCAGATTTAGCAAGCATTTTATGGAAAGCACCATGAATAAAGTGTGAACCACCATCAATCATTAAATATCTAGGGACTCCAAACCTAGGGAAAATAACTTCTTTAAGCATTTTAATGGAAGTGTTATCGTCAGCACTACTAGATGGAATAGCTTCTACCCACCTAGTAACATAATCAATAGCAACCAAAATATGAGTATACCCATTAGAGAAAGGAAAAGGTTCCATACAATCAAAACCCCAAACGTAAAATGGTTCAACAACAAGTGAATAATTCATAGGCATTTCTTGACGCTTACCATTATTACCAATTCTTTGACATTCATCACAAGACAAAACAAACTTACGGGCATCCTTGAAGAGAGTAGGCCAAGAAAAACCAGATTGTAATACCTTGTGAGCAGTTCTATCTCCCGCATGATGTCCTCCATAAGCTTCGGAGGGACATTTTCGTAGGATTTGTTCCTATTCATGCTCAGGTACACAATGTATAATAATCTCATATACTCCTTTATAAAGATGTCGGTCATCCCAAAAGTAATGTCTTAAATCATAGAAGAATTTTTTTTCTTTTGTTGGTATGTGAAACTAGGTGGCATATATTTAGCAACAATGTAATTAGCATAGTCAACATACCAAGGAGTGTTATGAGAAACATTTATTGCAGCTAGTTGTTCATCAAGAAAATATCATCACTACAAGAAATCTGTTAATATGTGACAGTTCTGATCCGTCATGGATCAGTGGAAAACTGTCATGGGTGCCCGTCCTTGAAAGATTTGAAATCCGTCATGCATATTGCGTCATAATTTGACAACATACCTTACATGACGGTTCTTGTCCATCATGGATCTACCCCGGGCCCGCCCAGGCCCAATCCATTATGACGTAACAATTCGTCATGGACTAATGCATGTAGGATTGACTAATTCGAATGATGTGGCTGCCTACATGGATAGTATTTTACGTCACAAAATTTGTCATGGTTGAGAACATCAACCCATTTCTTCCATCCCCATTTTTAGCATAATGCGTTACACAAATCCTAATGCCAATCTGATCCAAGAGAAAATATTTGCAAAGTGTACAACATTACACAGTTCAACCCGTATGCAGCTTGTGGTATGTATCTACATCATAGCAGTTTATAAAATCCTCTACAAAATGATAACTTACAATATATATTGACAAAATATATCACACATCATGAGTACAATTCATTTTACATCAACAAAACGTACATACTATCAAGGCTGTTATTTAGGTTCTTGTTGTCGGCCCTCCTGATGGCAACCATCATGTCTAATTGTGATGAGTAGCACCAAGTAACCCACTTCCCAATCTTACCTGCATATTTACAAGAACCTTAGATATTTGTACATATGAACAGATAGTAGAAATAATATAACTACAAATAATATAAAAATGAATTACATTTTATCCAAAATTCTTAAATCTTAGAGTGCCTACAAATGAGAATAATAGTGTATCTACTATAAATAAGAGTAAATATGCACTGGTACGCGCCGGTGCTATACAAACGGTTTTTAACCCCTTTCCGCGACGGCATATGGAACCGTCGCCTAGTGAGTGTGGGCGATAGGGGGGGGGGGGTCCTTCCCACACGACCCAGAAATCGTTGGGGATATGCCCTCCTGGCACACACGCTCGACAAAATGAGGCCGTGTGCGACCGGCGAGCGAGCAAATACGGTTATACGTACAGTAGTGCTAAAAAAATACAATTATACACGCGAAATCGCTTCTGGTTGTAAGTACATCCCACACAGCCAGTCCCCGCTAAACGTTTCCGTTCGTATATACATCGCACACAGTCGCTCCAAGGAAAACGTTTCCGTTCACAGGTACATCACACACAATTTTTCCCGTTAAATCGTTTGTGATAGCGTTGACATCGCACACAATATTAACAATTTTATCGTTTTCCTTATTGAATGAATCACACACGGTCCGTATGAGAAACTGTGTGGTAAAGATTGTCCATCGCACACGGTTTTTATGCGGTAAATGTTTGTGGAAGGTGGCCTAACGCAAACAGTTGAGAATGTCGTGTGTGATTGTTCGTCGATCCAACACGGTTTATTCCTAGAAACTCTGTGCGTTGCCTTAGGTCATCTCCCACGCTATTTTCTCAATAACCATTTGCAGTAGAAAAAACCAATTAGCAAGCTAATTCGCCATTAGCAGGCTAATTGCCCTATTATTAATAACCCATTTATTAATCTAATTGACATTCATATTAAACACATAATATATTTCATTCCCATATTAAGGAAGCAGGATTTCATAATTGAAATACATCAGCGTACAACACGATATAGGTTCAACACTCAGCTACCCCATTACACAACTGCACCAGCACCAAGTTTCACATGCAACATCTAGAACCTTTCGAAATTAGCACCATAGACGGTACATAGACAGATGCATCTCATCGGGAAAGCTGCTGAAGCGGAAGGTGAATATTAAGCCTTCATTTTTGAAGGTCTTTGAAACTTTAGGCCAGTGCCTGTGGATGATTGACCGTCCATCCTTCGTCCTCTTCAGGAACACTTCAATATTGAACTGTGAGTGTTGTATGAATACCTTCCTCGCCTCCTGACCATACAGGTGGTTCGGGAGGTAATCATTAGTGAACTATTTTGGAAAGTCCTAAAAACAAGGATGTGCATAAATATCTTCTCTATATTGGAAATGGGGCAAAGGAATAAAAAAGACAAGGTATAATAGTTAGTACCATCCTATAGTGAACTGATGTCTTCTTCATTGTGCAGACAAAGATCTTGTTGTTTTTTGTCGCTAATTTCTTTATCCTAACAATCTTTCTGAGTTTCTTTACTTGACTGATATTCATGGACAACTCATTTCCCCATATGCAAAAAGGATCTGGCTGGTGTTCTTGGCTGCAAAATTGGGACTATGCCTTTTACCTATCTTAGGCTGCCTCTAGGTACTACAGGCCCAAGATCATTGATTTATTGGGCTGCCTCTGGGTACTACAAGGCCCAAGATCATTGATTTCATGCCTTTGGTGGATTGCATGGAGAGAAGGTTGACTACAGCTCTTGGTTTTTGCCCCAGGGAGGGAGATTGCAACTTCTAAACTCTCTAATATCTTCTATGCCAATCTTCTTCCTTTGCAGCCTTCAAATCCCTCCTGGTATTTTGAAGCAGTTAGAAAGGATTCAGAGACAATGTTTATGGAGGAAATATGGTCAGGACTCTGGGCAGTCTTTAGCTACCTGGCCCCTGGTTTGTAGGCCCAAAAATAAAGGGGGTCTGGGAATTTTGAATCTCAGTGTGCAAAATGATGCCTTACTGCTTAAACACCTGCACAAGTTTTATAACAAGGAGGACATTCCATGGGTGAATCTTATATGGAACTCTTATTATTATGATAGAGTGCCCCATGGCACAACCTTGTGTGGCTCCTTTTGGTGGAGAGATGTCTCCAAGCTTATGGATAAATTCAAGGTTGTCACTGTTGTTCAAGTTAACAGTGGGGATACTGCTATATTTTGGACGGATTCTTGGGATGGTTCCAACAATTTCCTGCTCCAGGATAAATTTAAGAGGCTCTTCTCCTGCTCCTTGGACCAAAATGTTTCAGTACAGCAAGTGCTCAATAGTGACAACCTTTTGGGACTCTTCCAATTCCCTCTATCTGAGCAGGCTTATGTGGAGTTTCAATGCCTTTCTCAAGGCCTTGAGGGATTTGTTGGGGATAGATTGCTGCCTGACTGTTGGTCTTGGAATGACAGCAAGAGGCATCAATACACTGCCAAAAATACTATGATCTTGCCCACAAGCCCATTGTGGCAAATCCTACTCTGAATTGGATATGGAAAAGCTGTTGCACTATGTCCATTAAAATGTTTGCATGGTTGGTGATTATGGACCGAGTCAACACCAAAGACATGATCCAGAGAAGACATTGGAGGATTGAGGATGGCCCTAAATGTGTTCTTTGCAGAGTTGGCTCCTTGGAAGACAGAAATCATCTGTTCTTTCAATGTAACTTCAGTTATAGAGTTTGGAACTACCTGCAAATTTACTGGCCTTCTAGTTCTGATATGGTGGACACTGTTGTTCAGGCCAGAGAGGGGTTTGGCAAACCTTTCTTGTCTCAAGTGGTCTTCTTAACATGGTGGAATATCTGGATGGTCAGAAATGACAAGATCTTCAGGAAGATAGAACCATCTTTTGGTAGATGGAAGGCTGGGTTCATTCATGATATTTCTCTCATGGCCACAGGATAAAATCAAGGCACAAGGAGGAACTTCTTCACTGGATAGCTTTCCTGCCTCCTTGAGGCTCCTTTTCCCTTTGCTTTGCCTTCTTTTGTAGTTTAGCTTAGCCTAGCCTTTTCTTCTTGTTCTGCTTCCACTGCTTGTGGAATTGTAATTATGACTTGAGTTCTTCTTTTATTAGTAAATTACAGTGGGGCCAAGCCCTGCTGTTTCCATGGTCAAAAAAAAGATTTCTCCCGTGACCACAAGAACAAAAGTAACTACTCATAAATGATAATCATGCTCAATATAAGAGGGGTATTAAGTAGCATAATGGATCTGAACATATAATCTTCCACCAAATAAACCATATAGTAATCAACTACACGATGTAATCAACACTACTAGTCACCCACAGGTACCAATCTGAGGTTCTGGTACAAAGATTGAACAAAAGAGACGAACTAGGGTTTGAGAGGAGATGGTGTTGTTGAAGACGTTGATGAAGATTGGCCTCCCAAAGATGATAGGGTTGTTGGTCATGACGATGGCTTCGATTTCCCCCACCGGGCGGGAAGTTCCCCGGCGGAATTGCTCCGTCGGAGGGCAAAAGTGCTCCTGCCCAAGTTCCGCCTCGAAACAGCGGCGCTCCATCCCGAAAGTCATATCCTTATTTATTTTTCTAGGTCAAAATGACCTATATACCAGAAGATGGGCACCGGAGGTGGCCCGGGCTAAGCACAACCCACCAGGGCGCCCCCTGGTGTCTCGTGCTCACCAGGTGGGGCCCCTCCAATAGTTATTTGCCCCAGTATTTTTTATATATTCCAAAACAATTCTCCATAAATTTTCAACTCATTTGGAGATGTGCAGAATAGGTAAATCTGACATAGCATTTTCAGGTTCAGAATTCCAGCTCCCGGCATTTTCCCTGTTTGTGTAAATGTTGTATATTATAAGAGAAAAGGCACTAGAATTACTCCATAAAGCATCATTATGCAAAAAACATTGTAAATAACAGTAGGAAAGCATGATGCAAAATGGATGTATCAGACACCTCACCCGCAAAGCCCTCTGGCTCTGGGACCACCAGAAAGGGGTTGTCCTGAGGCCCCTCGTGGCCCTCGGGGAGCAGCCCCAACTGGTTGAAGCGCGACATCCTGCCAACGAAGGCCTCCTTGCTCGTGTAGTCGTACAAAGGGAGCCCCTCCCTGGGGAGCATGCTTGTTCTCCGCCGGTCAAGATTTGGAGTATCCCTCTCAGCACGTCAGGGGGCAGGCAGCCCGTCTGGAGCCTCATTGCATCTTTGGGGCCAGTGAAGGCCCAAATGGGGCAGGAATGGCGCTAGAGGGGGGCAATTCGCCGACGAATGAACTCCCTAACCACCATCGTCACCGTCACTCCCGCCGCCCTCAGGTCGGCCATCCTCACAGTGACCCGCGATAGCCTCGGGTCGACAAGCCTCTAGTGTCCCCACCCGGAGCTTGCCTCCACCAGGGACGATGGGGTTTGCAGTAAGGGGATGAACTGGGCCGCGTCGATGTACACCCATTACCGCCGGAAGCCCTCCGCCTCGGGGCGGATCTCCATGTCGATGCCTTCACCCGCCGTCACGCTCATGACACGGAGCGACACGCACCCGAAGCCTTGTGTATCGGCGGTTACTCATGGGCAGGAGAAGTGGCGGAGCAGTGCCACCGAGGGGCGACGCCCACGAGGGCCTCACATAGAAATGCGAAGGCGAAAAGGAGGAGAATAGATTTCGGGTCGAAGTGCAACAGATGAACCTGATAATGCGAAAGCATGGCGTTGAAGACATCCGAGAATGGAGTCAGCAAGCCGGAGAAGAGCACATGGAGATGAATGGCGATGGTGGTGCCTTCTAGTTTGATGGAAGGCCGCGAAGCGGGCCAAATCTTCACCGCCTTCCACTCATTGGAGTCAGCCGCGATCATCGTGAGGACCTTGTTTTTTACTTCGCCGAAAATCAATCCCAAACGGAGTCCAAATGCAGCGAAAGATTTTTGGATTTTTTCTGGACCAGAAGATACCTGTTGTGCCAAAGAAGTACCGGAGGGGGGCTCCGAGGGGAGCACAACCCATCTGGGTGCGCCCTGGTGGGTTGTGCCCACCTCAACCGCCTCCCACACCATTCCATCCAAAAACCCTAGGGGAGTCGACAAAACACAATTCCATCCGCCGAAAGTTCCAGAACCACGAGATCCAATCTAGACACCACCACGGAGGGATTCATCATCCTCATTGGTGACTCTCTGAAAGTGCAACTATCCCTGGGTGGTTTTGGTAATTCCTAACAACATATAGCTCATTGAGCTAACGCCATTTCAAGATAAATATTTCAGGAAAGCTCAATGATTGGCATGGCATGGATGAGAAAAGTGGATCCGTCAAAATGCTAAGGACAAAAGGATTGGCTCAAGCTCAAAGCTCAAGACTCTACATTTTCTATTTTAGTGATCCAAGATCACATTGAGTCTATAGGAAAAGCCAATACTATCAAGGAGGGATGAGGTGTTGCTTAATGGTTTTCTTGCTCAAAATGCTTAGTGATATGCTCCAAAGCCCTCAACTACTTTCTCACATCCACATATGACCTAAACCAAAAGTCCAACTCGGCCCCACCGATTCTTTCTATCCGGCACCACCGAGTTCAGATGTCATAGCCACTGCCACAAACCCTAGGCAAATCGGTCTCACCGATAGGGATCTCGGTCTCATCGAGATGGGATTGTAATCTCTCTATTTCCCTTCATAACGTTTCGGTCAAACTGAGATGAGCGAATCGGTCCCACCGAGTTTGCCTGACCAACTCTCTGGTTAGCTTATTACCAAAATCGGTCTCACCGAGTTTGTGTATTCGGTCTCACCGAGATTACGTTATGCCCTAACCCTAACCATATCGACCTACCGAGTTGCATGTCGGTCCCACCGAAAATCCTAACGATCACATTATTTGCTAAATCGGTCCGACCGAGTTTCACGATTCGGTCCCACCGAGATTGGCAAGTTGTGTGTAACGGTTAGATTTTGTGTGGAGGCTTTATATACCCCTCCACCCACTCTTCATTCATGGAGAGAGCCATCAGAACATGCCTACACTTCCAACATACATTTTCTGAGAGAGAACCACCTACACTTGTGTTGAGGCCAAGGTATCCCATTCCTACCATATGAATCTTGATCTCTAGCCTTCCCCAAGTTGCTTTCCACTCAAGTTTTCTTTCCACGAAATCCAAATCCTGTGAGAGAGAGTTGAGTGTTGGGGAGACTATCATTTGAAGAACAAGAGCAAGGAGTTCATCATCAACACACCATTTGTTACTTCTTGGAGAGTGGTGTCTCCTAGATTGGCCAGGTGTCACTTGGGAGCCTCCGACAAGATTGTGGAGTTGAACCAAGGAGTTTGTAAGGGCAAGGAGATCGCCTACTTCGTGAAGATCTACCCTAGTGAGGCAAGTCCTTCATGGGCAACGAACATGATGGGATAGACAAGGTTGATTCTTCGTGGACCCTTCGTGGGTGGAGCCCTCCGTGGACTCGCGCAACCGTTACCCTTCGTGGGTTGAAGTCTCCATCAACGTGGATGTACGATAGCACTACCTATCAGAACCACGACAAAAACATCCGTGTCTCCTATTGCGTTTGCACTCTCCAAACCCTTCCCTTTACATTCTTGCAAGTCGCATGCTTTAATTTCCTGTGCTCATATACTCTTTGCATGCTTGCTTGAATTGTGTTAAGATTGCTTGACTTGTGCTAAGTGTTGGGGAACGTTGCAGAAAATTAAAATTTTTCCTACGGTTTCACCAAGATCCATCTATGAGTTCATCTAGCAACGAGTGATAGGAGTGCATCTACATACCCTTGTAGATCGCGAGCGGAAGCGTTCAAGAGAACGGGGATGAAGGAGTCGTACTCGCCGTGATCCAAATCACCGATGACCAAGTGTCGAACGGACAGCACCTCCGCATTCAACACATGTACGGAGCGGATGACGTCTCCTCCTTCTTGATCCATCAAGGGGGAAGGAGAGGTTGAGGAAGAAGGCTCCAGCAGCAGCACGACGGCGTGGTGGTGGTGGAGAGGCAGTACTTCGGCAGAGCTTCGCCAAGCTCTTAACGGAGGAGGAGAGGTGTTGGGGAGGGGAGGGGCTGCGCCTTGGATGTTGTCTGCAGCCCTCACCTCGCCCCTCTATTTATAGGGGAAGGGGGAAGGGCGCCGCCCCCCTCTAGATTAGATCTAGAGGGGGGGCGGCCAAGGGAGGGGGCTTGCCCCCCAAGCAAGGGGGGCACCCCCACTAGGGTTCCCCCCCCCCAACCCTAGGCGCATGGGCCCAAGGGGGGAGGGCACCCAGCCCTCCAGGGGTTGGTTCCCTGCCCACTACGGCCCATGAGGCCCTCCGAGAGAGGTGGCCCCTCCCGGTGGACCCCCGGAACCCCTCCGGTGGCCCCGGTACAATACCGATATGCCCCCGAAACTTTCCGGTGACCGTATGACAACTTCCCATATATAAATCTTCACCTTCGGACCATTCTGGAACTCCTCATGACGTCCGGGATCTCATCCGGGACTCCGAACAACATTCGGTAATCACATACAAGTCTTCCTAATAACCCTAGCGTCACCGAACCTTAAGTGTGTAGACCCTACGGGTTTGGGAGACACGCAGACATGACCGAGATGGCTCTCCGGTCAATAACCAACAGAGGGATCTGGATACCCATGTTGGCTCCCACATGCTTCTCGATGATCTCATCGGATGAACCACGATGTCGAGGATTCAATCAACCTCGTATACAATTCCCTTTGTCAATCGGTACGTTACTTGCCCGAGACTCGATCGTCGGTATCCCAATACCTCGTTCAGTCTCATTACCGGCAAGTCACTTTACTCGTACCGTAATGCATGATCTCGTGACCAAACACTTGGTCACTTTGAGCTCATTATGATGATGCATTACCGAGTGGGCCCAGAGATACCTCTCCATCATACGGAGTGACAAATCCAGTCTCGATCCGTGTCAACCCAACAGACACTTTCGGAGATACCTGTAGTGCACCTTTATAGTCACCCAGTTATGTTGTGACGTTTGTTACACCCAAAGCACTCCTACGGTATCCGGGAGTTACACGATCTCATGGTCGAAGGAAAAGATACTGGACATTGGAAAAGCTCTAGCAAACGAACTACACGATCTTGTGCTATGCTTAGGATTGGGTCTTGTCCATCACATCATTCTCCTAATGATGTGATCCCCGTTATCAACGACATCTAATGTCCATAGTCAGGAAACCATGACTATCTGTTGATCAACGAGCTAGTCAACTAGAGGCTTACTAGGGACATATTATGGTCTATGTATTCACACGTGTATTACGATTTCCGGATAATACAATTATAGCATGAATAAAGACAATTATCATGAATAAGGAAATATAATAATAATCCTTTTATTATTGCCTCTAGGGCATATTTCCAACACTAAGTTGCTAAAATCTGCCAAGAACTAAAATTGGGAAAAGGCTAGATTTTTATTTTGTCAAGTAGTCTAATCACCCCCTCTAGACATACTTTCGATCCTACACTCTCCGATGATACGTGAGTAGTTCATTGTAGGCCTACGTGTCCGTAGTTAGTAGCAAGATGGCTTCCTCCCTCTCTTTTCATTCCCAATACATTGGTCTCTTGGAGATCTATTTGATGTAACTCTTTTTCTATGTGTTTGGTCGGATCTGATGAACTTTGAGTTTATGATTAGATCTATTTTATCCATGAAAGTTATTTGAGTTTTGATATCTTATATGCATGATTACTTATAGCCTCATATTTATTCTTTGAATCTTTGGTTTAGTTAGGCCAACTAGATTGATTTTTCTTGCCATGAGAAGAGGTGCTTTGTGATGGGTTCGATCGTGCGTCGTTCTTTCCCTGTGACGGAAGGGGCAGCAAGACACGTATTGATCGTTGCTATTAAGGATAACAAGATGGGGTCTATTCCTACATGAATAGATTTTGTCATGTCATCGTGCTTATTACATTACTCTGTTTCTCCATGAACTTAATACACTAGATGCATGCTGGATAGCGGTCGGTGTGTGGAGTAATAGTAGTAGATGCAGGCAGGAGTCGGTCTACTAATCTTGGACGTGATGCCTATATAATGATAATTTCCTGGATATCATCATAATTATTGGAACTTCTATCAATTGCCCAACAGTAATTCGTTTACCCGCCATATGCTATTTTTCTCGAGAGAAGCCACTAGTGAAACCTACAGCCCCCGGGTCTATTCTTTATCATATTTGCTTTGAAATCTATTTTTATTTGCTTTTGTTTTCATATCTATTATTTAAAAAACCCAAAAATACCTTGCCGCACTTTTTATTTATTTATTTTATTTTGCTTTATTGCAAGATCTATTTATCCAAAATCTTACAAATCAATCTATCTTGGACCCGTGAGGGATTGACAACCCCTCTTACGCATCGGGTTGCAAGCATTTGTTCTTTGTGTGTAGGTACCGTTTACATAGTGTTGCTTGGTTCTCCTACTGGTTCGATAACCTTGGTTTCATCACTAAGGGAAATACCTACCATAGTTGTGCTGCATCATCCCTTCCTCTTCGGGGAAATACTGACGCGGACATGAGCCATCGAGAAAGGATTTCTGGCGTCGTTGCCGGGGAGACATCATCAACATCTATCAGGTTCCTAATCACAAATCTCATCTCCTTGCTATTTACATTATTTGCCATTTGCCTCTCATTTTCATCTCCCCCACTTCACAAAAATGTGCCGTTTTATTCGCCCTTTTTTGTTTGCAGTTTTCTCTTCAGACATGTTTTTGTGTGCAATCTTCTTTGCGTAGTCACGATGACTCAAGAAAACACCAAGTTGTGTGATTTTTTCTATACCAATAATAATGATTTTATTAGCACTCCGATTGCTCCTCCCGCCACTAGTGCGGAATCTTGTGATGTTAATGCCGCTTTGTTGAATCTTGTTACGAAAGATCAATTTTCCGGTACTCCTAATGAGGATGTTGCGTCCCATCTAAACACATTCGTAGAATTATGCAATATGCAAAAGAAAAAAGATGTGGACAATGATATTGTGAAGTTGAAATTATTTTCTTTTTCTTTGCAAGATCGTGCAAAAATTTGGTTTTCTTCTCTGCCTTGCAATATTATTGATTCTTGGGATAAGTGCAAACATGCTTTTATTACTAAGTATTTTCCGCTCGCGGAAATTATTTCCCATAGAACTCAAATCATGAATTTTAAGCAATTTGATCATTAACATGTTGCAAAATCTTGGGAAAGAATGAAATTGATGCTAAGAAATTGTCCCACTCATGGTTTAAATCTTTGGATGATCATACAAAAATGTTATGCGGCATTGAACTTTGTTTCTAGAAATCTTTTATATTTCGCCGCGGGTGGTACTTTTATGGAAATTACTTTGGGTGAAGCTACTAAATTGCTTGATAATATTATGGCAAAATATTCACAATGGCATACCGAAAGAGCGCCTACTAGTAAAAAAAGTTAAGTCAGTTGAAGAAATTAGTACTTTGAGTGAAAAAGTTGATGCTCTTATGAAATTGGTTGCTAATAAAAGTGTTACAATTGATCTTAATGATGTGCCTTTGTCTACTTTGATTAAATAAAATAATGATCCCGTAGATGTGAATTTTGTCTCGCGAAACAATTTTAATAACAATGCTTATAGAGGTAATTTTAGTCCTAGGCATTTTCCTGGAAATTCCTCTAATAACTATGGTAATTCCTATGGTAATACTTCTTATAATAATAATAGGAACACCTCTGATCTTGCGAGTAATATCAAAGAATATATCAATGCTCAAAAGGTTTTCAATACTACGATAGAAGAGAAGTTGAATAAGATTGATGATATGTCTAGAAGCATTGATAGAATTTCTCATGATGTAGAAAATCTCAAGTTGAATTTTTTTGTGCCTAAGGTTGATGAATAAATTAAAGCATTATATGTTTCTATGCATGAAAGTAAGAAAAAGAACCGCTATGCTTAGAGCTAAAAGAGAATTTTTAGAAAGAGCATTTTCTAATGATTGCTTTCATAAAAATGATGAAGATCTTAAAGGGATCGGTGTTTCTTCTATTGATTCCTTGTTTAGTAAAATTAAGATTGATGAGAAAGCAAGTATAGAAGAGTCAACTTTAGCTAAAGGGCATCCCGATAATTCAGAGGGTAAAAATCTTGTTGAGAAAATTGATAAAAGTGGGTTTGGAGAGGTCAAAACATTAACTAGTGATGTGTCCACTCTTTTGGATTACAAAGACTTTAATTATGATAATTGCTCTTTGATTGATTGTATTACTTTGTTGCAATCCATGAACAAAATAAAGCTTTTACTAAACATATTGTAGATGCCATGATGAAAGCTTTGGAAGAAAAGTTGTAACTAGAGATCTCAATTCCTAGAAAATTACATGATGAATGGGAACCCACCATTAAAGTCAAGATTAAAAATTATGAATGTTTCCCTTTATGTGATTTGGGTGCTAGTGTTTCCACAATTTGGAAATCTTTATGTGATGTGTTTGGTCTTACCGATATTGAAGAATGCTCTCTTATTTTGCACTTGGCGGATGCTACTTTTAAAAAGCCTTTGGGAAGAATTAATGATGTTCTTATTCTTGCAAATAGGAATTATGTGCCCATAGATTTTGTTGTTCTTGATATTGATTACTATCTGTCTTGTCCAATTATACTTGGTAGACCGCCTTTATGCACTATAGGTGCCGTGATTGATATGAAAGAAGGCAATATTAAATTTCAGTTTCCACTAAGAAAGGGTATGGAACACTTCCCTAGAAAAATAATTAAGCCACCATATGAATCAATCATGAGGGCATCCTATGGATTTAGAACTCAAGATGACAATACTTAGATCTATGCATTATGCCTAGCTAGGGGCATAAAACGATAGCACTTGTTGGGAGGCAACCCAATGAATAAAATATTTTTTTGCCTTTTCTTTCTGTTCTTGAGTGTTTGCACAATTATGCAACCGTAATTATTGTGTTTTTTATGTTTTAATTAGTGTTTGTGCCATGCAAAGCCTTTGGGATCATGTTCGGTGATAGTTGATTTGATCTTGTTGAAAAACAGAAACTTTGTGCGCCTGTAACCGAATTGTTTAAAACTACGTAAGTTGATAAAATTCTGAATTTTTTACACAAGATTGATATACAAATTGCCTACATTTTACTAGAATTTTTGGAGTTACAGAAGTATACAAAGTTTTCAAATTGTTACAGACTATTCTGTTTTTGACAGATTCTATTTTCTTTGTGTTGTGTACTTATTTTGATGAATCTATGGACTTTATCAGGGGGTATAACCCATAACAAAGTTGGAATACAGTAGATACGATGAAAAAATAAAATATGAATGGGTTTGCAACAGTACTTAGAGTGGTGATTTGCTTTGTTATACTAACGGATCTCACGAAGGTTTTTGTTAAGTTTTGTGTGATTGAAGTTTTCAAGTTTTGGGTGAGATCACAATGGATGAAGGAATAAGGAGTAAGAAGAGCCTAAGCTTGGGGATGCCCCATGGAACCCCAAGTTACTATCCAAAGAGGAACAATAAACTAAGCTTGGGGATGCCCCGAGTGGCATCTCGTCTTTCTTCTAACGACCATCGGTATTTTACTTAGAGCTATATTTTTATTCGTCACATATCATGAGTTTTGATTGGAGCATCTTGTGTTATATGAGTCTTTATTTGTTTTGCTTTTTATTTGTGTCATCTATCCTTGCTGGACACACCTATTTGAGAGAGCCAAAATTATGTTATGATTTGTTATAACTTCTCTTTATGCTTCACTTAAATTTTTTGAGCTATGGAATTGCTCTAGTGCTCCACTTATATCTTTTTGAGAACGGTGTGCTTTAGTATTTTTGAAGAAATGCTCTCATGCTTCACTTAGATTTATTTGAGAGTTAGTAAAATTTTGAAGAAATTCTCTCATGCTTCACTTATATTATTTTGAGAGAGGAAAATTTTTATGCTCATGTTCTTCACTTAAATTTGTTTGAGCTTATCAAAAGCAACATAGCAAATTAGTCCCAAAGTGATAGATATTCAAGAGGTATATAATAAAAAAATCACAAAGATCATTGGACAAAATAAACTTGATTCTTTGTAATAGTTTTGAGATATGATGATAGTGATATGTGAGTTATGTTGGTGAGTAATCATGCTTTAGTAAGAATATTGGTGTTAAGGTTTGTGATTCCCTATGCAAGCACGAAAGTCAATAGTTATGCAATGAAATTACATCCTACTTGTGGTCATTATTCGTTGTTAGTTATGCTTATTGCTCGCTTATGTGATTTTTTGTTTCTTGGTTGGTTGCTTCTCAATCTTTTGCTAGCCTTCACTTGTACTAAGTAGGATTACTACCTCTGCACCCAAAATCCTTAAACCCAGTTTTTCCATATGAGTCCACCATACCTACCTATATGCACTATTCCCGTGCTGTTCTAGGAAAATTTGTATGTGCCATCTCTAATTTTCAAAATAATTTCCCCTTTTGTGTGCTCATACCACTTATGAAATGGTAGAGGTGGCTGATATTTTACCATGCTAGATGTGTTATTCTCAATATGAGTGCTTATTACTTGTTATTACACGAGAGTATGACAAAGGTATTAGGGGTGCCCAGTCCCGAAATGAAAAATGAATTTACTTTATGTTGTCAAATAATAAATTCCTTGGAAAGTGTTGGTATGGACGGTACCCATGGATACAGCTAACCATGGAATGTGAAAGTATGGTGGAAAAGGGAATAAACTTTATTTTATGTTTGGGAACCGCCTATGATATACCTAGCATGGAAAGTATTGGGAACTACTAGATCGTTTTCTTTGACAGGAAAAACATGCTACCCAAAATGTTTTATCTCTATTTTTCTACTTTGAGCTCTGGCACCTCTACAAATCCCTACTTCCCTCTGCGAATGGTCTTTCTATTTTCTTTATGCAATTTTTATTTTTATTTGAGTCTCCATCTTGTCTTATAAAGCTCCAACTAAGGGGCACTATGATCGTACTTGAGCATTGGATGTAGCTAATATGCGAGTGTGTTTCATGAATGGATCAATGATTGAGCATAATGGGCTAGGGATAACTTGCTTTAGTGTTAATATTTTGAAAGACATTGTTGCTTGTTGATATGCTTGAGTATTGAAATCTTCATGTCAAAACTAGACTATTGCTTTGAACCATATAAAAGTCCATATGTCCATGCTACAAAATAAAAGAGTATGTGATGAACATGGTAGGCAGCATTCCACATCAAAAATTCTGTTTTTATCATTTACGTACTCAAGGACGAGCAGGAATTAAGCTTGGGGATGCTGATACGTCTCCAACGTAGCTATAATTTTTGATTGTTCCATGTTGTTATATATCATTCTTTGATGTTTTACAATCATTTTATAGCAACTTATATCATATTTTTTTGGGACTAACCTATTGACATAGTGCCCAGTGCCTGTTGTTGTTTTTTTTCTTGTTTTTACTTTGCAGAAAATCAATACCAAACGGAGTCCAAATGCAGTGAAACTTTTTGGAGATTTTTTCTAGACCAAAAGACACTTTTTGGGCCAAAGAAGTACCAGAGGGGGTTTCGAGGGGAGCACAACCCACCTGGGCGCGCCTGGGGGCCCAGGCGCACCCTGGTGGGTTGTGCCCACCTCGGCCGCCTCCTGCACCGCCTCTTTGCTCTATAAATACCCCCAAAATCCAAAAACCCTAGGGGAGTCGACATAACACAATTCCAGCCGCCGCAAGTTCCAAAACCACAAGATCCAATCAAGACACCATCACGGAGGGGTTCATCATCCTCATTGGTGCTTCTCCGATGGTGCATGAGTAGTTCATTGTAGACCTACAGGTCTGTAGTTAGTATCTAGATGGCTTCCTATCTCTCTCTCTCTCTCTCTCTTGATTCTCAATACAATGGTCTCTTGGGGATCTATTTGATGTAACACTTTTTGCGGTGTTTTTCTTGGGACCCAATGAACTTTGAGTTTATGATCAGATCTATTTTATCCATGAAAGTTATTGAGTTTTGATCTCTTATATGCATGATTACATATAGCCTCGTATTTCTTCTTTGAATCTTTGGTTTAGTTAGGCCAGCTAGATAGATTTTTATTGCCATGGGAACCGGTGCTTTGTGATGGGTTCGGTTGTGTGGTGTTCTTTCCCAGTGACAGGAGGGCCAGAAAGACACGTATTGATCGTTGCTATTAAGGATAACAAGATGGGGTCTATTCCTACATCAATAGATATTGTCTACATCATGTCATCGTTCTTATTGCATTACTCCGTTTCTCCATGAACTTAATACACTAGATGCATGCTGGATAGTGGTCGATGTGTGGAGTAATAGTAGTAGATCCAGGCAAGAGTCGGTCTACTAATCTTGGACGTGATGCCTATATAATGATCATTTCCTGGATATCGTCATAATTATTTGAAGTTCTATCAATTTCCCAACAGTATTTTGTTTACCCACCATATGCTATTTTTCCCGAGAGAAGCCACTAGTGAAACGTACGACCCCCGGGTCCATTCTTTATCTTATTTGCTTTGAGACCTATTTTTATTTTCTTTTGCTTTCAGGTCTATTATTCTAAAAACCCAAAACTACCTTGCTGCACTCTTTCTTTATTTATATTATTTTGTTTTATTGTGATATCTATCCAAAATCTTACAAATCAAACTATCTTTTACCCAAGAGGGATTGACAACCCCTCTTACACGTTGGGTTGCAAGTATTTGTTCTTTGTGTGCAGGTACGGTTTAGCTAGTGTTGCTTGGTTCTCCTATTGGTTCGATGACCTTGGTTTCATCACTGAGGGAAATACCTACCGTAGTTCTGTTGCATCATCCCTTCCTCTTCGAGGAAATACTAACGGGAACACGAGCCATCATTGCTTCTCAATCTTTTTGCTAGCCTCCACTTATACTAAGTAGAAATACTACTTGTGCATCCAAAATCCTTAAACCTAGTTTTGCCATATGATTCCACCATACCTGCCTATATGGGGTATTCCCGTGCCGTTCTAAGAAAATTTGTGTGCTCGTACCGCTCATGAAGCGACAGGGGGGTGGCCAATATTTTCCATGCTAGACGTGTTATTCTCAAGATGAGTGTTTATTCACTTGTCATTGCACGAGAGTGCGGCGATAATAGGGATGCCCAGTCCCGAAATGAAAAATAAATTCACTTTATGTTGTCAAATAATAAATTCCTTCGAAAGTGTTGGTATGTAAGGTACCCGTGGATACGGCTAGCCATGGATTGTGAAAGAATGGTGGAAAAAGGAATAAACTTTATTTTATGTTTGGGAACCGCATATGATATATCTAGCATGGAAAGTGTTGGAAATTACAAGGTTGTTTTCGCTGACAGGAAAAGTATGCCTCTCAAAAAGTTTATCTCTCAATCTTTTACTTTGAGCTCTAGCACCTCTACAAATCCTAACTTCCCTCTACGAAGGGCCTATCTATTTACTTTATGCAATTTTTATTTTTATTTGAGTCTCCATCTTCTCTTATAAAGCACCAACTAAGGGGCACTATGATCGTGCTTGAGCATTGAATGTAGCTAATATGCGAGTGTGTTTCATGAATGGAACAATGATTGAGCATGATGGGCTAGGGATAACTTTCTTTAGTGTTGATATTTTGAAAGACATTGTTGCTTATTGATATACTTGAGTATTGAAATCTTCATGTCAAAACTAGACTATTGCTTTGAACCATATAAAAGTCCAATTGTCCATGCTACAAAAGAGAAGAATATGTGACGAACATGTTAGGCAGCATTCCACATCAAAAAAAATCTGTTTTTATCATTTACCTACTCGAGGACGAGTAGGAATTAAGCTTGGGGATGTTGATACGTCTCCAACGTATCTATAATTTTCTTGTTCCATGCTATTGTATTATCACTCTTGGATGTTTTATAATCATTTTATAGCAATTTTATATCAGTTTTTGGGAGTAACCTATTGACATAGTGCCCAGTACCAGTTACTGTTTTTTGCTTATTTTTTACTTCGCAGAAAATCAGAACCAAACGGAGTCCAAATGCAGCAAAACTTTTTGGAGATTTGATTTGGACCAGAAGACATCCAATGGGCCAAATAAGTACCATAGGGGGGATCCAAGGGGAGCACAACCCACCAAGGCGCTCCTGGGGGCCCACACACGCCCAGGTGGGTTGTGTCCACCTCGGTGGCCTCCCGCACCGCCTCTTCGCCCTATGAATCCCCAAATATTCCAGAAACCCTAGGGGAGTCGACGAAACACAATTCCAGCGCCGCAAGTTCCAGAACCATGATATCCAATCTAGAGACCATCACGGAGCGGTTCATCATCCTCATTGGTGCCTCTCCGATGATGCATGAGTAGTTCATCATAGACCTGCGAGTCTGTAGTCAGTAGCTAGATGGCTTCCTCTATCTCTTTTTATTCTCAATACAATGGTCTCTTGGAGATCTATTTGATGTAACTCTTTTTGCGGTGTGTTTGTTGGAATCCGATGAACTTTGAGTTTAGGATCAGATCTATATCCATGAATATTATTTGAGTCTTCTTTTGATCTCTTATATGCATGATTATTTATAGCCTCGTACTTCTTCTAATCTTTGGTTTACTTAGGCAACTAGATTTATTTTTCTTGCCATGGGAAGAGGTGCTTTGTGATGGATTCACTCGTGTGGTGTTCTTTCCCAGTGACAGAAGGGGCAGCAAGACGCGCAAGTATCCTTGCTATTAAGGATAATAAGATGGGGGCTATTCCTAAATGAATATATCTCATCTACATCATGCCATCGCTCTTATTGCATTACTCCATTTCTCCCTGAACTTAATACACTAGATGCATGCTGGATAGCGGTTGATGTATGGAGTAATAGTAGTAGATGCAGGCAGGAGTCGGTCTACTAATCTTGGAAGTGATGCCTATATATTGATCATTGCCTTGGATATCGTCATAACTATTCGATTTCTATCAATTGCCCAACAGTAATTGGTTTACCCACCGTGTGCTATTTCTTGAGAATCCACTAGTGAAATCTATGGCCCCCGGGTCTATTCTTTATGATATTTGCTTTGAGATCTATTTTTATTAGCTTTTGTTTTCAGATCTATTATTCCAAAAACCAAAAATACCTTGTTGCACATTTTTATTTGCATCTTCTATTTCACGCTTTATCAAGATCTATTAATCCAATCTACATGATTTTTACCGCGTCAACTTGACAATCTTTGGCGCCATTACCCGAAAAAGGGATTGACAACCCCTTATAAGCGTCAGGTTCCATGTATTTATTCTTTGTGTGAAGGTACCGTTTACTTTACATAGTGTTGCTTGGTTCTCCTACTGGATGATACCTTGGTTTCATAACTGAGGGAAATACCTATCGTAGCTGTGTTGCATCATCCCTTCCTCTTTGGGGAAATACCGACGTAGTTCAAGAGACATCACGCGTGGATACTCCGAGGGAACTAAGTCCCGCCTTGCGGTGTGCTACCTCTTGAGCACTGCGTTGGTTTTCCCTTGAAGAGGAAAGGGTGATGCAGCAAAGTAGCGTAAGTATTTCCCTCAGTTTTTGAGAACCAAGGTATCAATCCAGTAGGAGGCTCCTCAAAAGTCCCTCGTACATACACAAACAAACAAGAACCTTGCAACCAACGCGATAAAGGGGTTGTCAATCCCTTCACAGTAACTTGCGAAAGTGAGATTTGATAGAGATAATATGATAAGATAAATATTTTTGGTATTTTATGATATAGATTGGAAAGTAAAAGATGCAAATAAAAGTATATTGGAAACTTATATGATAAAAGATAGACCCGGGGGCCATAGGTTTCACTAGTGGCTTCTCTCAAGATAGCATAAGTATTACGGTGGGTGAACAAATTACTGTCGAGCAATTGATAGAAAAGTGCATAGTTATGAGAATATCTAGGCATGATCATGTATATAGGCATCACGTTTGCAACAAGTAGACCGAAATGATTCTGCATCTACTACTATTACTCCACACATCGACCGACTCATGCTTGCATCTAGAGTATTAAGTTCATAAGAACAGAGTAACGCATTAAGAAAGATGACATGATGTAGAGGGATAAACTCAAACAATATGATATAAACCCCATCTTTTTATCCTCGATGGCAACAATACAATACGTGCCTTGCTGCCCCTGCTGTCACTGGGAAAGGACACCGCAAGATCGAACCCAAAGCTAAGCACTTCTCCCATTGCAAGAAAGATCAATCTAGTAGGCCAAACCAAACTGATAATTCGAAGAGACTTGCAAAGATAACCAATCATACATAAAAGAATTCAGAGGAGATTCAAATACTTCTCATAGATAAACTTTATCATAAACCCACAATTCATCGGATCTCGACAAACACACCGCAAAAAGAGTTACATCGAATAGATCTCCAAGAAGATCGAGGATAACTTTGTATTGAGATTCCAAGAGAGAGAAGAAGCCATCTAGCTAATAACTATGGACCCGAAGGTCTGTGGTAAACTCCTCACAACTCATCGGAGAGGCCTTGGAGATGATGTAGAGGCCCTCCATGGTCGATTCCTCCTCCGACAAAGCGTCGGCGAAGGCTCCAAGATGGGATCTCGCGGATACAGAAGGTTGCGGCGGTGGAAATAGTTTTTCGTGGTGCTCCTGTATGTTTTCAGGGTACGGGAGTATATATAGGCGAAGAAGGTAGGTCAGGGGAGCCACGAGGGGCCCACGAGGGTGGGAGGCATGCCCATCCCCCTAGGGCACGCCCTCCTGCCTCATGGCCGCCTCGGCTGCTTCTTGACGTCCACTCCAAGTCTCCTGGATTGTGTTTGTTCCAAAAAGATCGCTCCCAAAGGTTTCATTCCGTTTGGACTCCGTTTGATATTCCTTTTCTTCGAAACACTGAAATAGGAAAAAAACAGCAATTTGAGTTGGGCCTCCGGTTAGTAGGTTAGTCCCAAAAATGATATAAAAGTGTAAAGTAAAGCCCATAATCATCCAAAACAGGTAATATAATAGAATGGAACAATCAAAAATTATAGATACGTTGGAAACGTATCAAGCATCCCCAAGCTTAATTCCTGCTCGTCCTCGAGTAGGTAAATGATAAAAACAGAATTTTTGATGTGGAATGCTACCTAGCATATTTCTGAATGTAATTTTCTTTATTGTGGCATGAATGTTCAGGTCCAAATGATTCAAGAATAACAGTTCATATTGGCATAAAAACAATAATACTTCAAGCATACTAACAAAACAATCATATCTTCTCAAAATAACATGGCTAAAGAAAGCTATCCCTACAAAATCATATAGTCTGGCTATGCTCTATCTTCATCACACAATGTATTTAATCATGCACAACCCTGATGACAAGCCAAGCAATTGTTTCAAACTTTTATGTTCTCAAACTTCTTCAACTTTCACGCAATACATGAGCGTGAGCCATGGACATAGCACTATATGTGGAATAGAATGGTGGTTGTGGAGAAAACAAAACAGGGAGAAGATAGTCTCACATCAACTAGGCGTATCAACGGGCTATGGAGATGCCCATTAATAGATATCAATGTGAGTGAGTAGGGATTGCCATGCAACGGATGCACTTGAGCTATAAGTGTATGAAAGCTCAACAAAAGAAACTAAGTGGGTGTGCATCCAACTTGCTTGCTCATGAAGACCTAGGGCATTTTGAGGAAGCCCATCATTGGAATGTACAAGCCAAGTTCTATAATGAAAAATTCCCACTAGTATATGAAAGTGACAACATAGGAGACTCTCTATCATGAAGATCATGGTGCTACTTTGAAGCACAAGTGTGGAAAAAGGATAGTAACATTGTCCCTTCTCTCTTTTCTCTCATTTTTGTATTTGGTGGGCTTCTTTGGCCTCTTTTTTTATGGGCTTCTTTGGCCTCTTTTATTTTTATAAAGTCCGAAGTCTCATCCCGACTTGTGGGGGAATCATAGTCTCCATCATCCTTTCCTCACTTGGGACAATTCTCTAATAATGAAGATCATCTCACTTTTATTTACTTACAACTCGAGAATTACAAATCAACACTTAGAACAAAATATGACTCTATGTGGATGCCTCCGGCGGTGTACCGGGATATGCAATGAATCAAGAGTGAGATGTATGAAAGAATTATCAAGGTGGCTTTGCCACAAATATGATGTCAACTACATGATCATGCAAAAGCAATATGACAACGATGGAGCGTGTCATAATAAATGGAACGGTGGAAAGTTGCATGGCAATATATCTCGGAATGGCTATGGAAATGCCATAATAATTAGGTATGGTGGCTGTTTTGAGGAAGGTATATGGTGGGTGTATGGTACCGGCGAAAGTTGCGCGACACAAGAGAGGCTAGCAATGGTGGAAGGGTGAGAGTGCGTATGATCCATGGACTCAACATTAGTCATAAAGAACTCATATACTTATTGCAAAAATCTACAAGTTATTGACACAAAGTACTGGGGGATACATTGGTAGGAAAAGACCATCGCTCATCCCTGACCGCCACTCATAAGGAAGACAATCAATAAATAAATTATGCTCCAACGTCATCACAAAGCGGTTCACCATACGTGCATGCTACGGGAATCACAAACTTCAACACAAGTATTCCTCAAATTCACAAATACTCCACTAGCATGACTCTAATATCACCATCCTCATATCTCAAAACAATTATCAAGCATCAAATTGATCATAGCATCCAATTCATTTTCTATGATAGTTTTTATTATACCCAACTTGGATGCCCATCATTCTAGGACCAATTTAATAACCATAGCAAATACCATGCTGTTCTAAAAGACTCTCAAAATAATATAAGTGAAGCATGAGATATCAATAATTTCTACAAAATTAAGCCACCGCCGTGCTCTAAAAGATATAAGTGAAGCACTAGAGCAAAATTATCTAGCTCAAAAGGTATAAGTGAAGCACATAGAGTATTCTAATAAATTCCAAATAATGTGTGTCTCTCCCAAAAGGTGTGTACAGCATGGATGATTGTGGTGAACTAAAAGGCAAAGACTCATATTATACAAGACGCTCCAAGCAAAACACATATCATGTGGCGAATAAAAATATAGCTCCAAGTAAAGTTACCGATAGACGAAGACGAAAGAGGGGATGCCTTCCGGGGCATCCCCAAGCTTAGGCTTTTGGTTATCCTTGGATTATCTTGGGGTGCCATGGGCATCCCCAAGCTTAGGCTCTTGCCACTTCTTATTCCATAGTCCATCAAATCTTTACCCAAAATTTGAAAACTTCACAACACAAAACTCAACAGGAAATCTCATGAGCTCCGTTAGTGCAAGAAAGAAAAACCACCACTTAAGGTACTGTAATGAACTCATTATTTATTTATATTGGTGTTAAACCTACTGTATTCCAACTTCTCTATGGTTCATACTCCCCGATACTAGCCATAGATGCATCAAAATAAGCAAACAACACACGAAAAACAGAATCTGTCAAAAACAGAACAGTCTGTAGCAATATGTAACTTTCGAATACTTCTGGAACTGTAAAAATCCTAAAAAAATAGGAAGTCCTGGGAAATTTGTCCATTGATCTACTGCAAAAAGAATAAACAGAAAATCACGTTCCTTTGATTTATTTAAATTATTCTCGTGCGTACAAAAGTTTCTTTTTTTTCAGCAGAATCAAATTAACTATCACCGTAGGTTGTCCTATAGGTTCTACTTGGCACAAACACTAATTAAAACATAAAACCACATATAAATAGAGGCTAGATGAAATATCTATTACTAAACAGAGGTAAAAAAGCAAGGAACAAAAATAAAATTGGGTTGCTTCCCAACAAGCGCTATCGTTTAACGCCCCTAGCTAGGCATAAAAGCGAGAATAGATCTACGTATTGCCATCTTTGGCATTCAATTCATAAGTGGCTCACATAATAGATTCATAAGGTAATTTGACTTTCTTTCTAGGGAAGTG
This sequence comes from Triticum timopheevii, assembly GCA_963921465.1. Classification (NCBI taxonomy): domain Eukaryota; kingdom Viridiplantae; phylum Streptophyta; class Magnoliopsida; order Poales; family Poaceae; genus Triticum; species Triticum timopheevii. The sequence continues at coordinate 417,347,667 of OY997266.1, read as the reverse complement.
TTCCATTCCTTTCCTTAATGGAAATTGGAATGTAATATTCCCTTCCTTCATATCAATAATTGCACCAATCGTTCTAAGGAAAGGTCTACCAAGAATAATAGGACATAAAAATTTGCAATCTATATCAAGAACAATGAAATCTACGGGCACATAATTCCTATTTGCAACAATAAGAACATCATTAATCCTTCCCATAGGTTTCTTAATAGTGGAATCCGCAAGGTGCAAGTTTAAAGAGCAATCATCAAGTTCATGGAAACCTAACACATCACATAAAGTTTTTGGAATCGTGGAAACACTAGCACCCAAATCACACAAAGCATAGCATTCATGATCTTTAATTTTAATTTAATAGTAGGTTCCCACTCATCATAAAGTTTTCTAGGTATAGAAATTTCCAACTCAAGTTTTTCCTTATAAGATTGCATCAAGGCATCAACAATATGTTTGGTAAAAGCTTTATTTTGACTATAAGCATGAGGAGAATTCAACACGGATTGCAACAAGGAAATACAATCTATTAAAGAACAATTATCATAATTAAATTCCTTGAAATCCAAAATAGTGGGTTCATTGCTAAGTAAAGTTTTGACCTCTCCAATCCCACTTTTACCAAATTTAGCATCAAGATCTAAGAACTCCAAATCATTGGGACGCCTTTTAACTAAAGTTCACTCATCTAGAGTCACATCATTATCAAGATTCATTTTGCAAAACAAATATTTAATAGGGGACACATCAATAACTTTTAGATCTTCATCATTATTTTTATGGAAACTAGAAGAACACGCTCTTACAAAGCAATCTTTCTTAGCACGCATCCTAGCAGTTCTTTCTTTGCACTCATCAATGGAAATTCTCATGGATTTGAGAGACTCATTGATATCATGCTTAGGTTGAATAGATCTAAGTTTCAAAGAATCAACATCAAGAGAAAGTCTATCAACGTTCCTAGCCAATTCATCAACTTTAACCAATTTTTCTTCAAGCAAAGCATTGAAATTCTTTTGAGAGATCATAAATTCTTTAGTACTATTCTCAAAATCAGAGGGCATATTATTAAAATTTCCATAAGAGTTGTTGTAGGAATTACCATAATTATTAGAGGAATTACTAGGAAACCGACTAGGATTAAAGTTTCCTCAATAAGCGTTGTTACAAAAATTATTCCTACCAACAAAATTCACATCCATAGATTCATTATTATTCTCAATCAAGGTAGACAAAAGCCATATCATTGGGATCAATAGGAGCACTCTTAGTAGCGCAAAATGTCATAAGTTCATCCATCTTTGCACTCAAAGCATTAATTTCTTCTATTGCATGAACCTTTTTACTAGTAGATCTTTCGATGTGCCATTGAGAATAATTAACCATAATATTATCAATGAGTTTAGTAGCTTATCCTAAAGTGATTTCTATAAAAGTGCCTCCCGCGGCCGAATCTAAAAGATTTCTAGAAGCAAAATTCAATCCAACATGAAAATTTTGTATGATCATCCATAAATTCAAACCATGTGTAGGGCAATTGCGAATCATTAATTTCATTCTTTCCCAAGATTGGGCAACATGCTCATGATCAAGTTGTTTAAAATTCATAATCTCGTTTCTAAGAGAGATGATCTTAGTGGGAGGAAAATACTTAGAGATAAAAGCATCTTTGCACTTATTCCAAGAATCAATAATATTTTTAGGCAAAGATGAAAACCAAGTTTTAGCACGATCTCTAAGTGAAAATGGAAATAACCTCAATTTAACAATATCATTATCCATATCTTTCTTCTTTTGCATATCACACAAATCAACAAAGTTGTTTAGATGAGTAGCAGCATCTTCACTAGGAAGGCCGGAGAATTGATCTTTCATAACAAGATTCAACAAAGCAACATTGATTTCACAAGATCCAGCATAATTAAGAGGAGCAATCGAAGTGCTAAGGAAATCATTATTGTTGGTATTGGAAAAGTCACATAATTTGGTATTATCTTGCGCCATCATGACAAGCAATCCAACACACAAGCACACAAGAGGCGAGCGAAAAAGAGAGGCGGACGGGAAAGAGAGGGCGAATAAAATGGCAAGGATGAAGTGGGGGAGAGGAAAACGAGAGGCAAATTGCAAATAATGTAATGCGAGGGAGATGAGTTTGTGATGGGTACTTGGTATGTCTTGACTTGAGCGAAGACCTCCCCGGCAACGGCGCCCGAAATCCTTCTTGCTACCTCTTGAGCACTGCGTTGGTTTTCCCTTGAAGAGGAAAGGGTGATGCAGCAAAGTAGCGTAAGTATTTCCCTCAGTTTTTGAGAACCAAGGTATCAATCTAGTAGGAGGCTCCTCAAAAGTCCCTCGTACCTACACAAACAAACAAGAACCTCGCAACCAACGCGATAAAGGGGTTTTCAATCCCTTCACGGTAACTTGTGAAAGTGAGATCTGATAGAGATAATAAGATAAGATAAATATTTTTGGTATTTTTATGATATAGATTGAAAAGTAAAGATATCAAAATAAAATAGATTGGAAACTTATATGATAAAAGATAGACCCGGGGGCCATAGGTTTCACTAGTGGCTTCTCTCAAGATAGCATAAGTATTACGGTGGGTGAACAAATTAGTGTCGAGCAATTGATAGAAAAGTGCATAGTTATGAGATTATCTAGGCATGATCATGTATATATGCATCACGTCCGCAACAAGTAGACCGAAACGATTCTGCATCTACTACTATTACTCCACACATCGACCGACTCCTGCCTGCATCTAGAGTATTAAGTTCATAAGAATAGAGTAACGCATTAAGCAAGATGACATGATGTAGAGGGATAAACTCAAACAATATGATATAAACCCCATCTTTTTATCCTCGATGGCAACAATACAATATGTTGCTGCACTTGCTGTCACTGGGAAGGGACACCACAAGATTGAACCCAAAGCTAAGCACTTCACCTATTGCAAGAAATATCAATCTAGTAGGCCAAACCAAACTGATAATTCGAAGAGACTTGCAAAGATAACCAATCATACATAAAGGAATTCAGAGGAGATTCAAATATTTCTCATAGATAAACTTGATCATAAACCCACAATTCATCGGATCTCGACAAACACACCGCAAAAAGAGTTACATCGATTAGATCTCCAAGAAGATCGAGGAGAACTTTGTATTGAGATTCAAAGAGAGAGAAGAAGCCATCTAGCTAATAACTATGGGCCCGAAGGTATGTGGTAAACTACTCACAACTCATCGGAGAGGCCTTGGAGATGATGTAGAGGCCCTCTGTAGTCGATACCCCCACCGGCGGAGCGCCGGCAAAGGCTCCAAGATGGGATCTCACAGATACAGAAGGTTGCGGCGGTGGAAATAGTTTTTCGTGGTGCTCCTGTATGTTTTCCGGGTAGGTGGATATATATAGGAGAAGGAGGTAGGTCGGTTGAGCCATGAGGGGCCCATGAGGGTGGGGGGCGTGCCCACCCCCCTAGGGCACGCCCTCCTGCCTCGTGGCTTCCTTGTCTGCTGCTTGACGTCCACTCCAAGTCTCTTGGATTGCGTTTGTTCCAAAATGATCGCTCCCGAAGGTTTCATTCCGTTTGGACTCCGTTTGATATCCCTTTTCTTCGAAACATTGAAATAGGCAAAAAAACAACAATTCCGCCTGGGCCTCCGGTTAGTAAGTTAGTCCCAAAAATGATATAAAAGTGTAAAGTAAAGCCCATAAACATCCAAAACGGGTAATATAATAGCATGGAACAATCAAAAATTATAGATACGTTGGAGACGCATCACGGTGCATGTGGGTGACCCGATCCACGACGAGTGGCGCTAGAGCCGTGCCAGCACGCGGATGGTGGATCTTTCCTCTTTTGTGCTAAGGGAGCAGGGTAGCTTGCCGGTTCCCAAAGAAATCTTTGAAGGTTGTCGTTCCGGTGCTAGAAGACAAGGATCGTGGGTTCACGAGGATGGAGGTCATTGAAAGTGCTAGTATTGACTAGAGGGGGGGTGCATAGGTGATTTTTATGAAAGTCTTCAAAACTTGGAAGTTTCGAAGTCAAACAATCGAAATGCCCTAATTGATATGCAGCGGAAGATAAACTACTGTAAGCAAACCATAGTCAAGTATGCAATGATGTGACAGCACAGGACTAATAGCAGCTAAGTAGTAAGGATCAGGATGAAAGATAGTATGAAGCCAATCAACGATAGTAGTCAAGCAATGAAGTCAAACAGGTACGACAGATGGGCAATGACTTCACGAAGACAAAATCAAAATAAAGGATGGGAAGGGATAGAACCAGTCGCTTGTTGAAGACACAGGATTTGTTGGACCAGTTCCAGTTGCTGTGACAACTGTACGTCTGGTTAGGGAGGCTGAGATTCAACTCAGAAGACCGTGTCTTCACCTTATTCCCCTTGAGCTAAGGACACCCAGTCCTCGCCCAATCACTCTGGTAAGTCTTCAAGGGAGACTTCCAAACCTTCACAGACTTCGTTCACCAGCAATCCACAATGACTCTTGGATGCTCAGAACGCGACGCCTAACCGGCTGGAGGATTCACAGTCCTCAAGTGTAATAAGTCTTCAGGTCACACATACAGAAAGACTTCAGTGATGCCTAACACTCTTTGGCTCTGGGTGTTTGGGCTTGGTCCTCGCAAGGATTTCTCTCTCTCAAAGGCTTCGAGGTGGGTTGCTCTCAAACGACAAAAGCCGTGCACTAACTCTGAGCAGCCACCAATTTATGGTGTAGGGGTGGGCTATTTATGGTGGGCTATTTATAGCCACTGGGCAACCCGACCTGATATGTCCGAAATGACCCTGGGTCACTAACGAACTGACACGTGTTCCAACGGTCAGATTTCAAACACACACGACAACTTTACTTGGGCTACAAGCAAAGCTGACTCATCCAGCTCTGGATAAGATTGCTCTCATTGTCTTCGCTCGAAGACATAGGATTTGGGTTGAGCATCACTTCAGTCATTCTGACTTAGTTCACTTGGACCCCACTTAACAGTACGGTGGTTCCTATGACTCAACAAAGAAGAAAAGGAAACAACGAAATCACACAGTCTTCGAGCTCCATAATCTTCACTCAATGTCTTCTCATGTCATAGTCTTCAATATGAATATCTTCACATACCACCATTGTCTTCAATGTCTTCATACATTTTTAGGGGTCATCTCCGGTAGGTAAACCGAATCAATGAGGGACACTACCTGCGTTATCCTGCAATTCTCACAAACGCATTAGTCCCTCAACCAACTTTGTCGTCAATACTCCAAAACCAACTAGGGGTGGCACTAGATGCACTTACAATCTCCCCCTTTTTGGTGATTGATGACAAACTGGTTGAAGTTTTCAACGGGGATAAAGTATGTGAAATTGTAAAGGATAGGGTATTGTCTTCATAAGTAGCAAGGGCTCCCCCTATATATGTGCATATAAGTAATTTGCTTTTGGAATGCAAATGCACATGGCAGGTTGTACTTGTGGAGATCCACTTGAACTTATGAAGATAATTCATCATGCATGAACTGATATAGCAAGTAGAATGACATGCATAATGAAAAATGGACGTCTGCAGAATGATCTAAGTGTGGAAGTTATCATCGCACATGCGGAATTTATCGTCGCATCACAGTAAAGCAAACAAGTAGCAGACGACCATCGAGTTTAAGTGTTACAACTCAAGGAACCAAATGTTTCAAAAGCGAGAGTTGTAAACACGAGGCAAAATATAAAGCAACCGCCCATATGAACCCGCTTGAAGACTATCAACTCATACGCTTCTCCCCCTTTTGTCAGTAAGGACCAAAAAGGTTTGAAGACATAGAACATCTACTCGTCCTTATGAGTAGGTGAAGCAGCAGGGTTGTCATTGTTGTTTGGCGGTGCAGACGTACTTGGTGCAGTGTCGATACGTGCATAAGTAGGGGGCGGTGAAGTAGCATCATCTTCATCATCGATCACTCTGGCATTCATAGTTGCAACGGAGGAAGAATAGTCAGAGTCTTCAAGGGATGTAGTTCGACATAGGACAGCAGTCCGTGGAGGAGTGGAGTCAAACTTGAATCTTTCAGTGAAGCCATCGTCTTGAAGATCTGCTTGAGCACTGAGCAGCGTCAAGCTCTTCCAAGATCGCCGACAAGTCTCATGAGCAACAAATGCATTCTTGGTGGCAAGATTTCGAATGCGATTTATGTCCACCAAGAGGCTTTGCATCTGTCTCTTGAGCCAATAGTGATGCTTCTCTTGTTTCTGATGAAGGGCCACAAGAAGTTCTCGGTCATTGAGAACGCGAGAGCGCTTCTGAGGCCTTTGGGCAATGGTGCTTTCAGTGGCTTCAGTATGCGCACGATGAGGCAGACGAGTATTTCCAGCCATTGGGTAGATACGTGTTACTGCTTGGACGCCTTCAATAGGTTGAGTGAAGCTTTGGTGCTCGACATTCTGAAGACAAAGAGGCTTCTTGGCAGGGTCAGAGTATATGGCTTCAACTGACATATCAACTTCTGGTAAAAAGATCAGATGATTGCGAGCAGAAGGCTGATAGTTGACAGAGGAGTGTCGCTTGATGAGGCGCATGACCCATGGAGCATAGAACTTTAGACCAAAAAGGTCGGATCCAGACGCAGCAAGTTGTCTGATGAAAAATTCTTGGGAGTTGAAGCTGATGCCATTGAGGATGTAAAAGACCAAAGTCTTCATGGCTCCTTCAAGCTTGGCCACTGATGAGTGTCCTTTGATAGGCCATAGAGTTCGCCTGATGATATGATATATTGTGCGAGGCAGATACTCAAGGTCATCAACAAAGAACTCCGTTGGATATTCAACGTCAGATGGCAAAGGCTTCATCATGCTTAACATCTGGCTCATGTTGGGTTCTGGCTTATGGAAGATGCTCTCCAGTGCATTGTGGTGTAGTTGACAATCAGGTTCATATAGCTCTCCGGGAGTGGGTAGGCTTGTAAGCTCAATGATATCCAGAGCTTTGGCTTCATGATGAACATTTCCGGTCATCCACTCGAGAACCCATGTCTTGATATCTCTGTTGTAGCCGCGAATGTAGAGGGTAGCATAGAATTGAAGCAACAGTTCTTCATTCCAGTGTTCTTTGTCTGTCACAAAGCTGAGCAGACCGGCATCACGAAAACAGTCAAGTGCTTCTTCTAAGCATGACAGTCCAGTAATGGCTTCAGTGTCAAGGCGCATATGAGGGAAAATGCGCCCTTGATCATACAGAACGCAGGAGTAATAGCTTTTCTGCTGATAGCTCCAGAACCGATCAGAAGATATTCTTGGCTTTGAGTAGGGGTTCTTAGCACTGTCAAAGAAGGTGTTGTGGCTTTTGAAGCCATTGGCATTAAGGACCCTGTAGAATTAGCAGTTCCTGGGAACCTTGGCAGTCTTGGCTTTGGCTTCTCGACCCGAGGCCTATGCCCAACATGATAATCAAATTGAGGACCAGAGGCAGTAGGCAGAGGAATCAGAACAGGCCATCGGATAGTGGTTAGCTGACCATGACTGTATGCTTGCTCAATTGTATAGGGCCTTGGTGGCGGAACAGGAGCAGTGGCAACAACTGAGGCTTCAGGCTACACAACAGGTGCTTCAAGAACAGTGGCCTCATTGGCTTCAGGCACACTGGTTGGTGCAAGCTCCACATTAGCTTCAGCCATGACTACGTCATTGGCTTCATTGGCGTTGGAGGTGGCAGCTTCAACATTTTCAACCTCCACTTGACGAGCTGGAGGGTCGGGCACTGGCACGTTCACATCAGGAACAACTTCTTCAATAACGGGGGGAGTAGGGACACGTACATCTTCTTGTCTTTCATCGGATGATGCAGCCGGAATGTCTTCAGTAGCTTGGGCTTCAGACACGGAGACATTCACAGTTGGAGTGGCTTCAGGAAACACTTGACGTGCAACAGGTTGGTGATGCACTTCTCCTTCTGGAACGCTCGAGAGAGGGACTTGAGGCCTTTGTCCTTTGCGAAGCCTGCAAAATGCTGGCAACGCCTTTGGAGATGGAGTTGGCTGGGCCTCAAAGTCTTCTTCTTCTTCTTGCACGGGTGGTGTAACTTGTTGTTGTTGTTGGGGAGTACTTGGGGAGTCTTGTTGCTGTGGGTGATCAGCCCATGATGCATCCTGAGCATTTGGCGTCAGAGGACGACCAATGCTGATGAGTTCGCTGTTCGTGAGAACAGGCGATGATACCACGTTGTGTTCGATCTAAGGAAGAACTTCATCATCTTCAACATTGTCATCGTGACCAATGTCTTCAACAGCGGTGGGTTCAGCTACTGGAATATCTTCAGCTTCACGAGCCTCTGTGGAAGCAGGCTCATGAACTATCATCCGTCGTTCTTGGTGTTCAGACGCTGGGCGAACCACTGAGATGGGTTCAACAACTAAGTGCTCTGTGGGAGAAGCCCTAGTCTTCTTGGTTTTGCGCTTCTTCTTGGAGGGAGCAGCATCAGAGGCTTCAGGATTCTTCCTTTTTCTGGCTTCAGCCTTGGCAGCCCTCGTCTTTTTCTGTTCGGAAGCGGTTGACAGGACCTTTGGCTTCGAGCCAGTCATGCTGCTTGGGAAGATAATGCGAGGTGCTACTTGACTTGAAGGCGCAGGTGGAGCTGTTGATGGCTTCTTCTTCTTTGCAGCCATCCTGGGGTCAATGCCAGGACGGCCAAGAGACTTGCGCTTCTCGGCCTCATTGTAGGCAAGCACACACTTGTCAGCCAAACTCTTCATGCGCTCACGAGAGCCCTGAGCTTCTTCGTGCTTCTTAAGAAATGCTTCTTTAAGCTCATGCAGCATGACCTTGAAGTTTCTGACATCTTGCACACTGAGCTTCGCCACATGCTTCTTGAACCGAGCCTTTTCATAGTCAATCTTGTTCTTCAGCTCAAGGATGCACTGAGCGAGAGCTAGCTCAGAAGCAATGGCGCCATTGAAGGCGACGCTGAGGCCAATGGGAAGCTGCAGATCTTCAAAGCTGAGATTTGGGGTGTCGAACCACTCATCAATGAAGTTATGGATTATTGCCACATCAAAGAGAGGCAAGTTGTTGAAGATCTCTGCTTCTTCCTTGCTCTTGATCAGTTGCTCAAGGGCATCATCTGCAAGATCTTCATCGCTGGACAGATCGATGGGTTCTTCACGCAGAATGGCAACAGGAGTCAAGGTTTGATCAGTATGCCTGACAATTTGCTTTTTCTTCTCCGTCCTCTTGGAGATACATGATTGATCTTCAGACTGCACACTGTCTTCAGGAGGTGCACCGGCCAGTGGCTTCGCACGTGAAGCTTTTGGTGGTGCAGCTGATCTTGAAGCCTTAGGCTTCTTTAGCTTCTGCGGCTTCGGAGGAGGAGCTGGGGCTTCATCAGTGTCAGCATGATTGTCAGAATGATCTACTCTGGCACCTTGGACCAAGATGTAAGTAATGAAGCCATCAAGGTTGGAGAAGGGGCCGATGATATTGGGATCAGCATCAAGTGAGCCATCAGCACGGGGAGCAGAGGGACCAGGGTTAAAGTCTAATCCCAATGACTTCTTGTTTTCCTTGGCCGAAGCCTTTGCATGCTGGAAATTGCGCTTGAAGAGAGTATCATCACAACACTAGAGCAATGATGACGGGTCGGCATTCTCAGGCTGAGGTCCACGGACCATGCAGGGATAGAAACCTTGTGCAATAGCTTCAGCTCTGTTCTTGGGTTGAAGGCCTTGATAGAGAATATCACCCCAAGGACTCTTGATAGCATTGTTCTCTGCATATTCCTTGGTGACGAATTTGTACTTGAACCATTCTTCAGCCCAATAGTGTCGAATCCATTGGATTCGTGTCTTGCGCTGATGATAATTCTCTTCAGGATCTGTCTTGTAAAGTTCTGCGAGGTCATCAGGTAGATCTTTTGATGTACCCCCACGACGCTGTCTGCCACCCTTCCTTACTGATTTTTCTGTAGCAATGAACTTCAAACTGAATGGCTTCAATATGTTCAAAGGCTTCAAAGACTTACGCTTGCTGGACAAACAAGAACTGGCTTCGGGAGTATTAATGTGATGCTGTAAGTATTCTGCAAATGAATGCAGACTATGAGAACCAAGGGATTCTCCCATGGACATGTACCTGTGACAGCATTAGAGATGCGAGGGAAGGGGAAGAGGTCATATGCATTCTCAGAAGATTTTGAAGATAAATCAGTTTGAAGACATTGACCTCATGATGCGAAGACATTCACTTATGTGTAAAGAGTTGGTTCCAGATTTGTACGAATCCATGAATAAGTACAAGTGAGGAATCAAACTAGCTATGAAGTTTAAGTGAATAGACTAGGCAGTATGAGATGCAGACAGAATAGATCTAACATTGTATAGGCAGAAACCACTTTTGGTAGATAGGATGAATCTTTGAAGATCAAAAAGGCAGTTAAAATAGAGTTATATTTACCACACGAAGAACTGCTAGATGGATGAACAGGAGACCGAGCAGTTCAATCCATCGTGCCCTAACTTGGCGACGGAGGACACCTACGGCGACGGTGGAGAGGACGATGTCCGCAGCCGGCGTGAGGACGGTGTCGGAGAAGTTGCGGCAGCTAAGCGCTTTGTCGCCGGCGTAGTCGAGAGCTAGCGGTGGCGCTAGGGTTTTGACGAGGTGGAAGAAGGGTTTCTTTACCGCAGGGGACAAGTATTTATAAGGAGGTGTGCAGCACAGTGCAATTACGCAGGTGCCCCTAGCGGTTCACATCTGAGGGGCACGTGGCAAGCATGCAACATACTCAGAGTTGTCCCACGTTCCCACGCCCGCCAGGCATGTCGGATGGTTGTTCCGGCTTCTCCGGATTTCAACAATAAAGATGAGTTATTTAAAACAGACTTAATGTTTGTCTCTATGCCTTCTGCTGACTAGGACGCAGAGAAGTCATTCGACAGTTTCAACAGAATGCACATGATTTGGACAGATAGAGTTTGAGATAGAAAGCATAGAGAGATTAGGGTCTGATCACATTCACTTAGTTCAAAAGATTCAAATAGGAAAACACAGCTATAGGTGAATGCTGTAGAAGACAGAGCACTAACATATATATATATATATATATATATATATATATATATATATATATATATATATATATATATCAGAAAGCAATCAAATCATGAAGATAAATTGAACTGAAGACAAACCAAATGCGAAGTCATTGGAGAAATAACGCCATGATTGAAACACTTCAAACAAAGAAATTTGGTGGTGGCGTTACCCACCGTATAGAAAGTATTAGACCCAGACACGGCGCACAGTTATCGTGGCGCTCCAAAGTCATATTCCACATTAATGTATTCACACTCAGAGTGTAAGTCTTCATTGATTGAAGATATACATTACTTTGTGTGTTGCACATCTAAGTCATCAACATGCATAAGTGTTAGGATGTGTGCATGATCACACGACATTTGAGGATTCCAAGATATTTAGCTCACACCGTAACTTGCAAAACCTTTTCTCATCCAAGGGCTTTGTGAAGATATCTGCCAGTTGCTCTTCAATGTTGACATGAATGATGTCGATATCTTTCTTCATGATATGATCTCTGAGAAAGTGATGAAGAATTTCAATGTGCTTTGTCTTCGAGTGCTGGACTGGATTGTTGGCTATCTTGATGGCACTTCCGTTGTCGCAGAAGAGAGGTACTTGTTTCAGATTGATGCCATAGTCCTTGAGAGTCTGCTTCATCCATAGAAGCTGAGCGCAACAAGATCCAGCAGCAATGTATTCAGATTCAGTAGTTGAGAGTGATACACAGTTCTGCTTCTTTGAAGACCAACATACAAGTGATCGACCCAGAAAGTGACATGTGCCTGATGTAGACTTGCGATCCACCTTGTCACCAGCATAATCAGCATCCGAGAATCCAACTAAATCAAATTTTGAGCCCTTGGGATACCATAATCCGAGTGTTGGGATGTAAGCCAAATATCTAAGAATTCGCTTCACAGCTAAGTGGTGTGATTCCTTTGGTGCCGCTTGGAATCGAGCACACATGCAAACACTAAGCATAATATCTGGCCTAGATGCACATAGATAAAGCAAAGAACCAATCACGGAGTGTATACCTTTTGATCGAACTCTTTACCATTGTCGTCGGGACCAAGATGGTGTTTGGCTGGCATTGGCGTCGTGTAACCTTTGCAGTCTTCCATTCCAAACTTCTTCAGGCAATCTTTGAGGTATTTTCCTTGAGATATGAAGATGCCATTTCTTTGCTGACGAATTTGAAGACCAAGGAAGAACTTCAGCTCACCCATCATGGACATCTGATATTGCTCTTGCATCATGTATCCAAACTCATCACTATACTTCTGGTTGGTGCAGCCGAAGATAATGTCATCCACATATATTTGGCACACAAACAGTTCACCATCATATGTCTTCGTGAAGAGTGTAGGATCGAGGGATCCAGGTTTGAAGCCTTTGCTCTTCAAGAAGTCTTTGATCGTATCATACCAAGCGCGGGGTGCTTGTTTGAGGCCATAGAGTGCTTTGTTTAGCTTGTACACCATATCAGGATGTTTTGGATCTTCAAAGCCCGGTGGTTGAGCGACATATACTTCTTCTTCAATCTTGCCATTGAGAAATGCGCTCTTCACATCCATTTGATATAGCAAGATGTTGTGATGGTTAGCATAGGCTAGCAGTATGCGAATAGCTTCAAGCCTAGCAACAGGAGCAAATGTTTCATCGAAGTCAATTCCTTCAACTTGAGTATATCCTTGAGCCACAAGACGTGCTTTGTTTCTAACGACTTGACCATGCTCATCTTGCTTGTTTCGATATATCCATTTTGTTCCAATAATGTTATGCTTGCGAGGGTCAGGTCACTTGACAAGTTACCAAACATTGTTCAGCTTGAACTGTTGAAGTTCTTCTTGCATAGCTTGAATCCATTCAGGTTCCATAAAGGCTGCAGCAACTTTCTTGGGTTCTGATATTGATACAAACGAAAAGTGCCCACAGAAATTTGCTAACTGTGTTGCTCTTGAGCGAGTGAGTGGACCAGGTGCATTGATGCTATCAATTATCTTCTCAATTTGAACTTCATTTGCGACTCGAGGATGAACTGGGCGAAGATTTTGCTCTTGCTGATCATTGTCATCATTGGGAAGATTGTCTACAGTCTGAGCATTGTCTTCAGGTTGGTTAGGTGCAGAAATGATAAGTTCCTCTTCAGGCTGTGCTTCAGAGGGCATGATTTCACCAGTTCCCATCAGCTTGATAGATTCGCTGGGCGGAGCTTCATCTAGTGTGCTTGGCATGATCTCTCTCTGTGAACCATTTGTTTCATCAAATCTTACATCCACAGTTTCGACGATTTTGTAGTGATAGAGGTTGAAGACTCTGTAGGAGTGCGAGTCCTTTCCATAGCCAAGCATGAAGCCTTCGTGAGACTTAGGTGCAAATTTTGACTTGTGATGGGGATCCTTGATCCAGCACCTAGCTCCAAATACTCTGAAGTAACTGACATTTGGCTTCTTGCCAGTAAGGAGCTCATAGGATGTTTTGTTCAGAAGCTCATGGATGTAGACACGATTGATGATGTGACATGCTGTATCAATAGCTTCAGGCCAGAACTTTCTTGGTGTCTTTTATTCGTTGAGCATTGTTCGAGCCATCTCAATGAGGGTTCTGTTCTTGTGCTCAACGATGCCATTTTGCCGAGGTGTGTATGGATCAGAGAACTCATGAGTGATTCCCATTGTATCCAGATAAAGATCAAGTCCGGTGTTCTTGAATTCAGTGCCATTGTCACTTCTGATATGCCGGATCTTCACGCCATAATTGTTCATTGCTCGATTGGCGAAGCGTCTGAAGACATCTTGCACTTCAGTCTTGTAGAGAATTATATGCACCCATGTGTATCTTAAGTAGTCATCAACAATTACGAAGCCATAGAGACAAGCAGTTATTGTGAGGGTGGAGTAGTGAGTAGGTCCAAATAAGTCCATGTGTAACAGCTCAAAGGGTTGAGATGTTGTCATGATTGTCTTTGAGGGGTGCTTTGCCCTAGTCATCTTTCCAGCTTCGCAGGCACCACACAGATGATCCTTCTTGAACTTGACATCTTCGATGCCTATGACATGCTTCTTCTTGACGAGCGAGTGCAAGTTCCTCATGCCAGCATGCCCTAGCCTTCGATGCCAGAGCCAGCATTCTGAAGCTTTTGTGAGAAGACAAACGGCAAGTTGTGGACCTGCTGAGAAATCTACCATGTATAGATCATCTTTTCGATACCCTTCAAAGACTAGAGACTTGTCAGATTCCATTAGTACAAGGCAACGATATTTTCCGAATAGCACAAATGTTCAAGTCACAAAGCATTGAGACGGACATTAAGTTGAAACCAAGGGATTCAGCAAGCATCACTTTATCCATGTGTTGATCCTTTGAGATTGCAACTCTACCTAGACCCAATACCTTGCTTTTACCAGTGTCAGCAAATGTGATGTGACTCTTGTCGGACGGACGTAAGGTTGAGTCCATGAGAAGACTTCGATCACCAGTCATATGATTTGTGCATCCGCTGTCCATAATCCATTCTGAAGCTTTTGGTGACATACCCTTGGCACCACGTGCCATGAAGCAGTAGGTGGGAGTAGGATCGTCTTCGTCATTAGCTTCAGCGTTGGTGTGGAAGTCATTGTCTTCATTGTTGAAGATGGACTTGGCAACATAGGTTGTGGCTAGAGCTAGACTTGCAACACCAGGGTCGGACTCCTCTCCAGACTCCACCTCCGCCTCCTCAGAAGCAGACTCCTCCTCTAAATCCATTTCCTTGCCAACAAACGCGCGAGCCTTGCCAGATGAACTCTTCTTATGAGATGAAGACCTTGATGAGGACTTGGAAGAAGACTTTGAAGATTTCTTCTTCTTCTTGTCATCAAAATCATATTCCTTGCTCTTCTTCTTCTTCTTCTCATTGTCCCACTGTGGACACTCAGAGATATAGTGACCGGGTTTCTTGCACTTGTGACATTTTCTCTTCTTGTGGTCATGAGTGGAGACTTCATCATTTCTTGAGCTGGATCGTGAAGACTTTCTGAAGCCTTTCTTCTTAGTAAACTTCTGGAACTTCTTCACAAGCATAGAAAGTTCCTTTCCAATGTCTTCAGGATCATTAGAACTGCAGTCAGATTCTTCTTCAGATGAGGAGACAACTTTTTCCTTCAAGGCGCGAGACTGGCCATAGTTTGGACCATAGATATCTCTTTCCTCAGAAAGCTGGAACTCATGTGTGTTGAGCCTCTCAAGGCGCGAGACTCAGGCGCGAGTGTCTTGAAGTCAGGACGTTCTCGTATCATGAGGGCAAGGGTATCAAAGGAGCTGTCAAGTGATCTCAGTAGTGTCTTGACGATTTCATGCTTGGTAATCTCAGTTGCGCCAAGAGCTTGAAGCTCATTTGTGATGTTAGTGAGGCGATCGAACGTGAGCTGGACATTTTCATTGTCGTTTCTCTTGAAGCGGTTGAAGAGGTTGTGAAGAACACTGATCCGTTGATCTCTCTGGGTTGAGACGCCTTCGTTGACCTTGGATAGCCAGTCCCAGACTAGCTTCGACGTTTCCAGAGCACTCACACGGCCATACTGTCCTTTGGTCAGATGACCACAGATGATGTTCTTTGCAGTAGAGTCCAATTGAATGAACTTCTTGGCATCAGTAGGGGTGACACCTTCACCAGTTTTGGGAACGCCGTTCTTGACGACATACCAAAGGTTGACATCAATGGCTTCAAGATGCATATGCATCTTATTCTTCTAGTAGGGATATTCAGTTCCATCGAACACGGGGCAAGCAGCGGAGACTTTGATTATCCCTGCAGTCGACATAGCTAAAACTCCAGGTGGTTAAACCGAATCACATAGAACAAGGGAGTACCTTGCTCTGATACCAATTGAAAGTGCTAGTATCGACTAGAGGGGGGGGGGGGGGGGTGAATAGGCGATTTTTATGAAAGTCTTCAAAACTTGGAAGTTTCAAAGTCAAACAATCGAAATGCCCTAATTGATATGCAGCGGAAGATAAACTACTGTAAGCAAACCGTGAAAGCACAGGACTAATAGCAGCTAAGTATTAAGGATCAGGATGAAAGATAGTATGAAGCCAATCAATGATAGTAGTCAAGCAATGAAGTCAAACAGGTACGACAGATGGGCAATGACTTCACGAAGACAAACTCAAAATAAAGGATGGGAAGGGATAGAACCAGTCGCTTGTTGAAGACACGTGATTTGTTGGACCAGTTCCAGTTGCTGTGACAACTGTACATCTGGTTAGGGAGGCTGAGATTCAACTCAGAAGACCGTGTCTTCATATTCCCCTTGAGCTAAGGACACCTAGTCCTCGCCCAATCACTCTGGTAAGTATTCAAGGTAGACTTCCAAACCTTCATAGACTTCGTTCACCGACAATCCACAATGACTCTTGGATGCTCAGAACGCGACGCCTAACCGGCTGGAGGATTCACAGTCCTCAAGTGTAATAAGTCTTCATGTCACACAGACAGAAAGACTTCAGTGATGCCTAACACTCTTTGACTCTGGGTGTTTGGGCTTGGTCCTCGCAAGGATTTCTCTCTCTCAAAGGCTTCGAGGTGGGTTGCTCTCAAATGACAAAAGCCGTGCACTAACTCTGAGAAGCCACCAATTTATGGTGTAGGGGGTGGGCTATTTATAGCCACTGGGCAACCCGACCTGATATGTCTGAAATGACCCTGGGTCACTAAGGAACTGACACGTGTTCCAACGGTCAGATTTCAAACACACACGGCAACTTTACTTGGGCTACAAGCAAAGCTGACTCATCCAGCTCTGGATAAGATTTGCTCTCATTGTCTTCGCTCGAAGACATAGGATTTGGATTGAGCATCACTCCAGTCATTCTGACTTAGTTCACTTGGACCCCACTTAACAGTACGGTGGTTCCTATGACTCAAGAAAGAAGAAAAGGAAACAACAAAATCACACAGTCTTCGCGCTCCATAATCTTCACTCAATGTCTTCTCATGTCATAGTCTTCAATATGAATATCTTCACATACCACCATTGTCTTCAATGTCTTCATACATTTTTAGGGGTCATCTCCGGTAGGTAAACCGAATCAATGAGGGACACTACCTGCGTTATCCTGCAATTCTCACAAATGCATTAGTCCCTCAACCAACTTTGTCGTCAATACTCCAAAACCAACTAGGAGTGGCACTAGATGCACTTACAGTCATCACTGAGCCCACCGACGCATCATGCCCAGAAGCTTTAGCATGCGGAGACTACGTTTGCCAGGATAAGCTGTACTACTGTCCCCCTTCGAATTTGGCTGTTGTGGCAACCCTTCCCGCCTAGAGTTTTCGGGGGAAGAGGACTAGGGCCAATTATAAGTATAGGCTAGTCTCCATTGTAGAGAGGGGTCGAATCCTTCGGATCCCTCGAGCCATCCGACCCTCCCAAGGAAGTTGATCCTCCTTGTACACACTCATATCCATCCTTCCTCGCGAGGTAATCCACAAAGCAGGAGTAGGGTCTTACATCACAAGGTGGCACGAACCTGGGTAAACTGGTGTGTCTCTGATCCCTCTTCCCTCTTGCTCGAGCATGTTGGAGCATCGCCATGAGGCAGTGAGCAGGGAGGCCAAGCATAGTGGAGTTCTATGAGCACACCCCAGAGTTTGAACCATTCTTGGGTCCCCGGAGCCCCTATTCGTACACAAAGTGGGCTAACGAGCTCCTTTCGCTGGATATCAAGTTCGAAGCCAAGAAAGCCATCAAGTCACAAGCCCTAGTGGATTTCCTCGTCGAGTGGATAGAACAAGAACAGCCCACCCCGAGTCTCCCTGAACACTGGACGATGTTTTTGATGGCTCCAAGATGCTCCATGGCTCCGGGGAAGGAGTGGTCTTGGTGTCTCCTAAAGGCAACCGACTTAGCTATGTGCTTCAGATTCACTTTGACTCCTCCAACAACAAAGCCGAGTATAAAGCTCTCCTGTATGGATTGCGGATGACAATTTCTCTGGGAATCTGCCGACGGATGGTCTACGGTGACTCAGACTTAGTGGTAAACCAAGCCATGAAGGAATGGGATAGCCGTAGTCCAGCAATGACTAGCTATTGCAATGCCCTCAGAAATCTGGAGAAACACTTTGAGGGGTTGGAACTCCATCATGTTTCACGACTCAAGAACAAAGCAGCTGATGATCTGGCCAAGATGGGTTCCACTCGGAAGACAATACCCAAGAATGTGTTCCTAGAGCACTTACAATCGCCCATGATCAAGGACGACCCTTTCGTGGATTAGCCCCCGCAACCAATCGAGCCTTCCAATTCGACTGATGTAGACATCCCTGCGGTGACTGACCTGGTCCAAGAGATCCTTGTTATCACTCCTGTTGGGGATATAACCCCACAATATGACCCGTCGTGATGGGTCGGGTCATTCAAATGGTAACTTACGATCAAGACTCAAGATGGGTCAAGGCGTCAAGATATCAAGACCTGTGAGGCGGCTCACAGAGTGGGCCGGCTTAGGGGACAACACTTGAAGACGGTGGCTTGATGGCCCAGAAGTACAAGTTGCCACATGGAGTTTTCCTTACTTAGAGAATAAGATAAGTAGGAAGTATATTAGTACACGGGTCACAATACGACCCAGACTCTGTTGTAAGCCCAGGGTCTCAACCTATATAAAGGGAGCCCCATGAGGTGGAAAGGGCCAAGTTACAAGCTCTCGAGTACTAGGTTAGCCAAGTTGCACCCTTGTAATCGAGATCATCATCACCAATATCAATCAAGTAGGAGTAGGCTTTTATCTCCACCATGAGGGGCCAAACCTGGGTAGGGTAAACCCTTGTCTCTCGATTCTAATCAACCCCGTTCAAGCAATCACCTAGCAGCGATGGCCTCATGACTAAGTCCTTTCACAAGGACATCTGCCGTGACAAAACCACGACAACTCCCGAGTGGACTGAACCATATCTGACATATCTGCTCAGGCAGAAACTCCCAGAAGATGTGGCTGAGGCCCGTCAGATTGTCCGTTGATCTAAAAGCTTCACTGTCATGGGAGGTCAGTTATATAAGAAAAGCATTATCGGGTTCACTCAACACTGCATATCACCATAGAAAGGGCAACAAATAGTGCAAGAGATTCACTCGGGAACATGTTGACACCATGCATCCTCACAGACAGTAGTTGCCAAAGCGTTCATAGCCGGGTTCTATTGGCCCTGTGCCAACGAAGCTGCCAGAGATATAGTGGATCAATGCGTCGGGTGCCAATTCTACGTGAATCAGCCGCACAAGTCGGCATCCGCCCTGAAGAGTATCCCCCTCACCTGGTCATTCTCCATCTGGGACTCGACATGGTCGGCCCGCTCCAGACCGGGGTGAGTTGTTTCACGCACCTGTTGGTGGAGGTCGATAAGTTCACCAAGTGGATTGAAGCAAAGCCAATAAAGAAGTTGGACTCGACAACTGCCATTCAGTTCATCAAAGAGATAATCTTCATATTCGGAGTCCCCCACAACATCATCACCGATAATGGATCTAACTTCGACTTGGATGAGTTTCGTGAGTTTTGCTACACCCAAGGCACTCGGGTCGATTAAGCCTCCGTGGCGCACCCGCAGTCGAATGGGCAACCGAGCGGGCGAATGGACTGCTACTCCAAGGGTGGAAGCCCTGCCTCATGCGTGACCTGATGCATGCAGCAGGGGCCTAGGTAACCGAGCTACCGTCGATCCTCTAGGGCATGTGGATGACCCTGAACTGGTCCATGAATCGCACTCCATTATTCATGGTGTATGGGTCGGAAGCAATTTTACCGAGTGATTTGCATCACAATTCTCCCAGACCTTTATTCAGAGGCCGAAGTTGAAGAAGCAAGGTAGGAAGGCCTCGACCTCTTTGAGGAGGAGCCTGAGCAGGCACTTATAAGATCGAGTTGTACCAACAAGACTTGCGCCGCTACCACGACAGGCATGTAAGAGGGCGTGTTTTTCAGGAAGGAGACATGGTGCTCCGAGTGGATCAACAGAAGCCTCACAAACTGGCGCCCCCTTGGGAAGGGACATTCGCCATTTCGAAGGTCCTGCGTAATGGAGCATACAGACTCTACAATTTTGCCAAAGAAACAGAAGATCCCAGAGCTTGGAACGAGGACCTGCTCCACAAGTTTTATACTTAAAATAAAATTTCTCCTCTATAATAGTTTGTCGGAATGAACTTAGATAAATAAAAGTCTTGCTTTTCCCGTATTTTGTCTAGTTCAGCCTACGGTCACATTTTCACACAAGTGACTAATTGCATTCAAAAATTAACAAATCCCAGTGGGTGTAGGATAGGAGAGAGTTTAGATGTGAACCAACTTTCGCCTAATTTAAAAAATAGTCCGAGTGAGGATCTTCTCCACACTCGGGGGCTTAGCTACGAACTAGCTTTCGCCTAACTTACAAAATAAACCAAGTGAGGATCTGCTACACACTCGGGGGCTTAGCTGCAAACCTGCTTTCGCCTAAGTTGAAAAATTATCCGCGTGAGGATCTGCTCCACACTCGGGGGCTTAGCTCTGAACCAGCTTTTGCCTAAGTTAAAAAATTATCCGAGTGAGGATCTGCTCCACACTTAGGGGCTTAGCCGCGAACCAACTTTTGCCGAAGTTAAAAAATAATCCTAGTGACGATCTGCTCCACACTCGGGGGCTTGGTTGTGAACCAGCTTTTGCCTAAGTTAAAAAATTATCTGAGTGAGGATCTGCTCCACACTCAGGGGCTTAGCTGCCAACCATCTTTCGCCTAAGTTAAAAAATAATCCGAGTGAGGATCTACTCCACACTCGGGGGCTTAGCTGTGAACCAGCCTTCACCTAAGTTAAAAAATACCAAGTGAGGATGTGCCCCACACTCGGGGGCTTAGCCATGAACCAGCTTTCGCCTAAGTTAAAAAACAACCCGGTGAGGATCTGCCCCACACTCGGGAGCTTGGCTGCGAACTAGCTTTTGCCCAAGTCAAACAAAGCACAACAGGCAAATAAGAACTATAGAGTTCACAAATCAAAGGTTCGATCCGTTCAAACATTTCAAGCAAAAGTAGAACGAGCCCAAGGCTCGGCAAAGTATACGGTTACAGTAACCACCCAACATTTCGGAGCAAATTTAATCAAGTGTTTTAAGCATGAGACTCTCCAGGTCGATCCCATCCGCGATGCGTGTGGTGGCCTCGGCGAATGTCCCCATAAAGTCCTCGAACTTCAGGTTCTTCTTGTTCATCACTCGGAGGCCTTCAGTTTCTCCTTGTCCACGTTCTTGGAATGAACACAGACGAGTGACAAAGCCACGTCAGCATCACTTCGAGCAGCCGACTTCTTCCAAGCTTTCACTTGGGCAGGGACCTCATTCAGCTGCTTCATGACGGACTCCAGATCCATCTAGGTCTCCTCACTGGGTTGCAACTCCTTGTCGATGCGGCCCAGGGCACCCCTCGTTCGAGTGATATAGCCTAAGGCATTCTCCAGACGGTCTTCCAGGTGCAACACGGCGAGAGTTGCCTTGTCGGCGACGAGTGACCTGGAAGGGTCCAGATCCCTCGCCAACTCCGGCTCCGTTTTGTAGCAGTGCCCTGATCGACAAAAGCAATCCATGAGTAAATGATTGGGGAGAACCTAACAGCTCGTGGATTCCATTCGGACAAGAAAGAACTTACCAACAAGCTTTTCACTCATCTCCATGCAGAACTCTTCAATGTACAGCTCCAAGGCATTCTTCTTCTCAATGAGCTGCACGACCTTCTCCTCTAGTGTCTGCTTCTCCTACGCAAAGGCGTCGGCTTGATCTTTCATTTTCTTATCCCATTCGGAAGATACGCCTTTGGCAGCGATGACAGCAGCCTTGAGGTCCTTGATTTCCTCCTCCAATTTGCCGACTCAAGCCAACTTCTCGTCAGCGAGCTTGGTCTTGGTCCTATCTTCCTTTTGAGCCGACACCAAGTCCTTGTCCTTGTTCTCCAGAGACTACTTCATGGTTTCTAAATAAATAGAAGTCCCGAGCCTCGTTATGAGTTGGGTGTTCTCGCTACAAACATCTATTGGAGCGGAATGACTCGGAACAAAGGGGGAAAAACAGTGTGCAACTACCAACTGAAGGAAAGGTCTTACCTCCAAGGGTCTTCTTCTCCTTCTCTAGCCGGATACTCTTGAGCTTCTCCACGTCCAGGCCCAATCGGAGGGATATCACCTCCTTCCCCAGCGCAGCATAGTGGGATCCCAACTCACAAGCCCTCTACATTACACAGAAGATAGTCAGTCGGAAAGCAAGAAGGAAAAAACCAAAGTATTGATCCACTACCACTCAGTCATATTCCATCGAGAGGAACAAGCTGGACCAGTAACAGGTCCTCAAGTACCCTCTGACTACCGTACACCCTCGAGAGGAACAAGCTGGACCAGTACCAGATCCTCAAGTACCCTCTCACTATCGAATAAAATAGCCCCCCCCCCCCGTGTGAAGAACAAGCTTGACCAGTACTGGATCCTCAAGTTCCCTCTGACAATCGACTCAGTGCTACGTCTTGAGCTTGCATTGGTTTTCCTCGAAGAGGAGAGGGTGATGCAGCAATAGTAGCGTAAGTATTTCCCTCAGTTTTTGAGAACCAAGGTATAAATCCAGTAGGAGGCTCCTCAAAAGTCCCACGCACCTACACAAACAAACACAGAACTCGCAACCAACGCAATAAAGGGGTTGTCAATCCCTTCACGGCCACTTACGAAAGTGAGATCTTATAATGAAAGTATGATAAGATAAATATATTTTTGGTATTTTATAATATAGATGCAAAAAGTAAAGATGCAAATAAAAGTAGATTGGAAGCAAATATTATAAGAGATAGACCCCGGGGCCGTAGGTTTCACTAGTGGCTTCTCTCAAGATAGCATAAGTATTACGGTGGGTGAACAAATTACTGTCAAGCAATTGATAGAAAATCGAATAATTATGAGATTATCTAGGCATGATCATGTATATAGGCATCACGTCCACAACAAGTAGACCGACTCCTGCCTGCATCTACTACTATTACTCCACACATCGACCGACTCCTGCCTGCATCTAGAGTATTAAGTTCATAAGAACAGAGTAACGCATTAAGCAAGATGACATGATGTAGAGGGATAAACTCAAGCAATATGATATAAACCCCATCTTGTTATCCTCGATGGCAACAATACAATACGTGCCTTGCAACCCTTTCTGTCACTGGGTAAGGACACTGCAAGATTGAACCCAAAGCTAAGCACTTCTCCCATGGCAAGAAAGATCAATCTAGTAGGCCAAACCAAACCGATAATTCGAAGAGACTTGCAAAGATAACTCAATCATACATAAAAGAATTCAGAGAAGATTCAAATATTATTCATAGATAAACTTGATCATAAACCCACAATTCATCGGATCTCGACAAACACACTGCAAAAAGAGTTTACATCGAATAGATCTCCACAAGAGAGGGGGAGAACATTGTACTGAGATCCAAAAAGAGAGAAGAAGCCATCTAGCTAATAACTATGGACCGGTAGGTCTGTGGTAAACTACTCACAACTCATCGGAGGGGCAAGGATGTTGATATAGAAGCCCTCCGTGGTCGAGTCCCCCTCCGGAAGAGTGCTGGCGAAGGCTCCAAGATGAGATCTTGCGGACACAGAAGGTTACGGTGGTGGAAATTGTGTTTCGTCTTGCTCCTGGATGTTTTCGGGGTACGTAGGTATATATAGGAGGAAGAAGTACGTCGATGGCCACCCGAGGGGCCCACGAGATAGGAGCCCTCCTATCTCGTGGGAGCCTCGGCTGCTTCTTGACTTGCACTACAAGTCCTCTGGATCACGTTCGTTCCAAAAATCACGCTCCCGAAGGTGTCATTCCGTTTGGACTCCGTTTGATATTCCTTTTCTTCGAAATACTCATATAGGCAAAAAAACAGCAATATGGGCTGGGCCTCCGGTTAGTAGGTTAGTCCAAAAAATGATATAAATGTGTAAAATAAAGCCCATAAACATCCAAAAGGGGTAATATAATAGCATGGAACAATAAAAAATTATAGATACGTTGGAGACGTATCAAGCATCCCCAAGCTTAATTCCTCCTCGTCCTCGAGTAGGTAAATGATAAAAAAGAGAATTTTTGATGTGGAATGCTACCTATCATGATTCTCAATGTAATTTTCTTTATTGTGGCATGAATGTTCAGATCCAAATGATTCAAAATAAAAGTTCATATTGATAAAAGAAATAGTAGCACTTCAAGCATACTAATCAAAGTAATCATGTCTTCTCAAAATAACATGGCAAAAGAAAGTTCATCCCTACAAAATCATATAGTTAGGCCATGCTTCATTTTCGTCACACAAAGATGTTCCCAACTTCTATACCCCCAATGACAAGCCAAGAAATTGTTTCCTACTTAAATAATCTCAAACTTTTTCAACCTTCACGCAATACATGAGCGTGAGCCATGGATATAGCACTATGGGTGGAATAGAATATGATGATGGGGATTATGTGGAGAAGACAAAAAAAGAGAAAGACTCACATTGACGAGGATAATCAACGGGCTTTGGAGATGCCCATCAATTGATGTCAACATGAGGAGTAGGGATTGCCATGCAACGGATGCACTAGAGCTATAACTGAATGTTCAACAAAATAAAACTAGTGGGTGTGCATCCAACTTGCTTGCTCACGAAGACCTAGGGCATTTGAGGAAGCCCATCATAGGAATATACAAGCCAAGTTCTATAATGAAAAATTCCCACTAGTATGAAAAAGGTAACTTATGAGACTCACTATATGAAAAACATGGTGCTACTTTGAAGCACAATATATGAGACTCACTACATGAAGAACAAGGTGCTACTTTGAAGCACAAGTGTGGAAAAAGAGATAGTAACATTGCCCTTTTTATTTACTTTATTTTATTTCCTTTTTTGGGCCTTTATTTTTTTCTTTTGGCCTTTCTTCTTCTTCTTATTTTTTTCTTTGGGCAATGCTCTAATAATGATGATCATCACACTTCTATTTATTACAACATATGAATTACAACTCGAAACTAGAACAAGATATGACTCTATATGAATGCCTCCGGCGGTGTACCGGGATGGTGCAATGAATCAAGAGTGACATGTATGAAAAATAATGCATGGTGGCTGAGGGAGTCCTGGATTAGGGGGTATCTGGACAGCCGGACTGTGTACAACGTCCGGACTATTGAAGCGTGAAGATACAAGATTCAAGACTTCGGCCCGTATCCGGATGGGACTTTCCTTGGCGTGGAAGGCAAGCTTGGCGATCCGGATATTATATTTCCTTCCTTGTAACCGACTCCATGTAAACCCTAGCCCTCTCCGGTGTCTATGTAAACCGGAGAGGTTGGTCCTTAGAAGGCCGATGACAATTACATTCATACCATCATAGGCTAGCTCCTAGGGTTTAGCCTCTACGATCTCGTGGTAGATCTACTCTTGTAGTACCGATATCATCAATATTAATCAAGCAGGAAGTAGGGTTTTACCTCCACCGAGAGGGCCCGAACCTGGGTAAACATCTGTGTCCCTTACTTCTTGTTACCATCAGCCTTGACGCACAGATCGGGACCCCGTACCCGAGATCCGCCGGTTTTGACACCGACATTGGTGCTTTCATTGAGAGTTCCTATGTGACGTCGCCGTCAGGCTCGATGGCTCCTTCAATCGTCATTAACGACGCTGTTCAGGGTGAGACTTTCCTCCCCGGACAGATCTTCGTGTTCGGCGGCTTCGCGCCGCGGGCCAATTCACTTGGCCACTTGGAGCAGTTTGATAGCTATGCCGCCGGCCATCAAATAAGGTTCGGAAACCTGAACTACACGGCGGATATCCGCGGAGACTTGATCTTCGACGGATTCGAGCCGGCGCCAGAAGCGCCGAACAGTCGTGGTGGGCACGACTTAGACCTGCTGTCAGACGTCGCTCGGGATATCGTCCTGGAAGAAGCCTAAGGACGGAGGGCTGGACCCCGCCCCGCAGGCCATACCTTCATCGGCGATGGAGCCGAACACAGGTTTCACCTCTAAGGGAACCCGTGATTCCGGACCCCCAGATTCACATCCGGACGCAGGTTCCAGTCCGCGCGCCCCCAAGCCCGCCGATCCTGGTTGGGCTCCGGTGATGGAGTTCACCGCGGCGGACGTTTTTCAGCACTCGCCCTTTGGCGACATGCTGGACTTATTGAAGTATCTCTCCTTGTCAGGAGACTCCGGGCCGAACTATGTACGGCTCGAGTGGGAAGCAGACAACAACGGAATTCGTTGCCCACTCACCACCCACTTCATTGCCACGATCGATGATCTAACCGACATGCTTGACTTCGACTCCGAAGACATCGACGGTATGGACGACGATGTAGGAGAATCACAGGAGTCACCGCTCACCGGGCGGTGGATGGCCACCTCCTCATATGATATATATATATATATATATATATATATATATATATATATATATATATATATATATATATATATATATATATATATATATATACGGTGACGCTAAACTGCGCGTGCGCGCATAATGGTTTATTCTACGCTCCGGTTTAATCACGCACCCCGCTAAAGCCAGCCAACCCACGCACACCATCCACCACTTTCCTAATTTGATGGTAATGCTTACTACTATTGGTAGTAAAAGTGCTATGCCATTTACTATGTGCCATTTTGACGGTAATGCTTACTCCCATTTGTAGTAAGGTGCTATGCCATTTACTATATACTACTAGTGCTAAAGGTTTGATCGTAATGCCCTTTTTACTTTCTAATAAAAGTGTTATAGCCTTTACTATTGTCCTAGATTCGATCGACCCAATCAATGCACACGGTAATGAAATTGATCGTTATGGTAATCTAGTTACGAGCTATAATGCAAAACTGGTAATCATACGCTCGGATCACACTACCCCACCTCCACACGCTTCGGCAATTGATGGTAATACCACTTGCAGAAAATAGTAATGGATTTAATTCAGTTACCACTCCCACCGCCGACCTCCGCCCCGCGGGGTTCTATTTGCTAATGACAGTAAAAATGTTAGAAATATGGTAATGGAACAAATAGCTTTACGAGATTGCATGCAACCGCACTACACCGAACGTCTTGTACCATTATGCACGGCACATATGGTAACGGACTAGATCTATTACGAGATGCCACACACCATTCCTTAATTCTCTGACATAAAATGATACCCCCTCCATTCCTCAATATAAGGTGTATTATTTTTCTAAGAAGTCAAACTTCTCTAAGTTTGACCAAGTTTATAGACAAAAATATCAATATCTAGAATACCAAATCATTATCACTAGATTCATCATGAACTATATTTTTACATTTTATATATTTAGTATTATAAATTTTTATATATTTTGCTGTAAAGTTGGTCAAACATAGACAGCAGTTGACTTTTTGAAAAACTAATACACCTTATATTTAGGAACGGAGGGAGTAGCTTTTATGCAACCAGTAACCCAATAAATTATGTTACTATATTTTACATGGTTGATTATCATGTGTGATTGGAGCAGACAAGTAATAAAGCGAAACTGTGCTGAGGTGATGAACCATCACAAGCATACGATAACCAAATTAATATTTTACTACATTTCCCATGGATAATTACTATATGTAATCAGGAGGACGCATATAATAAAAAAGTTGTGGCGGCGCGGTGAACCATTGCTGCAGCCAGTAACCGAATTAATTCAGTTACTATATCCAACATGGCTGATTACTAGTAGGTGGAATAAAAATTGGAGGTCAAGGCACTAACCACGCGCATGTTTTCTGGTTGGTTGCGCGCTGTTAGGCCGGAGCGTAGAATAAGCGCATTGCGCTCAGGCTCACTTTAGCACACCTATATATATATATATATATATATATATATATATATATATATATATATATATATATATATATATATATATATATATATATATATGATGGACACTCCGAAGGAAACTAATGGCAACGAGGCAACGGAGGACAACCCCTCGGGAAGAAAATCAAAGAATGGGCGTCGTCGGCGCCGCTCCAAGTCCCGCCATAGCAACACCGGCCCCGGAGGCGAAAATAATCCAGATGGCGCCGAAGAAGAATATGACCCTGATCAGCCCACCTTTGAGCAGGCCAAACAGGAAGACGAGCAGGTCATCCCAGAAGAACAGGCGATAGACGCATAACCGGAGGAGGACAACTACATGCCCCCTTCGAAGACGAGATCAGCCTCGACGACGATGAGTTCGGCGTACCTGAGGATCCCATGGAGCAGGAGCGCTTCAAGCGTAGGCTTATAGCCACTGCAAGGAGGCTGAAGAAGAAGCAGCAGCAACTACAAGCTGATCAAGACCTGCTCACACATAGATGGACTGAAGTCCTGGCAGCCGAGGAATATGGACTCGAACGCCAAACGGCTGACCGACCACCCCGTGGCCGGGACAAAACGGGATACCAGCTCGGATACTAGCCCGCACCCCCACACCGATACACTACGGCTCAGGGCAACAGGCACGACCTGCAAGATATTCTGGACAATAAAGCAGGACAGCCAAGATCGATCTACAGATCAAGGGGGCGCGCCCCAGCGCGCGACGACGACCGTCACGCCGGATACATCATCAACAAATCCGGCCAGGCCGGACATAGCAACCCAGACCAATCCGACCTGCGTAGCCACATAGCCCGACACAGAGGCGCTGCATACCACCACTGCTTCACGGACGAAGTAATGGATCATGAATTCCCAGAAGGGTTCAAACCCATAAACATCGAATCATATGATGGCACAACAGACCCCGCAGTATGGATCGAAGATTTCCTTCTCCACATTCACATGGCCTGCGGAGATGATCTACACGCCATCAAGTATCTCCCCCTTAAGCTCAAAGGACCAGCCTGACACTGGTTAAACAGCCTGCCAGCAAATTTCGTTGGCAGTTGGGAAAACCTGGAAGATGCATTCCTTGACAACTTCCAGGGAACATATGTGCGACCACCAGACGCTGATGACCTGAGCCACATTACTCAACAGCCCGGAGAGTCAGCCCGGAAATTTCGGACTCGGTTCCTCACTAAAAAGAACGAAATAGTCGATTGTCCGGACGCCAAAGCCCTGGCGGCTTTTAAGCATAATATCTGTGACGAGTGGCTCGCTCGACACCTCGGCCAGGAAAAACCCAAGTCTATGGCAGCTCTCACAACCCTAATGACCCGTTTTTGTGCAGGTGAGGATAGCTGGTTGGCTCGTAGTGGCACCACGCCACATTCCGGCACTACGGACGGCCGTGATGCTAACGGCAAGCCACGATGCAACAGACATAAGAGACAGAACAATGGCGACAGCACGGAACACACTGCAGTCAACGTCGGATTCAACGGACCTAAATCCGGACAGCGGAAAAAGCCGTTCAAAAGAAATAATCAGGGATCGTCCAGTCTGGACCGCATACTAGAGCGCTCGTGCCAAATTCATGGCACACCAGACAAACCAGCCAACGACACCAATAGAGACTGCTGGGTGTTCAAATAGGACGGCAAGATAAACGCCGAAAACAAGGACAAGGGGCTGCACAGCGACGATGACGATGAGCCCCGGCGTCCGAATACGGGGGGGGGGGGGGTCCCCCCCCCCCCAGGTGAAAATGGTCAATATCATCTACGCCACCCACATCCCCAAGAGGGAACGGAAGCGGGCACTATGGGACGTCTATGCGATGGAGCCAGTCGCCCCCAAGTTCAACCCATGGTCAGCTTGTCCGATCACCTTTGACCGTAGGGATCACCCTACCAGCATCCGTCATGGCGGCTCAGCCGCATTGGTCTTAGACCCAATCATCGACAGATTCCACCTCACGCGTGTCCTTGTGGACGGCGGCAGCAGCCTGAACCTGCTCTATCAGGACACAGTGCGCAAGATGGGCATTGATCCTTCAAGGATCAAGCCCACCAAAACCACCTTTAAAGGTGTTATTCCTGGAGTAGAGGCCCGTTGCATGGGTTCTATAACATTGGAAGTGGTCTTCGGATCCCCAGACAACTTCAGGAGCGAAGAGCTGATCTTCGACATCGTCCCTTTCCGCAGTGGCTACCACGCACTGCTCGGGCGAACCGCATTCGCAAGATTCAATGCGGTGCCGCACTACGCATATCTCAAGCTCAAGATGCCGGGACCGCACGGGGTCATCACTTTCAACGGAATTATGGACCTCTCCCTTCAAACAGAAGAGCATACAGCAGCCCTTGCGGCAGAAGTACAATGCGGCCTCCTCCGACAAACCAATCCGGCGACAACTTCGAGCACTGTCAAACGAGTCCGGAGCACCCCGCAACAGGATCAACACGAATGTCAAGATCGTGAATAGCAGTCCGGCCTCCGCTCAAGCCCCTACAAAGCAGCATTCGTGCCACGCATACACAATTACGCACTCAAGATACCTTGGGCATAGGCGGAGGCGCATCAACGACTCAGTCGATAATGCAGGTAACCGCCAAATACCTTCATCCTCTTTCCCTTTTTACCTTTCAGGACACCGTGTTAGTGCAGCATCCTCAGAAGAGCCGAATCGCCGGACTCATATGGAAGAGACACCCAAGGAGGCAACAGACATTGTGCGCATAAAGAAATACCCAGGTGGAATCTATTTACGATCATTATACCTGCTTCACCTATCTGTACACAGCTCGCCCCTGGATAGGACATGTCAAATAGTCCTATTTTGTCTCTGCTTAATGGATCCATTGTAAACATACGCCTAAACACATTTCTCGTCAATGGGAGATTATATATAAGGACAGCTTATTATCCTTATTTGAGTATTTTTCTCTTATAAATGTTTTGCATCCGTACATCTTGGTACGGCCAGTTTGCCAGGGGCTTCTGATGGTGCCCTGAAGTATGGCAAGAAAAGTCCGAACACTTTAAACAGTGCAGCACCCCGAACTTATAGCATTATATGCATCAGCTCTGAATCATGTCTTGGGTCTACAGTTGGGATAGCCCGGCTCCCTTGTTTTGGTGCCTTGCGTTCCGTTATATCGGCTAAGGTAGCGCAGGGAGAACTACTGCGATTGTGTCCCGGTTCTTCCGGACGAGTACCTCAGTAGAGAAAACCGAAAACTGATCGGCATGATGTGGCGAGAGCTGGTCGCTGTTTGAGAGGTAATAAAATCCTTAAAGATTTTCCGCTTTAGGCGATAAATCGGCTTTGTCCGATCAAGGCGTATATAGCGCCCCAATTCAGCCTTCCAGATTCTAGGGGCTTCGACGAAATTTAAAATTGTAGACTTCTATGGCTAAGTGAAAGTTATAAAGCCGCATAGTCCGATTGCCTCATTCGCTGCGCTGGACACATCCTTAAGGGACCAAACATTTGGATAAAGAGTGTCCGGGTTTTCCAGGAACACCCCAGTGCTAGTCGCATGGGGGCGGAAGCCGACAACTGGCCTACTTTCAGGATTTTATAAACAGCCGCACAGAAGGTAATATTTTAAATAACAAAAGCGCTACATAGCGCAAGTAACTTCGTCCTTAAAATACAACCATGACATAAGTGAATTCATTCAAAAATGGTGTCCTTGGTACATTCGTCAGCCACGAGGCGAGCACCCTTCATCACGCCATCATAGTATAGCTTGGGATGGCGATGCGCCTTGCCCTCCGGCGGTCCGTCCTTGACCAGCTTCTCCGCATCCATCTTGCCCCAATGCACATTGACACGGGCAAGGGCCCGGCGGGCACCCTCGATGCACACGGATCGCTTGTTCACCTCAAGCCGCGGGCAGTCATCCATCATCCGCTTGATCAGGCCGAAGTAGCTACTGGGCATGAGCTCACCAGGCCACATCTGGACTATGAACCCCTTCATAGCCAGTTCGGCCGCCCTGTGGAGTTCGACCAACTGCTTCAGTTGGTCACTTAGAGGCATCGGGTGTTCGGCCCCAGCATACTGGGACCAGAACAGCTTCTCCGTCGAGTTCCCCTCCTGGGCACGGTAGGACTCCGCAGCGTCTGATACGCTGCGTGGCAGATCAGCGAATGCCCCTGGAGAGCTCCGAATTCGAGTAAGTAAAAGAAACGCCTCCTCCACATGTTTGCTTTGCATAAAGAACTTCTTACCCGTTGCTATATTCTTGGCCTCCTGGATCTCCTGCTGTGCTTTCTCGGCTTCGGCCTTGGCGTCTTTTAAGCTTATAAGGGCCTTCGCAATCTCGGCCTCTTTTGCCTTCAGATCATGCTCCACGGACTCACATTTCTTGTCGAGGTCCTGGAGCTCCTGCTGTACCTCACCTACCCTAGCACTTTGCTTTTCGCGCTCCTTACACTCTAAGGCCACCTTGTCTTCGGCCTCGGACAGCCCTTCTTCAGGGCCGCCACTTCGGCGGGGGCCCCTGTTACACGGTCATGACACTTAGTTGTTAGACCCACCACTTCTGCCTATCCTTAAATCCATAAGAACGGGAATTACTTACTCTTGTTTTCTTCGAGCTGCCTCTTTGTGAGGTCGAGCTCTCCCTGCGCCTGCTCCAGGTCCCGCTTCAGATCGGCAACCTCGGCAGTACGGGCAGCAGCAGCAAGCAGCACGACCTGCTTATTCAAAATAATACTTATGATTAGACTCATGCGGAATTTAATTGACCCTCTGCTCGGCTTTTCTTTTCGAACGCCAAACAGAGTATCAGGGGCTACTACCTATCGGGTGGTAATTTTGCACTTATTTATTACTTACCTCAAAAGCCTGTTAGGAGGTTGGTGCAAGCTTCGGTTAGTCCGCTCTTGGCGGACGAAACCTTCCGAATCACCGTACTCATAAGAGTACGGTGCCCTTCGTCCAGGGAAGCGCCGCAAAGCGCTTCCACCAGACCGTCTGGCGCTTCATGCACAACGGAAGTCCTCAACTCCTGTGCATCTGGCTACATGTCAAAGGACTCAGGGTTTCTCAATTGCTTCTGGTGTCTCAGCAAGTTCCTCAGCTGCACCAATGTCCTCATCAGCCCCCACACTGTTGAAGACTAAAGCAACAGCTGGACGCGGTCCTCGGCCAAGTCCAAGGAAGAAACAGGTTGCATTCCAAGTGCCATCTGATGATGAAGCTTCCGATGAAGAACTTGCGGAAATCATCAGAGACAGACAAGTAAAGGCCGCTAGAGCCAAAGGAACATCTGTGCCACTGCTTTTGGATCCAAAGAAGATCCTCGACTACATTGACCTCTGGCACAAGGATCCAAACACTCCAAAGCTTGATCTGCCTCTGACTCCCGGTCAAAGTCACATGCTGACCCATTTCATCTCTCAAGAGAAATGGAAGTTTGAAAAGGCAGGTGAAATCAAGAAGGCTCAATCTAGAAAGGAGAAGCTTCTGAAGAAGAATGTTGTCAGACTGACACCTGAAGAACTTATCAAGGCTCAATCTGAGATCCAAGCCCTCAGCAAGGACTTCGATGCATACAATGCTGACTGGCAAGGAGCCAAAGTGCGATTCGTCAACCTGACGAAGAAAATGTCAACTGTTGCAGCCCCATCGCAACAAGAAAATCCTCAGGCTGCAGACTATGCTCAGCCTGCTGAAGAACATGCCAGCACCGCTGATGACTTTCAGCCTGCTGATGAAAATACAAGTTCCAGGGCTGATGACTTCATCCCAGCCGCTAAAGAAATTGCCAGGGCATCCACTAGTGGTGCGCCTGAAGAAACTCAAGAGATCAGGGCAACTGCATCAGTTGCGCCTGAAGAAAATCAACCACAGTCCTCAGCTCCTCCCGCGCCTACACCAACTCCAATTCTTCCTTCTGCCTATGAAGTGAAGAAGACCAAGGCTGCAGAGCGAGCTGCAGTGAAGAAAAGGAAGGCATCAGCTGCGTCAAATTATTCAGCTGCGAAGAAAATGAAGCCTATGACCAGCTCTCTTGAAAATCCTATTGATGCCGTTCCGATTTCCTCCATGTCATCAAAGGAAATTGTTCCTTATGGAGAAGACTACAAGATCCCAAGTGGATCTGATGAAGAAAATCATTCTGCTGCTACGTCAGAGCAGCTTGATGAAGAAATTGAAGTGGAAGCATTCCCTTCAACGCCAGTCGTTTCCTCACCTATGCCTCGGTTCACAGCTGAAGAGGCTGGTGTTGAGGAAATTGAAAATGAAAATGAAGATGTGGATATTGGATGCACTACACCAGTGATGAATGATGACTTTTGGGAAAGTCCGCATCCCAATACTCCTCTCTTCACTCCTATTCAACAGATTCCTCAGTCCTCGGCTACAACTGTTCAAATGGGCTCTGAAGAAACTCATCCCACGTCATCTATTCATGAAGAAATTCCAGCCGCTAGTGCTGAAGAACCTGCTGCTGTTGATCCTCAAGTTGCACCAGAAGAGGAACCAGAAATTCCTCAGCCTGAAGCACCTGAGCTCACGATTCCTGAGGTTGTGCTGCAAATCACTGACACTCCCTTGCCCAAACCGAAGAATCCGTTCTCAAGCAAGCAAAAATTCAAGGCTAAAGACTTCTTTTCCGAAGACTTCTACTCAACCAATGATGACTCTGCCACACATGACACTGCCGCAAATACCTCAGCCAAGCAAAAGCCTCAAGCCACAGCACCCAGGGTGATGACTGACCGTGAGTTACTCCTCAGTCTTCATCAGAAGGTTGATCGCAATCACAAATGGGTGAAGCGTCAGTTTGCTGCTGTTCTTCACAATATGACCTCAACACATAATGCAGTGAAGAAAAATCATTATCACCTTCATGAAACCCTCAACCGCACCTGGGCTGTTCTCACTCATGTATATAGCGCGGAAGAACTGAAGACTATGGGTCTCCAGGAAGCATTTGACTGGTCTGCACCTCCTCCGAAGAAATTCAAGAGAGTCAAAGTTCCTGATCTGGTGGCCAGCTCTTATTCTTCATCACGTGAAACTGATGAATATGAAGATTTGGACGACACTGTGGCAGGCCCTACTTCAACAAACAACCCCGACAATGCTAGCGCTCCTCCATCGACTTGAAATTCTTCAGGGGCGTTAGTCCTCAGTTTCAATCCTTTTGGTCATTTGATGACAAAGGGGGAGAAATCTGAGTTAGTCTTCAAGCGGGTTTATATTATGGGCGTTTTGTTCAGTTACAACTCTCGTTCTTCCGAAACTTTTTATTGGATCGAGTTGTAATCTTAAATCCGATGGTGCCCTGATACTTTTGGACGGTGCATGGTGCTCTGATACTTTTGATGCACTGTGCTCTGATACTTTTGATATGTTATTCTGCATGCTTATTCCTCGTTAATATTATTGCACGCATGCTGAATTTCATCAGGCACCATATTTCATCATGCATTTCAAATTCTTCATATTATATATCAAATGCGTGTATGAATTACAAGATATAGGGGGACATCTCCATGATTCAATTCTTCAAATGTGCATTGCCTCAAAAGCAAATTCCTCACTATGCACATATTCAGGGGGAGTTCTTCTATATCTTGCAATCAAATTCATCAATATCAGTATTTACACTTCATATGTTTATCCCCGTTGAAAACTTAACCTATGTTGTCATCAATCACCAAAAAGTGGGAGATTGTAAGTGCATCTAGTGCCCCTTAGTGATTTTGGTGTATTGAAGACTTATAGGTTAAGGGACTGATGCTTTTGTGAGTGTACACAGGTCTATAAGTCTATGAGGAGTTTGATATTTACAGATAAAGTCGACCCCTAAAAATGAAGTTCTTCATCTGAAGACTTTGATATTCTGAAGACTTTCTGAAGACTTTGAAAGTGAAGAAATTGGTGTGACCTTGAAGACTTGGTATTCATTCGAGGAACATGAAGCGTGAAGACTTTTGTTTTCGTAGTTTCATTTTCTCTTTCTTGAGTCATAGGAAACACCGTACTGTTAAAGGGGGTCGAGGAAATACTAAGGAAAATTTTCCATGTGATGCTCAACTCAAAATCCTACACCTACCAATCCCTTCGAGTGAAGCCATTGGAAATCTCATACAGTTCAGTCAATTTCTTCAGTGACAGAGACGCAGTTCTTCTGGTCACTGATGACTTTGCTCTGACTGAGGAGTTAGGAATTCGCCAGTGCGAATTGCCTACACACTGAGGAACATGATAGCCCTGAGGAATTTGAGAGCCAAATTTCCGACCGTTGCTGTGCTGCGCGCCGGCTGTACCAAAATATCTTATCCACCTAACGGTCATATCATTGAAGGGCATTTATGTCTTATCATGTCGGGCTGCTCCCTAGGCTATAAATAGCCGCCCCTACAACCACTAGTTGGTTGGCTGCTCCGAGA
Source organism: Triticum timopheevii (assembly GCA_963921465.1). Classification (NCBI taxonomy): domain Eukaryota; kingdom Viridiplantae; phylum Streptophyta; class Magnoliopsida; order Poales; family Poaceae; genus Triticum; species Triticum timopheevii. Next base: position 417,311,252 of record OY997266.1, on the reverse strand, counting down.
GAACTTGACACTTGTCATTTGAGAGCAACCCATCCTCCGAGGACTTTGAGCGAAAATCATCAAGTGAGGAAAATCCCAAAACCAAACCCCCACAAACCCCAAAGTGATTGAGCATCACTGAAGAAATTGATCCTGCGTGGATCCGACGCTTGTTACCGTTGAAGACTGTGCTTCTTCCAGACGGTTAGGCGTCAAGGTCTAGAGCATCCAAGAGGAATTGTGGATCACCGAGTGACCAAGTCTGTGAAGGTTTGGAAGTCACCTGAAGACTTACCACGAGTGATTGGACGAGGCCTGCGTGGTCTTAGTTCAAGGAGAATACGATGAGGACTGGGTGTCCTGAGTTGCGGCTCAGAGACTGGGTGTCCAGGACTGCGTGTCCTCGAGTTTAAATACTCAGCCGCTCCAACCAGACGTACAACTGAGACAGCAGTTGGAACTGGTTTAGCAAATCATTGTCTTCACCAACTAACTGGTTCAATCTCCTCAAACCTTTCATTTCCTCATTCTGTGTTGAATGTTTGTTCATATCTGTGCTTGAAGACTTTGACTGAAGACTTTCACAAATTCCTCAGTTCAAGTTCTTCAGTCTGTTTGTCTTCGTCTTGTGTTATCCTGTGATTACGCTTTCTGTACTCTGTGCTAGTCTTCATTTCATCATGATGACCATGCTAGTATCCTGTTATGTTTACTTCTGAGTACTTATTCCGCTGCAAGTAGTTCTTCGCTAAGGAATTTCCTCACCAGCAAATTCCTCAGTGAAGAATTCATAAAAATCGCCTATTCACCCCCCCTCTAGTCGATATAACGCACTTTCAGGACAACACCTCCGTGTCGTCTGTGGGTTGAGGAGTAGTGGCCGTCGGAAGCGAATTCATCTCCGAATTGCTCAGGGACCCGGAGGAGGATACCTCGGGGTGATCCCTGGCTGGACTGCACATATGTTCGGCACTATAAATACAAAAACTGTGAAGTGAAGTCATGATAGAATGCAAACACTTACGATCGCGCTAGGGGCTTTCCCCTGGGCAGCCACCCCTCCTCGCTGAGAGCGGCCGTGGCGGAGTAGTCCGGAAGGGGCCCTTTCCCCTTCTTGGACGCCCCAGCCTCCCCTCCTGGGGCGGCTTTTCTCTTCTTCTCCCCCCCCCCTGATGGGGGAAGGTAGGATCTCTTCCTGATTCCCCCCGCCTCCGCGGGAGGAATCTGACTCGTCGTCATCGGATGACAAGGGAATGACGGCTCTGCGCCGAGGACCTTTTCCGGCCCCCGGGTCCGCCTCCCCGAACCCCTCATCCTTTCCGGATGGGGCATCTTCTTCTTCATCCTCCTCCCCTTCGTGGGAGGAGTCCACCTCGTCGTTTTCGGACGAGGCTTCTGGCACGACCTTACGCCGGAGACCCTTTCGGATCCCCCGGGCCTTCTTCTCGGCCTTTTTCTCTGGCACCTTGTACGGTGCTGGGACAAGCATCTCCGTCAGGAGAACATCGGCTGGGTCTTCTGGCAGCGGAGCCGGGCAGTAAACCTGCTCCGCTGTCTCCACGTAATCCTGAAATAAATATACACAACTACTTAAGGCACTCCCGTGAATATATCGCGAAGAACTGGGTCCGGTGTCGGTCTAAGAACTCACCGGCCTAGGAGACCGCACGGCATGAAGCCCACGGTCCTCGGATGTCGGATGAGGCACTTCGGAGGCCTTGAATAGCTCCTTCGATGTGCCTTTGTGCGTCATATCGTAGAGCCTCTGGAGCGTCCGATGCTCGGTGGGGACGAACTCCCACAGATTGACTGCCCGCCTCTGGCAGGGCATGATTCGTCGAACAAGCATGACCTGGATCATGTTGACAAGCCTGATGTTCTTGTCCTTCATGCTTTTGACGCATGTCTAGAGTCCGGCCAGCTCCGCGGAATCGCCCCAGGACAGGCCCTTCCTCTCCCAGGAGGTAAGCCGCAGGGGGGCTCCGGATCGGAACTCGATGTTGGGGAACGTAGTAATTTCAAAAAAATTCCTACGCACACGCAAGATCATGGTGATGCATAGCAACGAGAGGGGAGAGTATTGTCCACGTACCCTCGTAGACCGTAAGCGGAAGCGTTATGACAACGCAGTTGATGTAGTCGTACGTCTTCACGATCCGACCGATCCAAGTACCGAACGTACGACACCTTCGAGTTCAGCACACGTTCAGCTCGATGACGATCCCCGGACTCTGATCCAGCAAAGTGTCGGGAATGAGTTCCGTCAGCACGACGGCGTGGTGACGATGATGATGTTCTACCGGCGCAGGGCTTCGCCTAAACTCCGTGATGATATGACCGAGGTGGAATATGGTGGAGGGGGCACCGCACATGGCTAAGGAACGATCTTGAAGATCAACTTGTGTGTTCTAGGGTGCCCCCCTGCCCCCGTATATAAAGAAGGGAGGGGGAGGTGCGGCCGGCCCCCTAGGGGTGCGCCTGGAGGAGTCCTACTCCCACCGGGAGTAGGACTCCCCCTTCTTGCCTTGGTGGAGAAGGAAAGGGGGGCGCCGCCCCCCCCCCCTTCCTTGTCCTATTCGGACTAGGGGGGAGGGGGCGTGCGGCCTGCCCTGGCCGGCCCTCCTCTTCTCCCTCATGGCCCACTAAGGCCCATTAACCCCCGGGAGGGTTCCGGTAACCCCCCGGTGTTCCGGTAAAATCCTGATTTCACCCGGAACCATTCTGATATCCAAATATAGGCTTCCAATATATCAATCTTTATGTCTCGACCATTTCGAGACTCCTCGTCATGTCCATGATCACATCCGGGACTCCGAACAATCTTCGGTACATCAAAACTTATAAACTCATAATAAAACTGTCATCGTAACGTTAAGCGTGCGGACCCTATGGGTTCGAGAACTATGTAGACATGACCTAGAACTATTGTCGGTCAATAACCAATAGCGGAACCTGGATGCTCATATTGGCTCCTACATATTCTACGAAGATCTTTATCGGTCAAACCGCATAACAACATACGTTCTTCCCTTTGTCATCAGTATGTTACTTGCCCGAGATTCGATCGTCGGTATCCAATACCTAGTTCAATCTCGTTACCGGCAAGTCTCTTTACTCGTTACGTAATGCATCATTCCGTAACTAACTCATTTAGTTACATTGCTTGCAAGGCTTATAGTGATGTGCATTACCGAGAGGGCACAGAGATACCTCTCCGACAATCGGAGTGACAAAACCTAATCTCGAAATACACCAACCCAACATGTACCTTTGGAGACACCTGTAGTGGTCCTTTATAATCACCCAGTTACGTTGTGACGTTTGGTAGCACCCAAAGTGTTCCTCCGATAAACGGGAGTTGCATAATCTCATAGTTACATGAACATGTATAAGTCATGAAGAAAGCAATAGCAACATACTAAACGATCAAGTGCTTGGCTAACGGAATGGGTCATGTCAATCACATCATTCTCCTAATGATGTGATCCCATTAATCAAATGACAACACATGTCTATGGTTAGGAAACATAACCATCTTTGATTAATAACCATCTCCTTGGGCTGAAAGGTTAGGGTTTTTTTTGTGCGTGCGCGATGGCAAGATTTGGTGTCAGGTGCTTCACTTCGATTCGAGGGTCCAAGAACGAGGACTATGGATCTATGTTGTTGATCCTTAGGGGCACATGTGCGAGACTACATGTCTGCCATCGAAAGGTCAGTCCATCCCCTGGTAACAGAGCGGCGACAGCGACATGTCAGCGGCTCATTCTAGAGACGACAATGGTCGTTCGGAGCTCTAAGGACCTTGATGTAATTTTTATTATATTTGGGGTCCTTTATACTTTCGATGAGTCTTTATAATAGATACTAGGGCTTTTCGTAAGAACAACTACCATGTCATGGGATTTGGTGTATCAAGTTTCTAAATCCATGTTCCAGCCATTTGTACTGCTGACTAGCATCACCGACACTGCTACCGAGCACCACCTCCGCCACGCCACACTGCCACTATAGAATGCCAAAACCCGTCGCCGCCCCACAATGTGCCGCCTTGGTTAACAAAATCTGGGCGCCTGGGAGATAAAAAAGGAGTGGTGGATTTTGTATCATACCATGTATCTACACCTTCTATCTAGGCCATCCAACTTGCATTAAGATCCGTGCTATCTTCATATAGAAATTTATCCCTTTCATTTCTTCCAAAAAAGAGAACATCTTACCTTGAAACTTTGCAGGTAAACACCATACAAGAATTTGCTTTGTTGGGATCTCTCTTTGTTTTCCTTCCCTAACCCTAAGTGGCTAGGGCAAATTCTCCCCTCCAAATTTCGTGGGCGAGCCCGTGGATTCACCTCCCTTCTTCCTGCCGCTCCGGTGGCCAATGGTGGGGGAGGGAAATGTTGCTGCCTCCGCTCCGGTTAGTAGTTTAGGTTAGAGTTTTTAGTCCTCGCAGGTGCAGTGCTCGGGCAGATGATGGCGCTACTTCTTTGAGTTTGTCTTCCGGGCTCTGATCCTCCTCGAGTACGTCCATCTGGATGGAATCAATGGAGCTCCGGCCAAGATTCATGCCGTCCCTTTGGGATAGTGAGGTTAGGGTTTATGTAGGAATGAAGTATGTCTACCAGAGGGGGGGTGTGAATGGGAGTTTTAAATTTTCTTTGGAAAACTTAAATCTCTTAGAACCCAGCAACGAAATGAAGTAAGAACAGACTATAGTGAACTAAGGCAAAGTACCGAAAGGAAACTAAGACAAGCATCAAAGAGAAATCATACGAATGAAAATGCATTGAAGTTAAACATGGGTGACAGATGTAACCGAAGATGCTCTATGGCGACAAGGTATTTGTTCGACCAGTTCATCCTTCTGCACAAGGACTACGTCTGGTTGGAGGGGCTGTGACTTAACACAGAAGATAAACTCTCTCCATCCTATTCTCCTAGACAATCGATTCATCAACCGATGCCGATCACTTGTGGTAGATACTTGAAGGCGATCTTCTAACCTTTACAGACTTCTTCTTCGATAACCACAATCACTCTTGGTCTCTGAAGAAATTGACACCTAACCGTCTAGAGAGTTTGTAGCTCTCAAGAGTAATAAGCAGAGCGTACTAAATTTAGATTCTAGTAATGCTGAACCACTATCTAATTCTTCGGCTCAAGGTTTTTTTCTCTCGGTGGATCTTAAACTCAAATTGCTCAGAGAGTGGGTTGCTCATCAGTCTTCTCAGAAATCAAACGGAGCAGCCACCAGACAAAGCCGACGCGGGGTGGCTATTTATAGCCACAACCTTCCTAGATGGGAAATGACAATTATGGACATGAGGTCTAGCCAATGGCCAACCGACACGTTCACAACGATCGGATTTTGGAGCAACGATAACATTACTTGAGGAACAAGTAATGCTAACTCCTCGGTCCGAGGCAAATCTCTCGCAACGAAGAAGATCACAGTCTCTTGCTGGCAAGTACTTGCTCGAAGCACAAAGAGATTTCCCTCACATCTTTCATAGGATTTGGGTTTACCATAATAGAATCAAAGCTTTGACCGCTACATCCCTCTTAATAGTGTTGGGGAACGCAGTAATTTCAAAAAAATCCTACGCACACGCAAGATCATGGTGATGCATAGCAACGAGATGGGAGAGTGTGTCCACGTACCCTCGTAGACCGAAAGCGGAAGTGTTAGCACAACGCAGTTGATGTAGTCGTACGTCTTCACGGCCCGACCGATCAAGAACCAAAACTACGGCACCTCCGAGTTCTTGCACACGTTCAGCTCGATGATGTCCCTCGTACTCTGATCCAGCCGAGTGTCGAGGGGGAGTTTCGTCAGCACGACGACGTGGTGACGATGATGATGTTCTACCGTCACAGGGCTTCGCCTAAGCACCGCTACGATATTATCGAGGAGGACTATGGTGGAGGGGGGCACCACACACGACTAAGAGAACAATGGTCAATTGTTGTGTCTATGGGGTGCCCCCTCCCCCGTATATAAAGGAGTGGAGGAGGGGGCCGGCCAAGGGGGGTGGCGAGCCCTAGAGGGGGAGTCCAACTCCCACCGGGAGTAGGACTCCCCCTTTTCCTATTAGGAGAGGGAGAGGGAAGGAAGAGGAAGGAGGGAGGAAGGAAAGGGGGGCCGGCCCCCCTCCCAATTCGGATTGGGCTTGGTGGGGGGGGCACCCCCTCCCTTGCTCCTTTCCCCTCCTTTCCACTAAGGCCCAATAAGGCCCATATACCTCCCGGGGGGTTCCGATAACCTCCCGGAGCTCCGGTATTCTCTCAATCTCACCCGGAACCATTCCGGTGTCCAAATATAGTCGTCCAATATATCGATATTCATGTCTCGACCATTTCGAGACTCCTCGTCATGTCCATGATCACATCCAGGACTCCACACAACCTTCAGTACATCAAAACACAGAAACTCATAATGTAACTGTCATCTTACTTTAAGCGTGCGGACCCTACGGGTTCGAGAACTATGTAGACATGACCGAGACACGTCTCCGGTCAATAACCAATAGTGGAACCTCGATGCTCATATTGGCTCCTACATATTCTACGAAGATCTTTATTGGTCAAACCACATAACAACATACGTTGTTCCCTTTGTCATCGGTATGTTACATGCCCGAGATTCGATCGTCGGTATCTCAATACCTAGTTCAATCTCGTTACCGGCAAGTCTCTTTACTCGTTACGTAATGCATCATCCCGTAACTAACTCATTAGCTACATTGCTTGCAAGGCTTATAGTGATGTGCATTACCGAGAGGGCCCAGAGATACCTCTCCGAAAATTGGAGTGATAAATCCTAATCTCGAAATACATCAACTCAACAAGTACCTTCGGAGACACCTGTAGAGCACCTTTATAATCACCCAGTTACGTTGTGACGTTTGGTAGCACACAAAGTGTTCCTCCGGTAAGCGGGAGTTACATAATCTCATAGTCATAGGAACATGTATAAGTCATGAAGAAAGCAATAGCAACATACTAAATGATCAAGTGCTAAGCTAACGGAATGGGTCATGTCAATCACATCATTCTCCTAATGATGTGATCTCGTTAATCAAATGACAACTCATGTCTATGGTTAGGAAACTTAACCATCTTTGATTTACGAGCTAGTCAAGTAGAGGCATACTAGTGACACTATGTTTGTCTATGTATTCACACATGTATTATGTTTCCAGGTAATACAATTCTAGCATGAATAATAAACATTTATCATGATATGAGGAAATAAATAATAACTTTATTATTGCCTCTAGGGAATATTTCCTTCAGTCTCCCACTTGCACTAGAGTAAATAATCTAGATTACATAGTAATGATTCTAACACCCCTGGAGTCTTGGTGTTGATCATATTTTGCTCGTGGAAGAGGCTTAGTCAACGGGTCTGCAACATTCAGATCAGTATGTATCTTGCAAATCTCTATGTCTCCCACCTGGACTTGGTCCCGGATGGAATTGAAGCGTCTCTTGATGTGCTTGGTTCTCTTGTGAAATCTGGATTCCTTTGCCAAGGCAATTGCACCAGTATTGTCACAAAAGATTTTCATTGGACCCGATGCACTAGGTATGACACCTAGATCGGATATGAACTCCTTCATCCAGACTCCTTCATTTGCTGCTTCCGAAGCAGCTATGTACTTCGCTTCACATGTAGATCCCGCTACGATGCTTTGTTTGGAACTGCACCAACTGACAGCTCCACCGTTGAATATAAACACGCACCCGGTTTGCGATTTAGAATTGTTCGGATCAATGTCAAAGCTTGCATCGATGTAACCATTTACGACTAGCTCTTTGTCACCTCCATAAACGAGAAACATATCCTTAGTCCCTTTCAGGTATTTTAGGATGTTCTTGACCACTGTCCAGTGATCCACTCCTGGATTACTTTGGTACGTCCCTGCTAAACTAATAGCAAGGCACACATCAGGTCTGGTACACAACATTGCATACATGATAGAGCCTATGGCTGAAGCATAGGGAACTTCTTTCATTTTCTCTCTATCTTCTGCAGTGGTCGGGCATTAAGTCTGACTCAATTTCACACCTTGTATTACAGGCAAGAACCCTTTCTTTGCTTGATCCATTTTGAACCTTTTCAAAACTTTATCAAGGTATGTACTTTGTGAAAGTCCAATTAAGCGTCTTGATCTACCTCTATAGATCTTGATGCCCAATATATAAGCAGCTTCACCGAGGTCTTTCATTGAAAAAATTTTATTCAAGTATCCTTTTATGCCATCCAGAAATTGTATATCATTTCCAATCAATAATATGTCGTCCACATATAATATTAGAAATGCTACAGAGCTCCCACTCACTTTCTTGTAAATACAGGCTTCTCCAAAAGTCTGTATAAAACCATATGCTTTGATCACACTATCAAAGCGTTTATTCCAACTCCGAGAGGCTTGTACCAGTCCATAAATGGATCGCTGGAGCTTGCACACTTTGTTAGCATCCTTTGGATCGACAAAACCTTCTTGTTGCATCATATACAACTCTTCTTCCAGAAATCCATTCAGAAATGCAGTTTTGACATCCATTTGCCAAATTTCATAATTATAAAATGCGGCTAACATGATTCAAACAGACTTAAGCATCGCTACGGGTGAGAAAGTCTCATCGTAGTCAACCCCTTGAACTTGTCGAAAACCTTTCACGACAAGTCGAGCTTTGTAGACAGTAACATTACCATCAGCGTCAGTCTTCTTCTTGAAGATCCATTTATTCTCGATGGATTGCCGACCATCGGGCAAGTCAACCAAAGTCCACACTTTGTTCTCATACATGGATCCCATCTCAGATTTCAAGGCCTCAAGCCATTTTGCGGAATCTGGGCTCATCATCGCTTCCTCATAGTTCGTAGGTTCGCCATGGTCAAGTAACGTGACCTCCAGAATAGGATAACTGTACCACTCTGGTGCGGATCTTACTCTAGTTGACCTACGAGGTTCTGTAGTAACTTGATCTAAAGTTTCATGATCACATCATTAGCTTCCTCACTTATTGATGTAGTCGTCACAAGAACCGGTTTCTGTGATCAACTATTTTCCAATAAAGGAGCAGGTACAGTTACCTCATCAAGTTCTACTTTCCTCCCACTCACTTCTTTTGAGAGAAACTCCTTCTCTAGAAAGGATCCATTCTTGGCAACAAATGTCTTGCCTTCGGATCTGTGATAGAAGGTGTACCCAACAGTATCCTTTGGGTATCCTATGAAGACACATTTCTCCAATTTGGGTTCGAGCTTATCAGGTTGAAGCTTTTTCACGTAAGCATCGCAACCCCAAACTTTGAGAAACGACAACTTTGGTTTCTTGCCAAACCACAGTTCATAAGGCGTCGTCTCAACGGATTTTGATGGTGCCCTATTTAACGTGAATGCGGCCGTCTCTAAAGCATAAACCCAAAATGATAGCGGTAAATCAGTAAGAGACATCATAGATCGCACCATATCTAGTAAAGTACGATTACAACGTTCGGACACACCATTACGCTGTGGTGTTCCGGGTGGCGTGAGTTGCGAAACTATTCCGCATTGCTTCAAATGTAAAACAAACTCGTAACTCAAATATTCTCCTCCACGATCAGATCGTAGAAACTTTATTTTCTTGTTATGATGATTTTCAACTTCACTATGAAATTCTTTGAACTTTTCAAATGTTTCAGATTTATGTTTCATCAAGTAGATATACCCATATCTGCTCAAATCATCTGTGAAGGTGAGAAAATAACGATATCCTTCACGAGCCTCAACATTCATTGGACCACATACATCAGTATGTACGATTTCCAACAAATCAGTCGCTCGCTCCATAGTTCCGGAGAACGGCATTTTAGTCATCTTGCCCATGAGGCATGGTTCGCAAGTACCAAGTGATTCATAATCAAGTGATTCCAAAAGTCCATCAGTATGGAGTTTCTTCATGCGCTTTACACCAATATGACCTAAACGGCAGTGCCACAAATAAGTTGCACTATCATTATCAACTCTGCATCTTTTGGCTTCAACATTATGAATATGTGTATCACTACTATCGAGATTCATCAACAATAGACCACTCTTTAAGGGTGCATGACCATAAAAGATATTACTCATATAAATAGAACAACCATTATTCTCAGATTTAAATGAATAACCGTCTCGCGTCAAACAAGATCCAGATATAATGTTCATGCTCAACGCTGGCACCAAATAACAATTATTTAGGTCTAAAACTAATCCCGAAGGTAGATGTAGAGGTAGCGTGCCGACGGCAATCACATCGACTTTGGAACTATTTCCCACGCGCATCGTCACCTCGTCCTTAGCCAGTGTCCGCTTAATCCGTAGTCCCTGTTTCGAGTTGCAAATATTAGCAACAGAACCAGTATCAAATACACAGGTGCTACTGCGAGCTTTGGTAAGGTACACATCAATAACATGTATATCACATATACCTTTGTTCACCTCGCCATCCTTCTTATCCGCCAAATACTTGGGGCAGTTCCGCTTCCAGTGACCAGTCTGCTTGTAGTAGAAGCACTCAGTCTCAGGCTTAGGTCCAGACTTGGGTTTCTTCTCTTGAGCAGCAACTTGTTTGCTGTTCTTCTTGAAGTTCCCCTTCTTTTTCCCTTTGCCCTTCTTCTTGAAACGGGTGGTCTTATTAACCATCAACACTTGATGCTCCTTCTTGATTTCTACCTCCGCAACCTTTAGCATTGCGAAGAGCTCGGGAATTGTCTTATCCATCCCTTGCATATTATAGTTCATCATGAAGCTCTTGTAGCTTGGTGGCAGTGATTGAAGAATTCTGTCAATGACGCTATCATCTGGAAGATTAACTCCCAGTTGAGTCAAGTGATTATTATACCCAGACATTCTGAGTATATGCTCACTGACAGAACTATTCTCCTCCATCTTGCAGCTGTAGAACTTATTGGAGACTTCATATCTCTCAATCCGGGCATTTGCTTGAAATATTAACTTCAACTCCTGGAACATCTCATATGCTCCATGACGTTCAAAACGTCGTTGAAGTCCCGGTTCTAAGCCGTAAAGCATGGCACACTGAACTATCGAGTAGTCATCAGCTTTGCTCTGCCAGACGTTCTTAACGTCGTCAGTTGCATCAGCAGCAGGCCTGGCACCCAGCGGTGCTTCCAGGACGTAATTCTTCTGTGCAGCAATGAGGATAATCCTTAGGTTACGGACCCAGTCCGTGTAATTGCTACCATCATCTTTCAACTTTGCTTTCTCAAAGAACACATTAAAATTCAACGGAACAACAGCACGAGCCATCTATCTACAACAATCATAGACAAGCAAAATACTATCAAGTACTAAGTTCATGATAAATTTAAGTTCAATTAATCATATTACTTAAGAACTCCCACTTAGATAGACATCCCTCTAATCCTCTAAGTGATTACGTGATCCATATCAACTACACCATGTCCGATCGTCACGTGAGATGGAGTAGTTTCAACGGTGAACATCAATATGTTGATCATATCTACTATATGATTCACGCTCGACCTTTCGGTCTCCGTGTTTCGAGGCCATATCTGTTATATGCTAGGCTCGTCAAGTTTAACCTGAGTATTCCGTGTGTGCAACTGTTTTTGCACCCGTTGTATTTGAACGTAGAGCCTATCACACCCGATCATCACGTGGTGTCTCAGCACGAAGAACTTTCGCAACGGTGCATACTCAGGGAGAACACTTCTTGATAATTTTAGTGAGAGATCATCTTAAAATGCTACCGTCAATCAAAGCAAGATAAGATGCATAAAGGATAAACATCACGTGCAATCAATATAAGTGATATGATATGGCCATCATCATCTTGTGCTTGTGATCTCCATCTTCAAAGCACCGTCATGATCACCATCGTCACCGGCGCGACACCTTGATCTCCATCGTAGCATCGTTGTCGTTACGCCATCTATTGCTTCTACGGCTATCACTACCGCTTAGTGGTAAAGTAAAGCAATTACAGGGCGTTTGCATTTCATATAATAAAGCGACAACCATATGGCTCCTGCCAGTTGCCGATAACTTCGGTTACAAAACATGATCATCTCATACAATAAAATATAGCATCACGTCTTGACCTTATCACATCACAACATGCCCTGTAAAAACAAGTTAGACGCCCTCTACTTTGTTGTTGCAAATTTTACGTGGCTGCTACGGGCTGAGCAAGAACCGTTCTTACCTACGCATCAAAACCACAACGATAGTTCATCAAGTTAGTGATGTTTTAACCTTCGCAAGGACCGGGCGTAGCCACACTCAATTCAGCTAAAGTGAGAGAGACAGACACCCGCCAGTCACCTTTAAGCACGAGTGCTCGTAACGGTGAAACCAGTCTCGCGTAAGCGTACGCGTAATGTCGGTCCGGGCCGCTTCATCTCACAATACCGCTGAGCCAAAGTATGACATGCTGGTAAGCAGTATGACTTGTATCGCCCACAACTCACTTGTGTTCTACTCGTGCATATGACATCTACGCATAAAACCAGGCTCTGATACCACTGTTGGTGTTGGGGATATTCTCACTGGGCGTGAACCGGCCTACCTGGGCCGGGTTAACTTCATTAGTAGTATAAAGGTGATTAAGCAGATGAAGGCCCAAGGCCTGTAGTCGGTTTAGAACCTGTAGCCGGCTTGATATGTAAACCTGTATTGTAAGTTAGGAATAGAGATAGACCCACCGGGATACGAATATGAACCGGTGTGGGACTCTATGGACCGACGGGCGTCACCCGTGTATATAAGGCGACGACCCGGCGGCGGTTCAAGGACAGACAACAACAACTCGAGGCCTAGGCGAAGCTTGTTTGCTCCCTAGTCATCGAGACCACATCAATTCCATCACAACTAGACGTAGGCTTTTACCTTCATCGAAGGGGCCGAACTAGTATAAACCCTTGTGTCTTCGTGTCCTCTTTAACCCCTTCAAGTTAACCCGTAGCGATGGCTCCACGACTAAGTCCTTTCACAAGGACATCTGCCGTGACAAATCCACGACAGTTGGCGCCCACCGTGGGGCTATCGCACGACGGTTTGATGATCTTGGAGGGCAAGTTCGAAGGACTCGAAGGCTATGTTATGGGCCGGATGACCAAGAGTCGTCGTGGCCAGCTCTACATCGATGATGCAGGATGGGGTCCCGAAGCTGGCTCGATCGAGTAAGGGTACCGGGTCCCCTTTGGTGGCATACACGTTTTTATCGGCAAGATTCGTGAGCCTGGGCTTGAGCCGGACATCTGCACCGACCTCGTCGAGACGGCTCAGCGTGCGAGATCTACCCAGGTTAAACCGTCCGTGAAGCGTGCCTTCGTGGGAGTCATCCACGGAGGAGAGCATGAGGACGAGTCAGAATACGGTAGCGAGACCATCGTCTATTCCGGCGACGAGTCCTCAACCGGAGAGACCGAATCATTGTACCAGTTGCAAGACGACCAGATTAGGGGCTGTTCCGATGGCGACAGTATTCCGGACCCCCCAGATCAGATCAACCGGGTTGGAATATTCATGGCCGGCATGCAGGCGGCAAATCACTCTTCGACCACAGCAGCAATGCTCTCCGGATTAGCAACGGCAGCGGCAGCAGGGGCAGGAGGCCTTGTGCACCCACCGGTTCAAGTTCTGTCTGATCTATTTGACGCACTAGCTGTACTTATGGCAGAGGCCAATCCGGCGGATCAAGAGGCCCATGATGCAGAGGTTGCAAAGGTGAGAGAGCAGATCGTATAGGCCAAAGCCGACCTGGCAGCAGAGAAGGACAGGATGGCCGCAGAGCGGGCCGCTTTGGACGCCCAGGCCTATAAGCTCATGCTCGACCAGAACGCATCACAGGAGGTCTTGAAGCGGAAGCACAGATCACGCCTGCCGTTAGGGTTCGACCCTAGAAATCTCTTTCACACTCCGGAAGCTGGAACCAGTAATCCGCCGGGGCACCGGGAGGTAAACCGGGTTGAGGCACCAGGGCCAGGAGCGACGGTCCAACCCCGCCTGATGGAACCTCCTCGGCAGAATGTCGTGATTCCTCCGCCGGTCCAGACACCTCCGGGTCATTATTCTAATCCTATGGACAATCTTGTCGCAGCCGCTGCGCGATTAGAAGCTATCCCGATCGAAGGAGACTCTCCGCAAGCAATAGAGACGCACCGGGTTAAGGAACTTCTCCGAACCGCTTTGATTCAGCAGGAGGCATATTCATACAGCCGCGACCGAATTCATTCCACACCTCGACCAAGCCGGAGCTACAGTAGGCGCATGGATGAACCGGCCGTATCAAGCAATGCGCGGAGCCATGAAGCGGCCCGTGGCAATAACCCGGCAGGTGGTGTTCGTGATGCTCAGGATGTAGTGGACCGGGCCCGGGCACGAAGGGAGGCCGAGTTAGCAGCACAGAACGAGGCGGGTCAGCTTACGCCGGTTCGTCCTACCATCTCCGCCGGGCCAGGGGTCGCCTCTAGCTTGGGAGTGCCCTGTTTAGTCCCCGCGTTACGCAATGTGCGCCTGCCCAAAGACTTCAAGGGTCCGCGCAAGGTGCCGAATTACACCGCTGACTTATCTCCAGAAGCGTGGGTAGAGAGTTATGAGATGGCCATGGAAATGCTGGATGTGGATGAGGCCGCGTGTGCAAAGTACTTCACCATGATGCTTGAAGGCACGACCTGTACTTGGTTGAAGAGCCTACCGCCTAATTCTATCAGTTCATGGGCCCAGTTGCGGACCCAGTTTATCCAGAATTTCAAAGATACGTGTAAACAACCTAAGTCCATAGTAGACTTGGCGGCTTGTGTTCAGGAGGACGGAGAGTCAACAACCCATTGGGTACGCCGCGTTTCGAAAGTCTTGCACTCGTCTGATAGGATCAATGCTGACTCTGCGATCTTAACCTAGGAGGGCAACTGCCGGTTTAAGCCCCTAAAGTTGAAATTGGGGCGTATGAAGCGATTCTGTAATGACATGGGAACTCTCATGGCCGCTTTAGTAAATTATGCTGATTCTGGTAGTACCAAGGATCCCGAGACTGACAATGATGAAGCAGGGAAGGGAAAGAAGAACAGCAATTCCAAGGGGCATCAACACAAACCGGCGGGCCATGGGAACGAAGGCAAGCATAAAGCGGATGGCAGCCTGGACTTTGTGGCTAACACCAATGCGCAGGACAAGGATCAGCGGCGCAGAGGTAAAGAGGCGAATCGTAGTGGGGCTCCGAATCCTAACCCGGATCGCTTAAACTATTTGTTGAATCAGCCTTGTCCAAAACACGGGACGAAGGAGGCACCGGCCAACCACCTTTGGAAGGACTGTTACATTATGCAGGAGTTTAAAAACTCTAATGCCTTCCGGTATGACCATGGGTTAGGTGGTGGCTCAGGGTCCGGTTTCCATGGGCCGAGTCATGATGGAGCTTTCGGTTCAGGTTTCAATCAGGGCGGTCATAACAACCAGAATAATCAGAGCAGTCAAGGAGGTTACAACCAGCAGCAGCAGCAGCAGTCAGGTTATCAGAGCCATCCAAAACAGTTGAACAATGGGCAGTATCACGTTTTCACAACCAGTTTGGATAAGCGCAACTGAAAACTTCACAAGCGAGCGGTGAACTCTGTTGAACCGGCCGTACCACGTTACTTACGTTGGTCGGAACAGCCTATCGTGTGGAGCAGGGAGGATCACCCACCCCGGGTTGACAATCCGGGCCAGTTGGCGTTAGTGGTAGACCCTCAGGTGGGAGGTTATAAATTCACCAAGGTGCTCATGGATGGAGGGAGCAGTATTAACATCCTGTACTATGAGACATTCCGCCGCATGGGGCTCACAGATAAAAGTCTCAGACTGTCTAATACGGTGTTCCATGGTGTGGTGCCTGGCAAATCAGCATATCCTATTGGTAAGATATCCCTGGAGGTGGCTTTTGGGGACGAGCATGATTCCCGACCCGAAACACTAACCTTTGAAGTGGTGAAAATCCAGAGCCCGTATCACACCTTGTTTGGGCGGCCGGCTTATGCCAAATTCATGGCACGGCCTTGTTATATCTATTTGCAGCTCAAGATGCCGGGTCACAAAGGGACAATAACGGTTCATGGGAGCCGCAAGATTGCTTTGGAATGTGAGGAAGGTGATGCGACCTATGCAGAGTCGGTTTGCGCCACGAAGGAGTTGAAATATTATAGGGACAATGTTGATCCGGCGGACATGACCCCTTTGAAGAAGCCAACTACGGAGCATGATTCAGATCTGAAGTTCAAATCAGCGGCTGAGACCAAGCTTGTTGACTTCGTGCCCGGTGATTCGTCCAAGCAGTTCACTGTCAGTGCCAACTTGGACCCTAAATAGGAAAGCGCGCTCATCGAGTTCATCCGTGAGAATCAGGACATTTTTGCATGGAAGCCTTCTGACATGCCAGGTGTATCGAGGGAACTCGCTGAGCACACTCTTAATGGTTATCCTAAGTATAAACCGGTAAAGCAGTTTCTCCACCGGTTTAACAAAGAAAGGCGCAAAGCTATTGGTGAGGAGGTGGCCAGGCTCTTAGCAGCTGGTTTTATCATTGAAGTGTTCCATCCAGAGTGGCTTGCTAATCCGGTGCTGGTTCTTAAAAAAAATGGCACTTGGCGTATGTGTGTGGATTACACGGATCTTAACAAGGCTTGTCCAGCGGATCCTTTTTCCCTCCCCCGCATTGACCAGATTATTGATGCCACGGCGGGTTGTGAGCGTTTGAGTTTTTTGGATGCATACTCTGGGTATCATCAGATCAAAATGGCGGTTAAGGACCAGGAGAAGACGGCGTTTATTACTCCCTTTGGAGCCTTCTGCTATGTATCTATGCCTTTTGGGCTCAAGAGCGCCCAAGCCACTTATCAACGGTGTGTACAGAACTGCCTGCATAAACAGATCGGCCGTAATGTGCACGCCTATGTGGATGATATTGTAGTCAAGTCAAGGCAGAAGGAGACGCTGGTTGATGATTTGAAGGAAACCTTTGACAACTTGCGGGTTTACAAGATGATGCTTCACCCGGCCAAATGTGTCTTTGGTGTTCCGGCAGGCAAGTTACTGGGTTTTCTTGTGTCCAACAGAGGAATTGAGGCTAATCCGGAGAAGATTACGGCTATCACCTCCCTGGCTAAACCGAAGTGTATCAACGATGTTAAGCGTTTGGCGGGTCGGATTGCCGCGCTGAGCCGGTTTATCAGCCGCCTCGGAGAGAAGGCCATCCCTTTATACCATATGCTGAGAAAGACAGATCAATTCATCTGGAGTCCGGCTGCTGATGAAGCGTTGGAGGACTTGAAGCGGCAATTAGCCAATCCGCCCGTTCTGGCAGCTCCGGTCGACAAGGAGCTGTTATTGCTATACGTAGCGGCCAATGCTCGCGCAGTTAGCGTGGCTATTGTGGTAGAACGCAAGGAGGCGGGCAAGGAGTATCCGGTTCAGCGGCCGGTTTACTATATCAGCGAGGTGCTTATTGAATCCAAGCAAAGGTATCCGCATTGGCAGAAGCTGGTATATGGAGTTTTCATGGCAAGCCGGAAGTTGAAGCAGTATTTCCAAGGGCACCCCATCACAGTGGTCAGTTCAGCTCCCTTGGACGATATCATACAGAACCGGGAGGCGACTGGCCGGATTGCCAAGTGGGCTATAGAACTTGGGCCACACGGATTGAAGTACGTACCTCGGACGGCGGTGAAGTCTCAAGCACTTGTTGATTTCATCAATGATTGGACTGAGTTGCAAGCACCAGAGGAGAAGCCGGATCACACATATTGGACTATTCATTTTGATGGATCTAGGCAATTGGAGGGCTCGGGGGCTGGAGTCGTATTAACTTCCCCACGAGGTGATAAGTTTTGTTATGTTCTCCGCTTAATGTTCCCTTGTACTAATAATGCAGCGGAGTATGAAGCTTTGCTCCATGGTCTCCGGATGGCAAAAGAGATGAATCTAAGTCGAGTTAAGTGCTTTGGTGACTCGGACCTCGTGGCTCAACAGGTGTCTGGCACTTGGGATTCTAAAGACCCACTTATGGCGGCATATCGTCGTGAGATGGATATTGTTGCGGGTCACTTCAAGGGTTATCAGGTGGATCATGTGGATCGCCGAAAAAATGAAGCGGCAAACGCTTTAAGCCGGTTGGGCTCTCAGCATAAACCGGTCCCGCCTAATGTCTTTCTTGATGTGTTGCACAACCCGTCAGTCAAGCTCCTGGATGAAGCGACTTTGGCTATTCCTGATCCGGAGGCTCAATTGGTGGCAGCCTTGCATGTTATACCGGATTGGACAGTGCCTTATCTTGCGTACATGAACCGGGGAGAGTTGCCAGAGATGAGACTCTAGCCAGGCAGATAGTCCGGCGATCCAAGTCTATGACCATTGTCAATGGCGAATTGCATCATTGCAGTGTATCAGGGGCGTTTCAACGCTGCGTCTCTCCTGAGGAAGGCTGTGAAATTTTACGCGAAATCCATGAAGGGGATTGTGGGCATCACGCCGGTTCAAAGTCTCTGGTGGCTAAGGCATTTCGTCACGGGTTCTACTGGTTGACAGCTCATGCTGATGCGGAGGACTTGGTTAAACGGTGTGGTGGCTGTCAGAAATTTTCAAGGCGTGCTCATGTGCCGGCTCGAGAATTGAGGATGATTCCAATTACTTGGTCGTTTGCAACATGGGGGCTGGATATGGTCGGACCTTTTAAAAGGTCCAAGGATAAGAAAACCCACCTTTTGGTGGCAGTTGACAAATTTACCAAGTGGGTTGAAGCGGAGCCTGTTAGCAAGTGTGATGCAGCTACAGCGGTGCAGTTCATTAAAAAGGTGATTTTCCGGTTTTGCTTTCCACACAGTATCATTACTAACAATGGTACCAATTTATCCAAGGGCGCTAGGAAGGAATTCTATGAGCGTGAGCACATCCGACTTGACGTATCATCAGTGGCTCACCTCTAGTCCAATGGGCAGGCAGAACGAGCTAATCAAGAAATCTTGCGAGGCATCAAAACCCGGCTTCTGGTTCCATTGCAAAGAACACCGGGTTGTTGGGTTGAAGAGCTACCATCTGTGCTATGGAGTATCAATACTACGCCCAACCGATCTACAGGATACACGCCGTTTTTCATGGTCTACGGAGCAGAGGCGGTTCTCCCTAGTGATATCCGGCATGATTCGCCTCGTGTAGCGGCTTATGTTGAAGCGGACAATGAGACAGCACGGCAAGACGCTTTGGGCCTATTGGATGAGGAGCGTGACATAGCAGCTGCCCGCTCAGCGATTTATCAACAGGATCTTCGTCGCTATCACAGTCGTCGGGTCAGAACCAGAGCTTTTCAAGAAGGAGATTTGGTGCTTCGACTCATCCAAGACCAGACGGATATGCACAAGTTATCCCCACCTTGGGAGGGACCTTTCGTGGTCAGCAAGAATCTGCACAATGGGTCGTACTATCTGATTGATATTCGAGAGCATAAAGACTCACGCACATCAGAGGAGGAGACCAACAGGCCGTGGAACATAGCTCATCTTCGGCCTTACTACACCTGAGCCATTGGCTCTATCTATGTACATATTATGACAGTGTATATATTATTTTTGATATAATAAAACCGGAGCCTCAGCTAAAGCAGGGTCTCTGCCCTTTCATATCATGTGTGGTTACATGGAGTTGTTCTCTCTTAAAGCGGCCTCCGGTTTACCCCTTGAAATTTGCTTTTCAAAAAGCTTTGTGATATCACTTGGGGGCTTGGTCGTGTCCGAACCAATGCAACACCTCTTGATAGGCGAAAGCCACCAGATCACTTGTGGACATGGTCAAGTCTAAACCAGTCACGCCTCTTGATCGGCCTAAGGCCATAGAATCACTTGGGGGCTTGGTCGAACCCGAACCATTGCCATGCCTTTTGATCGGCATAAATGCCACGTTTCATTTGGGGACCTGGCTGACTTGAACCATCACCACACATATTGGGGGCTTGGTCCTGTCCGACCATGGTAACACCATCTGATCAGCTCAGTAAAGCATATTTTTGCAAACGGTTTTGTTATTACCTTTGCTTCCATGATTCTTTTATGACTATTCTTCGATTATTGTTGAGTTTTCTTTAAACCAACAACACTTTTTTAACCGGTTCAGCTGACGGAATTCGGTTCATTTTTAATCCGGAGAAATATGCCCGGTTTAACCTTCCTGTTAACATTCTGGAGTAGCAGGGGGGCTTACAATGACCCAGCACGGTTTACATGGCTAAGCCAAACTTCATGCCCAGCAATGGCAGTTCAAGATTTTCTGATTGCAGGAAATATAAATTGAGGATTTCAAGCAAAAGCATCAGTACTTATGCATGAAGGCATATTTAAAGCAACAATATTTGCTATTCTATTACAAGGCAACACGGTGCCCAAATAAGATCATTGTTGTTCTAGTGGATCATAATAAAGCAGCTATTTAAACCGGCTTCCGGTTCAAGCCTGCTCATCGCCCCTGTCTGATGGTTGTGGGTCATCCCACGCCGCTTCAGCTTCCTCATCTCTATCCATTGGCTGGAAATCAACAGTGGTCCAGTCGATTCCCATTAAAGCTTGAAAGACAGCTTCTTCATGGATCAGAGAAGACGGTTCAATATCAGGAGCGTAAGTATGCTTATGGATTGGAGGAATCAGATTCTCCGCTTCAGGAATTGGTGCAGCCACTCGTTTGTTCTGATCATTATACTGAGCTTGATAATGCGACAAGTCTGCCTCTTCTGCCAATTGACAAGCGAGAGGGCGCACTGCACGGTTTATCACCCTCAGATCATCTTCATTGAACTCTGAGCCATCTTCCTTCAAACTGGGATAGCCTTGAGCTGCTTCAACAGGATCGAAATCCGGCACCCATGCTTTTGCCCGGATCAAGGCGTTAATGGCTCTGGTTCGAGCAGCAGATTTTTTTCAGTTCTTCAATCCAAGCAGGAAGCATTGACAACCTCTTCAGAGTATCTTGGATCAAAGTGGGTGCCGGGTTGTTATGAGATGCAGTGGTGAGGATCTGCTGCACTCCGGTATATAGTTGTTCAATTAAAGTGTAGGCAGCTTTCAACTTCTTCCAAACATCTGACCCTAAGTGACCAATGCGTGTACCTGCAACAATAAAGGAAAGATCACAAACCGGATCTATTATCAGACGGCCAAAGTTGTCAAAGAAACCAAAAGGAACTTACCAAAGATAGCAGCGGTCATGGCATGCACTTGCCGCTTTACGGCGGTCAGCTCATCTACCACCGGTTTAAGGGCAGCTTCAATGTTTTCAGCTCTTTTTATTAAAGCGGCCTTCTCAGTGGCCCAATCAGCCCGCTCCTTCTTGAATCCCTCCTTCAGCTGTTCCGTGATGCTCAAAGCGCTGGTTAATTCCTCCCTTTCTTTGTCGGTTTCGGCCTGTTGGGTTTTCAAAGTTTCTTGCAGATCAGTAATCCGGTCCTCTTTGATCCTCACTTCAGCCTGCATAAAGACAGTGCTTGGCTTTAAATAAACGGTACAAGAATTTGAAGTACCAACCACATAACAAGTTATGCGCTTCATACTTGGGGGCTAATGCATCTTCAATCTTCATCTATTTCTAAATGGCAAAGTCCCAAGCTCAATACAGGTATTCAACTTGACACTTGGGGGCTAATGGCTATTTTCTCAATGATGTTCTGATGTTAGAATTTTTATTGGAGTCCCGGTTTAACTATACTAAGTTGAACCGGCCCTTGGGGGCTATATTGATGGATTTCAAAGTATTGAGGACTATATTAAAGTCCCGGATTGAAGAAGGTTACAAACCGGCCCTTGGGGGCTAGGAGGATTAATAGAGTGGTAGTAATTAAAGAAAGAAGAAGCACAAGGAAGTTACCTCAAATTTATCTCTCATCATCTTTACCAGGCCAGCTTCACAGTCACGACTAGTATATAGCCGGTTCAAGTAACCAGAATGAAGATCTTGGGCACTCAGAGCAGCATACATTTCCAGATCAACATCCCATTTGCCTTTGTTCATGGCAGAAGAATCTTCTTTCACAGTATGCTTAGCTAAAGCGACAGGATTCCCTGGTTCAAAGCGACCTACGCCGGTAATTACAATGTCATCATCCTTGGACTCGCCGGTTTGCGTTGGTGCTATCGGTTTATCGGTAGGTTTTGAAGGACTGCGGGATTTTTCAACCCGGACAGGGCTGGTAGGCTGGTCAACAGGGACTGAAGTATTGATAGGCCTCTTCTCAGTAATAGCATCATCTTGCAAGGGAGGATCATTGGGAACATCTTCATGAGCAAACGCTTCAAGATCTGGTGCTTTATCCTGTTCAGGGGCAACGTCCTCCTCGGCCGCTTTATCCAGGCGGGCTTTCTTGCTCGGTTTAGGTTTAGCCCTGAAATTGAAACAAAGAGTTAAGGAACAGCATAAGTTATAACACAGTATACCAGAACCATATGTTCAGCCTAGCTTACCCAAGAACCGTTTTCAGTGGTGGCAGCTGAGTGCCCGATGATTCACCAGAAGAGGAATGAGAAGTAACCTGATAATCGGAGTCGGACGGATTAAGAGGGTGACGGATGAAACCCGCTTTAGGATAAAAATTAATAAAAAGGTCAGAGACCTCTGAGCGGCGTTCTCGAACCGGACTGTTTGGTAAACCGGCGGAGGTAACTACCTGGCCGCTGTGCCGGGTTGTGCGGCGAGCTTCATGTTGCTGAGTCTTCATAAGAAATTTGGGATCCAAGTAAGCAAGAGGATGAGAAAATTTAACTTTCCGGTTTGCCTGGCGAAGTTTTGGCAAAGGCAAAGGATCTAAATCGGAAGAGAGAATAGTTACCTCAGCAACATCAGCATTACTAGATTCAGCGTCATCCTGACAAGTATCATCATCAATAAGGCGTGTAAAAAGTAAGCCTAGTGAATCGAGTTCTACCTCAAGGTCAGAGTTACCCACATCATCATCAACAGCCGGATCAGATGAAGCGGTGGTCTTCCTTTTTTGAGCCGATTTCTTGACAACCTTAGTCTTTGGCCGGGTTGATCTTTCCATTTTCTCTGGTTTTTCTTGTGGAAGCTTCTTGCTCCAGAACGGATTATCACCCTGATTAGGAAGCAGTTGATGTTATACAGAAATAGCAATAACAGGTTCAGTAAAAAACGACAAGCAATATCTTACAGCTGGCGGTTTGTTGGTAGTACAGAAGGGGAGCAGGCCGGTTTGAGCGCAGAGGTGTTCCGGTTTGTTCAACATTTTCTTCACAGCTTCTATGACTTCGTCATCTGAGAGCTGGATATTAGTGTGTCGAAGTGGGTCATCGACGCTGTCGGTATACTTGCACATTAAACCGGAGCGCCGGCTCAGAGGCAGTATGCTCCAGGATATCCAACAGCGTGCAAGATCTATTCCTGTCAAACCGTTGGCCATGAAGGCTCGGAGCTTGGACAGTTGCGGAGCATATTTACTTCTCTCCTTGGCACTTAACCTTTGCGGGAAGGGGTGTGTGTTGCTGAGCCGCTCCAAACGAAAGCCAGGCAAAGGATTTTCATCATCAGGGGAGGTATCTTTGCAGTAGAACCATGTTGAATTCCACTCCTTGGGGTGACTGTGTAGTCTGGCGTGGGGATAAGTGATCTCTTTCCTTTTCTGAATTGCCATACCGCCCAGTTCGGTATTGGGGCCATCAGTGAATTCTGTGCGGCGGTTTAAGTGGAAACAGTCTCTAAACAATTCGACTGAGGGCTCCTCTTGAAGGTATACCTCACAGAGCACTTGGAAGTGACATAGGTTGGTAACAGAATTGGGGCCAGTATCTTGCGGGCGGAGCTGAAAATTGGCTAACACGTCCCGGTAAAATTTAGAACCGGGCGGCTTGAAGCCCCAGGCTAAATGATCTGCAAAGATCACAACCTCTCCCTCTTGAGGTGTGGGAGGACATTCATTACCAGGGACCCTCCAGTGGATAGTATCTTTGCTATCTAAAGCGCCGATCAAGACTAAATTATCCAGCTGAGTTTCTGTGACGCGAGAAGGAACCCAGTTGCATTCATACACTTGTTTGGCCATGGTGAGATCTACAAAAAATAAGAGATTCCGGTTCAAGAATGTGTTGGATAAAAGAGTGCGCTGGTATGAACAATGTTAAGCCAGAGGCAGTACATTTAAACCGGATTTCTATGAGGTGGCATAATATGACAGAAGAATTCTGGCGGTTCAACAAGGGGACTAATGGTATATACCGGTTTACTAACTTTTTCTACGTTAAGTTAAACCGCCTGATCTAAACATTGAAGGCAATTGAGGTTGTGTAAGTGCACAGAAACAGGTTTCGCATAATCTCTCTGTAAAAATGGATCTACAGCCAGTTCAGAAAAGAAGGAAAAAATGTCTACAAGCTTGAAACAGAACAGTATGGGTTCAAGAAACAGGAAGATTGATGAGATCTATGGACTTGAGCATGAAACTACAGGCTGATGCTAAAAAGCTACTGCTAATCAGAGCAGGGTTTCACAGATCTATCCAGGAGTCCGGGTACGAACATGAACAAGTGATGAACACGGCAAGAACACGAAACCCTAGAACAAATCTATGTTAAGAAGAACAGAAGGCTTACCAGAATCGTGGAAGGCGCGGAAAGTTACTGCAATGCTCTGGTGCGTTCAGGTTGATGCAGCGGCCCAAGACGGTGCAGAGGTCAACGGCGACGGCGGAGCTCCGAGGCTGGCGACGCGAGGAAGACGAAGAGAAAGGGGACGAGGGGGAGAAAGGAAATGACACTTCAGTCCTATTTATAAGGCAAAAGACGTGCGTCAGGCGCGCGAATCCAGGAGCCACAAATTTCGGAAGCGGAGCGGTTTGCTTTGGTTATCGCAGATCTATTAATAAAATAAGGTGTCATAAATGTTAACCTCATGATGACGTCATACCGGTTTACAACAACCAGAGATGATGACGACACGGCGGTTCACCAATTACCAGAAGATGTTGAAGACAAAGATTTTTGTGAAGGATTGACATGAACCAGTTCAAATCAATCTGGGGCCTAATGTTGGGGATATTGCCACTGGGCGTGAACCGGCCTACCTGGGCCGGGTTAACTTCATTAGTAGTATAAAGGTGATTAAGCAGATGAAGGCCCAAGGCCTGTAGTCGGTTTAGAACCTGTAGCCGTAAACCGGCTTGATATGTAAACTTGTATTGTAGGTTAGGAATAGAGAGAGACCCATCGGGATACGAATATGAACTGGTATGGGACTCTATGGACCGACGGGCGTCACCCGTGTATATAAGGGGACGACCCGGTGGCGGTTCAAGGACAGACAACAACAACTCGAGGCCTAGGCGAAGCTTGTTTGCTCCCTAGTCATCGAGACCACATCAATTCCATCACAACTAGACGTAGGCTTTTACCTTCATCGAAGGGGCCGAACTAGTATAAACCCTTGTGTCTTCGTCTCCGCTTTAACCCCTTCAAGTTAACCCATAGCGATGGTTCCATGACTAAGTCCTTTCACAAGGACATCTGTCGTGACAAATCCACGATAGTTGGGGAACGTAGTAATTTCAAAAAAATTCCTACGCACACGCAAGATCATGGTGATGCATAGCAATGAGAGGGGAGAGTATTGTCCATGTACCCTCGTAGATCGTAAGCGGAAGTGTTATGACAATGCAGTTGATGTAGTCGTATGTCTTCACGATCCGACCGATCCAAGTACCGAACGTACGGCACCTCCGAGTTCAGCACATGTTCAGCTCGATGACGATCCCGGGTCTCCGATCCAGCAAAGTGTCAGGGATGAGTTCCGTCAGCACGACGGCATGGTGACGATGATGATGTTCTACCGGTGCAGGGCTTCGACTAAACTCTGCGACGATATGACCGAGGTGGAATATGGTGGAGGGGGCACCGCACACGGCTAAGGAACAATCTTGAAGATCAACTTGTGTGTTCTAGGGTGCCCCCCTGCCCCCATATATAAAGGAGGGAGGGGGAGGTGCGGCCGGCCCCCTAGGGGTGCGCCTGGAGGAGTCCTACTCCCACCGGGAGTAGGACTCCCCCTTCTTGCCTTGGTGGAGAAGGAAAGGGGGGAGGGGAAAGAGGAAAGGGGGGCGCCGCCCCCCCCCCCTTCCTTGTCCTATTCGGACTAGGGGGGAGGGGGCGCGCGGCCTGCCCTGGCCGGCCCTCCTCTTCTCCCTCATGGCCCACTAAGGCCCATTAATGCCCGGGAGGGTTCCGGTAACCCCCCGGTGTTCCGGTAAAATCCCGATTTCACCCGGAACCATTCCGGTATCCAAATATAGGCTTCCAATATATCAATCTTTATGTCTCTACTATTTCGAGACTCCTCGTCATGTCCGTGATCACATCCGGGACTCCGAACAATCTTCGGTACATCAAAACTTATAAACTCATAATAAAACTGTCATTGTAACGTTAAGCGTGCGGACCCTACGGGTTCGAGAACTATGTAGACATGACCTAGAACTATTCTCGGTCAATAACCAATAGCGGAACCTGGATGCTCATATTGGCTCCTACATATTCTACGAAGATCTTTATCGGTCAAACTGCATAACAACATACGTTGTTCCCTTTGTCATCAGTATGTTACTTGCCCGAGATTCGATCGTCGGTATCCAATACCTAGTTCAATCTCGTTACCGGCAAGTCTCTTTACTCGTTACGTAATGCATCATTCCGTAACTAACTCATTTAGTTACATTGCTTGCAAGGCTTATAGTGATGTGCATTACCGAGAGGGCCCAGAGATACCTCTCCGACAATCGGAGTGACAAAACCTAATCTCGAAATACGCCAACCCAACATGTACCTTTGGAGACACCTGTAGTGCTCCTTTATAATCACCCAGTTACGTTGTGACGTTTGGTAGCACCCAAAGTGTTCCTCCGGTAAACGGGAGTTGCATAATCTCATAGTTACAGGAACATGTATAAGTCATGAAGAAAGCAATAGCAACATACTAAACGATCAAGTGCTAGGCTAACGGAATGGGTCATGTCAATCACATCATTCTCCTAATGATGTGATCCCATTAATCAAATGACAACACATGTCTATGGTTAGGAAACATAACCATCTTTGATTAATGAGCTAGTCCAGTAGAGGCATACTAGTGACTATATGTTTGTCTATGTATTCACACATGTATCATGTTTCTGGTTAATACAATTCTAGCATGAATAATAAACATTTATCATGATATGAGGAAATAAATAATAACTTTATTATTGCCTCTAGGGCATATTTCCTTCACTCGGGGGCCGCCGCCCAGTTGGCGCCGCGCGGCTCGGTGATGTAGAACCACCCCGATTGCCATCCTTTTACGGTCTCCGCAAAGGAGCCATCGAGCCATGTGACGTTGGGCATTCTGCCCACCATGGCCCCTCCGCACTCCGCCTATTGGCCTCTTACCACCTTCGGCTTCACGCAGAAAGTTTGCAGCCATAGGCCAAGGTGAGACCGGATGCGGAGGAAGGCCTCGCACACGACGATGAACGCCGAGATGTTGAGGACGAAATTCGGGGCTAGATCGTGGAAATCTAGCCCGTAGTAGAACATAAGCCCGCGGACGAAGGGATGGAGTGGAAATCCCAGTCCACGGACTGGGTGGGCGATGAATACAACCCTCTCGTGGGGTCCCGGGGTCGGAATGACCTGCCCGGCGTCTGGTAGACGGTGCGCTATGTCCGTGGCCAAGTATCCGGCCGCCCGAAGATTGGTGATGTGCTTCTCCTTGACGGTGGAAGCCACCCACTTGCCTCCTGCTCCGGACATGTTTAGTTGTGCGGGGAAGACTTGGGCTTCGGCGCTGGAGCTCGAGGGGCCGAGAATGGGCAAAGGAGGAAGAAGGCGTGGGTAAAAATGGGGGAACCTTATCCCTTTATAGAGGCGCCTGAAGCGGTGCGCCTCCCCACTAGCCCCTTGAGAATCGCTTGTTTCCCGAGCGCCACGATTAATGGCATGGTGAGATTACCCATACCCATATTGATGAAGAATCCCGTAATAAAGGGGACATGGTCTCTGCTTTGACAAGACGTGTCACAGAAACCACCTCGTGATATGCGTTGTAGCTGGTTATGTGGAATCAGCTCGAATAATGGATCCGATCATAATAACGTGTCACGTCATTAGAAAAACTTATCAGCAGATTGCATTTATGAAATATCATTCTCTCTATGGTGGTATGCGAAGATCATTTCCCAGATCCGGACACGCTTTGAGTGTTCGGTAATTACTTTGGAGTATTCGGAGGAGGAACCCGCCTTGCAATGCCGAACACAATACTGCGTGCCAGACTCATCATCATTGAAGCCTAGTTCAGGGGCTACTGAGGGAGTCCTGGATTAGGGGGTATCCGGATAGCCGGACTGTGTACAACGTTTGGACTATTGAAGCGTGAAGATACAAGATTCAAGACTTTGGCCCGTATCCGGATGGGACTTTCCTTGGCGTGGAAGGCAAGCTTGGCGATCCGGATATTATATTTCCTTCCTTGTAACCGACTCCATGTAAACCCTAGCCCTCTCCGGTGTCTATATAAACCGGAGAGGTTGGTCCTTAGAAGGCCGATCACAATTACATTCATACCATCATAGGCTAGCTCCTAGGGTTTAGCCTCTACGATCTCGTGGTAGATCTACTCTTGTACTACCCATATCATCAATATTAATCAAGCAGGAAGTAGGGTTTTACCTCCACCAAGAGGGCCCGAACCTGGGTAAACATCTGTGTCCCTTACTTCTTGTTACCATCAGCCTTGACGCACAGATCGGGACCCCCTACCCGAGATCCGCCGGTGTTGACACCGACAGTGGCTTTGCCAAAATACGATTTCAACTACATGATCATGCAATGGCAATATGACAAAAGTAAAGTATGGCATGATGATGATGAACGGAACGGTAGAAAGTTGCATGGCAATATATCTCGGAATGGCTATGGAAATGCCATAATAGGTAGGTATGGTGGCTGTTTTGAGGAAGATATAAGGAGGTTTATGTGTGATAGAGTGTATCGTATCATGGGATTTGGATGCACCGGTGAAGTTTGCACCAACTCTCAAGGTGAGAAAGGGCAATGCACGGTACCGAAGAGGCTAGCAATGGTGGAAAGGTAAAAGTGCGTATAATCCATGGACTCAACATTAGTCAAAAGAACTCATATACTTATTGCAAAAATTTAGAAGTCATCAAAAATCAAGTACTACACGCATGCTCCTAGGGGGATAGATTGGTAGGAAAAGACCATCGCTCGTCCCCGACCGCCACTCATAAGGATGCACAAGCTAGGTACACTTCATGTTTCAAATTTGTTACACAACTTTAACCATACGTGCATGCTACGGGACTTGCTAACTTCAACACAAGCATTTTTTAAATTCATAATCACCCAACTAGCATGACTTTAATATCACTACCTCCATATCTCAAAACAATTATCAAGTATCAAATTGATCATAGCATCCAATTCACTTTCTATGATAGTTTTTATTATACCCAACTTGGATGACTACCATTCTAGGACCAATTTTATAACCATAGCAAATACCATGCTATTCTAAAATACTCTCAAAATAATATAAGTGAAGCATGAGAGACTAATAATTTCTTCAAAAATAAGTCACCACCGTGCTCTAAAAGATATAAGTGAAGCACTAGAGCAAAAACTATCAAGCTCAAAAGATATAAGTGAAGCACATAGAGTATTCTAGCAAATTCTAATCAAATAGGCTTCTCTCAAAAGGTGTGTACAGCAAGTATGATTGTGGTAAACTAAAAAGCAAAGACTAATATAATACACTACGCTCCAAGCAAAACAGATATCATGTGGCGAATAAAAATATAGCTCCAAGTAAAGTTACCAATGAACGAAGATGAAAGAGGGGATGCCTTCCCGGGGCATCCCCAAGCTTAGGCTTTTAGATTTTCTTGAATATATTGGGGTGCCTTGGGCATCCCTAAGCTTAGTATCTTGCCACCCTTTATTCCATATTCCATAAAAGCTTTACCCAAAACTTGAAAACTTCACAACACAAAACTCAACAGGAAATCTTATAAGCTCCGTTAGTGAAAGAAAACAAAACCACCACATAAGGTACTGCAATGAACTCATTATTTATTTATTTTGGTGTTAAACCTACTGTATTCCAACTTCTCTATGGTTTATAAACTATTTTACTAGCCATAGATGCATCAAAATAAGCAAACAACACACGAAAAACAGAATCTGTCAAAAACAGAACAGTCTGTAGGAATCTGTAACTAACGCAAACTTCTGGAACTCTAAAACTCCTACCAAATTAGGAAGTCCTGGAAGATTTGTTTATTGATCATAATAAAAAATAATCAATGCAAAATCACGTTCCTGTGATTTAACAAAATTATATCCGTGCATGCAAAGTTTCTGTTTTTCAGCAGAATCAAATCAACTATCACCATAGGTTATCCTATAGGTTCTACTTGGCACAAACACTAATTAAAAGATAAAGACACATCTAAAAAGAAGGTAGATGCAAGATTTATTACTAAGCAGGATCAAAAACAAAAAACATAAAGAAAATTGGGTTGCCTCCCAACTAGCGCTATCGTTTAACGCCCCTAGCTAGGCACAAAAGCAAAGAAAGATCTAACGAGTGCCATCTTTGGCACTTGGAGAGGAGGATCTCCTTTCTATGGCATTCATTCTTCTATTTAAGGTAAGCACATGGCCATTAATGGAAGAAGTAAGATTAAGCACGTTACGGAAGTTTGCCTCTAAACTAGACTTCATCTCTTTAATAATTTCATTTTGATAAAAACACAAGAGAGTAGTTGATTCAACCTTATCATTCATAGGGTGCCCAAATATGGTTTTCATTTTTTCATAAGTGTCTATAGCATCCCCTTCAAGAAAACCTCCTTCAAAAATAGAATCTAAAACTTTTTTAAAAGAAGCGGGCAAGCCAACATAGAAACTTTTTAAGTAATCTTCAATTTGATATTGTGGCACATAGCTAGCCCGAATCCTTAATAACCTGTCCCAAGCATCCTTTAAAGACTCATCAAGTAAATAGCTAAAAATTCCAGAGTCATCCGCATCAAAATTATTCAAGCTCTCATTGGAGACCCCGGTGGGTCTTTCTATAGCATCATTATTCATGAGCTTAGAGAGGATAGAGGGGTTATCCAAGGTACTAGAACCTAGGAAAGGGCCTTTAGTTCTTTTTGATTCGGCCATCGCAACAAGTAATCCAACACACAAGCAAACAGAAAAAGGCAAGCGAAAAGAGAGGAGATTGGGAAAGAGAGGGCAAATAAAACGGCAAGGGTGAAGTGGGGGAGAGGAAAACAAGAGGCAAATGACAAATAATGTAAATGCAAGGGAGATGGGTTTGTGATGGGTACTTGGTATGTCTTGACTTGAGCGAAGACCTCCCCGGCAACGGCGCCAGAAATCCTTCTTGCTACGTCTTGAGCTTGCGTTGGTTTTCCTCGAAGAGGAGAGGGTGATGCAGCAATAGTAGCGTAAGTATTTCCCTCAGTTTTTGAGAACCAAGGTATTGATGACCCACAAGTATAGGGGATCTATCGTAGTTCTTTTGATAAGTAAGAGTGTCGAACCCAACGAGGAGCAGTAGGAAATGATAAGCGGTTTTCAGTAAGGTTTTCTCTGCAAGCACTGAAATAGTAGGTGATAGATAGTTTTGTGATAAGATAAATAGTAACAAGCAAAAAGTAAATAAAGTAAATAAAGTGCAGCAAGGTGGCCCAATCCTTTATATAGCAAAGGATAAGCCTGGACCAATTCTAATAATGAAGAAGGAGCTCCCGAGGACACATTGGGAATTATCGTCAAGCTAGTTTTCATCACGTTCATAAGATTCGCGTTCGGTACTTTGATAATTTGATATGTGGGTGGACCGGCACTTGGGTACTGCCCTAACATGGAAAAGTATCCCACTTATGATTAACCCCTATTGCAAGCATCCGCAACTACAAAAAGGAGTATTAAGATAAACCTAACCACAGCATTAAACATATGGGTCCATATCAACCCCTAACGAAGCAACGCATAAACTAGGGTTTAAGCTTCTGTCACTCTAGCAACCCATCATCTACTTATTACTTCCCTATGCCTTCCTCTATGCCCAAATAATGGTGAAGTGTCATGTAGTCGACATTCACATAACACCACTAGAGGAAAGACAACATACATCTCATCAAAATATCGAACGAATACCAAATTCACATGACTACTAATAGCAAGACTTCACCCATGTCCTCAGGAACAAACGTAACTACTCACAAAGCATATGCATGTTCATAATCAGAGGGGTAATAATATGCATAAAGGATCTGAACATATGATCTTCCACCAAGTGAACCAAATAGCATAAACTAGAAGGAGTGATCAACACTACTAGCAACCCACAGGTACCAATTTGTGGTTTTGATACAAGATTGGATACAAGAGATGAACTAGGGTTTTGAGAGGAGATGGTGCTGGTGAAGATGTTGATAGAGATTGACCCCCTCCCAATGAGAGGATCGTTGGTGATGATGTTGGTGATGATTTCCCCCTCCCGGAGGGAAGTGTCCCCGGCAGAACAGCTCCGGCAAAGCCCTAGATTGATTCCGCCTCGTGGCGGCGGAGTTTCGTCCCTTAAGCTTGTCCATGATTTTTTTCCAGAGGGAAAGTGATGATATAGCAGAAGATGGACGCCGGAGGCCCACCAAGGGGCCCAGGAGATAGGGGCGCGCCTTAGGGGGGCGCCCCCTGTCTCCTGGACAGGGTGTGGGCCCCCTGGCCTATTTCTTTTGCCTAAAAATTCTTATTAAATCCAAAAAGTTGTTTCGTGGAGTCTCAGGTCTTTTGGAGTTGTGTAGAATAGGTTTCCAATGTTTGCTCCTTTTCCAGCCAGAATTCCAGCTGCCGGCATTCTCCCTCTTCATGGTAAACCTTGTAAAATAAGAGAGAATAGCCGTAAGTATTGAGATATAATGTGTAATAACAGCCCATAATGCAATAAATATTGATATAAAAGCATGATGCAAAATGGACGTATCAACTCCCCCAAGCTTAGACCTCGCTTGTCCTCAAGCGGAAGCCGAAATCGAAAAATATGTCCACATGTTTAGAGATAGAGGTGTCGATAAAAATAAAATACGGACATGAGGGCATCATGATCATTCTAATAACAGCAACATATATGGATTTTTTTCATATGATTTCCTATGTTCAAGTAATAAGCAATTCACAATGTCAAGTATGGTTCAAAAACTTCATTGGGAACTAACAAACTATAATCTCAGTCATTGAAGCAATTGCAATTTATCGTAACATCAGAAAGAGTCAATAATAGAGCTTTTCAGCAAGCTCACATACTCAACTATCTCGTAGTCCCCTATAATTGATAACACTCACGCAATACTTGTGGTTATAGAGTTTCAGCCGGATACTGAGAAAGATAGGGGCTTATTGTGTTGCCTCCCAACATATTCACCTTTAGGTGATGTCAACAATAATAGCCTATGCCAACTTACATCCAATTGGATATATGTATCATGATCTTTCTAACACGAGGAGCTTGCCAAAGGATAAAAATAAAAAGGGAGATATGAAGATCACCTTGACTCAAGCATTAAAGTAAAACATAAAGTAAAAGATAGGCCCTTCGTAGAGGGAAGCAGAGTTTGTCATGTGCGTTTAGGGTTGATGCATGAAATCTTAATGCAAAAGAACGTCACTTTATATTTCCCCTTTTATGTGGACCTTTATTATGTAGTCCGTCACTTTTATTACTTCCACAACAAGTTCGTACAAAGTTTATTTTCTCTGCACTAATAAGTCATACATATTTAGAGAGCAATTTTTATTGCTTGCACCGATGACAACTTACTTGAAGGATCTTACTCAATCCATAGGTAGGTATGGTGGACTCTCATGGAAAAACTAGGTTTAAGGATATTTGGAAGCACAAGTAGTATCTCTACTTGGTGCAAGAAATTTGGCTAGCATGAGGGGGAAAGGCAAGCTCAACATGTTTGGAAGGTCAATGACAGTATACTTTAACTGAGATGTCAGAAAACATAAACCATTACGTTGTCTTCCTTGTCCAACGTCAACTCTTTTAGCATGTCATACTTAATGAGTGCTTCACAATCATAAAAGATGTCCAAGATAATATATTTATATGTGAACCCCTCTTTCCTTATTACTTCCTATTAATTGCAATGATGACCAAGGCTATGTTCATCAACTCTCAACAATTTTCATGCCTCATACTTTCTATGTGTGAAGTTATCACTATCCATAAGATCAATATGAACTCTTTTGTTCTTTATACTTTCTCAAGATCGTAGCAACATAGCAAAGCCCTTGACTCAACACTAATCTTTATTATAGATAGCACACAGACTCGATTACATAAAGATATCACAATGAAAAACTCAAAACTACTTGATATCAAAACTTCAACTACTAATAGATCAAGATACTACTAAAAGGATCGAACTAAATAAAGCGGTAAAAATAGGAGTGTGATGGTGATACGATACCGGGGCACCTCCCCCAAGCTTGGCAGTTGCCAAGGGGAGTGCCCATACCCATGTGATTATTTCTTCAGAGGTGATGGAGTAGGAGTTGTTGCATTTTTCTTCTCTAGCTTGCGTCTGAGGCTAAAATTTTCCTCCCTCGGATCCTCATTCTCGAGCTCAAGTTTCATTATCTTTTTGCATAGTGTTGCCTTGCCGTCCTGCAAAAAACGTGGTGGGATAGATTGGACCTTAGGGAGGCTTGACTTCTTGAACTCCACATGCATATCACCAGGTTGAGGCAGTGGATCGTCCTCTTCATCAGAGCTTGTCTCCTCCTTCCTCCTTGGATCATAGTCTTCTTCTTCCTCTGTGGTCCAGCCATAATGTTCCACATCCCCATATATTTTTGGGTTTGCAATATAATCAGCCATGTAGCTCTCTCTCTCCGAATCTTGGGACGACATCTTGTTCCAAATATGCAACAGGAACAGCTCAAAACGAAAACAGAGGATATTTGCGCGATACGGTGGTCAAAACCTTCGGGAGTATATATAATGAATTTTTACCGACCAAAATACGTAACCTACAAGAAAACGGAGTCCGGGAGGCACACGAGGTGCCCACGAGATAGGGGAGCACGCCCTACAGGGGGGCGCCCTCCTCTCTCGTGGGAGCCTCGTGTCCCTTTCGGACTACTTCTTTCTTCCTAAAATCCTTAAATAATCCAAAACTGATAAAATTGCCATAAGAGTTGTTTTGGAGTCGGTTTACTTACCGTACCACGTACCTATGCCTTTTTGGAGTCTGGAACATTCTGGAAAGTGTCTCTTATGTATTCCTCAGGGGTTATGGTTTCAATAATATTAGTTTCAACATTGATAGGATTACCTGAAATATAATGTTTAATTCTTTGACCATTTACCGCCCTCGGATTTGTGCCTTCTAAGTTGTTGGTTTTTATAGCATCAGAACGATAGACCTCCTCCATAATGTAGGGACCTTCCCATTTTGAGAGAAGTTTTCCTGCAAAGAATCTTAAACGAGAGTTGAACAATAACACATAATCTCCTACGTTAAACTCGCGCTTATGTATCCTCTTATCATGCCAGCGTTTGACTTTTTCTTTGAAAAGCTTGGCATTCTCATATGCTTGGGTTCTCCATTCATCAAGTGAGCTAATATCAAACAACCTCTTCTCACCGGCAAGTTTGAAGTCATAATTGAGCTCTTTAATAGCCCAATATACTTTATGTTCAAGTTCAAGAGGTAAATGACATGCTTTTCCATAAACCATCTTATATGGAGACATACCCATAGGATTTTTGTATGTAGTTCTTGAAAGTGCTAGTATCGACTAGAGGGGGGTGAATAGGCGATTTTTATGGAAGTCTTCAAAACTTGGAAGTTTCGAAGACAAACAATTGAAATGCCCTAATTGATATGCAGCGGAAGATAAACTACTGTAAGCAAACCATAGTCAAGTATGCAATGATGTGAAAGCACAGGACTAATAGCAGCAAGTAGTAAGGATCAGGATGGAAGATAGTATGAAGCCAATCAATGACATTAGTCAAGCAATGAAGTCAAACAGGTATGACAGATAGGCAATGACTTCATGAAGACAAACTTAAGTAAAGGATGGAAAGGGATAGAACCAGTCGCTTGTTGAAGACACAGGATTTGTTGGACCAGTTCCAGTTGCTGTGACAACTGTACGTCTGGTTAGGGAGGCTGAGAATTAACTCAGAAGACCGTGTCTTCACCTTATTCCCCTTGAGCTAAGGACACCCAGTCCTCGCCCAATCACTCCAGTAAGTCTTCAAGGTAGACTTCCAAACCTTCACAGACTTCGTTCACCGGCAATCCACAATGACTCTGGGATGCTCAGAACGCGACGCCTAACCGGCTGGAGGATTCACAGTCCTCAAGTGTAATAAGTCTTCAGGTCACATAGACAGAAAGACTTCAGTGATGCCTAACACTCTTTGGCTCTCTCGCAAGGATTTCTCTCTCTCAAAGACTTCGAGGTGGGTTGCTCTCAAACGACAAAAGCCGTGCACTAACTCTGAGCAGCCACCAATTTATGGTGTAGGGGTGGGCTATTTATAGCCACTAGGCAACCCGACCTGATATGTCCGAAATGACCCTGGGTCACAAAGGAACTGACACGTGTTCCAACGGTCAGATTTCAAACACACACGGCAACTTTACTTGGGCTACAAGCAAAGCTGACTCATCCAACTCTGGATAAGATTCGCTCTCATTATCTTCGCTCGAAGACATAGGATTTGGGTTGAGCATCACTTCAGTCACTCTGACTTAGTTCACTTGGACCCCACTTAACAGTACGGTGGTTCCTATGACTCAACAAAGAAGAAAAGGAAACAACGAAATCACATAGTCTTCGCGCTCCATAGTCTTCACTCAATGTCTTCTCATGTCATAGTCTTCAATATGAATATCTTCTCATACCACCATTGTCTTCAATGTCTTCATACATTTTTAGGGGTCATCTCCGGTACGTAAACCGAATCAATGAGGGACACTACCTGCGTTATCCTGCAATTCTCACAAACGCATTAGTCCCTCAACCAACTTTGTCGTCAATACTCCAAAACCAACTAGGGGTGGCACTAGATGCACTTACAATCTCCCCCTTTTTGGTGATTGATGACAAACTGGTTGAAGTTTTCAACGGGGATAAAGTATGTGAAATTGTAAGGATAGGGAATTGTCTTCATAAGTAGCAAGGGCTCCCCCTGAAGATGTGCATATAAGTAATTTGCTTTTGGAATGCAAATGCACATGGCAGGTTGTACTTGTGGAGATCCTCTTCAACTTATGAAGATAATTCATCATGCATGAAATGATATAGCAAATAGAATGACATGCATAATGAAAAATGGACGTCTACAGAATGATCTAAGTGCGGAAGTTATCATCGCACATGCGGAATTTATCATCGCATCACAGTAAAGCAAATAAGTAGCAGACGACCATCAAGTTTAAGTGTTACAACTCAAAGAACCAAATGTTTCAAAAGCAAGAGTTGTAAGCACGAGGTAAAATATAATGCAACCGCCCATATGAACCCACTTGAAGACTATCAAGTCATACGCTTCTCCCCCTTTTGTCAGTAATGACCAAAAAGGTTTGAAGACATAGAGCATCTACTCGTCCTCATGAGTAGGTGAAGCAGCAGGGTTGTCGTTGTTGGTTGGCGGTGCAGACGTACTTGGTGCAGTGTCGATGCATGCAGAGGTAGGAGGCGGTGAAGTAGCATCATCTTCATCATCTATCACTCTGGCATTCACAGTTGCCGCAGAGGAGGAATAGTCAGAGTCTTCAAGAGATGGAGTTCGACGTAGGACTGTAGTCCGTGGAGGAGTGGAGTCAAACTTGAATCTTTCATTGAAGCCATCGTCTTGAAGATCTGCTTCAGCACTGAGCAGGGTCAAACTCTTCCATGAGCGCCGGCAAGTCTCATGAGCAAGGTTTCGAATGCGATTGATATCCACCAAGAGGCTTTGCATCTGTCTCTTGAGCCAATAGTGGTGCTTATCTTGTTTATGATGAAGTGCCACAAGAAGTTCTCGGTCATTGAGAACACGAGAGCGCTTCCGAGGCCTTTGGGCAATTGTGCTTTCAGTGGCTTCAGTAGGTGCACGATGAGGCAGACGAGTATTTCCAGCCATTGGATAGATTCGTGTTGCTGCTTGGACGCCTTCAATGGGTTGAGTGAAGCTTTGGTGCTCGACATTCTGAAGACAAAGAGGCTTCTTGGCAGGGTCAGAGTATATGGCTTCAACTAACATATCAACCTCTGGTAAAAAGATCAGATGATTGCGAGCAGAGGGTTGATAGTTGACTGATGAGTGTCGCTTGATTAGGTGCATGACCCATGGAGCATAGAACTTCAGACCAAAAAGATCAGATCCAGATGCAGCAAGTTTCCTGATGAAGAATTCTTGAGTATTGAAGGTGATGCCATTGAGAATGTAAAAGACCAAAGTCTTCATAGCTCCTTCAAGCTTGGCCGCTGATGAATGTCCTTTGATAGGCCATAGAGTTCGCTTGATAATATGATATATTGTGCGCGGCAGATACTCAAGGTCTTCAACAAAGAACTCTGTTGGATATTCAGCGTCATATGGCAAAGGCTTCATCATGCTCAACATCTGGCTCATGTTGGGTTCTAGCTTATGGAAGATGCTCTCCAATGCATTGCGGTGTAGTTGACAATCAGGTTCATATAGCTCTCCGGGAGTGGCTAGCCCTGTAAGCTCGATGATGTCAAGAGCTTTGGCTTCATGATGAACATTTCCAGTCATCCACTCGAGAACCCATGTCTTGATGTCTCTGTTGTAGCCGTGAATGTGGAGGGTAGCATAGAATTGAAGCAACAATTCTTCATTCCAGTGTTCTTTGTCAGTCACAAAGCTGAGCAGACTAGCATCACGAAAGCAATCAAGTGCCTCTTCTAAGCACGGCAACCCAGCAATGGCTTCAGTGTCGAGGCGCATATGAGGGAAAATGTGCCCTTGATCATACAGAACGCAGGAGTAATAGCTTCGCTGTTGATAGCTCCAGAAATGATCTGATGATATCCTTGGCTTTGAGTAGGGGTTCTTGGCGCTGTCAAAGAAGGTATTGTGGCTTTTGAAGCCATTAGCATTGAAGGACCCTGGAGAGTTTGCAGTGCTTGGAAACCTTGGCAGTCTTGGCTTTGGTTAGTTGACCATGACTGTATGCTTGCTCGATTGTATGGGGCCTTGGTGGCGGAACAGGAGCAGTGGCAACAGCTGAGGCTTCAGGCTGCACAACAGGTGCTTCAAGAACAGTGGCCTCATTAGCTTCAGGCACACTGGTGGGTGCAAGCTCCACATTAGCTTCAGCCATGACAACGTCATTGGCTTCATTGGCGTTGGTGGTGGCAGCTTCAACATTTTCAACCACCACTTGATGAACAGGAGGGTCGGGCACTGGCTCGTTCACATCAGGAATAGCTTCTTCAATAACTGGGGGAGTTGGGACACGTACGTCTTCTTGATTCTCATCGGCTGATGCAGCCAGAATGTCTTCAGCAGCTTGGGCTTCAGACACGGAGACATTCACAGTTGGAGTGGGTTCAGGAAATACTTGGCGTGCAATAGGTTGGCGTTGCACTTCTCCTTCTGGAACGCTCGACAGAGGGACTTGAGGCCTTTGTCCTTTGCAAAGCCTGTGAAATGCTGGCAACGCCTTTGGAGATGGAGTTGGCTGGGCCTCAAAGTCTTCATCGTCTTCTTGCACGGAAGGTGTAGCTTGTTGTTGTTGTTGGGGAGTACTGGGGGAGTCTTGTTGCTGTGGGTGATCAGCCCACGATGCATCCTGAGCAGTTGGCGTCAGAGGACGGCCAATGCTGATGAGTTCGATGTTCGTAAGAACAGGCGATGATACCACATTGTGTTCAATCTGAGGAAGAACTTCATCATCTTCAACATTGTCATCTTGACCAATGTCTTCAGCAGCGGTGGGTTCAGCTGCTGGAATATCTTCAGCTTCATGAGCCTCTGTGGAAGCAGGCTCATGAACTATCATCCTTCTTTCTTGATGTTCTGACGCAGGGCGAACCACTGAAATGGGTTCAACAACTAAGGGCTCTGTGGGAGCAGCCCTAGTCTTCTTGGTATTGCGCTTCTTCTTGGAGGGAGCAGCATCAGAGGCTTCAGGATTCTTCCTCTTTCTGGCTTCAGCCTCGGCAGCCCTCGTCTTCTTCTGTTCTAAAGCGGTTGACAGGACTTTTGGCTTCGAGCCAGTCATGTTGCTTGGGAAGATAATGCGAGGGGCTTCTTGGCTTGAAGGTGCAGGCTGGTCAGCAGAAAGCTTCTTCTTTTTCTTTGCAGCCATCCTGGGGTCAATGCCAGGACAGCCAAGTCACTTGCGCTTCTCAGCCTCATTGTAGGCAAGCACACACTTGTCAGCCAAACTCTTCATGCTCTCACGAGAGCCCTGAGCTTCTTGGCGCTTCTTGAGAAAGGCTTCTTTAAGCTCATGCAGCATGACCTTGAAGTTTCTGACGTCTTGAACACTGAGCTTCGCCACATGCTTCTTGAACTGAGCCTTCTCATAATCAATTTTGTTCTTCAGCTCAACAATACGCTGAGCGAGAGCTAGCTCAGAAGCAATGGCGCCATTGAAGGAGACGCTGAGGCCAATGGGAAGCTGCAGATCTTCAAAGCTAAGATTTGGGGTGTCGAACCACTCATCAATGAAGTTATGGATGATTGCCACATCAAAGAGAGGCAGATTGTTGAATATTTCTGCTTCTTCCTTGCTTTTGATCAGTTGCTCAAGGGCATCATCTGCAAGATCTTCGTCGCTGGACAGATCAATGGGTTCTTCATGCAGAATGGCAGCAGGAGTCAAGGTTTGATCAGTATGCCTGACAATTTGCTTTTTCTTCTCCGTCTGCTTGGAGATACAAGATTGATCTTCAGATTGCACACTGTCTTCAGGAGGTGCAGTGGCCAGTGGCTTCGCACGAGAAGCTTTTGGAGGTGCAGCTGATCTTGAAGCCTTTGGCTTCTTTTGCTTCTGTGGCTTAGGAGGACGAGCTGGGGCTTCATCAGTGTCAGCATCATTGTGAGAATGATCTACTCTGTCACCCTGGACCAAGATGTAGGTGATGAGGCCGTCAAGGTTGGAGAAGGGGCCGATGACATTCAGTTCTGCATCACGTGATCCGTCAGCACGGGGAGCAGAGGGACCAGGGTTGAAGTCTAATCCCAATGACTTCTTGTTTTTCTTGGCCGAAGCCTGGGCGAACTGAAAGTTGCGCTTGAAGAGAGCATCGTCATGACACCAGAGTAATGATGTGGGATCGGCATTCTCAGGCTGAGGTCCACGGACCATGCAAGGATAGAAGCCTTGCGCAATAGCTTCAGCTCTGTTCTTGGGTTGAAGGCCTCGATAGAGAATATCACCCCAAGGTCTCTTGATAGCATTCTTCTCTGCATATTCCTTGGTCACAAACTTGTACTTGAACCATTCTTCAGCCCAATAGCGTCGAATCCATTGGATTCGAGTCTTGCGCTAATGATAAGTCTCTTCAGGATCTGTCTTGTAGAGCTCTGCTAGGTCATCAGGCAGATCTTTGGATGTTCCTTCTCTGCGCTGTCTACCACCCTTCCTTGATGATTTTTCTGCAGCCATGAACTTCAAACTGAATGGCTTCAATATGTTCAAAGGCTTCAGAGACTTACGCTTGCTGGTCAAGTAGGAACAGGCTTCAGGAGAATCAATGTGATGCTGTAAGTATTCGTATAGGAAGTATTAGACCCAGACACGGCGCACAATTATCGTGGCGCTCTGAAGTCAAATTCCATGTTAATGTATTCACACTCAGAGTGTAAGTCTTCATTGATTGAAGATATACATTACTTTGTGTGTTGCACATCTAAGTCATCAACATGCATAAGTGTTAGGATGTGTGCCTGTTCACAGGACATTAGAGGATTCCAAGATATTTAGCTCACACCATAACTTGCAAAACCTTTTCTCATCCAAGGGCTTTTTGAAGATATCTGCCACTTGCTCTTCAGTGTTGACATGAATGATGTTGATATCTTTCTTCATGACATGATCTCTGAGAAAGTGATGACGAATTTCAATGTGCTTTGTCTTCGAGTGCTGGACTGGATTGTTGGCTATCTTGATGGCACTTTCGTTGTCGCAGAAGAGAGGTACTTGTTTCAGGTTGATGCCATAGTCCTTGAGAGTTTGCTTCATCCATAGAAGCTGAGCACAACAGGATCCAACAGCAATGTATTCAGATTTAGCAGTTGAGAGTGATACACAATTCTGCTTCTTTGAAGACCAACAGACAAGTGATCGACCAAGAAAGTGACATGTGCCTGATGTAGACTTGCGATCCACCTTGTCACCAGCATAATCAGCATTCGAGAATCCAACCAAATCAAATTTTGAGCCCTTGGGATACCATAATCCGAGTGTTGGGGTGTAAGCCAAATATCTAAGAATTCGCTTCATAGCTAAGTGATGCGATTCCTTTGGTGCCGCTTGGAATCGAGCACACATGCAAACACTAAGCATAATATCTGGCCTAGATGCACATAGATAAAGCAAAGAACCAATCATGGAGCGGTATACCTTTTGATCGAACTCTTTACCATTGTCGTCGGGACCAAGATGGTGTTTGGCTGGCATTGGCGTCGTGTAGCCTTTGCAGTCTTACATTCCAAACTTCTTCACTCAATCTTTGAGGTATTTTTCTTGAGATATGAAGATGCCATTCCTTTGCTGATGAATTTGAAGACCAAGGAAGAACTTCAGCTCTCCCATCATGGACATCTGATATTGCTCTTGCATCATGTATCCAAACTCATCACTGTACTTCTGGTTGGTGCAGCCGAAGATAATGTCATCCACATATATTTGGCACACAAACAGTTCACCATCATATGTCTTCGTGAAGAGTGTGGGATCGAGGAATCCAGGTTTGAAGCCTTTGCTCTTCAGGAAGTCTTTGATTGTATCATACCATGCGCGAGGAGCTTGTTTGAGGCCATATAGTGCTTTGTTTAGCTTGTACACCATATCAGGATGTTTTGGATCTTCAAAGCCAGGTGGTTGAGCGACATACACTTCTTCTTCAATCTTGCCATTGAGAAATGCACTCTTCACATCCATTTGATATAGCAAGATGTTGTGATGGTTAGCGTAGGCTAGCAGTATGCGAATAGCTTCAAGCCTAGCAACCGGAGCAAATGTTTCATCGAAGTCAATTCCTTCTACTTGAGTATATCCTTGAGCCACAAGACGTGCTTTATTTCTGACAACTTGACCATGCTCATCTTGTTTGTTTCGATATATCCATTTTGTTCCAATAATGTTATGCTTGCGAGGGTCAGGTCGCTTGACAAGTTCCCAAACATTGTTTAGCTTGAACTGTTGAAGTTCTTCTTGCATAGCTTGAATCCATTCAGGTTCCATAAAAGCTTCAGCAACTTTCTTGGGTTCTGATATTGACACAAATGAAATGTGCCCACAGAAATTTGCTAACTGTGTTGCTCTTGAGCGAGTCAGTG
The DNA here is from genome assembly GCA_963921465.1 of Triticum timopheevii. Taxonomy (NCBI): domain Eukaryota; kingdom Viridiplantae; phylum Streptophyta; class Magnoliopsida; order Poales; family Poaceae; genus Triticum; species Triticum timopheevii. The sequence continues at coordinate 417,267,625 of OY997266.1, read as the reverse complement.
GACCAGGTGCATTGATGCTGTCAATTATCTTCTCAATTTGTACTTCATTTGCAACATGAGGATGAACTGGACGAAGACTTTGCTCTTGCTGATCATTGTCATCATTGGAAGGATTGTCTTCGGTCTGAGCATTGTCTTCAGGTTGATTTGGTGCAGAGATGATAAGTTCCTCTTCAGGCTGTGCTTCAGAAGGCATGATTTCACCAGTTCCCATTAGCTTGATAGATTCGCTTGGAGGAGCTTCATCTAGTGTACTTGGCAGGAGTTCTCTTTGTGAACCATTGGTTTCATCAAATCTCACATCCACAGTTTCGACGATTTTGTAGAGATAGAGGTTGAAGACTCTATAGGAGTGTGAGTCCTTTCCATAGCCAAGCATGAAGCCTTCGTGAGCCTTAGGTGCAAATTTTGACTTGTGATGGGGATCCTTGATCTAGCACCTAGCACCAAATACTCTGAAGTAACTGACGTTTGGCTTCTTGCCAGTAAGGAGCTCATAGGATGTTTTGTTCAGAAGCTTATGGATGTAGACACGGTTGATGATGTGACATGTTGTATCAATAGCTTCAGGCCAGAACTTTCTTGGTGTCTTGTATTCATCGAGCTTTGTTCGAGCCATCTCAATGAGGGTTCTGTTCTTGCGTTCAACAATGCCATTTTGCTGAGGTGTGTATGGAGCAGAGAACTCATGAGTGATTCCCATTGTATCCAGATAAAGGTCAAGTCCGGTGTTCTTGAATTCAGTGCCATTGTCACTTCTGATATGCTTGATCTTTATGCCATAATTGTTCATTGCTCGATTGGCGAAGCGTCTGAAGACATCTTGAACTTCAGTCTTGTAGAGAATTATATGAACCCATGTGTATCTTGAGTAGTCATCAACAATGACGAAGCCATAGAGACAAGCAGTTGTTGTGAGGGTGGAGTAGTGAGTAGGTCCAAATAAGTCCATGTGTAACAGCTCGAAGGGTTGAGATGTTGTCATGATTGTCTTCAAGGGGTGCTTTGCCCTAGTCATCTTTCCAGCTTCGCAGGCACCACACAGATGATCCTTCTTGAACTTGACATCTTCGATGCCTATGACATGCTTCTTCTTGACGAGCGAGTGCAAGTTCCTCATGCCAGCATGCCCTAGCCTTCGATGCCAGAGCCAGCATTCTGAAGCTTTTGTGAGAAGACAAACGGCAAGTTGTGGACCTGCTGAAAATCTACCATGTATAGATCATCTTTTCGATACCCTTCAAAGACTAGAGACTTGTCAGATTCCATTAGTACAAGGCAGTGATATTTTCCAAATAGCACAATCATGTTTAAGTCACAAAGCATTGATACAGACATTAAGTTGAAACCAAGGGATTCAACAAGCATCACTTTATCCCTGTGCTGATCCTTTGAGATTGCAACTCTACCTAGACCCAATACCTTGCTTTTACCAGTGTCAGCAAATGTGATGTGACTCTTGTCGAATGGACGTAAGGTTGAGTCCATGAGAAGACTTCGATCACCAGTCATATGATTTGTGCATCCACTGTCCATAATCCATTCTGAAGCTTTTGGTGATGTACCCTACAGTGCAGTTAGGAGGATAGGCTTCACAAGAGTGTTGTGAAGCATAAGCATTTGACACATATAGGGATTGTCACAGCTTAGATCACGATTAGGATACATAGTATGATAGGTAAGCGATTCATATATGAAGTATATAGAATGACATTTTATCATGTGTCGTTAATGTGTTTTAGGTCCCCAGCAATAGCATCGGACGCCTGTGATTGCAGGCTGGAGACCTTTCTCTGCAAAAGAAAGTTAATTCTTCTTCGCCACCCACATTTTCAGGGGTGGCTTAGAAGCAATGAGTCTAAGTGCAGCATCTGAGAATTTCGGCTTTGGAGCCCTAGCAAATAGCCTTGCAAGAGAAGAATGATACTCATATGAATAAGGAGAAAATTTCTTAGTTCTATGAACATAGCGGTTCGAAGACACACGCTCATATTCATAAGTCTGAGTATGATTTCCCTGCAAAACATTGGCGTTAGGGTGACTCAGGTGAGTCCTATATCTGTATGAAGTCTTTGGGCCATATGAAGCCATAGGTCTGGGGTTTATCTTCTTCCTTGGTGGTGTCATGACGACATTCACAGGAAGATTTTCAATGTACTGCTTAGGTACCCAGATCTTCTTCATAGGTGGTCCATTCCTGCAGTTAGTACCAATGTACCTGGCAAACACTTCACCATTCTGATTCTTGAATAGCATATAGTTTGCATCAAAGGATTCATCAATGATAATAGGATTAGCACAGGTAAAGCCAGATAAAGTGGATGGATCTACTGAAGGTTCATTTGCAGCAATCCATGTGGTTTTGGGGTACTACTCAGGCTTCCAGTACGAGCCATCAACATTCATTTTCCTCTCAAACCCAACACCCTCTTTCCTAGGGTTTCGGTTCAGAATCTGCTTTTTGAGGACATCGCAGAGTGTCTGATGTCCCTTCAGACACTTATACATCCCTGTTTCAAGCAATGTCTTCAACATAGCATTTTCATCAGCAATAGCAGTGGTATCCTCCGCAGAGGGGTTAGTAACCACATCAGTAGGTGAAGACAATGAAACAGTAGCAGTAGTGGAACATTCAGCAACAGATGTAGCGTTATCACGCTCAATGCATTTTAGACATGGTGGTTCAAATTCTTTCTGTGTAACGCTGATTTGTTGAGCAAGCAATGAATCGCGCTCCTTTTGAAGATCTTCATAATCCACTCTTATCTTTTCAAGGTCTTGCTTTTTTTGAAGACATTCAGAATAAAGCTTCTCATGATCAGACGAGAGAGCATTATGTTGATCTTGAAGGGCGTCAAACTTGGAATGAAGTCTCTGAAGACTCTCAGCCAATGCTTTTGACTGATCCATTTCTTCGCCCAACATATCATCGCTCTTACTAAGCATGTCTTGAACCCTTTCCAAGACTCTTTGTTGTTTAGTGGCAAGGGAAGCAAGTTTGACATAACTGGGGCCAAATTCATCACCTAGTTCATCATCACTAGTTTCAGAGAGGTAGCATTCAGTTACCTTATCACCCCTTGCCATGAGGCATGATGAAGATGATGGCGATTCAGGTGCAAAGGTCATCTCCTTAAGAGACTCCTTGTAGTCCTCAAACCAAGGATCATGACGAGTACGATGACCTTCATAGACCTCAGAAAGCCGGTCCCAGATTAGCTTCGCGTGATTTAGGTGCATAACATTCCTGAACTGATTTCGGGACAGATGAGAGCAGATGACATCCTTCGCCGTAAGGTTCAGTAGAGTGTACTTGCGAATGTCATCGGCCTCAGCCATCTTGCATAGATCAGTGAGGCCAATCTCAGTGACGGTCCACAGTTCGCTATCCATGGCCATGAGTCGCTTCTTCATCATGGCCTTCCATCGGGGATACTCATGACCGTCAAAGGTAGGGCAAGATATGTTCCTCAATCCTGCAGTCGACATAGCTAAAACTCCAGGTGGTTAAACCGAATCACACAGAACAAGGGAGTACCTTGCTCTGATACCAATTGAAAGTGCTAGTATCGACTAGAGGGGGGGTGAATAGGCGATTTTTATGAAAGTCTTCAAAATTTGGAAGTTTCACAGAAAAACAATTGAAATGCCCTAATTGATATGCAGCGGAAGATAAACTACTGTAAGCAAACCATAGTCAAGTATGCAATGATGTGAAAGCACAAGACTAATAGCAGCAAGTAGTAAGGATCAGGATGGAAGATAGTATGAAGCCAATCAATGACAGTAGTCAAGCAATGAAGTTAAATAGGTATGACAGATAGGCAATGACTTCATGAAGACAAACTTAAGTAAAGGATGGAAAGGGATAGAACCAGTCGCTTGTTGAAGACACAGGATTTGTTGGATCAGTTCCAGTTGCTGTGACAACTGTACGTCTGGTTAGGGAGGCTGAGAATTAACTCAGAAGACCGTGTCTTCACCTTATTCCCCTTGAGCTAAGGACACCCAGTCCTCGCCCAATCACTCTGGTAAGTCTTCAAGGTAGACTTCCAAACCTTCACAGACTTCGTTCATCGGCAATCCACAATGACTCTTGGATGCTCAGAACGCGACGCCTAACCGGCTGGAGGATTCACAGTCCTCAAGTGTAATAAGTCTTCAGGTCACACAGACAGAAAGACTTCAGTGATGCCTAACACTCTTTGGCTCTGGGTGTTTGGGCTTTGTCCTCGCAAGGATTTCTCTCTCTCAAAGACTTCGAGGTGGGTTGCTCTCAAACGACAAAAGCCGTGCACTAACTCTGAGCAGCCACCAATTTATGGTGTAGGGGGTGGGCTATTTATAGCCACTAGGCAACCCGACCTGATATGTCCGAAATGACCCTGGGTCACTAAGGAACTGACACGTATTCCAACGGTCAGATTTCAAACACACACATCAACTTTACTTGGGCTACAAGCAAAGCTGACTCATCCAACTCTGGATAAGATTCGCTCTCATTGTCTTCGCTCGAAGACATAGGATTTGGGTTGAGCATCACTTCAGTCACTCTGACTTAGTTCACTTGGATCCCACTTAACAGTACGGTGGTTCCTATGACTCAACAAAGAAGAAAGGAAACAACGAAATCACATAGTCTTCGCGCTCCATAGTCTTCATTCAATGTCTTCTCATGTCATAGTCTTCAATATGAATATCTTCTCATACCACCATTGTCTTCAATGTCTTCATACATTTTTAGGGGTCATCTCTGGTAGGTAAACCGAATCAATGAGGGACACTACCTGCGTTATCCTGCAATTCTCACAAACGCATTAGTCCCTCAACCAACTTTGTCGTCAATACTCCAAAACCATCTAGGGGTGGCACTAGATGCACTTACAGTTCTATAAGCCTGTCGGTGTCAAAACCGGCGGATCTCGGGTAGGGGGTCCCGAACTGTGCGTCTAGGCGGATGGTAACAGGAGACGAGGGACACGATGTTTTACCCAGGTTCGGGCCCTCTCGATGGAGGTAAAACCCTACGTCCTGCTTGATTAATATTGATGATATGGGTAGTACAAGAGTGGATCTACCACGAGATCAAGGAGGCTAAACCCTAAAGCTAGCCTATGGTATGATTGTTGTAATGTATGTTGTCCTATGGACTAAAGCCCTCCGGTTTATATAGACACCGGAGGAGGCTAGGGTTACACAGAGTCGGTTACAATGGTAGGAGATCTACATATCCGTATCGCCAAGCTTGCCTTCCACGCCAAGGAAAGCCCCATCCGGACACGGGACAGAGTCTTCAATTTTGTATCTTCGTAGTCTTGGAGTCCGGCGGACGATGATAGTCCGGCTGTCCGGACACCCCCTAGTCCAGGACTCCCTCAAAGCCCATAATGCATCATCAAGTTTTTTGGACCAATTCTTTCTAGATCTATTCACAGTCTTTTGCAAAATTAATTTGAGCTCTCTATTGCTCAACTCTACTTGACCACTAGACTGCGGGTGATAAGGAGATGCGATTCTATGATTGACATCATACTTAGCGAGCATCTTACGGAAGGCACCATGAATAAAGTGTGAACCACCATCAGTCATAAGATATCTAGGGACTCCAAACCTCGGAAAATAACTTCTTTAAGCATTTTAATAGAAGTGTTATGATCAACACTACTAGTTGGAATAGCTTCTACCCACTTAGTAACGTAATCAACAGCAACTAAAATATGTGTATAACCATTGGAGGCAGGAAAAGGTCCCATATAATCAAAGCCCCAAACATCAAACGGTTCAATAACAAGAGAATAAATTCATAGGCATTTCTTGACGTCTACTGATGTTACCTATTCTTTGACATTCATCACAAGATACGACAAACTTACTAGCATCTTTGAAAAGAGTAGGCCAATAAAAACCAGATTGTAGTACCTTGTGTGCAGTTCTATCTCCAGTGTGGTGTTCTCCATAGGATTCAGAGGGACACTTGCGTAGGATTTGTTCCTGTTCATGCTCAGGCACACAACTTCTAATAATACCATCTACTCCTTCTTTATAAAGGTGTGGATCATCCCAGAAGTAATGTCTTAAATCATAAAAGAACTTTTTCTTTGCTGGTATGTGAAACTAGGCGGTATATATTTAGCAACAATGTAATTAGCATAATCAGCATACCAAGGGGCAGTACAAGAAGCATTGACGACCGCTAATTGTTCATCAGGAAAGCTATCATTAATAGGCAGTGGGTCATCAAGAACATTGTCTAACCTAGACAAGTTGTCTGCAACGGGGTTCTCAGCTCCTTTTCTATCAATAATATGCAAGTCAAATTCTTGGAGCAAAAGAACCCATCTAATGAGTCTAGGCTTAGCATCTTTCTTTTCCATAAGATATTTAATAGCAGCATGATCAGTGTGGATAGTAACTTTGGAATCAACAATATAAGGTCTAAACTTATCACATGCAAACACAACTGCTAAGAATTCTTTTTCAGTGGTAGCATAATTTCTCTGGGCAGTATCAAGAGTCTTGCTAGCATAATGGATAACATTCAATTTCTTATCGACTCTTTGCCCTAAAACAGCCCCTACAGCATAATCACTAGCATCGCACATAGTTTCAAAAGGTAAATTCCAATCAGGTGGCTGAACAATAGGTGCAGTGATCAAAGCTTTCTTAAGTGTTTCAAATGCTTCTACACAATCATCGTCAAAGACAAAAGGAATATCTTTTTGCAATAAATTAGTCAGAGGCCTAGAGATTTTGGAAAAGTCCTTAATGAACCTCCTATAAAAGCCGGCATGACCAAGGAAAATTCTTATACCTTTTATGTCCTTGGGACATGGCATCTTTTTAATAGCATCAACTTTGGCTTTATCAACTTCAATACCTCTCTCGGAGATCTTGTGCCCCAAGACAATGCCTTCATTAACCATAAAGTGACACTTTTCCCAGTTGAGGACGAGACTAGTGTCTTCGCATCTCTGCAAAACTCGATCAAGGCTGCTCAAGCAATCATCAAAAGAGGATCCATAGACGGAGAAGTCATCCATGAATACCTCACAAATCTTTTCACAAAAATCAGAAAATATAGCCATCATGCATCTTTGAAAGGTAGCAGGTGCATTACATAAACCAAAAGGCATACGTCTATAAGCAAAATTACCAAAAGGGCAAGTAAAAGTAGTTTTAGATTGATCCCCCGCTGATACAGGTATCTGAGAGAAGGCAGAATAACCATCTAGAAAGCAAAAATGTGTGTGTTTGGATAGCCTCTCTAGCATTTGATCAATAAAAGGTAAAGGGTAATGATCTTTCTTAGTAGCTTTATTTAACTTACGAAAGTCAATTACCATCCTATAGCCTGTAATAATTCTTTGCGGGATCAATTCATCTTTATCATTAGGAACTACGGTAATACCTCCCTTTTTTGGGACACAATGGACAGGGCTTACCCATTCACTATCAGCAACGGGATAAATAATACCTGCCTCAAGAAGCTTTAGTATCTCCTTTCTTACCACTTCCTTCATTTTGGGATTTAATCGTCTTTGAGGATCTCTAACTGGTTTTGCATCTTTCTCCACTGAAATTTTGTGTTGGCATAATGTGGGACTAATGCCCTTAAGATCATCCAGAGTATATCCAATAGCAGCTCGGTGCTTCATCAGAGTTTTCAATAATCTTTCTTCTTCTTTCTCTGAAAGGTTAGCACTAATAATAACAGGATATATTTCTTTTTCATCAAGATAAGCATACTTAAGATTATCAGGTAAGGGTTTGAGTTCAAACACGGGATCAGCCTTGGGTGGAGGGGGATCCCCAAGAATTTCAACGGGAAGGTTATGTTTCAGCATAGGTTCTTGTTTAAGGAACACTTCATCTATTTCTTCCCTTTCCTTCATAAACATATCGTTTTCATGGTCTAGCAAATATTGTTCTAACGGATCAGTTGGTGGAACAACAATGGAAGCAAGACCAATAATTTCATCTTTACTAGGTGGTTCCCTTTCACGAGGTTGTCTACTAAATTTAGCAAAATTAAACTCATGGGACATACCATCTATGCCAACAATGACAATATTCTTTTCACAATTAATCTTAGCACTAGCAGTATTCAAGAAGGGTCTACCAAAAATAATGGGACAAAAATCATCTTGTGGGGAACCAAGAACAAGAAAATCAGCAGGGTATTTAATGTTCCCACACAAGACTTCAACATCTCTAACAATTCCAATAGGTTTAATGGTGTCCCTATTAGCAAGCTTAATAGTAACATCAATGTCTTCTAATTCAACAGGTGCAATATCGTGTATAATTTCTTTATAAAGATCATAAGGTATCGCATTGGCACTAGCACCCATATCACATAAACCATGGTAACAATGATCTCCTATTTTAACAGAAATAACAGGCGTGCCTACAACAGGTCTACATGTCTTAATATCGGGTATAGCAATATTAGCAGTTTCACCCAAGAAAGAGATAACATGCCCATCTAAGTCCTCATCCAAAAGATCTTTAATCATAGAAATACCGGGTTCAACATTAATTTTCTCAGGAGGTGTATAAGTCCAAGTATTACTCTTACGGACAACAGTCGAAGCTTTAACATGATCTTTTATCCTAACAGGAAAAGAAGGTTTTTCAACATAAGCAGTAGGAATAATGGGATCACTATATGTAATAGTCTTCTCTTCGACTGTAATGGGTGCAACTACTTTCACTTCAACTGGAGGATTATATTTAAACCACTTCTCTTTAGGGAGATCAACGTGAGTAGCAAAAGTTTCACAAAAAGTAGCTACTATCTCAGAGTCAAGTCCATACTTAGAGCTAAATCCACGGAAAGCATCGGTATCCATAAAAGATTTAACACAATCAAACTTAGGTGTCATACCTGACTCCTTACTATCGTCGGAACCCCAATCTTCAGAATTGCGTTTAATTCTTTCCAATAAGTCCCATTTGAAATCAATAGTCTTCAGCATATAGGAACCAGCAGAGGAAGTATCGAGCAAGTTGCGATTATCAAGAGAAAGCCGAGCATAAAAATTCTGAATAATCATTTCCCGAGAGAGCTCATGATTGGGGCATGAATACAACATTGACTTAAGCCTCCCCCAAGCTTGAGCGATGCTTCTCCTTCGCGAGGCCAGAAATTATATATGTAATTACGATCACGATAAACAAGATGCATAGGATAGAACTTCTGGTGAAATTCCAACTTCAATCGCTTATAATTACAATATCTCGTATCATCACATAGCCTATACCATGTCATTGCATCTCCCTTAAAAGATAAAGGGAAGACCTTCCTTTTGACAACATCATCGGGAATACCTGCAAGCTTAAATAATCCACAAACTTCATCCACAAAGATAAGGTGTAAGTCGGGATGCAATGTTTCGCCTCCTGCAAAAGGATTAGCTAGCAGTTTTTCTATCATACCCGAAGGAATCTCAAAGTGAATATTTTCATAAGGTTCAGTAGGTTGAGGAGCATCTCTTTGCTCTTCTGGTTGGGGTGAAGATACCCCAAACAAGCCCCTCAAAGGATTAGTTTCCATAGTGACAAGTAACAGAAAATTTCAGCACACTATATAAATGTTTCCTTACCAAGTTCCACTCACCAAGAGCGCTACGCTCCCCGGCAACGACGCCAGAAAAGAGTCTTGATGACCCACAAGTATAGGGGATCTGTCGTAGTCCTTTCGATAAGTAAGAGTGTCGAACCCAACGAGGAGCAGTAGGAAATGATAAGCGGTTTTCAATAAGGTTTTCTCTGCAAGCACTGAAATAGTAGGTGATAGATAGTTTTGTGATAAGATAAATAGTAACGAGCAAAAAGTAAATAAAGTAAATAAAGTGCATCAAGGTGGCCCAATACTTTATGTAGCAAAGGATAAGCCTGGACAAATTCTAATAATGAAGAAGGAGCTCCCGAGGACACATTGGGAATTATCGTCAAGCTAGTTTTCATCACATTCATAAGATTCGCGTTCGGTACTTTGATAATTTGATATGTGGGTGGACCGGCACTTGGGTACTGCCCTAACATGGACAAGTATCCCACTTATGATTAACCCCTATTGCAAGCATCCGCAACTACAAAAAGGAGTATTAAGGTAAACCTAACCACATCATTAAACATATGGGTCCATATCAACCCCTAACGAAGCAACGCATAAACTAGGGTTTAAGCTTCTGTCACTCTAGCAACCCATCATCTACTTATTACTTCCCTATGCCTTCCTCTAGGCCCAAATAATGGTGAAGTGTCATGTAGTCAACATTCACATAACACCACTAGAGGAAAGACAACATACATCTCATCAAAATATCGAACGAATACCAAATTCACATGACTACTAATAGCAAGACTTCACCCATGTCCTCAAGAACAAACATAACTACTCACAAAGCATATGCATGTTCATAATCAGAGGGGTAATAATACGCATAAAGGATCTGAACATATGATCTTCCACCAAGTAAACCAAATAGCATCAACTACAAGGAGTAATCAACACTACTAGCAACCCACAGGTACCAATTTGTGGTTTTGATACAAGATTGGATACAAGAGATGAACTAGGGTTTTGAGAGGAGATGGTGCTGGTGAAGATGTTGATGGATATTGACCCCCTCCCGATGAGAGGATCGTTGGTGATGCCGTTGGTGATGATTTCCCCCTCCCGGAGGGAAGTGTCCCCGGCAGAACAGCTCCGCCAGAGCCCTAGATTGATTCCGCCAAGGTTCCGCCTCGTGGCGGCGGAGTTTCATCCCGTAAGCTTGTCCACGATTTTTTCCAGAGGGAAAGTGATGATATAGCAGAAGATGGACGCCGGAGGCCCACCAGGGGGCCCAGGAGATAGGGGCGCGCCCCTGTCTCCTGGACAGGGTGTGGGCCCCCTGGCCTATTTCTTTTGCCCAAAAATTCTTATTAAACCCAAAAGGTTGTTTCATGGAGTCTCAGGTCTTTTGGAGTTGTGCAGAATAGATTTCCAACGTTTGCTCCTTTTCCAGCCAAAATTCCAGCTGCCGGCATTCCCCCTCTTCATGGTAAACCTTGTAAAATAAGATAGAATAGCCATAAGTATTGAGATATAATGTGTAATAATAGCCCATAATGCAATAAATATTGATATAAAAGCATGATGCAAAATGTACGTATCAGGTATCAATCCAGTAGGAGGCTCCTCAAAAGTCCCACGCACCTACACAAACAAACAAAGAACTCGCAACCAACGCAATAAAGGGGTTGTCAATCCCTTCACGGCCACTTGCAAAAGTGAGATCTAATAAAGAAAGTATGATAAGATAAATATATTTTTGGTATTTTATAATATAGATGCAAAAAGTAAAGATGCAAATAAAAGTAGATTGGAAGCAAATATGATAAGAGATAGACCCGGGGGCCATTGGTTTCACTAGTGCCTTCTCTCAAGATAGCATAAGTATTACGGTGGGTGAACAAATTACTGTCGAGCAATTGATAGAAAAGCGAATAATTATGAGATTATCTAGGCATGATCATGTATATAGGCATCACGTCCGCAACAAGTAAACCGACTCCTGCCTGCATCTACTACTAATACTCCACGCATCGACCGACTCCTGCCTGCATCTAGAGTATTAGGTTGATAAGAACAGAGTAACGCATTAAGCATGATGACATGATGTAGAGGGATAAACTCAAGCAGTATGATATAAACCCCATCTTGTTATCCTCGATGGCAACAATACAATACGTGCCTTGCAACCCTTTCTGTCACTGGGTAAGGACACCGCAAGATTGAACCCAAAGCTAAGCACTTCTCCCATGGCAAGAAAGATCAATCTAGTAGGCCAAACCAAACAGATAATTCGAAGGGACTTGCAAAGATAACTCAATCATACATAAAAGAATTCAGAGAAGATTCAAATATTATTCATAGATAAACTTGATCATAAACCCACAACTCATCGGATCTCGACAAACACACCGCAAAAAGAGTTTACATCGAATAGATCTCCACAAGAGAGGGGGAGAACATTGTATTGAGATCCAAAAAGAGAGAAGAAGCCATCTAGCTAATAACTATGGACCCGTAGGTCTGTGGTAAACTACTCACAACTCATCGGAGGGGCAAGGATGTTGATGTAGAAGCCCTCCGTGGTCGATTCCCCCTCCGGTAGTGTGCGGGTGAAGGCTCCAAGATGAGATCTCGCGGATATAGAAGGTTACGGTGGTGGAAATTGTGTTTCGTCTTGCTCCTGGATGTTTTCGGGGTACATAGGTATATATAGGAGGAAGAAGTACGTCGGTGGCCGCCCGAGGGGCCCACGAGACGGGGGGGCGCGCCCTATAGGGGGGAGCCCTCCTATCTCGTGGGAGCCTCGGCTGCTTCTTGACTTGCACTCCAAGTCCTCTGGATCATGTTCGTTCCAAAAATCACGCTCCCGAAGGTTTCATTCCATTTGGAATCCGTTTGATATTCCTTTTCTTCGAAATACTGAAATAGGCAAAAAAGAAGCAATATGGGTTGGGCCTCCGGTTAGTAGGTTAGTCCCAAAAATGATATAAATGTGTAAAATAAAGCCCATAAACATCCAAAAGGGGTAATATAATAGCATGGAACAATCAAAAATTATAGATACGTTGGAGACGTATCAGTCAGCAATGAAGAAGATAGAGGACAACAACACACTGATCTACTTTCATTCAGCTAACTTCTCAGTCACGGCGAAGAAGATCCTGCCTACTGTCTCAACGATACATGAGTATTGCCGAGCGCCTCGAGTGCCAAGTGACAGTTCTAAAGGCCGCTACCGATTGCTCGCAATCGATAACAATCTCGGGGACTACACCCAGTGGGTGCACTCACCATGCCCGCACTGGAAAGTGACTCGTGTTGAGCTAAAAAACGGCAAATAGCCCCAGGGCAAAACAGCTACAGTTCTAAGACTACAACTGACTGCATCCAGTCAGCGGTAGCCTTGGGGACTACACCCAGTGGGTGCACTCAATGTGCCCCCACTGGATCATGATCACTCAGAAATGCTCTGGCTTGATCCTGAGTGAAAGCGAGAAAAGAAGAATAAGTTCAAAGACTCTTGTCGACTTATTCCAGTCAACAGGAGCCTCGGGGACTACACCCAGAGGGTGCTAGCATGCCCCCACTGAAATATGAACACCACACCTAGTGGGTGTGCCTTGTGCAAACCCACTGACAAAAGTTCTACCATAGAAAAAGAAGAAACTTTGATTGGAAATCATACTCAGAAGGTACTTACTCGGACGTTGGTCTGTGCTACCTCTTGAGCACTGCGTTGGTTTTCCCTTGAAGAGGAAAGGGTGATGCAGCAAAGTAGCGTAAGTATTTCCCTCAGTTTTTGAGAACCAAGGTATCAATCCAGTAGGAGGCTCCTCAAAAGTCCCTCGTACCTACACAAACAAACAAGAACCTTGCAACCAATGTGATAAAGGGGTTGTCAATCCCTTCACGGTAAATTGCAAAAGTGAGATCTGATAGAGATAATATAATAAGATAAATATTTTTGGTATTTTTATGATATAGATTGGAAAGTAAAAGATGCAAATAAAAGTAGATTGGAAACTTATATGATAAAAGATAGACCCGGGGGCCATAGGTTTCACTAGTGGCTTCTCTCAAGATAGCATAAGTATTACGGTGGGTGAAAAAATTACTGTCGAGCAATTGATAGAAAAGTGCATAGTTATGAGAATATCTAGGCATGATCATGTATATAGGCATCACGTCCGCAAGAAGTAGATCGAAACGATTCTGCATCTACTAGTATTACTTCACACATCGACCGACTCCTGCCTGCATCTAGAGTATTAAGTTCATAAGAACAGAGTAACACATTAAGCAAGATGACATGATGTAGAGGGATAAACTCAAACAATATGATATAAACCCCATCTTTTTATCCTCGATGGCAACAATACAATACGTTGCTGCCCCTGCTGTCACTGGGAAAGGACACCGCAAGATTGAACCCAAAGTTAAGCACTTCTCCCATTGCAAGAAAGATCAATCTAGTAGGCCAAACCAAACTGATAATTCGAAGAGACTTGCAAAGATAACCAATCATACATAAAAGAATTCAGAGGAGATTCAAATATTTCTCATAGATAAACTTGATCATAAACCCACAATTCATCGGATCTCGACAAACACACAGCAAAAAGAGTTACAACGAATAGATCTCCAAGAAGATCGAGGAGAACTTTGTATTGAGATTCAAAGAGAGAGAAGAAGCCATATAGCTAATAACTATGGGCCCGAAGGTCTGTGGTAAACTACTCACAACTCATCGGAGAGGCCTTGGAGATGATGTAGAGGCCCTCCATGGTCGATTCCCCCTCTGGCGGAGCGCCGGCGAAGGCTCCAAGATGGGATCTCACGGATATAGAAGGTTGCAGTGGTGAAAATAGTTTTTCGTGGTGCTCCTGGATGTTTTCAGGGTACGGGAGTATATATAGGCGAAGGAGGTAGGTCAGGGGAGCCACGAGGGGCCCACAAGGGTGGGGGCACACCCACCCCCTAGGGCGCGCCCTCCTGCCTCGTGGCCACCTCGGCTGCTTCTTGACGTCCACTCCAAGTCTCCTGGATTGCATTTGTTCCAAAAAGATCGCTCCCGAAGGTTTCATTCCGTTTGGACTCCTTTTGATATTCCTTTTCTTCGAAACACTGAAATAGGTAAAAAAACAGCAATTCGGGCTGGGCCTCCGGTTAGTAGGTTAGTCCCAAAAATGATATAAAAGTGTAATGTAAACCCCATAAACATCCAAAACGGGTAATATAATAGCATGGAACAATAAAAAATTATAGATACGTTGGAGACGTATCAATCTGCAACGCCTCACTGGTGTCATAAGCCTCCTTCAGTCGGCCGCACACCAATCCCAGTTGGATTAGAGCCTCATTGCTCGCCCCCACCTGATCTTCGGGAACATGATACAGGGGGAAGGGAGTGGCTGGGGTCGACGGAGATGCATACATAGGCCTCGGTGCCGGAACCACTACGGACGCAGGCGTTGACCCGCTCAGAGGAGCTGGTGTAGACCCCATAGCCGGGACCACTGCAATCGTGGATGTCGAGCCGCCCTGGGCCAGAGGACTCAACCCCGTAGCTCTCGCACCGGCCATCGCCGAGGAAACACAAGCCACTCGATGCGGGGAGGCATCTCTCATCGGCACGTCCCGATGCCTTCTCCTTCCTGGCTTCTGGGTTCGGTGGGTCAATCCTCTCCTCATCATCCAGCTGAATGATCTCTGGTGGAGCTGCATGAATACACGGGCCAGAGAAATCAGTGAAGAGCACTCAGAGGAAACCTAACCGTCCTAATCAGTCGGTACAAAATACCTTTGGAGGTGGCGGCGTCCGTCACGTCAGCATCACCCGAACCCTGCTTGTGAGCGTGCGGGTCCTTCGACGTCGTCGAGGTGTCTTTGCTGCAAAGATCAAACAACACTTGGTCAGCAGTCAAGTCAGCGCAAAAATAGGCAAAGTTTTGATATGGACACTCACGTCGAAGCCACAGGCACTGCCACCTTGATCCGAGGCACCGCGGCCTTTCGAGGCTTAGTCGAAATCTACTTGGGCTGCTTCTTAGCCGAGCTCTCGGCCTCGGCACGAGTACGCTTGGAGCTGCGAGTCGTACACCTCGAAGCAGTTGGCTGCGGAGCCCCACCTACCTTGACACTCGGATCATGCAGCGCCTTGGAGCGGGGTTCCTTGGGGGCCTCGTAGGACGGAGAGGACTTAGCCTCCTCCCCATCCTCGGATATCTCGTCCTCGTCGCTCTCTTCTTCGTTGTCATCATCGTCAGGATCCTCCTTGTATTGGCGCTCGATGTCACTCGCCACGTCCTCAGGCGACCGGTCGACCGCCGGAATGTTAGAGATCATGTTCTAAAATTCCAGAAGGGCAAAACATCACAACACCAGATTCAGACATGCAAGGAATAACACCCCAACACGTCGATTGAGTAGGAACCGAACGTAAGACGCGTAGCTTGATTGGCGGTCGCTCCTTGGAATATGGGGCACCATCCTCACTCCCCTTGGGTTGTCTCGGGCACATGTGATGGCCTTGATCTTGGCCCCCACGTCCTTCTCGGTGAGCTCCTCCAGATGCACTTGTGTGGGATCATTCGACCCCTCGTACAGCCACATGGGGTGGGCCCTGGCTTGCAATGGCTAGATCCGTCGAGTGAGAAAGGTCTCTAGTAGATCCATACCACTCACGCCAGTGTTCACGACTCCAACCAAGGCGGTAGCCATGATGCCGACCTCAGCCTTCTCCTTCTTCACCATGGAAAGAGACTCGGGAGCCCTTACCCTCTACGCCGAGTACGGTGGGAGGCCCGAGTGGTTGTTGGCGCTGGGTCATTCCTGCAGCAGAACCATGTCCCCTGCCACCCCGAAGCTCATCTTCGGGTAGGCACTCCCTCCCCAGACTTGGATGCCCAAGCCCGCGCACAACTGTGTGACGTGGGTCTTTGCGCCGGCCGGCGAGTCCTTCTTGACAGTCATCGATCGACAAGTGAAGATGTGCTTGAAGAGCCCCCAATGGGGGTGGCATCCAAGGAAGTTCTCGCAAAGGGAGATGAAAGCCGAATGATAGATGATGGCATTTGGAGGGAGACGGTGGAGTTGTGCACCGAAGTAATCAAGAAACTCCCGGAAGAAGGGGTGGGCGGCATCGAAAACCCCCTCTCGATGTGGGTGACCAGCAGAACACACCCATCCCCCCGCGGCGTCGGCTTGACCTCCCCCACGTTTGGGTGGTGCCAACCGTCTTGAGGAATGAGCCCCTCCGCTGCAAGCTCCTCCAGTCGCTTGGCCGAGATGCGCGAAGGAATCCAGTCCCTCGATGCCCCCCCCCTGGGCCACTCCACCGGAGCTAGAGGAGGAGGCTTTCCCAGCCTTCTTCGCCTTCTCAGTCTTGGCCGTGGAGTCTCTCGCCATCGTGGTGGGGATTTTTGGCACTCGGGTGGGGAGGAGAAGCGGAGGGGCGGAGGAGAGAAAGGGGATTTGGTGGCCTGACCGCTATCCCTCGAATCCATTTATATCTCTGACAGAATCTTGCACCGGATCTTACTCCATTGATCTTCGGATCGACGACGCACGCAGCAAAGCGGTACACAGCGAAACCATGCCACGTGGAGGATTTGGTATGCAAAAATAGAGGAGCCGCGCCCCCACTTTCCCCACAAACGCACGTCGTTACCGCTTCTACATGCGTACGCACAAATTCGAGTCCCGCAATTTCCATAGCGAATCAATCCGATTGATTACCCACAATTCCTTTACTAAAGGATGCATGTCAGTCCTGATCACCCTTCGCGGGGATCCGTGCACTGGGCCACGTTAAAGACCCGACTGATGTCTTCTTCAGGATTGCTACATGACGAGCTTGACGCCCCTCTATGGGTTGACTTGGACCTACGAGTAGACTCCAAGGCGCTTGACTCATAAACCTGGACTCGTAGAAGGCCCGCGCTTGTGTTCCCTTGGGATAAGGAGTGGCATCTCTCTGGAGAATCATACCATGTGCCGGCATCGCCACTCGAGTTGTAATGGCATGCCCTCACTCAGGCCCCAAGCCTATCTCCTCCGAGAGACAAACGAATGCCACCGGCTTTTTCTCGGCGATCAACAACACCCGGTCATCAAGGTAAACCTGTAGTCCAAAATCTGTTGTGTTTTCGTCCAAGAAAAAGCAAACCACGACTCGGAAACATATTTCAAATGCTCCCGCGGCACTCGGACTTAACCAAAGGATTGGTTCGTTTGTCCTACAAAACCTCAACCGACTCGCGGGCTAATGATGAGGTCACCTATTACACGTAGGGTCAAGGACCCATCATTTGGGACCCACATGGGGCCCATCACCACCATGGGTAGGTCCCTGGACCATGCTAGCATTCGTATGCGTACATCAGGAAGTCCACTCGGACGGCTAGACGGCACTCGGACGACCACCTGCCACTCGGCCGAGGAACCACCACTCAGACCAAAGAGGCAAGCAGACGGTGTGGGAGCTGCAACGGTCGAGGAATCTTAAGTCATCCATTAAATAGACTCAAGACTACCGTTACCTATAACTACCGTAGTAGAGGCTCATCACACCTATAACTGAAGCATTCAGTGTTATTTAATTCCCTGGCGATGTGGAGGACATGGGGCTGCTGCGCACTCTATATAAGTCGCACCCCCCTCCGTATAACCGGGCACGAGGAACCTTTGTAACCATACCCATCAAATCAAAGCGAGCCTCAGGGCACGAGACATAGGGCTATTACCTCCACCGAGAGGGGCCTGAACTCGTTAAACACCGAGTGTTACACCTGCGCCATAGCTAGGTTCTGCCCCCTTATTCGTACCCCTAGTACTCATTGTCAGGATTGTAACTCTGACAACGACCGCTCGCAGCAGATGGTGCAAGCACTATTCACGGAATTAGGATGTCCCAGTAGACGTCGAGGATCGCCAGGTCTGCCACAACCATAGTCGCGATGACAAGTTCAGACGCGCGCTTCGCCTCCAGCTGGTCCTTCGCCAGCCGATGCTCTTCTAGGAGCTGGAGGTAGTAGTGCTGCTCCGCCCATAACTGCCTAAACGCGGACACCGATGCCTCCTCCATCGATGTGGGCCCCTGATTCTCCTCATCCGCCTCTCCGGCACCCTGCCTCACCTACACCATGATCTACCTGGACATCAGTTGCTCCTCTATTGATGCGGGCGCATCCTCCTCTTGCTTGGCGATCTCCACCATGGCCACGGGGTAGCCCTCCTCCATCTCCTCCTCCGAGCACTCCAGATATATCGGAGGATGGCCCACATCAATGTGGGTCGGGCCTCCGTGTCATGGACCTCCTCCGCGATTTAGGCGCGGTGTGCCGACGTGAGTCTCCTATACCACATAGCAAAGGATCGGGCCATGGCGATGATGGACGACATACAAGGATGTGAAGGGGTGGTTGGACGGCGGCTCAGACTGTGGGAGAAGGGCTTTGAGGGGTAGGGTTTGGGGCTATGGTCAGTTTGCTTAAATAACTAGGCGGGCGGAGCGTTCTGTTGAATTCGGAGGACCAGAGTAGGCTTCTTGGGCTCCGCCCAGGTGTGAATGTGGGGTAAGTGGCCAACCGGCCAGCCGACGTGATCAACGCGGGCAGCCAGTCGGTTGGGTCCGCTCTGAATGCACGGGTGGTTCTCGGAATGACACGGAGAGAGGGGTGATTTGCAGGGGGCGAGCCGTCGCAGTCCGACGTGACGATCACCGGGACTCCCCAGATCTCCCCTTATTTGCTTTCGGTTTGCAGGATTTCAAATGTCCAAACCAGTTTGAAATTTTTTGATAATTGTCGTTGGATGGCTAAAATGTCCGTCTGTTTAATCCGAATACTTGCGGGTGATCTGATGATCCGGGTTGAAGTTGCCCTCAAATCAGCAGCTGCGGATGCAGGCTACATGCCCTGTTGCCAGCTTGCCCAGCTCGTGGTCATGTACAGGTCGCACATATACATTGGCGTTGGGTCAAACTATGGAGGGTACGGGTCAAATACTCAGACGGGTCGTGCACCATGCTCAGCGTACGGACAACAGTTCTCGACGGTGGCAGCTTCGTTTCTGAATAAAAGACAGTGGCTACTATCTGTTAGCGTGGACATAAATTGGACTATACATCATAAGTAAAGAATATAACGTCCAAAATATAAAGGAGTGGGAGGTCAAACCAAAGACAGATATATTTGTTTGGACATGATTTTTTCTAATTTTTTATATTACTGTTTATACCAGGAGCATTTCACCTTGAGGTGAGAAAGGTACTTTCGCATATATATCAACTTTCGTGGAAGGGTGTTGGTAGGAGAAGATGATTTCTACATGGACAAAGGGCATCTCCAACACTGTCACTCAAATCGCCCGTAAACGTCCGGACCAAGGCGTCCGGATGTTTGTTGCCATCCAATGTGGTGCTGCAAACGTTTGTGGACCAGTCCTTATTCCCACAAACTAGAAGCACCCCGAAGGTTTGTGGGAGTCCGGACATCCGCCTGCCTCTTTGCCCGTGCAGGATTTGTTGTTGTTTGGCAGAAGGAGAATGATTACCATGTATGTATACTTGGCAGAAGGTTATTTCGCATGTGACCACTCTTGTGTAATTTGGCAGAACTGTGCAGTGCATGGCAAAAGGGTTTTGCAAAAGGCTATTTAGCACATGGTGGAAGGGTTGCATGCACGAGCATGACCGAAGGCTGTTGTGTGGAAGGAGGCTTGACTGTTTAGCACATGTTTGGCGAAAGGCTATTGCTAACAATTTTTTTATTTGAATAAAGGCGGAGATTTAAGGTATTGGATTGGATGGCCGACTCCTGTATTCATGTTTGTGGACAGATAGTGAGTTCGATTTGGGGATGAAGTTGGAGATCCCCTAAGAAGAGAAACTCTAGCAAAGTTGTTATATTAGTCCAATCGTCATAATAATCGCTACTATGACAATTTTGATTACAAAAACTGGTCTAGTAGAATTGTCATCCCTAGCTTGATCATCATATTTTTTTGAAGGCTGCTCTAAGTCGAGTCAGTGAGGCATGAGACTCCATAACTGACAGTTGGGTGAACTAATGTAGCACTCCCTTCATCCACCTAAATCTTGGCGCCACGGACATTTCAGGACATGCACACCCTTTCCTACCACATATATCCTCACGTTGTCATAGTTTGGTTCGACCTTTGTTCTCGGGACCATCACAATTTGGCCTCACTAGCCTCCGCTAAGCTGTTCTGGGACCTCCCACACTTCATTGCAGCCTCGCGAGTGCTTCTGTCATTCGTCTGTGCCGCCACTTCCGCCATGCAACCTCAAGGTGTTCAAAAACTTTCTTGGAGGTAAATTTCCCCAAATTTGATCATGTAGACTAGTCTAGCAGCTCACAAATTCGTGTAGGATGACATAAGATTTGCATTTTGTGTAGACGGATCCGATGATAGATGATGGTACATGCTACCGGGAGTTGTCGGACCACAAGAAAGTCGGTCACTTGGCCAGCCTTAGGGCCCTGATAGGGTAAGGCAATACCAGGGTCCCTCGTTTCACAGAAAGCAATCGTTCCTAAAGATTCTCATCTTGGCATGCAAGTCAAGAACCCCCGCTCCTTTATCTAGACTCTCGGTCGATTAGCAACACTACTACAGGAATGCCTAGCAGTGACGAGCAACAAAAGCCCAGCAATGACGGGCAAGGCTCCCAGGGGCGCCCGCCACTGACCTCCCACCACGGCTAACATGACATCACGCCCGCCACTGGTAGATAAATTGTAGTGGCAGGCACTATTTACTGTCCGCCACGGGAGCCTGTTGACGTCCGCCACTGGTATCAGACCATACAGTGGCGGATGGACAATATTTCCCGCCACTGGCATTGTTGTCCAGAGAGAACCACATTTGTTGCCAGTGCATGTTGACACACATTACTTCCAAAAGGTTAATTTACATGGTCATATAATTCTCAACATAACTAAACTAGACTCAATCCATTTTTGAAACGAACGACAAACTAATTAAGTAACACTTCAAATTAGTTCTAGTTAACAAACAAACATCAATGTATCACATCCATTTTAACATACTGATACGGCCACGCTTGTGTCCAGTACTGCTTTGAGTCCCGTTGTTCTCCTCAATGTTTTACTCAAGCAGAGAGAGGGAAGAGAGAGCAAGCTAGAGCATGATACGGTGCAGCCTCAAAGAGGAAGAGAATGGGAAGGTGTCCACATCGCATGCAACAATACCTCTTTGGCTGATTCGACTCCACAAAGAACAAATTTCTTATTATTAGCCGGGTACGTGAATCAAGTTACGTGCATGCCAGTTCCTGAGATCAGCTCGGTTATGACCAGAAAAGATCAATTCGGTTATTTCTTTGAAAGGGCTCGGCCACCAGATTGCATGCAAACATATAATAAAAGATGGAACGAGTACATCATAGAAGAGAATATTTGCTATTTGTTTGGAAGGCTACGTCCATGGAATCAAATAGAAACCAAACCAATTAAGGTGCATTACTTTGTTGCAATTAAGCAAATCTTAATTTGCTATTACTTCTCATGCTCAAGGCCGCCAGAAGAGAATGCATCGTCACGTACTATAAGAGCTGCGCTATGGAAATTCATGTCCTTGTACGAGTCTGGATGAGGGCCACCTAATCACCCACGGCGTATGGAGATCAAGTTAGTTACTAGGTTGTTTTTATTTACATTTATTTTTAGCCATGAGTTAGAGATAGGGCCAAATAATTATTTCCTTCTTGTGAGTCAAGTTAGAAGGGTCAGCCGTTATAAAGTTGAGTACGTCCGCATGTAATAGTCAGGTTATGTTATTATGAATTAGACACCGTGTGTTCCGGCCGTCGGCCATTATCAAGTTTAGAGAAACCTTGTCAAAATCTCTGTTGGCGTGTGAGTTCCTACGACGCGACGCGTAGGAGATTACAAGCTGAGCCTATACGGTTCCTCCACGTTATTCCTTCGGATTGAGGGGTTGGCGTGTTGTTTTTGCGGAGTTTGTGAATATTTTCGTAAACCCGCAACGAATTCTTGTTGCGATGGAGTTTTGTGTCGTGAAAGATCGGGCCAACAAGGGATCGACCCTCGCCTCGAGGTTCGCTCCACATCAAGTGGTATCAGAGCCCGGCGCTTCTCATGGCACTTCGGAGGGGACGGCCGGCGTGCCAACACCAAGGAGCTACTGGAGGCTATCCGGCGACTTTTTGCTGGAGGAGACATGCTACGGTGCTGAACTTTTTCATACCTACTGTAAAGTGGGAGACAAAGTTTGCGCCACGACAATCGACCATGATAGTTCGATCAACGAGGTCAGCATCGACATGGTGGAGAAGCTGCAACTAACGGTGACACAACATCCACGACCTTACTCATTGAGGACATGCTTCAACAAGCTCGACATATCGCACCAAACCACGGTATTGTTTTCAATTGGCAGATTTTCTTGTGAGGTTTTGTGCGACGTAATTCCGATGTCGATGGTTTCGTGTCATATGCTGTTGGGACAACCATGGTACAAGAAAAACTATGCTACATATGACTATCTCGCCAACACGTACATTGTCGATCGGGGTACAAAATATGTTCTCGTGGCCCTGGAGAAGAAGGTGTTCAAGACTTTCAGAAAATAACGACCGCAGAAGATGAAGGAACAAGAAGCAACGAAGGAAGTCAAATCCACTGAAATTTTTTCGACGCATGTTCAGTCTGCAGAACAAATTGTTGCTTTAGACTCTTACTCGAAACCGAGGACGGTTTCGCATGAAGGGAGGGAGGATGATACGGCCACGCTTGTGTCCAGTACTGCTTTTTGAGTCCTGTTGTTCTCCTCAATGTTTTACTCAAGCAGAGAGAGGGAAGAGAGAGCAAGCTAGAGCATGATACGGTGCAGCGTCAAAGAGGAAGAGAATGGGAAGGTATCCACATCGCATGTAACAATACCTCTTTGGCTGATTGGACTCCACAAAGAACAAATTTCTAATTATTAGTCGGGTACGTGAATCAAGTTACGTGCATGCCAGTTCCTGAGATCAGCTCGGTTATGACCAGAAAAGATCAATTCGGTTATTTCTTTGAAAGGGCTCGGCCACCAGATTGCATGCAAACATATAATAAAAGATGGAACGAGTACATCATAGAAGAGAATATTTGCTATTTGTTTGGAAGGCCACGTCCATGGAATCAAGTAGAAACTGAACCAATTAAGGTGCATTACTTTGTTGCAATTAAGCAAATCTTAATTTGCTATTACTTCTCACGCTGAAGGCCGCCAGAAGAGAATGCATCGTCACGTACTATAAGAGCTGCGCTTTGGGAATTCATGTCCTTGTACGAGTCTGGATGCGGGCCACCTAATCACCCACGGCGTATGGAGATCAAGTTAGTTACTAGGTTGTTTTTATTTACATTTATTTTTAGCCATGAGTTAGAGATAGGGCCAAATAATTATTTTCTTCTTGTGAGTCAAGTTAGAAGGGTCAGCCGTTATAAAGTTGAGTACGTCCGCATGTAATAGTCAGGTTATGTTATGATGAATTAGACACCGTGTGTTCCGGCCGTCGGCCATTATCGAGTTTAGAGAAACCTTGTCAAAATCTTTGTTGGCATGTGAGTTCCTACGACGCGGCGCGTAGGAGATTACAAGTTGAGCCTATACGGTTCGTCCATGTTATTCCTTCGGATTGAGGGGTTGGCATGTTGTTTTTGCGGAGTTTGTGAATATTTTCATAAACCCGCAACGAATTCTTGCTGCGATGGAGTTTTGTGTCGTGAAAGATCGGGCCAACAAGGGATCAACCCTCGCCTCGAGGTTCGCTCCACATCACATACTAACTAAGATTTCATCGTATAATATACTCATGACTTGGACCTTATTTCCAAACATGGTCAACCATCATCTATAAGTCATTGTGGGTGTTGTTCCCTATGGTGATTTTCACTGGTGTGTCGACGCTTAGTCGTCTCTTTCCCGTCATGAACTTCCACCAGCCGGCCTCATAGAAGGATATGCGCCCATTTGGTTCTATCTTGTACTAAACGGTGGTGATGCGTCCTGTTGTTCCATGGCATACTCTAGCTTCGTCGACGGCAGGGATGTCCACTCCGGAAAACATCTTCATAGGTAATTTCTGAACATCCCCATGATTAAGAGCAAATAGATAGTGCGCAATGTTAAACATCTCACCATGTATTATTATGAACAAAAAAAATTGAAGAATACAAAACGTACCATGTAGTTTTTGATGACGTTGGTCTTAGTAAAGCGGTGCACAAAGGGCCTCCCCAAGAAGGCCACACTCGATGGTAGCATCGCGATGACATTGAAGGTCTCATCTTTAGTAAGATTCTTCATTCTTTGAGATAAAATTGCAGAAATTAAATAGACCATAATTGTAATCATCTTCTCTATCCTCATCATCTTGCTCGTCCTCATCATTTTGGCTATCGTGATCACCTTGGTTGTCCTCATCTTCCTGGTTGTCCTCATCATCCTCGTTATCCCCATCATCCTGGTCATCTTGGCTATCCTCATGATCCTGGTAATCCTCATCATCTTCGTCAACCTCATCATCTTGGCTGGAGAATACATAGTCCTTGATTTGTTGACCACTCCATTCAAGGAAAAGGCTATGTACTCTCCTCTGGTGAGGTTATTTTTTGAAATATACTTCTTTCATCCATTACTACCTATGATGGTTATATCCCTTGGTTTACGCACTTCTACTTCGAATGTGCGCCCCTTATCATCCTAAAAGTGCATATTGTCACCGGATAAATTGTTGAAGTCAACCCTTACGTTGCATGGGATACACTATGAAACAATTAATAATTAACAGTAAAGTCAGTAAAAGAATTACACAAATTGTTTGAATTGAATACTAATTGAAGTTAAAGACCGTTACCACTAATTTTTTTCCAATCCTTCCTTCAAGAAGAGCCCAAATTGTAATGCAGTTAGGAAAATTTCCATACATGGACTTCTGCAGATATGGCAGATCTAACACCCCATGACCCTATGAAACATTATGAAACACTTATCAGATGTAAATAGTTTACATGAATACTAGATTATAGAAGTAATATTGAGAAGAGGAAGCAGATAAAAAGGGTCAAAAACAACAGGAAAATCGGCATGACATTTACTTAAAAAGTGAACATATTGAGTGCCAGAAATTTGGCAAAATGGAAGTTAATCAACGTTTGGCCAAAACATTGGCTCTCATTGTTTAATCCATGTAAATAACATGCTAAGACCATTCACTTAGCAAATTAAACTCGATTCAACTTGTTTCTCATAGCAAAATTAAACTCGGTTCCACTCATATGTAAGAAAATTAAACATGCTAAGCCCATGCACTTGAATAATGTGAGATATTACAATGCCACTCTAATAATTGAACAACTAACAATTTTAATCCTAGATACCTAGTAATAAACACAAATACTTAGTGGCCGAGAGAGAGAGAGAGAGAGAGAGAGAGAGATAGAGGAGTGGAAATGAAACTCGGCATGACCTTTGCTTAAAAAGTGAACATACTAAGTGCCATAAATCTGGCGAAACGGAAATGAATCAACATTTTGCCAGAACATTGGCACTCATTATTGAATCCCTACAAATAAAATAGAATAGAACATGCACAAAATGGCAGACTAAAGTATGTAGAGACAATGTTCCTACAACATTACCACTTTCTATTGCAATACAATAAAAATGAAACAACATTGCCACAACCTAAATTAAACTAGGAAGTTCAAGTGGCAAACCCTTACCCTATCTCAAGCCTAAATTAAACTCGGAAGTATCTAGAGGCAAACCCTAACCCTACCTAAAGCCAACCTATAAAGTATCTAGAGGCAACGGCAGACGAGAGGGTGCTAGTATACCGTGGGCGGCGGCTCCAGCGGCGGGCTCGACGGCGGACGCAAGTACTGAGGACAACGCCTCTAGTAGTTGAGGCAACAAACGGTCTGGAAGGCAGATCTGACGGCGGTCGCAGCGGCGGACGGGGTGGAAGGAGGCATCAGCAGATCGGAGGGACGACAGCGGGACTCGGGCGCGTGCGAAGGGGGATAGGAGAGGAACTGACGAGAAACAAAATGAATGTAAGGTCGGGTCAGGCGGGCATAATTGGGTATCTGTGTTGAGAGAGAAGTGGAGAGCATAGGAAGGGGGCCACCACAACAAAGTATTATAGGAGTGGCGGGGTGTTTGAAGTGACGGCCACAATAACTGTTTCCAATTTTTGTTAGTAGAGAATTAAATTTTTGTACATGATTTTAAATTGAAACTTTTTCCATGATTAATGCACACTATTGGAACCTTCATGTTCAATTGTGACCACTTTTGAAGTTGACTTGGAATTTTCTAATAATTAACTTGTTTTTTCAGGCACTAAAGAGGTCAGAAACATTATTCGGTAGGAAATAGCTAGAAAACGAGCTCGTAAAATGATAAAATTTGGAATTGAGTCTTCATTTGACCCCCCCATAGTGCGTGGTAAAAATTTAAAAGCGTTACTACAAAAACTTGATGCATTTTGTGTACAAACTAAACACCCTCCGGAGCAGTATCTCATTTTGAAGGGAAAACCGCCGTCTTCCACACATAAATCCACTTTTTAAAACCATTTCAACTTCAAACTTTTCCATGATTAATACAAACCATTGGAAGCCACATGCTTCAATTTTGCCACCTTTTGAGGTTTGCCATTTTCAACGCAGTGACTACTTTTTCGGCCACACTAAAAAGTCAAAAAGAAAACTTTGAGTGAGCATACTTGCTTTCAAATTTATGAAAATTGGCATGGTGTCTACATAGGACCCTTGTGGGGTGCAGTTAAAATTTCAGAGCGCTACGACAAAAACTTGATACACTTCATGTACAAACTGAACACTATCTTCTGAAGTGTAAGTGTTTCGAACGGAAACCGCCTCCTTCCTAATTGAACTCAAATTTTATACATCAATTCAACTACAAACTTTTACCATGATCAACACACACCATTGGTAGCCCCGTGGTCAAAGTTGAAACTATTTTGGTTTTGTTTGCTATGATTTCTCAAGAATTATCTTATTTAGCACATGTGTAGCGGGCGGCTGACAGCACCAACCACTGGGAACATTTTCCAGTTTTGGAAAGAAATTGTGCGGCTTGCCACAATATAGTTGTGGCGAGGGTATTCCATGCCCGCCACTAGTTTATGACAAACCAATGTCAGGCACGAAAGAGAGCCCTCTGTTGGAAATATGCCCTAGAGGCAATAATAAATTGCTTATTATTATATTTCCCTGTTCATGATAATCTTTTATCATCCATGCTAGAATTGTATTGATCGAAAACTCAGATACATGTGTGGATACATAGAGAACAACGTGTCCCTAGTGAGCGTCTACCGGACTAGCTCGTTGACCAAAGATGGCTATGGTTTCCTAGTCATGGACATCAGTTGTCATTTGGTAATGGGATCACATCATTAGGAGAATAATGTGATGGACAACACCCAAACTATGAACGTAGCATATGATCGTGTCAAGTTTATTGCTATTGTTTTTTGCATCTCAAGTATATGTTCCTATGACCATGAGATCATCCAACTCACTAACACCGGAGGAGTACCTTGTGTGTACCAAACGTCACGGGTTGATCCACAAGTTCTACAGAACATGGGATAGAAGGAAGTGAAGAAATGGGTGGAAAAAATTGGGTAGAATATTGTTTGGGGTCCAGAGCAAGAAGTATCACTATTGCAGTTTGATGATTGGAAAGGAGACTATGTGAGAATAGAAGATGGTGAACAGATTGTTGAAGAAATCGATCGGCAAAACGGCTGTACAAGCAAACGGGCTATTTTTTTGCTGAGCTCGTTGATCTGAATATTTTTTCGAAGGTTGGATATGTGTCATCACACTTGGCTGCGCAGATGGTAGATGATGATTGGTCTTCACAGAGGCCATTGATTCCCATGTGTACTGAACTTACAGTAATAGCCGAAGAGGGACATGTGACTGGAACTGAAACTTCAGCTACTATTGATTGGAATGTAGTTGAATTAGATGAGCCTACTGATTTGGTCATTGCACCAATGCCTGACATTGAGATTACCAAACTTTTTGGCATTCCAGTCGATGACAGAGATAAGGAGGAGAGGGGCGAATCTAGTTTGCCTGCTAATGCTGATGAAGATGTAGATGGACAGTTCATGGAACAAGCTGCAGATGAAGTAGATGATGCACATGATGATGAGCTGGTGCATGTGTATGACAAAGAAAACCCTATCATTGAAGTGGGGAAGTTGTGGCCAAACATGGGTGAATTTAGATTGTGTTTCAAGACTTATGCAGTGAAACATGAGTTTGATGCCAAGACTATTTGGACTGATAGAAAGAAGTTTTATGCGAAGTGCAGAGGATTTGATGGTAGTGCCAAGCCTTGCAAGTGGTACATATCTGCTAGACTGCAACCTGATGGAAGTACTGTCAGGGTTAACCAAATCCCCAATCAACATACTTGTATTACAAGTCCACAGAGAGTATCAACCATGACATCACAACTTTGGGTCGCAGAAAAGATCACCCCAATTTTAGCCAAAACACCAAACACTACTGCCAAGAACTCAAAGTAGACTTGGAAAAGATGTACCCCATTAAACTGAAATATACCACAGTGTGGAAGGCAAAACAAAGGGCAATGAAAAATTTATATGGTGATTGGGCAAATACATTTAGGATGCTTTACAACTTCAAAGCAGAGGTGGAAAAGAGGTCACCTGGCAGTGTTGTGGAGACAGATATTGAGGTATCAGCCAAAGGTGAAGTCAAGTTCTCCAAGTTTTTTATGGCTTTGAAGCCTTGCATTGATGGCTTCAAAGCAGGGTGTCGTCCATATTTGAGCATAGACTCATAATTTTTTACAGGCAAGTGGAATGGTCAGTTGGCAGCATGCAATGCTCTAGATGGACACAACTGGATGTTTCCTATTGTTGTTGGCTTGTTTTAGTTAGAAACAGAGGCTTCATGGACATGGTTCATGATCCAATTGAAAAGATGCCTAGGGCCAGTGTCACCTTTGGCTATACACACAGATGCATGTAAGGGGCTGGAAAATTCAGTGAAAAATGTTTTCCCACATGCTGAGCAGAGGGAGTGCTTCGGTCATTTGTGGATGAACTTGATCAAAAAAATTAGAGGAGAAGAATTTGGGCGCATGTGGCCAGCAGCAAGATCTTACACTAGACAGACACACAAATATCATCTTGATAAGATAATGGCAGCATGCGATGAGTTTGGTCCATGGCTGAACACCTACCATTCTTTGTTATGGTACAGGTCAGGATTCAACACTGCCATCAAGTGACCACATCAACAACAATTTGGCAGAGAGTTTCAACAACAAGGTGAAGGAGTTAAAAGATTTGCCTGTGCATGACATGGTTGACCAAATCAGGATCATGCTCATGCGGTTGTGGGAATTGAGAAGAAGGATAGGTGATTGTTTGCAAGGTGATAAGCTTCTAGCAGTGGTACACCAGGTCGTCAATAGGAGCAGAAGTCTTTCACATTTGTTTGTTGAAAAATCTTCACTTTGGGGTGCCGAAGTTGGAGATAACAAAATTGGAAGGAGACATGTTGTTAACACTAAATTGCATGATTGCACTTGCCTCGAGTGGTAACACACTGGTAAACCATGTGAGCATGCCATTCTTTTCTTAGCAACCCAACCGAAGATAAATATGCACCCATATTTGCATGAATATTATTCGGTAGCAAAATTCAAAGCTGCATATGCTATTCCAATTCCAGCACTTACAGATCAGTCTTAGTGGCCTGAAGTGGAGATTGAATTTTCCATGTGTCCTCCCTTGACGAAAAGAAAGGCTGGCAGGCCTACACAGAGTAGATTCAAGGCATGGTTTGAGAAAGGTGGGAGTAGTAAGAAGGTAAAGAAAGATGGAAAGCCAAAAAGGGCCCAAAAAGGTAACAAAAACAGATGCAAGTTGTGCCAGGAACTTGGGCACAAAGTGGGATCTGTCAAATGCCATTACACTCCTGAAAAGCCAAAGTATGTTCTTATTTATTTGTCTGTGTTTTGATTTGATGCTTTTTCCAATTACTATATCTATAACATTTTCCCAATGGCCAGGAGGAAGCGCCCAAGTCAACCCCTTGTTGTTGAACAGTGTTGGCCAACAAAAAAAGCAAGAGCCAATGGTTGTAGAAAGAAGAGAAGTGTGCCTGAGCCTGAGTGTGTGGATGTGCAAACTAAAGAAAATCCTGATGCAGTCAACATTCAGACTGAAGAAACTGATGTCGAGGTGCACACCGAAGAAACTGAAATTGCAGTCAACATTCAGACTGAAGAAACTGCTCTCGAGGTTGAAACTGAACCTGAGCGTGTCGAGGTTCAGACTAAAGAAACCCATGTTGAGGTACACAACAAAGAAACTGAAACTGCTGCCAACATTCAGACTAAATACACTAATCTCGAGGGTGTTGGCGAGGTATTGAAAAGACCGGTGAAGAAAACCAAGATGATCAGTGAACTTGTGTGTGTAGTAGAACCAAAAACAATAAGTGCTAAGGGAAGAAGGGCACACGACGTGGTAGGAAGAGGTAGAACAGAGAAATGTTTGAGAATTCGTCTCATGTAATAATATTTGTAACTTGTTGCGTGTTGGTAGTCACTATGTATCCCCGTATTTTCATTTGAACTTGTTTGTTGGCCATTCTTTTAAATTCAAATTTGGATTCAAATTTGGGATCAAATTTGAATTAGGGATGGGGTATTGATGTTTTAATGCTATCTAAAGTACCTCAACTGAAATATATTTGCTTGCTGATCAATCCGAGCCCTTTTGGTAAGTTGAACTCATAATCATGAAAAGTGTGTTTCAAATGACCTTCAAAGGTAGGGTAAACGGCCTCATATTTAAGCAAGTTCTTTTGGCACCTTGTCTAAACCAGCCAAATAATTTTTCTACACATCTGTTCTACCTATATAGTGTAAATCTAAAGTCTCACTATTTATTGAATTAATTTTCTATTATTTTATTTTCTTTTTGAATAAACAAGGTTTAATAGAAAATTATATATAAAACAAGTTTAAAACATGAAAATAAGAAAGTAAGTTAAGATCTTTCTTAGTCAATCCAAAATGAAGTTTTGGTGAGGTTTTTACACTTTTCATTTTCAAAACCCCACCTACTCTTGGGTACCCACTACTCTCCCCTTTGAACTCTATACTACATTGTTCGAGGAATGACAATTTAGTGAAGGATTTTTCGTAAAAATGTATGTAAACCATATTTATATATGTTTCTCGTTACTATACGACATAATAAGACTATGTGCGCAAGTTTTATATATTTTTGATTTTTTCGAATTAGTTATGCTCAACCCTAGTCACTCAAAACCCCTCAAAACCTCTCAAAACCCCACACACTCCCGGGTCATCGATCGTTGTGCGTGGACGGTTGAGATCAGGCGCGAGGGTTAGCTACAGTGTACTTCGGTCCGCATGAGACGCGCTGATTGGTTGAATCAGTGGGGTTTGGATCAGCCTCTCTCGTTGGGGCATCAGGACCGTTCATTTGAATCCAACGGCACGAGTTGATGCGGTGCATGGACCAAGCCTACGCATCGCCCTTTCCATCATTGCATGCGTGCCTACCCACAGCGCCGGCGCCCGTTGCAGCATGCATGCCCACCCGCAGTACTATGCCCGTGCGTTGCATGCATGCCCTCGACGTAGCCCTGCTCCGCCACTCTCGACGCAGTAAGCTGTCCCATGCCTACCATTAGCACCGATGCAGCATCGCATCAAAGCATGCACCTGGCCACAATGCAGCAGGCAGACCCCGATGCAGAGACAACCAAAGAGCCAATGGTGCATGGCATGCTCCTCTTTAAACGACACAATACTGGCATGATGGGTATCGATGCAGTTCAAAGGGGCGCTCAAAGGACTTTCAAACGGCGTGCTGCTCATTACAAGATGGGCAAATTAAAGCGTCCATTATTGTCACGTCTCCCACTAAACGTTGCCCTCTAGCCAGGCCCTAGCAAGCAGGGTGCATTGCCATGCATGCACGCACGAGCGGCACACGCAGAGAAAACGGGGCAGGCGTGTCCCCTTGACCCACGACGGGTGGCAATTGATGCACGGGAAGCATGATAGAAAAACGGGCAGGCGTGACCCCTTGACCCACGACCGGTGGCACAGAAGCGTCGCAGCCTGGTTTCCCACGCTCGTGTACACACTGCGATGGGGCGCCACCAAACGTCGCCCGCCCATTAATTCTACCCGGTGAAACCACTCGAAGAAATCAAAAACCACGTCACACTTGGGATATTTAAGCCGGGCACTATCGTCTTTCTCTCCCTCCTCATCCATACCCTATCCTCTGCCTCCTCTGCCCTCCTTCTTCCTTCTTCTCCACAAATCAAACCCGAACGAGCTACCATGCAGTACAATACCCCCACCTACCGCTTCCCCCCCCCCCAACTGTGCCGGAAAGGCTCTACCCGGCCGGAGTCTACATAGAGAGAACCCTTAGGGTGTGGGCGATCTCAAGGTGGAGAGGCACAAGGGAGTTAACGGAGTTCTTCCTTGCGGTCAGCTTCCGCCACCTCCCCCCCCCCCCCCCCCGGCTCTCCAAGGATGTACCATGTTGAGGAGGTCAACCACAATGGCGTTGTGGTTGGGCTCCTCACTATGTTCACTAACCCCTTCGATGCTTTCCACCTCCTTGGGCGAGTGTATTGGGTTGGTTGTGAGTTCATAGCTTTCACGACCCGTAACATCTTCACCGACTTCAACAGCGTCTTCCCCAACAACAGCATTATGCACATGCTCCCGTACCCCATCAACAATGGGGAGGAGTGAAGGGCGCCCGGAGGAGCGAGGTGGCGTTCACCTGGAGGAGGAGGAGAAGAAGAACCCGAAGAAGAACCCGCGTTTGGTGGCGCCCGATCTATCTAGCTTGTTATATATCTATCGTATTAGTATTTTAAGTTGTAATCGTTATGCTACTATTATTAAGTTGTATTGGTATTTTAAGTTGTAAGGCAATCGTGGAACTATGGGTTGCAATCGTTATGCTTCTATATAATCGTTATGCTACTATATATATTGTGTGTTTCGTGCTATTATTTGTAGATTGCTATGGGTTGTTCTTGCTATTATTTGTGTATTGCTATGGGTTGCTACGGGCCCGGGTTGCTACACCCCAATCACCACACACATCATCTTCAAAATATTGGCCAAATAATGGGTCATGACCCAAACCATGGGCATGCAACTAGGAGCCCCATGCAAACCCACTATGGACATGCAACTAGGAAATGCAAACTAATTTACTTCATGCAAGCATGCAACTCATTTAGTTCATGTAACCGTAGACATGCATGAAAACAAGTAACATTTAGTTTTAGTGCATGGAAAAATGATCCATCACAAAATTTAGTGCAAGAAAAAGGCCAAAGTAAAAACAAGTAACATTTTATTTACCGAAGTTAGAGGTGGGTTGGTCTCTATTTGGGCATGGTTCTTTTCTCACGGCCCAACATCTATTCGGGAGCCCAGTTTTGTTTTTTACTAGAAACTGAATTTGCGTGTGTACTCTGTTAACTGAAGAACAAAAACAGAGGAAACAGAGCATGAACACTGAATAATTTGTGTTCCAAATTGTTGCTTCAATTCAGATACATGAACTTGGCATGGCGCACAGATCACGTTCTCTACCCTGACAGGCCTAAATGCCAATTCTAATGACGGATGAACAACAAATAAAACAAAAACAGAGCAATGATACAACAATAGAACCCCCCCCCCCTGCCATGATATTTGCTTGCTTCTACAAATCGATCATCTGCATTAGATGTTTCTTGATCTTCTCCAGTTCCTCGGTCAGTTCGGACTCCGCATGCATCGCCATCGGCATGACCCTGCCTGCCCCTCCGCCCGAGCTCCCCATATTCTCCACAGCAATCGGCAGCACCCCGCCCAAATTGAGCTCCCAGGTTGCAGACACGCTCGAATCAATGTAGCCCTCAAACTGAATCCTATCAACATATTCATCAATCCACTCGAAATGGTAACATTTCTTCAGGATCTGAAAACAACAACATGAACCCTAAATCCCAAATTCGAGGCGAAAAACAAAATATGAAGAAATCAGAGCAAAAGACAGCGAAAGAACGGGCTTAGAACTGAGATCTAACCTTGCCATCCCTTCCTGCCATTGGTTTGCTCAAGCATTTCACAAATTCCCTCCCAAGATTGCCATTGTCATCCTTCTTATTGACCAATCGTTTAAGAGGCTCTGGGCATGGGCAGTCAGGGCACCTTGTGAGCAGCACTGGACCGTACTGTCGCCATTTTGAGTGCGTGGCGGAGGAGGTAGACATTTGCACTAGGTCGCCGAAGAAGAGAAAGATTGGGGAAAGGGGATGAATGGGTGGCGGCGGGCGGACGGGCACGGGCGCTCATCTCTTCTAGCTACGAGGAGGTGGGTCCCGCGAGTAGACAAGTGGTGGGTCCCACACTTACATGGATAAGTGGTGGGTCCAGCCCCCAACAACTAACAAGGGCATCAGTTGAGTTTAACAGCCATGTCGTGCGTGGGCTATTTACCTGCTCAAAATTGTCACACCACAGCCATTCGCTCGAACAACGTCGCACTCTTGCCAATTCACTTCAAATGTGTCACACAGGAGCTATAAGCCCATAGATTAATAGCTCGCGATGTAGCTCCCTGTTTTAATACGTTACTAGAGAAATACTAAGTTGAACGATATTGTAAGCAATTATGCGGACTAAGGTCGTAGTCTGAGGATTGTCCTCACTGCTGCATGGAAGGCTTATGTCCTTGAGGCGCCGCTCAGTGTGCCAACCCCTCTAGCATCGTTTATGGATGTTGTGAACATCTGGCAGACACGTTCTGATGACTACTTGATAGTTTACTGCACCATGCTTTACGTCTTAGAATCGGGGCTCCAAAGGCGTTTTGAACGCCATGGAACATATGAGATGTTCCAAGAGTTGAAATTGGTATTTCAGGCTCATGCCCGTGTTGACAGGTATCAGACCTCTGACAAGTTCTTTGCCTACAAGATGGAGGAGAATAGCTTAGCCAGTGAACATGTGCTCAGCATGTTTGGGTGCTATAATCACTTGAATCAAGTGGGAGTTAATCTTCCATATAAGATAGTGATTGACAGAGTTCTCCAGTCACTATCACCAAGCTACTAGAGCTTCTTGATGAACTATAACATGCAAGGGATGGAGATGATCCCGGAGCTATTCGCGGTGTTTAAGGCCGCGAAGGTAGAAATCAAGAAGGAGCATCAAGTGTTGATGGCTAACAAGATCACTGGTTTCAAGAAGGGCAAGGTCAAGAAGGGAAACTTCATGAATGGCAAGCCAGTTGCCGCTCCAGTGAAGAAACCCAAGGTTGAACCCAAACCCGAGACTAAGTGCTTCTATTGTAAGGGGGATAGTCACTGGTAGCGAAACTGCCCCAAATACTTGGTAGATAAGAAGGCTGGCAACTTCAACAAAAGTATATTTGATATACATGTTATTGATGTGTACCTTACTAGTACTCCTAGTAGCACCCGGGTATTAGATACCGGTTCAGTTGTGAATATTGGAACTTGAAACAAAAGTTGAGGAAAAAACAGTGACTAGCTAAGGGCGAGGTGATGATGCGTGTTGGAAGTGTTTCCAAGGTTGATGTGATCACCATCGCACGCTCCCTCTACCTTCGGGATTAGTGTTAAACCTAGATAAATTTTATTCGGTGTCTGCGTTGAGCATGAACATGATGAGAACGTGTTTATTGTAATGCGGTTATTCATTTAAGTCAGAGAATAATGGTTATTTTGTTTACATGAATAATACCTTCTATGGTCATGCACCCAATGTGAATGGTTTATTGAATCTCGATCATAGTGATACACATGTTCATAATATTGATGCCAAAAGATGCGAAGTTAATAATGATAGTACCACATACTTGTGGCACTGCTGCTTAAGTCATATTGGTGTCAAGCGCATGAAGAAACTCCATGCTGATGGAATTTTGGACTCACTTGATTTTGAATCACTTGACACATGTGAACCATGCCTCATTGGCAAGATGACTAAAACCCCGTTTTCCGGAACAATGGAACGGGCAAGTGACTTGTTGGAAATCATGCATGCTGATGTGTGCGGTCCGATGACGCGTGCAGTGAATATCCTTATTTCCTCACCTTCACCGATGATTTTAGTAGATATGGGTATATTTACTTAATAAAGCATAAATCTGAAATGTTTGAAAAGTTCAAGCAATTTCAAAGTGAAGTTGAGAATCATCGTAACAAGAAGATTAAATTCCTATGATCCGATCGAAG
Organism: Triticum timopheevii; assembly: GCA_963921465.1. Taxonomy (NCBI): domain Eukaryota; kingdom Viridiplantae; phylum Streptophyta; class Magnoliopsida; order Poales; family Poaceae; genus Triticum; species Triticum timopheevii. The sequence continues at coordinate 417,230,659 of OY997266.1, read as the reverse complement.
GGGAGAATATCTGAGTTATGAGTTTGGCAATCACTTAAGACAATGTGGAATTGTTTCACAGTTCACGTCACCTAGAACACCACAGCGTAATGGTGTGTCCGAACACCGTAATCATACCTTATTAGATATGGTGCATTCTATGATGTCTCTTGCCGATCTACCACTATCGTTTTGGGGTTATGCATTAGAGACATCTATATTCACTTTAAATAGGGCACCATCTAAGTCCATGGAGATGACACCATATGAACTGTGGTTTGGCAAGAAACTTGAGTTGTCGTTTCTTAAGGTTTGGGGCTGCGATGCTTATGTCAAAAGGCTTCGACCGAAAAACCTCGAACCCAAAGCGGACAACTGCGTCTTCATAGGATACCCAAAAGAGATGGTTGGGTATATCTTCTATCTCAGATCCGAGGGCAAAGTGTTTGTCGCTAAGAACGGGTCCTTTCTCAAGAAAGAGTTTCTCTCGAAAGAATTGAGTGGGAGGAAGATAGAACTTGAACCTTTACTTCAACTAGAGAGTAGAGCAGCACAGAAAGATGTTTCTGTGGCACATACATCAGTTGAAGAGGAAGTTGATGATGATGATCATGAAGCTTCGGATCAAGTTACTGGAAAACCTCATAGGTCAACAAGGGTACGTATAGCTTATGAGTGGTATAGTTACCCTGTCTTAGAGGTCATGTTGTTGGACAACGGTGAACCTACGAGCTATGGAGAAGCGATGGTGGGCCCAGATTCCAACAAATGGCTAGGAGCCATGAAATCTGAGATAGGATCCATGTATGAGACCAAAGTATGGACTTTGGTGGACTTTCCCGATGGTCGGCAAGCCATTGAGAATAAATGGATCTTTAAGAAGAAGACATACGATGATGGTAATGTCACCATTTATTGAGGTCAACTTGTCGCAAAGAAGTTTCTGACAAGTTCAAGGAGTTGACTATGATGAGACTTTCTCACTCATAGAGATGCTAAAGTCTGTTGGAATTATGTTAGCAGTTGCTTCATTTTCAATTACGAAATCTGGCAGATGGATGTCAAAACAAAGTTATCTTGACGGTCTCCGTGAGGAAAGGTTGTATGTGATACAACCAGAAGGTTTTATTGATCCTAAGGATGCTAAAATGTATGCAAGCTCCAGCGGACCTTCTATGGACTAGAGCAAGCATCTCAGAGTTGGAACACATGCTTTGATGAGGTGATCAAAGCTTTTGGGTTTATACAAAGTTTGCAAGAAACTTGTAGTTACAAGAAAGTGAGTGAGAGCACTACAACATTTCTGATAAGTATATGTAGATGGCATATTGTTGATCCGAAATGATGTAGAATTTCTGGAAAGCATAAAGGGTTGTTTGAAAGGAGTTTTTCAAAGGAAGACCTAGGTAAATCTACTTACATATTGGGCAACAAGATCTATAGAGATAGATCAAGACGCCTGATAAGACTTTCACAGAGCACATACCTTGACATGATTTTGAAGGAGTTCAAAATGGATCAGTCAAAGAAGGAGTTATTGCCTGAGTTGTAAGGTGTGTAGTTGAGTAAGACTCAAAGCTCGACCACGGCAGAAGAAAGGAAAAGGACGAAGGTCGTCCCCTATGCCTCAACCATAGGCTCGATATGATATGACATGTTGTGTATCGCACGTGATGTGTGCCTTGCCACCTGTCTGTCAAGAGTGTACAAGAGTGATCCAGGAGTGGATCACTCGACATCGGTTAAAATTATCCTTAGAGGAATAAGGAAATGTTTCTCGGTTATGGAGGTGATAAAGAGTTCGGCGTAAAGGGTTACATTGATGCAAGCTTTAACACCAATCCGGATGAGTCTCAGTAGCAAACCGGATATGTATGGTGGAGCAACCATTTGAAATAGCTCCAAGTGGAGCATGGTAGAAGCATCTATAATATGACATAGAGATTTGCGAAATACACGCGGATCTGAATGTTGCAGACCCATTGACTAAAACCTCTCTCACAAGCATAACATGATCAAACCCCGAAACTCATTGGGTGTTAATCACATGGTGATGTGAACTAGATTATTGACTCTAGTGCAAGTGGGAGACTGTTGGAAAGATGCCCTATAGGCAATAATAAATTGGTTATTATCATGTTTCCCTATTCATGATAATCGTTTATTATCCATGCTAGAATTGTATTGATCGGAAACATAGATACATGTGTGGATACATAGACAACAACGTGTCCCTAGTGAGCCTCTACCGGACTACCTCATTAACAAAAGATGGCTATGGTTTCCTAGTCATGGACATGCGTTGTCATTTGGTAATGGGATCGCATCATTAGGAGAATGATGTGATGGACAAGACCCAAACTATGAACGTAGCATATGATCGTGTCAAGTTTATTGCTATTGTTTTCTGCATGTCAAGTATATGTTCCTATGACCATGAGATCATGCAACTCACTGACACTGGAGGAGTACCTTGTGTGTAGCAAACATCACAACGTAACTGCGTGACTATAAAGGTGCTCTACAGGTATCTCCAAGGGTGTCTGTTGAGTTGGCATGGATCAAGATAGGGATTTGTCACTCCATGTGACAGAGAGGTATCTGAAGGCCCACTCGGTAATACAACATCACAAGAAGCTTGCAAGCAATGTGACTAATGAGTTAGCCACGGGATCTTGTATTACAGAACGAGTAGAGAGACTTGCCGGTAACAAGATTGAACTAGGTATAGAGATACCAATGATCGAATCTCGGGCAAGTAACAAACCGATAGACAAAGGGAACTACATACGGGATTAGCTGAATCCTTGACATCGAGGTTCGACTGATAAGATCTTCGTAGAATATGTGGGAACCAATATGGGCATCCAGGTCCCGCTATTGGTTATACCGTGCAGGTGTCTCGGTCATGTCTGCATAGTTCTCGAACTCGCAGGGTCTACACACTTAACATTTGGTTACGATATAAGTATAGTTGAGTCATTATGGTGGTTACCGGAGGTTGTTCGGAGTTCCGGATGAGATCCCGGACATGACGAGGAACTCCGTAATGGTCCGGAGGTGAAAATTGATATATTTGATGAAGGGTATTGGAGTCCGGAAGTGTTCCGGGGGTACCGGGTGATGACCAGCATGACCGAAAGGGGTTTCGGGGGTCCCCGGCAAGTGTTTGGGGGCCTCATGGGCCAAGGGGAGGGAGCACACCAACCCACTAAGGGGCTATGCGCCCCCCAAGCCCCCTTCCCACGTTGCGAGAGGAGGTAGGGCGCCTCCCTAGGGCAGCCCACCCCTTTGCCTTGGGGGCCAAGTCTCCTAAGGGGTGGGGGGCCAAAACCCATCTAGGGTTTCCCCTTGTTGGCCGCCGCCCCTAGATTGGATCTAGGGGAGCCCCCTCCTCCTCCCTTCCTCTATATAGAGAGAGGTGAGAGAGGGAAGCCACACCCATATGGATCTATTCGTGCCACGGCGCTGCTCCTCCTCTCCCTCATAGCCATCTTCTTCTACGTAGTGCTTCGCGATGCTCTGTTGAGATTTCACCACCACCACCACCACGCCGTCGTGCTACCAGAGGACTCGAGCTACTACTCATATGGATCGAGGAGGTGAAGGCGTCATCAAGCCATACGTGTGTTGAACGCGCAGGTGTCCTCCATTCGGCACTAGATCGGGAGTTCGCGGGACGGATCATGATTGGATCGCGAAGACGTTTGACTACATCAACCACATTTCTTAATGCTTCCGCTTAGCGATCTATGAGGGTATGTAGATCCAATCTCTCCTCTCGTAGATGGTCATCTCCTAGATTGGATCTTGGTGAGCGTAGGAATTTTTTTTCTTCCCATGCAACGTTCCCCATCACCCTCCATTGTTGTTTCCATCCCACGGGCTAATTTGGAAGAGCTTACGTGTGACGAGTATTAAAATAAGCTCGCAAGTGGAAAGGGCATAGCAGTGGCAGCTACATTTTTTCACCCGCCACTACTACTTTTCTAGTAGTGCAAGCCTCGTAACTCTAGGCCTCGTCCTATTTCATAAGGCGAGATTAAGGGGGCGGTTTGAGGCATTTGGCATCATCATCATAGTCTTGATAGAATTATCCCCACATACATTCTACCCTCTCACACGAGGCGTCTTCTCCATCAATCAAATTGAAAACAAGAGTTGGGTATTACCTCCATGATGAGAGCCAAACATAGGTAAAATCCCCGTGTGTGATCCCCTCTAGTACTTCCGGTCCTGCGCACCACCCTATTTGGACTACTGACGGTTTTCAGTACCGTCAATAGAAGAGTTTTTGGATGATCCATTCTCGTCTTTGAGCTTCGAGTCCGAAAGTGGGGTCATGGATGTGAAGACAATGAGATTGTGTTGATGGTTTCTTAATGGATAGATGTAATTGGAATGAAGAGAAAACATGTGGAGCTATAGATGGGTCATCTGGCGATTAACTGCAACAAAATCGAAGGCCATAATCAATTCATGGCCGACTTCTTTGTGGTTGGTTGTACCTACCCATCCTACCTATGTCGACGACCCTTCTGCATGTCCGGACGATTATTGCGTCGAATTCTCGATGACATGGAAGCCAATGAACTATTCTTCATGTAACAGAGGAATGATGTTGGTGTGTAGGGTTTTTCTTGTTTCTAGGTGACTGTGACACTTCATATGATTGCATATGGCACTCATACATATATGATTATGAGTATCTTCCCATGGTCGAAGATAAATCAAAAGGTGCACAAAAATATTTGTTGATATTATGGTTTTTATGTACAACCCCAATGCCAAGGACACAATGAGGGTTCTATCAATGAATGAACCATGAGGACATCCTGGGATGCTTGTGAGTATCGACTATATGCATTGGAGCCAAAACTGCTCTGTAGCTTGGCACGGCCAATTCATTGGGCATTGCCATGATCCCGCAAAAAAAATCAAACCTAGGTTGTAGCACTCCAAATGTTCTCTCAATGCCCTTCCCCGGTGCCGCTTGCATCTTTGTGAAAATGCTTTAGTTTTTTGGTCCCAGGATTAGAGATTATCTCCACAAATGTTGATCAAGATGGATAGATTTAATCAATGATATAGTAGTCTTAGTCATACTGATGGCCATTCACTATCTAGTTGCATGGTGGAGCAATACCACCTTCTAGACTAGCAAATAGATGGATATCTGCAAGACATTGATGTCACTGTGAGATCTTGACAACCCAAAGTACCAATGCCAAATCCATAAATCCTCCGAGGCAACCACTTCCAAAGTAATTATGGTCTTGCTCATTTCTTGAACACATATGTCTTGGTAAAGATCATGACATGTTGTAGGGTCCTACACACCATGATCATCGAGGATAATAGGATTTGCCAAGCCCCATGGACTATGAAAATGTTAGCACAATCGCTAAGCCTCGGAGGCGCACAAAATGCGTTCAAGAGGCATACCCAAAGATTGAAGACCGGACCTCCCAGGATCAGTTCAATGGGGATCTTACTAAGCATCGTTGGTAGCTAGCTTGGAGATATTCCATTTATTTTTCTGTAAAATTGATATATTATTAGTTGAAACTTTTGTTTCATTGTATTATTATTTTTTTATGTCTACTATGCAACTTTATTCTTGTAGACTTTTTGGGCCTCCAAGCGCAAAGTTTTGTAGGACAGCAACAAATTTCCATCAAATGGATGACCTAATGTTTATTAATCTGTGAGAGGTGTAGGATGAAGGTGGTTCTCTCTCAAATAACCCTGCAAGCAAATAGAAGTGGACTCTTGTATCCCCAACAACCTAATACAATCGTCACTTGTATAGGTGCACTAGTTCAATGAAGAGATGATGATAAAATGCGTAATATGGATGGTAGAAATAGGTTGTGTAATCTGAACAAATAGAAATAGCAAGGTAACAAGGAACAAAAGTGAGTAAACGGTGTTGCAATGCTTGATAATAAGGCCTAGGGTTCATACTTTAACTAGTGCCAACTCTCAACATCATTAACATAATTAAACCACATGATAATCCTTCAAAACTGCAGCAAAGAATTACTCCAAAGTTTATATTTCTATCGGAGAAAGTAGAATGAAATTGGGTACCGCTTTCCAATCTTGATCTATTGAACCAGCCACAAAGTGTCACGGATAGTCCCATAAACTGTACTACGACAACACCATATGATACTTCGTTCAACCTTTGTGCTAAGAGTACGCCAATGTCACTAAGGGTATCAACAAGTTAATTACTAGACGTGCATCATGTAATCTCAAATCCAAAGTATTCAATCCAACATATAGAAACATGAAAGAGCAAGACTCAATTCACCATAAAAATGATATAGGGGGAGAACATCATATTATCCAACTTTATTAATAAATCTCATAATACAATTAAGATCGAATCCATCAAGAACATGAGAGAGAGAGAGAGGTCAAACACATATCTACTAGTACATACCCTCATCCCGTGGAAGAACTACTCACGCACCACCATGAGAATGGAAAAGAAGTTGTTGGTGATGGTGATCATGGAGATGTCCCGACGGCGTCTCGACGCCACTGGTGGAGAGGGGGAAGGGGCCCTCCTTCTTCTTCTTCTTCATTGGTCCTCTAGGGAGAGAGGGAACTCTTCCCTAGATTGGATCTCTCTATTTTCTTCTCTGTTTTCGCTACTGTTCTCAGGCAGAACACAGTTTTTTTATCTGGAGATCCGTAACTCTGACTGAGCTGAAATTTTGAGGGGATGTTTTCATAAAATTATCTTTCTTTCGGCTGAAGGAGAGCTCTAGCTGACTTAAGGGCTGCCCACACAGGCCCATGACACGTCCGGGGGTGGCCGCGCCATGTGGCCATGTGGAGCCCTCAGGCACCGTCTTGCATTGATTCCTATGCCCAGAAATCACACATATTTTGGAAAAATCATATTAAATTCTCGAGGTATTTTGACCTTCCTAGATATTGATTTCCTGTAAAACAAAAACAGGAGACACTGGGCACTAGATTAATACGTTAGTACAGAAACATAATATAAAAGTGCACCAAAACAATATAATATGTACATTGGAGAAGTGTCAGTTGTATTTGATTAATGATTTGTAATATTTTGTTGAATTGTTCATCCAAATTCGAGTAGTAGAGTAGATAAAAAAAAGAAATTTTCATTGAGGTTGCATTATGGCAACTCTAAGTTTGTGCACAGCCTCCGCAACGTCCATAAAACTAAGGGCCACGCTCCGTATGAGTTATGGAGGTTGTAGATATGGCAACCCCGTTATAGTTGCTCTAACACAAGATCACGTCGGCTACTCTTGTTTTATATATCAATCAAAATGAGTCCATACTGGTCACTTGAGTTACTCTATAAGCCAGCAAACTAACATACACCCGGTCTTCGTGTCGCTCTCATGGGCGGCACGGGGAAACCTAGCCACCACAGAATGCGACACTCCGTACCCTCCAGAACCCTTCACCATTTCCCGAGGATACGGTCGAGCTAAGCTTGCGCCGTGGAAGGTGGCCGAGGAGCGTGCTCTCGAGATGCCTTAACCCCCGATCGGAATAGTGATGATCTAGGCAATGAGTTCTATGACACCGGTGACTCCTCCGTCGGTCCGACAACTAGGCGAAGTGGCGATCAAGCATGGCTTCGGCGATGGCCTCGCATCATCCAATGATCGGTCAAGGCCAGGTGACTGCGTCGGCTCCTTTTTGCTCCTGCGGTTTTGGCTTCCGACAATTGGGATATGTGTGGAGTGACTCGGTTGTAGCCTCCGAGGCAATGTTTGGGGAGAGATCATGGTTCTTTTCAGGCCCTCCCTTGCCTCTAGATCTGCTTGTGGGATCTAGCCCGTTGGGCTTAGCCGGTCTCCTGCTAATGGTGAAGACGATGATGTGGTGGCTAGGTGGCCCACACTTCATGTGATTTAGCATCAAGTTAGCCGAGGAAAGTTGAGCTCCTGGTTTTGGATGGATCCGTTGATGGCGGCACCTATGGGCACCGTTACCTTGTGGGAGGCGTTGGGGATGTAGTTTTAGCCTTCCCGCTCGACATGTTCCTGGGGAAACCTCAGATTCGGGTCCTCTGGATCGTAGGATGGCAATTCTATGGCTATGATTGGCATCGTGTTCCCTCTTGGGGGCATTGTCGTGGAGATGAGACCTATACGAGGGACTCGTGGTTCAAGTTGGTGGTCGTTGGCAGCTCGTGTGTCAACATTGATGGGGATCAGTGAGGTCGGGCTTGCGGCAAAATTTTGGTAGTTGGCTCTTCGGCCTGTTTGTGGCGTCGTCTGGGTTTGTTTGTTGTCGAGGAGTCAGAGTTGCAACAGCGAGCCTGGGATGGTGGCGTGACTTGCAGCTTGTGGTCTGGCTCGGCGATCCTTCATGACACTAACCTTGCATATTTCTTTGCCGTAGCTTGCCTTCGGACTTGGAGCTACCTTGCCACCGACGCGTGTGGCCAGTTATTTGGCGTAGACTGGCAGTTCTCGTGTGCTCTTTGTGGCAAGGCATCATTGTTGGACGAATGCACTCAAGTTGGAGACGTTTGCTCGAGAGAGGTGATGATGTTGACAGTTTGCACACAAGCCTCGGCGGTTTTCGTTTCTTCGGTGGCGTGTGTGGATCTTGTGGGTAGCTAAGTCGGCCACCAGTGTCCTGTGTGGGCGTGTTGCACCGGTTTTTCATAATTAACCGGGCAATTATCTTCTTCTTACTTAAATAGATTGAGTCCTTTGGACTCCAGTTTCAAAAGATAAAAATAAATTGGTAAGCCAGCTGGCTAGGACAATTATTCTGATTTACTATATAGGTAGGTAAATGTAATTCCTTGTTTTCTTTCTGAAGACCCAAATATGCATCAAATTTTCTGACACGTCAGGTTGGACTGAAGCATATAAAGAACATTTATCGCAATGGTGACAGTGCCACCGAGATTGAACAATATTCTTCCACGTCGGCACCAATAAATTTGATTTGATCTGGACTCATGCTATCAAAGCATCCAATAAATTAGTGCGACTCCAGCCTGGACATATTATACAAGCCTGTCAGGTCAAATAATGTGCAAACATACGAACCCGAAAAAATATTGCGCAAGTAGATGATCTCAGAAAAGATTGTGCAGGTGGTCTAGGGCGTAATGGACTGAAACATGGCAAGGAGTGGAGTACATCTTGTCACAAAAAAAAAAGGAACGGAGATGGCTTCTAATTAATCAACTACTCCCTCCGTCCTATAATGTAAGACATTAGAAATAATGCATCCACGCCGTGCATGCCCCCTAGTATTTTATTCTCCGTCTTCACGTCGCATTTCGGTGTCAATTGCAGCTAGCTGGTTTTCATTAGTCGCTTCTGCATAGTATATATATGTTGCGTCGGCATTGTTGGGTTTTTCACGACTGTCCCTTGATCGATCGTGTGTTGTATGATTTTTCGGCCTGGTTCCCATATAAACCACACCACTCTATTTTGTTTTCTCTCTCCTAACGAAATCGGCAGTGCAGCTGCCTTGTACGTCAAAAAAGAAGTGCCACACAGACACAGATGCTTGTAGCTAGTCTGACAAAAATACTGTAACTTTAGAGACGCTTGGTTTTGATGACTGTAGGAAAATGAAAGTTGCACTATGAGTCGCCGTACAGTCTAACATGTTATGGTTGGTGGTGTGCCTATCCTGCAAGTGCAAGCGTTTAGGAGCTAGCTAGGCGTCAACACGCACGTGCGACGGTGCGAGAGCCGTGTGACACGACAGGCAAAGCGTGCACTCGAAGGGGGAGTACTGCGTGTGGAAAGTGAGGCGTCCTCGTAAAGAATCAAGGCAAGAATCCGATTGTAATTTAATCAGCAATTATCCAAACACCACTTGTGAAACTCGCTAGATTTCAGCAGCCTGGTCGCCTAGATACATCTACACTGTTTGCATAGCGGCTGCCATTTAGTTATCACTACTATCACGTCGCATCACGATCATTTTCTTACTGGCTTAATTACCTAACTATACTTTCAAAGGAAAAGTTACCTAATTATTGCCTTTTCCCCCCCCCCTTTTCTTTTATGCTTCTCTCTGACCAACTCGTCCTTTTCTTTGTCTCCCATTTCTTTCCAATCACCTTCAGGAGGCCTCACGGAAGAAGGCTAATAAATTAAAACTATAGTTTACATGGAAGCTTATGGCCATGGATTAGCCATGTCGCCTCCTAAGACTTTTGCTTTCGCAAATCACGACCGGCACTAAGTTAATAATGGCTTCCCAACCACATCAATCACCATATATGTAAAGCCCAGTCCTTGTTGCACTAATGTCACATCACGTCACCATTTCGACCTTAGCTGGCACACCTCACAAAGGCAAACCTCTGTCTTCAAATGTGTAATTAAGAGTGAGATGTAATATAAATAAAGATAAAGAAATTGAGAAATTGGAGATGTGAGCCCGCTGACTTGAAACACGAGAAAAAAGCTTCGAGTCGCACCAACAAAGATTTTTTTTTCTTTCGGAAAGGAGGTTACTGTTAGGATTTTATTAACCATGAGTTGATTAAGGGAAATCTAAGCTACTTCTAACCATGGTGTGGTTCCCTTTCTCCCTGTAGATCTCAACCGGCGGGACTCTCCACTTGTGACGGTTCCTGTAAAGATGCTTGTTGCACGCGTCTCTTGTACCCATATAAATAGGAACATCACCTGGACAAGACGATGAATCAGAAACTATTGCTTCCAACTTTTGAGAAATTGTTTGGTTTGAAAATTAACTTCCGTAAGAGTTAATTATTCTGCTTCGGGGAAGGAGGTGGCTAAATTATACGTTGATCTGCTATTTTGCTTGGTTGTGCATATTGCCAATTTTGATTAAATATTTGATAATTCCAATTCTTTATGGACGGCTCACTATGTTGAAGAGCGTTCAACGAAAGAAATGTTTGAGCAGTTTTAAAGGCAAATTGCTCTTCATTGGAGGACGACCTAATCAACTCGGTCCTCACGAACATGGTTCTCTACATAGTCTTATTTTCCAATTCTCTAAACCGCCCAGACTGGATTATTTCATATCCAAATTCTTCTCAGAAAGAGATAGCGAAAAGTATTGGCCTACGAAATGGAGTGTGGTTTGTCGACCAAAAGATCAGGGTGGTCTAGGCATTCAGGACCTACAGGTTAAGAATGATGCCTTACTCAGTAAGTGCTTGTTCAAGCTACTTACAGAAGAGGGCGTTCGGCTAACTCTTTTTTTTTCCTTTTTGCGAGAAGACTTCCGAATTATTTATCTTCAACATGGCAGTACATCCAAATAAAAAGTAATACAAATTACATCCAAATCCGTAAACCATCTAGTGATGATTGCAAGCATTGAAGTGAGCCGAAGGCGCGCTATCGTCATCGCCCCTCCCTCACCGGAGTTGAGCAGAAGTTGTTGTGATGGATAGTCGGAAAGTTGTCGTGCTAAGGCCTCGTAGGACTAGCACACCAGAACAGCAACCACCGCCGACGAAGAGACGCATAGATCAGAAGGATTCAATTTGAAGACACATGAACGTAGACAAACAAATGTCGGTTCCGAGCCGATCCACCAAAGACAACCACCGACTGAATCCCACTAGATCCGCTGGAGACACATAGCAAACCCTACTGCGCAATAAGTATCTAGGAGAAAAAGCGGTGTCCTGGGCATTTTTGAAGCCCGGTAACTCGCAATTTCGGGCCGACCTAATGGCAACAAAGAAGCATATTTTCCGCTTTGGTTCTTTTGCGATAAAGGACGGCTCAGAGATACCTTTTTGGGAGGATAAGTGGCTTGAAAACACTACTCCGGGAACAGAATCCAACTTTGTGTCGTATTATTCGCAATGAGAATCATATTCTTGCACATGTGTCCAGCTCCTCCTCACTGGATGTTCCATTTAGGAGGAATTTGGTTGGCCCCCGTCTTATTATATGGCAACATCTGTTATCCTATTTGGAATCAGTTAACCTGACACAATGATGGGATGCTTTTTGTTGGAAACTCACTACATCTGGGTCATTCACTATCGACTCTATGTACCCTGCACTCATGCACTTAGAGATTCTAATGGATAATATTAAACAAATAAGTAAAAATACAATTAAAAAAGATTTTCCATGTGATATCTTCAGATGGGAGTTGTTACTAGCATGGAAGGAAGAACTATAGCTTCTGTTCTCATGATGAGATAATCAAACACCTCTTCTTTCATTGCAAGTTTGCGTGTTCTACATGCTCAGTCATGTGAATAGCTTCCAATTTGTATTTGTCCACCAGTGTTGTCAATATATATGGTCTCTAGCTTGAAATAATATCAAATAAGTTTAACACGGTAATAAGGGTGGGAACGTCTGCCTTACTATGGTCGATTTGGCTAAGTAGAACTAATTTTTTTAATGAAAAAAGCTATTATTCATTCCAGGTTATTTTTTGTTGTATGCACTGGTTTGTACGTGCTATGCTACACCGAGCAGAGTACCAATAAATGTTCAAGACGGTGGATATATGGTTGCAGCGGGTGGAGAGTGAGGTTTTTATCCAACATGGATGATGACGACATAATCTTCAAATCGGTCCACCTCCTCCTTTGGCGAAGGCTTAATGTCAGTTTCATACAACTTTACTGTTACCAATATATTAGTTTTTTAGTCGGACTTCTTATTTTTGTTGTGCATCCTTGCTTTGTACAAGTTGGATATCGCTTTCAATGCTTTGTATCGGTTTAGTGCTACATTTCAAATTAAGAGAGTGTCTCATCTAGATGTGACATAGTTATGTCACATCTAAGTTTTACATAAGCGCCACTTCACTCGTGCTTGTTTTTTTTTCCTTTCCTTTTGGGTTTACACCCAACCAGGGTTTTTTTTCAACAGAGATTTTTAGAAACCATACGGTTTTCGAAAGATTCGGTGAAGCCCGAAAATTTGCGGTAACTTTTCGGAATTTTTTTTTGAATTTAAACGGCTGAATGAGGTCTAATAAGACTCGTATGCATATGCTTGAGAGGATGGCATTTTTATTTTCATAATGGCATGTCAATTTTATTTTTGGGTCTTGTCTAGATAAAACAATTTATCGACGAGGTGGCAGTTTTGTAAAGTAGCATGAAAAAAGAAATTCAAGGCATGGCATTTATAAATTTATAAAATTGTGCATTTTTCTGTTCATGGCATTTTTTATCTAGAAGATGGCACTTTTAAAGTTTAGCCTGGCAATTTTTATTTTGTAGATCATACTCATTGTAAATTTATAAAATTAGAGAGATGGCAGTTTTAATAAAGTAGTGTTGCATTTTTTTCATCAATTAGATCTTGGCAATTAGGGCCTTCTTTTGTTGATGGCATTTTTTCAAAAAAAAAAGAGTTACAGAAATGCTATCCGGCGATCGTTCGCTAGGAGGCCAACCCCACTGAACGGCTTCCATGTCATACGAATCTCGGCCCAATGTCAACGCCATGTGGATCTTGTGGAGTTGTCATTCTAAGGCAATTCCCGGCAAACACACATTTTTTATATCCAGAAAATCACAAGCAAGGTGCAATTACGGGGTTTGGACTCTACACCTTGTGTGCATGTGGGGCACATCTTGCCACTAGATCGAGAGAGGGGTTGTGAAGGGTAAGTATCAGGTGATACCAATCCATAAATGCTCCCATTCTACCAACTTAAAAGAATTTGAATTTAGACATTCCAAAAAAATATGAAAAAAGCATGGATGTCGATCACATATACGTAGACATCCCTAAAAAAATTCAGATCCAAATTTGAATATACACCGAAAAACAAAAAAAGACAAATCTTCCATGAATAGTGTGAAAAGAAGACAGAAGCAAAAATGACACTATATGACACTATTCACGTCTGAATTTGTCAATTTTGTTTCTTCATGTGTATTTCGAATTTTGATCTGAATTTTTTAGGGGTTCTCGACATAGGTGTTGTGAATATACATGATTATTTTTAAGAATATTTTCAAAATGTTTATATTTGAAAATTTTAAATTGGTATCATGGGAGCATGTGAGGGTTGGTATTACTGTATATTTTCTGGGTTGTGAACATTTATTTTTATACTTTTATACGTATATTTTTTAAGCAAATTTATTTTTTTATTTATCAAAAAGTTCTGATTATATTTTTTACTTTCTCACATGATTTTTTAATACTTACAGCCAACCATTTATTATTATTAATAACATGACATTTTTTATTTTTAAAAGATGGCATTTTTTGTTAGTAAGAGGGTGATAATTTTATTATTTAGAGGGTAACATTTTTATTTTTAATGGTATGGCAGATTTATTACTAAGAGCATGGCATTTTTATTAGTAATAGGATGGCATCTTTTTGTTTATTCCGACGATGGCATTTTTGTTTTTAAGAGGACGAAAATTTGTTTTTGAGAGGATGCCATTTTTATTTTTAATAGCATGATTGTTTTCTTACTTAAAACATATTTTTTTTTATTTTAATGACATGGTATTTTTATTATTTGAAGTATGGCATTTATTAGAAATTGTATGTCATTTTTATTATTGAGAGGATGCATTTTTATTTTTAATGGCATGGCAGTTTTATTATTTTAGAGGATGTCATTTTTTAATATATATTTTTGCACCATATTCTTTTGAAATTGCAGAAAATTTATAAAAATTGGATGATAACTTGAAAGGTGTCAACCTTAGTGGGTGTAAATAAATAGGCTCGTTTTCAAAAAAGGAAAAGTCCTACTATTTTTTGTTGGTGGCATTTTTTCTAAATAAAAAGTTCATTGCGCCTCTCAGTTAGCCGAGCGTCAGGCTGGACCCCCCCAATATAGTGAATGGTCAAGGGAGGCTGAAACATTCGCTATATGGTGCCTCCCTGAGCAAATGAAATAGTTCGTTGAAGGCAGCCCCCCTCCCCAAGCGATTGGTGTCCAGGCATTGGTGTCCAGAAGTTAAATGGGCCTCTAGGTCAACCAGGGGGCACGCTAGAGTGAACGAAGAGCGAATCACCTGAAACGTTCGTTGGAGGCCCAATTCACGAGCGAATGAATCGTTCGTTAGAGGGCAACCGCTAGTTGACGTAACCCAGATATTAGCCTGAATCCGATTTGTCGCCCTTAGCGCCAGCTATAAGCATATCTACAAACTGGGGCACACCCTCCCCCTTCACCTTGGGCTCGACTCATTATTTCTTTCTTTGATTCTTGACAACTCATGTATCACACGTGAATGGGCCAGAGTCGCTTTTGTTTTCTCTCTATCCATTTCCAGTTGGTTACAAAACCTTCTGGAAGCTTTTAGAAGCGCCTTCTGGAAGCTTTTTTTTCTGTTTTGCATCTGGTGTTTTCATTTTCTTTTTCTGAATTTTCTTTTATATTTTACCTTATCTTTTCTTTCATTTTGTGATATTTTTTCAATTGTGTCAAATTTTATCAAGTTTGTGAAAATTTTAAAATCAATGAACTTTTTTCAAACCCAACGGATATTTCTTGAATGTGTGAATTTTTTCAAATTTGATTTTTTTATATCCATGATTTTTTGGAACAAATTTTTAAAATGCATGATCTTTTTTCAATCCCACATTTTTTTTTGAATGTGTGAACTATTTCCGTATCCACAAACTTTTTTCAAATCCCTGGATTGTTTCTAAATCATGAACTTTTTCAAGTTTATGAACTTATTTCAAATCCCCAAAGTTTTTCTGAACCCTTGATCTTTTTCAAATTTTGTGACATTTTTTTATTTCCTGTTTTTATTGATTTTTTTCTTAAAAAAGTCAGTGGTCTGCGGTGAACCAGCCAATGGTGGACCGGTCAACCACGGCATGTCAACTGCCGAACCGGCCGACTAGAGAACAGCGAGAACAGCCGCATCACAAGCGCTCACCTCGTTCATGGGCCGGCCCACAGAGCGGGGGCGCGTGAGCGCTGGCTCCTTTGCCTGACGCGTTTTAAGTTTCGCGGTTTAAGGAGTCAGCTAGAGATGTTGTAAGGTTCTGGTGAGGATGTAAGCACGAACTAGGATTCTCGAATATAGTTGCAGGTTCTCGGATCTCGATCTAGTTCGTGAGGATTCAAGCAGGAGGGAGATTACAGCCAAGCCTACGCTATCCTATCCGTCCTCGGCCGAAGCCGCCGTCCACCCGTTACAGCCAGGGAGAGGATTACATATAACGCGCTTAACGGACCCACTCTGGGCCA
Organism: Triticum timopheevii; assembly: GCA_963921465.1. Taxonomy (NCBI): domain Eukaryota; kingdom Viridiplantae; phylum Streptophyta; class Magnoliopsida; order Poales; family Poaceae; genus Triticum; species Triticum timopheevii. The sequence continues at coordinate 417,214,498 of OY997266.1, read as the reverse complement.
CACAACCTTGAAGGGGCATGCGTCCTCCTCTTGGGCCTGGCCTGCTCCGCTCTGGCCCAGTTCTCTCGTGGTACTGCAGTCCTTGTCGCCCCTTCATCCTCAGCGCTGCTGACAATCCCCCCTTGAGAGGAAACGGCTTGCCCCCAAGCCGGAGCGCGTGGAAACTGTTGCTTCAGCACATCTTGATATTCCCAGGTTGCCAACAATGCCGGGGAGTGACTCCATTTGACCAGGACTTGAGTCACCGTCTTGTTACCACGCGAAATCAGTCGACGGTCTAAGAACCCAGTAGGTACCTGCAGGTGAGAAGATGTCGAAGGCAGGACTGGTAATACCTGTTGGTCTGGCTTAACCTGGCGCTTGAGGAGGGAGACATGAAAAACCGGATGCACTCTGCAATGGTCCGGCAATGCCAGCTTGTATGCCACTTTACCAACTCGAGCCAAAACTTCAAAGGGTCCAAAATATTGAAAAGCAAGCTTGTGATTTGCCCTCGGAGCGATGGATGACTGAATGTATGGTTGCATTTTGAGAAAGACTGTATCTCCCACCTCAAATTGTCTCTCTGTTCGATGCTTATCAGCCTGAACCTTCATGCGCTGTTGCGTGTGAATCAAGTGCTGTTTGACTGATTCCATGATAACATGCCTATCACGCAGCCACTGATAAGCGTCTGAATTGCTTATAGCATCTACAGGAGAAAAGCCAAAGTAGCGGGGAGGATGCCCATATACCAGTTCAAACGGAGTTTTGCCTGTCGACGAATGCCAATTAGTGCTATACCTTAGTTCACAAAGAGGAAGCCAGCTGAACCAACGCTGCGGGTGTGCACTGATGAAACATCTGAGATAACCCTCGACTTGTTGATTCACACGTTCCGTTTGTCCATCAGTTTGTGGATGTTGACCCGAACTCATACACAATTGGATCCCTGTTCTGTTGCACACCTCCTTCTAGAATGCACTAGTGAAAACGGGGTCACGATCCGAAACCAAGGACACGGGAAGTCCATGGAGACGATACACGCGGTCCAGAAAAGATTCAGCAACTGTTGCTGCCATGTAGGGATGCTTGAGGGCTATGAAGTGTCCATATTTAGTCAATTTGTCGATGACTACTAGAATGCAATTGTGATTATGCGAGACTGTCAAGCCCTCAATGAAATCCATTGTCATCATTTCCCATGGTTGTGCAGGTATTGGTAATGGTTGTAACAGGCCCGGGTAGGGTTACTCTGTCAGGTTTAGCGAGCTGGTACACCTGGCATTGTTGCAACACCTCTTTGACCATTTGCTTCATTTTCTTCCATTGGAACAATTGAGAAATCCTGCGATAAGTGACAGGAAAACCTGAATGACCCCCAACTGAACTAGCATGCAAGCTGTCGATGATCTTACGTTGCAGTTGTTCATTTGATCCAATCCAGATCCTTTTCTTGAAACGAAGAAGCCCTCCTTGCAGTGTATAATTAGGAACAGCTGTTGGGTCCACTGCTAACTTTTGCGCGATCGCTGTAGCATGAGAATCTGACTTATAGCTATCCAATATTTCCTGCACCCAGGCTGGCTGAATTCTGACAGGGTATAATAGTCTCCTGACACGTGAGGGCGTCTGGACAATGCATCAGCGACCTTGTTTTCAATCCCTTTTCTGTAGATGATCTTATAATCCAGGCCAAACAGCTTAGTGAGTGCTTTTTGTTGCCAAGCAGTATGCAAGCGTTGCTCTATTAAACTGACTAAGGCCTTTTGATCAGTAATGATCTGAAACTCCTTAAGTTGCAGGTATGAGCGCCATTGTTCCACCGCCAGCAAAATTGCCAAGAATTCTTTTTCATACACTGACAGTGTCTGATTTTTGGGACCCAGGGCCCTGCTAACAAAAGCTACAGGATGTCCATCTTGTGACAACACAGCACCAATCCCACTATCGCTAGCATCTGTCTCAATAACAAAAGGTTTCTGAAAATTAGGGAGTGCCAAAACAGGAGCAGAAACTAACGCTTGCTTCAACGTTTGGAAGGCTGTGTCCTCCACACTGGTCCAAACAAAAACAACACCTTTTTTCAGTAAGTTAGTCATTGGCTTGGCAATAATTCCAAAGTGGCGAATGAACTTTCTGTAATACCCAGCTAGCCCCAGAAAACTTCTGACCTCCTTGACAGATTCTGGTTGTGGCCATTGCTCAATAGTGCTTATCTTTTCAGGATTAGTGGAAACCCCATCCTTGCTGATGATATGTCCCAAGTATAGCAATTTCTGAGAAGCAAATTCACACTTGGAGAGTTTCACATACCATTTGTCCCTTCTCAAAACTTGTAGAACTCTTCTGACATGTTCTATATGCTGTGGCAAGGTCTTGCTGAAAACAAGAATGTCATCAAAGAAAGCTATCACAAAATTTCTGAGCATATCAGGTTCTTCAGATAAAGACACATTAATGGCCCCTTGGAAAGTGTTTGGAGCTCCTGTCAGACCAAAACCCACAACTAAAAATTCAGAATGCCCATGATGGGTTTGAAATGCTGTTTTATACTCTTCACCAGGAGCTAGTCTGATCTGATGGTAACCAGCCCTGAGATCCAACTTGGTAAACCACTGTGCACCATGTAATTCATCCAGTAGTTCATCTATCACAGGCATGGGATAGTTTCCTTTGATTGTAAGAGCATTGAGATGTCGGTAGTCCACTACTAACCTCCATGTATGATCCTTCTTTTTAACCAATAGAATTGGTGAGGAGAAAGGACTCTTACTCCTTCTAATCACCCCAGAATCTAGCATTTTCTGGATTTGCTTTTCAACCTTGTCTTTCAACTCTGGTGCTAGCCTGTACGGCCTGTGTGAAAATGGCCTAGCACCTGGAATAAGAGGAATAGAGTAATCATAGGCTCTCTCCGGAGGTAATCCAGTTGGGATAGCAAAAACATCCTTGTATTCCTCCAGTAATTCTTGAATTTCTGGCAACACAGTTTGTGCATTATCATCAGTGATTACTGACAATTCTATAATAGTGTAAGCAAATTCCACAGGTGTAGCTCCTTGGATGGTCACTGTTTTTCCATGCAAGGGAAAAGACATCCATTGTTGTTCCCAATCTACAGTCATTGGACTGTGTTTAGCCAACCAATCCATTCCCAGAATTCCATCATAGCAGCTAAGGGATAAAATTTTGAGATCATGTTCAAACTGTACCCCTTGCACTGACCATTTGCAGTTGGGCATAAAATTGGAACAACTCATTATTTCTCCATTTGCTACCCTAACCTTCATCGCTGAGCAAGCCTGCACTCCTGTCAATATGTTCGCTGTAGTAGTATCCACAAAGGAGTGGGTACTGTCAGAATCAACCAGGAAGGTTTTCTGATACCAATTGTAAGCACGAACTAGGATTCTCGAATATAGTTACAGGTTCTCGGATCTCGATCTAGTTCGTGAGGATTCAAGCAGGAGGAAGATTACAGCCAAGCCTACGCTATCCTATCCATCCTCGGCCGAAGCCGCCGTCCACCCGTTACAGCCAGGGAGAGGATTACATATAACGCGCTTAACGGACCCACTCTGGGCCACACAACCTTGAAGGGGCCTGCGTCCTCCTCTTGGGCCTGGCCTGCTCCGCTCTGGCCCAGTTCTCTCGTGGTACCGCAGTCCTTGTCGCCCCTTCATCCTCAGCGCTGCCGACAGAGGAGGTCTCGGATATTAGGAGCCATAAACTCAGCAAGCAGACTCAAAACGAGAACCCGATTCTGTTTCCGTTCGTGAAACGTGCGAGCCCGATTTCCGTTTGAAGTAAGTGTGGCAGATAGGAGTATATAGAGCTGACCGATTTGGATTCCTCCGATGCGAACCTTGGTAAGTCGAGCCCGGAACCCATTTGGATTCCAACGCCGAATCAGCGTTAACGGAAACCTGACCACCAGCAGTGCAATTGCCAACCTTGCTAAGTGGAGCCAGAACCGATTCTGGAGCCCGGAACATATTCTGATTCTAAACTACGGATCAGCAGCAACGGACACCTGACCGATATATGTAGCACCAAGGTTTACGATTTAGAAGTGGCAACAATTTCGCTCCGTCCGGCCATCGTCGTTTCTTGAATCTATGCCAGTCGTCGTCGGGTCTTGTCATGGCCACGTCATGCCCAGTATCCTCGGCCTCTCGTCATCCTTCCGAACCGGAGCTCATCAAGTCGTACCTCCTCGGTCGGATCACGAAGGACTTGTCATGGGAATTCATCCACGACGCCGACGTCTACACCGCGGACCCGGCCAGCCTCACCGGCAAGTTTCTCGCGGCAAGCGACGACAGTGGCGAGAAAGTGTGGTACTTCTTCTCGCCGGTGAGGCCGAAGAACGTTCGAGGCCAGCGCAAGGCGCGGACGCTCGAATCCGGGGCGGGATGCTGGCACTCTGAGGCAGGCACGAAGGCCGTGGAGGACGGCGATGGTCACCGCGTGGGATACCGTCAGTTCTTCTCCTTCGTCTACAAGCACAACGGTCAGCGGATCCGGACTGGGTGGTTGATGGTGGAACTCCGGCTCGACCGCCAACAGGGGGAGAACAAGCTGTCGGACCTGGTCTTGTGCAAAATTTACTTGACACCGCGTGCGCGTTCTTCAAGTGCGCATGCCACGAGACGACCTGATGGTGAAGAGATTGGAGGTAAAAGGAAGAACGATTGCCAGAGCCCCGACGAGGCACCTCCAGTAAGACAGTGTCGTTCCCATAATCTGCCAGAAGCAACCTCTTCAAGCAATGTGGTGACCGCCATGATGAACGGTGACGTGCCTTCAGCTCGAACGACGCAGCCAGCGAATTCAGCTCCAGCGTCGTCGATGATGCAGTCGCCGCGGGAGAGATTATCCTATTCGTCGCTCGCAGCCGAAGGCGAGCCCGCGACAGTTTTTCCTGCTGAGAGCAGCGCCAGTGCAACGCGCATCATGGCGCCACCTTATTTCGTACTTCCTTCCTCGGATTACAGCAGACAAGAAGTATATGTAGTTTGCAGAGGTGACTGCAGTTTAACTCATCAAATTATTAGAGGTGATTGCCGTGTAACCATTACAATTTGTAGGGGCGATTGCCACGTCGCCTGATTTGTACTACCTTGTAACTTTTTTTAATTTTTTTTTGAGTTGTTGATTATTTTTGAGATAGCTAACCGCTTATTCTAAGCGGTTACTACCTCGTAACTACTCCCTCCGTCCGGAAATACTTGTCATCAAAATGAATGAAAATGGATGTATCTATAACTAAAATACATCTAGATACATCCATTTCAATGACAAGTATTTCCGGACGGAGGGAGTAGGACGGAGATGTTTCGCTTTCTGCCGTAGCTGCTACCTGAAGCTCCCCCTCTTTTGGGTTTTTGCTTCTCGGTTTTTGTCATACTCCCTCTGTTTTTAAATATAAGACCTTTTAGATATTTCAACAAGGGCTATATATGGATGTATATAAACATATTTTAGAGTGTAGATTCATTCATTTTGCTTCATATAGTCCGTATTTGAATCAATAAAAAGGCTTATATTTAGGAACGGAGGAAATACTAGATAGGTGTATGTGTTGTTGTATTGTCCATCTGTACCAAGAGAACTTGGGTGACCAAGAACTCCGTGATCCTGCATATCCAATGCGACATGGGCATGACACATGGTAGCTAGACCCAGCTCCAACTGGATAAAGGATTTGCAAACTGCAACTGACAAACATGAGTTATTACTATTAGGCATAAGCCCGAACATTACAACTGAGTTCAAATCTGAAAGCCACAAGCATCCTGAAAGAGCAGATTTCCCTTGAATGTGCCTTCATTGAATTTGCTATTTCAAATGTAGATAGGAGGAACATCTTCACTCCGACTTAGGCCAACTGATTCGAAAAGAACCACAAGTTTCCTGTTGTTCCAGCCAAACCACAAGACAGTTTTGGAAATTTTGTTAACATTATGTGAAAATACAATATGTTGTGTTGAGGACCAGATGGGAAGCACCATCCATTAACAAAATTTTCAACCTCTCTCCAGTAAACCAAGAAACAATGGGTTGCTATTACTTTTAAATAGTGAAGAGTTCATAGAGGGTGCAGGGACACCCGGGAGCTAACACACCTTTCTCAAGTTTTCCTGCGCCGCCGCCTATCTTGTCGACAACCTCCAGAACCTGGTCGACTACTAGAGTCTTGTTGTTGCCACGCACGGCAAGGCCCGCATCCATCAGTCCAAGCTGCTCCCGGCTCTTTGGAAGGGGTTGATTGGAGTGCACGGGCTGCTCTTTTCCAATCCATCCAGGATCATCATTAGGGAGATAAATCTTCTGAACGAAGAAACCCGCAGGCTTGGCGTGCTGCTGGACAAGGGCGGCCGCCCCCGCAGCCTGATTCGGAAACGTGGACGGTGGTATTTGGGCACGATGAGGAGCTGGATGACATTGTGGCATTGTGCACATGCTCGTCCAGCCGTGTAGCAAGGCTGCTTCAGCTGCAACTGAGATGATGGTCTGCATTTCTGGCGCCAGGGGTATTGGGAAGACAACCCTCGCTCAGATGGCATTCAACGATGCAATAGTCGAGCGGCATTTTGATGTCATATGTCGGGTTTCTGTTTCAACTAGTTCCAACCAAATGGAGCTCGCGGCGGAGATCTCAAGGTCCGCCCAACCATCTTGGGATGGCTCTGCAGACAAGATGGGGGATTTCCAAATGCTCAGATGTGAGCTCTGCCAGTTTAAGCACTTGCTAATCCTACAACCTGATCACATTCGGAGGCGTAGCTTGGCAATATGCCAGTTACGTTTGGAATGTTGTTATCCCTCTCAAGCACAAAGTATACTACTTTATTTAATGCAACATTTGTCATCACTATAGGTCGTTTGCATGCTTGATCAAGCAATGCAACATTTTGTCATCACTATAGGTCGTTTGCATTACGCCCTATGGCGACTCCTATTGCGACGCCCGTAAGCGCGCGTGCCCTTGGCGATCGCCGGCGGGTTGGCGGGCGCTTCTGGGCGCTGGCGAAGGAAGACAGTGGGGAGGAAGACGAAGACGGTGGGAGCTCCGGTGGATCGCCGGCGTACTCGCCTACTCCTTCGGATGTGATTTGCGAGGCATTCGCCCCCGGGTACGACGAGAGGGAGGTGGCGGAGATCATTGAGGCGGTCGTCCCTCCAGAGGATCCGGCGAGGGTCGGGCTACGCGCCGGGGAGAAGCTGCAGTTGCTCCGGCGGATCGTGCATCGGAGGACGGCGGCGAATGCTTCTCGGCCGTGGAAAGGCCCCATTCCCAAGGTTAGTCTCCCAAAACTTACAGTTTTCGATCTGGTGAGACCGGAGGCTTGGACTTTGGTTGTCGGAAGGAAGAAAGGACGTCGTGCGGCGGCCGGCCGGAGGCAGGCGGCGCCGGCGGCGTCGATCGGGATCGCAGCTGCTAGGGCGGCTCGTTTGAATTCTCTGTTGGGCGCGGATGGGCCACCCGTGGCTCCTGGGCCGTCTTCGGCTGGGTATGAGGCCCAGAGCGAAGCGGCTGCGATTGGGCTGAGGCCAGTTGAGCCGGTTTGTGTTTCGGGCGCTTGTAGCGGCGGGCCGGGAACCGATGGGTATGTGGCCCAGTCTGGTTCAACCTCGCTAGCATACATGGGAGACATCGCATGCACGTCCGGTTCGTCATCGCCGTCGCCTGCGCCGTGCCCTAGGGCTTTTGTTCGACGAACGCCGCGTCTTCGTTCGGCGGGGATTGGCCGTGCTCGCCGCATCTTGCCGCTAAGTGCCATGGAGGAGCTCCATCGCCCGGGACGAGGCAGGCTGCGCCGGGTGGGGTAGGCCGCGCTGGAGGGGCGCCACCGCCAGGCTCGGGCAGCGGCAGGGGTCTTGCGCCACCGCCGGCAGTTGGTGCTGGGCGTGGAGGCGTGAATACGGCGGGCCGAGGAGCTGGAGTCTCTGGTGGGGCACCTAATGCTGCGGCGGGTCGCGGCGCTGGCGGTATGCCCGCTGCTCGGCCGCCGGCGGCATCTCCGGTGGTCGTGCCTTCGGCTGGACGTGGAGGGCCGGTCCTCGGTCCTCGCCCGGTGGCGCCCGGTGTAGCTGGGGGGGGGGGCTGCTCCGGGCCGCGGTGCAGCGCCTCCTAGACCTCCCGTGCCGGGGAGTCAGGCGCCGACGACGGGCTTGCAACCTCGGCCGGCTCCGCCTCCGCACTTCGTTGCTCGGCCGCCTCAGAATTGGGCTGCGCCGGTGTTGTCGCAGGCGCCGCCGCCGCAAAGCAGTGCCGTTGGTCGAGCTTCAGCTACGCCCAGGGGTCAATGGGGGGATGACGGTTATAATGCCTATGGATCTGGTCAGCACCGGGGTTCTTCGTCCATAGGTGGAGGTCGTGTATATGCTTGGTAGAGCGAAGGATCAATGGAGAGGCCATTTTTGGGTCCTACCGGTGGTTTTGTCGAGGGGGCATCTGGCCCGGGTCATCGGCAGCGGGGTGGTTTCCGCGGTCATCGTGGCGGTCATCGCGGTCGAGGTGGTCGATACCGCCCACGACAACCGCCGCCGCCCGTGGTTGTCGAGCAGACGGCCGCTGGCGGGATTACCAAGGAGCCGGTGTTGACCGATCAGGCTATGAAGGTTGTGACGGCTCTCGCTAATGTTCAGGTTCCAGAGAATGAGACTATGGGTGATGTGTCCGTGGATGTGCCGGACAGGGCTGATGCTGATAGGGCGTCCAAGTGGGCGCGCAAGAAAGAGAAAATGCTTTGCTATCGTTGTGGCGACAAGGGTCATTTTATTGCTGAGTGCATGGCTGTGTTATGTGACACTTGTGGTAAGCCAGCACACGAGTCGGGGGAATGTCCTCTTCTGCGAGATCAGGCACCATCTCTCATGATGTATGGTGTGTACTGTGCTGAACTCACATTCTTTGAATCTCCTAATGAGAGGGAGGTTCCTGATGAGACCCAGAGCATGACTACTGGGATTGTCAAGATGACCATAGGAGAGGTCTCCGAGACACAGGTTGTGCAGAGGCTCCGGGAGTTGTCCCTTGGGGACTTTCAGTGGGAGCTTGTCAAGCTCACAGATAAGATGTTTCGGGTTGAGTTTCCTTCGGTGGAGGATCTGCAGAGGCTTCTGAGTTTTGGGATGTGCAAAGTGCCGGGCACAGATTGCATCCTTGAGTTCCATGAGTGGAAGCAGGTGGAGCCTCAGGGCAAGCCACCGACTCAGGCATGGTTGTGTTTTTCCGGAGCCCCTTCCAAGCCGATGCAGGATGCTAGGGTCGTGGCTAGCTTGGGAATCATGGCGGGGAATCCTGAGCGAGTGGATATGGCTTTCACCAGAGCTCACGAGATTGCTCGTATACTGGTTAGTATTTTGGATATTGAGTATGTGCCTGAGGTTGTCAAGTGGACTTATCGTGGTAAGGTTTTTGACCTTCTGATTAAGTTTGAGGACGAGACCCTATTGGCCGAGGGGGCTAACGGGACTGGCGTGGATATGCACGAGGGTGATGACAGCGCGGGAGCAAAGGAGACTACGGTCGATGATGCGGGACGACAGTTGTCCAAGGGTACGGGGTCCGGGTCTACGACGACCGAGGATGGGGCGGTTCCACCATCCTCGGTGCCTACGACGACTCTGAGATTTGGGGCTTTTGAGCCTGCTTCTGCACCACCGAGGTTGTTGAGTGATCGAGTGGATTCGGATGAGGCTATTGAGCTCGCGTTACCTGCTTTGGTTTTTGAGGATGCCGTGAGTCCCATTCCTCGGGCTTCATCGGTCTCGGTTAGGGGAGAGGAGGAGATGCGTAGGTAGATGGCCACTACCTCACGTGCTCAGCACAATGTCTCTCCTCAGGTGTGGATCCGGTGTTGGAGGCGTTGACTTCAGGAGGAATCCTGGGGCAAGCGGCCTCGGTTCTCTCCTCTCCTGTCGAGGTGCAGGTGCTGCAGGGGGCAGTTCAGCCTTCTTTAGGGCCCGTGTCCCTCTATCCGTCAGTGCTGGACGAGGCCTCGGTGGTGGCGGTCTTACCTTTGGGAGGGGGCCCGAAGCAGGTGGGCTCGGATCCCCCTTCTCCCGCCGCTTCGTCTGCTCTACAGGTCGCGGCATCGCCATTGAGAGGGGGCTCGAGGCAGGAGGCCACGGGGCCCTACTCTCTTGGGGCACCTATGGTGGTCGCCCCTCCGGTGCTTGGGGGGAGTTCGGGCAGGTGGCCCATGCACTTCCTTCCCCCGGTGCGCTGTCGTCTCCGCCTTGTGGGGCGCGTCCGACTTCTCCAGTGTTGGCAAGGGCCTCACTGCGTCCTAGCATTGATGCTAGGGCGTCCGTGGAGGCTGACCAGCTTCGTGTTTGGGGTGAGGCAGGAGACCACATCTCGAGCAGGATTTCTCAAGAGGAGGTTATTGCGTTTGGAGGGATTCCGGATCCGATTTCTGAGGGACGACGGTTGAGCGGCCGTCTCCAGAATCATCCGGAGGTGGACGACATTCAGCAGCGGTGCGCCATGAGGGCGGCCAAGCTTCGTGACGTTGAGGTCACTACTGGTATGTGAAGGAAATATGCCCTAGAGGCAAAAATAAAGTTATTATTTATTTCCTTATATCATGATAAATGTTTATTATTCATGCTAGAATTGTATTAACCGGAAACATAATACATGTGTGAATACATAGACAAACATAGTGTCACTAGTATGCCTCTACTTGACTAGCTCATTTATCAAAGATGGTTATGTTTCCTAGCCATGGACAAAAGAGTTGTCATTTGATTAACGGGATCACATCATTAGGAGAATGATGTGATTGACATGACCCATTCCGTTAGCCTAGCACTTGATCGTTTAGTATGTTGCTATTGCTTTCTTCATGACTTATACATGTTCCTGTAACTATGAGATTATGCAACTCCCGTTTGCCGGAGGAACACTTTGGTTGCTACCAAACGTCACAATGTAACTGGGTGATTATAAAGGAGTACTACAGGTGTCTCCAAAGGTACATGTTGGGTTGGCGTATTTCGAGATTAGGTTTTGTCACTCCGATTGTCGGAGAGGTATCTCTGGGCCCTCTCGGTAATGCACATCACTATAAGCCTTGCAAGCAATGTAGCTAATGAGTTAGTTACGGAATGATGCATTACGTAACGAGTAAAGAGACTTGCCGGTAACGAGATTGAACTAGGTATTAGATACCAACGATCGAATCTCGGGCAAGTAACATACCGATGACAAAGGGAACAACGTATGTTGTTATGCGGTTTGACCGATAAAGATCTTCGTAGAATATGTAGGAGCCAATATGGGCATCCAGGTTCCGCTATTGGTTATTGACCGAGAATAGTTCTAGGCCATGTCTACATAGTTCTCGAACCCGTAGGGTCCGCACGCTTAAGGTTTCGATGACAGTTATATTATGAGTTTATGAGTTTTGATGTACCGAAGGAGTTCGGAGTCCCGGATGAGATCGGGGACATGACGAGGAGTCTCGAAATGGTCGAGACGTAAAGATCGATATATTGGACGACTATATTCAGAGTTCGGAAAGGTTCCGAGTGATTCGGGTATTTTCGGGGTTACCGGGGAGTTACGGGAATACGAGGAAGAAGCAATGGGCCTCATGGGCCAAGTGGTGGAAGAGAGGAGGCAAGGCGCGCGGCCCCCCTAGCCCAAACCGAATTGGACTAGGGGGCCGGCCCCCCTTTCCTCCTTTTCCCCCCTCTCCTTCCTTCTCCTTCTCCTTCCCTTCCTTCCCCTCTCCTACTTGGACTAGGAAAGAAGGGGGAATCCTACTTGGAGTAGGATTCTCCCCCTTGGGCGCGCCTCCTCCCCTTGGCCGGCCCCCTCCCCCTTGCTCCTTTATATACGGGGGCAGGGGGCACCCCATGACACACAAGTTGATCTAAGGATCGTTCCTTAGCCGTGTGCGGTGCCCCCCTCCACCATATTCCACCTCGGTCATATCGCCGCGGAGTTTAGGCGAAGCCTTGCGCCGGTAGAACATCATCATAGTCACCACGCCGTCGTGCTGACGGAACTCATCCCCGAAGCTTTGCTGGATCGGAGCCCGGGGATCGTCATCGAGCTGAACGTGTGCTGAACTCGGAGGTGCCGTACGTTCGGTGCTTGGATCGGTCGGATCGTGAAGACGTACGACTACATCAACCGCGTTGCCATAACGCTTCCGCTTACGGTCTACGAGGGTACATGGACAATACTCTCCCCTCTCGTTGCTATGCCATCACCATGATCTTGCGTGTGCGTAGGAAAATTTTGAAATTACTACGTTCCCCAACAGTGGTATCAGATCCTAGGTTTTATGCGTTGATGTTATATGCACGAGTAGAACACAAGTGAGTTGTGGGCGATACAAGTCATACTGCTTACCAGCATGTCATACTTTGGTTCAGCGGTATTGTTGGATGAAGTGGCCCGGACCGACATTACGCGTACGCTTACGCGAGACTGGTTTTACCGCCGTGCTTTGCACACAGGTGACTAGCGGGTGTCTGTTTCTCCAACTTTAGTTGAACCGAGTGTGGCTACGCCCGGTCCTTGCGAAGGTTAAAACAGCACTAACTTGACAAACTATCGTTGTGGTTTTGATGCGTAGGTAAGAACGGTTCTTGCTCAGCCCGTAGCATCCACGTAAAACTTGCAACAACAAAGTAGAGGACGTCTAACTTGTTTTTGCAGGGCATGTTGTGATGTGATATGGTCAAGACGTGATGCTATATTTTATTGTATGAGATGATCATGTTTTGTAACCGAAGTTATCGGCCACTGGCAGGAGCCATATAGTTGTCGCTTTATTGTATGAAATGCAAACGCCCTGTAATTGCTTTACTTTATCACTAAGCGGTAGCGATAGTCGTAGAAGAAATAGATGGCGTAACGACAACGATGCTACGATGGAGATCAAGGTGTCGCGCCGGTGATGATGGTGATCACGATGGTGTTGGGGAACGTAGTAATTTCAAAAAAATTCCTACGCACACGCAAGATCATGGTGATGCATAGCAACGAGAGGGGAGAGTGTTGTCTACGTACCCTCGTAGACCGAAGCGGAAGCGTTGACACAACGTAGAGGAAGTAGTCGTACGTCCTCCCGGTCCGACCGATCCAAGCACCGTTACTCCGGTACCTCCGAGTTCTTGACACGCGTACAGCTCGATGACGCACCCCGATCTCCGATCCAGCAGAGGCGCGGGGAGGAGTTCCGTCAGCACGACGGCGTGGTGACGATCTTGATGTTCTCCTGTCGCAGGGCTTCGCCTAAGCACCGCTACAATATGACCGAGGTGTAATATCATGGAGGGGGGCACCGCACACGGCTAAGGAACGATCTCAATGATCAACTTGTGTGTCTAGGATGCCCCCCTACTCCCGTATATAAAGGAGGGAGGGAGGAGGAGGCCGGCCTAAGGGGGAGGCGCGCCCTAGGGGGGCAAACCTACTCCAAGTAGGTTTGCCCCCCCCCCCCTTTCCTATTCGGAGTAGGAGAAGGAAGGAAGAGGGGGGAGGAGAGAAGGAAAGGGGGGGCCGGCCCCCCTCCCAATTCGGATTGGGCTTGGGGGGGGGGCGCGCCCCCTCCCTTGCTCCTTCTCCCTCCATCCCACTAAGGCCCAATAAGGCCCATATACTTACCGGGGGGTTCCGGTAACCTCCCGAAGCTCCGATATATTTCCAATCTCACCCGGAACCTTTCCGGTGTCCAAATATATCCGTCCAATATATCAATCTTTATGTCTCGACCATTTTGAGACTCCTCGTCATGTCCGTGATCACATCCGGGACTCCGAACAACCTTCGGTACATCAAAATACATAAACTCATAATGAAACTGTCATCGAAACCTTAAGCGTGCGGACCCTACGGTTCGAGAACAATGTAGACATGACCGAGACATGTCTCTGGTCAATAACTAATAGCGGGACCTGGATGCCCATATTGGTTCCTACATATTCTACGAAGATCTTTATCGGTCATACCACACAACAACATACGTTGTTCCCTTTGTCATCGGTATGTTACTTGCCCGAGATTCGATCGTCGGTATCCAATACCTAGTTCAATCTCGTTACCGGCAAGTCTCTTTACTCGTTCCGTAATACATCATCTCACAACTAACTCATTAGTTGAAATGCTTGCAAGGCTTAAGTGATGTGTATTACCGAGAGGGCCCAGAGATACCTCTCCGACATTCGGGGTGACAAATCCTAATCTCGAAATACGCCAACTCAACAAGTACCTTCGGAGAGACCTGTAGAGCACCTTTATAATCACCCAGTTACGTTGTGACGTTTGGTAGCACACAAAGTGTTCCTCCGGTAAACGGGAGTTGCATAATCTCATAGTCATAGGAACATGTATAAGTCATGAAGGAAGCAATAGCAACATACTAAACGATCGTGTGCTAAGTTAACGGAATGGGTCATGTCAATCAGATCATTCAACTAATGATGTGACCTTGTTAATCAAATAACAACTCCTTGTTCATGGTTAGGAAACATAACCATCTTTGATTAACAAGCTAGTCAAGTAGAGGCATACTAGTGACACTCTGTTTGTCTATATATTCACACATGTATTATGTTTCCGGTTAATACAATTCTAGCATGAATAATAAACATTTATCATGATATGAGGAAATAAATAATAACTTTATTATTGCCTCTAGGGCATATTTCCTTCAGTCTCCCACTTGCACTAGAGTCAATAATCTAGATTACACAGTAATGATTCTAACACCCATGGAGTCTTGGTGTTGATCATGTTTTGCTCGTGGAAGAGGCTTAGTCAACGGGTCTGCAACATTCAGATCCGTATGTATCTTGCAAATCTCTATGTCTCCCACCTGGACTAGATCCCATATGGAATTGAAGCGTCTCTTGATGTGATTGGTTCTCTTGTGAAATCTGGATTCCTTCGCTAAGGCAATCGCTCCAGTATTGTCACAAAAGATTTTCATTGGACCCGATGCACTAGGTATGACACCTAGATCGGATATGAACTCCTTCATCCAGACTCCTTCATTAGCTGCTTCCGAAGCAGCTATGTATTCCGCTTCACACGTAGATCCCGCCACGACGCTTTGCTTTGAACTGCACCAACTGACAGCTCCACCGTTTAATGTAAACACGTATCCGGTTTGCGATTTAGAATCGTCCGGATCAGTGTCAAAGCTTGCATCAACGTAACCATTTACGATGAGCTCTTTGTCACCTCCATATACGAGAAACATATCCTTAGTCCTTTTCAGGTATTTCAGGATGTTCTTGACCGCTGTCCAGTGATCCACTCCTGGATTACTTTGGTACCTCCCTGCTAGACTTATAGCAAGGCACACATCAGGTCTGGTACACAGCATTGCATACATGATAGAGCCTATGGCTGAAGCATAGGGAACATTTTTCATTTTCTCTCTATCTTCTGCAGTGGTTGGGCTTTGAGTCTTACTCAACTTCACACCTTGCAATACAGGCAAGAACCCTTTCTTTGCTTGATCCATTTTGAACTTCTTCAAAACTTTGTCAAGGTATGTGCTTTGTGAAAGTCCAATTAAGCGTCTTGATCTATCTCTATAGATCTTAATGCCCAATATGTAAGCAGCTTCACCGAGGTCTTTCATTGAAAAACTTTTATTCAAGTATCCCTTTATGCTATCCAGAAATTCTATATCATTTCCAATCAATAATATGTCATCCACATATAATATTAGAAATGCTACAGAGCTCCCACTCACTTTCTTGTAAATACAGGCTTCTCCAAAAGTCTGTATAAAACCAAATGCTTTGATCACACTATCAAAACGTTTATTCCAACTCCGAGAGGCTTGCACCAGTCCATAAATGGATCGCTGGAGCTTGCACACTTTGTTAGCTCCCTTTGGATCGATAAAACCTTCTGGTTGCATCATATACAACTCTTCTTCCAGAAATCCATTTAGGAATGCAGTTTTTACATCCATTTGCCAAATTTCATAATCATAAAATGCGGCAATTGCTAACATGATTCGGACAGACTTAAGCATCGCTACGGGTGAGAAGGTCTCATCGTAGTCAACCCCTTGAACTTGTCGAAAACCTTTTGCAACAAGTCGAGCTTTGTAGACAGTAACATTACCGTCAGCGTCAGTCTTCTTCTTGAAGATCCATTTATTCTCAATTGCTTGCCGACCATCGGGCAAGTCAACCAAAGTCCATACTTTGTTCTCATACATGGATCCCATCTCAGATTTCATGGCTTCAAGCCATTTTGCGGAATCTGGGCTCACCATCGCTTCTTCATAGTTCGTAGGTTCATCATGATCTAGTAGCATGACTTCCAGAATAGGATTACCGTA
Organism: Triticum timopheevii; assembly: GCA_963921465.1. Taxonomy (NCBI): domain Eukaryota; kingdom Viridiplantae; phylum Streptophyta; class Magnoliopsida; order Poales; family Poaceae; genus Triticum; species Triticum timopheevii. Next base: position 417,198,179 of record OY997266.1, on the reverse strand, counting down.
CCACTCTGGTGCGGATCTTACTCTGTTCGACCTACGAGGTTCTGTATTAACTTGATCTGAAGTTCTATGATCATCATCATCAACTTCCTCACTAGTTGGGTTTGACGTCACAGAAACCGGTTCCTGTGATGTATTATTTTCCAACAAGGGAGTAGGTACAGTTACCTCATCAAGTTCTACTTTCCTCCCACTCACTTCTTTCGAGAGAAACTCCTTCTCCAGAAAGGATCCATTCTTAGCAACAAATGTCTTGCCTTCGGATATGTGATAGAAGGTGTACCCAACTGTCTCCTTTGGGTATCCTATGAAGACACATTTCTCCGATTTGGGTTCGAGCTTATCAGGTTGAAGCTTTTTCACATAAACATCGCAGCCCCAAACTTTAAGAAACGACAACTTTGGTTTCTTGCCAAACCATAGTTCATAAGGTGTCGTCTCAACGGATTTCGACGGTGCCCTATTTAACGTGAATGTGGCCGTCTCTAAAGCATAACCCCAAAACGATAGCGGTAATCTGTAAGAGACATCATAGACCGCACCATATCAAGTAAAGTACGATTATGACGTTCGGACACACCATTACGCTGTGGTGTTCCGGGTGGCGTGAGTTGCAAAACTATTCCACAATGTTTTAAGTGTAGACCAAACTCGTAACTCAAATATTCTCCTCCACGATCAGATCGTAGAAACTTTATTTTCTTGTTACGATGATTTTCAACTTCACTCTGAAATTCTTTGAACTTTTCAAATGTTTCAGACTTATGCTTCATTAAGTAGATATACCCATATCTACTTAAATCATCAGTGAAGGTGAGAAAATAACGATATCCGCCACGAGCCTCAACATTCATCGGACCACATACATCTGTATGTATGATTTCCAACAAATCTGTTGCTCTCTCCATAGTACCGGAGAACGGTGTTTTTGTCATCTTTCCCATGAGGCACGGTTCGCAAGTACCAAGTGATTCATAATCAAGTGATTCCAAAAGTCCATCAGTATGGAGTTTCTTCATGCGCTTTATACCGATATGACCCAAACGGCAGTGCCACAAATAAGTTGCACTATCATTATCAACTCTGCATCTTTTGGCTTCAACACTATGAATATGTGTATCACTACTATCGAGATTCATCAAAAATAGACCACTCTTCAAGGGTGCATGACCATAAAAGATATTACTCATATAAATAGAACAACCATTATTCTCTGATTTAAATGAATAACCGTCTCGCATCAAACAAGATCCAGATATAATGTTCATGCTCAACGCTGGCACCAAATAACAATTATTTAGGTCTAATACTAATCCCGAAGGTAGATGTAGAGGTAGCGTGCCGACCGCGATCACATCGACTTTGGAACCGTTTCCCACGCGCATCGTCACCTCGTCCTTTGCCAGTGTTCGCTTAATCCGTAGTCCCTGTTTCGAGTTGCAAATATTAGCAACAGAACCAGTATCAAATACCCAGGTGCTACTGCGAGCTCTAGTAAGGTACACATCAATAACATGTATATCACATATACCTTTGTTCACCTTGCCATCCTTCTTATCCGCCAAATACTTGGGGCAGTTCCGCTTCTAGTGACCAGTCTGCTTGCAGTAGAAGCACTCAGTTTCAGGCTTAGGTCCAGACTTGGGTTTCTTCTCTTGAGCAGCAACTTGTTTGCTGTTCTTCTTGAAGTTCCCCTTCTTCTTCCCTTTGCCCTTTTTCTTGAAACTAGTGGTCTTGTTAACCATCAACACTTGATGCTCCTTCTTGATTTCTACCTCCGCAGCTTTCAGCATTGCGAAGAGCTCGGGAATCGTCTTATCCATCCCTTGCATATTATAGTTCATCACAAAGCTCTTGTAGCTTGGTGGAAGTGATTGGAGAATTCTGTCAATGACGCTATCATCCGGAAGTGTAACTCCCAATTGAATCAAGTGATTACAATACCCAGACATCTTGAGTATATGCTCACTGACAGAACTATTCTCCTCCATCTTGCAGCTATAGAACTTATTGGAGACTTCATATCTCTCAATCCGGGCATTCTTCTGGAATATTAACTTCAACTCCTGGAACATCTCATATGCTCCATGACGTTCAAAACGTCGTTGAAGTCCCGGTTCTAAGCCGTAAAGCATGGCACATTGAACTATCGAGTAGTCATCGGCTTTGCTTTGCCAGACGTTCTTAACGTCGTCAGTTGCATCAGCAGCAGGCCTGGCACCCAGCGGTGCTTCCAGGACATAATTTTTATGTGCAGCAATGAGGATAATCCTCAAGTTACGGACCCAGTCCGCGTAGTTGCTACCATCATCTTTCAACTTAGCTTTCTCAAGGAACGCATTAAAATTCAACGGAACAACAACACGGGCCATCTATCTACAATCAACATAGACAAGTAAGATACTATCAGGTACTAAGTTCATGATAAATTTAAGTTCAATTAATCATATTACTAAAGAACTCCCACTTAGACAGACATCTCTCTAGTCATCTAAGTGATCACGTGATCCAAATCAACTAAACCATAACCGATCATCACGTGAGATGGAGTAGTTTTCAATGGTGAACATCTTATGTTGATCATATCTACTATATGATTCACGCTCGACCTTTCGGTCTCCGTGTTCCGAGGCCATATCTGCATATGCTAGGCTCGTCAAGTTTAACCTGAGTATTCTGCGTGTGCAAAACTGGCTTGCACCCGTTGTAGATGGATGTAGAGCTTATCACACCCGATCATCACGTGGTGTCTGGGCACGACGAACTTTGGCAACGGTGCATACTCAGGGAGAACACTACTTGATAATTTTTAGTGAGAGATCATCTTAAAATGCTACCGTCAATCAAAGCAAGATAAGATGCATAAAGGATAAACATCACATGCAATCAATATAAGTGATATGATATGGCCATCATCTTCTTGTGCTTGTGATCTCCATCTCCGAAGCACCATCATGATCACCATCGTCACCGGCGCGACACCTTGATCTCCATCGTAGCATCGTTGTCGTTTATGCCATCTATTGCTTCTACGACTATCGCTACCGCTTAGTGATAAAGTAAAGCAATTACAGGGCGTTTGCATTTCATACAATAAAGCGACAACCATATGGCTCCTGCCAGTTGCCGATAACTTCGGTTACAAAACATGATCATCTCATACAATAAAATATAGCATCATGTCTTGGCCATATCACATCACAACATGCCCTGCAAAAACAAGTTAGACGTCCTCTACTTTGTTGTTGCAAGTTTTACGTGGCTGCTACGGGCTTAAGCAAGAACCAATCTCACCTACGCATCAAAACCACAACGATAGTTTGTCAAGTTGATGCTGTTTTAACCTTCGCAAGGACCGGGCGTAGCCACACTCGGTTCAACTAAAGTTGGAGAAACTGACACCCGCTAGTCACCTGTGTGCAAAGCACAGCGGTAAAACCAGTCTCGCGTAAGCGTACGCGTAATGTCGGTCCGGGCCGCTTCATCCAACACTACCGCCGAACCAAAGTATGACATGCTGGTAAGCAGTATGACTTATATCGCCCACAACTCACTTGTGTTCTACTCGTGCATATAACATCAAACCATAAAAACCTAGGCTCGGATGCCACTGTTGGGGAACGTAGTAATTTCAAAAAATTTCCTACGCACACGCAAGATCATGGTGATGCATAGCAACGAGAGGGGAGAGTGTTGTCTACGTACCCTCGTAGACCGAAGCGGAAGCGTTGACACAACGTAGAGGAAGTAGTCGTACGTCCTCCCGGTCCGACCGATCCAAGCACCGTTACTCCGGTACCTCCGAGTTCTTGACACGCGTACAGCTTGATGACGCACCCCGATCTCCGATCCAGCAGAGGCGCGGGGAGGAGTTCCGTCAGCACGACGGTGTGGTGACGATCTTGATGTTCTCCTGTCGCAGGGCTTCGCCTAAGCACCGCTACAATATGACCGAGGTGTAATATCGTGGAGGGGGGCACTGCACACGGCTAAGGAACAATCTCAATGATCAACTTGTGTGTCTAGGGTGCCCCCCTACCCCCGTATATAAAGGAGGGAGGGAGGAGGAGGCCGGCCTAAGGGGGAGGCGCGCCCTAGGGGGGCAAACCTACTCCAAGTAGGTTTGGCCCCCCCCTTTCCTATTCGGGGTAGGAGAAGGAAGGAAGAGGGGGGAGGAGAGAAGGAAAGGTGGGGCCGACCCCCCTCCCAATTCGGATTGGGCTTGGGGGGGGGGCCTCCCTTGCTCCTTCTCCCTCCATCCCACTAAGGCCCAATAAGGCCCATATACTTACCGGGGGGTTCCGGTAACCTCCCGGAGCTCCGGTATATTTCAAATCTCACCCGGAACCTTTCCGGTGTCCAAATATATCCGTCCAATATATCAATATTTATGTCTCGACCATTTCGAGACTCCTCGTCATGTCCGTGATCACATCCGGGACTCCGAACAACCTTTGGTACATCAAAATACATAAACTCATAATGAAACTGTCATCGAAACCTTAAGCGTGCGGACCCTACGGTTCGAGAATAATGTAGACATGACCGAGACATGTCTCTGGTCAATAACCAATAGCGGGACCTGGATGCCCATATTGGTTCCTACATATTCTACGAAGATCTTTATCGGTCATACCGCACAACAACATACGTTGTTCCCTTTGTCATCGGTATGTTACTTGCCCGAGATTCGATCGTCGGTATCCAATACCTAGTTCAATCTCGTTACCGGCAAGTCTCTTTACTCGTTCCGTAATACATCATCTCACAACTAACTCATTAGTTGAAATGCTTGCAAGGCTTAAGTGATGTGTATTATCGAGAGGGCCCAGAGATACCTCTCCGACATTCGGAGTGACAAATCCTAATCTCGAAATACGCCAACTCAACAAGTACCTTCGGAGAAACCTGTAGAGCACCTTTATAATCAATCACCCAGTTACGTTGTGACGTTTGGTAGCACACAAAGTGTTCCTCCGGTAAACGGGAGTTGCATAATCTCATAGTCATAGGAACATGTATAAGTCATGAAGGAAGCAATAGCAACATACTAAACGATCGTGTGCTAAGCTAACGGAATGGGTCATGTCAATCAAATCATTCAACTAATGATGTGACCTTGTTAATCAAATAACAACTCCTTGTTCATGGTTAGGAAACATAACCATCTTTGATTAACAAGCTAGTCAAGTAGAGGCATACTAGTGACACTCTGTTTGTCTATATATTCACACATGTATTATGTTTCCGGTTAATACAATTCTAGCATGAATAATAAACATTTACCATGATATGAGGAAATAAATAATAACTTTATTATTGTCTCTAGGGCATATTTCCTTCAGATGGTGCTTTGAAGATGGAGATCACAAGCACAAGATGATGATGGCCATATCATATCACTTATATTGATTGCATGTGATGTTTATCCTTTATGCATCTTATCTTGCTTAGATTGACGGTAGCATTTTAAGATGATCTCTCACTAATTATCAAGAAGTGTTCTCCCTGAGTATGCACCATTGCGAAAGTTCTTCGTGCTGAGACACCATGTGATGATCGGGTGTGATAGGCTCTACGTTCAAATACAACGGGTGCAAAACAGTTGCACACGCGGAATACTCAGGTTAAACTTGACGAGCCTAGCATATATAGATATGGCCTCGGAACGCGGAGACCGAAAGGTCGAGCGTGAATCATATAGTAGATATGATCAACATAGTGATGTTCACCATTGAAACTACTCCATCTCACGTGATGATCGGACATGGTTTAGTTGATTTGGATCACGTGATCACTTAGAGGATTAGAGGGATGTCTATTTAAATGGGAGTTCTTAAGTAATATGATTAATTGAACTTAAATTTATCATGAACTTAGTCCTGGTAGTATTTTGCAAATTGTGTTGTAGATCAATAGCTCGCATTGTTGCTTTCATATGTTTATTTTGATATGTTCCTAGAGAAAATTGTGTTGAAAGATGTTAGTAGCAATGATGCGGATTTGATCCGTGATCTGAGGTTTATCCTCATTGCTGCACAGAAGAATTATGTCCTTAATGCACCGCTAGGTGACAGACCTATTGCAGGAGCAGATGCAGACGTTATGAACGTTTGGCTAGCTCAATATGATGACTACTTGATAGTTTAGTGCACCATGCTTAACAGCTTAGAATCGGGACTTCAAAGACGTTTTGAACGTCATGGACCATATGAGATGTTCCAGGAATTGGAGTTAATATTTCAAGCAAATACCCGAGTTGAGAGATATGAAGTCTCCAACAAGTTCTATAGCTAAAAGATGGAGGAGAATCGCTCAACTAGTGAGCATGTGCTCAGATTGTCTGGGTACTTCAATCGCTTGAATCAAGCGGGGGTTAATCTTCCAGATAAGATAGTGATTGACAGAATTCTCTAGTCACCATTACTAAGTTACTAGAACTTCGTGATGAACTATAGTATGCAAGGGATGACGTAAACGATTCCCGAGTTCTTCGTGATATTGAAATCGACGAAGGTAGAAATCAAGAAAGAGCATCAAGTGTTGATGATTGTCAAAGATCACTAGTTTCAAGAAAAGGGCAAAGGGAAAGAAAGGGAAACTTCAAGTAGAATGGCAAACAAGTTGTCACTCACGTGAAGAAGACCAAAGCTGGACCATAGCCTGAAACTTAGTGCTTACACTGCAAAGGAAATGGTCACTGGAAGCGGAAATGCCCTGAATATTTGGTGGATAACAAGGATGGCAAAGTGAACAAGGGTATATTTGATATACAGGTTATTGATGTGTGCCTTACTAGTGTTTATAGTAGCCCCTGAGTATTTGATACTTGTTCGGTTACTAAGATTAGTAACTCGAAACAGGAGTTACAGAATAAACAGAGACTAGTTGAAGGGGAAGTGACGATGAGTTTTGGAAGTAGTTCCAAGATTGATATGATCATCATCGCACACTCCCTATATTTTCGGTATTAGTGTTAAACCTAAATAAATGTTATTTGGCATTTGCGTTGAGCATGAACATGATTTGATCGTGCTTATTGCGATACGGTTATTCATTTAAAGTTAGAGAATAATTGTTATTCTGTTTACATGAATAAAACCTTCAATGGTCATACACCCAATGAAAATAGTTTGTTGGATCTCGATCGTAGTGATACACATATTCATAATATTGATGCCAAAAGATGCAAAGTTAATAATGATAGTGCAACTTATTTGTGGCACTGCCGTTTGGGTCATATCGGTGTAAAGCGCATGAAGAAACTCCATAAAGATGGATTTTCAGAATCACTTGGTTATGAATCATTTGATGCTTGTGAACCGTGCCTTTTGGGCAAGATGACTAAAACTCCGTTCTCCAGAACAATGGAACAAGCTACTGACTTACTGGAAATAATACATACCGATGTATGAAATCCAATGAGTGTTGATGCTCGTGGCAAGTATCGTTATTTTCTGACCTTCACAAGATGATTTGAGCAGATATGGGTATATCTACTTGATGAAATATAAGTCTGAAATAGTTGAAAGGTTCAAAGAATTTCAGAGTGAAGTGGAAAAATCATCGTAACAAGAAAATAAAGTTTCTGCAATCTGATCGCTGAGACGAATATTTGAGTTACGAGTTTGGTCTTCAATTAAAACAATGTGGAATAGTTTCACAGCTCACGCCACCTGGAACACCACAACGTTATGGTGTGTCTGAACGTCGTAACCGCACTTTATTGGATATGGTGCGATCTATGATGTCTCTTATTGATTTACCATTGTCGTTTTGGGGTTATGCATTAGAGACCGCTGCATTCACGTTAAAAGGGCACCATCTAAATCCGTTGAGACGACACCATATGAACTGTGGTTTAGCAAGAAACCCAAGTTGTCGTTTCTTAAAGTTTGGGGCTATGATGCTTATGTGAAAAAGTTTCATCCTGATAAGCTCAAACCCAAATCGGAGAAGTGCGTCTTCATAGAATACCCAAAGGAAACTGTTGGGTACACCTTCTATCACAGATCCAAAGGCAAGATATTCGTTGCTAAAAATGGATCCTTTCTAGAGAAGGAGTTTCTCTCGAAAGAAGTGAGTGGGAGGAAATTAGAACTTGATGAGGTAACTGTACCTTCTCCCGAATTGGAAAATAGTTCATCACTAAAATCAGTTCAAGTGATTCCTACACCAATTAGTGAGGAAGCTAATGATGATGATCATGAAACTTCAGATCAAGTTACTACAGAACCTCGTAGGTCTTCCAGAGTACGGTCCGCACCAGAGTGGTATGGTAATCCTGTTCTGAAAGTCATGTTACTAGACCATGATAAACCTACGAACTATGAGGAAGCGATGATGAGCCCAGATTCCGCGAAATGGCTGGAGGCCATGAAATCTGAGATAGGATCCATGTATGAGAACAAAGTGTGGACTTTGGTGGACTTGCCCAATGACCGGCAAGCCATAGAAAATAAATGGATCTTCAAGAGGAAGACGGACGTTGATAGTAGTGTTACTATCTACAAAGCTCGACTTGTCGCAGAAAGGTATTTCGACAAGTTCAAGATGTTGAATACAATGAGATTTTCTCACTCGTATCGATGCTTAAGTCTATCCGAATCATGTTAGCAATTGCCACATTTTATGAAATCTGGCAAATGGATGTCAAAACTGCATTCCTTAATGGATTTTTTAAAGAAGAGTTGTATATGATCCAACCAGAAGGTTTTGTTGATCCAAAAGGTGCTAACAAAGTGTGCAAGCTCCAGCGATCCATTTATGGACTGGTGCAAGCATCTCGGAGTTGGAATAAACGCTTTGATAGTATGATCAAAGCATATGGTTTTATACAGACTTTTGGAGAAGCCTGTATTTACAAGAAAGTGAGTGGGAGCTCTGTAGCATTTCTGATACTATATGTAGATGACATACTGTTGATCGGAAATGATATAGAATTTCTGGATAGCATAAAGGGATACTTGAATAAAAGTTTTTCAATGAAAGACCTCGGTGAAGCTGCTTACACATTGAGCGTCAAGATCTATATAGATTGATCAAGACACTTGATAAGATTTTTCAATGAGTACATACCTTGATAAATTTTTGAAATAGTTCAAAATAGAACAGTCAAAGAAGGAGTTCTTGCCTGTGATGCAAAGGTGTGAAGTTGAGTAAGACTCAAGACCCGACCATGGCAGAAAATAGAAAGAGAATGAAAAGTCATTCCCTATGCCTCAGTCATAGGTTCTATAAAGTATGCTATGCTGTGAACTAGACCTATTGTATACCTTGCTCTGAGTTTGACAAAGGAATACAATTTTGATCTAAGAGTAGATCACTGGACAGCGGTCAAGAATATCCTTAGTGAGAACTAAGGAGATGTTTCTCGATTATGGAGGTGATAAAAGAGCCCGTCGTAAAAGTTACAACGATGCAAGCTTTTACACCAATCCAGATGATTCTAAGTCTCAATCTAGATACATATTGAAAGTGGGAGCAATTAGCTAGAGTAGCTCCGTGCAGAGCATTGTGGACATAGAATATTTGCAAAATACATATGGCTCTGAATATGACAGACCCGTTGACTAAACTTCTCTCACAAGCAAAACATGATCATACCTTAGTACTCTTTGGGTGTTAATCACATAGCGATGCGAACAAACCCTTTGGGTGTTGATCACATGATGATGTGAACTATGGGTATTAATCACATACAGATGTGAATATTGGTGTTAAATCACATGGCGATGTGAACTAGATTATTGACTCTAGTGCAAGTGGGAGACTGAAGGAAATATGCCCTAGACGCAATAATAAAGTTATTATTTATTTCCTTATATCATGATAAATGTTTATTATTCATGCTAGAATTGTATTAACCGGAAACATAATACATGTGTGAATACATAGACAAACATAGTGTCACTAGTATGCCTCTACTTCACTAGCCATGGACAAAAGAGTTGTCATTTGATTAACGGGATCACATCATTAGGAGAATGATGTGATTGACATGACCCATTCCGTTAGCCTAGCACTTGATCGTTTAGTATGTTGCTATTGCTTTCTTCATGACTTATACATGTTCCTGTAACTATGAGATTATGCAACTCCCGTTTGCCGGAGGAACACTTTGGGTGCTACCAAATGTCACAATGTAACTGGGTGATTATAAAGGAGTACTACAGGTGTCTCCAAAGGTACATGTTGGGTTGGCGTATTTCGAGATTAGGTTTTGTCACTCCGATTGTCGGAGAGGTATCTCTGGGCCCTCTCGGTAATGCACATCACTATAAGCCTTGCAAGCAATGTAGCTAATGAGTTAGTTACGGAATGATGCATTACGTAACGAGTAAAGAGACTTGCCGGTAACGAGATTGAACTAGGTATTAGATACCAACGATTGAATCTCGGGCAAGTAACATACCGATGACAAAGGGAACAACGTATGTTGTTATGCGGTTTGACCGATAAAGATCTTCGTAGAATATGTAGGAGCCAATATGGGCATCCAGGTTCCGCTATTGGTTATTGACCGAGAATAGTTCTAGGTCATGTCTACATAGTTCTCGAACCCGTAGGGTCCGCACGCTTAAGGTTTCGATGACAGTTATATTATGAGTTTATGAGTTTTGATGTACCGAAGGAGCTCGGAGTCCCGGATGAGATCGGGGACATGACGAGGAGTCTCGAAATGGTCGAGACATAAAGATCTATATATTGGACGACTATATTCGGAGTTCGAAAAGGTTCCGAGTGATTCGGGTATTTTCGGGGTTACCGGGGAGTTACGGGAATACGAGGAAGAAGCAATGGGCCTCATGGGCCAAGTGGTGGAAGAGAGGAGGCAGGGCGCGCGCCCCCCCTAGCCCAAACCTAATTGGACTAGGGGGTCGGCCCCCCTTTCCACCTTTTCCTCCCTCTCCTTCCTTCTCCTTCTCCTTCCCTTCCTTCCCCTCTCCTACTTGGACTAGGAAAGAAGGGGGAATCCTACTTGGAGTAGGATTCTCCCCCTTGGGCGCGCCTCCTCCCCTTGGTCGGCCCCCTCCCCCTTGCTCCTTTATATACGGGGGCAGGGGGGCACCCCATGACACACAAGTTGATCTACGGATCGTTCCTTAGCCGTGTGCGGTGCCCCCCTCCACCATATTCCACCTCGGTCATATCGCCGCGGAGTTTAGGCGAAGCCTTGCGCTGGTAGAACATCATCATAGTCACCATGCCGTCGTGCTGACGGAACTCATCCCCGAAGCTTTGCTGGATCGGAGCCCGGGGATCGTCATCGAGCTGAACGTGTGCTGAACTCGGAGGTGCCGTATGTTCGGTGCTTGGATCGGTCGGATCGTGAAGACGTACGACTACATCAACCGCGTTGTCATAACGCTTCTGCTTACGGTCTACGAGGGTACGTGGACAATACTCTCCCCTCTCGTTGCTATGCCATCACCATGATCTTGCGTGTGCGTAGAAATTTTTTGAAATTACTACGTTCCCCAACAATATGTCGGTCAATACCTCTAATTCCATTTTGCATTTTTCTAATGATGAGATTGTTGATAATGCAAATCAGTTAGGAGTTTCACTAGGTAGTAATGCTAATGAAATTTCAAATTATGTTAATGACCTCCTAGATTTAGAGGCCGAGCGGGCTTTAGAGATGATTCGCAACTTAGCAGCGGTTAAGCCCATGAGTGATTCAGAGTTTGATGCGTTGTGGGTCAGAGTGCTCGATAATTTTTGTGCAGATCTTATTCCTCCCATGCCTGAGTCGGAGGAGGAGGATGGTACATCTGTGATTGATGTCGTGAGACCTGCTGAGACTGGTTGTGAGGACCGGTTGCAGAGTCAGAATATCACCAAACGCAAGTGGAAGCGGAAGGTTTATCCGGTGTCCGCAGTGCGTAGGAGTGCTAGGATCCGAATGGCTAAAAACTTCCATGATGAATTATGAAAGGAATCTTTTGGAATATCAGAGGTCTGAAAGACTTGGCTAAAAGAAGATTTCTTGTGGAGGCGTCTCTCGAGCATAGATTAGATTTTATCGCTTTATCGAAAACTGGTAGAGATAATTTTGCGCCACAATTTCTTAATACCTTGTTAGGAGGTATTGATTTTGACTGGCACTGTTTGCCACCGAGAGGGAGATCGGGTGGGATCTTACTCGAAGTTCGATGCGATTTGCTCGAGGTTCAAAGTGTGGTTATGGGAGATTTTGCAGTCAAGTTTCGGGTGCGGTCGAAGGCCGATGGGTTCAATTGGGCTTTGGTGGCGGTATATGGTGCCGCACAGCCTGAACATAAACCTGAGTTCTTGGCTGATCTGGTTAGGATTTGTGGCTCTAAGCAGCTCCCTGTCCTAGTGGCGGGTGATTTTAACATCATTAGAAGGCGTGAGGAGAAGAACAATGACAACTTTGATGGCAGATGGTCGTTCATGTTTAATACTATCATTGAAAGCTTGGATCTGAGAGAGATTGAGCTTTCGGGAAGAAAATTCACTTGGGCTAACGCGATGCCAAATCCGACGTTTGAAAAGTTGGATCGTGTGTTGGCTAGCGTCGAATGGGAACAGAAGTTTCCCTTTGTAACAGTTCAGGCTCTTTCCCGTGGAATTTCTGACCATACGTCGTTATTTGTTGACTCTGGTGAGGCCATCCATTTGGGAAATAAAAATTTGTTCTCTTTTGAGCTTGCTTGGTTTGAGCGAGACGGCTTCTTTGATCTCGTAGCCAGAGAGTGGGCTAAGGATTCCGGAGGTAAGACTGCGCTTGAGCGCTGGCAGAATAGGATCAGGCATTTGAGAAGTTTTCTGCGTGGGTGGGCTAAGCATCTTAGTGGGATATATAAGGTCAAAAAGGAATGGCTCCTTAACCTTTATTCAGTCCTTAGATGTAAAAGCAGAAACCACAGTTCTGCCATCCTCGGAGCTTCATGCCAAGCTTGGCGCGGAGGTGAGGCTGAAAGAGCTTCTTCGAGAGGAGGAATTGAAGTGGGCATTGCGGGCCAAGGTCCGGAGAGTAGTCCAAGGGGACGCGAATTCTTTCACATGATCGCTAATGGTAAACACAGAAACAAGAGGATCTTCCAGCTTGAACAAGATGAAGGAACGATTTTAGGACAGGAAAACCTAAAATTATACATTACCAAGTATTACAAGTAGCTATTTGGACCCCTAGAGGATAACTATGTGTCTTTGGATGAGTCCAGGATTGAGGATGTTCCTCAACTAACAGCAATGGAGAACGATATTTTGGCGGCCCCATTCACTGAGAAAGAAGTTTTCGAGGCTATATCGCATATGAAAAATAATAAGGCTCCCGGCCCGGCGGCTGAGTTTTATAAGAAGTGCTGGCACATCATTAAGGGGGATCTGTTGCCCTTGTTCAATGATTTCTTCTCTGGGCAGCTTCAGCTTTTCCAACTGAATTTTGGAACGATAACCCTTCTTCCTAAGAAAACAGAGGCTGTGAGAATTGAGCAATTAAGGCCAATCTGTCTTCTTAATGTTAGTTTCAAAATTTTCACCAAGGTCGGGACTAATAGTCTCACACAGATCGCGCATGTTGTGGTGCAGCCTACCCAAACTGCTTTCATGCCGGACAGGAACATCCTTGAAGGGGTTGTGGTCCTTCATGAAACGTTCCATGAGATCAACACGAAAAATCTAGACAGAGTTGTTTTCAAGGTGGATTTCGAGAAAGCATATGACAAAGTCAAATGGCTTTTCCTGTAGCATGCCTTACGCATGAAGGGTTTTGATGAAGCTTGGCGACGCCAAGTAGAATCCTTCACGCAAAAAGGGAGTGTTGGAATTGAAGTGAATGATGACATTGGTCATTATTTCCAGACACACAAGGGCCTGAGACAAGGTGATCCAATGTCTCCTATTCTATTCAACATTGTGGTTGACATGTTGGCGATTCTGATAGGAAGGGCCAAGGAGGCTGGTCAGGTGGGTTGATTGGTGCCTCATCTAGTTGATGGAGGTGTATCCATCCTGTAGTACGCTGATGATACAATCATCTTTATGGAGCACGACTTGGCGAAAGCAAGAAATATGAAGCTGGTGTTATGCTTATTTGAACAATTGACCGGACTAAAGATCAATTTTCATAAAATCGAGTTGTTCTGCTTTGGTAGAGCCAATGAGGAACAAGAGGCTTATAGGCAATTGTTTGGATGCGAATTGGGGGCGTTACCTTTCACTTACTTAGGTATACCCATTCACCATCGTAAGCTGACAAACAGAGAATGGAAGAGCATCGAAGACCGGTTTGAGAAGAAACTAAGTTGCTGGAAGGGAAAACTCATGTCTTATGGAGGCCGACTGATCCTTATTAATTCGGTGCTCACGAGTATGCCTATGTTTCTCTTATATTTTTTTGAAGTCCCAGTTGGTGTTAGGAAAAAGGCTGGACTTCTATCGATCCCGGAAACAAAGAGAAAATACCGACTAGCCAAATGGGATATCATCTGTCGACCAAAGGACCAGGGGGGCCTTGGTATTGAGAATCTTGAAGTCAAAAACAGATGTCTTCTCAACAAGTGGCTGTATAAACTTTCAGTTGACACCGAGGCCACTTGGGCGCAGATTCTTCGTAATAAGTATCTGCATTCCAAGACGTTGTCCCAGGTGACAGTGAGACCCATAGACTCGCCGTTTTGGAAGGGGCTTATGAGAGTCAAAGCTGCCTTCTTTAATAGAACTAATTTTATAGTCGGTAATGGTAACACCACTCGCTTCTGGGAGGATACTTGGCTTGGTGAAGCACCGTTGGCGCTTCAGTATCCGTCCCTGTATCGTATTTCTCAACGACGTGATGCTCTTGTTGCCACAATTTTGCAGTCCATTCCCCTTAATATTCAGTTTAGGAGGGCGCTTGTGGGCGACTGGTGGGAAGCATGGCTTCATTTGGTGAGTAGACTGGTGGAGGTTCAGCTATCTCACCAACCCGATAAGTTGTGTTGGAAGCTTACTAGGTCTGGTGAGTTCACTGTCAAGTCGATGTATATCGATGTCATTAACTCAAGTGTTATTCCTAGTTCCAAAGAGGTTTGGAAAGTCAAAGTTCCTTTGAAAATTAAAGTGTTTATGTGGTTTCTGCATAAACAAGTCATTCTAACAAAGGATAATTTGATTAAGCGCAACTGGACAGGATCTACTAGGTGTAGTTTTTGTCAACGGGACGAAACCATCAAGCACCTCTTCTTTGACTGCCCTTTGGCAAAGGTTTTGTGGCATATGGTGCATATTGCCTTTAACATTACTCCTCCGAATTCGGTCAGTACGTTATTTGGAACGTGGCTTGTTGGGATAGAGTCCGAAACAGCTAGACACATTCGTGTAGGAGTATGTTCTTTGTTGTGGGCAATTTGGAATTGCAGAAATGATTTGACCTTTAACAGAAAAACGAATATTCATGTTTTGTAGGTTTTATTCCGAGCTACTGCGCTGATCCGTATGTGGTCCTTACTCACTCCGATGGAGGCCAGGGAGCGTTTGGTTACTGGATCTGTCCGGTGGGAGATGGTAGCACGGGATATCTTCAACCGGTTTGGATGGCGGTTATGTAATAGGATAGGCAATTAGTTTACCTATCTTTGTTTTGCCAGCCGGTTGTGGCTTTTGGGCCTTGTGTTTCTGGCGTTGTGGCTCTTTATGAGCTCGCCGTTATTTTGTTTTCAGACTTTTACGACCTTGTTGAACAACTTTATTTATATATTTATGTGGCCATATGCATCATTCTGATGCAGAGGCCGGGGAGACCCCCCTTTTTGAAAAAAAGAAGAAAAAAATAGGTCGTTTGCATGCTTGATCAAGCTCGCCCAACTGGATCCCGACTCTAGGGGGGCGTGTAGTGCCTCAGCACAAGACAATGCTACAGGAACTCTTAGGCAACATATCGTATTACTGTATGCATGTATGTATTCCGGCCTACAGAATCGGCATGAAAGATTTTATATTGACTTACCCTGTGCAGGAGAAGGTGTCAACGGGGGTGCAGAAGCGTGACCGCGAAGAGTTGCAGGAGGCGTAACACTACAAGGAATACATGACTACAAGCACTAAGAGTTTTCGTAGAGTAGGGGGCAATGGCCCCCTTTGACCCCATGAAGCTCCGCCACTAATTGTGCGGTATGTAATTGATTGATCGCAGTCTGAACAAGAAAATGAAATCCGATCCGTATTTTTCCTGTGCTATCAGAGAATGATATGCTTCATTCAGAACCATTGCGTTCACTTTAGTGTCTGGTCAACATGAAATAGTATGTCTTATCTTATCATACATTTAGTCACTTCTTTTGTGCTTCTATTCCTTAACTGGAGTTTTGTTTTGATACCTCAGACTCCTCTGAATAAATGTGTGATGGCTATTCCATTATTATGCAAAAGCTTTTCGAAGTTGTTGATAAACATATAAGCAGAAGAACTTTGATAAGGAATCTGAACATGAGGAGACTTCCAATCCCAAGTGAGAAGCTCATTTGGCTACTTGAGTTACTGGTATAAAGAATTTGTCTTCATGAATGTAGTCCCCCCACTCACATGCGCTCATGTCCCACTTCTCTTTTTATCATGTACTATGGGTTTAACTACAACAACAACAAAAGCAAGGAAGACAAATTTTCATGTTGTTGAGCAAATAGCAAAAATTACCATATTACCGGCTAGGGTTATAAAAAACTACCTATTTTCTTAATTTTTCAAAATGCTACCACTATTTTGGTTGGCTATCCCAAAAAAACAAGTAATTGAATGATTAATTTTTAATCATGATTATGACATGAAGGGCCCACCCGTCAGGTCCACGTGGCAAGAAAAAGTCAATGCCATTATGTAAAACATTAATTTGACCGTTATGACTGCGTGGGGTCCACATGTCAGCTTGTCTCCCTTCTCTCCATACACCGCTCGGCGCCCAGCCCCCTCCTGCTCCCAAGCCAGCCCATGCTCCCGGCCGGAGGAGAAGCGCCACTGATAGCAGCGGCGGCGGCGGCGGGCAGCAAGCAACAACAACAACAACAACAACGGGTGGCAAATGACAGTGGAGGCAAGCAGCGGCGGCAAGCAGAGAGGTGAAAAGAAGCGGCGGCGGCGGCAAGCGGGAGCAACGGCACGCAGTAGCGGCGAGCGCCGACGATGGCTTAGCTCGAGCTATGTCTGGCCACGGTCGCGCATGGTTAGCGGGTGAGCTAGCTAGCTAGCTCCGACTGCTTCCGTGCGTGAGGTAGCTAGCTCCGGCTGGCTGCAGTCGCATACCCGATTGCTTTTTTTAGAAAATGTACTAGTGCGGGAAGGGCGGTGTGCATCGCGCCCGTGAGTGATTCCGTCTGTCTTTTGCCGAATGGATTTTGCGTGCCAGGGAGGAGTCCTACTCCCACCGGGAGTAGGACTCCCTCCTTTCCTAGTTGGAGTAGGAGGGGAAGGAAGTGAGAGAGGAGAGGAAGGAAAGGGGGGGAGCGGCCTGCCCTAGCTGCCCCTCCTCTTCTCCACTTAGGGCCCATGAGGCCCATTAACCCCCCGGGGGGTTCCGGTAACCCCTGGTACTTCGGTATATGCCCGAAACCACCCAAAACTATTCCGGTGTCCGAACATAGTCATCCAATATATCGATCTTTACGTCTCGACCATTTCGAGACTCCTCGTCATGTCCGTGATCATATCCTGGACTCTGAACTACCTTTGGTACATCAAAACACAAAAACTCATAATACCGATCGTCACCGAACTTTAAGCGTGCGGACCCTACATGTTCGAGAACTATGTAGACATGACCGAGACACGTCTCCGGTCAATAACCAATAGCGGAACCTGGATTCTCATATTGGCTCCCACATATTCTACGAAGATCTTTATCGGTCAAACTGCATAACAACATACGTTGTTCCCTTTGTCATCGGTATGTTGCTTGCCCAAGATTCGATCGTCGGTATCTCAATACCTAGTTCAATCTCGTTACCGGCAAGTCTCTTTACACGTTATGTAATGCATCATCCCGCAACTAACTCATTAGCTACATTGCTCATTAGCTACATTGCTTGCAAGGCTTATAGTGATGTGCATTACCGAGAGGGCCCATAGATACCTCTCCGACAATCGGAGTGACAAATTCTAATTTCGAAATACGCCAACTCAACATGTACCTTCGGAGACACCTATAGAGCTCCTTTATAATCACCCAGTTACGTTGTGACGTTTGGTAGCACACAAAGTGTTCCTCCGGTAAACGGGAGTTGCATAATCTCATAGTCATAGGAACATGTATAAGTCATGAAGAAAGCAATAGCAACATACTAAACAGTCAAGTGTTAAGCTAACGAAATGGGTCAAGTCAATCACATCATTCTCCTAATGATGTGATCCCGTTAATCAAATGACAACTCATGTCTATGGCTAGGAAACACAACCATCTTTGATCAACGAGCTAGTCAAGTAGAGGCATACTAGTGACACTATGTTTGTCTATGTATTCACACATGTATTATGTTTCCGGTTAATACAATTCTAGCATGAATATTAAACATTTATCATGATATGAGGAAATAAATAATAACTTTATTATTGCCTCTAGGGCATATTTCCTTCAGAAGGCAATGAGTGGAAACCTGCTTTTAAAACCAAGTTTGGTCTCTATGAGTGGTTAGTCATGCCTTTTGGTTTACCTCAAGCACCTAGTACCTTTATGTGATTGATGCATCATGTGCTTATGAAATTAATTGGAAAAAGTGTTGTAGTCTATTTTCAAGATATCCTTGTGTTTAGTGAAACTCTTGATGACCACGTCAAACACGTTAGGTAAGTCTTGCAAATTCTAAGAGATGAGAAACTTTATGCCAATAATTGTAAGTGCACATTTGGTGTAGACATGCTCATTTTCTTTGGTTTTGTTGTCTCCTCTAAGGGCATTGA
This sequence comes from Triticum timopheevii, assembly GCA_963921465.1. Taxonomy (NCBI): domain Eukaryota; kingdom Viridiplantae; phylum Streptophyta; class Magnoliopsida; order Poales; family Poaceae; genus Triticum; species Triticum timopheevii. The sequence goes on along the minus strand of OY997266.1, from coordinate 417,179,285 downwards.
AGTAGATGAATCTAATATTGATACTATTAAAACTTGACCCCAACCCACCAATTAAAACTATGTGCGTAGTTTCTTGCGTTAGCCGATTTTTATCGTCGCTTTGTGAAAGACTTTAGCACCGTTGCTTCAACTTTACATGCTTTGAGTAAGAAGAATGCACCATTCATATGGGAACCCTCGCAAGATAGCGCGTTCAGTGAGTTTAAGAATTAGCTAACACATGCACCATTGCTTGTTTTACTCAATTTTGTTAAAACATTTGAAGTACATTTGTGATGCTAGTGGTAATGGCATAGGTGGCATTTTAATGCAAGAGAAATGTCCGATAGCTTATTTTAGTGAGAAACTATCCGGCCCACAATTGAACTACCCCATATATGACAATGAATTGTATGCATTGAAGAGAGCTTTGCATGTTTGGGAGTATACCTCGGGCCTAGTGAGTTTGTTATTGACACAGACTATGAAACTCTCAAATGCCTACAAGGCCAAACCAAGTTAAATAAAAGACATGCCAAATAGAGTGAATTAGTATAATCTTTCCTTATGTCATCAAATACATTAAGGGCAAAGAAAATATTGTAGCGGATGCTCTTTCTCACAAGTGCATGTTCATTACTGGACTTGAGCTAAATGTGATTAATTTTGAGTATATGAGCATGGGTGCATGACGCATACTTTGCGTTACCCTTTGCCAAGTGCCAAACTAACGCCTGTTTGGAGGGTTACTGTATGAAAGATGGGTACCTTATATGTGCTAACAAACTTCGCAGTCTCGAGTCTTCTTTGCGTTTTCTCTTTTTGCAAGAGGACTTATGGGACATTTTGGACGCGACAAGACGCATGCCACGCTCTCCAACAAATACTATTGGCCCAAGATTTTTCGTGATGTGGCGTGTTCAAACTGTTGAGTATATGTGTTATGTGCATATTGTGTATTGGGCCCGTCTTCTAGTTCCTTGTATAGTTGAGATGCGTGGCCCACCTTTGTACATCATATATACGTGCCTATGCACGAGAGCAATACATCGTGCAATTCTAATCTCCTACATGGTATCAGTTTTCGGGTTCTGACCCTAACCTTCCGCCGCTGCCGCCGCCGCGCTCCTCCGCGCCGCCGCCGCCTAGCCGCCGCCGTTCGCGCGCCTCACGCGCCGGCCGCCGCTCCTCCGACTCCCTGTGCGCGCGTGCTCCTCCAGCCGCCCGCCAGCTAGCCTCCCGTCCGATCGTCTCGGCTCCGCCAGCTGCTTCCCGCCCGGGTCACTCGCCTCCCGCTTGCGCGCCCCCGCGCCGGCCGTCACGCACACGCTCGCTCCTAGCCGCTGTAGGTCGTACGCGCGCGCGACGAATCCAGCCGCATCGCGCGCCCCATCCTGCCGCCAAGTCGCTGCTTTTTTCTCCATCGCCAAGACAATCAGCCGCTTCAGGCAACATGACGCCCCGTCACATGCATGTGCATGCATCAGGGAGCTTTGGATCTTCTAAGCTCACGAGCACCGGATTCAGTACTCGACCGGCCACACCTACGGCATATAGCCCTGCTTCAGGAACTGCCATCCCGCCGCCGGTGCCCTATGGCGCGGCCTCGTCAGCCTGTCCCGACTGGTCGCACGGCTCGGCTCCGCTGCCCGCGCTGGCGTACGTCGCCGCCCCACCGCCGGCGCTCTTCAGCCAGTCCGTCGTGGCCCCGCTGCCGGCACCGTCTCTATCAGTCGACCCCTTGCTGTTGCGCGGGCGTTCGACGCGCCCGTGTACGGGGCTCCCAGGTACTGGTGGAGGTTGTCAGCAGGCCAGCACTCGCCCGCTGAGCAGCATCCAGACGGTGCCCAGCACCTGCAGCATCTATCAGCGGGCCAGCAGGTTTTTCCGGTGGGCCATCCGGCCTACCCGACACCGCAGTCGCAGCCAGGGCTACTTCACATACCCTCTGGAGAGTACCCACCGTCGCTGCCGAGCGGTGGCTACGGCCTCCCCATGGCGTCTCCGTCACCCTCGCCGACCCTGCCGCCGGCGCCTTGGGACCCGGTGCTCCTTCCCGCACTACATGCCGCTCCTACGCCGAACAACTACACCGGAGGTGATGATTGGTACATGGACACCGGGGCTACGGCTCACATGTTTGCTCATCCTGGTAATCTTGCCTCCTTCACTCCCGTCACCACCGACCGCCGCATCATTGTCGGCGACGGTTCCACACTCCCTATCACACATGTCGGGCACACTTCTTTCCCTTCCAATTCCATGCCTATTACTTTGTCTAACATACTTGTGTCACCTCATCTTATTAAGAACCTTGTTTCCGTTCATCGTTTAACTCGTGAAAATCCTGTTACTGTTGAATTTGACGAGCTTGGGTTTTGTGTCAAGGACGCTCGAACCAGGATGGTACTTCACCGATGTGACAGCCTCGACGAGCTCTATCCGGTGCATTCGCCGTCCACCTCCACCACCGCACCGGTTGCTCTCTCCGTCGGTGTCGATCTCTGGCACGCTCGTTTGGGCCATCCCAATCCTGTCACCCTTCGTAATATTCTTAGGAGTTTCAGTTTTAGTTGCCATAAGATAGAGGATCACACCTGTCATGCCTGTCGTCTCGGCAAACATGTTTGCCTCCCGTTTAATAACTCCACCACCATTACTTCTTTTCCTTTTTAGTTGATTCATAGCGATGTGTGGACCTCTCCGGTTCCAAGTAATTCGGGCTATTTATATTATCTGGTTATCCTTGATGACTATTCTCATTATGTGTGGACTTTTCCTTTGCACAGAAAGTCGGATGCGCTTTCCACCTTGACGGCTTTTTACTCCTATGTCAGCACGCAGTTTGGGCGTCCCATCCTTGCTCTTCAGACTGACAATGGAAAAGAGTTCGACAACCTTGCTTTCCGCACTTTTCTGTCGCATCACGGCACAGTTTTTCGTCTCACATGTCCGTACACTTCCCAGCAGAACGGTCGAGCCGAACGCGTCCTTCGCACTTTGAACGACTGCGTTCGCACGCTCCTGTTCCATGCTAATGTGCCGCCTCGTTTCTGGCCGGACGCACTCGCTACTGCTTCTCTTCTCCTTAACCTTCGCCCTTGCCGCCCACGGTGGAACTATGCACCTCACCATCTTCTTTTCGGTACGCCCCCATCTTATGATGGCTTGCATATTTTTGGGTGCCTTTGCTATCCTAGCATTGCCGAGTCCGCTCCTCACAAACTCGCATCTCGTTCTGTCGCTTGTATCTTCATCGGCTACCCCTCCAACTCCAAGGGATATCGGTGCTACGATCCTGTCTCTCACCGTGTGTTCACTTTCCGGCACGTTTACTTTGATGAGCATGTGTTTCCGTTTCATCACGTACCCCCGGCTGTTCCTCCCGTCACCGATGACGCGGGCTCCTCGACGCCTCTCCCAGGGCGCTCGCGCGCCTCTCTTGGCCCGCCCCTGGCTTTGAGGCGCGCCCCCCGCATGCGGGGCCTCCTCCAGCCGCGGCGCTGGCACCCCCGGCGCCCCCGACGTTGGCGCCCCCGGCGCCCGCGGCCCCCTCGGCTCCCCCTGCGCCTGTGGCCCCCTCGGCGCCCCCGGCGCCCCCGGCGCCTGTGGCCCACTCGGCGCCCGCGGCCCCCTCAGCGCCCCCGGCGCCTGTGGCCCCCTCGGCGCCCGCGGCCCTCTCGGCGCCCGCGGCCCCCGCGGCCCCCCCTGCGCCTGTGGCCCCCTCGGCGCCTGTGGCCGGTCCGGTCACCCGTGCCCGTACGGGCGTCTTTCGCCCGAGCTCGCGCTACGCCTCGAATGACTACGTCCATGCGACGTCCACCTCTGAGCCGTCCCCGCTGCCGTCCTCCGTTCGAGCCGCTCTTTGTGACCCGCTCTGGATGGCTGCGATGCAAGAGGAATTTGACGCCCTGTTGCGCAACCGGACGTGGCAGCTTGTTCCTCGTCCCCGGCACGCCAACGTGATTACCGGGAAGTGGGTCTTCAAACACAAGCTCCATCCTGATGGTACCCTTGATCGCTACAAAGCGCGCTGGGTCGTTCGTGGCTTCCGACGGCGTGCTGGCATCGACTTCACTGACACCTTCGCTCCGGTCGTCAAGCCCGGCATGATACGCACGGTTCTCCACCTTGCGGTCTCCCGTGCATGGCCGGTGCACCAGATGGACGTCTCCAACGCCTTCCTCCATGGTCACCTCAAGGAGCAGGTCTTCTGCCAGCAGCCCATCGGGTTTGTTGACCCGGCGCTTCCCGACCACGTGTGCCTGCTTTCGCGGTCCTTGTACGGACTCAAGCAGGCTCCGCGCGCTTGGTACCAGCGCATCGCGGCGTTTCTCCACCAGCTTGGGTTCCGCTCTACCCGCTCGGACGCCTCGCTCTTCGTCTATCATCAGGGCTCTGACACAGCCTACTTGCTGCTCTATGTCGACGACATCATCCTGACGGCATGTACGACTAGTCTCCTCAGTCAGCTCACGGCTCGTCTTCGCGCTGAGTTCGCCATCAAGGACTTGGGTCCTTTGCACTACTTCCTCGGTGTCGAGGTGGTGCGCCGTCCGGATGGCTTTTTCCTTCATCAGCGGAAGTACGCCCACGAGCTCCTGGAGCGCGCCGGCATGCTTAACTGCAAGCCCGCCGCTACGCCTGTTGATACGAAGGCCAAGCTTTCTGCCACGGATGGTTCTCCTGCTTCGGATGCTGCTTTCTATCGGTCTATCGTTGGTGCTCTCCAGTACCTCACCCTGACTCGACCGGAGATCCAGTATGCCATGCAGCAGGTGTGTCTTCATATGCATGCTCCTCGAGACGTTCACTGGGCTGCCGTCAAGCGGATTCTCCGCTATATCTGTGGCACTATGGATCTTGGCGTCACGCTTCACGCCTCCGCCGACACCGCCCTCACCGCCTACTCCGATGCAGATTGGGCGGGCTGCCCTGACACTCGTCGCTCCACTTCGGGCTATTGTGTCTACCTTGGACCCTCACTTATCTCGTGGTCGTCAAGGCGGCAGCCTACGGTCTCTCGTTCCAGTGCTGAGGCTGAGTATCGCGCGGTAGCCAACGCCGTCGCCGAGTGTTCGTGGCTTCGTCAGCTGCTTCAGGAGCTCTCTTGTCCTGTTGACCGTGCCACGGTGGTCTACTGCGACAACGTCTCGGCGGTCTACCTCTCCGCTAACCCGGTACATCATCGACGGACCAAGCATATTGAGTTGGATATTCATTTTGTTCGGAAACAGGTGGCCCTTGGCCATATTCGTGTTTTACACGTCCCTACTTCTCAACAATTTGCTGATATCATAACCAAGGGCTTGCCTACGGCGTCATTTGAGGAGTTCCGGTCCAGTCTTTGCGTCAGCCGCGGTGCCGCTTCGACTGCGGGGGGGGGGGGGGGGGGGGGGGGGGGGGGGGGGTTGAGTATATGTGTTATGTGCATATTGTGTATTGGGCCCGTCTTCTAGTTCCTTGTATAGTTGAGATGCGTGGCCCACCTTTGTACATTATATATACGTGCCTATGCACGAGAGCAATACATCGTGCAATTCTAATCTCCTACACAAACAACCGTTGTTCCACATGCCATAAAGCTAAGTCAAAACCCCAATTTCATGGCTTATACATGCCTCTTCCAATTGTGTTGAAATCGGCTGAACGGACGCCTTACCGACGTGTTGACTGTAATGTAAAGTGATAGTAGTTTCTTTATTAAAATTGAAGCAGTGATAGTACTGATAGTTCTATGCTATATACCTTGTACAATGCAAGGTGTTTAGGAAAGGTTCTTAAAAAAATAAATTATTTTTTTAAGTACCAGTGCTCATTTATAGAAGGTAGACGTTTAATTATCATCCTCCTATAAAGATAACCACTTGTGTGTGAGAAAAACTTGGCTCGTTTTATCCGACACCTCCTCTAAGCATCTTGCATTGTACTGTACAAGGTCTCAGTTGGGCAAACGACACTCCTAATTATCTCCGGTGTGAGTGATGGAGCAGCCACGTTACTCGTTCGGGTCTATCGTCACGGACGCACGCACGCAGTGGCAGTTCCGTGCGCCGTAATGATCCTCGTCGCAGGGAGGGGAGGGGAGGGTTGGTTTACCTAATGCGCTTAGCCGCGCACCTAAATCTCAAGCGCTTGACACCCCGCACCTGTTCCAGTCAAAGCGGCCTTCTTGAGACGTGGAATCAGTAGGCCGCCACTGCGCCAACTGCCCTGAAATCTGCTTCACAGAGACGCTCTGTGACGTGTCCGGCTTCACACCCTTCAATGAATCACATCGCAAGATAAAGAAAAAACAAACCAGGTTATTTTTTTGAGGGTTAATGCCGCCGCTTTTATTCATAGAAAAAAGAGTCCGGAATCTCGCTAGCGATCACCTCCAAAATGCAGTCCGGTGGTGATCCTAGCCAAACCTTACAAATTTCATCTTCTACACCTATCTTAGCTAACTTATGCGCGGCAACATTTGCAGAACGCCTCACCCACGAAACACTGAAATCATCGAAAGATCGAAGTAAAGTCTTGATCTCATCCACCCAGGGGCCAATCGCCGCCAAATTCCTCTCCGGGGCGTTGATCATCTGTACCAGAGCCTGGCTGTCCAGCTCTAATTGTATCCTTTGCACGTTCATCTCCGCCGCCAAGAGAAGAGCTCGCTTGCATGCATTGATCTCCGCCGCCTCGGCCTGTACGACATGAGGGAAGAAATGGCTAGCTCCTGCCAGAAAAGCGCCGTGATGATCCCGTAGTACCACTCCTCCTCCGCTCTTGCCTCCGAACTTCGATGTTGCTCCATCAGAATTGGCTTTGACCCAACCCTCAACCGGCGGTGACCACCGTTGCATGGTTTGGTCTTTTGGTCCCGGCTCCGGCTTGCTATGAACCTCCCTCCATTCCTGCATAAAATGCCACACTCTCTCTATTATTGTATGTGGTTCCTCAATCCTCTTGCCTCCCTTCGTTTCATTGCGTGCCAGCCATAAGGCGTAGACCGCCTGGATCATTGCTTGTCGCTCATCCTCTCGGGCCTCAGCAAACCACCCAAGCAGCCAATTAGCCAACTCGCTCTGAGAGCATGTGAAACTCGGTGGGGCAGCCACCGTAACTCCCTTTTCTGAGCTGAGCTGGTGCCAAAACTGGACCGAATGATGGCAAGTCCAGAAGCGATGCAGAATAGTTTCGTCACGTCCGCATACAACACAAAACACTCCCGCCTTTATCTTCCTCCGTTGCAACTCCACACCCACAGCCAGGCCATTTCTAATAACCCTCCACATGTGGATTTTCGCCTTGCCCGGGGCATTGGTCTCCCAGAGCCCCAAGTATCCCTTATGCTTGTTTACTGAACTTGCTGATTCCGGCCGTCCGGCTTTCAGTCTGTTCAAAGTCATCCTCAAATGATAGGTTGACCGCACCGTGAAGTTGCCAGTCTTGGTAAAGTTCCAAGCCAAGACGTCTCGCGTCTCTGGGCCTCCAATGGCTATCTGTTTTATGTCTTGCGCATCGTCCGGGGAAAACATCTCATCAAGTCTAGCCGTGTTCCACGCATCTCCCACCGAAACCATAAGATCTGCCACCTTTGTCACACCTTGCACATAAACAGCTCCTAGAGGCCTCATGCTCCCACTCCTCGGGATCCAGTTGTCATGGTGGATGTTGATACTGGAGCCATCACCGATCCTCCATACAAGTCCTTCTCTTAATAGCTCACCGCCATGTAAAATACTTCGAAAGGTGAACGATCCACCCGAGGGGCATGTTGCTGACATGATAGTGGTCTCCGGGAAGTACCTTGCCTTTAGAACGCGTGCACATAACGACATCGGATATTGTAAGATCCTCCACGCCTGTTTTGCCAAGAGGGCCTGGTTGAAAGCTTCCGGATCCCGAAAGCCCAGCCCCCCATCCCTCCTTGCCTCACACATCTTCTCCCATGAGACCCAGTGCACCTTCCTATCACCATTTGTCGCCCCCACCAGAATTTTGACGAGATTGAAGTCAGGTTCCGGCACATTTTCTTTGTGAGGTGGAAACAACTCATGGTGTAAGTTGGTGTGGCCTGAAGAATGGACTTGACAAGCACTTCCCGCGCGGCCTTAGAGAGCCCTTGGCCCTTCAAACCATTGACCTTGCCCTTGGCACACTCCGTGACATATTTAAAGGTGCCATCTTTTGATCTTCCTACCAGTGTAGGCAGACCCAAGTATCGCTCCCCAAGGGCTTCATTGTGTATCCCGAGTGTGTTCTGCAACTGTCCTTTCATGTCATCACGAGTGCCCTTTCCAAAGAAGATAGCTGATTTCTGTAGGTTAATGCGTTGCCCCAAGGCCTCCTCGTACTGCCTCAATATGTCCTTCAACACCGTCATGTTATCCAGGGATCCCTCAAGAAAAACAATGCTATCGTCGGCAAACAGTAAGTGTGTCACACTTGGGCCAGTGCCCCCAAATGACACACCTTTGATTCTCTTCTCCTCTTGTGCTCTTTTTAGAAGTGCCGAAAACCCTTCTACACAAAACAGAAATAAGTAAGGAGATAGCGGGTCACCTTGTCGCAGCCCTCGAGAGGGCAAGAAACCCCTAGATAAGCCACCATTAAGCTTCACTGAGAATCTCGCCGTTGTCACACATCGCATAATCATCGCGATCCACTGAGCATCAAAACCCACTCTATTCAGAACCTGCTCGAGGAAGATCCATTCGACCCTATCATATGCCTTCATCATGTCAAGTTTAACCGCACACAATGGCTTCTTCCTCTTCCTGTTACGAATGGCATGCACACACTCATATGCCACAAAAACGTTGTCCGTGATCAACCTCCCCGGGACAAATGCGCTTTGTTCTTCTGAAATCAACACAGGGAGTAAGCCTTTCAGCCTATTTGCCAACACCTTGGTGGCTATTTTATATAACACGTTACATAAGCTGATCGGTCTGAATTGGGACATTAACTCCGTTGAGTTAACTTTCGGAATCATAACAATAACTGTATCATTAAAAGTCTCCGGTGTGGCCGCTCCGTTTAGAAAATCCTTCACCGCCTTGCATACATCATCTTTAACCAATGACCAGTGTCTTTGGTAAAACAGAGCGGGCAGACCGTCCGGCCCAGGTGCTTTCGTTGGCCCCATTTGGAATAAGGCACACTCAATCTCATCATCAGATAAGGCTGCAGTCAGCCTTTGATTCATCTCCGCCGTAACCAAGGGTACAATGTTTTGCAAGAGAGCATGAGTACCAGCCGACCCATCAGACGTGAACAGTCTTTCATAAAATGTGGCTGCCAACTCTCGCATATCCTCATCCACCGTGCATCTCGATCCATCTTCACGCCTAAGTGCCTTGACTGTATTTTTCCTCTTCCTGTGCGTCGCACGGTTTTGAAAGTATTTGGTATTTTGATCTCCTGCTTTGAGCCAATCAACCCTCGACCGCTGAAGATAGAACAGCTCCTCTCTTGCATATATTTCCCTGAGCTTCTCCTCGATGGACCGGGTTTCTAGTGAACACCCCGTCACCATGGCGCTCGATTTGGCCGCGACTAGCTGTGCCTTGAGTTTCCCTATTTGACGCCGTATCGAACCAAAAACTGATCGAGCCCACTGCTGCATGGATCCCGTGACCCGACTCAGCCTCTGCATGCATGCATGCACACCTTGCTCTCCTACGTCCGACGATGCCCAAGCGTCCGCCACCATTTCGTCATAGCTTGCATGCCTGGTCCACGCCTCCTCGAAGCGAAAAGGCCTGTCACCGGCCAGCCTTCGGGATGGAGCCGTCTCCATAGCCCGTATCAGCAAAGCTTGATGGTCAGATTCCTCGGTCATTACATGTTCAACCGTCGTCTCCGGGAAAAGATCAATGAAGCCCTCATTACAAGTTGCTCTATCCAGTCTCACCTGAACATTTTCAGTTCCATCACGTTTATTATCCCAAGTAAAAGGATAACCCGAGAAACCAAGATCAACTAGACCGCAGTCGGCCAAGCAATCTCGAAAGTCTTCCATCTGCGCAAAACTCCGGTTGTTTCCTCCAAGTTGATCCGTTTGGAACATGGCCTCGTTGAAATCTCCTGCACAAATCCATGGCATGTTATCTTGCACCCTCAAGTACCGAATTGCATCCCATGACTTCTTTCGTAGCCCCGTCTTTGGTTCCCCATAGAAACCAGTGAATCTATAGGATTTACCCTCACAAGTTATTGCTGCATCAACAAAATACTGGCTCCATGGCCTCAAGTCGACCTGCACATTATCCCTCCACCACAAAGCAAGTCCTCCGCTTCTTCCTTGACAGTCTACAGCCATGCCACATCTAAATCCAAGACTCCATTTCAACCTCTCCATCGCCCTAGAATGCTTTTTTGTTTCACTAAGAAAGACCACCGCTGGGTTGTACGACCGAATCAGGTCTCTCAGTTCGCCCACTGTCGAGTCCAACCCCAGTCCTCGACAGTTCCAGGCCAAGAGATTCATGACGTTCGGCGGCCCTGTTCCACAGGGTCCGCCGTTTGATCAGCTCTGTCTTGGATGCGGTCAAACACTGAGGTCATTTTCTGCCTCGTCTCACGAATGAACTCATCCTCGCTACCCAGTCTCTCTGAGTCTCCTTTAACCCTCCACACCTGCCTTGGCCTCCGTTTCCTGTTGCCTTCTTCTCTCCATGCAGAATAGTCCGGGCGATGGCCGTCACCTACGTCTCTCCTTTCCTTCCTTACGTAGTAGCCCCTGCGCCTGGCACTGTTTACATGCATATCGGATCCCCCCTGTGGGTTAACCCGACCCGGGTATGCATGGTACCCGGAAGCAGCGCCTTCTTCATATGTTTTGTTCTGGCCTCCCATTCTCACCTGCCTCCTGTCTCCTCCCTCCGTCTCCTTCCTCAAACCCTGTTGGCTGCCACTTTTTTGCTCCATCAGCTTATTTCTAAGGTCAGATTCTCTTCGAGCTTCTAGACTCTCTCTGAGGTCACGCTCACGAGGCGTAGCACACTTATCCCCCACTTTGTTGGGGTTGGTAACCTCAGTCCCCCTGTTCTGTGATCGCTCCCCTGTACGCCCATCAGATGTCCTGGAAAAATCGGGCTGCAGATTCCTCTTGGTGGGTAAGTCTCTAACTCTGGGGCGATCATTGTTGTACCTTGCAGCCTCACCAGTGTGAGAGCCACCAAAACTGTTGTTGCTACTTGTTGCTCCGGTCACTGACCCTTCTTTGCCAGAATTATTCCTCCCCGGAGACGCCCTTAACCAACCCCCCCACTGTGATGTTGAGTCCACCGGGGGCTCACATTCCCCTCCCACATGGACCAATCTTCCACAATCAAAGCAAAAATGCGGGACCTTCTCATAGTAGAAGTCAAACCATGTCTTTTCCTTGTCTTCCTTGTTCTTCTTCAGAAAGATGCCTCTAACCAACGGCTCAAAGACAGAGATCCTTGTTCTGATCCTGAAGTTCTGACCCCGAGCCATACCTTCTTTATCCACATCCACCTTGACCGTCTCTCCCAACCAGTCACCCAGGGCTTTGCCAAAAGCTTCCGTTCTCTTCTCAGGCGGCAAATCAACAATCCTCACCCAGACATCAATTTTATCAAAAATCATCTCCGATGGCCTCTTATCACCATCATATTTTTTCATCACCAATACGCTGAAGTCAAACTGTCATGGGCCATTGTGTATGACATGCCTGTAATCCCCCTCCGACCCAAAGTGAACCTCAAAGATATTTGGTCCTATCTCTGCAAATTTTGCTTCTCTGTGCAAACCCCATGCCCTTGGCATTGTTTTCTCCACGACTGACATCTTCATTGGACGGGGGGAGCATACCTTGCCCACGGCTGACCAGCGGAAATCTTTGCGAATCTGTGGACTTGGATCTTCAAACACAAAACCCTCCTCCTCCTTATCCATGAGGACCATCCCACCTAACCTAGCCGAAAGGCTTGCAGCAGGATCCGGTGTCCTGCACTCCTCCGGGGACTTGCCAGCCACCCCCGACGCAGATCCATCATGTTTCTTCGCCGGTGTCGCCGCCGCCTCCGTTGCAGATTGTTTCGGTGTCGTCTTACTAACCCTCGCCGCATCCTTTCCTCCTCCTGCTTCCCCCGCCATGAGATTCTCTCCCGAGCGCGGGGACGCAAGCACACCAGCCTAAGCCCAGGGGGACGCCGTCGCCGCCCTGTTCCTCGCCGTATTCCAACCACCCGGAGCGATGAAACCCTAACCCTAGCGCAGAGAAGCAGTCGCCTGGACGATCGCCTCCTGCCGCCTTAGCGTTTCACGTCCTGGTGGACCCCGTTCCTTTCGACAAACCAAGTTATTACTACCCAGGATGGCCTATACATGAGCATGCGCGATATGCGGCCACGATCCGCCGATATTACAGCGCTAGTTAATTCCGGCGGTAAGGCATGCACCCAGATCACCAGGCGAGTGACGCTGGCACGGTGCGTGCCTTGCTGAGTACTTTACCGAAATATTTCTTCGAGAATGTGTTCTTTAGCGTTTCCGGTCCTACAAATTCGTGACATGATCTTTCTCCGTTCCCTGTTATACAGGCCTGCAAGCTTTTTCTTCTCTCATTTCTACTCCTACCTACTATTACGATCTCATACAATACTCTGGACCCTACATGTCAGTCCAAAGTCAAACGTACTTGACACACTTGCACACGTACGCGTACATATGTTTTTATTCCAGGCACAAGTCAAGAACACCACCAAAGACAAGAGAATAATTTTCGGCTCAAAAAAGAAAGAAAGAAGGTAATAATTTTATTTAATTTGTGAGACACGAATAGAGCCGTTGCCTTTAGTATTTTCCCTCCAATAAGCAACCAACCCTAACTACTCCTACACTCCCATAACGCTTCTGGTGAGAAAAAAAGGGGTCGCGCGTACTCCCCTTCTTCCCCCAGACGCCAAACCCATTACCGCACCGTTGCCATGATAAAATCAAATCCAAGCCCTGTCTATTTATCTATCTATATCTACGCACACTGCTGCTCCAATCCATCATCACTAAATCCGTTCAAGCCTCTCGTGATTCATCTTCGCCAAGATCTTCTCCGTGTTTCTGTGCATTGCCGGTGGTCGGTTGCCCGTGCAAGAAGATGCAGGAGGCCTCGTCGTCTTCTCTCCCGGCGCTGAGCAGCGCCTACCAGCCTCTCCCGTCGCTCTACCTCGGCTTCTTGGCGATATGGGCGGCGTCGGGGATCTCCTGGGCCTTCAGCTCATGGAGGAATCGGCACTTCCAGGTCCGTTGAATCCTGCCGTTTAATTTCAACAATTTAATTCTTTTTTCTGCCAGAACTATATGAACTTTAAACAGAATTTTCAGTACGTAAACTCTGCTTTGGGCGTCTGATTAAATTTACAGAGACTATTGCATTCGCAATTCCGTTGTTGGCTAGTTTTATAATTTTGCTTCGTTTTACGACAGGCGAATAACCTTCAGTGGATCCTGGCCTTGGTTCCCCTGATCAAAGCTTTGCAAATGGCACTCTCGTTTCTGTTCTGGTGAGCAGTCTGATTCTCTTTGCATCTTTTTTCCCTTCACTATGTTCAGTTTGGCAACTTTGATCCCTGAAAAGAATGTGAACAAGCCCCCTGAAGTTGCTGCAGAAGGTCTGAATTTGGGTGGCGTGTATGCAGGTACTCGTGCGTACACCTCCACACATGCTCGCTGTGGATGTCGTTCGGCGTGTACGTGACGGGGATCCTCTTCCAGACGGCCTCCTTCGTCTCCTTCATGCTCATCTCGCACGGTTACTGCATCATGTACGAGCGCCTCTCCATCCGGGAGAGACGCACGACTGCGGGGCTCGGATGCCTCCTCTACCTTAGCCTCATCGGCTATAAAGCCGCAGTCCCTTATTTCACCGTAAGCCATCTGTCTGCTTCTGCGATTTATTTGTTTAGGGATTTTATACAATTAGGGAGCATCTAAGAAGCCAGATGATTAGAAACTGTGCTCTGATTTTGGAACAGGGTTTTCTTCTGATGAACTACTTCGCGTCATTCTACATCATATTCCGCCGCACGTCGCAATGCCTGCTGGTTCTGCGCGAGCAGCTTAATTTCGTGGAGGAGGAAGACATCCATTCACTGCATGGGACACTCAACACCAAGTACACAATGTTTAAGTAAGCGGTCCTTATTCCTGACGAACACTTGCAGTATTTTTTGTACTCTTAAAATAATAACGCATGTGCTTAGCTTCTTGTTTTCTTCTCTTCAGGAGATTTCAGGGTACAATGCAGGTGGCAGCAGTGGCATTCATCATGGTAACAATCAGCTTTGGCTGCGGTTGCACACCGTTTTCGTATGGTACAATCAGAAATTGGTAAGACAATGCATACTGAACTGTGATGGTGCCATTTGTGACTTCAGGTGTACATGAGGGCTGATGATACGCCGGATAACTACTGGTTCCGCGTGTTGGTGCGCGAATGGGTGCAGTTCTGCATCTTCATGTACATTGGGTGAGTACGGATTATCGCCGGACAGGGTCGTTAAAATCCATCTTGAGCTGAAATTTGACATGAATTCCAAATGTTCAGGTGGAACTTCAGGATCCCTGAAGCATCACTCCACCTGCCGGTCATGCCCCTGATGAAGTCAAACTGGGAGATTACCATGCCACCCATTTACAGCGTGGTATGGTCACCTAACCTCAGTTCATTTCTTTAGCATCTTGCGTTCTTATGGTCAGAAACACTCGACTGAAATGCGCCGTGCTTACTGTAACGACACAGGAAATGGACGCAGCCGATTTCAGAGGACTCGTCTCGGACCAATGGCATGTCGGAGTGGTAGGCAACACTGCACAATTAATTCAGTTATTTGTTCATCTTTGTGTTATGATCGCAGAGTTGTTGCATTTGAATCTAACACCTGGTGACACTGCAGAGGACTTCTCATGCCGACGCGTGCTACTCTTCACAGCCGTTGCTGGTGCTAGTTCAGAATCCTAGCCCGAAGGTCTCCCGTACCGCCGTAGCTTCAGGTTTCAGTTGAAGGAGGACAAGCCAGGTTCATTTGTGAGGACCGGGAGATGCAGAGGATGACATAGGCCAACTGCCTGATCCGGAAACCGGTGATAGGACGGTTGGGTTGCAACAGAGAAATATTGGACGACACGGTGCAGTAGCTTCATGTTAGCACTAGGAAAGAGTCTGCAGTTTTTCTGTAGACTGACAAACAGAGATGCGTTCGCTTCTTCAGCGGTGAACGAGTCCACCTTTTCTGCATCCCAAAGTATCTTTCGTTCTTCTCCAAGTACAGCAAGATTTTTCACTTGTCAAAGACACGATCCAAAATGAACGACTAGGAATTCCATTTTTCATCCGGTGCTGTGCATTTAGAGCATCTACGGCCGGAGCCCCATTTCCGCACCAAACGTCCGGTGCTCGGGCCCAACCACTACCCGGACAAAAAACTTTTGCCCAACAAGACCTGACAAGCTCAGTCCAACCGTCCAGGCTGACCGGACACCTCCCCAATACCCAGCTCATATGTGGGTTGGATATAGGGTGTCCGGATGCGTCCGATACGTCGGGTCGGACAGGCCGGACCTATTTCAAATCCACTTCAAATTGACTGGTCCACCAAATTGAGCGCACTCCTCCCGTGTCCATGCCGCCGCCCACCTGCACCCTTGCTACCCGTTCGCGCTGCTGCCCTCATCCACCGTCGTAGATGTTGTTGTTGACTACCTTATCCGCCACCGTGGGCATGGATGATGCCTGGGCCGAATCCGTGGGGATCCTGGACTGTGGTTGCCGGTTGCAAGGCGAAGAATGTCGCCGGGACCTTAACCATCTCCCTGAGAAAAGTAGACAGTAAAAGCCAAAATAGACTAAATATATATAGCCTGAACGTTCCTAAAAATCCCTCGAAGGAGATAATAAAGAACCAAAGCAGATGGTATTCTACTGCAAGGGTGGTCTTACGAATCCAAAAGAGGTTGCTCAGAAGAGATAGATGTATCCCAACCTCTATTGCTCTCGCGTAAAGACTTTTTTTTACGCGACAGGAAAAAGTGACTACGAATTCCCCTTTTTGTTTGCGAATCCCTGTTTGTAGGCCGGTGCGGAGATGGCTGGTGATGAGGAGACGGACTTGGGCGCATGCGGTCTGGCGACCGATCCGTCCGTCGTGGCCGCGGGAAAGAAGAACTTGTCGGTAAAGCCATAACTTTTCGAAAGACGCCGCCGTCAAGGAGACGGTGTATGACTCGCCGCAACTCCAAAGGCATTGGACAACGTCGGGCAAGGCCAGCGTTGGGCATGCCCACCTGTTTGGTCGATGATATGCCCCAACGAAACCCGGTGCATTCTTTGCCCCATATGACATTGGTTGATTCATTTGTGGCACATGCCTTTTGATCAATCTAGGGATTGTAGTTTAGTTGCGACGCATATTGTGTAGGACGAAGTAATGCTAAACATTAGTAATGATGGTTAAGAGCCTTTACATTTTGATATGGGGTATACCAATTCCCCTTTATTTTAAGCCGGGCAAACATCGGCACTAAAAAGAAGGCAATCAAGCCAAGAAGTACAACATTCACATATTTTGAAGATGTTTTGTTGGTTGATTCTTGGCTGGCCAGAAGCATGGATCCGGTATGTGTAACCGAGCAAAATGGCATCAAATATTGGCAAAAAATCCACAAACTCTATCATGAGCAAAAACACTATGTGGAACCGCACCCAATCGCTACCAGCCGCAGTGAGGGCTTTCTTCAACATAAATGATCCACTATGAAAGAGAATGTGAGCAAGTTTGTTGGTTTCTACAAACAAGTGGTTGACTGCAACCAAAGTGGCATAGGAGTCCAAAGCCATATGCAACTTTGGTGGCGACTTTGTACCAACATATCGAAAAGAAGCCATTCACTTTGCCACATTGTTAGGTGAAATTGAAAAAGAAACCAAATTGGCAAATCATCCTTGAGGACCTCCAAAATGGCACCAAGAAGATAAAGAAAAATGATGAGTCTAGCTCCAATCAATTAATTGGATCGGAGGACGAAGAAGGGCAAAATGAAGGGGCGAGCATACAAACCACCATGCCAAAGAGGAACCAACAGGTGATGGAAAACAAGTTGGAATTATGGCACACAAATTGTCATAGCCGATCAAGACCAAGTTGTTACATGTCATATAAGAGAAACTCCAACCGGGCGACCCATTTCGTCCGCGCACGTCCGTTTGGGTAGCCGCGGACAAAAAAGATGGCCCAACACGCCGACCCATTTCCAAAACCCGTTTGCTTCGCGTCCGCCCGAACCCATTTCCGGACCAAATTTTTGCCTGAAATGCGTCGGTGCGGACGCGAAGCGGACGCGCCGCACGTCCCTTTGGTGTCTGCCATGACGCCACATGGCGGTCGGCCAACAACCCAAGCGGGCATAATTAACGTGGCCCTACCGAGGGCCTGCCTGGCAGTGTGTGTAAGGGTCGTGTGCCCGTCCTTTTTAATGGACGCGTGCGGCGGGGCCGACCTCATCCACTCCCCCCGTCCACATCTGGCCACCTTTGCTCCCTCATTAGCGACTAGAAAACCCTAGCCAGCCAGCCCCAAATCCTAGCAAAGCCATGCGCATCTTCAACGAGAAGGGAGGGAGGAAGGGGAGGTTCAGCACCGGCGCGAGCTCTTCCCGCGGGCTCCCTTCTCCTCCTCCGCCGGCTAGACACGGCACGCCACCGTAGGAGCGAGAGCGGTTGTACATCCCAATCCACCAGGTGCAGCAACACTGGGAGTACCACCAGCCCCTGTCGTATCCAGATGTGAACTTGTCGCATGACTCGCATCTAGACCCGCAACGCATCCCCATCCCGGCGGTGCGGGAGCACGCGGAGGAGGTTTCCCGACGGCGTGAGCTCCTTACGCGGGACCAGCGTGCCATGTGTGCCTACGCGCCAGACTCTCCCAACTGCAGCGCTGATTTGCGCTAGAGCACAAGGAGGAGCGCCGCCTCAGCGCCCACATCGACCACAACGTTCCACCGCGTGCCCTGCGGATAAAGCGGGAGGAAGAGCAGGTGGAGGCAGAATACCAAGCCGCCCTCAAGGAGGCCCTGCAGCATGCGCTGGAGGCGAGTTGGCTCGAGAAGGATGCCCATTGGGATGGGCTGGAGCAAGCGATTGCTTTGTCCATGACGGGTGAGGGAGTCCTGGATTAGGGGGTGTCCGGATGGCCGGACTATCACCGTTGGCCGGACTCCTAGACTATGAAGATACAAGATTGAAGACTTCGTCCCGTGTCCGGATGGGACTTTCCTTGGCGTGGAAGGCAAGCTTGGCGATACGGATATGTAGATCTCCTACCAATGTAACCGACTCTGTGTAACCCTAGCCCTCTCCGGTGTCTATATAAGCCGGAGGGTTTTAGTCCGTAGGACGAACAACAATCATACCATAGGCTAGCTTCTAGGGTTTAGCCTCTTTGATCTCGTGGTAGATCTACTCTTGTACTACCCATATCATCAATATTAATCAAGCAGGAGTAGGGTTTTACCTCCACCGAGAGGGCCTGAACCTGGGTAAAAACATCGTGTCCCTTGTCTCCTGTTATCATCCGCCTAGACGCACAGTTCGGGACCCCCCACATGAGATCCGCCGGTTTTGACACCGACATTGGTGCTTTCATTGAGAGTTCCTCTGTGTCGTCACCTTTAGGCCCGATGGCTCCTTCGATCATAAACAACGACGCGGTCCAGGGTGAGACTTTTCTCCCCGGACAAATCTTCGTATTCGGCGGCTTTGCACTGCGGGCCAATTCGCTAGGCCATCTGGAGTAGATCGAAAGCTACGCCCCTGGCCATCAGGTCAGATTTGGGAGTTTGAACTACACGGCTGACATCCGCGGAGACTTGATCTTCGACGGATTCGAGCCACAACCAAGCGCGCCGCACTGTCTCGATGGGTATGATCTAACTCTGCCGCCGGACAGTACCCTGGAGGCCGCACCAGTGTCCGCTCCGACCCCTAGCTCGGAGCCGACTTCGCCGGTCGAGGACGAGTGGCTGGACACCGCCTCGGGGGCTACGATCTCTACGGCGATTGAGCCGAACACCATCCCTGTCCTTCGCAAAGCCCGTGACTCCGAGGTGCCGGACTCCTCTCCAGACTCCGAACCTCCCGCGCCCCTGCCAATCAAACCCGATTGGGCACCGGTTATGGAGTTCACTGCCGCGGACATCTTTCAGCACTCGCCCTTTGGCGACATCCTGAATTCACTAAAGTCTCTCTCTTTATCAGGAGAGCCCTGGCCGGACTATGGTCAGGAAGGTTGGGATGCGGATGACGAAGAAATTCAATGCCCACCCACCACCCACTTTGTAGCCACTGTCGATGATTTAACCGACATGCTCGACTTCGACTCCGAAGACATCGACGGTATGGACAACGATGCAGGAGACAACCAAGAACCAGCACCTACAGGGCACTGGAAGGCCACCTCGTCATATGACATATACATGGTGGACATCCCAAAAGATGGGAATGGCAATGGAACAGCGGAGGATGACCCCTCCAAGAAACAGCCCAAGCGCCGGCCTCAGCGGCGCCGCTCTAAATCCCGCCACAGCAAAAACGGTGATTCCGGCACGGGAGATAATAACACCCCAGACAGTGCCGAAGACAACCCCCTCCAGCAGGATTCAGCACAGGAGGAGGAAGAAGCCAGCCCTCATGATAGAGAGGCAGACAGAGAGGTAGAGGGCGATAATTATATGCCTCCCTCCGAAGATGAAGCAAGCCTCGACGACGATGAATTTGTCATGCCCGAGGATCCGTCGAACAAGAGCGTTTCAAGCGCAGGCTTATGGCCACGGCAAGCAGCCTCAAGAAAAGAAGCAACAGCTTAGAGCTGACCAAGACTTGCTAGCTGACAGATGGACCGAAGTCCTTGCAGCCGAAGAGTACAAACTCGATCGCCCCTCCAAGAGCTACCCAAAATGCAGGCTGCTACCCCAATTAGAGGAGGAAGCACCCAAACCTACATCACCAGCGCATGACGCGGCCGACCGGCCACCTCGTGGCCGCAACAGAGAGGCCTCTAGGCCCTCCGCTAAAGCCGCACCCCGGCGTCGCTCGAAAAGTACAAAGCCACGGGGGAATGCGCCAGACTTGCGAGACATATTGGAGGACAAGGCAAGACAAATAAGATCGATCTACGGATCGCGTGGGCGCCCCACGATACGTGATGACAACCGTCACGCCGGATACAGCAATTCCGGCCGGGCCGAACACAGTAGACAAAGCTCATTTGAGCTGCGTCGTGATATAGCCCAATATAGAGGCGCCGCACACCCACTATGCTTCACAGACGAAGTAATGGATCATCAAATCCCCGAGGGTTTCAAACCCGTAAACATTGAATCATACGACGGCACAACAGATCCCGCGGTTTGGATCGAGGACTATCTCCTTCACATCCACATGGCCCACGATGATGATCTACACGTCATCAAATACCTCCAACTCAAGCTTAAAGGACCAGCTCGGCATTGGCTCAACAGCTTGCCAGCAGAATCAATTGGTTGTTGGGAAGACCTGGAAGCCGCATTCCTTGATAACTTCCAGGGCACATATGTGCGACTACCAAACGCTGATGACCTAAGCCACATAATTCAGCAGCCAGATGAATCGGCCAGACAATTCTGGACACGGTTCTTAATCAAGAAAAACCAAATCGTCGATTGTCCGGATGCAGAGGCCCTTGCAGCCTTCAAACATAACATCCGCGACGAGTGGCTTGCCCGGCACCTAGGACAGGAAAAGCCGCTTGTGTCATGGGGTGGGGTGGGGCATTTAGCGGCTAAACTTGGAATAGCTCCGCATCCCGGGACTTACACACCGTCTCCCATCTTCCAGCGAGCAGGCGAGTGTGGAGCACCCTCGTTGTGGGTCGCTTGTGTCATGGGGTGGGGTGTGGCATTTAGCAGCGTTGCGATGGCGGTGATGTGAAGGTGTGGTGACAACCGGGGGTTCTCAAAGAAAGAGGAGGGGCAAGCTCAGACGAGGAGTCCCAAGGCAGTCGTGGTGAAGACAAGAGGGGAAAGGATATGAACGAGTGAACGAAGTTGTGCGGTGCCCACTGCGATGTGGCACATGTGTGTCAGCCGATGGAGCAACCCCATCGGTCGATTGATTGCAATCTTTTTCCAAAGAAGAAACGATGGATCTAGAACTTGATTGCATGTTTCACAAAGGATGTTTATATTGCAATAGTTGTTAGAGCAACTCCAACGAGCTAACCCAAGTGAACACAAAATGTGTCTGCTTTTTATCCGTTTGGGTGTCAGGCGGATAACAAAAGTACGGCCGTGTCCACCGTCCTGTAGTGGACCCAACGCACGCAGCACATTTATTCCCCTCTTTTTGATTTAAAATGTACTCCCTTCATCTCAAAATGCAAGACTTTTTTTGACACACATTTTGGGACGAGGGCTTATATATTAGGCCGCCAAAAGTCTATTTATTACATTAATTGAACTAAAATAATAAATAAACCATAGATCAACTACTCGTCGTCCTCGTCCTCGTCGTTGACGGGATCCAGTGGCCACGACTCCGACTCTGGCGGTATTATGGGGGCATTGCGGTGGCCGCCACCTTTGATGCGTGGAGCGCCAGTGGCAGCTCAGGCCACATCGCAAAGCTCGGCCAGCTCGGAGGCCTCGTCGTCCTTGGGCTCCTCCTCCTTCACCATGAGCCCCCTACCCACCCCACGATGGCTCAGACGGACCAAAACATAGAATAATCAAACGCATCGCAGCGTTGGGCTGTGTTTTTTATTCACACGGACCTAAACAGACGTGAGCAGATGAAACGGGTCCAGCGTTAGAGTTGCCCTTAGGGCATGGCCAACGCGCCAGGATGGACGGGTGCCCAGCATGCCACCTCAGTTCGGATAATTTTGCATGCCAAAAGATAGTGCTTGCGGAGGAGGCTGGTTCTTCGCTGACAAAGGTGCTGAGGCAGATAGGACAACAACCAACAGGACCACGCTAGTGTATATATCGTATAAAAAGAAAGAGCTGCTGAACGTGGCAACAATACTGCTGCTTCCATTGGATGAAGATAAAACTAAACCGTGGTTTTAGTTATTTTTATCTATGTGAAATGCTGGGGCAGTGGTACGATGATGCCTCCATTGTTCATGCCGGATCTCCATTCGGATTGAAAAAGGCAAAACTCATCATCAAATCATCCAACCTTGGAAAGATTCGCAGGTTATCCGGAAGGACGAAGCACCAAACAAACCAAAGGCACCAGCCCGGACCCCACCCATCCACACCTCCAGTTGACCGGTGTGCGCCCACACGCCAGATTCGCGTCAGGCCAGGCCCACTTCCCTGGCCCGAAAGAGGGAGCCCCACTCTTTCCGAATCCCACAAAATATTTGGACCCTTTCTTTCCCCTTCCCTTCTATTCCTCACGCTTTTTATCGCAAAAATCTTTCTCGCTCCGCACGCGCCGGCGCACCCAAAACAGAAACCCCCACCACGCCCGCAGCCCGCCGCCGTCGCCGACGACGAGCGCATTTGCCGCCTCCCCCCTCCCATGGCGGAGGGATCTTCCAGGCGAGTGCGCCGCCCTTCTCCGTTCCACCCGCCGCGCTCCCCTGGTACGGCTCGGTTTCTGATGGGTCTTTGTTTCGGATGTTGGTTTTGGTCGCAGGAGTTATCCCTTCGGGGGAAGCTTGGTGTTGGACGACCCGGAGGTCGTCGAGGTGCCGCCGGAGGTCGCCGCCGGATGGAACTCCGTCCGCCAGAAGCGGAAGCGGGCCCAGGTGATGTGGAGCCTGGAAAGGCGGCTGCCTTTTTAAGTACTTATTTTCCCTCTGCCGCGCTGTCGTGGACTGTTCGATGCTCGATGGTGAAATCCCAACCCGCACGCATGGTGTGGTGAGGATTAGGGTTGCGATGCATTTTTGGTGCCTTAAGTTTAAACGTATTATCTAGGTTATGTTCGAATTGTCTGTATGATGTTTGTTTGCATGATCTGTACAAGTTCTAGTTATAGCTTCAGGTGGCTGGTCCCAGTCCCACGTTTCTTACTGTCCGATTGAGTATTGTACTGGTTCGAATGAATTTTGTATGATTGTTCCTTCGATTAGTAGGATTTTTGCCTCGATATTGGCATAAGCTGTGATTTCTGTCCAAGGTAGTAGGATACTGAGGCATGTCATCAGATATACTACTTCATGGAAGATAGAAAATATGCCCCAGCATCCTCAGTAGTCAGATGAATGTGAAGTGATAGGGTGTCATCTGACTTTTCTTTCGACAAGCAGTTATTTGACCGTTTTTATGCTTCATGGATTTACCTCTTGCAAAACATTTACAATTTCTGCAGCTGAGTATAACCAACTCTCTTTCTAATACTCCATCCGTTCGTAAATAGATGATGTTTAGACATCGCACGATTTCCAACATTCATCTTTGCATTAATTTTTGTAGGCACATGTTAGTAGAGAATTATGAAATTTTATAGCATGCACATATTTCTCATGAAAAATCTAACGGTATCAGTTTCAACTTAGCAATCTAAATATTCTAGTAATAGCAATCTAAATATTCTAGTAAATGCGCATGTGCAATGCACGTTGATATCATGTAGGGTATTAATTGAGAGTTTAAAAAGGTGACATTAATTGCATGCTGATGTATTAGGTAGGATATGTTTTTAGGAAAGGTAGTATTAATTGCACGGTTTGTGCTAATGTTAATATTTGGTATGAGGGGGTGTTTGGTTACAGGGACTAGACTAAAAAAGTCCCTTTAAGCCCCTATGTAACCAAACAGGAGGGACTTATTCTACAGGGACTAGAAAAAGACTCTACTGGAGGGTCTTTTTTCTTTAGTCCCTGGGACTAAAAAAAGTCTAGTCCCTTGCAACCAAACACCCCCTGATAATGATTGCATGCTAAACATGTTGAGCCCTCACCATTGGAGCAATGTAGGTCATTAGATGCACATGGTTTGATGGCCGAGATTAGTTGGATCTGCCCCTTTGGGTCTTTTTATATTGGTATATAACTATATATAGATGATACATTATCCCTGTATGAACGAACTAGAGTCTTGTTATGTGGCTTCTTTTTGTAAAGAGCACCACAGTGCCTAACCGTTATGCTGTTAGTTTTATGTGGGAAAGTTAGTCTCTATCAATAAAAGAAGAATCAACAATACATACACAAATGTAAACAAAACTACAGGAACATCAACTGGAAACCAAATGAGGCTGTCATGTTTCTCTCGCTTTGCCTTTTGCAAAATGCATGGCAATCTCTCTCTCTCTCTGCCGCCCCCACAAAATCAACATAAGTGCGTGATCGCATTGTATAATGTGGGAGTGCAATGGTTGGCATTTCTTTTAGTCTTCAAAGAAGTTCATGCTGTGAATGTACCACACAGCCTCTTTTTTTTAACCGTCACATGTTTAATAAACAGGTTGCTCCTCATGAAATAATCGAACTTGATGCTGATGATGATCATGATGGAGTTACAATCATTGATGCAAAGACATCGGATTACAAGAATAAACAAGCTGTTGGTCATCCTGTAAATTGCTGGAAGAATGCAAAGGTGGATCCTTTGTGTACTTGCTTACTTTTGATGCCATTGGTTTGTGCAATCTACCATTGATTGATACATGCTTCTCTGTTGGAACACTCAGATTGGCTTGGCAGCCGAGGACATTGCTTTGCCAAATGCTATTTCTGCCAAAGTTGTTTATCCATGGGATGGCCTGGGAACATACCATGGAGGTCCCAAACTTCCAATTTATGGCTTGCCTACGGATTTTGCTGGCCCAAGTTCTTTTGCTTCTTATCCATGGCAAAGCGTAGGAACTTACCATACAGGTACATTGCCTCCAGCTTATTTTGATGATGTTTTGGGGGCAGTTGGAGTGGAACACTACGCTTATGATGAAGGTGATTTCAGTAACTATAGTTACAACACTCCTTTGATGGAAAACGATAGCAGCTTTAACTTGAATGTGGATCATTACGGCTTTCCACCTAGTGTGGGGTTGTATTTACCAAGGGGACATGTGGCCCCTGCTGATTCAACGCAGCAGCGGCAGCAAGTTAAGATTGTGGAAAGTGAAATTGAGGAAAAGTATAAGGCATTTAAGCAGTTTGATACTGTTGGTGACCACAGTGATCACTTTTATTTGAAGTTTCGGACCGTGAAGAAGGTAGTGCTTTGTATTCTGTTGATGCTCTGTCCGCATTCCATCTTCTCACTTCAGTACTAAGTTGTCACTTTAACAGCCATCAAAGGACTGGGTGAAGAGAATTCAGCATGAATGGAAAGTTCTAGGGAAAGATTTACCAGGTAAGGGACAAAATATTTATGGTCTATTTGCCGAAGACGTTGCACATTTCTTCTATTGCCTTTCCTTTCCTCCCTTTGTGCGTCCACAGCGGGTGTACTGGCGATTGATGTTTACAACTACATTTGCATGTTTGAAATGACATCGAGTTCAGGCTAGCCAAATGTACCCTTTTTGGATATAATTTGGCACTAACATGGACTCATGGAGTACAGTGGTTTCATGTACTGACTGCTAGTTTTCTCCAAATTGAACAGATACAATATTTGTAAGAGCTTATGAGGACAGAATGGACCTGCTTAGAGCTGTCATAGTTGGGCCTGCAGGCACTCCTTACCATGACGGGTTGTTCTTTTTTGATGTCTATTTCCCTTCCCAGTATCCATGTAAACCTCCTGTAAGTATTCTGTGATGTCATCTACACACATAATATAGCTCATTCTTCATTTCTCTCTCTATTCGAAGCATGGATGTGAGAATTTGAGATGTATATATGTGACTATTATTTTCAGCAAGTGAATTACCGCTCTGGAGGTCTGCGGCTTAATCCAAATCTCTATGCCTGTGGGAAAGTCTGCCTTAGCCTCTTAAACACATGGACTGGTAGTGGGTGTGAGATGTGGAACCCATCCACTTCAACTATGTTGCAGGTCCTGGTCTCCATTCAAGCCTTGGTGCTGAATGCTAAACCTTATTTCAATGAACCTGGTCATTCGATGTATGCTAACACACCCCTTGGGGAGAAGCAGTCCCTGGCTTATAATGAAGAGACTTTTCTGCTATCCTGTAGAACCATGCTGTATTCTCTTCGCAATCCACCAAAGGTATGAATATCTATACACTGGTGCTATGTTTTCCTTTTCTAGTTTTCTGGATATCAGAAATGTCTCACTATCCCTGCCTCCCTGGTGCTGGATACACACACTTCATTTGGCTGACATATGATGTCACACGGTCAGCACACGCACCATCCCAACAGTTAAATGGTTTGCCCGCAATGTTTTGTACCAGCGCACGCCGTTCACATAAGGATGGCTTGAACTGTGGGTCTCATTTTTTTTTTTTGCATTGGGTACCAACTTTTCAGTTCTGTTCAAATGATTTAGTGCCCCGGTGCTCCGTATGCCATGACGCACTACAAGAAGTTCAAAACATAGACGCCCCCGCCCCCCAACACACACACACTTTCGCACCCCTTTCCTCTGTTACAAACCAGTACCGATCTCTTGGAGGTTTATTTGTAGCCTGAGGACAGGTTCTTAGCTGCTTGCTTGATTGGCACAATCTGTGCAATTTTATATGTTAGGTTTGTTCATTTCCTGAGAGCAGGTTGTTAATTTTTTATGGTAGAATCCATGCATTTTTTAGGTTGAATCTCATTGCTTAAGGCCAGGTTTTTTAGTTTTTTTTAACCATCTTTGCGGACCAGCGTAATTGATACCTTATGTATTAGCGTGTTTTTTCACATTTCTTCTGTACTTTCACAAGGCTTGGTGTCGTTCTGAACAAAATAGCAATAGGGGTAAAATCCAACCACGTACGGCTGTAGGATGCAGCACAGATTACCTTCTTTTTTTGAGGAACAAATATTTTTTTTACCTTCTGAAGCAAAATAGTGCTGACAACCATCCCCAATAGAAATATTTTAGGGAAACCCGGTTAGAAATATTTAATCATGCAAACAAACAGATGTAATGTCCGAAACAGTACCTCAATAGGAGGTCAAACAAAAATGGGTCACGGATAAAAAGTAGCCAGGATCCAACGGTTACCATAACATGCACAGGCATAGCTAACATCATGGCAGGAAATCTGCACATGATGTCATACAATTTCGTTTGTGAAGAATGTGTTTGGTGAACCAGTTGTGCTGTGTATGATCTACTCCCTCTGTGCCAAAATGTAAGCGGTATTACGAAGACTATTCATGCTTTTGACCTGGCTACAACATTTTGCAGCATTTTGAGCACTTCATTGGTGGACATTTCCGGAAGTATGGGCGTGACATCCTCGTAGGATGCAAAGCTTACATGGGTGGTGCCCAAGTTGGATGCCTTGCTGGAGACGGAGTGCAAGATGTTGACGAGGGTGACAAAAGCTGCTCACAAAATTTCAAGTGCTCGCTAGAGATATTATTTAAGGGTCTCATTATCGAATTCACCGATTTAGGAGTAGGTTGTCATGAATTCCAAGCCCAGATTGTGAACTCTGGAGCTGCAGCAGACACCACATTAAGGCTATAAGTTATAGGTGATCCCAAGGATCAGGTTGAAATTTTGTTTTGAAGGAATATAAACTAGTCATTGGTTCTACCGCAGAAATATGGCAGGCGTAGTCCGTTTGAATACCTCCCTTTTCCCACCGTTGAGCTAGTGCCAACTCCAATCGGCCGAGACAAACGGACGTGATTTTGGTCCGCTTTGTTTGTTTGGGTCGGCCGAAGGGGGCAACGTCCATCCTCGTCCGCGTTTTACCTACTAGTGTGCTGAATCGGCCGGACCAAAAAACCATTTGGTCTGGTCGGATGGTTTATGTTGAAATTTTAATATTTTACATTTTATGCATATATGGATACAAATAAAAAATCATGTAGTTTCACATAGTTTACAATCAAATGAATTTGAAATTATCACAAGTATATTGAAAGAAAAAGATCTGATACATTTATTGTTGCCTGGTGAGTCCACATATACTCAATCAAATCATTTTGAAATTTGAATGTGAGTGGTCCAATCATGCTTTTCATGATGAAGTTGTCGATCCACTCTCAGGCTCAACATTCCTGAAAATCAAACCTTTGGTTGAAGATGTTGTCATCACGCTCATCCTTATGTTGTGCATGATCATACAAACAGCCAATCATCTCCCACATCTTTGCCAACTCCATGTTCTACGCTCCATATCCTTCCTAACACTCTCTTGTGCTTGGCAAACCTAGCCCGCTTCTCTCCTACGGGCTAGGTGAAAGTGCTAGTTATCGACTAGGGGGGGGGGGGGGGGGATGAATAGGCAATTTTTATGAAAGTCTTCAAAACACGATGTCTTTGAAGACAACCAATCAAATGAACCTATATGATATGCAGCGGAAGATAAACTAGACTAGGCAAACCATAGTCAAGCAAGCATAGTAATGAAAGCGCGAGGACTAATAGCAGCTAGGTAGTACAGATAGGAATGGAAGACAGAATGAAGTCAAACAGGTAATAGTCTTCACACAGTGAAGTCGAACAGATCATGCAAGCAAGCAATGACTTCACGAAGATAAACTGAAATGTAAAGGAGGTGGGGAATAGAACCAGTTGCCTGGTGAAGACAAGGATTTGGTAGACCAGTTCCAGTTGCTGTGACAACTGTATGTCTAGTTAGGGAGGCCGAGATTGAACTCAGAAGACCACATCTTCACATTATTCCCCTTGAGCTAAGGACACCCAGTCCTCGCCCAATCACTCTGGAAAGCCTTCAAGGTAGACTTCCAAACCTTCATAGACTCCGTTCACCGGCGATCCACAATGACTCCTGGATCCTCAGAATGTGACGCCTAACCGACTGGAGGATACACAGTCCTCAAGTGTAACAAGTCTTCATGTCACGCGGACAGAAAGAATTCAGTGATGCCCAACACTCTTTGGCTCTGGGTGTTTTGGGCTTTGTCCTCGCAAGGATCTCTCTCTCAAAGGCTTCAAAGGTGGGTTGCGCTCAAACGACAAAAGCGGTGCACTAACTCTGAGCAGCCACCAATTTATGGTGTAGGGGGTGGGCTATTTATAGTCAGGAAGGCAACCCAACATGATATGTCTGAAATGACCCTGGGTCACTAAGGAACCGACACGTGTCCAACTGTCGGATTTCAAACACACTCGACAACTTAGCTTGGGCTACATGCAAAGCTGACTCATCCAACTCTGGATAAGATTTGCTCTCATTGTCTTTGTTCGAAGACACAGGATTTGGGTTGAGCATCACGTCAGTCTTCTGATTTTGTTCACTTGGACCCCACTTAACAGTTCGGTGGTTCCTATGACTCAATAAAGAATAAAAGGAAACTACGAAAGAAACTATGTCTTTGCACTCCATAGTCTTCGAGTGAATGTCTTCATTCGTCATCATCTTCAACGTGAATGTCTTCACGAACCACCATTGTCTTCAATGTCTTCATACATTTTTAGGGGTCATTTCTGGTAGGAAAACTAAATCAATGAGGGACTACTACATGTGTTATCCTGCAATTCTCACAAACACAGGCGAGTCCAGTGGGCAGGCTTCAACAGGCTGAAGCCTGCCCTCTAGAAAAAGCAATTTTTTTACTACTAGTTTGCATCGGCCCGGCCCAACTTCTCCACCGCCCAGGCAAGAGCCCATGAGGAAACCTAGCGACTGGCTCTGTACGCGCCGTTCCTTCCACTCTGGTTCTCCCGTGCTCCTGGTTCGAGCCAACCTGATGCGCCGCCGCCTACCCACGCAGCGGCAACCTCCGCTCATCCCGTCCTCCGGCCATCCCCGCCTCGCCATCCAGCCGGCGACGCGCCCACCTCTTGCAGGCTGCTCCACGACGCGCGCGGAGCGCACCCAGCAGGCAGCAGCAATCCGTCCCATAGCATCAAGCACGGCGGGCGTTGGCGACTTCCCCGTTGGCTCTTGGCTGGAGAAGCGAAGGCGCCGACAGCTGGAGCTACGATTCGGCTCGCACAGCCGCATGCCGCTACCGGTGCAACGCCCTGCTCCGAGGAGGTAGTGACCCATTGCTCGCTGCATCCAGTTGTTTAATTTCTAAATTATTGGCTTCTGTTGATTTCTCTATTAGTTAGTCTAGTGTCAATTACAGTTTGTCTGCAAGTTCATGAACAATTAATTTATTTAGTGTTAGTTACAATTTGTCTGCAGATTTGAAAATGAAGAGAAAGACTATGAATATGCATAGTTTTTTTGCAAGCAATTCAACCCCTCCCCAACGGCCTGCCCTAATCCCTACCGATGTCGAACCCGAACTTGACCCAACCAATGTGACTGCAAACTCCCTCCGCTTAATTGCTGTGAGCATAATCCCTCCTGAACCCACAAATGAACCAACAAATGAACCCCCACATGTTGAGAGGAATCAGAACACAATTGATGAGAGTACAAACCAACCAAGGCAACCTATACCAGAATTTCATCCAAGTCAAATTATTTCAGATCCAGGACTTAGAATACCAATAGAAGATTATGCTCCTGAAATTAGAAGTGATGTGAGAAGAGCTTATTTGTTGAAAGGGCGAAATAAAGCTATTGGGCATAATTTCGAGAAGACAAAGGATGGTAAAATTTGGAGATCCTTTCAACCCGCGTGGTTTGACACGTATGATTGGTTGGAATATAGTCTGGAAAAGGAGGCCGCCTTTTGCTTCCATTGTTTTCTTTTCAAGAAACCATCACAAGTCATTAGATTTGGAAATGATGTTTTTACAAAAGATGGTTACACTCGTTGGGAAACAGCCCTAGGTAATTTTAGAAAGCATGTTGGCGGTCCATCTAGTTACCACAATATTGCTAAGGGAGATTGTGATGATTTCAACAATCAGGGAGCAAGTGTGGCTACCCAATTCCGTGTGTACAGCAAGGAGGCTGAGATATCTTATAAAATCCGTCTAACTGCACCACTGGATTGTGCAAGGTATCTCATAACACAAGGGGAAGCTTTTCGTGGGCATGATGAATCCTCCACTTCCATCAACAAGGGCAATTTCAGAGAGTTATTGGACTGGTATAAGGACAAGAAAGAAGATGTGAAGGAAGCATTTGATAAGGGGCCTGGAAATGCACAAATGATTTGTTCCGAAATCCAGAAGGACCTTGCTACAGCTTGTGCAATGGAGGTAACCAAAGTTATTAAGAATGACATTGGAGATACGAATTTCTCAATAAATTTCTCAATACTTATTGATGAGGCTAGAGATTGCTCAATAAAGGAGCAAATGGTGGTGATTGTGAGGTAATGCATACCACATTGTAGTGGTTTTTAAAATTGTACTAGTGATGTTTACTAATCTGATTTCTTGATGCATGTAGATTTCTAGATGATCATGGAGTGCTCCAAGAGAGATTCCTTGCAATTAAGCACATCATAGATTGTACATCTGCTAGAATTAAAGAAGCTTTGATTGATGTGTTGGATATCATGGTTTGTCATTTTCTAGGCTACGTGGCCAGGGTTATGATGGTGCTTCAAATATGAGAGGGGAATTCAGCAATTTGCAAAAATTGGTTAGAGATGAAGCTCCATATGCTTTTTATGTTCATTGCTTTGCTCACCAGTTACAGTTGGTGGTTGTCACAGTTGCTCAATGTAGTCCTGCTATTGCTGATTTCGTCAACTATATTCCCTTGATAGTGACTCAAGTGTGTTCATCTTGCAAAACAAAAGATGCATTACTTGCCAAACACCAAGATGAATTGTTAGATTTGATGGAGAATGGAAAGATTTCAGCTGGAACGGGGTTGCATCAAGAATCTAGCATAACAAGACCAAGAGATACTCATTGGGGTTCACATCTCAGAACCTTGCTTCGTATATTCACAATGTGGAATACTATGGTGGATGTGATAGGAATTGTTGTGGTTGATGCTCGGGAACACACATGTCATGGTGGAGCTAGAGGTTTTCTTAAAAACATGAAATCCTTTGAATTTGTGTTCATCATGTTGTTCCTAATAAACTTGTTGAGCAACACAAATCATCTATCCCAAGGTTTGCAAAGAAAGAATCAAAATATTGTTGAAGCTATGCGTTTGATCTTGGATGTGAAAGAAAGCTTGCAGGGCATGAGGGATAATGGGTGGGAGTCCTTATTCTGCCAAATCAAGAACTTTTGTGAAACACATGATATTGATGTGCCAAACATGGATGATCTTGTTGGAACTATGGGTCAATCGGTTCACACTAAGAATAAGGTGACTCGACTGCACTATTACAAGGTTAGCATATTCAATGTTGCCATTGATGCAACTATCACTGAGATGAATCACCGATTCAATGAAGTTACCACCGAGTTATTGGATTGTATGTCTTGTCTTAATCCAGCAAACAACTTCTCAAAGTTTAGCGTCGACAAACTTATTAGACTTGCTGAAATTTATGATGAAGACTTTACAGAAGTTGACCAGTTGTTGCTAAGAGTAGACCTCCCAAGATTCCTTATGAACATTAGGAGAAGTGATGAATTTAATGGGTGTCGGGATGTGTCCACACTAGCTCGGTTGATGGTTGAAACAACAAAACACACAACTTTCCAGTTGGTATATTGCCTCATCGAGTTGACACTCATTCTTCTTGTGGCCACTTCATCGGTTGAGCGAATATTTTCCGCAATGAAGATCATCAAGACATATTTGCGCAACAAACTATCAAATGATTTGCTAAATGATTTAATGGTGTGCTATAGTGAGAAAGATATATTCAGAAGCATTCATGATGACCAAATCATGATACAATTCCAGAAAATGAGGGATCGGAAAGGACATTTGCCTCACGAGTTTAATGTGATTCCTTAGAGGTATAGATGTTAGTGTTATTAGTTTTAGTATTTAGTTGTGCATGACTTATTGTTGTATCACTAACGAGTGTGCTAATTTAGATAGATGGTTTGCGGTTGGTGACAATGATGTCTTGTTGTGTGAAGGGGGCACCATTTGTAAGAAGAAACATCTCATTGTCTTTTCTTGTTGCTTCTCTAGTACTATGATGCCTTGTGTTGTGTGAATTGTATGGATCTTTCTGGTATGCTTAAACATGTTACTAGTATATGTCTTGAAAATTCATGTTTTGAGCACTAGTTTGGCAGATATTGTCTGTTTAAATTGGCAATATCAAATATTTAGTTCAAATTCAATATTCTTCAAAAATTTTAGAAAAAATCCAGTAAATCCTATGTGTTTCCAGTAGTATTCTGAGAAAGTTGGAGCATATTTGGCCAAATGGACTATGAGAAAATGGCTATTTAGTTGAGCATATTCAAAATTCTGTTCAAAATTTAATATTTTTTTAAAATTTCAGAAAGATTCCACGAAATACTACATGTTTCCAGTAGTATTCTGGGAAAGTTTG
This sequence comes from Triticum timopheevii, assembly GCA_963921465.1. Classification (NCBI taxonomy): domain Eukaryota; kingdom Viridiplantae; phylum Streptophyta; class Magnoliopsida; order Poales; family Poaceae; genus Triticum; species Triticum timopheevii. Next base: position 417,145,869 of record OY997266.1, on the reverse strand, counting down.
AGCCCATTTGGACAAATGGACTAGGAGATATTGGCTATTTAGCTAATTAGATTCAAAAATTTGTTCAAAAAACAATATTTTTCAAAAATCCAAAAAAATCAAGTAAATACTACATGTTTCCAATAAAATTCTGGGAAAATCTCAGCTTATTTGGACAAAAGATTTATGAGACAATGTCACTTTTCTTCAAGAAAACGTTTCGTTTTTTTGCGGTTAACTTGAGCCTGCCCTCCAATTTCTTTATGGATTCGCCACTGCTCACAAACACATTAGTCCCTCAGCCACGTTTGTCGTTAATACTCCAAAACCAACTAGGGGTGGCACCAGATGCACTTACAATCTTCCCCTTTTTGGTCATTAATGACAAACTGGTTGAAGTTTTCAACGGGGATAAAAGTATGTGAAAGTTAAAGTACGTGGGTATTGGCTTCATAAGTTGAAGAAGGCTCCCCCTGAACATGTGCATACAAATATTTTGCCTTTGAATGAAAATGCACATGGCATGTTTTGCTTTGTGGAGATCTTCTTCAACTCAAATGTAACAAAGATAATGACATGCATAATGAGAAACAGACGTCTGCGGCATGACTTCATGCGGAATTTATCATTGCAGTAAACGATAGCAGCAAAAGTGGCAGACGACCATCAAGTTTTAAGTGTTACAACTCAAACACCAACACTTCAAGAACGAGAGCTGTAAAAACTTAGCAAAAATAAGCACCAAGCCCATATAGACCCGCTTGAAGACTATCAACTCATATTCTTCTCCCCCTTGTCATGAATGACCAAAAAGATTTGAAGACATAGAGTTTCTATGCGTCCCCAAGTGGTGTTGGTGAAGATATTGGGGTAGCAGGGTCGACGTTGGTGTGGGGCGGTGCAGAGGGGCCTGAAGCAGAATCTTGGTGCAGTGAAGCCATCACAGGTGATGTGGCGTCGTCCTCTTCATCAATGACTCTCGCAACAACAGTTGGAGCCAAAGATGAATACTCAGAATCTTTAATGGAAGGAGTTGGACACCAACTTGCTGACTGTGGAGGCCTGGAGTCAAACTTTCGCGTTCAGTGAATCCATCTGCTCATAGTTCGTCTCCAGAACAGAGCATTGTGAGGCTCTTCCAGGCACGCCGACAGGCTTCATGAGCAACAAATAAGTTCTTGGTTGCAAGATTACGAATGCGATTGACATCAACGAGAAGACTCTACATCTGGCGCTTCATCCAGTCATGATGCTTATCCTGTTTCTGATGAAGTGAAACAAGAAGATCTCTGTCGTTTAGGATACGAGTATGCTTCTTAGACCTTTGGGCTACTGTGCTGGCTGATGCATCAGTGTTGGCACGATGCGACAACCTGAGTTGACCGACAAGAGGACCAACAACAGTAGTGGTTGGGTTCGGCACATGAATCCCTTCAAGTGTTTGAGTGAAGCTTTGGAGGGCAGCATTGTCTTCGCGAATAGGCTCCTTGGCTGGCTCAGGATATATGGCTTCATGAGACATGTCCACTTCAGCTAGAAAGGCAACATGGTTGCACGCTGAAGCTTGATAGTTGATGGTGGAGTGAAGCTTAATCAGCCGCATGACCCATGGAGCATAGAACTTGAGGCCAAACAGATCAATTCCTGAAGCTGCCAACTGTCGGATGAAGAAGTCTTGAGTATTAAACATGATGCCATTTATGATGTAGAAGACCAATGTCTTCATAGTGCCTTCAATCTTGGCGTGAGGAGAATGCCCCTTAATTGGCCATAGAGTATGCCTCAAGATGTGATAGATAGTGCGGGGCAGATACTCGAGGTCATTAACATAGAATTCCTTGGGGGTATTCAGCATCAACTGGCAATGGCTTCATCATGTTGAGCATTTGACTCATGTTGGGCTCAGGCTTCCGGAAGATGCTCTACAATTCTTGCTCATAGCGCTGACAACCTGGCTCATATTGATCAATAGGAGTGGGCAGGGAAGTTAGCTCAATGATATCTTGAGCTTTGGCTTCGTGATGTACATCACCTGACATCCACTCAAGGACCCATGTCTTCGGATCCCTGTTGTAGCCTGATATGTGGAGAGCGGCATAGAATTACATCAATAGTTCTTCATTCCAATGCTCCTTGTCGACGACAAATGGGAGCAAGCCAACTTCACGGAAGCAGTCAAGACCTTCCTTAAGGCATGACAGCCCAGCAATGGCATCACAACACATGCGCTTGTGGGGAAAGATCCTGTCCTGGTTGTATAGAATGCATGAGTAGTAGCTGCATTGTTGGTGGCTCCAGAACCTGTCAGAGGATATCTTTGGCTTCTTGTATGGCTTCTTGGCCTTGTCAAAGAATGTGTTATGCTCTCTGAAGCTGAGCACACTGAATGAGCCTTGGGTGGTTACAGCACTGGGAAGCCTTGGCAGCCTGGGCTTTGGCTTATGCGTCTGAGGCATTTGCTCCACATGATAGTCATATTGGGGACCATGAGCAACTGGAGGTGTCATGATTGGCCACTTGAAAGTTACAAGCTCACCATGATAGAACGCTCGTTCAATAGTGTGAGGCACAGGAGGAGCAGGAGCCACATCCGAGGTGGATGGCTGCATATTGTCTTCAGTGGCATCATGTGCTTCGGGCTGCACATTCTTCAGCCATGACAATGTCATTGGCTTCATCAGTGGTGATATTGGCAGCCACATTTGCCTCAGCTTCAATGGCTTCAAGAATAGGGGGATGTGGCACAATCACATCTTCATTCACAGCTGATTCAATTGTAGGGTTTAGGGTTTAGGGTTGTAGGGGGAATAACTTCACTTGCTTCTTCTTCTGCTCTTTCATCGGCTAATGCAGCCGGAATATCTTTAGCCTCTTTGGCTTCAAATTCTTGAGCAGTCTCTATAGGGATGGCTTCAGGGAACACTTGACATGCTACTGAGCTGGTGGCGTGCACATCCTCTTCAGGAATGCTGGACATGGAGACCATGGGCCTACGGCCTCGACGAAGCCTTCAGAAAGTTGGCGACGCCTGTGGTGAAGGAGTGGTCTTCTCCATGTCTTCTGGTGTGGCTTGCGGGGTCTCAATCACATGAGTTGAGAATTGAGCTGGTGGTGTGCGAGGTATGACTTCATGTAGTGGGGAGTTGGGTTGGTGCTCTTCCTAGAACTCATCATGTGCAATTTGCGTCGTGGGACCGCCAATGTTTATCTGTCCACTGCTCAACGGAGCAGATGATGATACCATCTTGGGCAAGATCTTGGGGAACTGAGGAAGGACTTCATCATCTTCAACATTGTCTTCATAACTAATGTCTTCAGCTGCGGTGGTATCAGCAACTAGAATCTCTTCAAACACATGAGCCACTGTGGGAGCAAGCTCATGAACAACTAGTCGGCACTCGCGGTTGGAGGTGGCAGGAAGGGAAACTGAAATGGGTTCAACAAGCAGCGGCCCACTAGGAGCAGATGAGGCAGTTTGTGCTTGGGCCCTTCTTGAAGCCTTAGAGGACTTCTTCAACCTCTTTTGAGAAGGAGCAACATCAGAGGCTTCTTGATGCTTGCGCTTCTTAGCTTCAACTTTAGCCTGCTTCGTCTTCTTCTGCTCAGAAGCAGTTGAAGGGACCTTTGGCTTCGAGCCAGTCATGCTGGCAGGGGAGACAATGCTTGGTCTTTCCTGCCTTGGAGCTTCAATCTCAGCTTGAACTGGCTTCTTCTTCTTAGCAGCCAGCTTGGGGTCAATGCCTGGACACCCAAGTGCTTTCCTCTTCAAGGCTTCATTATGAGCTTGAACGCATTTCTCAGCATGGTGCTTGAGGCGCTCTCTTGAGCCTTTGGCTTCATCATGGCGCTTAGCAAATTCAGCCTTGAGGTCAATCATCATTTGCTTGAAATTTTGCACTTCAGTGACACTGAGCCGAGCCATGTGCTTCTTCAAGAGGGCCTTTTCATGGTCAATCTTGTTCTTCTGCTCAATGACCTTTTGCACAATTGCAAGCTCTTTGGCAATATAGGCCTGAAATGTCACGCTGATGCCAATCGGAAGTTGCAAATCATCGAGGGTAAGAGAAGTATCTTCAAACCACTCGTCAATGAAGTTGTTGAGAATATCAGTGTCAAACAGAGGCAGATCATTGAAGATTTCGGCCTCCTGCTTGCTCTTGATTAGCATCTCAAGGGCATCATCATCTACGTCTTCATCGCTAGACAGATCGACAAAATCTTCATCATTGCGAAAGATGTGTGCGGGTGCAAGAGCTTGCCCTGAGATCTTCTTGGGCTTTGTGGACTTCTTGGAGATGCGAGATAAGTCCTCAGACTGCACACTGGATTCAGGTGGTGCAGATCTCAATGGCTTCACGCTTGAAGATTTTGGTGCAGCCAAAGATTTTGAAGCCTTAGCCTTTTTCTTTGGCTTCAGGGGCTCTGGAACTTCAGCATGTTCCTCTTCATCAGCGGCTTTTTCAATAGTGGCCCTTTGAGTAGTGATATGAGTGAGAAGCCCATCGAAGCTATTGAAGGGACCGATGAGATTCTGTTCAGCTTCTCGATTGCCACTTGGCCTTGGAGCAGCTGGACCTGGGTTGAAGTCAATCCCAAGTTCCTTCTTGTTTTGGGAGCAGAAGCCCTTGCAAACTGAAGATTAGCTTCAAACAGATCATCCTCACGACACCATCGAAGACTTGATGGGTCGGCATTTTCAGGCATTGGGCCACGGACCATACAAGGATAGAAGCCTTGAGCAATGGCTTCAGCCTTTGTCCCGGGGTGAAGCTTCTTGTACACAATATCCGCCCATGGGGGCCGCACAACGTTCTTATTAGCGTACTCTGGAGTCACAAAGTGATATAGGAACCATTGTTCTGCCAAGTATCTGCAAATCCATTGGACTCGAGACCACTACTAGGAAAAAGCTTATACACAGACACTTATCAGTAGCGCTTGTTAAAGCGAAGCGCTACTGCTACGTAGCAGTAGCGCGTGTGAGACATATCAGTACGTGGTGTTATGATCTGAACATGGTTATCGGCTTGCTGTGATGCTTTCCATATCTGGAGAATTTGTATATACAGGTGATGATATCAAGCACATTGATATACTTTACTAGAACTAACCGTTCAACTGTACTATTTTTTTAGACATTAGCTGTTTTCAGTCTTCATGTCTATTTAGGCTAAAGGACATGGACAAAAAGGTATAACCAATCAGTGGCATAAGAAGCACCGGGATTTTCTCAGTTCTCATGACATTCGTTTGAGGACAATAACGCTGCAAGGATATGCATCCCACCATGCAAACACTAGCTTTTTCACATTCTTCCTGTTGAATGCGAGAGTACTATTGTCCATGAGTATTAAGTTTTTTGACATACACTTTCTCACGGATGGACACGTTGAACAACATAAAAAGAAGTTTCAGGTGGACAAAAGGGCTTCTGAACGTGCTCGGCTTTTATTTACAACAACTTGTTGTCATGTACCAGTAGATTTTCTGGTCCAGGATCTTGATTTTATGGATCAGACCTATCCATTTCACTGTGACCGCTCAAAAACTTTGGTTGAGTTAGTTGTTATTGTCCTGTTCAATCTGGATTTTGTGTAAACCTGATGAACAATTAATCATCGTGCTTTTGTACCTTCTGTAAGATTGGGTTAGATATTGCTACCCTTTTCAACTCGGTTTTGACCCTTATTTTCTTTCATACAAACCAGAGCTTCTATCAAGAAGCCTCATGGTTCCGAGAGCGAATTTGGTCACATGATCTGGTCATGAAACGACACACGCTGTATCTTCCCGCCTTCATTTATTTTATAGAGGCAACATGCAACTGTGCTAAACATATGAAATTATTCAGGGTTCGTTTCGCCTTTTTATACATTGATTTTCCTAGTCATTTTTAACAAATAGTCACCACGTTATTATCGCAAACGGTTGTATTAGTCAAACCGTGGGCGTTCAACTAACCATTTACTACCACGGGCAGCTATTTGATTAGACGAGACGACTGTGAGCAGTCCTCCATTCTAATCTACAAGCACCGCAGCCGAGGATCGCCGCCTACTGTGAGATGGAGGACGAGCCGACCAACAAGCGGGGGCGGGTCGAGCCAGAACCGCAAGAGCCTCTGACGAACGTGGACTTCATCAGCAGCCTCCCTTATGAGATGTTGGTAACCATCATATCCCACCTCCCCATCAAATATGGCGTGCGGACCACTATCCTCTTGTGGTGGTGGCGCCCCCTCTTTTCTCCTTCTTATATATTATCGGACAACACATTTTATATAATTGTTGTTGATCTATATGTCCGCCTGTCATCCAGAAAATGATTCCCACAAGCTTGACCCGACCTCTGCACACAGTGAAGATCTTGGCACTACAATCTGTCGGCGCCGATCTGGAGAAGCTATACATCGAGGTGATGCTCCTTTCCTGTTAATTGTTAACCACAATGGAGCTCAATTTTTTGTTACTTTCACCCATGATTACAATGACAACTGTAGAATGATTTCTAAAGGAAATTTGGAGGATTTCAAAACATATTGTTTTTGGAGATGCTAGTGTTGTATGCGTTTTATTCCTTCGCCCGACATGCTTTCATGATAAAAGTTTATCATGAAAGATTGAAGGTGGCATTTCACTCTTTTCATGTATTTTAGAAATCCTGCAAATCAAAGAGGCTCGAAGTGTTCAAATCTGCAGCTATGCACTAATATGTTGTCTTCGTTTGCATATACTAGCAGGCCTGAAAGTAGAAAATGTTGGGGAATATACCAATCCCATTGAATGTCTTGATCTTCATATCACAGAAATTACTTTTAACGAGTACCGAGGCACCACACCAGAAATTAAATTTGCCAGGTTCTTTGTTGAGAAAGCAAGGTTGCTCAAGATAATGAGGTTTGCCCTATATTTACCGCGCAGAAGTGAATGGATTGCTAAAGAGTGCAGGCATCTATAGGTGAATGGAAAAGGCTCTGCACAAGCTGAATTTCAGTTTGTAACTTCGTATGGCAGATTATTCAGAAGTCACTGTATCGAGCCGCTATATGACTTCTCGGTTGCTGATCCTTTCACGGAAATAATGCATGAAAAGATTCTGAAGAAGATGAATTTTTTGTGTCTGAATAGTTTGAACCTTGTAATCTTTGAATTTGAACCTTGCAATATTTATGGTATTTGTTATATAACATAATTGGATGTTTAATTTGGTTTTGCAATCATGTCCTATTATAAGTATATAATATGTTCTTCTTCTATACATAGAGCATAGATGTTGTGCAGACAGAGCATATCACATCGCACACGGACCACACTAGGGAACCCGTCGGCGATGAATTCATCAATCACAAACGGTTATATACCAGCAAGCGTTTTCCCACAACACACACGGCTTATTCCATCACAAACAGCTCAGATGGATCAACTGTATGCCACATATCACACACGCAACTCTAATCTGATTCGTGCTTGATGTCTCTGACATCGCTCGCACAGTTCGTCTTATTTTCCACGTATCACTGTGCCGGCCTTTGCTCGCATTCCTCGGCAAGCTCTGCTTGCCGTTAAGCATTGCAGTGTGCTGTGCTCACCATTAGGCGCCGCGGCACACTCTGCTTGTGTCCGTCGGTGCGCTCGGCTTGTGGACAGCTTTTCCTTGCGTGTTGAACTGCTATATGCATATATATGGTTGCTCGCCGTTGAGGTGACCGCGGAGCACTTTGCTCGCGTCCCTCCACGCGTGCTCTGCTAGCGGTTGGGCTTATGCACGATCACGTTGGGGGCCCCATATGCATGCATTTGCACCATGCACGTCGCCACACGATGCAGTTATGTGCGGCACGATGGAGTTACGCGCTGCAAATTAGAACTGCCATCCGGGCGTGCCGATATTCCAGGCCGTCCGACTTCCCCTTTAATTCCTGCAACCATTATAACCTTAGTCTCTTCAACCTTTTGATCGCGCCTCACAACACAACAAGCACACCCACGATGACACATAGAGAGGGGATGTCTAGCGGTGCTCCAATGGAGTTCGACGAGCATAAAGTCGAGACCCACGCGAGGGAGAAGGATCTCTCGGTAGTGTACACCATCGACCCGGCCATGGTGGATGACTATATCAACACCGAGCAGTTGATTGCTCGAGACAAGTACAAGGTGGTCGGCATCGACCTCCAGTACACCGGCGGTTGTCCCAACATAGATCAAAAGGTTACCGTCGCCCAGTTGTGTGCACACCATCATGTCCTCATCTACCACTACTTGCATGGCCACAGAGCCTTGCGACCGTTTCACCAGGTATGTCAACAACATCGACTACAAGTTCGCTACGGTGGAAACCGCCGACGATGTAAAAGCGCTCAGGGTTACGGGCTTGGCCTGCAAGAACCTTGTCGAAATCCGTGAGCACTACAGGGTCTGGGGCAGCACGAAGGACTCCCTGGTTGAACTCGCCTCGGCCATCATCGACCCATACTATGAAAAGATGAAGCAGGATGCCAACAGAATACGTCCCGTATCCTGGCAGGGGCCTAGATGCGACAATTGGATGTACCTCACCTCAGGTTCGCGGCCAAGAGCGTGTACACATGCTACGAGATGCACAGGCGGATCGTCGACATGAGGAAGTGCCTCGTTACCAAGATCGACGAGACCGGATCGAGCCACAAGCAGAGCAGTAGCGACAAGTGTCCCAAGAAGTAGATGATGATCAGTTGATCGTTTATCCTAGTTAATCATGCATGTAATATATAATTGACTTTGGTGTGTGGAAATGTCATGTGTGTAGTAGCCATCTATGTAATTATGCATGTAATAGTTTACTTTGGTGTGTGCAAATGTCATGTGTGTAGTAGCCACCTATGTAATTGGATGTTTAATTTGGTTATGCAACCATGCCCTTATAAGTGTGTGTGTGTGTGTGTGTGTGTCTATATATATGTTGTTGTTCTTCTGTATGCAACCCCAACACACAACACACATGTCTTATTAGTAGCAACCGTCCGTGTTATTATCGGTCTTCTCACACATTTATGATTACATGCCTATTTACCGCGTATCACACACATCTTGTTAAATTGAACCGTTTCTGTTCTCTTGGCTCAACGCAAACAGTTCATCCAAGTGAACCGTATGTCGTATATCGCACACACCTTGATCTGGCTGACCGTTTATTTTGTGTTGCCTAATCACAAACAGTTCATCCAAGTGAAATATATGTTGTATATCGCTCACACCTTCATCTGGCTGCCCGTTTCTGTTCTTCTGCCTCATCGCAAACAGTTTATTGAACTGAACCATATGCCCCTCATCACACACGCAACTAAATTCTGAACCATGTTTGATGCATCCGTCATCGCAAACGTTTTGCATCTTTTTTGATGGTTTTTTTACATCATCGTTTGTGATTATTACATCGCACACAGTTTCGTCGAAGGGTCTCTGATCATAGTGTCGCGTTAGCAGCATCCTGCAGTAGTGATGGAGACTATGATTCCCTCACAAGTTGGGATGCGACTTCGGACTTAAAATAAAAGGAGGCCAAAGATCCCAAAATAAAAAAGAGGCCAAAGAGCCCAAAAAGAAAAAATATGAGAGAAAAATAGAGAAGGGACAATGTTACTATCATTTTTCCACACTTGTGCTTCAAAATAGCACCATGTTCTTCATGATAGAGTCTCCTATGTTGTCACTTTCATATGTTACTAGTGAGATTTTTTCATTATAGAACTTGGCTTGTATATTCCAATGATGGGCTTCCTCAAAATTTCCCTAGGTCTCCGTGAGCAAGCAAGTTGGATGCCACACCCACTTAGTTTTCTTTTGAGTTTTCATACACTTATATAGCTCTAGTGCATCCGGTGCATGGAAATCCCTACTGACTTGCACCAGTACCAATTGATGGGCATCTCCATAGCCTATTAATTTGCCTAGTTGGTGCGAGAATTTCTTTTTTTGTCTACTACCACCTTCCATTCTATCCATAGTGCTATATCCATGGCTCACGCTCATGTATTTCGTGAAAGTTGAAAAAGCTTTAGAACGTCAAAAGTTTGAAATAATTGCTTGCTTGTCATCGGGGTTGTACATGATAAATACTTTATGTGATGAAGATAGAGCATGATAAGACTATATGGTTTTGTAGGGATAACTTTCTTTAGCCATGATTGCTTTATTAGTATGCTTGAAGTATTATTGTTTTTATGTCAATATTAAAGGTTTCTTTTGAATCATATGGATCTGAATATTCATACCACAATAAGAAAGATTACTTGATAAACATGTTAGATAGTATTCCACATCAAAAATTCGGTTTTTATCATTTACCTACTCGAGGACGAGCAGGAATTAAGATTGGGGATGCTTGATACGTCTCCAGCATATCTATAATTTTGTGTTGTTCCATGCTATTATATTATCCATCTTGGATGTTTTATATGCATTAATATGCTATTTTATATCATTTTTGGGACTAACCTATTAACCTAGTGACCCGTGCCAGTTGCTGTTTTTTCCTTTTTTTTCGTTTTACAAAAATCAATATGAAACGGAGTCCAAATGGAACGAATTTTTTTGAGGATTTTTCTTGGACCAGAAGACAATGACGAATCTTCGGGAAGAGGCCAGAGGGGCCACGAGAGAGCCACAAGCTCACAGGACGCACCCCAGGGGGGCGCCCCCAAGCTTGTGGGCCCCCTCGGAGTAAATAGCATAAAACTACTAGTTTATAGGTTAGGGTTTCAAAAAACTACCAGATTTTATTTTTTCACAAAAAACTACCAAACGTGTGGTCGGCTGTTTCAAAAAACCCAAATCACCGAGTGTTTAAATTGTAAATTGTTTTTTGACAGTTGTGGCCCACCTGTCAGGTCCATGTGGCATAAAAATTAACACCCTTAGGTTGACCGTTAGATTGACCATTCACAGGTTATGACGGGCGGGGCCCAAGTATTTATAAAAAGCAATTGAGTCCCTGTAATTTTTGAAGAAAAGCAATCGGGTCCTGTATTTTTTCTGAAAAAAGCGATCGGGTCCTTGGAAGAAAAGAAAAAAGCAATCAAATCCTGGGCCATATCCCGTACGGCTTCTCTCCGGCAACCGGCCGCCGTCCACTCCCCTCCATCCCCTTCCCCGCCGGTGACTGGAGGAGGCCGAGCTCCAGGACATGGGGTGCGCGGCTAGCGGCTCGCCATGGCGTAGCCAGCAGCGGGGCCTCGGGCGGCTTCCCACGGCGCGGCCTCAGGCAGCTCGTGGCCAGCAGCGGGGCCTCAGGTGGCTTCCCATGGCGCAGCCTCAGGCGGCTCGCGTCCAGAAGCACGGGGCGGCTCTGCATGTCGCGGCCAGCAGCACGCGGCGGCTCCCCATGGTGCGGCCAGCAGCACGCGGTGGCGGCGAGCGACAACAGGTGGCGGCGATGAGCTAAACAGGTGGGGGTGGCGAGGAGCCGGGGACAGCAGCAGCTGGCGCCGCCCGAGCACGGCATGGTCGTTGTGTGTGCGCTCTTCCTCTGGCATGAGCACGAGCACGACACGGCATGGTCAGCACGGCGAACTCCGGCAGGATACTTCCCCGGACAGGGTTAGTCTAGGGGGGAGGGGGAAGGCGGGGTGCTCGCCGGCAGCAGTGCTCTGGCGACCGGTCGGCCGTCCCAGAGGTGGAGCGTACGCATCGAGCTGCGTCGGGGGCAAGCGACAGGAGGAAGAAGATAGAAGAAGAAGACGGGGTGAGTAAGAGAGATAACAGAGTTGACATTTTATGCCAGGTCAGCTCCGACGAGTGGGCCATCCTTGTCATAATCACAATCAGTTTGAAAGCATTCGCTAATTTGGGTTTTCTGAAACAGCCGACCACGCGTTTGGTAGGTTTTTGAGAAAAATTAAAATCTGGTAGTTTTTTGGAATCATAACCTGTAAACTAGTAGTTTATGCTATTTACTCGCCCCTCGGGAACCCCCCTTAACCCTAATTCCAGCTCCATAAATGCCCAAATATTCCCTATACACCAGAGGGCACACCAAAAATACTTTTCCGCTGCCGCAAGCTTCTGTTCTCGTGAGATCCCATCTTGGGGCCTTTTTTGGTACTCTGTTGGAGGGGGATTCAATCACGGGGGGCCTCTACACCAACCTTGCTGCCCTTCCGATGATGTGTGAGTAGTTTACCACAGACCTACGGTTCCATAACTAGTAGCTAGATGGGTTCTTCTCTCTCTTTGATCTTCAATACAATGTTCTCCTCGATTTTCTTGGAGATCTATTCGATGTAATATTCTTTTGCGGTGTGTTTGTTGAGATCCAATGAATTATGGGTTTATGATCAGATTATCTATGAATATTATTTGAGTCTTCTCAGAACTCTTTTATGCATGATTAAGATAGCTTTGTATTTCTCTCCGATCTATTGATTTGGTTTGGCCAACTAGATTGATGTTTCTTGCAATGGAGAGGTGCTTCGTGATGGGTTCAATCTTGCGTTGTCCTCACCCGGTGACAGTAGGGGTAGCGAGGCACGTATTTGTATTGTTGCCATTAAGGATAAAAATATGGGGGTTTTACTATTGGGGAACGTAGTAATTTCAAAATTTTCCTACACACACGCAAGATCATGGTGATGCATAGCAATGAGAGGGGGAGTGTATCTTCATACCCTTGAAGATCACTAAGAGGAAGCATTTATCAACGTGGTTGATGTAGTCGTACGTCTTCACGATCCGACCGATCCAAGTACCGAACGCACGGCACCTCCGAGTTCTGCACACATTCAGCTCGATGACGTCCTCGCCTTCTCGATCCAGCAAGACGGGCGAAGTAGTAGATGAGTTCCGGCAGAACGACGGCGTGGTGACGGTGTTGGTGAAGAACAATCTCCGCAGGGCTTCGCCTAAGCACTACGGAAACTATGACGGAGGATAAACTAGAGGGGACGGGGTTGCCGGCACACGGCTTGGTGTTTCTTGATATCTCTTTGGTGCTAGCCCTGCCCCTCTATTTATATGTTGAGCCCTGGGGTCGAAACTTGGAGTAAAAGCCTCCTCAAAGTCGGTTTTGCCCGAAAGGCAAGAGTGGCGTCTAGCCTCTGGTCTCCGCAAAACTTCCTTTTACACTTTCCAAAAGCCTCGTGGGTTTTCCCCTTTGGCCCAAATAACGTGTTCTCGTACCCAAACATTTCGGGAAACATTCAGAACCCCTTCCGGTGAAGTCCGGAACCCTTCCGGAGATCAAACACTATTATCCCATATATCAAACTTTATCTTCGGACCATTCCGGAGTTCCTCGTCATGTCCATGATCTCATACGGGACTCCGAACAACATTCGGTCACCAACATACATAACTCATATAATACTATATCGTCAATGAAACATTAAGTGTGCGGACCCTACGGGTTCGAGAACTATGTAGACATGACTGAGACACGTCTCCTGGTCAATAACCAATAGCGGGACCTGGATGCCCATATTGGCTCCCACATATTCTACGAAGATCTTTATCGATCAAACCGCATAACAACATACGTTGTTCCCTTTGTCATTGGTATGTTACTTGCCCGAGATTCGATCGTTGGTATCTCAATACCTAGTTCAATCTCGTTACCGGCAAGTCTCTTTACTCGTTCCGTAATACATCATCTCGCAACTAACTCATTAGTTGCAATGCTTGCAAGGCTTAAGTGATGTGCATTACCGAGAGGGCCCAGAGATACCTCTCCGATAATCGGAGTGACAAATCCTAATCTCGAAATACGCCAACCCAACAAGTACCTTCGGAGACACCTGTAGAGCACCTTTATAATCACCCAGTTACATTGTGACGTTTGGTAGCCCACAAAGTGTTCCTCCGGTAAACGGGAGTTGCATAATCTCATAGTCATAGGAACATGTATAAGTCATGAAGAAAGCAAGAGCAACATACTAAACGATCGATTGCTAAGCTAACGGAATGGGTCAAGTCAATCACATCATTCTCCTAATGATGTGATCCCGTTAATCAAATGACAACTCGTGTCTATGGCTAGGAAACTTAACCATCTTTGATCAACGAGCTAGTCAAGTAGAGGCATACTAGTGACACTCTGTTTGACTATGTATTCACACATGTACTAAGTTTCCGGTTAATACAATTCTAGCATGAATAATAAACATTTATCATGATATAAGGAAATAAATAATAACTTTATTATTGCCTCTAGGGCATATTTCCTTTAGTCTCCCACTTGCACTAGAGTCAATAATCTAGATCACATCGCCATGTGATTTAACATCAATAGTTCACATCACCATGTGATTAACACCCATAGTTCATATCGTCATGTGAACAACACCCAAAGGGTTTACTAGAGTCAATAATCTAGTTCACATCGCTATGTGATTAACACCCAAAGAGTACTAAGGTATGATCATGTTTTGCTTGTGAGAGAAATTTAGTCAACGGGTCTGCCACATTCAGATCCGTATGTATTTTGCAAATTTCTATGTCAACAATGCTCTGCACGGAGCCACTCTAGCTAATTGCTCCCATTTTCAATATGTATCCAGATTGAGACTTAGAGTCATCTGGATCAGTGTCAAAACTTGCATCAAAGTAACCCTTTATGATGAACCTTTTGTCACCTCCATAATCGAGAAACATATCCTTATTCCACTAAGGATAATTTTGACCAATGTCCAGTGATCTACTCCTAGATCACTATTGTACTCCCTTGATAAACATAGTGTAGGGTATACAATAGTTTTGGTACACCGCATGGCATACTTTATAGAACCTATGGCCAAGGCATAGGGAATGACTTTCACTTTCTTTCTATCTTCTGCCGTGGTCGGGCTTTGAGTCTTACTCATTTTCACACCTTGTAACACAGGCAAGAACTCTTTCTTTGACAGTTCCATTTTGAACTACTTCAAAATCTTGTCAAGGTATGTACTCATTGAAAAAACTTATCAAGCGTCTTGATCTATCTCTATAGATCTTGATGCTCAATATGTAAGCAGCTTCTCCGAGGTCTTTCTTTGAAAAACTCCTTTCAAACACTCCTTTATGCTTTATAGAATAATTCTACATTATTTCCGATCACATATACTCATCAGAAATGCTGTAGTGCTCCCACTCACTTTCTTGTAAATACAGGCTTCACCGCAAGTCTGTATAAAACTATATCCTTTGATCAACTTATCAAAGCATATATTCCAACTCCGAGATGCTTGCACCAGTCCATAGATGGATCGCTGGGGCTTGCATATTTTGTTAGCACCTTTAGGATTGACAAAACCTTCTAGTTGCATCATATACAACTCTTCTTTAATAAATCCATTAAGGAACGCAGTTTTGTTTATCCATTTGCCAGATTTCATAAAATGCGGCAATTGTTAACATGATTCGGACAGACTTAAGCATAGATACGAGTGAGAAACTCTCATTGTAGTCAACACCTTGAACTTGTCGAAAACCTTTTGCGACAATTCTAGATTTGTAGATAGTAACACTACTATCAACGTCTGTCTTCCTCTTGAAGATCCATTTAATCTCAATGGCTCGCCGATCATTGGGCAAGTCAATCAAAGTCCATACTTTGTTTTCATACATGGATCTTATCTCAGATTTCATGGCCTCAAGCCATTTTGCGGAATCTGGGCTCACCATCGCTTCTTCATAGTTCGTAGGTTCATCATGGTCAAGTAACATGACCTCCAGAACAGGATTACCGTACCACTCTGGTGCGGATCTTACTCTGATTGACCTACGAGGTTCGATAGTAACTTGATCTGAAGTTATATGATCATCATCATTAGCTTCCTCACTAATTGATGTAGGAGTCAAAGGAACAGATTTCTGTGATGAACTACTTTCCAATAAGGGAGCAGGTACAGTTACCTCATCAAGTTCTACTTTCCTCCCACTCACTTCTTTCGAGAGAAACTCCTTCTCTAGAAAGGATCCATTCTTAGCAACGAATGTTTTGCCTTCGGATCTGTGATAGAAGGTGTACCCAACTGTCTCCTTTGGGTATCCTATGAAGACACATTTCTCTGATTTGGGTTTGAGCTTACCAGGATGAAACTTTTTCACATAAGCATCGCAACCCCAAACTTTAAGAAACGACAACTTTGGTTTCTTGCCAAACCACAGTTTATATTGTGTCGTCTCAACGGACTTAGATGGTGCCCTTTTTAACGTGAATGCAGCTGTCTTTAATGCATAACCCCAGAACGATAGTGGTAAATCGGTAAGAGACATCATAGATTGAACCATATCTAATAAAGTACGGTTACGATGTTCGGACACACCATTACACTGTGGTGTTCCAGGTGGCGTGAGTAGTGAAACTATTTCACATTGTTTTAACTGAAGGCCAAACTCGCAACTCAAATATTTTACTTCTGCGATCATATCATAGAAACTTTTATTTTCTTGTTACGATGATTCTCCACTTCACTCTAAAATTCTTTGAACTTTTCAAATGTTTCAGACTTGTGTTTCATTAAGTAGATATACCCATATCTGCTCAAATCATCTGTGAAGGTCAGAAAATAACGATACTTGCCGTGAGCCTTAACACTCATTGGATTGCATACATCAGTATGTATTATTTCCAATAAGACAGTTGCTTGCTCCATTGTTCTGGAGAACGGAGTTTTAGTCATCTTGCCCATAAGGCATGGTTCGCAAGCATCAAGTGATTCATAATCAAGTGATTCCAAAATCCCATCAGCATGGAGTTTCTTCATGCGCTTTGCACCAATATGACCTAAACGGCAGTGCCACAAATAAGTTGCACTATCATTATTAACTTTACATCTTTTCGCTTCAATATTATGAATATGTGTATTACAACGATCGAGATCCAACAAACCATTTTCGTTGGTGTGTATGACCATAGAAGGTTTTATTCATGTAAATAGAACACCAACTATTCTCTAACTTAAATGAATAACCGTATTGCAATAAACATGATCAAATCATATTCATGCTCAACGCAAACACTAAATAACACTTATTTAGGTTCAACACTAATCCCGAAAGTGTAGGGAGCGTGCGATGATGATCATATCAATCTTGGAACCACTTCCAACACACATCGTAACTTCACCCTTAACTAGTCCCTGTTCATTCCGCAACTCCTGTTTTGAGTTACTACTCTTAGTAACTGAACCAGTATCAAATACCGAGGGGTTGCTACGAACACTAGTAAAATACACATCAATAATCTGTATATCAAATATACCTTTGTTCACTTTGCCATCCTTCTTCTGCCAAATACTTGGGGCAGTTCTGCTTCCAGTGACCAGTCCCTTTGCAGTAGAAGCACTTAGTCTCAGGCTTAGGACCAGACTTGGGCTTCTTCACTTGAGCAGCAACTTGCTTGTCGTTCTTCTTGAAGTTCCCTTTCTTCCCTTTGCTGTTTTCTTGAAACTAGTGGTCTCGTCAACTATCAACACTTGATGTTTTTCTTGATTTCTACCTTCGTCGATTTCAGCTTAAGTGATGTGCATTACCGAGAGGGCCCAGAGATACCTCTCCGACAATCGGAGTGACAAATCCTAATCTTGAAATACGCCAACCCAACAAGTACCTTCAGAGACACCTGTAGAGCACCTTTATAATCACCCAGTTACGTTGTGACGTTTGGTAGCACACAAAGTGTTCCTCCGGTAAACGGGAGTTGCATAATCTCATAGTCATAGGAACATGTATAAGTCATGAAGAAAGCAATAGCAACATACTAAACGATCGATTGCTAAGCTAAAGGAATGGGTCAAGTCAATCACATCATTCTCTTAATGGTGTGATCCCGTTAATCAAATGACAACTCGTGTCTATGGCTAGGAAACTTAACCATCTTTGATCAACGAGCTAGTCAAGTAGAGGCATACTAGTGACACTCTGTTTGTCTATGTATTCACACATGTACTAAGTTTCCGGTTAAGACAATTCTAGCATGAATAATAAACATTTATCATGATATAAGGAAATAAATAATAACTTTATTATTGCCTCTAGGGCATATTTCCTTCATTTACCATATTGATTGGATCTATCCCTCTACATCATGTCATCTTGCTTAAGGCGTTACTCCGTTCTTGTCAAATTAATACACTAGATGCATGCTGGATAACGATCGATGTGTGGAGTAATAATAGTAGATGCAGGCAGGAGTCCGTATACTTGTCACGGACGTGATGCCTATATTCATGATCATTGCCTTAGATATCGTCATAACTATGCGCTTTTCTATCAATTGTTCAACAGTAATTTGTTTACCCATCGTATGTTTCTTTCAAGAGAGAAGCCTCTAGTGAAACCTATGGCCCCGGGTCTATTCTTATCATATTATTTTCAGATCTATAAAACCAAAAACCCAAAAATACCTTGTTGCAATTTATTTATCTTTACTTTATTTTATACTTTTACTTATCTTTTATATTAATCTCTATCAGATCTCACCCTTGCTAGTGACCGTGAAGGGATTGACAATCCCTTTTTCGCATTGTGTGCAAGTGTTTGTTAGTATGTGCAGACGCATCTATTGGAGACGTGTGTGTTCCTCCTACTGGATTGATAGCTTGGTTCTTAACTGAGGGAAATACTTATCTCTACATTGCTGCATCACCCTTTCCTCTTCAAGGGAAAAATCAACGCAAGCTCAAGAAGTAGCAGGTCTTCATCAGTTCTCTTAAATGGAGTCCCCGGTATCATTTCAAGTGCAAACATGGTGTTATGCAGGGGTGCCTATTGTCTCCTTTGTTGTTGTCTTGTCAGCTAATCATTTACAATCATTTGTTAATGACATGCATGCCAAGGGATTGCTTTCTTTGCCATTGCCCACAAATAATCAGGACTTCCCTGTGATTCGATGTGCTTATGACACACTTATTGTTCTCCCAGCTATGCATTCTCAATTGTTGGCATTCAAAGAGATGCTTGCTACTTTTCCATGTCAATTGGTCTTAAGGTGAACTTCACTAAATCATGCATGATTCCTATTAACTTATCAAATGAGGAGGCCTCCATGCTGGCTAGCTTGATAGGATGTTAGGTTGGATCTATGCCATTCACATATCTGGGCTTGCCTATGGGTGCTCATAGGCCTACTATTTAGGATCTTATGCCTCTGGTGCATAGGATTTAAAGGATATTATCTGCTTCATTTTTTTGAATCAGGGAAGTAGGCTCCAATTGTTATAATCAGTTTTAGCATAAATACCAACATACTTTCTCCACACACTTTCTATGCCGTCTATTATCTTAAGAAAATTGAAACAAATGAGAGGTAGTGTTTGTGAAGAGGGAACTATGATACTCCAAGGCAACCTCTGACAGATTGGGATTTAGTTTGTAGACCCAAAGACAAAGGTGGTTTGCGGATCACCAACCTGCATACTCATAATGAAGCTCTACTTCTGAAACATCTTCATAAACTTTACAACAGAGTCAATGTCCCATGGGTTACTCTTGTATGGGAATCTTATTATCATAATGTGGTTCCACATGGTACAATGCTTTTTGGTGGAAGGGTTTTTTCAAACTGGTGGAGAATTGTCAAAGGTCAAAATTCACGTGCATTCAGGCAACTTTGTTATCTTCTAGTCAAACCACTAGCAGCTTGGTGATTCAGATTTACCTCCCTCGGAACGTTTTGTAAGGCTCTTCTCCTATGTCATTGATGTTAAAATGCATGTCAAAGAGGTTATGGATTCTGAAGAACTCTCTAGCCTTTTCCATCTGTCATTATCTGCATAGGCTTATGTGAAGTCAATAGTTGGCTGCTCTCCTGACTGATGTAAATCTTAGCTCTAAGACTCATGATGTTTGGCGAGGGCCCACACCATCTGGTGAATACTGTATTTTTAACTATAAACTAGCCTTTGATCATATTGTGCTTGATCCTATTTATAAATGGATTTGAAGATGTGCATGCACACTAAAAATTAAGGTATTTGGATGGGTCTTATTGGTTGATCATCTGAATACTAGGGACATGATGCAACATCGGCATTGGCATGTTGAAGATGATACTTGTGTACTATGTCCTTTGATGGTCCATGCAGACTGGGCACGTCGATCTATTCTTTACATGTAATTTCAGTCAATGTGTTTGAAATTTCCTCCAAATTTCATAGATTATCCATCACAAATAGGACTTTGTGTTAGACGATGTTGGCTGCTAGTAGGGACTTTGATAACGAAAGTCCCTTTCTAATCCTGAGCTCATCTGAGCTCGAGATGAATAGTAAAAACCCAAAAAAAACTGAACTTTTTTGGTGCAAACTTTGACAAATGTTTTGAGTGTTTGCAAATATTCATCATGAAATGACATATTTCGAAGTCATGGCCAAAAAACAAATCTATCCAAAATGCTTTCGTAAATAGCATTTTTGGAACATCGACTTGTTTTTTCTGTCATGTTTTCCACGAATGTCATTTCATGATAAATTTTTGTAAGTATACAAAACATTTGTCAAAGTTTGGCACAAAAAATGCAGAATTTTGAATTTTTTTTACGATTTTTTATTTTAGTGTTCACCAGGTATTTGAGCTCGAGAGTAGATACTCCACGTCCCTTTGATAAACCCTTCCTTTACTGAGGTTGTGCTCACTGTGGCCTAGAATATCTGGATCGTAAGAAATGGGAAGGTTTTTAGAAATGACAGACCAAGGCTTGGTGTAGAAATTTTATCCATGAAATCACCTTGTTGTCTCATAGGACTAATGTAAATATAGGGAACATCTTATGAGCTGGATTTCTTCTATTTCCTAGTTTCTGGGCATTTCTTATCCTAGGTAGTAACTTCTTTTACTTTTTCTACCTTTAGTTAGGCATGTACATATGTAAATGTATTTCTTGGTATTGAGATGAATAAAGGATTGTGGGGCTGTTGCCCTGTAGTACAGAGTCAAAAAATAATTGAACATTAGGATTTAAAGGTAAGCTCTACAGATATTCTTGGAATCACAATGGTCCTTGAGAAGGTTCATGGTTTCAAGGGAGAAGTTTGCCAATATACCATGGTCATTCAACATTGATCCAAAGACAAGCCATGAACTCGGGAGGTAGATTCACATGCTAAATTCCATCAAATAGTGTTTGGTCTGTGACACATCTCATCATTCTCCTTGGCCTCGGACCACGTTTGGTCCTCTACGAGGAGCTGTGGTTTCTTATCGATGAGCTTGGCTATGTAGTCCGCATCGGCGTGCGTGGCCTCGAGCTCATTCTCGGCCATGTCGTGCTCCTTTACCTCGACACGGGAAACCATTCTAATAGAAGGTGCGAGAAAGTCTGCAATGGGGGTGTCAGCAGGGAAGTTAAGCTTCGCCCGACTGCCGGAGTAGCAGAGTGATGTGACATTATAGGCGCGTGTCGCCTGCTCCATTGTAGCAAATGTGTCGAGCCACCTCTTCTTTCGTGTGCGTATTTTGGATCTCCGCTTCTCAAGTGCCCCACAATTGTTGCCGCACCCCGCGATATTGTGACAACGACCATCATTGCGACATGGAGCTCGAGGAGGCGGTGACAGCTCGAACCGGAGGTCTGGAAACTCCACGATGGTCCTCCTTGTCGACGAGCTTGCAATAGCTAGATGTGTCGATTCCAGCGGCTAAGGAACACATCAAAGTTGGGCGGGAGGTAGGTGTGGACTGTGGGAAACCGGCGAGAGAGAGCGGCCGCCGCCAAAGGCAAAGAGTGCAGCGTTAGCATGGAGGTAGAGAAGAGATGCGGCTGCACAGGGGAAGGGGATGTTTAGCAGCGAACACATTTCGGCTGCTCAAAATTGAGAAGCAGCCGATGTTTCTGATAAAAATTTAAGCAGCTAAACTTTTCAAAAGTTCAGCTAGGTATTATTTAACTCAAAGTGAAATGTTTCCAGGAGTTACGAGACTTTGGCTAGATATGCTCCAGAAGTGCCGCGTCATGCCATGTACTCCCTCCGTTTTAAAATAAATGTTTTAACTTTAATACAACTTTATAATAAAATCAGTATTCCTTCGTCCTAAAAAAAGTGACTTAACTTTAGTATAAGTTTATAGTAAAATTAGTACAAAGGGAAGACACTTGTTTGTGACTTATATCCACAAGACGTGATGCTGGGGGCACAATGCATGGCTCCAAGAGTCCACCGGGTTCCTTCCATTCAAACGAAAGGGTTGAACGTTGACGTTGACGTTGACGTTTACTTTGAAAAGCATGACAAAACAATAAGCCTGTAGGACCCATTGGCAAAGATACCAGTAGCTCTCCGCTGACTGCTTTTATGATATCTTCCCTGCCTGACAGGCCACAAGCCCACAACACATTTCTTCCCAATTTCCTCGATGAAGCAAGTTGCACGCAAAAAAGATCGAAAATTTATCTGAACGTAGATCGTTCCGTGCCATCTCGGCAATGCTACACGTACAAACAGTTTACAGGCTTTTACAGGATGGGTTAATTTTCATTGGCCAACAGGTGAGCAGGACGGCCCACCCTCCTGAAAATCAGGGGGGGAGAGGTTTGTGATTGGTTGTTAGATGAAAATAGTTTACAGGCTTTTACAAATCTTTATATGTCTAGCATTTTTGGTGCCATCTAGCCCAAAGGTCTCTCACAAGTCAAGCCGTCCCACCTCGCATCATCACCCACTTCACCCTGCCGGTCTGCTACTGGGTACTGGCATTATATAGACACATGACACGGAAGGCTCACCCTTGATCCTCCTCCTCCCTGGCCAACCAACAGAAAAATGGCGCCACCACGGAACCATCCCGGCCTGCTCCTCTGCCTCCTTCTGCTCGCGTCCACCGCCACGCTCTCCGCCGCGGTCTCCGCCGCGTCCTACT
This sequence comes from Triticum timopheevii, assembly GCA_963921465.1. Taxonomy (NCBI): domain Eukaryota; kingdom Viridiplantae; phylum Streptophyta; class Magnoliopsida; order Poales; family Poaceae; genus Triticum; species Triticum timopheevii. Next base: position 417,123,082 of record OY997266.1, on the reverse strand, counting down.
CCTCCGTTTGCACCAAGCCCGGACCCGCTGACGACCGCCCCACCGGCGGCAACGAAACTCTCTCACTCACCAGCTTCTTTCAGATCTCCACCGGTTACTTCTCCTTCTCCGAGGGCGCGCACAGCTTGTTCTCCGCCGCCGCCGATGATGACCCCTACGGCAGCTATCGCTCGTTTTCCCTTTTCCCCCACGGCGCCTCCCACACCACCGACGAGGATCTCGTGCACCTCACTGCCACCCTCACCCTCACCGGCCCCCGCGTCCAGACCTACCGGAGCCGTGGAGGCCGCGAGAATTACACCGGCTCCGCGTCCGTCTCCTTCATCCTCGACGGCTTCTACTCCTCCGCCTCACTAGAACTTTGCATGGTCGGGAAGGGCACCGAGCTCTCCGTCGACGGCTCTCCCAAGCACTACCCCGATGTCGTCCTCCGCCTCCGCGTCCCCGATCGTCCCTCCCTCACCGATCCCTTCGTGACCGGCAGTCTACAGGTCTCCGACTTCGGGGCCATCCAGCTCCTCGCGTACGCCGAGGGCGACAACTACAAGTACGCCTCCGAGGGCGCGGCCTGCAGCGCACCGACGCCGACGCAGCCTGCCAGGGACTCGTACCATGCGCTCGGCAGCGGCTTCGCCTGGTGCGCCCATCTTAAACAACAGCTGGTGACCTCGTATAGGCTGGAGCACGGCGGCGCCCCGCTTCTGCGGCGGATGCACGTCAACCAGATGCAGTGCACCACGGACGGCGCCGTGCGCGCGTACGTGGTGTTCTCCAACGACACTGGGTCGACCGAGAGGCGCCGATTCTTCAACCACCGTCAACACCGCTTCTCGGTGGAGGAGGAGGCTGTCGTGGCCGAGGGGCGCTGGGACAAGGTTCGGGGCTCGCTCTGCCTCAGGGCGTGCGCGGTGGTGCGCTCGGCCTCGGCGCCGTCTGTCCCGGCGGTGAGAGAGCACGAGTGCGGGACAGGGATGAGCTTCTGGTTCCCGGCCGTGTGGACGATGCGGGACCGAAGCGTCGTGGCCGGGATGCTTTGGAACTCGACACAGACGGGTACTGGCAGCAACGATGGCGTGGCAACAGCGTCGAGCATCGACGTCGCCGACGACGGATTCATCGACCTCACCGACGACCACAGAAGCAGCAACCTCTCAGATGTGAAGTACAGCTACAACGACACGATGGTTGCCGAGGCGAAGAAGCATTACTACCTGAAATTCAAGAAGGAGAAGATCAAGGTGTCGCGCTCATTCCCGGGGAACTACACTTACCGTGACTTCGAGTTTCGCTTCATCGTGCAGAGCAGCGGGAGCGGAGAAGCCAACCCAGTCACAATTGGCTCGGTGATGGTCTCCGGGGATCGGCTGGCTGCCGACGATTCCTTCTCCCAGGCTGCGATAGTTGACACGAAGCAAGATCTGCTGAATGTCAGCTACGATATAGGCTATTATGCTCCACCTGATGGTTGGGTGCGCCCTAAGAATGGGTCGTACAGGTATACACATACCCGTGAGACACGTCGACGGATCTCAGCAGAGGGCGTGTATGATCCCAAGAGAGGCATCTTGTGCATGGTCGGCTGCCGAGATCACAACGGCTCGACGGACTGTCAGGTACTGGTAACCGTGAAGTTCGCCTCTCTGCTGCGTGCCAGGGGGGAGGGGGAAGGCATGGGGGTAATCAGCAGCCTCAGAGACAAGTCCGATCGTCTTTTCTTCGACAAGAGCGACATCATTTTGTACGGGATGTACTCACACCAAGTGTCGGAGGCGATATCGAGGATGGACCTGGAGGGCATCATGCTGGTGGCGTCCACGACGCTGTCGTGCGTCTTCACCGTCCTGCAGATCCTCCGCACCAAGAAGAACCCCGAGGCGGCTCCGGCGACGTCGATCACCATGCTCGCCATCGTCACCCTGGGGTACCTCACTCCTCTCGTGCTCAACTTCGACACCCTGTTCATCAGCAGGAGGAGCCGGTACTCCATGTACTGGATGAGCGACTGGCGCGAGGTGAACGAGGTGGTGATGAGGGCGCCAACGCTGCTCGCCTTCGTGCTGCAGCTGCGCCTCCTTCAGCTCGTGTGGTCCGGCCGCCGGAGGTCGGCGGACCAGAGCAAGTCCGCCACGCCGTCGCCCGTCGTGTCCGAGAGGATCGTGCTGCAGATATGCCTGCCGCTGTACGTGCTCGGAGGAGCCCTGGCCGCGGCCGTCCACGTGATCAACGTCCGCGCCGCGAACGAGGACCCGCTCGTGGTGCGCATCGGCGGAGAGCCGGCCACGATCTGGGAGGACCTTGTGTCGTACGGCGGTCTGATACTGGACGGCTTCCTGCTCCCCCAGATCATCCTGAACGCGTCCTTGGCGGGCTCCGGAGTGCGAGCGATCTCGCCGTGGTTCTACGCGGGGGTCACCATGACCCGGGTGATGCCTCACGTGTACGACGTGGTGAGGCGGCAGATCTACGAGCCGAGCATGAGCTCCTCCGACCTGTACGCCAGCCCTCGGGGCGACCTCTTCGGCGTCGCGTGGGACATCGTCATACCGTGCGGAGCGGGAGTGCTGGCCGTGCTGGTGTTCTTGCAGCAGCGGCTTGGAGGCAGCGCACTGCTTCCTTCACAGAGGAGGAGATCAGGTGGGTATGAGATGGTGTCCACCATCTAACAGAAAACGGGATACTGGTAATTCAGAACGAGGGCAGTCGTGGTCGTCGATGGGATAACAATGTGCTGGTTCCAAGAAAAGAGTATATTGCTTGAAAGCAAAGTAAAGGTCCCTCGTGTTTACGGAGTTAGGCAAGCAGTCTTGCTAAATATCAGTCGATTTATACTTAGTTATATGTCGTAGTCGATGTTATGTTCACAAGATCTTACACTAAGATATGTGCAAAAAAAAAATAGTACTCCTATATTTTCTTTTTTACATGTTACTATGTCATTTTATTGAGACTTGGTTAAGTCCCAGTCGATTGAGACGGGATTGGCTACGGGTCAATCGACTGAAATAAAGTTTTAGGTCCGTCGATTGACCCTGAATCATTTAGATTGACCGGCCAGAGGCGCGGGTGCAACCCACGAACGCATTCCGGCCATGCATGTACTAGGTAAGTATTGTGTATGTATATTCTTTTTACTATAGTTGTGTATGTATATTATATAGGTGTATAAGAGAGCGTCATTATTTTTTACTATAGCTGTGTGCGTATATTATAGGTGTATAAGAGAGCGCCTGGGCTCATCGATGATAGATGAAGATCGTGCATGGTGTGTCCTGAAGAGTAATACATATTTGCATGCAATGGTTTATGATTATATATGCAATCTCACAAATGTATATATATTTATACATGCATACAATACATATACGCACATATACGTACGTATATATCAAAAATTCCGTTACTACTATGCAAAAATAAGTATATAATATTGGGATTTAAGAAAAAATATTTTCTAAAACATAATGGATTCGTGACATCAGCATTACCCTTACAAAAGAAATATCTGTATTGCCCTTACATTAGAAATATCTATCTTTCAGAACTTCATGAAATAAAAACTAAAAACTAAATGAAGTTCTCTATGGAAGAATGAATTCATTGATTGATATTACCCTTTCAAAAGAAAGAAAAATAAAAAATAAAACAAAACTAAAATAATGAAGTTTCTAATAAAGAACGAAACCCTTTAAGAAGAAAGCAAATGAAAAATAAGAACCTTTCAAAACTTGCACACAACTTTGCACTAAAATTGTACTTTTTGAAATATGCAAAAATAAGCATATAATTTTGCAATTTTTGCATTCTAATATAATTTACACACATATTATTTAACACTTGCATTTACTTACACACACACACACAAATAAAAAAGTTACGTTTTCTAAGAAGGAATGAATTAGTGGGATTGGAATTACTCTTTAAGAAGAAAGAAAGTGAACACAAGAGAAGTAAATAAATAGAGTTTTCACACATTTTACACAAAAGCTGCATTTTAGAATATTTAAGAATAACCATATACTAGTCAAATTTCACAAAAAATATGTTTACTGGTATTACCATTTAAGGAAAAACTAAATAAAGAACACAAAATATTTAAATTTCCTAAGGGAGTATGAATTAGTGGCATCGTATTAAGATTAAAGGTATTACACTAACAAAAAACTAAAACTAAAACAAAATAATGAAGTTTACTACAAAAAATAATGAAACCCTTTAAGAAGAAAGAAAAGGAAAAAGGAAAAAAAATCAAAACTAGCACACAATTTGCGCTGATATTACACTTTTAGAAATATGCAAAGAATAAGCATGAAATAGCGCATTTTTGCATTCTACTATAATTCCCACGGAATGTAATCGAAATGTTGTATTTCCTTTAAATATTCTACTATAATTCCCATGGAGTGTAATCGAAACGTTGTATTTTTGCATTTTTGTATTCTACTATAATTCCCACGGAGTGTAAAGAAGAAAGATAACTAAAAAAAACTTGCACACAACTTTGCACCAAAATTGCACGTTATCGTAATATGGAAAAATAATCATATAATCATGAAATTTTAGCACATATTATATAGTATTTGTTTATATATAAATACACTCAGCCAAAAAACCCACAAAAAATAACCAATGAAGGAAAGAAAAAACCCATAGAAACAGAAAAAAAAATGAAGCAAAACTACCCTTAAATAGAAAAGAAAATCATATAAAAATCTAAAAAAAATAATGATAAAATTTGCACACAATCTGCACATAAATTGCGCTACGTTATAATATGCAAGAATAAACACATAATAGTGAATTTTTTCGCAAAAAAAACTAAAGTAAGAATGAATTAGTGGCATTGGTATTTCATCCATGGTGTCGCTACTTCTCCGGATAAAAAAAATGAATTAGTGGTATCGGTATTATCCTTTAAGAAGAAAGAAAAGTAAAAAAATAATGGGAAAATTTGCACGCGATTTGAATAGAAATTGTGCTTTTATATAATATGCAAGAATAAGCACAAATAGTGAAATTTCACAAAAAAATTCCTAAGTAGGAATGAATTAGAGGTATTGATATTACCCCTAAAGACTAAAAGAAAATGAAATGAAAACTTAAACAAAATTAAAATAGTAAAATTTTCTAAGAAACAATGAATTGGTGTCATTGGTTTCCCGTTAAGAAGAAAGGAACTAAAAATAATAAAACAAATAATGAAATATTTTGCAAACAATTTGCACAGACGTTGCCCATTTTATAATATGCAGGAATAAGAATATAATAGTGTAATTTTCACCAAAAGAAAGTTTTCTGAGAAAAATTGAATTTGCAGCATTCGTATTATAAAAAAAGGAAATAAAATAATACGAAACCGAATACCAAATTTTTGACGAAATAATGAAATAGTGGCTTATATATTACTCTTTCAAAAAATGAAATAAAAAGTAGGACACTTTCAAAATAATGAGGTTTTCTAAGGAAGAATGAATTATTGAAATTGGTATTGCCCTTTAAGAACAAAAAATAAAATAGAAACTATACCAAAGTCAAAATAATAAGGTTTTTTAAGGAACAATAAATTAGTGTCATTTTTATTACCTTTTAAGAAGAAGAAAAAGTATTAAATAAATTAAATTAAAGAAGAATGAATTAGTAGCATTATTATTAACCATTAAAAATAACAATAGAAGTCTGCAAAACTTGCACACAACTTCGCTCTTACATTACAGTTTTTTAGTATGCTAGTAGTGTAATTTTCGCACATATTGCACATTATTTATGTATGTACATTACACTGACCTAACATCCCAAAAATATCCACAAAACAAAAATAAAACCAACTAACAAAGAGAAACAAAAAAGAAAAAGCAAAAGGGCATAAAAACAAAAATTTATAAAAGAAACGAAGGGAGAGAGAGGAGGGTTGGAGCGCACAGTTAATGGGCTTCGGCCCATATGGAAGTAGATTTACCCAAATAAGGGGTCAGTCAAAAAGAGAAACAAGCCCACACAACAAACAACACAGGTCAGGAAAAAAATGCAACACGAATCTCAGAGAAAATCCAATGACCACAGAATCGACTGACCCAAAAGTAAAGTTTCAGCTGACTGAAATGTAGCTAAAGTGGATTGAGACCTAGTCACACCCTACAGTAAATGGCATCTCGATGGGTTAACAATGCAATTACATTTTTTGAGCGGTAACACAAGGCTTTATTGAGAGAAAGCCACAATCTGTGGGATACAACGCTGATCATGGGATTGGCCGAACCAAATGTGACGTCCCAGACCCAAAGAAAAGGCATGCTTGGCTAAACTATGTGCCTCGACATTCACGGCACGACTCTCAAAAGTAAAAGTACTATTGAACAAAAGGTAATAAGCTATTGATCTCAGCAATGATGGCTCCATTTGGTCCTTGACAAGATTTGTTGATGGTGCCAACGACGTCCTTAGCATCTTACGCCACTACCACAACACAGAGATTGAGGTCCTGAGCCAGAGAAAGAGCCTCCCAGGAAGCAATTGTCTCCAAGATAGTCGGATTGTCAACACCAGCTGTACCAAGGGTCAAATTTTGAACCAAGATCTAACTGCCTCCAGCTCCAGTTGGGATAGCGCCCGGTCTGGGTGGGGATCGCCTTGGGTGGGAAACAGGTAAGTGGGAGTGCTCGACACTTTTGTTGTCAGCCTCTTTGGCTTGGTGGCCTGCAGCAAGGAGAGTGTTGCGGCACGTTTGATTCTAGCTCACTTTCAGGGTTCAGGGCGTGGTATAAGAAGGCGGTTACACCAGTTCTGTCTAGACCGACCGTCACTAGGCAGAAAAGAAAGCGCCGGACTCCTCCGACCACAGTGCAGCGTAGCACCCGAATCAATGGGCATCTGGCTGGTGGTGCTTCGGTGAAAACTCAACAGCGCACACTCATGATACAGCTTGGGATCGCGTGTGAAGGCGAGGTAATCGGTGATGAGGCCATGCAGGCCTATCTCAAGCTATTCTCATGGCCTCTTCAACAGTCGCACATCACGGCCATCGTTGGCCTCTTCGGCTGGTAGGTGGACGTGCTACCTTTAGGCAGGGACGTAAAGGGCGTAGCACTCTAGGGGGCTGCACCTCTGGTGGTTGTTTGTAGGCCTTACCCTATGGCTGATCTGAACCAAGGCTTGGTAGTGTGGAGCGTGCGCGGCATGAATAACCCGCAAAATGCAACGCAATAAATAACTGTAAGTGCATCTAGTGCCACCCCTAGTTGATTTTGGAGTATTGACAACAAACGTGGTTGAGGGACTAATGTGTTTGTGAGAATTGGAGGATAACACAGGAAGTGTCCCTCATTGATTCGGTTTACCTACCAGAGACGACCCCTAAAATGTGTGAAGACATTGAAGACAATGGTGGTTCGTGAAGACATTCACGACAAAGATTATGACGTGTGAAGCTATTCACATGAAGACTATGGAGTGCGAAGACATAGTTGTTTCGTAGTTTCCTTTTCTTCTTATTGATTCATAGGAACCACCGTACTGTTAAGTGGGGTCCAAGTGAACAAAGTCAGAGTGACTAAAGTGATTCTCAACAAAATCCTATGTCTTCGAGCGAAGACAATAAGAGCAAATCTTATCCAGAGCTGGACGAGTCAGCTTTGCTTGTAGCCCAAGCTAAGCTGCCGTGTGTGTTTGAAATCTGACCGTTGGACACGTGTAAGTTCCTTAGTGACCCAGGGTCGTTTTGGACAAATCAGGTCGGGTTGCCTCCTGGCTATAAATAGCCAACCCCCTACACCATAAATTGGTGGCTACTCAGAGTTAGTGCACAACTTTTTTCATTTGAGAGCAACCCACCTCCGAAGCATTGAGAGAGAAATCCTTGTGAGGACAAATCCCAAAACACCCAGAGCCAAAGAGTGTTAGGCATCACTGAAGTCTTTCTGTCCACGTGATCTAAAGACTTGTTACACTTGAGGACTGTGAATCCTCCAGCCGGTTAGGCGTCGTGTTCTGTGCATCTAAGAGTCATTGTGGATTGCCAGTGAACGAAGTATGTGAAGGTTTGGAAGTATACCTTGAAGACTTTCTAGAGTGATTGGGCGAAGACTAAGTGTCCCTAGCTCAAGGGGAATAAGGTGAAGATGCGGTCTTCTGAGTTGAATCTCAGCCTCCCTAACCAGATGTACAGTTGTCACAGCAACTGGAACTGGTCCAACAAATCCTTGTACTCTCCAAGCAACTGGTTCTATTCTCTACCTCTCTTTACTTACAGTTTGTCTTCGTGAAGTCATTGCCTCCTTGCATGATCTGATTGTCGTCACAGTGTGAACACTATTGTTGTTTGGCTTCATACTATCTTCCATCCTGATCCTTACTACCTAGCTGCTGATAGTCTTTGTGCTTTCACTTTATTGCTTACTTGACTATGGCTTGCCTAGTGTAGTCTACCTTCCACTACATATCAATAGGTTCATTGCTACTATTTGTCTTCAAAGCCCTCGTGTTTTGAAGAATTTCATAAAAATTGCTTATTCACCCCCCCTCTAGTGTTTTGAAGACTTTCATAAAAATTGCCTATTCACCCCCCTCTAGTCAATAACTAGCACTTTCAATTGGTATCAGAGCAAGGTGCTCCCTTGTTCTGTGTGATTCGGTTTAACCACCTGGAGTTTAGCTATGTCGACTGCAGGGATAATCAAAGTCTCTGTTGTGTGCCCTGTCTTCGATGGCATTGATTACCTCTACTGGAAGAATAAGATGCCTATACATCTTGAAGCCATTGATGTCGACCTCTGGTATGTCGTCAAGAACGGTGTTCCCAAGGTCGGTGAAGGTGTCACTGCTGCTAATGTCAAGAGGTTCATTCAACTAGACTCAACTGCCAAGAACATCATCTGTGGTCATCTGACCAAAGGACAGTATGGTCATGTGAGTGCTCTGGAAACTGCAAAGCTAGTCTAGGACTGGCTCTCCAAGGTCAACGAAGGTGTCTCAACCCAGAGAGATTCAAGGATTAGTGTTCTTCGCAATCTCTTCAACCGCTTCAAGAGAAATGACAATGAGAATGTCCAGCTCACATTTGATCGCCTCACCGATATCACAAATGAGCTTCATGCACTCGGCTCCACTGAGATTACCAAGCACGAAATCGTCAAGACGCTTCTGAGATCGCTTGACAGCTCATTCGACACCCTGGCACTGATGATTCAAGAATGCCCTGACTTCAAGACTCTCGATCCGTCTAACATACTTGAGAGGCTCAACACACATGAGTTCCAGCTACCTGAGAAAAGAGATATCTATGGTCCCAACTATGGCAGAACTCGCAGTTTGAAGGCAAAGGTTGTTTCCTCATCTGAAGAAGAATCTGACTTCAGTTCTGGGGATCCTGAAGACATTGGAAAGGAGCTTGCTATGATTGTGAAGAAGTTCCAGAAGTTCACTAAGAAGAAAGACTTCAGAAAGTCTTCAAGATCCAGCTCTAGAAACGATGAAGCTTCCTCTCGTGATCACAAGAAAAGAACATGCCACAAGTGCAAGAAACCTGGTCACTACATCTCTAAGTGTCCATAGTGGGACAATGAGACCAAGAAGAAGAAGAAGAAGAAGAGCAAGGAATATGATTCTGATGACAAGAAGAAGAAGAAATCCTCAAAGTCTTCTTCCAAGTCGTCGTCGAAGTTTTCATCACACAAGAAGAGCTCATCCAGCAAGGCTCATGTGTTTGTTGGCAATGAGATGGGTTTAGAGGAGGAGTCTGCATCTGAGGAGGCAGAGGTGGAGTCTGAAGAGGAATCTGATTCCGGCGTGGCAAGCTTGGCTCTAGCTTCAGCGTATGTCGCCAAGTCCATCTTCAACACTGAAGACAATGGCCTCGTCACCAACACTGATCCTAAGGATGAAGATGACTCTGCTCCCACCTACTGCTTCATGGCACATGGTGCCAAGGTAAACTCACGCGATGCTTACTTTCAAACATCAAGTGAAGATGACTCTGAATGTGAATCTAAACCTAGCTACAAAACACTTACTAAAATTGTAACTGAACAACAGAATGCTATGGAACATATTCAAAAGTTGCTAGACAAAAGCGATGACCTGTTGGACGCGGAAATGACCCGAACTCAGTCCTTAATTGAAGACATTAAAAATCTTCATGTTAAGTACGAGGAACTTGAAAGTCATCATGGAACGCTCTCAACTACTCATGAAAATCTCTCCTATGATTATCTTCAAAGGAAGCAAGAGCTTGAGAACTTGAGAGTGGCTCATGAAGATCTTCAAAAGGAGAACGAGTCACTCCACGCTCAACAGATCAGTTTCGCTCAGGAAGGATTTGAACCACCATGTCTAAAATGTCTTGAGCGTGATAATGATGTCTCTATTGCTGAATTTTCTACTACTGCTACTGTTGCAATATCTTCAACTGCTGATGTGGTAACTAAACCCTCTGCTGAGGATACCACTACTATTGCTGATGAGAATGCCAGGTTGAAGACATTGCTTGAGACAGGAATGTACAAAAGTCTCAAAGGGCATCGTACACTATGTGATGTCCTCAAGAAATAGATTCTGAACCGAAACCCTAGGAAAGAGGGTGTTGGGTTCGAGAGGAAAATGAATGTTGATGGTTCTTACTGGAAGCCTGAGTAGTACCCCAAAACCACATGGGTTGTTGCAAAGGGACCTTCAGTGAATCCATCTACCTTATCTGGCTTCACTTGTGCTAACCCGATTATCATTAATGAATCCTTTGATGCAAACTATAAACTGTTTAAGAATCAGAATGGTGAAGTGTTTGCCAGGTATATCGGTACTAACTGCAGGAATGGACCACCTCTCAAGAAGATCTGGGTACCCAAGAGTTGTCTTGAGAATCTTCCCGTGAATGTCATCATGACACCACCTGGGAAGAAGACAAATCGCAGACCAAAGGATTCATATGGTCCAAAGGCTTCATACAGACAAAGGACTCACCAGAGTCACCCTAACACCAATGTTTTGGAGGGAAACCATACTCAGACTTATGAATATGAGCGTGTTTCGTCAAACTGCTATGTTCATAAGACCAAGAACTTTTCTAATTATTCTTACGAGTATTATTCACCTCCTTCAAGGCTATTTGCTAGGGCTCCAAAGCCGAAGTTCTCAGATGCTGCACTTAGACTCATTGCTTCTAAGACACCCTGAAGATGTGGGTGATTAAGAAAAATTAACTCTCTTTTGCAGGGAATGGTCTCCAGCCGGAAATCAAAGGCGTCTGATGCTTATGCTGGGGACCTTAAACAACTTGTGGGATGCAAGATAAAATGTCCAAATGGTCTTACTATGTATTTCGTCCTAGGATTCCTTGACAATCATCCTATTTATCCTAACCAAGATCTGAACTTTCATAATCCACTTGTTCGTCAAATGTTTATGCTTCACAATACCCTTGGTGAAGCCTATCCCCCAAACTGTACTGTAGGGTATGACACCAAAGGCTTCAGAATGGATTATGGACAGTGGATGCAATAACCAGATGACTGGTGATCGAAGTATTCTCATGGATTCAACCCTATGTCCGTCTGACAAAAGTCACATCACATTTGCTGACACTGGTAAAAGCAAGGTATTGGGATAGGTAGAGTTGCAATCTCAAAGGATCAGCACATGGATAAAGTGATGCTTGTTGAATCCCTTGGTTTCAACTTAATGTCTGTCTCAATGCTTTGTGATCTGAACATGGTTGTGATATTTGGAAAATATCGTTGCCTTGTGCTTATGGAATCTGACAAATCTCTAGTCTTTGAAGGGTATCGAAAAGATGATCTGTACATGGTAGATTTATCAGTAGGACCACAGTTGGCTGTATGTATTCTAGCAAAAGCTTCATAGTGCTGGCTCTAGCATCGGAGGCTAGGACATGCTGGCATGAGGAACTTGTACACTCTCGCAAAGAAGAAGCATGTCGTGGGCATCGAGGGCATCAAGTTCAAGAAGGATCATCTATGTGGTGCTTGCGAAGCTGGAAAGATGACTAGGGACAAGCATCCCTCGAAGACAATCATGACGACATCACGTCCCTTCGAGCTGCTTCACATGGACTTATTCGCCAATCATGTCATGACAAACTATGACATCAAGATCAAGGACATCAGAAGTAACAACGGCACAGAATTTAAGAACACCGGCCTCGACACTTATCTTGATACATTGGGCATCGCTCATGAGTTCTCAGCTCCTTACACACCTCAGCGGAACGACATCATGGAGCGCAAGAACAGAACCCTCATTGAGATGGCTCGGACGATGCTTGATAAGTACAAGACTCCAAGGAAGTTCTGACCTGAAGCCATTGATACTGCATGCCATGTCATCAACCGTGTTTATCTACACAAGCTTCTAAAGAAGACATCATATGAGCTACTAACTGGTAAGAAGCCAAACGTCAGTTACTTTAGAGTATTTGGTGCTAGGTGATGGATCAAGGATCCACATCACACTTCAAAATTTGCACCAAAAGCACGTGAAGGTTTTATGCTTGGATACAGAAAGGATTCCACTCCTACAGAGTCTTCAACCTCTTTCACTATAAAGTGGTTGAAACTGTGGATGTGCGGTTCGATGAGACTAACGGCTCGCAAAGAGAGTACCTGCAAAATGTGCTAGATGAAGTCCCACCTAGTGAATCTATCAAGCTGATGGGTACTGGAGAAATCATACCTTTAGAAGCTCAGGCTGAAGAAGAAATTATCATTGCACCAAATCAACCCGAAGACAATGCTCAGCCTGAAGTCAATGTTGAAGCTGAAGACAATGATCTGCAAGGGCAAAATCTTCGTCCAGTTCATCCCCGTGTTGCAAATGAATAGATTGAGAAGATAATTGATAGCATCATTGCACCTGGTCCATTCACTCGTTCTAGAGCAACGCAGCTAGCAAATTTCTATTGGAACTTTGCATTTGTCTCTATATCTAAACCCAAGGAAGTTGCTAAAGCCTTCATGGAACCTGAATGGATTCAATCTATGCAAGAAGAGCTTCAACAGTTCGAGATGAACAATGTATGGGAAATGGTCAAGCATCCTGATCCTCGCAAGCACAATATCATAGGCCCCAAATGGATCTATCGCAACAAACAAGATGAGCATGGTCAAGTTGTCAGAAACAAGGCTCGTCTTGTTGCTCAAGGTTACACTCAAGTAGAAGGGATTGACTTAGATGAAACATTCACTCCCGTGGCTAGGCTTGAAGCCATTCACATACTGCTAGCCTATGCCAACCATCACAACATTCTTCTGTACCAAATGGATGTGAAGAGTGCCTTTCTCAATGGCAAGATTGAAGAAGTGTATGTTGCACAACCACCTGGCTTTGAAGACCCAAACCATCCTGATATGGTATACAAGCTCAACAAGGCACTGCATGGCCTCAAACAAGCTCCTCGCGCTTGGTATGCACACTCAAAGACTTCCTGAAGAGCAAAGGCTTCAAACCTGGTTCTCTAGATCCTACACTCTTCACGAAGACATATGATGGTGAATTGTTTGTGTGCCAAATCTATGTTGATGACATTATCTTCGCTGCACTGACAAGAGATATAGTGATGAGTTTGGGCACGTGATGCAAGAGCAATATCAGATGTCCATGACGGGTGAGCTGAAATTTTTCCTCGGTCTTCAAATCCGTCAGCAGATCAATGGCATCTTCATATCACAATAAAAATACCTGAAAGATTGCTTGAAGAAGTTTGGAATGCAAGACTGCAAAGGATACACGACGTCAATGCCAACCAAAAGTCATCTGGGCCCCGACGATAATGGTAAAGAGTTTGATCAAAAGGTATATCACTCCATGATTGGTTCTTTACTATATTTATGTGCATCTAGGCCAGATATTATGCTTAGTGTTTGCATGTGTGCCCGATTCCAAGTGGCACCAAAGGAATTGCATCACTTAGCTGTGAAGCGAATTCTTCGATATTTGGCTTAAATATGGTGTTTTTTCACCAAATTTTTCGATATAAGTCCCACCAAATTTTTATTGAAGTGTTTCTTTTGGCGTCATGGTTGCATAGTCTTCGCATTTGGTTTTTCTTCAACATTGATTTGACTTCAAGGTTTATCTTCACGATGTTGAGTTGGTCTATATATATATTTGTGTTCTGTCCTCTACAACATTCACTTATTGTAAGTGCATCTAGTGCCACCCCTAGTTTGGTTTTGGAGTATTGACGACAAACGTGGTTGAGGGACTAATGTGTTTGTGAGAATTGCAGTATAACACAGGTAGTAGTCCCTCCTTGATTCGGTTTACCTACCGGAGATGACCCCTAAAAATGTGTGAAGACATTGAAGATAATGGTGGTACGTGAAGATATTCACATTGAAGACTATGACAGAAGAAGACATTGAGTGAATACTATGGAGCGCGAAGACTTAGTAGTTTCGTTGTTTCTTTTCTTCTTTGTTGATTCATAGGAACCACCGCACTGTTAAGTGGGGTCCAAGTGAACAAAGTCAGAGTGACTGAAGTGATGCTCAACCAAAATCCTATGTCTTCAAGCGAAGACAATGTGAGCAAATCTTATCCAGAGTCGGATGAGTCAGCTTTACTTGTAGCCCAAGTCAAGCTGTCGCGTGTGTTTGAAATCTGACCATTGTGACACGTGTCAGTTCCTTAGTGACCCAGGGTCATTTCGGATAAATAAGGTTGGGTTGCCCAGTGGCTATAAATAGCCCACCCCCTACACCATAAATTCGTGGCTGCTCAGAGTTAGTACACGGCTTTTGTCGTTGAGAGCAACCCACCTCCGAAGAGTTTGAGAGAGAAATCCTTGTGAGGACAAAGCCCAAAACACTCAGAGCCCAAAGAGTGTTTGGTATCACTGAAGTATTTCTGTCCGCGTGATCTGAAGACTTGTTACACTTGAGGACTGTGAATCCTCCAGCCGGTTAGGCGTCGCGTTCTGAGCATCTAAGAGTAATTGTGGATCGCCGGCGAACGAAGTCTGTGAAGGTTTGGAAGTCTACCTTGAAGACTTACCAGAGTGATTGGGCGAGGACTGTGTGTCCTTAGCTCAAGGGGAATAAGGTGAAGACACGGTCTTCTGAGTTCAATCTCAGCCTCCCTAACCAGACGTACAGTTGTCACAGCAACTGGAACTGGTCGAACAAATCCTTGTCTTCACAACACACTGGTTCTATCTCTTACTCTCCTTACTTACAATTTGTCTTTGTGAAGTCATTGCCTGATTGCTCTGCCTGTGTGACTTCACTTTGTGACTACTTGTTCTGATTGGCTTCATACTATCTTCCATCCTGATCCTACTACCTAACTGCTATTAGTCATCATGCTTTAGCTTCGTACTTGTTTGACTATGGCTTGTCTAGTGTAGTTCATCTTCCGCTGCATGTTTATAGGTCCAGTTTTCGTGTTCGTCTTCAAAACTCTCATGTTTTGAAGACTTCCATAAAAATCGCCTATTCACCCCCCTCTAGTCGATAACTAACACTTTCAATTGGTATCAGAGCAAGGTACTCCCTTGTTCTGTGTGATTTGGTTTAACCACCTGGAGTTTCAGCTATGTCGACTGCAGGGATAATCAAAGTCTCCGCTGTGTGCCCTGTCTTCGATGGCACTGAATATCCCTACTGGAAGAATAAGATGCGTATGCATCTTGAAGCCATTGATGTTGATCTATGGTATGTCGTCAAGAACGGCATTCCCAAGACAGGTGAAGGTATCACCCCTACTGATGTCAAGAAGTTCATTCAACTCGATTCTACTGCAAAGAACATCATCTGTGGTCATCTGACCAAAGGGCAGTATGGCCGTGTGAGTGCTTTGGAAACGTTGAAGCTAGTCTGGGACTGGCTCTCCAAGGTCAATGAAGGCGTTTCAACTCAGAGAGATCAAAGAATCAGTGTCCTACGCAACCTCTTCAACCGCTTCAAGAGAAATGACAATGAAAATGTCCAGCTCACGTTTGAACGTCTCACTGACATCACAAACGAGCTTCAGGCTCTCGGCGCCACTGAGATCACCAAGCATGAAATCGTCAAGACACTTCTGAGATCTCTTGACAGCTCATTTGACACTCTAGCTCTCATGATTCAAGAATGCCCTGACTTCAAGACACTCGATCCATCTGACATACTTGAGAGGCTCAACACACATGAGTTCCAGCTATCTGAGAAAAGAGATATCTATGGTCCCAACTATGGCCGAACTCGCGCTTTAAAGGAAAATGTTGTTTCCTCATCTGAAGAAGAATCTAACTGTAGTTCTGGTGAAGCTGAAGATCTTGGAAAGGAGCTTGCTATGCTTGTGAAGAAGTTCCAGAAGTTCACTAAGAAGAAAGACTTCAGAAAGTCTTCACGATCCAGCTCAAGAAATGATGAAGCTTCTTCCCATGACCACAAGAAGAGAACCTGCCACAGGTGCAAGAAACCTGGCCACTACATCTCTGAGTGTCCACAGTGGGACAATGAGAAGAAAAAGAAGAAGAGCAAGGAATATGATTTTGATGACAAGAACAAGAAGAAATACTCAAAATCTTCTTCCAAGTCCTCTTCCAAGTCTTCATCACACAAGAAAAGTTCGTCTGGCAAGGCTCGTGCTTTTGTTGGCAAGGAAATGGATTCAGAGGAGGAGTCTACTTCTGAGGAGGCAGAAGTGGTGGAGTCTGAGGAGGAGTCTGACTCTGGCATTGCAAGTCTGGCATTAGCTTCAGCCTACGTGGCCAAGTCCATCTTCAACACTGAAGACAATGCATCCATCACCAACTTTGATGCCAGTGACAAGGACGACTCCGCTTCCACTTACTGCTTCATGGCACGTGGTGCCAAGGTAAACTCACGCGATGCCTACTTTCAAACATCAAGTGAAGATGACTCTGATTGTGAATCCAATCCTAGCTACAAAAAACTTGCTAAAATTGCAACTGAACAATAGAAAGCTATGGAACATATTCAAAAACTGTTAGACAAAAGCGATGATCTGTTGGACGCGTAAATGACTAAGACTCAGTCCTTAATTGAAGACATAAAAAATCTTCATGTTAAGTACCAGGAACTTGAAGGTCGTCATGAAACCCTCTCAACATCTCATGAAAAGCTTTCCTACGATTATCTTCAAAGGAAGCAGGAACTTGAGAAATTGAGATCGGATCATGAAGATCTTCAAAAGGAGAACAAGTCACTTCGCGCTCAACAGATCAGTTCCGCTTAGGAAGGATTTGAACCACCATGTTTAAAATGCATTGAGCGTGATATCGCTGTTTCTGTTGCTGGATGTTCTACTGCTCCTGTTGCAATATCTTCAACTGCTGATGTGGTAACTAACCCCTCTGTTGAGGATACCACTACTATTGTTGATGAGAATGCCAGATTGAAAACTTTGCTTGAAACAGGAATGTACAAAAGCCTCAAGGGGCATCAGACACTGTGTGATGTCCTCAAAAAGCAGATCTTGAACCAAAACCCTAGGAAAGAGGGTGTTGGGTTTGAGAGGAAAATGAATGTTGATGGTTCATACTGGAAGCCTGAGCAATACCCCAAAACAACATGGGTTGCTGCAAAGGAACCTTCAGTAGATCCATCTACCTTATCTGGTTTCACTTGCAATAACCCTATTATCATTGATGAATCCTTTGATGCAAACTATAAACTGTTTAAGAATCAAAATGGTGAAGTGTTTGCCAGGTATATTGGTACTAACTGCAGGAATGGACCACCTATGAAGAAGATCTGGGTACCTAAGCAGCGTATTGAGAATCTTCCTGTGAATGTCATCATGACACCACCAAGGAAGAAGACAAACCCCAGACCTATGGCTTCATATGGCCCAAAGGCTTCATACAGATACAGGACTCACCTGAGTCACCCTAACACCAATGTTTTGTAGGGAAACCATACTCAGACTTATGAATATGAGCGTGTGTCTTCAAACCGCTATGTTCATAAAACTAAGAACTTTTTTGCTTATTCATATGAGTATCGTTCTTCTCCTGCAAGGCTATTTGCTAGGGCTCCAAAGCCGAAATTATCAGATGCTGCACTTAGACTCATTGCTTCTAAACCACCCCTGAAGATGTGGGTGGTGAAGAAGAATTAACTTTCTTTTGCAGAGAAAGGTCTCCAGCCGGAAATCAAAGGCATCCGATGCTATTGATGGGGACCTAAAACACATTATGGGACGCAAGATAAAATGCCCAAATGGACTTACTGTGTATTTCATATCTAAATCGCTTGCCAGTCATACTATCAGTCCTAATCTTGATCTAAGCCTTGATAATCCTCTTGTACGTCAAATGTTTATGCTTCACAATACTCTTTGTGAAGCCTATCCTCCTAACTGTACTGTAGGGTATGACACCTCGTGCTTCAGAATGGATTATGGACAGCGGATGCACTAACCACATGACTGGTGATCGAAGTATTCTCATGGACTCAACCTTATGTCCATGTGATAAAAGTCACATCACATTCGCTGACACTGGTAAAAGCAAGGTATTGGGCCTAGGTAGAGTTGCAATCTCAAGGGATCAGCACATGGACAAAGTGATGCTTGTTGAATCCCTTGGTTTCAACTTAATGTCTGTCTCAATGCTTTGTGACTTAAACATGATTGTGCTATTTGGAAAATATCGTTGCCTTGTACTAATGGAATCTGACAAGTCTCTAGTCTTCGAAGGGTACAGGAAAGATGACCTGTACATGGTAGACTTCTCAGCAGGACCACAGATGGCCGTATGTCTTCTAGCCAAGTCTTCAGAGTGCTGGCTCTGGCATCGGAGGCTAGGGCATGCTGGCATAAGGAACCCACACACCTCAGCAGAATGGCATCATGGAGCGCAAGAACAGAACCCTTATTGAGATGGCTCGGATGATGCTTGACGAATACAAGACTCCAAGAAAATTCTGGCCTGAAGCCATTGATACTGCATGCCATGTCATCAACCGTGTTTATCTTCACAAGCTTCTGAAGAAAACATCCTATGAGCTTCTAATTGGTAAGAAGCCAAACGTAAGCTACTTCAGAGTATTTGGTGCTAGGTGCTGGATCAAGGATCCACATCACACTTCAAAATTTGCACCGAAAGTACATGAAGGTTTTTTGCTTGGTTATGGAAAGGACTCGTACTCCTACAGAGTCTTCAACCTCTTTCACTATAAAGTGGTTGAAACTGTGGATGTGCGGTTCGATGAAACTAACGGCTCACAAAGAGAGCACCTACCAAATGTGCTAGATGAAGTACCTGCCAGTGAATCAATCAAGCTAATGGGAACAGGAGAGATCATACCATCTAATGGCCAACCTGAAGAGGAGCTTATTATTTCTGCACTTGATCAACCTAAAGACATTGCTTAGCCTGAAGACAATCCTCCAAATGATGACAATGATCAGCAGGAGCAAAATCTTTGTCCAGTTCATCCTCGTGTTGCAAATGAAGTACAAATAGAGAAAATAATCGATAGCATCAATGCACCTGGTCCACTCACTCGTTCAAGAGCAACATAGCTAGCAAATTTCTGTGGGCACTTTGCATTTGTCTCAATTTCTGAACCCAAGAAAGTTGCTGAAGCCTTCATGGAACCTGAATGGATTCAAGCTATACAAGATGAGCTTCAACAGTTTGAGCTAAACAATGTATGGGAACTTGTCAAGCGTCCTGATCCCCGCAAGCACAACATAATAGGCACAAAATGGATATATTGCAGCAAACAAGACGAGCATGGTCAAGTAGTCAGAAACAAAGCTCGGCTCATTGCTCAAGGATACACACAAGTTGAAGGAATTGACTTCGATGCAACATTTGCTCCAGTGGCTAGGCTTGAAGCCATTCGCATACTGCTAGCTTATGCAAATCATCATAACATCCTTCTGTATCAAATGGATGTGAAGAGTGCCTTTCTCAATGGAAAGATTGAAGAAGAAGTGTATGTTGCACAACCACTTGGCTTTGAAGACCCAAAACATCCTGATATGGTATACAAGCTCAACAAGGCACTGTATGGCCTCAAACAAGCCCCTCGTGCTTGGTATGACACACTCAAAGACTTCCTGAAGAGCAAAGGCTTCAAACCTGGTTCTCTAGTTCCCACCCTCTTCACGAAGACATATGCCGGTGAACTATTTGTGTGCCAAATCTATGTGGATGACATTATCTTCGGTTGCACCAACAAGAAATACAGTGATGAATTTGGTTACATGATGCAAGAACATTATCAAATGTCCATGATGGGAGAGCTGAAGTTCTTTCTCGGTCTTCAAATCCGTCAGCAACGCAACGACATCTTCATATTGAAAGTGCTAGTATCAACTAGAGGGGGGGGGGGGGGGGGTGAATAGGCGATTTTTATGGAAGTCTTCAAAACCTTGAAGTTTCAAAGACAAACAACAGAAACAACCTAATTGATATGCAGCGGAAGATAAACTACCCTAAACAAGGCATAGTCAAGTATGTAATGATGTGATAGTACAGGACTAATAGCAGTAAGGTAGTAAGGATCAAGATGGAAGATAGTGTGAAGCCAATCAACAATAGTAGTCAAGCTATGAAGTCAAACAGATAAACTGATAAGCAATGACTTCATGAAGACAAACTTAAGTAAGGTTGGAAGAGATAGAACCAGTTGCTTGTTGAAGACACAGGATTTGTTGGACCAGTTCCAGTTGCTGTGACAACTGTACGTCTGGTTAGGGAGACTGAGATTTAACTCAGAAGACCGTGTCTTCACCTTATTCCCCTTGAGCTAAGGACACCCAGTCCTCGCCCAATCACTCTGGTAAGTCTTCAAGGGAGACTTCCAAACCTTCACAGACTTTGTTCACCGGCAATCCACAATGACTCTTGGATGCTCAGAACGCGACGCCTACCCGGCTGGAGGATTCACAGTCCTCAAGTGTAATAAGTCTTTAGGTCACACAGACAGAAAGACTTCAGTGATGCCTAACACTCTTTGGCTCTGGGTGTTTGGGCTTTGTCCTCGCAAGGATTTCTCTCTCTCAAATGCTTTGAGGTGGGTTTCTCTCAAACGACAAAAGCCGTGCACAAACTCTGAGCAGCCACCAATTTATGGCATAGGGGGTGGGCTATTTATAGCCACTAGGCAACCCGACCCGATTTGTCCAAAATGACCCTGGGTCACTAAGGAACTGACACGTGTTCCAAGGGTCAGATTTCAAACACACGCGGCAACTTTACTTGGGCTACAAGCAAAGCTGACTCATCCAGCTCTGGATAAGATTTGCTCTCATTGTCTTCGCTCGAAGACATAGGATTTGGGTTGAGCATCACTTCAGTCACTCTGACTTAGTTCACTTGGACCCCACTTAACAATACAGTGGTTCCTATGACTCAACAAAGAAGAAAAAGGAAACAACGAAAACACACAGTCTTCGCGCTCCAAAGTCTTCACGCAATGTCTTCTCATGTCATAGTCTTCAATAAGAATGTCTTCTCTTACCACCATTGTCTTCAATGTCTTCATACATTTTTAGGGGTCATCTCCGGTAGGTAAACCGAATCAATGAGGGACACTACCTGCGTTATCCTGCAATTCTCACAAACGCATTAGTCCCTCAACCAACTTTGTCGTCAATACTCCAAAACCAACTAGGGGTGGCACTAGATGCACTTACAATCTCCCCCTTTTTGGTGATTGATGACAAACTGGTTGAAGTTTTCAACGGGATAAAATATGTGAAATTGTAAGGATAGGAATTTGTCTTCATAAGTTGCAAGGGCTCCCCCTGAAGATGTGCATATAAGTAATTTGCTTTTGGAATGCAAATGCACATGGCAGGTTGTACTTGTGGAGATCCACTTCAACTTATGAAGATAATTCATCATGCATGAAATGATATAGCAATAAGAATGACATGCATAATGAAAAATGGACGTCTGCAGAATGATTTAAGTGCGGAAGTTATCATCGCACATGCGGAATTTATCATCACAAAGCAAATAAGTAGCAGACGACCATCAAGTTTAGGTGTTACAACTCAAAGAACCAAATGTTTCAAAACGCAAGAGTTGTAAGCACGCAGCAAAATATAATGCAACCGCCCATATGAACCCGCTTGAAGACTATCAACTCATACGCTTATCCCCCTTTTGTCAGTAATGACCAAAAAGGTTTGAAGACATAGAGCATCTACTCGTCATCATGAGTAGGTGAAGCAGCAGGGTTGTCGTTGTTGGTTGGCGGTGCAGACGAGCTTGGTGCAGTGTCGATGCACGTAGTAGTAGTTGGAGGTGGTGAAGTAGCGTCATCTTCATCATCGATCACTCTGGCATTAACTGTTGCCGCGGAAGAGGAATATTCAGAGTCTTCAAGAGATGGAGTTCGACGCAGGGTAGCAGTCCTTGGAGGAGTGGAGTCGAACTGGAATCTTTCATTGAAGCCATCATCTTAAAGATCAGCTTCAGCACTCTGCAGGGTCAAACTCTTCCATGATCTTCGGCAGGTTTCATGAGCAACAAAGGCATTCTTGGTGGCAAGGTTGCGAATGTGATAGCATCCACCAAGAGGCTTTGCATTTGGCGCTTGAGCCAGAAATGATGCTTATCCTGCTTCTGATGAAGAGCCACAAGAAGCTCTCGGTCATTAAGAACACGAGAACGCTTCCGAGGCCTTTGTGCAATGGTGCTTTCAGTGGCTTCAGTTGGCGCTCTGTGAGGCAGATGGGTGTTACCATATAGTGGGTAGAATCTTGTTGCTACTTGAACACCTTCAATAGGCTGAGTGAAGCTGTGGTGCTCAATGTTCTGAAGACAAAGTGGCGTCTTGGCAGGGTCAGAGTATACAACATCAACTGACATATCAACCTCGGGCAGAAATATGATGTGATTGCGAGCAGATGGCTGATAATTGACAGATGAGTGTCGCTTGATGAGGCGCATGACCCAGGGAGCATAAAACTTCAGACCAAACAGGTCAGACCCGGAAGCAGCAAGTTGCCTGATGAAGAATTCCTGAGTGTTGAAGCTGATTCCAATGAGAATATAGAAGACCAGAGTCTTCATGGCTCCTTCAAGCTTGGCCGATGATGAGTGTCCCTTGAATGGCCATAGAGTTCGCCTGATGATATGGTATATGGTGCGAGGCAGATACTCAAGGTCTTCAACAAAGAAATGTGTGGGATACTCAGCGTCAGATGGCAAAGGCTTCATCATGCTCAGCATCTGGCTCATATTGGGTTCTGGCTTGTGAAAGATGCTCTCCACAGCATTGCGGTGTAGCTGACAGTTAGGCTCATACAGTTCTCCAGAAGTGGCTAGCCCAGTAAGCTCTATGATATCCATAGCTTTGGCTTCATGATGGACATTTCCAGTCATCCACTCGAGAACCCATGTCTTGATGTCTCTGTTGTACCCGAGAATGTGCAGAGTGGCATAGAATTGAAGCAATAGCTCTTCATTCCAATGTTCCTTGTCTGTCGCAAAATGGAGCAAACCAACATCGCGAAAGCAGTCAAGTGCTTCTTCCAAGCACGACAGTCCAGCAATAGCTTTAGTGTCAAGGCGCATATGGGGGAAAATGCGCCCTTGATCATATAACACGCATGAGTAATAGCTTCTCTGCTGATAGCTCCAGAACCAATCTGATGAAATCCTTGGCTTGGAGTAGGGGTTCTTGGCGCTGTCAAAGAAGGTATTGTGGCTCTTGAAGCCATTTGCATTGAAGGACCCGGGGGAGTTGGCAGTACCTGGAAACCTTGGCAATCTCAGCTTTGGCTTTTGGACCTGAGGCCGATGCTCAACATGATAGTCAAATTGGGGTCCTGAGGCAGCAGGCGGAGGCACCAAAACGGGCCATCGGACAGTGACAAGCTAACCGTGATCGTATGCTTGCTCAATAGTGTGAGGCCTTGGTGGCGGAACAGGAGCAGGGGCAACATCAGAGGGTTCAGGCTGCACAACAGGTGCTTCAGGAGCAGTTGTCATATTTGCTCCAGGTGCAGCCTCCTCATTGGCGTCAGGTGCAGCATTCTCATGAGCTTCAGGTGCTTCAGGATCAGTGGCCACATTTGCTTCAGGCACAGTGGCCTCATTGGTTTCAGGCACACTGGTTGGTGCAGGCTCCACATTGGCGTCAGCCATGACTACGTCACTAGCTTCATGGGCGTTGGTTGTGGCAGCCTCAACATTTTCAACCTCCTCTTGACGAATAGGAGGGTCGGGCACAGGCACGTTCAAATCATGAACTGCTTCTTCTTCAATCGCTGGGGGTGTTGGTACACGAACTTCTTCTTCTTTTTCTTCGGCTGATGTAGCCGGAGTGTCTTCAGCAGCATGTGCTTCAGACACGGAGATGTTCACTGTTGGAGCTGGTTCAGAAAATACTTCCCGTGCAACAGGTGAACGTTGCACTTCTCCTTCAGGAACGCTCGACAGAGGGACTTCAGGCCTTTGTCCTCTGTGAAGCCTGCGAAGCGCTGGCTTCAAGTTAGGAGATGGACTTGGCTAAGCCTTAAAGTATTCATCCTCTTCTTGCACTGGGGGTGTAGCTTGTTGTTGTTGGGGAGTACTGGGGGAGTCTTGTTGTTGTTGTGGGTGATCAGCCCACAAAGCATCCTGAGTAATTGGCGTCAATGGACGACCAATGCTGATGAGTTCGCTGTTCGTACAAACAGGCGATGATACCACTTGATGTTCGATCTGAGGAAGAACTTCATCATCATTTACATTGTCATCTTGACCAATGTCTTCAGCAGCGTTGGGTTCAGCTGCTGGAATATCTTCAGTCTCATGAGCCTCTTTGGTAGCAGGCTCATGGACAACCATCCTTCTTTCTTGATGAACAGACACAGGGCGAACCACGGAAATGGGTTCAACTACTAAGGGCTCTGTGGAAGCAGCCCCAGTCTTCTTGGTCTTGCGCTTCTTCTTGGAGGGAGCGGCATCAGAGGCTTCAGTATGCTTTCTGTTTCTGGCGTTAGCCTCGGTAGACTTTGTGTTCTTCCGTTCTGAAGCGGTTGTGGTGACCTTTGGCTTCGAGCCAGTCATGCTGCTCGGGAAGATAATGCGAGGGGCTTCTTGGCTTGAAGGCTCAGGCTGTTCAGCAGGGTGCTTCTTCTTCCTCTTTGCAGCCATCCTGGGGTCAATGCCTGGACGTCCAAGGGACTTGCGCTTCTCAGCCTCATTGTAGGCAAGCACACACTTATCAGCCAAAAGCTTCATGCGTTCTCGAGAGCCCTGAGCTTCTTGGCGTTTCATCAGAAAAGCTTCTTTAAGCTCATGGAGCATGACCTTGAAGTTGTGGACGTCTTGAACACTCAGATTGGCCACATGCTTCTTGAATTGAGCCTTCTCAAAATCAATCTTGTTTTTGAGCTCAATGATGTGCTGAGCGAGAGCTAGCTCAGAAGCAATGGCGCCATTGAAGGCAACACGGAGGCCAATTGGGAGCTGTAAATCTTCAAAGCTGACGTTGGGGGTGTCGAACCACTCATCAATGAAATTGTGAATGATGGCCACATCAAACAGAGGCAGGTTGCTGAAGATTTCTGCTTCTTCTTTGCTCTTGATCAGCTGCTCAAGGGCATCATCAGCAAGATCTTCATCACTTCATAGATCAATGGGTTCTTCACGCAGAATAGCAGCAGGAGTCAAAGCTCGTTGATCAGATGGTCTCACAAGCTGCTTTTTCTTGTCCGTTCTCTTGGAGACACGGGACAGATCTTCAGATTGCACACTGGCTTCAGGAGGTGCAGTGGCCAGTGGCTTCGCACGCAAAGTCTTCGGAGGTGGCTTTGCAGCTGAGGTTGAAGCCTTTGACTTCTTTTGCTTCTGCGGCTTTGGAGGTGGAGGAGCAGGGGCTTCATCAGAGTCAGCACCATTGTCAGAATGATCTACTCTAGCGCCTTGGACCATGATGTAAGTGATGAGGCCGTCAAGGTTGGCATAGGGGCCAATGACATTGGGATTAGCTTCACGTGAGCCATCAGCACGGGGAGCAGAGGGACCTAGATTGAAGTCCAAACCCAAGGACTTCTTGTTCTCCTTGGCCGAAGCCACAGCAAACTGATAGTTGCGCTTGAAGAGCGAATCTTCACGACACCATAGAAGTGAAGTGGGATCTGCGTTTGCTGGCTGTGGCCCACGGACCATGCATGGATAGAAGCCTTGTTCAATGGCTTCAGCTCGCTCTTGGGTTGAAGCCCTCGATAGAGGATATCACCCCATGGGCTCTTGATGGCATGCTTCTCTGCATATTCCTTTGTCACGAATCTGTACTTGAACCACTCCTCAGCCCAATAGCGTCGAATCCATTGGATTCGTGTCTTCCTCTGATGATAATTCTCTTCAGGATCTGTCTTGTACAGTTCTGCTAAGTCATCAGGCAGATCTTTAGATGTGCCTCCTCTGCGCTGTCTGCCACCCTTCCTTGCTGATTTCTCTGTTGCCATGAACTTCAAGCTGAAAGGCTTCAGTACGTTCAGAGGCTTCA
Source organism: Triticum timopheevii (assembly GCA_963921465.1). NCBI lineage: Eukaryota > Viridiplantae > Streptophyta > Magnoliopsida > Poales > Poaceae > Triticum > Triticum timopheevii. The sequence goes on along the minus strand of OY997266.1, from coordinate 417,096,668 downwards.
GAGATTTGCGCTTGCTGGTCAAGTAGGAACTGGCTTTAGGAGTATTTATATGATGCTGTAAGTATTCTGCAAACGAATGCAGACTATGAGAACCAAGGGATTCCCCCACGGACATGTACCTGTGGCAGCATTAGAGATGCGAGGGAAGGGGAAGAGGTCATATGCATTCTCAGAAGATTTTGAAGATAAATCAGTTTGAAGACATTGACCTCATGTTGCGAAGACATTCACTTATATAGGTGAGCTGGTTCCAGATTTGTACGAATCCGTGAATAAGTACAAGTGAGGAATCAAACTAGAAGAAATCTAAGTGAATGGACTAAGCAGTATGAGATGCAGACGGAATAGATCTAGCTTTGAATAGACAGAAACTTCTTTCGGTAAACAGGATGAATCTTGAAGATCAAAAAGGTGGTAAAAAATAGAGTTATAATTACCGCACGAAGAACTGCTAGATGGAGAAGAATAGGAGACCGAGCAGTTCAGCCCACCGTGCCCTAACTTGGCGACGGAGGACACCTACGGCAACGGCGGAGAGGACGATGTCCATGGCCGGCGTGAGGACGGCGTCGGAGAAGTCGTGGCAGCTAAGCGCTTCGTCGCCGGCGTCGTCACGAGCTAGCGGTGGCGCTAGGGTTTTGACGAAGGTGGAGAGGTGGGAGAAGGATTTCTTTACCGCAGGGGGACATGTATTTATAAGTAGGTGAGAGACACAGCGCAATTACGCTGGTGCCCCTGCCGGTTCATATCTGAGGGGTACGTGGCAAGCATGCAACACACTCAGGGTTGTCCCACGTTCCCACGCCCGCCAGGCATGTCGGAGAGTTGTTCCGGCTTCTCCGGATTTTAACAGTAAAGATAAGCCATTTAAAACAGATTTAATGTTTGTCTCTTTGCCTTCTGCTGACTAGGACGCAGAGAAGACATTCGACAGTTTCAACAGAATGCATATGATTTGGATAGATAGATTTTGAGATAGAAAGCATAGAGAGGTTACAGTCCGATCACATTCACTTAGTTCAAAAGATTCAATCTTGAAGACATAGCTATAAGTGAATGCTGTAGAGGACAGAACACTAGTATGTATATATATCAGAAAGCAATCAAATCATCATAGTGCAGAAAGTCATGAAGACAAATTGAAACTGAAGACAAACCAAATGCGAAGTCATTGCAATATAACGCCTTGAATGAAACACTTCAAACAAGAAAGGTTGGTGGTGGCGTTACCCACCGTATAGGAAGTATTAGACCCAGACACGGCGCACAATTATCATGGCGCTCCGAAGTCAACTTCCATGTTAATGTATTCACACTCAGAGTGTAAATCTTCATTGATTGAAGATATACCTTACTTTGTGTGTTGCACATCTAAGTCATCAACATGCACAAGTGTTAGGATGTGTGCCTGATCATAGGACATTAGAGGATTCCAAGATATTTAGCTCACACCGTAACTTGCAAAACCTTTTCTCATCCAAGGGCTTTGTGAAGATATCTGCCAGTTGCTCATCAGTGTTGACGTGAATGATATCGATATCTTTCTTCATAACATGATCTCTGAGAAAGTGATGACGAATTTCAATGTGCTTTGTCTTCGAGTGTTGGACTGGATTGTTGGCTATCTTGATGGCACTCTCGTTGTCGCAGTAGAGAGGTACTTGTTTCAGGTTGATGCCATAGTCCTTGAGAGTTTGCTTCTTCCATAGAAGCTGAGCACAGGATCCAGCAGCAATGTATTCAGATTCAGCAGTTGAGAGTGATACACAGTTCTGCTTCTTCGAAGACCAACAGACAAGTGATCGACCAAGAAAATGGCATGTGCCAGAAGTAGACTTGCGATCCACCTTGTCACCAGCATAATCAGCATCCGAGAATCCAACCAAATCGAATCTTGAGCCCTTGGGATACCATAATCCGAGTGTTGGGGTGTAAGCCAAATATCGAAGAATTCGCTTCACAGCTAAGTGATGTGATTCCTTTGGTGCCGCTTGGTACCGAGCACACATGCAAACACTAAGCATAATATCTGGTCTAGATGCACATAAATAAAGCAAAGAACCAATCATGGAGTGGTATACCTTTTGATCGAACTCTTTACCATTGTCGTCGGGACCAAGATGGTGTTTGGCTGGCATTGGCATCGTGTAGCCTTTGCAGTCTTCCATTCCAAACTTCTTCAGACAATCTTTGAGGTATTTCTCTTGAGATATGAAGATGCCATTTCTCTGCTAACGAATTTGAAGACCAAGGAAGAACTTCAGCTCACCCATCATGGACATTTGATATTGCTCTTGCATCATATACCCAAACTCATCACTGTACTTCTGGTTGGTGCACCCGAAGATAATGTCATCCACATATATTTGGCACACAAACAGTTCACCATCATATGTCTTCGTGAAGAGAGTGGGATCGAGAGATCCAGGTTTGAAGCCTTTGCTCTTCAGGAAGTCTTTGATTGTATCATACCAGGCACGAGGGGCTTGTTTGAGGCCATACAGTGCCTTGTTTAGCTTGTACACCATATCAGGATGTTTTGGATCTTCAAAGCTAGGTGGTTGTGCGACATATACTTCTTCTTCAATCTTGCCATTGAGAAACGCACTCTTTACATCCATTTGATATAGCAAGATATTGTGATGATTAGCATAGGCTAGCAGTATGCGAATAGCTTCAAGCCTAGCAACAGGAGCAAATGTTTCATCGAAGTCAATTCCTTCCACTTGGGTGTATCCTTGAGCCACAAGACGTGCTTTGTTTCTGACGACTTGACCATGCTCATCTTGCTTGTTTCGATATATCCATTTTGTTCCAATAATGTTATGCTTGCGAGGATCAGGTCGCTTGACAAGTTCCCAGACATTATTCAGTTTGAACTGTTGAAGTTCTTCTTGCATGGCTTGAATCCATTCAGGTTCCATAAAAGCTTTAGCAACTTTCTTGGGTTCTGATATTGACACAAATGAAAAGTGCCCATAGAAGTTTGCTAGCTGTGTTGCTCTTGATCGAGTGAGCGGACCAGGTGCATTGATGCTATCAATTATCCTCTCTATTTGAACTTCATTTGCAACACGGGGATGAACAGGACGAAGATTTTGCTCTGGCTGATCATTGTCATCATCGGGAGGATTGTCTTCGGTCTGAGCATTGTCTTCAGGTTGATTTGGTGCAGAGATGATAAGTTCCTCTTCAGGTTGTGCTTGAGAGGGCATGATTTCACCAGTTCCCATCAGCTTGATTGCCTCGTTTGAAGGAGCTTCATCCAGTGTACTTGGCAGGATCTCTCTCTGTGAACCATTGGTTTCATCAAATCTCACATCCACAGTTTCAACGATTTTGTAGAGATAAAGGTTGAAGACTCTGTAGGAGTGTGAGTCCTTTCCATAGCCAAGCATGAAGCCTTCATGAGCCTTAGGTGCAAATTTTGACTTGTGATGGGGATCCTTGATCCATCATCTTGCTCCAAATACTCTGAAGTAACTGACGTTTGGCTTCTTGCCAGTGAGTAGATCATATGATGTTTTGTTCAGAAGCTTATGGATGTATACATGGTTGATGATGTGACATGCTGTATCAATAGCTTCAGGCCAAAACTTTCTTGGTGTCTTGTACTCATCTAGCATTGTTCGAGCCATCTCAATGAGGGTTCTGTTTTTGCGCTCAACAATGCCATTTTGCTGAGGTGTGTATGGAGCAGAGAACTCATGAGTGATTCCCATTGTATCCAGATACAGATCAAGTCCAGTGTTCTTGAATTCAGTGCCATTGTCACTTCTGATGTGCTTGATCTTCACACCATAGTTGTTCATAGCTCTATTTGCAAAGCGTCTGAAGACATCTTGCACTTCAATCTTGTACAGAATTATGTGAACCCATGTGTATCTTGAGTAATCATCAACAATGACGAAGCCATAGAGATAGGCAGTTGTTGTGAGGGTGGAGTAGTGAGTAGGTCCAAATAAGTCCATGTGTAACAGCTCGAAGGGTTGAGATGTTGTCATGATTGTCTTCGATGGGTGCTTTGCCCTTGTCATCTTTCCAGCTTCACAGGCACCACACAGATGATCCTTCTTGAACTTGACATCTTCGATGCCTATGACATGCTTCTTCTTGACGAGTGAGTGTAAGTTCCTCATGCCAGCATGTCCCAGCCTTTGATGCCAGAGCCAGCATTCTGAAGCTTTTGTGAGAAGACATACAGCAAGCTGTGGACCTGCTGAGAAATCTACCATGTACAGATCATCTTTTCGATACCCTTCAAAGACTAGAGATTTGTCAGATTCCATTAGTACAAGGCATCGATATTTGCCAAATATCACAATCATGTTCAAGTCACAAAGCATTGAGACAGACATTAAGTTGAAACCAAGGGATTCAACAAGCATCACTTTATCCATGTGTTGATCCTTTGAGATTGCAACTCTACCTAGACCCAATACTTTGCTTTTACCAGTGTCAGCAAATGTGATGTGAATTTTGTCGGATGGTCGTAAGGTTGAGTCCATGAGAAGACTTCGATCACCAGTCATATGATTTGTGCATCCACTGTCCATAATCCATTCTGAAGCTTTTGGTGATGAACCCTACAATGCAGTTAGGAGGATAGGCTTCACACAAGTGTTGTGAAGCATATGCATTTGATACATATAGGGACAGTCACAGCTTATATCAAAGTTAGGACATTGACTGATGAGAAATTCAGATGTGAAGCATATAGAATTATATTTTAACGTGCGTCCTCAGTGAGTTTTAGGTCCCCAGCAATAGTATCGGACGCCATTGATTGCTGACTGGAGACCATATTCTGCAAAAGAGAGTTAGTTCTTCTTTGCCACCCACATTTTCAGTGGGGGCTTAGAAGCAATGAGTCTAAGTGCAGCATCTGAGAATTTTGGCTTTGAAGCCCTAGCAAATAGCCTTGCAGGAGATGAATGATACTCATATGAATAAGCAGAAAAGTTCTTAGTCCTATGAACATAGCGGTTCGAAGATACACGCTCATATTCATAAGTCTGAGCATGATTTCCCTGCAAAACATTGGCGTTAGGGTGACTCATGTGAGTCCTGTATCTGTATGAAGCCTTTGGGCCATATGAAGCCATAGGTCTGGGGTTTGTCTTCTTCCTTGGTGGTGTCATGACGACATTCACAGGAAGACTCTCAATGTACCGCTTAGGTACCCAGATCTTCTTCATAGGTGGTCCATTCCTGCAGTTAGTACCGATGTACCTGGCAAACACTTCACCATTCTGATTTTTGAACAACTTATAGTTTGCATCAAAGGATTCATCAATGATAATAGGATTAGCACAGGTAAAGCCAGATAAGGTAGATGGATCTACTAAAGGTTCCTTTGCAGCAACCCATGTGGTTTTGGGGTACTGCTCAGGCTTCCAGTACGAGCCATCAACATTCATTTTCCTTTCGAACCCAACACCCTCTTTCCTAGGGTTTCGGTTCAGAATCTGCTTTTTGAGGACATCGCAGAGAGTCTGATGTCCCTTCAAACTTTTGTACATCCCTGTTTCAAGCAATGTCTTCAACATAGCATTTTCATCAGCAACAGCAGTGGTATCCTCCGCAGAGGGGTTAGTGACCACATCAGTAGGTGAAGACAATGAAACAGTAGCAGCAGTGGAACATTCAGCAACAGATGTAGCGTTATCACGCTCAATGCATTTTAGACATGGTGGTTCAAATCCTTGCTGAGCGGAACTGATCTGTTGGGCGCGAAGTGACTCATTCACCTTTTGAAGATCTTCATGAGCCGCTCTCAATTTCTCAAGCTCTTGTTTCCTTTGAAGATAATCATAGGAGAGCCTTTCATAAGTTGTTGAGAGCGATTCATGACGACCTTCAAGTTCTTGGTACTTAGCATGAAGATTTTTTATGTCATCAACTAAGGACTGTGAACGTGTCATTTCAGCGTCCAACAGGTCATCGCTTTTGTCTAACAGTTTTTGAGTATGTTCCATAGCCTTTTGTTGTTCAGTTGCAATTTTAGCAAGTGTTTTGTAGCTGGGTTTGGATTCACAATCAGAGTCATCTTCACTTGAAGTTTGAAAGTATGCATCGCATGATTTTACCTTGGCACCGCGTGCCATGAAGCAGTAGGTGGGAGTGGGATCGTCTTCGTCATTAGCTTTAGCGTTGGTGTGGAAGTCATTGTCTTCAGTGTTGAAGATGGACTTGGCAACATAGGCAGTGGCTAGAGCCAGACTTGCAACGCCAGGGTCAGATTCCTCTCCAGACTCCACCTCCGCCTCCTCGGAAGCAGACTCCTCCTCTGAATCCATTTCCTTGCCAACAAAAGCACGAGCCTTGCCAGATGAGTTCTTCTTGTATGATGAAGACTTGGAAGAAGACTTATAAGACTTTGAGGATTTCTTCTTCTTCTTGTCATCGGAATCATATTCCTTGCTTTTCTTCTTCTTCTTCTCATTGTCCCACTTTGGACACTCAGATATGTAGTGACCAGGTTTCTTGCACTTGTGGCAGGTTCTCTTCTTGTGATCATGTGTGGAAGCTTCATCATTCCTTGAGCTAGACTGTGAAGACTTTCTGAAGCCTTTCTTCTTTGTGAATTTCTGGAACTTCTTCACAAGCATAGCAAGTTCCCTTCCAATGTCTTCAGGATCTTCAAAACTGCAGTCAGATTCTTATTCAGATGAGGAAACAACTTTTGCCTTCAAAGCACGAGTTCGGCCATAGCTTGGACCATAGATATCTCTTTTCTCAGATAGCTGGAACTCATGTGTGTTGAGCCTCTCAAGTATATCAGACGGATCGAGTGTCTTGAAGTCAAGACGTTCTTGTATCATGAGGGCAAGGGTGTCAAAGGAGCTGTCAAGTGATCTCAGCAGTGTCTTGACGATTTCATGCTTGGTAATCTCAGTTGCACCAAGAGCTTGAAGTTCATTTGTGATATCAGTGAGGCGATCAAACGTGAGCTGGACATTCTCATTGTCGTTTCTCTTGAAGATGTTGAAGAGGTTGCGGAGAACACTGATTCTTTGATCTCTCTGGGTTGAAACGCCTTCATTGACCTTGGATAGCCAGTCCCAGACTAGCTTCGACGTTTCCAGAGCACTCACACGACGATACTGTCCTTTGGTCAGATGACCACAGATGATGTTCTTCGCAGTAGAGTCTAGTTGAATGAACTTCTTGACATCAGTGGGGGTGACACCTTCACCATTTTTGGGAACGCCATTCTTGACGACATACCAGAGGTCGACATCAATGGCTTCAAGATGCATGCGCATCTTATTCTTCCAGTAGGGATATTCAGTTCCATCGAACATGGGGCAAGCAGCGGAGACCTTGATTATCCCTGCAGTCGACATAGCTGAAACTCCAGGTGGTTAAACCGAATCACACAGAACAAGGGAGTACCTAGCTCTGATACCAATTGAAAGTGCTAGTATCGACTAGAGGGGGGGGGGGTGAATAGGCGATTTTTATGAAAGTCTTCAAAACCTTGAAGTTTCAAAGACAAACAACAGAAACAACCTAAATTGATATGCAGCGGAAGATAAACTACCTGAGGGAGTCCTGGACTAGGGGGTGTCCGGACAGCCGGACTATCATCGTCCGCCGGACTCCACGACTACGAAGATACAAGATTGAAGACTCCGTCCCGTGTCCGGATGGGACTTTCCTTGGCGTGTAAGGCAAGCTTGGCGATACGGATATGTAGATCTCCTACCATTGTAACCGACTCTGTGTAACCCTAGCCTTCTCCGGTGTCTATATAAACTGGAGGGCTTTAGTCCGTAGGACACAACATACATTACAACAATCATACCATAGGCTAGCTTTAGGGTTTAGCCTCCTTGATCTCGTGGTAGATCCACTCTTGTACTACCTATATCATCAATATTAATCAAGCGGGACGTAGGGTTTTACCTCCATCAAGAGGGCCCGAACCTGGGTAAAACATCGTGTCCCTTGTCTCCTGTTACCATCCGCCTAGACGCACAGTTCGGGACCCCCTACCCGAGATCCGCCGGTTTTGACACCGACATTGGTGCTTTCATTGAGAGTTCCTCTGTGTCGTCACCGATAGGCTCGATGGCTTCTTCAATCAACAACGCTGTCCAGGGTGAGACTTTTCTCCCCGGACAGATCTTCGTATTCGGCGGCTTCGCACTGCGGGCTAATTCACTTGGCCATCTGGAGCAGATCGAAAGCTACGCCCCTGGCCGTCAGGTCAGGTTCGGAAGCCTAAACTTCACGGCCGACATCCGCGGGGACTTGATCTTCAACGGGCTCGAGCCACAGCCACGCGTGCCGCACTGTTACGATGGGCATGATCTAGCTCTGCCGCCGAACAGTGCCTTGGTGGCCGCACAAGAATCCGCTCCGGCCCTTAGTACGGAGCCGATCGCCCAGATCGAGGACCGGTGGTTGGTAACTGCCTCGGGGGCTTCAACTTCCACGGCGATGGAGCCGAACACTAACCTTATCCCTTGCGAAGCTCGTGACTCCGAGGTGCCGGACTCCCTATCGGACTCCGGGCCGCCCGCGCCCCTGCCAATCAAATCTGATCGGGTGCCGGTTATGGAATTCACCGCCGCGGACATCTTCCAACACTCTCCCTTTGGCGACATCCTAAATTCGTTAAAACACCTCTCGCTATCCGGAGAGACCTGGCCGGACTACGGCCAGGACGGTTGGGATTCGGACGACGAAGAAATTCAAAGCCCACCCACCACCCACTTTGTAGCCACTGTCGATGATCTAACCGTCATGCTAAACTATGACTCCGAAGACATCGACGGTATGGACGACGATGCCGGAGATGAACTAGAACCAGCGCCTACAGGGCACGGGAAGACCACCTCGTCATACGACGTATACATGGTGGATACCCCAAAAGGAAGCGATAGCGAGGACCAACGGGGCGCGGCAGAAGATAATCCCGCCGACAAACAACCAAAACGGCGATGCAGACGCCGCCCTAAGTCCCACCTCGACGACAACAGCGCTCCTAATGACCCAGCAATACAGCAGGGCAAACCAGTGGACGACGAACACGCAGACAAGCAACCGTCCGAACAGGACGAGTCAGATAATCAGTCCAGGCCCGGCGAAAACAACAGTCCAGACGACCTCACGCCGGACACACCGCCGGAGAATAAAAACCTTCGGAAAAGACTCGTCGCCACCGCAAGAAGTTTGAAAAAGGAAAAACGGAAGCTCAAAACAGCGGAAGATACACTCAGAATGAGGTGGAGCAAAGTGCTCAAAACCGCAGACAAATACGGCAATGGCCATCAATCAAAGAGCTACCCGAAGCGCAAGCTGCTGCCAGAATTTGACGAGGAGGCCATAGAGCCCCCACAGTCAAAAAAGAAAGAGGCTGCCTGGTTGGATAGACGGCCAGATGATAGGCCAAAATCTGAAAGCGGCGCCGCACATAAACCGACTAATGACCCTGGAAAGACAGATGGCCCAGCCAGGTCCATTTACGGGCCAAAGAAGAGGGCCCTAGGAAGCAATGCAACATGCCAAGTGTCCGAAGACAGCGGTACACCCAAATACAGGGGCGCCGCACACCCACTATGTTTCACCAACGAGGTGTTGGATCATGAATTCCCAGCAGGATTTAAACCCATAAACATAGAGGCCTACGATGGAACAACAGACCTTGGAGTCTGGATAGAAGATTATATACTACACATACACATGGCTAGAGGAGATGATCTCCACTCGATAAAATACCTACCCCTCAAGCTCAAAGGGCCAGCCCGTCATTGGCTCAAAAGCCTCCCAAAAAACATTGTTGGAAGTTGGGAAGAGCTCGAGGACGCGTTTAGAGCAAACTTTCAAGGAACTTATGTCCGCCCTCCAGATGCAGATGATCTAAGTCATATAACTCAACAGCCCGGAGAGTCAGCGCGCAAATTCTGGAACAGGTTCCTCACCAAAAAGAACCAAATAGTCGACTGTCCGGACGCCGAAGCCTTAGCAGCTTTTAAACACAACGTCCGAGATGAATGGCTCGCCAGACACCTCGGCCAAGAGAAGCCGAGGACAATGTCCGCGCTAACAAGCCTCATGACCCGCTTTTGTGCGGGAGAGGATAGCTGGCTAGCAAGATGTAGCACCAGCAACCCAAGTACATCCGAGATCAGAGATGGAAACGGAAAATCACGGCGCAGAAAAGACCAGCGCCGGAATAAAGAGAAAAGCCCAAAGAGCACGACGGTCAACGCCGGATTCAAAAGCTCACGGCCAAACAACAAAACACCACCTCTTAAGGATAACAACGATGAGCTATCCAACTTAAACAAGATTTTGGGTCGGATATGTCAAATCCACAGTACCCCCGGAAGGCCTGCAAACCACACCCACCGAGATTGTTGGGTTTTCAAACAGTCCGGCTGATTAAACACCGAACACAAGGGGCTCGACGCATCAAGTGAAGATGATGATAAACCCCACCAGCAGAGCGCCGGAAAACAAAAGACTTTCCCGCAAGAGGTCAAAGCAGTAAATTCACTTCATGTGATAATACGGAAAAACAGTGTGGCACCCGTTAAAATGGGTCTCGCACGGTCCAACCCAGCAGAACATAGAGATTGGACATCAAAACCAATCACTTTCGACCACCTGGATTATTCCAGAAGCGTTCGAAATGCAGGATGGACTGCCCTGCTTTTGGATCCTATAATCGACGGACTGCAATTCACACAAGTCCTGATGGACAGAGGCAGTGACTTAAACCTGCTATATCCAAACACAATCCGCAAGTTGGGGATAGACCTTACGAAAATTCGACACAGCCGCACTTCCTTTAAAGGAGTGACGCCAGGCCCTTACGCCAAGTGCACAGGCTCCTTATTACTAGAAGTTGTGTTCGGATCACCGAACAACTTTCGACGCGAAAAACTAATATTTCATATCGTCCCATTTAAAAGTAGCTATCAAGCGCTCTTGGGACGAGAAGCTTTTGTCCGCTTCAACGCCATACCACATTACGCGTCTCTTACACTTAAGATGCCCGGTCCACGTGGCATCATTTCAGTGCGAGGGTCATTTAAAGACGCCGGACACGGTCAGACGAGTCCGGCATAAATAAGCTAGGGGCTCCCTAGCCGCACATCCCTTCACAAGGGGCTGCGCCCACAAGCAACAGCGAGCTCATACAGACTCCGCTTTACTTATTTATATTTCTTCCTTCGTATATATTTTTCGCACGATTTCCTTCCAAACTAAGTTCCTCTCTTTTTGCAGATGAACAACGTGCACACCCGTCCAGGATAACGGCACAACGGAGACACAGGCGCAGACGTGCAGTAGGGGCCCGTCGCAAGGATTCTTTTCAGATTAAGACCCTGCGTAAACCTTTTTTACTGTCTCTTGTTGTTATAATCCCTTGGTTTCTCATTATAACCAAAGTGGAGCCTGGCGTTTTGGCATCGGCCGCGTCAGAGGACCATGCCCGTACCTGGACACTAGGGGCTTAGGGCATTGTTCTGCCCATTATTATAAAGACCGAACACCTTAGGGAGTGTTCGGCGTCTCGAGTTAGGCCTTATATGCATCAGCTCCGAATCATGTCTTTGGTCAAATGTTGGGTTTGACTGGCTCATGTGTTTTGCTGCCTTACGTTCCGTATCATCGGCTAACGCGGGACCAGGAGAACTACTGCGATTGTGCCCCAGTTCGGCTGGGCGAGCACCTCAGTAGAGAAAGCCGAAAACTGACTGTCATGATACAGCAACAGACTGGTCAACCACTCGATCGACTACCGGAATGTTTAGAATTCCCCGCTTTGACGAAGGACCGTTTCCCGGTCAGGCACACACGCGCCCCAAATCCGGAGAAGCGCGGTGCCCCCAGGGGCTATATCGTAGCCCCACCCTCGAACTCCAATGGCTAAGTGAAAGTGATAAAGCATCATAGTCCGGATTGCCTCGTTTTCTACGCTACCACCTCCTTAACAGGACCGAGACGTCGGATTAAGTGTGAAAACATGCTATTTTTTGCGAACACCCCCGCACATTGTGCTTGGGGGCTGAAGCCGAAGACTGCCATCTTTCAGGTTATACAAACGTATACATAAACGGCCGCATAGGAGATATTTTAATACTTGGAACGCACAAGTATAAAAAGCGGTTACATCATAATCATTGTTTTACAAGATAAAACGTTCATTTGAACGTGACATTTTTCGAGCACTGCGACTCTATTACACGAGCGCCACGCATAACTTCCCCAAAATAGTGCTCGATGGGTAACCAGCTTTCGTCCGAACCCTGGGATGCAATAGCGGTGGCATCCATCTCTGTCCAATGTGTCTTCACACGGGCAAGGGCCATCCGTGCACCTTCTATGCAGGCCGACCGCTTCATCTCCTTGATATGCGGCACCGCTCCAAGAAATTGCTGCAATAAGCCAAAATAGCTCGTCGCCTTGGGCCTCTTTGGCCAGACATGAGCCACGATATCAGTCATGGCAAGTCCGGACAACCTGTTCAGCTCAGCCCATTCGGCCAACCGATCGGTCAACGGAAGTGAACGATCCGGACTATGGAATTGAGACCAAAATAGCTCTTCCGTCTTGTGATCCTTCTGACTCCGGAAGTGCACAACGGCATCCGCCGCACTTGCCGCTAAGTCCATATATGGATCCTCCGGACCCCACAGCTGGTCAAGTTGGGCATACTTTGGATCCGTAAACCGGCGACGCAGCAGAAAAGGCCTGCCAGCCACAATATCTCCGGCCTGGCGCTGCTCCTCCTTCAGAGCCCGCATTGCAGAACGGGCATCCTTAGCCTCGGCGGTGACCTTCCCCAGGTCTTCTCGCTCCGATAGGCGCTCCTTTTCAAGAGCCTCATTGCGGTCGGTAGCATCCTTCAATTTCACGGCCAATTCGGCCATCTTTTCCCTGCTTAGGCAGTGTGCAACCTTTTCGGCTTTCGACTCCTCGGCCGCCCTCAAGGCAGCCGCATCACTCCTTCGGGCTTGCTCCTTGGCTTGAGCAAGCTCGGCCCGAAGGCTCTCCACAGCAGCAGCACCGTCTGTATCACAGCATATATATTGTCAGAGGCGGGCTTTGGCTCCCTTAAATAAGTGATTGCGGAGAATACATTTACCTTGTGACTCGTCAAGTCGCCGGTTGACAAGCGCGATGTCCGCATCCGCCACATCAAGTTGCCGCATTAACTCGACAACTCCACTAGTCCGGCTAGCCCCCGGACTATCCGCTACCTGCATAGGAAGGGCGACATTCAATACCTGCGATTTTGATCCTCGGCACGCTGTCGCTTTCGACAACCTACCGAGTCTCAGGGGCTACTATCTATACAGGGCACACTTCTATGTGCAAAACTGTCAAAAAGGTGCGTCATTCTTGCGTACCTCAAATCCCGCCAGCAAACTCCTGACGGCATTATGCAATCCGCTTTCGGCGGTCGAAATCCTTCCAATCACCATACTCATCAAAGCACGGTGATCTTCTGAGATGGACGCCCTCTCAAGCAGATCCTTCAGCTCCCCCGGCCGGACACTAGTCGGCGCCGAACTCTCCAGCTCCACCGGGCTCTGGGATACCCTCCGTGATGATACTTCAGGCTTGTCTGCCCTGTCCGACAGCGCAGCAGACGGAGGCGTTTCGCTCTCCATCATCTCCGGACGAAGATCCCCCGAAGACGAACTCATCTGAGAAGGCCGCAGATCCGAACTGTTAGGTAAAATTTTTGGTTACCCACAGAAGCACGAATAGGGGTATTTTCTTATTAATGAACTCCCCTTTTCCTACTCACGGCTCGCTGGAGGGCTGATCCTTTAGAGACGATTGTACGTCCGGGTTCTCCCCGGACGCAGGACCCTCCGGTGAAGATTTCTTCCCCCGCTTAGGGGCTTTGGCCTCCGGGTCTTCGGAGGCGGTCCTATTCTCCCCCTGGAAGGAGGGATTTTCGATCCCCCCTCTTCAGGCACCCCCTTGGGCGAGGTGATAGCTCTTCTATTTTCCCCATCGCCTCCTTCTACGGGCGCGACCTCCAACATTCTGACTAGCACGGGCTCCGGTGCGGTCTCTGGGAGGGGGGCCGGACACCTTATCAGCTTCGATCGCGCTACCCACTCCTGATGAAGAATAATGGGTTAGGAGGCGAATTTTAGAAAAGCAAATAAACAGAACGTCCGGATTCTGAGCTACTTACCCAAGTATCCGGGCGATTGCAGCTTAGGCCTGCGTCCTCGGTCAATTCCAGACACGCCACCTGCGGTCCAAAGAACAACTTGTACATCTCCACGGGTTTCATACCCATGAAGTGTTGGAGAATTCGTGGTCCCTCCGGATTGAACTCCCATAACCGGAGAGGACGGCGTTTGCAGGGCAGAAGACGCCTGATTAGCATGACCTGCATCACCACAACCAGATTGATCTCCCTCGCTTGGAGGTCTCGAATCCGGCCCTGCAATAAGGGCACGTCTTCGGACGGCCCCCAATTGAGCCCTTGGTTGACCCACGACATCAACCGGCGTGGAGGTCCCGGGCGGAATGAAGGCGGCGGCTTTTGCTTGCTGCCCTTCGGAGCGGTGATATAGAACCACTCCTGCTGCCACAAGCCGAGCTCCTCTTGGAAGGAGCCCTCGGGCCACGGGGCATCGGCCCTCCTGCTTATGGCCGCCCCGCCGCACTCCGCTTGACGCCCCCCGATCATCTTCGGCTCCACATTGAAGTTCTTCAGCCATAGGCCGAAGTGGGGGGTGACGCGGAGGAAGGCTTCGCAGACGATAATGAATGCGGAAATATGGAGGATGAACTCCAGAGCCAAGTCGTGAAAATCCAGCCCGTAGTAGAACATAAGCCCTCTCACGAAGGGGTCCGTTGAGAAGTCTAAGCCCCGACGGAGGTGGGATACGAAGACGACATACTCACTGGGCTCGGGAGTGGGTACGGCCTGCCCTTGGGCGGGTAACCTGTGCGAAATCTCGTAAGACAGGTACTTGGCCTCACGCAGCTTTAGCACGTCCTCCTCCGTGACGGAGGAGGGCATCCACCGACCCTGAAGGTCGGAGCCGGACATTGTTGAAGGTCCGAAGCGCTCGAATCTGGGGCTCTAGGTGTTGGAACTTGGAGCAAGGAGAGGATTCAATGGAAGATTGAAGAAAAGAAACGAGCCTTGGTCCTCTTATAAAGGGGGAAAATACCAAGAGTCGTCTCCGTGACCGTTCGGGATTCACCTTCGATAGAGGAGGCGTGGCGACGGGCACGGTTGGGTTACCCACGCTTGTATTGATGAGAATCCCAGAATAAGGGGAACACGATCTCTGCTTCGACAAGACATGCCAAGGAAACCGCTTCGCTAAACGTGCTGAGGTGGTATAATAAAAAACGATTCAAGTAAAGGCTTGGTAGTGGTGTGACGACATGCCGCAAAATACATCAGCAGATTGGACTTGTGTACATTTTATTCTCTCTACGGTGGAATGTGGAATTTATTTTGCAGAGCCGGACACTATCCTAGTGTTCATGATCTTCTTTGGATTATTCAAAGGAGGAACCCGCCTTGCAATGCCGAACATTATGCGCGCCGGACTTATCGTCATTGAAGCCTGGTTCAGGGGCTACTGAGGGAGTCCTGGACTAGGGGGTGTCCGGACAGCCGGACTATCATCGTCCGCCGGACTCCACGACTACGAAGATACAAGATTGAAGACTCTATCCCGTGTCCGGATGGGACTTTCCTTGGCGTGGAAGGCAAGCTTGGCGATACGGATATGTAGATCTCCTACCATTGTAACCGACTCTGTGTAACCCTAGCCTTCTCCGGTGTCTATATAAACCGGAGGGCTTTAGTCCGTAGGACACAACATACATTACAACAATCATACCATAGGCTAGCTTTAGGGTTTAGCCTCCTTGATCTCGTGGTAGATCCACTCTTCTACTACCTATATCATCAATATTAATCAAGCAGGACGTAGGGTTTTACCTCCATCAAGAGGGCCCGAACCTGGGTAAAACTTCGTGTCCCTTGTCTCCTGTTACCATCCGCCTAGACGCACAGTTCGGGACCCCCTACCCGAGATCCGCCGGTTTTGACACCGACACTACCCTAAACAAGCCATAGTCAAGTATGTAATTATGTGAAAGTACATGACTAATAGCAGTAAGGTAGTAAGGATCAAGATGGAAGATAGTGTGAAGCCAATCAACAATAGTAGTCAAGCTATGAAGTCAAACAGATAAACTGATAAGCAATGACTTCATGAAGACAAACTTAAGTAAGGTTGGAAGAGATAGAACCAGTTGCTTGTTGAAGACACAGGATTTGTTGGACCAGTTCCAGTTGCTGTGACAACTGTACGTCTGGTTAGGGAGGCTGAGATTTAACTCAGAAGACCGTGTCTTCACCTTATTCCCCTTGAGCTAAGGACACCCAGTCCTCGCCCAATCACTCTGGTAAGTCTTGAAGGGAGACTTCCAAACCTTCACAGACTTCGTTCACCGGCAATCCACAATGACTCTTGGATGCTCAGAACGCGACGCCTAACCGGCTGGAGGATTCACAGTCCTCAAGTGTAATAAGTCTTCAGGTCACACAGACAGAAAGACTTCAGTGATGCCTAACACTCTTTGGCTCTGGGTGTTTGGGCTTTGTCCTCGCAAGGATTTCTCTCTCTCAAATGCTTCGAGGTGGGTTGCTCTCAAATGACAAAAGCCATGCACAAACTCTGAGCAGCCACCAATTTATGGCGTAGGGGGTGGGCTATTTATAGCCACTAGGCAACCCGACCTGATTTGTCCAAAATGACCCTGGGTCACTAAGGAACTGACACGTGTTCCAACGGTCAGATTTCAAACACACGCGGCAACTTTACTTGGGCTACAAGCAAAGCTGACTCATCCAGCTCTGGATAAGATTTGCTCTCATTGTCTTCGCTCGAAGACATAGGATTTGGGTTGAGCATCACTTCAGTCACTCTGACTTAGTTCACTTGGACCCCACTTAACAGTACGGTGGTTCCTATGACTCAACAAAGAAGAAAAACGAAACAACGAAAACACACAGTCTTCGCGCTCCAAAGTCTTCACGCAATGTCTTCTCATGTCATAGTCTTCAATAAGAATGTCTTCTGTTACCACCATTGTCTTCAATGTCTTCATACATTTTTAGGGGTCATCTCCGGTAGGTAAACACATTAGTCCCTCAACCAACTTTGTCGTCAATACTCCAAACTCAACTAGGGGTGGCACTAGATGCACTTACACATATCACAAGAAAAATATCTCAAAGATTGCTTGAAGAAGTTTGGAATGCATGACTGCAAAGGATATACGACGCCAATGCCATCTGAGGGAGTCCTGGACTAGGGGGTGTCCGGACAGCCGGACTATCATCGTCCGCCGGACTCCAAGACTACGAAGATACAAGATTGAAGACTCCGTCCCATGTCCGGATGGGACTGTCCTTGGCGTGGAAGCCAAGCTTGGCAATACGGATATGTAGATCTCCTACCATTGTAACCGACTCTATGTAACCCTAGCCTCCTCCGGTGTCTATATAAACCGGAGGGCTTTAGTCCATAGGACACAACATACATCGCAACAATCATACCATAGGCTAGCTTTAGGGTTTAGCCTCCTTGATCTTGTGGTAGATCCACTCTTGTACTACCCATATCATCAATATTAATCAAGCAGGACGTAAGGTTTTACCTCCATCAAGAGGGCCCGAACCTGGGTAAAACATCGTGTCCCTTGTCTCCTGTTACCATCCGCCTAGACGCACAGTTCGGGACCCCCTACCCGAGATCCGCCGGTTTTGACACCGACATTGGTGCTTTCATTGGGAGTTCCTCCGTGTCGTCGCCGATAGGCTCGATGGCATCTTCAATCAACAACGCTGTCCAGGGTGAGACTTTCTCCCCGGACAGATCTTCGTATTCGGCGGCTTCGCACTGCGGGCTAATTCACTTGGCCATCTGGAGCAGATCGAAAGCTACGCCCCTGGCCATCAGGTCAGATTCGGAAGCCTAAACTTCACAGCCGACATCCGCGGGGACTTGATCTTCGACGGGCTCGAGCCAAAGCCAAGCGTGCCACACTGTTGCGATGGGAATGATCTAGCTCTGCCGCCGAACAGTGCCTTGGTGGCCGCACACGAATCCGCTTCGGCCCTTAGTCCGGAGTCGATCGCCCAGATCGAGGACCAGTGGATGGACACCACCTCGGGGGCTTCAACTTCCACGGTGATGGAGCCGAACACTAACCTTGTCCCTCGCGAAACTCGTGATTCCGAGGTTCCGGACTCCTTGCCGAACTTCGGACCTCCCACGCCCCTACCAATCGAATCTGATTGGACGCCGGTTATGGAATTCACCGCCGCGGACATCTTCCAATGCCCACCCTTTGGCGACATCCTAAATTCGCTAAAGCATCTCTCGCTATCCGGAGAGTCCTGGCCGGATTATGGCCAGGATGGTTGGGATACGGATGACGAAGAAATTCAGAGCCCACCCACCACCCACTTTGTAGCCACTGTCGACAATCTAACCGACATGCTAGACTACGACTCCGAAGACATCGACACTATGGACGACGATGCCGGAGACGAACAGGAACCAGCGCCTACAGGGCACTAGAAGACCACCTCGTCATACGACATATACATGGTGGACACCCCAAAAGACGGGGACGGCGAAGAAGCAGCGGAGGCAGATTCCTTAAAGAAACAGCCCAAGCGCCGGCGTCAGCGGCGCCGCTCTAAATCCCGCCACAGCAAGAATGGAGATTCCGGCACAGGAGATAATAATACCCCAGAGAGTGTCGAAGACAATCCCCTCCAGCAAGACTCAGCGTAGGAGGATGTAGAAGCAAGTCCCCACGAGAGGGCGGCAGACGAAGAGGTCGAGGAATATAACTACACACCTCCCTCCAAAGACGAGGCAAGCCTCAACGACGACGAATTCGTCGTGCCTGAGGATCCCGTCGAACAAGAGCATTTTAAACGCAGGCTTATCGCCACGGCAAATAGCCTAAAGAAAAAGCAGCAGTAGCTTCAAGCTGATTAGGACCTGCTGGCCGATCGATGGACCGAGGTCCTCGCAGCCGAAGAGTATAAACTCGAACGACCCTCCAAAAGCTACCCAAGACGCAAGTTGCTCCCCCGATTAGAGGAAGAAGCATACATACCTTCATCACCAGCGCACGATACGGCCGACCGACCACCCCGTGGTCGCGACAGAGAGGCATCC
This sequence comes from Triticum timopheevii, assembly GCA_963921465.1. Lineage (NCBI taxonomy): Eukaryota > Viridiplantae > Streptophyta > Magnoliopsida > Poales > Poaceae > Triticum > Triticum timopheevii. The sequence goes on along the minus strand of OY997266.1, from coordinate 417,077,448 downwards.
AGGCCCTCCACCAAGACCGTACCCCGGCATCGCTCCAAAAGTACGAAGCCAAGAGGGAACGCGCCGGACTTGCGAGACGTACTGGAGGACAAAGCAAGGCAATCCAGATCCATCTACGGATCACGTGGGCGCCCCACGACCCATGACGAATACCGTCGCGCCGGATACAATAACCCCGGCCGGGCCGAACACAGTAGACAACGCTCTCTCGAGCTACGTCATGATATCGCTCAATATAGAGGCGCCGCACACCCGCTATGCTTCACTGACGAAGTAATGGATCATTAAATCCCTGAAGGGTTTAAACCCATAAACATAGAATCCTACGATGGAACAACAGACCCCGCGGTTTGGATCGAAGATTATCTCCTTCACATCCATATGGCCCGCGGCGACGATCTCCATGCCATCAAATATCTCCCACTCAAGCTTAAAGGACCAGCTCAGCATTGGCTTAATAGCCTACCCGTAGAGTCAATTGGGTGTTGGGAAGACCTGGAAGCTGCATTCCTCGACAACTTCCAGGGCACGTATGTGCTGCCACCAGACGCCAATGACCTAAGCCACATAATTCAGCAGCCAGACGAATCGGCCAGACAATTCTGGACACGGTTCTTGACAAAGAAAAATCAAATCGTCGACTGTCCGGATGCAGAGGCCCTCGCAGCCTTCAAACATAACATCCGCGACGAGTGGCTAGCCCGGCACCTGGGACAGGAAAAGCTGAAATCAATGGCAGCCCTCACATCATTAATGACCCGCTTTTGCGCGGGAGAGGATAGCTGGCTAGCTCGCAGCAACAACCTCAGTAAAAATTCTGGCAGTCCGGATACTAAGGACCACAATGGCAGGTCGCGTCGAAGCAAAAATAAACGCCGCATTAACAGCGACAACAAGGAGGATACGGCAGTCAATGCCGGATTCCGAGGCTCTAAACCCGGTCAGCGGAAGAAGCCATTCAAAAGAACCACTCCTGGTCCGTCCAATTTGGACCGAATACTCGACCGCTTATGCCAGATACATGGCACCCCCGAAAAGCCAGCTAATCACACCAACAGAGATTGCTGGGTCTTCAAGCAGGCAGGCAAGTTAATTGCCGAAAATAACGACAAGGGGTTAAACAGCAACGACGAGGAGGAGACCCGACCGCCGAACAATAGAGGACAGAAGGGTTTCCCCCCACAAGTGCGGACGGTGAACATGATCTACGCAACCCATATACCCAGGAGGGAGCGGAAGCGTGCACTACGGGACGTATACGTGATGGAGCCAGTCGCCCCGAAGTTCAATCCATGGTCCTCTTGTCCGATCACTTTCGATCGAAGAGACCATCCGACCAGCATCCGCCATGGCGGATTCGCTGCATTGGTTTTAGACCCAATCGTCGATGGATTTCACCTCACAAGAGTCCTGATGGACGGCGACAGTAGCCTGAACCTGCTTTATTAGGATACAGTGCACAAGATGGGCATAGACCCCTCACGGATTAAACCTACAAAGACAACCTTTAAAGGCGTCATACCAGGTGTGGAGGCCAATTGTACAGGCTCAGTCACACTGGAAGTGGTCTTCGAATCCCCGGATAATTTCTGGAGCGAGGAATTAATCTTCGACATAGTCCCATTCCGCAGCGGCTATCACGCTCTGCTCGGACAAACCGCGTTTGCAAAGTTCAATGCGGTGCCGCATTATGCATACCTCAAGCTAAAGATGCCAGGCCCTCGTGGAGTCATCACGGTCAACGGAAATACGGAACGCTCCCTCCGAACGGAGGAACATACAGCGGCTCTCGCGGCAGAAGTACAGAGCAGCCTTTTAAGGCAATTTTCGAGTCCGGCCGTTAAACGGCCAGATACAGCCAAACGCGCCCGAAGCAACACCAACTAAGACCACCTGGCACGATCAGAGCACGCATAGCAATGCGGCCCTAACCCCCGCCCTCGCATGATTGCAAGAACAACCCTCCGCGCACATTATTACGCTTTGGAGATACCATGGGCGCAGGGGAAGGGGCACGACCACAACAGACCCAGAGTGCGGCTTGACCACACCGGGGGATCGCAAGTGTGCCACTCTTTCTTATTATTATTTTCCTTCTTTATGTACACAGGACTCCGTTAGCCAGAGGCCCTGTCCGGCGGTGAACCTGCCGAACTCATGATGCAACAGCCAGGGAGTAAGGAATGCAGCGACGAACACTCAGGTGGTCTCAATTACGAGCATTAAATTTGATTATATACACCAAGTCCGCAGCCCATCCCTGGAGGGGGACATGTTTAATTAGTCCAACACCCTTGCTTACCGCACTATCTGTATCAGTCCGCACTCATAGCAGACTTCCTTTAATAAATGATGCAGCAACTTTTTTCGCCTGTTATTGCATATATATGTTCATTACATGACATCTTGCACCCGTATATCTTGATACGGCCTAATACACCAGGGGCTTATGTTCCCCACATTATGGTGTGATAAGTCCGAACACTTTCACAAGTGCGGCACCCCGAACTTATAGCATTATATGAATCGGCTCCGAATCATGTCTTGGGTCAATAGTTGGGTTTGCCCGGCTCCCACGTTTTGGCGCCTTACGTTCCGTTCCGTCGGCTAAGGTGGCACTGGGAGAACCACTGCGATTGCGCCCCGGTTGAGCCGGGCGAGCGCCTCAGTGGAGAAAGCTAAAACTGACCGGCATGATAAGGCGAGAGACTGGTCGCTGTTCGAGAGGTTTTTCGGGTCCTTAAAGACTCACGCCGCTTTGAGCGAAGTTCCGGATAATGTCCGACGAAGGCGTGGATAGCGCCCCGAATTCGGTCTTCCGAATACTAGGGGCTTCGCCGAAATTTAAAATTATAGAATTCTATGGCTAAGTGAGAGTGTTCAAGCATTATAAGTCCGGTTGCCTTGTTCGTTGTGTTGAGCGCCTCCCTAGATGGACCCAAAAGTGGGAACAAGAGTGCTCAAGTTATCCCGAACACCCCAGCACTTGCGGCTTGGGGGCTGAAGCCAACGACTTGCCATCTCTCAGATTTTATAAACGGCCGCACAGAAGGTAATATTTTAAATTAAACAAGCATTGCTTAAAGTGCACATGAACAAAGCATTCAGCGCACAGGATAACACATAGCGAGTTTACTCAAAAATTACATCTTTAGGGCATTCGTCCGCAATATCGCGGGCTCCCTTCAGGACAGTTTTATAATACATTTTGGGCGTCCGATGCTCCTTGCCCGGTGGCGGCGGGTCAGTAAGAAGCTTCTCCGCATCCAGCCTGCCCCAGTGCACCTTTGTGCGGGCAAGGGCCCGACGAGAACCTTCAATACAGGCGGAGCGCTTGATGTCCTCCACCCAGGGGCACACATCCACCAGCCGCCGCACGAGGCTGAAGTAGCTCCCGGGCATGGCCTGTCCAGGCCACAGCCGGACTATAAGGCCCTTCATGGCCTCCTCAGCTACCTTGTGGAGTTCGACCAGCTGCTTCAGCTGGTCGCTTGGGGGCACCGGATGACCGGCCTCAGCGTACTGAGACCAGAAGACCTTCTCCGTCGAGCTCCCCTCCTCGCCACGGTAGAATGCGGCGGCATCGGACACACTACGCAGCAGATCTGCAAACGCCCCTGGAGAGCTCCGAATGTGGGTAAGTGTCAGGTAGTTTACATTAACATGCTTGCTTTGCATGAAAAATGCCTTACCCGCCGCTATCTTCTTTACATCTTCAACCTCCTGAAGGGCCTTATGGGCCTCGGCCTTGGCGGACTTGGCACTTTCGAGAGCCGAGGCAAGCTCGGACTCTCGAGTCTTGGAGTCGCGCTCCAAGCTCTCATACTTCTCCATGAGAGCCTGGAGCTCTTGCCGCACTTCCGCCACCTGTGCCTCCTTCTCTCGCTCTGCCCGTTCCGCGGCCGCACTGCGTTCGGCCGCGGACATAGCCTCCTTCAGGACTGCCACCTCGTTCGTGGCCCCTGCAATACCCATATTATCCTGGTTAATTTCATTGTGACCAAAAACCTTTTCTGTAAGGTAAAAATTCAAAGTGGTGCTACTCACCTTCTTTGTCCTCGAGCTGCCTCTTGGCATGGCCGAGCTCTCGCTCGGACCGCTCGAGATCCTGCTTTAATGTACCAACCTCCGCAGTCAGTGCGGCAGAGGTCAGCAGCGCAGCCTGCAAACCCATATTGACATCATTTATTAGCAACCTGCGAATATCTTTTTAGATCCTCAGTCCGGCTTTTCTTTCCGAACACCGAACCGAGCATCAGGGGCTACTGTCTATGCGGTATTATATTACACAATTTAACTTCTTACCTCAAAGCCTGATAAAAGGCTACTGCAGGCTTCGGTCAGCCCGCTCTTGGCAAGCTGGACCTTCTGAATCACCGCACTCATAACAGTGCGGTGTTCTTCCTCGATGGAAGCGCCTTGGAGCGCCTCCAGCAAGTTGTCTAGCGCCTCCGGTTGGATGGAGGCCGCCGGAGTCACGGTCTTGCCCTTCTTTCGAAGGGGTCGCCCGCCGGACTCTGGAACCACTACAGGTTCCGACGAAGAGTCCGGCGCAAAGTCCGGGAGGCTGCCTTGCTGCGCCTCCGGAGCCTCCTCCTGATGGGTCCCCTTCCGGGATCCCACCTCGGCGTCCTCATCGGCGTGGGGGTAGAGGCCGTCGGAAGTGAATCCACATCCGACAGGGCCAACGACCCACTCGATGAAGCGGGGAGATCATCATCGGCCGGACTGCAGACAGTATGCGGCATTAGTAGGACACTATGTGACACAAAAGAAATTGCATATCAGGGATCCGGATACTTACGATCTCGCCGGAGGCCTGGCCCTTGAAGGCCACTCCTCCTCGCCAACATTGGTGTTGGCGGAGTTGTCCGGGGGGATAGTTCTCCCCCTCTTGGACCCTTCGGCCTCCCTTGTTGGGGAAGCCTTCCTCTTCCTCTCTCCCTCCTCCGGGAGAGAGTCTTCTTCCTCCTCCTCATCTTCTGGGGAGGAGTCCGCCTCGTTGTCGGACGCCTAATTACGGGAACTCTTTCGAGTCCCCGCGGCCGCCTTCTTGGCCTTCTTCTCCGGCACCACGTGCGGTGCCGGAACCAGCAGCCCCGCTAGACGGGCGTCCACTGGGTCTTCTGGCCTGGGAGCCGGGCAGATGAGCTGCTCGGCCTTCTGCATCCATTCCTGTCAAAGGAAAAGGGAGATTGAAACCCTCCTAGAACCAATCTATTTACAACAAGTGTCCCGTAAAGGGGTAGAATCACTTACCTCGTCAGCCGGATGCTGCGAGTGAAATCCGCGATCTTCCGTCGCGGATGCGGGGGCTTCGGCGCCCTTAAACAGCACCCTCCAGGCGCCTTCGTACGTCGTGTCGAAGAGCCCGCTTAGCGCCTGGTGCCGTTCCAGATCGAACTCCCACAGATTAAATGCCCATTCTTGGCATGGGAGGATACGGCGGACGAGCATGACTTGGACCACATCGACGAGCCTGAGCTTCTTGTTCACCAGCTTCTGGATTCAGGCTCGGAGTCCCGTCAGCTCCTTCGGATTACCCCACAGCAATCCCTTCTCTTTCCAGGAGGTGACCTGCGTGGGGATACCAGATCTAAACTCGGGGGCCGCCGCCCACATAGGGTCGCGCGGCTCGGTGATATAGAGCCACCCCGATTGCCACCCCTTGACGGAGTCCACAAAGGCCCCTTCGAACCAGAGGACGTTGGGCATCTTGCCCAACATGGTGCCTCCGCACTCCGCCTGCGTGCCCTTCACTACCTTCGGCTTGACGTTGAAGGTCTTGAGCCACAAGCCGAAGTGGGGCCGGATGCAGAGGAGGGCCTCACACACGACGATGAACGCCGAGATGTTGAGAATGAAGTTCGGCACCAGATCGTGGAAATCCAGGCCGTAATAGAACATGAGCCCCCGAACGAAAGGGTGCAGTGGAAAGCCCAGTCCGCGGAGGAAGTGGGGAAGGAAGACGACCCTCTCATGAGGCCCAGGGGTAGGGATGAGCTGCCCCTCATCGGGCAGCCGGTGCGCAATATCGCTGGAAAGGTATCGGGCGTTGCGCAGCTTGGTGATGTGCTCCTCCTTGACGGTGGAAGCCAACCACTTGCCTCCCCCTCCGGACATGGTCGGGGAAGGTTAAGACGAGATGCGCGAGCTTGGGCGTTGGAGCTTGAGTGCGCGGAGGTGGATAAGCAAAGGAGGAAGAAGGCGTGGGTGAAAAGGTGAATCGTTATCCCTTATATAGGCGGGGTGAAGACTATGCGCCCCCCACCAGCCTGATAAAACTCGCTTATCTCCCAAGCGCCACCATCAATGGCGCGGTTGGGTTACCCACGTCCGCATTGATGACAATCCCGGAATAAGGGGAACACGATCTCTGCTTCGACAAGACATGCCAAGGAAATCGCTTCGCTAAACGTGCTGAGGTGGTATAATAAAAAAACGATTCAAGTAAAAGCCTGGTAGCGGTGTGATGTCATGCCGCATAATACGTCACCAGATTGAACTTGTGTACATTTTATTCTCTCTACGGTGGAATGTGGAATTTATTTTGCAGAGCCGGACACTATCCTGGTGTTCATGATCTTCTCTGGATTATTCAAGGGAGGAACCCGCCTTGCAATGCCGAACATTATGCGCGCCGGACTTATCGTCATTGAAGCCTGGTTCAGGGGCTACTGAGGAAGTCCTAGACTAGGGGGTGTCCGGACAGCCGGACTATCATCGTCCGCCGGACTCCAAGACTACGAAGATACAAGATTGAAGACTCCGTCCCGTGTCCGGATGGGACTTTCCTTGGCGTGGAAGGCAAGCTTGGCAATACGGATATGTAGATCTCCTACCATTGTAACCGACTCTATGTAACCCTAGCCTCCTCCAGTGTCTATATAAACCGGAGGGCTTTAGTCCGTAGGACACAACATACATCGCAACAATCATACCATCGGCTAGCTTTAGGGTTTAGCCTCCTTGATTTCGTGGTAGATCCACTCTTGTACTACCCATATCATCAATATTAATCAAGCAGGACGTAGGGTTTTACCTCCATCAAGAGGGCCCGAACCTGGGTAAAACATCGTGTCCCTTGTCTCCTGTTACCATCCACCTAGACGCACAGTTCGGGACCCCCTACCCGAGATCCGCCGGTTTTGACACCGACACCATCCAAAAGTCATCTAAGCCCCAACGCCAATGGTAAAGATTTCGATCAAAAGGTATACCGCTCCATGATTGGCTCTTTACTTTACTTATGTGCATCTAGGCCAGATATCATGCTTAGTGTTTGCATGTGTGCCCGATTCCAAGCGGCACCAAAGGAGTCACATCACTTAGCTGTGAAGCGAATTCTTCGATATTTGGCTTACACCCCAACACTAGGATTATGGTATCAAAAGGGCTCAGAGTTTGATCTGGTTGGATTTTCGGATGCTGATTATGCTGATGACAAGGTGGATCGCAAGTCTACATCAGGCACATGTCACTTTCTGGGTCGGTCTCTTGTCTGTTGGTCTTCAAAGAAGCAGAATTGTGTATCACTCTCAACTGCTGAATCTGAATACATTGCTGCTAGATCTTGCTGCGCTCAGCTTCTGTGGATGAAGCAAACTCTTAAGGACTATGGCATCCATCTGAAGCATGTGCCACTCTACTGCGATAATGAAAGCACTATCAAGATTGCCAATAACCCAGTTCAACACTCAAAGACAAAGCACATTGAAATTCGTCATCACTTTCTCAGAGATCATGTTATGAAAGAAGATATTGATGTCATTCACGTCAAGGCAGAAGAGCAGTTGGCTGATATCTTCACTAAGCCCTTGGATGAGAAGAGGTTTTGCAAGTCGCGGTGTGAGCTAAATATCCTGGAATCCTTGAATGTCCTGTGATTAGGCACACATCCTAACACTTATGGAGTCTGATGACTTAGATGTGCAACACATGAAGTAATGTATATCTTCAATCAATGAAGACATACACTCTAAGTGTGAATACATTAATGTGGAAATTGACTTCAGAGCGCCACGATAATTGTGCGCCGTGTCTGGGTCTAATACTTCCTATACAGTGGGTAACGCCACCACCAAACTCTTATGAAGTGTTTCGTCATGGCATCATATTTGCAAAGTCTTCACAATTGATTTAACTTCAACATTAATTTGATTTCGTGATTACTGATTTGGCTTTACTCTGTTATATATATACTGTATTCTGTCTTCTACAGCATTCACTTATGGCTATGTCTTCTTGTTTGAATCTTTTGAACTAAGTGAATGTGATCGGACCCTAACCTCTCTATGCTTTCTACCTCAAGCTCTATCTATCCAAATCATATGCATTCTGTTGAAACTGTCGAATGTCTTCTCTGCGTCCTTGTGAGCAGAAGATACAGAGACAAACATTTATATCTAGCTTTTAATGACATATCCTTTTGCCTGAAACCCGGAGAATTCGGAATGACCACCCCGACAATCCAGGCATACGTGGGAATGTGGAACAACTCTCAATGAGTTGCATGTTCGCCACGTGTCCATCAGATGTGAACCGCCAGGGGCACCTACGTAATTGCGCTATGCTGTCTCTGTCCTCATAAATACCTATCTCGTCTCGGTCAAAATCCTTCTTCCTCCTTCGCCATCTCTCGCAAACCCTAGCGCCTACGCTAGCTCTCGACGACGCCGACGATGAAGCGCTTAGCTGCCGCGACCTCCTCGACGCCGTCCTCACGTCGGCCGTGGACCTCGTCTTCTATGCCGTCGCCGTAGGTGTCTTCCGTCACCAAGTTAGGGCACGGGAGATTGAACTGCTCGGCATCCATCTTCGCTCCGTCCAGCAGTTCTTCGTGTGGTCATAAAAGTTTACTTTTTACCGTCTTTTTGATCTAATAGATTCATTCCTTCCTACCAAAAGTGGTTTCTAGATCTTCGAATATGAATCTATCTCTTTCTGCATCTCATATAAGTGAATGTCTTCACGTTATGAGGTCAATGTCTTCAAACTAATTTATCTTCAAAATCTTCTGAGAATGCATATGACCTCTTCCCCTTCCCTCGCACCTTTAATGCTATCATAGGTACATGTCCGTGGGAGAATCCCTTGGTTCTCATAGTCTGCATTTGTTTGCAGAATTCTTGCAGAGTCACATCAACTCACCTGAAGCGAGTTCCGGTCAGTCAAGCCGTTTGAAGCCATTGCAAGTACTGAAGCCTTTCAGTTTACGCTTCATGGCAACTGAAAAGTCAGCAAGAAAGGGAGGCAGACAGCGTCGTGGTGACACTTCCAAGGACTTACCTCCAGATTTGCACGAGATGTACAAAACTGATCCAGAAGAAACCTATACTGAATGCAAGAACCGAATCCAATGGATTCGAAGATATTGGGCAGAAGAGTGGTTCAGATATCACTTCATCACCAAGGAATATGCAGAGAAAAATGCCATCAAGGCACCCTGGGGTGATATTTTGTACAAAAATCTTCCACCCAGGACTCAGGATGAAGCTATTGAGCAAGGCTTCTATCCTTGCATGGTGCGCGGACCACAACCTGAGAATGCTGCCCCGTCTTCAGTACTCTGGTGTCGTGAAGACAGTCTGTTCAAGCGCAACTACCAGTTCACCAAAGATTCAGCTGCAAAGAACAAGAAGGATCTGGGGCTTGACTTCAACCCTGGTCCCTCCTCACCTCGGGACGATGGCACCTGTGAAGCCAACGAAAACAGGATTGGCCCCTTCTACAATCTTGCTGGCCTCATCACTCACATTACTGTTCAAGGTGCCAAAGTGGATCATTCTGATGATGATGATGCTGACACCGACGAAGCTCCAGCTCCTCCTCCAAAGCCTAAGAAGCAGAAGAAGACTAAAGCTTCAAAATCATCTGCTGCCCCAAAAGCTTCAAGAGCGAAGCCATTGGCAACCGCCCCTTCTGCTCCCAGCAATAACTCTGAAGATCACTCTCGCATCTCCTTGAGGCGTGAGAAGCCAAAGAAGACACCAGTTCAGCAACTAAGTCAAGCACTGACGCCTGCAGCCATTCTGAGGAATGAATCTGAACCCATTGACTTGTCTTCAGATGAAGAATTTGGTGAAGATGCTCTGGAGCAGCTGATCAAGAGCAAACAAGAGGCGGAGATCTTCAATGATCTGCCCCTCTTTGATGTAAACATTCTGAAGAACTTCATTGATGAGTGGTTTGATAATCAAGATCTCAGCTCTGATGACCTTTAGCTTCCCATTGGCGTCAGCGTTGCTTTCCAAGGCACCATTTCTCCTGAGCTTGCTCTAGCTCAGCGCATAGTTGAAGTGAAGCGAAATATAGACTTCGAGAAGGAACAGTTCAAGAAGCATGTAGCCAGGCTGAATGTGGCTGACGTGCAAAAGTTCAAGGTGATGCTTAATGACCTCAAGGAGTCGTTTCGGAAGAAACGCGAGGAAGCCAAAGGCTCAAGAGAGCGCATGAAAGCACTCGCAGACAAATGCCTTCAAGCCTACAATGAAGCTGAATAGCGCAAGGCACTTGGCCGCCCTGGCATTGACCCCTCAATGGCTACCAAGAAAAAGAAGTCCTATGAAGCCAACACTGAAGCACCACGGCAGGAAGAACCACACATTGTCTTCCCTGCCAGCATGCGCGGCTCAAAGCCCAAGGCTCCTTCAGTGGCTTCTGAACAGAAGAAAACCAAGGCAGCTGAAGCCGAAGCCAGGAAGCGGAAAACCAAGCGCACCACTGATGAAGCACCACCCCCTAAGAAGAGGAAAATCAAGAAGAGAGATCAGGCTGCTCCTACAGAGCCCCTTGTTGTTGAACCCCTTGCCTTTGTTCCCCCACCGTCTGCAAACCAAGAGCGTCGGATGATTGTTCATGAGCCTACTTCCACAGAGGCTCCTAAAGCTCAAGAAGTTCCAGTCGTCGACCCCATCGCGACTGAAGACATTGTTCAAGATGATATAGTTCTTCCTCAGATCGAGCGCCCAACGGTATCATCGCCTGTTCAAACGAACAGTGAGCTTATCAGTATTGGTCGTCCTTTGACGCCAATCTCACAAGATGCATCATGGGCTGATCGCCCCCAGCAAGCTACCCCACATCAAGACTCACCAAGTACACCCCAACCGTCAGCTATGCCCGTCATCAGCCCCATGTCCAATGATGACAACTACATGGAGACATCACCATCACCAAAGGTGTCGCCCGTATTCCAACGGCTTTGCAAAGGCCTGAGGCCACCCGCCTCCATGATCACCATCACAGAAGAGGGCTCAAACTTGTCAAGTTCAGTGGCACGTCAGGTGTTCTCTGAAGACAATCCTTCTGTGACGATCCCTGTGTCTGAAGCCAATGCTGCTGAAGACCCTCCGGCTGCATCAGCCGGAGCAACACAAGAAGAAGAGCGTGTCGCTACTCCCCCAACAACTCAAGAAGAAGTTCGTGAAGAAAACCAGTTTATGCCAGAACCTCCAGCTACTCAAGTGGAGGGTGAGAATCCTGAGGCTGCCACAAATGACATTCCTGAAGCAAATGACGCTGTCATGGACGAAGCCAATGTGGAGCCTACAATGGCCAATGCACCAGTATCCAATGAAGCCCATGAAGCAGATGAAGTCAATGCCGCTCCTGACACAAATCTGCAGCCTGAAGTCAATGCCACTGCTCCTGTTCCGCCTCCAAGGCCACATACTATCGAGCAAGCATACAACTATGGCCAGCTTGTCACTGTCAGATGGCCTATTCTGATTCCTCCACCTGCTGCTGGTCCTCAATTTGATTACCATGTCGAGCACAGGCCTCGGGTTCAGAAGCCAAAGCCAAGACTGCCCAGATTTCCAGGTACTGCAACTTCGCCAGGATCTTTCAATATCAACGGCTTCATTGTACACAATAGCTTCTTTGATAGCGAAAAGAGCCCCAACACCAAGCCCAAGATTTCATCTGATCAGTTTTGGAGTTATCAGCAGCGCAGCTATTATTCATTCATTCTGTACAACCAAGGCCGCATATTTCCACATATGCGCCTTGATACTGAAGCCACAGCTGGCCTGCCCTGCTTAGAAGAAGCTCTCGATTGTTTCAGAGAGGCTAGCTTACTGCATTTTGTCACTGACAAGGAGCACTGGAATGAAGAGTTGCTGCTCCAGTTCTACGCCTCTCTTCATATCAGAGGCTACAACAGGGATCCTAAGACTTGGGTCCTTGAGTGGATGACTGGAAATGTTCATCATGAAGCCAAAGCATTTGATGTCATTGAGCTTATTGGTGTTCCGACTCCAGGTGATCTCTATGAACCTGGTTGTCAGCTTCACACTGCAGCGTTGGAAAGCATCTTTCACAAGCTAGAACCCAACATGAGCCAGATGCTGAGTATGATGAAGCCATTGCCTCCATATGCATAATATCCTAAGGAGTTCTTTGTTGAAGACCTTGAGTATCTTCCACGCATGATTTATCACATCATAAGGCGAACTCTCTGGCCTATCAAAGGACATTCTCCAAAGGCTAAGCTAGAAGGTGCAATGAAGACATTGGTCTTCCATATTCTTCATGGAAAATGCTTCAATGCACAAGATTTCTTTATCCGCCAGCTTGCTGCATCAGGATCTGACATTTTTGGCTTGAAGTTCTATGCTCCATGGATCATGCGTCTGATCAAGCTTCACACTGCTTTCAACTATCAGCCATCTGCACGCAACCACATTGTCTTCCTGCCCGATGTTGATATGTCTGTTGAAGCCATCTATCCAGAGCCTGACAAGGAGCCACTTTATCTTCATAATGTTGATCGTTAGAGCTTCTCTCAGCCCATTGAAGGTGTTCTGGCTGCCACTCGAGTCTATCCGTTGGCTGGTACTACACGTGCACCTCATCGTGCCCCAACCGAAGCCACTAACATCACAATTGCTCAACGGCCTCGAAAGCGATCTCGTGTTCTCAATGACCGAGAACTTATCATTGTCCTGCATCAGAAACAGGATAGGCATCATGATTGGCTCAAGCGCCAGATGCAGAGCATCATGACTGACGTCAATCGCATTCGCAACCTTGCAACTAAGAATGCTTTTATCGCGCATGAAACCTGTCGATGCTCATGGAAAGGGCTAACGCTTATGTGTGCTGAGGAAGATGTTCAGGACGATGGCTTCTCAGAACGATTCAAGTTTGATTCCACTCTGCCCAGAAATGCTGTTCTGCAGTGCACTCCATCTCTTGAAGACTCAGAGTACCCCTCTTCTGCTGCAACCGTGAATGCTCGTGTGATCGATGATCAAGATGATGCTACTTCGCCACCTCCAAACCTCGACACTGCTCCAAGTTCGTCTGCACCGCCAAACCTCGACACCAACCCTGCATCTTCTCCTACTCCTTCTGGGAACGAGTAGAGGCTCAATGTCTTCAACCCTTTTTGGTCCTTACTGACAAAAGGGGGAGAAGCTATGAGTTGATAGTCTTCAAGCGGGTTCATATGGGCGGTTGCATTATATTTTGCCTAGTGTTTACAACTCTTGCTCTTGCTAAATTTGGTTCTCTAAGTTGTAACACTTAAACTCGATGGTCGTCTGCTACTTATTTGCTATTTTGTGATGCGATGATAAATTCCGCATGTGCGATGATAACTTCCGCACTTAAATCATTTTGCAGACGTCCATTTTTCATTATGCATGTCATTATCTTCACTACATCGGATCATGCATGATGAATTGTCTTCATAAGTTGAAGAGGATCTCCACAAGTAGAACCTGCCATGTGCATTTGCATTCCAAAAGCAAATTATTTATATGCACATCTTCAGCGGGAGCCTTTTGCTGCTTACGAAGACAATACCTCATCCTTTACAATTTCACATATTTATATCCCTGTTGAAAAATTCAACCAGTTTGTCATCAATCACCAAAAATGGGGAGATTGTAAGTGCATCTAGTGCCACCCCTAGTTTGGTTTTGGAGTATTGACGACAAACGTGGTTGAGGGACTAATGTGTTTGTGAGAATTGCAGGATAACACAGGTAGTAGTCCCTCCTTGATTCAGTTTACCTACAGGAGATGACCCCTAAAAATGTATGAAGACATTGAAGATAATGGTGGTACGTGAAGATATTCACATTGAAGACTATGACAGAAGAAGACATTGAGTGAAGACTATGGAGCGCGAAGACTTAGTAGTTTTGTTGTTTCTTTTCTTCTTTGTTGAGTCATAGGAACCACCGCACTGTTAAGTGGGGTCCAAGTGAACAAAGTCAGAGTGACTGAAGTGATGCTCAACCAAAATCCTATGTCTTCAAGCGAAGACAATGTGAGCAAATCTTATCCAGAGTCGGATGAGTCAGATTTACTTGTAGCCCAAGTCAAGCTGTTGCGTGTGTTTGAAATCTGACCGTTGTGACATGTGTCAGTTCTTTAGTGACCCAGGGTCATTTCGGACAAATCAGGTCAGGTTGCCCAGTGGCTATAAATAGCCCACCCCCTACATCATAAATTCGTGGCTGCTCAGAGTTAGTACACGGCTTTTGTCGTTGAGAGCAACCCACCTCCGAAGAGTTTGAGAGAGAAATCCTTGTTAGGACAAAGCCCAAAACACCCAGAGCCCAAAGAGTGTTTGGCATCAGTGAAGTCTTTCTGTCTGCGTGATCTGAAGACTTGTTACACTTGAGGACTTTGAATCCTCCACCGGTTTGGCTTCGCGTTCTGAGCATCCAAGAGTAATTGTGGATCGCCGGTGAACGAAGTCTGTGAAGGTTTGGAAGTCTACCTTGAAGACTTACCAGAGTGATTGGGCGAGGACTGTGTGTCCTTAGCTCAAGGGGAATAAGGTGAAGACACGGTCTTCTGAGTTCAATCTCAGCCTCCCTAACCAGACTATAGTTGTCACAGCAACTAGAACTGGTCGAACAAATCCTTGTCTTCACAAGACACTGGTTCTATCTCTTACTCTCCTTACTTACAGTTTGTCTTTGTGAAGTCATTGCCTGATTGCTCTGCCTGTGTGACTTCACTGTGTGACTACTTGTTCTGATTGGCTTCATACTATCTTCCATCCTGATCCTACTACCTAGCTGCTATTAGTCATCATGCTTTAGCTTCATACTTGTTTGACTATGGCTTGTCTAGTGTAGTTCATCTTCCGCTGCATGTTTATAGGTCCAGTTTTCGTGTTCGTCTTCGAAACTCTCATGTTTTGAAGACTTTCTTAAAAATATCCTATTCACCCCCCCTCTAGTCAGTAACTAGCACTTTCACTTATAGCTATGTCGTCATACTTGAATCTTTATTGATCTAAGTGAATGTGACAGGACCCTAACCTTTTCTGTGCTTCTTCCTCAAATTCTATCTGTCCAAATCATATGCATTCTATTGAAACCTGTCAATTGTCTCCTCTGAGTCCTTGTAAGCAGAAGACAAAGAGATAACCATTTAAATCTGTTTTTAATGCTGTATCCTTATTGCCTGAAAATTGAAGAAGCCGGAACGACCACCCGACAATCCAGGCGTGCGTGGGAACACAGATCAACTCCTGACAAGTTGCATGCATGCCACGTGTTCCTCAGATGTGAACCGCCAGGGGCACCTGCGTAATTGCATTGCGCCGCCCTCTTCCTTCCTATAAATACTCACTCGTCGCGGTCAATATTTGTTCTTCACCTTGCCACCTTGCTCAAACCTCCGCTAGCTCGCATCGACGCTGAAGACGAAGCGCTTAGCTGTCGCGACTTCTCCAACGCTGTCCTCACGCCGGCCGCGGACCTCTCCCTCTCCGCTGCCGCTGTAGGTGTGTTCCGCCGTCAAGTTAGGGCGCGGGAGGTTGAACTGCTCGGCCTCTCTCTATACCTCATCTAGCAGTTCATCAGTGGTAAATAAAACTCACTTTTTACTGCTTTTTTGATCCGTGAAATCCATCCACTTCAACCAAAAGTGGTTTCTTCACTTCCAAATTTGGATCTGTCTTCATCTACATCTCATATCATGCCAAGTATATTCACTTATGCTTCATAACTACTTAGATTCCTCACTTGTACTTATTCATGGATTCGTACAATTCTCGAACCAACTCTCTTCAAATAAGTGAATGTCTTCGCACTATGAGGTCAATGTCTTCTAAACTGATTTATCTTCAAAATCTTCTGAGAATGCATATGACCTCTTCCCCTTCCCTCGCATCTCTAATGCTGTCACAGGTACATGTCCATGGGAGAATCTCTTGGTTCTCATAGTCTGCATTCTTTTGCAGAATACTTACCGTGTCACATCGAATCTCCTGAAGCTAGTTCTTGTCTGACCAGCAGACGGAAGCCTTTCACTGTTTTGAAGCCAATCAGTCTGAATGTTATGGCTTCAGAGAAGTCTGCAAGGAAAGGTGGCAGGCAACGTCATGGCAACACTTCACTTGATTTTCCAAATGATCTTTATGATCTATACAAGTCTGACCCAGAGGAGAGTTACACCCAGCACAAGAACAATATTCAGTGGATCAGAAGATATTGGGCTAAGCAATGGTTCAAATAAAGGTTTATAACACCTGAATATGCTGAAAAGAATGCCATCAAGCGCCCGTGGGGTGACTGTCTGTACCGCGGCTTGGTGCCAAAGAACAAGGCTGAAGCTATTGAACAAGGGTTCTATCCCTGTATGGCCAGAGGACCACAGCCTGAGAATGCCGACCCATCCTCTCTCTTATGCTGTCGTGAAGACAATCTTTTCAAGCGCAACTTCTAGTTTGCAAAAGATTCTGCTGTTAAGAACCAAAAGGAGTTTGGCCTCAACTTCAACCCTGGCCCCTCCGCTCCAAGACCAGATGGGACTCGTGAAGAAAATGAGAACAGAATTGGCCCCTTCACCAATTTTGACAGGCTTCTATCTCATATTGCTGCCCGGAGAGCTGTTGTGGAGCAATCTGCTGAAGAAGCTGATTCTGATGATGCTCCATCACCACCAAAGAGAATAAGAAAAAGGCAAAAGCTTCAAAACCTTTTGCCTCTAGTGCACCAAAAGCTTCAACCAGGAAGCCACTGAATACTACACCGCCTGAATCCAGTGTGCAGTCTGAAGATTTATCTCGCGTGTCCAAGAGGACCAAGAAGCCATTGCCCAAGAAGGCCACTGGGACACCTCTCACTCCTTTTGCTATTCTGTGCAATGAGGATGACTGAGGGAGTCCTGGACTAGGGGGTGTCCGGACAGCCGGACTATCATCATCCACCGGACTCCAAGACTACGAAGATACAAGATTGAAGACTCTGTCCCGTGTCCGGATGGGACTTTCCTTGGCGTGGAAGGCAAGCTTGGCGATACGGATATCTAGATCTCCTACCATTGTAACCGACTCTGTGTAACCCTAGCCTTCTCCGGTGTCTATATAAACCGGAGGGCTTTAGTCCATAGGACACAACATACATTACAACAATCATACCATAGGCTAGCTTTAGGGTTTAGCCTCCTTGATCTTGTGGTAGATCCACTCTTGTACTACCCATATCATCAATATTAATCAAGCAGGACGTAGGGTTTTACCTCCATCAAGAGGGCCCGAACCTGGGTAAAACATCGTGTCCCTTGTCTCCTGTTACCATCCGCCTAGACGCACAGTTCGGGACCCCCTACCCGAGATCCGCTGGTTTTGACACCGACATTGGTGCTTTCATTGAGAGTTCCTCTGTGTCGTCACCGATAGGAAGGATGCCTCCACCCGTCTTCAAGGACGGTATTTTCGCCAAAGGGGCCTTGGCCGCCGGCCAAACTATCCGGCTAGGTGGTTTTCTTATGACCGCCTGTCCGGCCACTACTTCGACAATGACTTCTCAAGTCGTCAAAAGCAATCTCCACGTCAGCTCGGAATTCGCCGAGCGGCTGGATCCGATAGAGCTCTCGTCTGTCAACGAACTCTTGGATCGCATCGCCGCCCTAGGAGTCGCTACGGACTACAATCAGATTGGGCTTAAAACCGATCTGAGAGAGATTAACTCTCCCTAGGTCACCCACCACGTCGCAGTGGTACAGGAACAATGCGGCGACTTTCCTCCTGTATTAAAAACTAGACATGTACGGGCTCCCAAACCCTCCACGCCGGATTTCCGCGGAGGAACGGACTTCGATCGAGCACTGAACTTAAAGTCAGGCATCGGACCGGACTCGTTGGACAATGTCCAGCAATCCAAGCTTCCAAAATTGGAAACTTCACGGCCTTTAAGCCCCGAGATGGGTAGGGATCCGGATTTTATTCCACCCACCCGTCCAGACATATGCGATCTATCTCTAATACGACAAGAGCCCGCAGAAACAGTACATCACTACTGGGCCAGATTCCTCCTGGTTATGGACAGGATAAAGGACTGCCGAGAGGAAAACGCAATTTCAATCTTTTGCAATAATTGCACGGACAAGGGAATATTGAACGCCATCGGCCGTCGTAAAATCACACGATTCACCGATCTGGCGTCCATAGTACGAAAGTACTGTGCGATGGAGAGTTTCCGGAAAACCGAAAACCAGTTTTGGGACAATCCGGCCCCGAATACAACCCTAGTTGGCAACAAAAGGGTGCATCGTACTCAGGCCCCAGATACAAAAACCAAAAAGCAAAAACCCCATAGAGGGCACGGAACCGTACTGGAGGGATGGCTCAGGGGACCCTGTAAGCTTCATAGTACAGAGGGCGCCGTCCCAACACATAGCCTTCGAGCAGGTGGCCAAAAGTGGCGAGGAGCTTCTAGCCCCGGACAACCACTCCAACAATACCTGTATGGTATCAACAGTCTTCGAGACCTTCGCATCAAATAATACGCGAAAACGAACAATCCGCGGCCTCGCCGAAGTCTACCATGTAGCAACAGCAAATCCATGGAGCGACACAGCCATCACCTTCAACGCCAGCGATGAACCTAAATTCCGAACAGCCCGAGCACCAGCCGCACTGGTACTTAGTCCCATAGTGGACGGCTTTCGACTTACAAAGGTCCTCATGGATGGCGGCAGCGGACTAAAACTCATCTACGAGGAAACTCTTCAAAAAATGGAAATAGACTGGAGCCGTATTGAGCGAAGCAGCACAACCTTCAGAGGAATAATCCCTAGCCGGGAAGCGCGCTGCACCGAAAAAATCACACTCGATGTGGTGTTCGGCTCGCCGGACAATTACAGATCCGAAGAAGTCACGTTCCAAGTGGCCCCGTTCAACAGCAGATATCACGCTATATTAGGACGAGAGGCATTCACAATTTTTCAAGCCATACCCCATTACGGGTACATGAAGCTCAAAATGCCTGGGCCCGGCGGGATAATCACTCTCGTTAGTGATCCGGACATAGCACTCCGCGCCGAAAACAAGACAGCCGCACTAGCCCTGGAGGCACTATCCGAAGCCCTAGCGGCAGAAGAACTCACCGCGCTGTGCTCTACGGTGAACAGGGATGATGTGATACTCGATAAAAGATCCAAGTCCACCTCCTTCAAACCAGCAGATGAAATAGTAAAATTCCAGGTCCATCCAACGGACCCAACAAAGACGGCCTCCATTGGGGCACAATTGAACCCCGAGGTAGATGCCGCACTGCGAGAATTCCTTCGGGAAAATTGGGACATTTTCGCCTGGCATCCTTCGGATATGCCCGGAATCCCACGCAGATTGGCAGAACACAGCCTAAACATCCTAAAAGGATTCAAGCCGGTCAAACAGGCTCTTCGACGATTTTCCGAACCCAAAAGACAGGCAATGGGAGAAGAGCTAGCCAAACTATTGGAAGCCGGATTCATCAGAGATATCAAACATCCGGATTGGCTAGCAAATCTGGTAATGGTACCAAAGAAGGACAAATCCTGGCGCCTATGCGTCGACTTTAAAGACCTCAACAAGGCTTGCCCAAAGGATCCCTTCCCCCTCCCCCGCATCGACCAAATTATCGATGCTACCGCAGGGCACGATTCATTGTGCTTCCTCGACGCATACTCTGGCTACCATCAAATTAAGATGGCAGAAGCAGACCAAGCCGCAATGGCATTCATCACTCCATATGGACCATTCTGCTTCAACACGATGCCCTTCGGACTTAAAAATGCCAGCGCAACATATCGGCGCATGATTCAAACATGTCTGGCCACCCAGATCGGCAAAACAGTTGAGGCATATGTAGACGACGTAGTCGTCAAAACCAAACACGTCGAAACTCTAGTCGACGATTTGAGGCTCACATTCGACAACCTCAGAGCATATGACATCAAGCTGAATCCGGAAAAATGCGTTTTCGGCGTACCAGCCGGAAAGCTGCTGGGCTTCATTGTATCTGGTAGAGGAATTGAAGCAAACCCGGCCAAAATCCGAGCTTTGTCATAGTTGGATATTCCAAAAGACCTCAAACAGATACAAAAATTGACCGGATGCGTGGCAGCTCTAAGCCGTTTTATCTCCCGCTTGGGAGAAAAGGCACTGCCCCTTTATCGCCTCCTTAGGCGCACCGAACACTTCGAGTGGACGGATGCTGCCACTGCCGGACTCGAAGAAATAAAGGCCATATTAGCAACAAATCCGGTCCTAGCTACGCCAAACCTAGGCGAACCTATGTTGTTATACATCGCAGCAACACATCAAGTTGTAAGTGCGGTACTCGTCGTTGAACGAGAAACAGAAGGGCATAAATTCCCTCTTCAAAAACCAGTGTACTACGTATGCACTGTGTTAACCCCCTGCAAGTCCCGTTACCCACACTATCAAAAGATATCGTACGCGGTGTTCATGGCATCCCGGAAGCTCCGGCACTACTTTCAAGAGTGTTCGATAACTGTGGCCTCCGAAGTACCACTCAATGACATTATAAACAACCGCGACGCAACGGGAAGGATTGCAAAATGGGCCATTGAGCTCCTACCATTCGATATAACCTACAAACCTCGGCCAGCTATAAAGTCACAAGTTTTGGCTGACTTCGTCGCTGAATGGACAGAAGCCGAACTCCCTAAAGAGTACGGCGCATACTCCAATTGGACTATGCACTTCGACGGCTCCAAAATGTTGGCCGGACTGGGGGCTGGCATCGTCTTGACGTCCCCAACCGGGGACACAGTCCAATACGTACTTCAAATAATGTACACGGACTCCAACAACGTAGCCGAATACGAGGCCCTTCTACATGGTCTCCAGATGGCAATCTCCATGGGCATTCAAAGCCTAGAGGTGCGCGGGGATTCAAACCTTGCAATATCCCAAATAAACGGAGACTTTGACGCCAAGGATCCGAAAATGGCAGCATATCACAACGCTGTCCTAAAAATGTCAGCTCGGTTTGAAGGACTTGAATTCCATCACGTAGCCCGAGAAAATAACCAAGCAGCCGACGTACTGGCACACATCGGCGCAAAACATGACGCTGTCCCTCCAAATATCTTCCTGGAACAGCTCTTCAAGCCGTCCGTACTATGGGAAGGGGAGTCCGGAAATGACACACCGGAAACAACCGCGCCAACCGGCGATTCAGCCGATGACATAACACCTTCAGCCCACGACATAATGGCAGTAATCGCCCCGTGGACAGAACCATTCCTAGCCTACTTGCTTAGGCAGGAACTTCTCGAAGACCAAAGTGAGGCCCGCTGCATAGTCCGGCGATCGAAAGCCTACAAGGTCCATGAGGGAGAACTTTATAAGAAAAGTACAACCGGAGTCCTCCAAAGGTGTATCTCCGAAGAGGAAGGGCGAAACCTCCTGGCTGAAATTCATGCCGGACTAGGCGGACACCACGCAGCAGCCCGGGCCCTTGTAGGAAAGGCATTCCATACAGGATTTTATTGGCCGACGGCCCGGGCAGATGCCCAGGACTTAGTCCAGAGATGCGTCGGTTGTCAGCTCTTTGCTAATCAGAGCCATATGCCACCCACCGCCCTCAAAACTATACCCATTACCTGACCGTTCGCGGTCCGGGGGCTTGATATGGTTAGACCCCTTAAAGGGGGAACCCACAAGCAAAGGTACCTATTGGTCATGGTGGATAAATTCACCAAATGGATAGAGGCCAAACCGGTCAAAACGGCAGAGTCCGGACCAGTGATAGACTTTATATCCAGGGTCGTACACCGTTACGGTGTCCCCCACAGCATCATCACCGACAACGGCATGAACTTCACGGCTGATGAGGTTAAGTCATGGTGCAAAAACATGGGCATTAAGCTCGACTACGCTTCAGTCTATCACCCTCAAACCAACGTTCAAGTGGAACGAGCAAATGATCTAATAATGAGCAGCATTAAACCCAGACTAGTGCGGTCACTTACAAAATCCGACACGCACTGGGTAGAGGAGCTCGACTCCGTACTCTGGGGGCTGCGGACAACGCCCAACCGTACTACCGGATTCACACCATTTTTTATGGTATATGGCGCAGAGGCAGTTTTGCCCTGCGACATCATTCATGACTCACCTCGAGTGCGCATGTATGAAGAACGAGAAGCCGAGCTGGATCGGCAGGACAGCTTGGACGCATTGGAGGAGGAACGCGACATCGCCAAGGCTCGTTCCGCATTTTATCAGCAGCAGGCTCGAAGATATCAAAGCAGAGAAGTATGGGCCAAGACTTACAACATTGGCGAACTAGTTCTACGCCTGCCGGACAAGAAAAAGGACAAGGTCAAGCCCAAATGGGAGGGCCCCTTCATCATCGACCAAGTCCTGACCGGTGGGGCGTACCGTCTACGAAATGCGTCGGACAACCGACTCGAGCCGAACCCATGGAACGCAGCCCGCCTCCGAAGATTCTACGCCTAGTGCCGGACTAAGGGTTCGTCCCCTTCCCCCGTTCAAATTTTTATACTTCAGCTGTCCTTTATTTCCCTTTCTTCTCTTAACCCTTCTACTAAAAGGTCCTCAAGGGCCTACTCGCATACACTTGATGTGCTATCCGCACTCATTATACCTGGGGGCTTCTTTTCCAGAAGCTCAACTATAAGGGCTTTATGCCCAACACATGTGTCATGCTTCCACATGTACCTTTTACTCACCATTATATGCATCGATATGACTTAAGTTTTGGCCAAGCTGGGTTGCCTGGCTCCTGTGCTTACCCCTACGTTCCCGATTGTTCGGCTAGGAGGTAAAGGGAGCACCTCTGCGATTGTTACTGCCGGGTCAGCCGGATGTGTACCTCAGACTGGGTGAAGCCGAAAGCTAGCGTTCTTAAGGGAATATTCGGTCGGTGACTTGAAAGATGATTTTTTACCTACCTGTTTATCTGCCCCTAGATGTTTTTTCTGCTTTTCTCGCAGTCCGGACATGCACTTTAGGGCATGCCTCCCAGGGAAAGGAACCCTTAACGGAACTATTCTCCCTGGAAGATGTTTCTTACTAACCATGTAATATAACATAACTAGTTGGGCACTTGTCTGATAAAGCACTAATGACCCCTACGCCTGGTCTCCATGCATACCCCGGTTGTTTCTTAACCAAAAAGGTATTCGGACACACTCCGGACTCTAGGGTTCGGAGGTCGAAGCGAAAAGGTCGGCAAAGACAAACGATCTACAATCTGTCTAGAAGGCATTTCACATGTCATTTTAAAATACATTGTCAAATTTACTGATTGTATTCCTCCTCAATCCCGTCTAACAGGCTGTCTAACTTACAGTCCCGTTGGGAAAATTTAGCAGCCAACTCTACTTGGCTGTATACTAAACTCACAGGGATCTCCTTCCCTTCGGGCCCCACCGGTCCAACTTCGGCCATGTGGTTGGGATCCACCTTCTTGTACCGCGTCTTCACCATGGCCCAACCCTCCCTGGCACCCTGGCGGCAGGCCGAAATCTTCCATAAACGGAAGCGCTGCCGCACTCCCTGGAGTTTCTCCGCAAGCTCCCCAAGGCCCTCGGGTAGGGAGACGACTGGCCATAATGCCTGGACGACGCCGCTCATCGCCTGCCGAACTCGTTTGAGCAGTTGCAACAGCTCGGGAAGCTGATCACCCGTCGATACGGGCATCTCCTCCGCAGGGCGACCTATGAGTATACCTACAAGACATATTCTCTCAATTGACTTCCTCGCCGAACTCTTCTTTTCAAAGGAGTTCGCTCAAGCACTTACTATAGATGCCACGACGAAGCCACTGATTCTCCTTAACGGAGCCGGACAGCTTGACCCGAACGCCTTTCAGCTCTTCTCCAAGCTGGGCATGGGCGTCTTGGAGCTTGTTCCTTTCCTGCTGTACTCTATTCAGCACCCTCTCGCCGGCCTTCAGCTGGCGCAGCAGTTCCTGCCTGTCCGGATCTTGTCCGGCAGCACCTGCAATGGCATTATTAGACTTGCGCGCACGCCGCACAGCACTTATATTTACCAAACAAATGTGTTACCAGGAGGGGCCTCTGTGTTTCCTCCCGCAGCAGCAAGTGCAGCCTCAAGTTGGGCCTTGCATTCTTGCAGCTCCTGAGACAGCTGGGCATTCTTCTCGGTAAGAGCCTGCGTTTCAAATGATCCTTAAATCAGTTAACATAACTACTTTAAGTCTCGGGGGCTACTGGCATATATAACCATTAAATTCCCTTACCCGTATGTCTTTTACATACTGCTCCGTGGCTCTGGTAAAACCATCTTGAGCAGCACGGAGGTGCGCGTCCCCCGCGTTAAAAGCATCCAATGCCTCAGGGGAGAAGCACGCTTCACGAAATACTGTCCGGCGGCGCCTGTGGTTCATGGCGCTCTCCACCTCAGACTTGGTGGCGGACAGTCTGTCGGCGTCCTCCGTTGGAGGAGTATCCGGCCCGCGCCTTGCGCTTGCCTCCCCCTCCAGGCCGGGCGCTGGAGCCTGACTGGTATAGGTCGGATCGGCAACCTCTACGCCCGCAGCCCGGCGGGCGCTTTTTCTCCTATAAGGATCATGAGCACTCAGACGCTTCCTAGGAACGTTGCTTTGAATATTTAAATAGAGCTATACCTTTGCGGCGACATTTCAGTCCGTGCCGCGCTCCTTTTCCGCTTGCTGGTCCGGACTGGCCTTTGTTGGTCAGCCGCAGCAGGCTCGGCTTCCCGCCTTGAAGGCGCTTCCTGCAAAACACCATCGTTCGCGAAGGTCAGAAATGGGCAAGGAAGAGATAATGGTGTTCGGACCTCGGTCACAATCACCTGGAAAGCCGGATATAATCCGGGGTAGTCCGCCGTAATGGCGACTAAAGCGTTATCCATGCTGAGCTAGTGGAACACCCCGTCGATCAGCTCCACCTTGATGTCCGGATCCTCTTCGGAGGCCGGATCTTGGGATCTCTCCGGATCCTTAGGTTGCGGAGCCGGACTTACCATGTCCTCCACAATCCGGCGCAGTTCCTGCGCCGAAGACATAATGTAAGAAGCTTAAACTTTGAAAGCATGGGTTGAGCCCTTAAAAGTGTTCGCTTACCCAGCCCCGAGGGTTATTCATGGAAAACCCATTCAAGGGGTTCGTTCGGAGGAAGTCCTCCTTCTCCCCCTTGTACAGGCCGGACAGGATCTGCACCAGGTCCTCAGTCGAATCCGGCCCTTTGCGGCCATGGCGGGTGGCATCGTCCTCCCCGTTGAAATCCCACATGGGATGGCCCCTGTATTGCAATGGCTGTACCCCCCGCATGATGCATGTTGCCATGATTCCAATCATTGTCAACCCGGAATGGGCTAGTAATTTTATTCGGCCCATCAGGTAATGGACGCTCTTGTCTTCCTCCAATTGGGGACTCCGCGGGCGACAACTAAGGCGTTTCTTCAGAGGAGCAGCACTGAACTCCGGGAGGCCGACCCGGACTGGGTCCGGCAGCGGAGCGTCCTCTATGTAAAACCATTCCGAAGGCCAGTCTTCGGACGCCTTCTTAGGGGTTCCGGATGGATATCCGGTCCCGTCAATGCGCCATACTTCGGCGCCGCCCACTTGATATATAGATCCCTCATGAGAACGGGGTACGAGGCAGAACAACCTCTTCCACAGTGCAAAATGGGGCTCGATGCCCAGGAACAGCTCGTAAAGAGTTACGTAACCCGCGATATGCAGGACAGAGGTGGGTGTGAGGTGATGGAGCTGGAGTCCATAGAACTCCAGGAGCCCGCGGAGGAACGGATGTATAGGAAATCCGAGTCCCCTCATCAGATAGGGGACGAAGCATACCCGCTCCCCTTTGTTGGGACTTGGGGTAGCCTCCACTTGCTTCCCACCTTGGTAGGTGGCTAGCCCGGCTCGAACCGAGACCATGAAGGCTGGAGGGAGATATCCCCCCGCTTGGAGCTTCACTAGCTCGTGGTGTGGAACAGAGCATCTCCTCCAATCTCCTGGCAGTGGGCTGGGAGCGCGAGAAGAGGAGCCGCGCCGACGGTCCATGATGGAATGGATTTTTGGGTCAAGGCGCTCCGATGAATATCCGCGGAAGGAAGATGGTGTGATTTGGATCTGGATTTTTGCCTCTTTTGTAGGCAGATGGCTTGCACGACTAGGGGGTGAAACATAAAAGATACCCTGGCTTTTCGCATTCGTGTGACACGTGGAAGAAGGCCATTATTGGGCGTAGAAGCCAAGAAGCACATCATTTATGAGGAAGCCGGACACTGTTTGGCAGGTACATGGAACTTAAAAGGAGAACCCGCCTTGCAACGCCGAAGACTATGTGCGCGCTGGACTTATCGTCATTGAAGCCTGGTTCGGGGGCTACTGAGGGAGTCCTGGACTAGGGGGTGTCCGGACAGCCGGACTATCATCGTCCGCCGGACTCCAAGACTACGAAGATACAAGATTGAAGACTCTGTCCCGTGTCCGGATGGGACTTTCCTTGGCGTGGAAGGCAATCTTAGCGATACGGATATGTAGATCTCCTACCATTGTAACCGACTCTGTGTAACCCTAGCCTTCTCCGGTGTCTATATAAACCGGAGGGCTTTAGTCCATAGGACACAACATACATTACAACAATCATACCATAGGCTAGCTTTAGGGTTTAGCCTCCTTGATCTCGTGGTAGATCCACTCTTGTACTACCCATATCATCAATATTAATCAAGCAGGACGTAGGGTTTTACCTCCATCAAGAGGGCCCAAACCTGGGTAAAACATCATGTCCCTTGTCTCCTGTTACCATCCGCCTAGACGTATAGTTCGGGACCCCCTACCCGAGATCCGCCGGTTTTGACACCGACAATGACACCATTGATCTGTCCAGCAATGAAGATCTTGGTGATGATGCCCTTGAGAGGCTAATCAAGAGCAAGCAAGAGGCGGAAATCTTCAACGATATGCCCCTCTTTGATGTTGACATTCTTAACAACTTCATTGATGAGTGGTTCAACGACTAGAGCATTAGCATTGATGATCTTCAGCTTCTGGTGGACATCAGCGTCACATTCCATGGAGCCATTGCTAATGAGTTGGCCTTGGCTCAGAAGATTGTTGAGCTCAAGAACAAAATTGATTATGAGAAGGCTCACTTCAAGAAGAACATGGCCAAGCTCAGCGTGGCAGATGTTTAAATCTTCAAGAAGATGTTGCATGACCTCAAGGAAGAGTTTCACAAGAAGCGCAATGAGGCTAAAGGCTCACGAGAGCGCATGAAGTACTTCGCACAAAAATGTGTTCAAGCACACAATGAAGCTGAGAATTGCAAAGCTCTTGGGCGCCCTGGCATCGATCCCAGTATGGCTACCAAACAAAAGAAGTCTACTGTGACACAAACTGAAGCACCAAGGTAGGAAGCACATCGCATTGTCTTCCCTGCCAGCATGACATGCTCGAAGCCTAAGGTCACCTCAGCAGCTTCAGAGCTGAAGAAGATAAGGGCAGCTGAAGCCGAAGCCAAGAAGCGCAAGCACAAGGATGCATCTGATGATGCCCCTTCCAAGAAAAAGCTAAAGACTAAGGGCTCTAAGTCTTCAAAGACAAATCGTGCTGCTACCCCTGAGCCCCTTGTTGTTGATCCCATTTCTGTTGCATATCCTGCCTCTGGAAATCACGAGCGCCATCTCGTTGTCCATGAGCCTGCTTCCACAGAGGCGCCAGGATCTGAAGAAGTTCCAGCTGATGACCCCAACGCAGCTGAAGACATTGGTCATGAAGACAATGTGGTTGATGATGAAGTCCTTCCTCAGCTCGAGCACCAGTTGGTATCATTGCCTGCTCCAACAAGTAGTGAATACTTTAGCATTGGTCGTCCATTGACGCCAATTGCTCAAGATGACTCCTGGGCTGAGCGCCAACCAGAAGACACCCCTGTTCAAGATGAGACACCCCATACTCCACCAGCACAAGTTACCAATCCGGTACTTGATGACGACAACTACATGGAGACCACTCCATCTCCAAAGGCGTCGCCAGTGTTTCACAGGCTTCGCAAAGGTCTCAAGCCATCTGTCTCCATGTACACCGGCCTAGAAGAAGATTCACAACAATCCAGCTCAGTGGCACGTCAAGTGTTCCCTGAAAAGAATCCTTCTGCGACTGTTCAAGCATCTGAAGCTAAAGTTGCTGAAGACATCCCGGTTGCATAAGCCGAAGAAGAAAGAAGAGAAGAAAGAGAAAGAGAAGCCACACCCCCTATTGTTGATAAAGTCATTCTTGAAGAGAATGTGATCATGCCTGACCCTCCGGTCATTGACCAAATGGAGGCTGAAAACAATGAGGCTGCCACCAACACTGCTACTGAAGCCAATGACCCTGTCTTGGCTAAAGACAATGTGGAGACTGAAGCCAATGTGAATCCTGAAGCTTCTATGACGCCGGTCCTCACTGACGGCACTGTTCCTTCACCACAGACTCACACCATGGAAACATCCTTCAATCTTGAAGGGCAGTTGGTCATAGTTTGCTGGCCAATTATGATTCCCCATACCGCTCCAGGACCACAATATGACTATCATGTGGAGCGTAGGCCTCAAGTTCAGAAGCCAAAGCCGCGTCTTCCAAGGCTTCCAAATGCCATAACTACACATGGCTCTTTCAGCGTGCTCAGTTTCAGAGAAGACAATACATTCTTTGACAGTGCCAAGAACCCCTACAAGAAGCCAAGAATCTCATCTGACAGATTTTGGAGCCACCAACAGCGAAGCTATTACTCTTGCATTCTATACAATCAAGACAGAATATTTCCTCACATGCGTTTGGGATTGTGATGCTATGGCTGGGCTGCCATGTCTGGAAGAAGCCCTTGACTGCTTCAAGGATGTTGGTCTTTTGGCATTTATCACTGATAAGGAGCACTGGAATGAAGAGCTCCTGCTACTGTTCTATGCCACCTTACATATTCGAGGCTACAACAGGGATCCGAAGACATCGATTCTTGAGTGGATGACAGCTGATGTGCATCGTGAAACCAAAGCTCAGGATATCATCGAGCTGACTTCCCTTCCCACTCCAGGTGAGATGTATGAACCTGGTTGTTCGCTTTATCAGAATGAACTGTAGAGCATATTTCAGAAGCCTGAGCCAAACATGAGCCAAATGCTTAGCATGATGAAGCCTTTGCCCCAAGACGCTGAATATCCAAGGGAATTCTTTGTTGAGGACCTCGAGTATCTGCCATGCACAGTATATCACATTCTGAGGCATACTCTAGGGCCCATCAAAGGCTATTCATCTGAAGACAAACTTGAAGGATCCATGAAGACTTTGGTGTTCTACATCGTCAATGGCATCAGATTCAACACTCAGGATTTCTTCATCAGACAACTTGCTGCTTCCAGGATTGACTTGCTTGGTTTGAAGTTCTATGCTCCATGGATGATGCGGTTGATTAAGCTTCATTCAACTATCGACTATCGGCCCTCAGCATGCAATCACATTGTCTTGTTGCCTGAGGTTGATATGTTTGTTGAAGCCATCTACCCTGAGCGTGCAAAGAATCCCCTCCATCTTCAGAATGCTAAGTTCCAGAGCTTCGCACAGCCCATTGAAGGTGTTCATGTGCCAAATGCTGCAACTCATACCTATCCCTTGGCTGGAAACCTGCGCCTACTGCATCGTGCAAACACTAAAGACACTGCAAGCACCATTGCCCAATGGCCTCAGAAGCGTCCACGTGTTCTCAATGATCGTGAGCTTCTAGTGGCCTTACATCAAAAGCCGGACAAGCATCATGATTGGCTAAAGCGTCAGATGAAGAGTATCATGGTGGATGTCAATCGAATTTGCAACTTAGCAACCAAGAACTCGTTTGTTTCTCATGAAGCTTGTCGCCGTTCCTGGAAGAGTCTCACTTTGCTCTGCGCTGAAGATGAACTTCGCGCAGATGGCTTCACTGAACACTTCAAGTTTGATTCCAGGCCTCCTTAAAATGCAAGTTGGCGTCGCACACCCTCCATTGAAGATTCTGAGCACTCATCCTCGGCTGCAACTGTTGTTGCAAGAGTCATCGATGAAGAAGATGACGCCACTTCGCCTGCTCTCACCGCTCAACATAATGATGCCGCATCATGCCCTTCTGCACCACCAAACTCCAACATCGACCCTGCTGCTCCAACTGCATCTCCACCTGGGAACAAGTAGATACTCTATGTCTTCAAACCTTTTTGGTCCTTACTGACAAAAGGGGGAGAAGCATATGAGTTGATAGTCTTCAAGCGGGTCCATATGGGTGGTTGCTTATTTTTTGCTAAGTTCTTACAACTCTCATTCTGAAACTTTTGGCTTTTGAGTTGTAACACTTAAACTTGATGGTCGTCTGCTATTTTTACTGCCACTTTGTGATGCGATGATAAATTCCGCATGAAGTCATTCTGCAGACGCCCATTTTCCATTATGCATATCATTATCTTCATTATCTTCTTATATGCATGATGCATTGTCTTCACATTTTGAAGATGGCGTCCACAAAGCAAAACCTGCCATGTGCATTTGCATTCAAAAGCAAATCATTTACATGCACATCTTCAGGGGGGCCTCGTCATATGTATGAAGACAATACTCACAACACTGAACTTTCACATACTTCTATCCCCGTTGAAAACTACAACCAGTTTGTCTTCAATCACCAAAAAGGGGGAGATTTTAAGTGCATCTAGTGCCACCCCTAGTTGGTTTTGGAGTATTGATGGCAAACATGGTTGAGGGACTAATGTGTTTGTGAGAATTGCAGGATAAGGCGGGAAGTGTCCCTCATTGATTCAATTTACCTACCAGAGATGACCCCTAAAAATGTGTGAAGACATTGAAGACAATGGTGGTTTGTGAAGACATTCACGACGAAGATTATGACGCGTGAAGCTATTCTCTTGAAGACTATGGATTGCGAAGACATAGTTGTTTCGTAGTTTCCTTTTCTTCTTATTGAGTCATAGGAACCACCGTACTGTTAAGCGGGGTCCAAGTGAACAAAGTCAGAGTGACTGAAGTGATGCTCAACCAAATCCTATGTCTTCGAGTGAAGACAATGAGAGCAAATCTTATCCAGAGCTGGATGAGTCAGCTTTGCTTGTAGCCCAAGCTAAGCCGCAACATGTGTTTGAAATCTGATCGTTGGACACGTGTCAGTTCCTTAGTGACCCAGGGTCATTTTGGACAAATCAGGTCGGGTTGCCTCCTGGCTATAAATAGCCCACCCCTTACACGATAAATTGGTGGCTTCTCAGAGTCAGTGCACAACTTTTGTCATTTGAGAGCAACCCACCTCCGAAGCATTTGAGAGAGAGATCATTGCGAGGACAAACACCAAAACACCCAGTGCTAAAGAGTGTTAGGCATCACTGAAGTCTTTCTGTCCGCGTGATCTAAAGACTTGTTACACTTGAGGACTGTGAATCCTCCAGCCAGTTAGGTGTCGTGTTTTGTGCATCCAAGAGTCATTGTGGATTGTCGGTGAACAAAGTCTGTGAAGGTTTGGAAGTCTACCTTGAAGACTTACCAGAGTGATTGGGCAAGGACTAAGTGTCCTTAGCTCAAGGGGAATAAGGTGAAGACGCGGTCTTCTGAGTTGAATCTGAGCCTCCCTAACTAGACGTATAGTTGTCACAGCAACTGGAATTGGTCCCACAAATCTTGTCCACTCCAAGCAACTGGTTCTATCCTCTACCTCTCTTTACTTATAGTTTGTCTTCGTGAAGTCATTGCCTCCTTGCATGATCTGATTGTCTTCACAGTGTGAACACTGTTGTTGTTTGGCTTCATAGTATCTTCCATCCTTGTCAGATTTCGGGTTCAGACAGACCCTCAAGGTTCGAACTCTGGGGTGCACGCGGAGATCACACCTCCTGCCTACCCACGTCTCGTCGCCTCGCAAGGATCTAAACTACTCGAAGGACAACACAAGGGACACGAGATTTATACTGGTTCAGGCCACCATTGTGGTGTAATACCCTACTCCAGTTTGTGGTGTGGTGGATTGCCTCAGGGGCTGATGATGAATAGTACAAGGAAGAACAGCCTCGCGAGGAGCTGTTCTTGGCTGGTGCTATGAACTGCTTGGGTGAGTTCAGTCGCCTCTCTCTCTCTCTAGTCTACCCAAAAATCTCTCTCTCTACTCTGCGGTGGCTAGCTCTATTTATAGAGGGAGGCCCGAGGCCTCTTCCCAAATATTGAGCGGGAAGGGCGCCAACAACTGGCCATTTTGAAGGGGAACATCTAGTACACTTATCCTGACTAAAGTCGGTCCTTGCCTGCCAAAGACCCTGACGGTGACGCCGGTTTGGGCTCCACGATGACCTCCATCCTGCCGTCCTGCTGGTCTTGGTCTTGTTGCACCGAAATGGTTGCCTTTGCTTGATACTCCTGCCTACGCTTTCCTCCTTTGCACCAAAGAGGAAACAAGGACTCTGTGCAGGCCGGCGCCCGCTTGGCGCCCGCCTGGCCTCGGTCGTCATGGCTTGCATCATGGGCACATCGTGAGGTACCCCACCTTGATCTCTCCACCTCCTCGCGAGCCAGCCCGACGAGGCTGTGCCCGAGGAAGCCTCCTGTCGTCCGCCCCGCGAGGCTTGGCCCCTCGCGAGGGTCTTGAGTATGTGTTGATGAAGATGGGCCATACTGGGCCACTCCCTAAGCCACGCCGCAGGCCGTAGGTAGGCAAGTTTGGGTACCCCCGTTCCCAGAACGTCGACAGTAGCCCCCGGGCCCAAGGTGCGCCTGGACTTGGCTTAGCGGAGAAGCGAAGGGGCAAGTGCGAAGCGCCGCAGGCCCCAATAGCCTGCGGCCTTGGGCGCCGCATGGCGGTTGATTGGACGTGGGTGTCCCTGTTTCCCCACGCCTCCTTATTTTGCGCTCAGCTAGGCGGACCCGCGGTTGCACACAGTCATCCCTCTTCTCGCTGCCCGCGCGTCTCCTGCCCTTCCTCCTCTCGAGCTCCAGCCTCCGCTTCCAACCCAATCTCGAATCCTCCCCCTTCCTGTCGCCATGGCACCGACGAAGAAGGGGAAAGGGCAGAAGCATGTGCCCTCGCCCCGCTCGCCACCGTCAACGGCTCCTCCCGTCGATCAGTCGATCATACTCAACCTGGAAGCCTTGGATAAGGTCAGTTCCGCCCTTGCCACCATCTTTAACAAGTGTGGGAGGACGACGGTCTGGCCCGCGTCTCACTTCTTCATTGACAGAATAGTCACCAAGGTCCGGTACTTTACTGATGCCCTGTGGGCGGGACTGGTTCCCCCCTTTTCCAATTTTTTCAATGCCGTACTTTCCCATTACCAGATCCACATGATGCATTTGGGTCCCGAATCCATTGCTCTTCTTGCCGTTTTCGCTTTTGTTTGCGAGGCGATTGTGGGCATTCCTCCTTCGGTTGCCTTGCTGTGCCACTTCTTCTCTTTGCGCGTTAGTGACCCCACCCAATGCTCGGGGTGCGTGAGCTTCCTCGCTGCACCAGAAACGGTGGCCTTGGGAATTGATTTCAGACTTCCTCCGCCTGCGACTGGGTTCCAAGAGCGGTGGCTGTACGTGGATGTCGGAGTGCCCAGCCCCCTGCTCTTGGAGCCAACCTTGCCCGCTATCCCCAATTCGGGCTGGGGCCAGGAGACGCTCACGAGCCCCCGGTTCGTCTTCGTCTGGCATCGCTTTGAGAACTTGAGGGCGCTCGGTGTGACGGCACCCAAGGTGGTGAAGGAGTTCCTCCTGTGCCGCATTGCCCCTCTCCAGTGCCATTCCCGCCGGATGTGGGCCTTCGAGGGGCGTGAAGACTGCATGAGGCTCCAGAAGGAAGATCTGGCGCCTGAAGTGCTGAGGAAGGTTCTCATGATTCTGACTGGGGATCCTTCCCCTGGCAGCCTCCGGCAAGGGGGTGCCCTGCTGTACCTTTGCTTAAGCAGGGCTGATTTTGTGAAGCAGATGCCCAGCTTTGACGAATGGGGGTTGCGCCCCGCTGGCCTCATGGGACCTCGTGAGAACCCAGTTGTGGTGGTTGGCCTCCCGGTTGCCCGCGGCGGTCCTTCCTCGAGTGGTGGAGCTGGGGGCTGAGGGGGCTGCCGTCGGGATGATGACGCCATGCGGAACTCCTGAGGCGGCAGCTCCTGAGGCCTGCCCTGTGGCGGCTGAAGGTGTTGAGCCGCGGCCCGCGGCTCCCGTAGTAGAGGCTCCTGAGGCCCCGGACACCCTTCGCGGGGCGGTGTCTGGCGGCGTGAGCTAGGGCGATGCCCCCGACGCCGGTCACATTGGCGCTTCTTCCTCGTCGTAGGCTGACCCTTGCACCGAGCTCCTAGGCCGCTTCCACGTGGACTTCGAGGCTCTCCGAAAGAGAAAGGAGGCCTTGGGTGATGATTACCCTTGCTGCCTATTGAAGCGCAGGAAGTACTTCGCCATTGATGAGTAAGCCTTTCCCTTTCTTAGTCCCTTACTTTCACATTGCTTCAGCTGATCATTGCCCTCCAGGGCCCTTCCTGCCGAGTTCACGGAGACGGCTGAGGAGCCATCCCTCCAGGCCTCGCCCTCTCCACCGTCCCCAAGCGCCCCGAGCTCAAGCACTGCCCTTATGGTGAGGCCAGTTGGAGAGGTGAGCCATCCTGTGATGCATCATGATTCTGCGCACCTCGCGACCCTCCTTCGCAAGCCCTCCCGGGGTATAGCCAGCCTGCCCTGGGCTCTTCGATTGGTCATGGACGGCGACTGGCTGAGGTCGGTCTTGCGTTATTCCTTGGACGACGAACCGGCTCTGGGCCAGGCTTCTGGCGGGGCGCGCCCGGCCATCGCGAGGGCGCCAGCCCCCAGCCCCCTGCCCAGAGGGGGAGTGCTGGTTCGTGGCCCTCCGCGCGCGCCTGGGGCGGAGGATGACGCGGAAGACGTGCTCGAGCGCGCTCGGGAGCACCGCGCCCTTCACCAATGGTTTCTCCGGAGGGCGGCTGACGCAGTGAGCCAGCTCGGTGTAGAGCTTGCTGACGAGGACGCGCGCCTTGAGGCCGAGGGCCTGCGCCTAGCTGAGGAGAGGCGCAAGCTGAAGGTGGCCATTGCCCTTGCGCGCCACCAGCGTGACCTCGACAATGAGAAAGCCGAGGTGTCGCTGGCGGCTTCTCGGGAGGCCTGCTCCCGGGCCGTCGAGGAGGCCCAGGAGGCTGACCAGCAGCGCAGGGCTGCAGAGGAGCGGGCGTGGGAGCTCCGGTCCTGGAGTAGCTCCCTGGAGCAGCAGG
Source organism: Triticum timopheevii (assembly GCA_963921465.1). Lineage (NCBI taxonomy): Eukaryota > Viridiplantae > Streptophyta > Magnoliopsida > Poales > Poaceae > Triticum > Triticum timopheevii. The sequence goes on along the minus strand of OY997266.1, from coordinate 417,041,957 downwards.
TGGAGTTGCGTGAGGCGGCCCTTGCGTCAATTAAGGGGGCCTCGGTCGACCGGGCGGAGCTCCAGAGACGTGAGGAGGCACTGACGCTGGAGGCCACCGAGCGCACCCTGGACCTCGAGCGGTTGGAGACGAGGGAGCGCCTGGTGGTGCTGGCGGAGGATGACGTTGCCGCGAGGGAAGCCCAAGCCTTAGAAGAGGTTGATCACCGGGTGGCGGCGGCCCGCTCGAACCTCGAGCGCGAGTTCGAGAAGAGGCTGGAGTTGATCAAGGTCGAAGCAGAGGGCAGGACCGCCGCCTTGAAGGCCAAGATGGATGAAGTGAAGCAGCGTGCGGACGCTGCCGGGGCCTCCCTTGGCGCGGCACAAGTGGAGCTGGCTTCCTCCCGCACCGAGGTGCTTCTTCTCCGTCAAAGGGTGAATGCGGCTGAGGCCGTCGCACGGCTGAGTGAGGACGAGATACGCCAGCGGTAGACCTTGGAGCACATGCATGGCCCTATGCTCCGCACGCTCCGGGAAAGAGCTAACACGGCGTTGGGCAACATCTGCGAGGCAGCCGTTGGGGAGCCTCATGTGGTTAACTATGCTGGTAACCTTTAGTTCTTCACCGATGTGGTGACGCAGCTGGAGACTCGGTCGGGCAGAGCCAACAGGTTTGTGGAGGAGAGGAGCCGTGCCCTGCTTGGGCGTGCTTTTTCTCGCGTCTTCAGTCATCTCCAGAACATGGACCCCCATTTTGACTTCGATGCCGCCATCGCAACGGTACCCCTGACAATCTGGGGCGATCTAGCGCATTGGGTGGAAGATAATGTGGACGCCCTTGTTAGGGCCTTCACCGCCGATGACGACGGTGTGGTCGTAGCTGCTGATGAGGGCGGAGTGGTGAATGGCCCAGGTGCTGATGACGGTGGCGTAGAAGGCGACGGCGAGGCCAGCGATGCCAGTAGCGACTCCGGAGGTGCCCCTGAGGATGCATTGGGGGATTTATCCGATTGATCGCGCGCTGTTCCTGCTTTTTACCCTGCGCAGAGAGAGTTCGGGCTTGGCCCTGAGGGTTGTAAGAGCATTTTGGGAGGGGGAGCCCCTCGTGTAAAAACTTGCAGTTAGCGTATTTGTAGACATGATATCACCCGCATGCCTACGCCAAGCGGTTGGTCTTGTGACGAGTTGACTGGCTTGTTTAGCTTCGACCCGCGTGGGCCCTGAGCGAGCCTGCGGAGGGTCGTGGTGTCCTGAGTGCCTCCTGAACGAGCCCATTGAACCTGTAATGAGAACCTCCTGAGAGGGCGTGGTGATGGCAGTGCGGGCTGCGCGCATGCTGGGCCTGGCCCGGCTCGCGAGGGGCTCACGAGGGGAGGCAGCTGAGGCTGGATGGACGCAAAGCGGTAGCCAGAATGCGAGAGATTGCTCGAATGAGACTAAACACCCCTTCCCCGAACACACGCAAGTCTCAAGCTCAAATCCAACCTAAATCCAAACAGGGGGAAAACAACAACCAAAGGAAAGGAAAAAAAAGCAGAAAGGCCGCGTCCGGCACCTAGTCTAGTCTTCGACATCTTCTCACCAGCGCGGAGCTAAGTGCTGCCACTGGGCGTGGGCGAGAGCCCCCGAGGCCCAAGGGCGGCTCTCCGGAGACTCCGGGGTGTGTACAACCCCACTCATTATTATGTGAGAGTGTCACGGGGCCTCGAGCTTCACAGGCACTGGGCTTTCTTCACAGGTACTGGCCTTGCTTTATATCGCCAGACGAGGGCCCCGCCTTGCGCCACACTCTATTGCCGTCGGCGACGGCCGGAGACCGAGGACGCCACCGATGCGATAGAGCGGTCGCCAGCGGTTCCCCCGACGACCACGGGTCCTCTGCCGGGGGTAGGCCCTGAGGCACCTTCCCGGCAGAGGGCCTACCTCCTGAGGACACCTTGCTCCGAGTGTTGTGTGGGCGAGGCCGGATCTCGGCCCCCCTCCTGCAGCCCCCAGTGCCCTCCTCCTGAGGGGTAGGAAGCTGCTGGATTGGGGCGGCCATCCGCCGCGACGACCTATACCTCCTGTGATCCATGGTTAGCGTATGCCTGTTCCTGAGGGATTAGCGGTACCCGATAGTCACTGCCTCCAGCGCGGTCAACGAGGCCTTCCCTGGGCTCCTGAAAGAGTTTAGCTTTGGGTGTCTCTTCCCCCCAGTCTGGGCAGAGGAACGAGCTATGGTCTTCCTCTTGCGCGTGTCCTTGATCCACCATGTGGGGCACATACGCTTCCGGGGCCGCCGCCCCGAATGCCTCGCTGTAGTGCCCCGTGTGCCACGCAGTCTTGCTCGAGGTGCCCACCTGGGAGTGGTAGCATGGCGGCCCACTGGGGCCGTGGGCTGTAGTGGATCCCCCTTCGCTGGTCGGAGGCGGAGGCGGCACTATTGGCAGCCAGGCGCCGACGGCCAGGTTGGCGTTGGAGTGGCCCTAGAATCCGCTCGGAGCTGTGCGGGCGCGCATGGGGCCTCCGTGCGGTCCGCCTTGGGCCCGAGGCGGTGGCTGGGCGCAAAATGGGTGAGCCCCCGAGGCGGCGGAGCCCAGGAGCTCTGCCACCCGTTCCAGTAGCACGTCGCGGCCGCCCTCTAGCAGCCTGCATTGCAGTAGCTCTCGGGCTACCGTGAGCGCGGACCTTGAGTTTGCCTGCTCCCACCGGGTGTACGGCGTCGTGGCCGCGGCGTGGCTTGAGGCCCTTGCTACCGACCGCACCTGCCGCGGCGTGAGAGCTAGCGCCGCCTGACCGCGTCGCCCGCGGCTCGCAGTGCCCTGCGGACCGCGGGCTGCCTGGGGCACAGGGTTGAGGTCGCCCTGGGCAAGAGGCTCTGCGCGGGCGGGTCAGGACGCCCAGGGATCGGGATTGCCCGTTGGGTCGCCGGACATGATGACGATGATGCGACGGTACGCGAGGCAGCGGGAGAAGAATTCCGGCGCACCCCTACCTGGCGCGCCAAATGTCAGATTTCGGGTTCCGGCAGACCCTCAAGGTTCGAACTCTGGGGTGCACGCAGAGATAACACCTCCTGCCTACCCACGTCTCGTCACCTCGCAAGGATCTTGTCGGAGTAATGGGCCACGGGTAGGCTAACCCGAGCCCCAGAACCTTTCAAGGCATCGGGGCAGACTGCGCCCCTCAAGTACCTGCGGCGACTCCAAGACGAGCCGAGTCCCAGAGGTGACTCCAAGATAAGCCGAGTCCCGGACGTGACTCCCAGTTAAGCCGAGTCCCGGAGGCGACTCCAAGATGAGCCGAGTCCCAGAGGCGACTCCTAGTTAAGCCGAGTCTCAGAGGCGACTCCAGGGAAGCCGACTCTGGGGAGTCGTCCCGCGACTCCAACCACCCCGATAATTAAAGGCAGGCATGGCCACAGTGCGCCCTACCCACGGAGATCTCCGCCCGGCGCGGCACTGTCGCCATGCCAGTCCTGACATCAGCCCTGGGGGCGGAGCCCTGTACCCACGGCGGCCTGTCTGTACGGCCCGGAAACAGCGGGGCCTACCAGTCAGCGAGAGTACTGAAGATGGCGAGAGCGCCAAGAGTCGGACCCGTTGGAAGTCGGCCCCCAGGAGTCGGCCGGCCCCTTCCACGGGCCCCACACGCCATTTAATCAGACGCGACAGGGGAATGGCAGCAGTGATCGCCCGTCAGGCGGCGGCACTATTGCCATGACCCCATGACCAAGCCCGCGTCATTAGAAGCACGGCTACAGTAATCTGCAGCCGGCAAGACCCGCTCGCGGCGGACGTGGGCTGACGTCCCCATACCGGGCCAGTCAGCGGGACCCACCAGTCAGCGGGCCCCAGGAGTCGGCAGAGAAGACGGCGCCTGAGAGACAGACAGCTGGGACCCGCACCCAGCCGGTTTTACCATTGTAACCCTGGGGGGTAGGCCTATATAAACCCCCCAGGACACCCATGCAAAGGGTTTGAATCCATTAGCACTAGACAGACCACACAGGGAGGAGAAAGCTAGCCTTGCATTCTCCTACCTCCAGAAACAGCTCTAGGAGCACCCTTGTATTCACTTTGCCTTAATGACCATGCAGAGACCCCGGAGAGCAGCAGTAGGGGTGTTATCACCTCGGAGAGCCCTGAAGCTGGGTAAGATCCGCCGGCGTGCATGTCTTCGCCTCATCCCGTTTCCAGGCACCGGCGACGTTCTACTCGCCCCCACCATGATAAGCCATCCTTTGGCATATGTCGCACCCAACCCCCGACAGATCCAAACTACTCGAAGGACAACACAAGGGACACGAGATTTATACTGGTTCAGGCCACCATTGTGGTGTAATACCCTACTCCAGTTTGTGGTGTGGTGGATTGCCTCAGGGGCTGATGACGAATAGTACAAGGAAGAACAGCCTCGCGAGGGGCTGTTCTTGGCTGGTGCGATGAACTACGTGGGTGAGTTCAGTCGCCTCTCTCTCTCTCTCTAGTCTACCCAAAAATCTCTCTCTCTACTCTGTGGTGGCTAGCTCTATTTATAGAGGGAGGCCCTGGGCCTCTTCCCAAATATTGAGCGGGAAGGGCGCCAACAATTGGCCATTTTGAAGGGGAACATCTAGTACACTTATCCTGACTAAAGTCGGTCCTTGCCTGCCAAAGACCCTGACGGTGACGCCGACTTGGGCTCCACGATGACCTCCATCCTGCCGTCCTGCTGGTCTTGGTCTTGTTGCACTGAAATGGTTGCCTTTGCTTCATACTCCTGCCTGCGCTTGCCCCCTTTGCATCAAAGAGGAAACAAGGACTCTGTACAGGCCGGCGCCCGCCTGGCGCCCGCCAGGCCTCGGTCGTCATGGCTTGCGTCATGGGCACCTCATGAGGTACCCCGCCTTGATCTCTCCGCCTCCTCGCGAGCCAGCCTGACGAGGCTGTGCCCGAGGAAGCCTCCTGTCGTCCGCCCCGCGAGGCTTGGCTCCTCGCGAGGGTCTTGAGTATGTGTTGATGAAGATGGGCCATACTGGGCCACTCCCTGAGCCACGCCACAGGCCGCAGGCAGGCAAGTCTGGGTACCCCAGTTCCCAGAACGCCGACAATCCTAATCCTTACTACCTAGCTGCTGATAGTCTTTGTGCTTTCACTGCATTGCTTACTTGACTATGGCTTGCCTAGTGTAGTCTACCTTCCGCTGCATATCAATAGGTTCATTGCTACTGTTTGTCTTCAAAGCCCCCGTGTTTTGAAGACTTACATAAAAATCGCCTATTCACCCCCCCTCTAGTCGATAACTAGCACTTTCAATAACATCATTTCGAGCTCGGGCGCGAGTGTAGTCTTTTTGCAGGAGACTAAGATTCAGGACATGAACCCGGCACTCGTGCGACACTGACTCGGGCCGGCATTTGACCAGTTCTTCTACGCGCCGGTAGCCGATACATGCAGTGGTATTCTGTTGGCATGCAAGTCTTCATGCATGTAATTGTTGAACTGCCACATCACGACCAATACGGTGACTACGTGGGTTTAGTTCCACGAGTCGGTGGGTGGTGGTTCACCGGGGTGTATGGGCCCCAGGGGGATATGGACATGGTGGCTTTCATGGAGGAGGTCAAGGTGTTCCGAGATTTACATATAGGTCCCTGGATGCTCGCCCGGGATATCAACTTGATAGTGGATCCATCTGATGAAAGCAACGACCGGATCAACTGCCAGATGATGGGGCGTTTCAGAAGGTGCATCACAGATTTGGATATGCACGAGCTCTACCTCAATGGTAGGAGGTCCACGTGGTCGAATGGGCAGCTGGAACCCACGCTTGAGAAGCTGCACAGAGCTCTTGTTTTCGTGAATGGGAGGCTCTCTACCCTGCCTCCTTCCTGTCGGCGCTCAGCACTAAGATCTCCGACCAATGATGACTTGGTGTCCCATGCTTCTCCCAAACTCACGACTGATTTTCACTTTGAGGAAAACCACATTGTCTTCACGTGCTCTTTTTTTCATTATTTGTGCTTAGATCTTTCTTACTCCTACTTTTTATGGGATTTTTTTAATCTTGTGTAATCTTGCTTGCTAGAATTGTCAACTTATATTGGTTGATTCAAAAACGTGATGGGAACATGATTGGAGTTGCTTTAAAATCATCTTCTTCTTATGGTCAATTTCATATAATTGGAACCCAAGAAAGAGTATTAATGGAGTGGTGGAACGTATTTGTTGAACTCTGGAACCGAAAACACTAAGGAAGTATTTAAAAACAGTGTTTGGACGAGGCTATCATAACAAAGGAGCATAGAAAAGAGAAATAAAGCACAAATGCCACCAAATAAATGGGCTTGTTTGTTAGGGCTTCAGGTTTGGCAGAATCAGTTGTGGATTTGTTGGGCTTGCAAATCTGATTTGACACCGGGATGTGCTTCAACCCAATGCACTAGAAATGGCCCGAATTAGATGTGGGCTGATATTGAAAGCTTATTCGAACTAGTTATTTGTTTCAAATTGAACATTTTAAAAGTTGAATCCGGTGGGGGGGGGGGGGTTGTTGAATTACAAATGGGCTTTAGGCTCATATAAACAACAATTCCTAGTTAACCTCTAACGCCCATGTGGGGTGTCATGACATGGTGGAAAGTTTAGTCTCATCATGCTAGTGAAAGAAAGTTTAGACCCTTCATAAGGGTTTCTCCTCCACATGCTATTGGAATCTAAGAAGAGGAGTGGTACACGTGCGCTCCTCTGTTGCCCGCCACACCACATGTGCATGTATCATGTTGTTCGGATGAGCCGAGCCGATCATGTATGCGCTTTAATTTTTGCCGGTCAGGGATGGTTAATTAATGAGAGATTAATTACAAGTCGTTAATAAAAGTGCCATTGTCAGAGACGTTGGACCGTGGGTTGTTTTCCTGACTCGGTCGTGGGCCTAAGCCTAGGCCCACAACTGCTTACCCAATGGCCTATAGACGTATATATTGGAGGCATTGGCAACCCTAGCCTGTTGGGATCTATGGTAGGGTGCGTCGACTGCAAATTAAAATTTTCCTACACACAGAACAACCAAGAACATGCTACGGGAGATGGATCACAAATCGTTACCACTAGACGCGCAGTGCCGTGCAGCGGAAGTAGAGTTAAGGCAGCGCATTCCCGGAGTCACCTCGCGTTCCCGGAGTCGCCTCCTCCTTGCCGGTCTCCCACGTAGCCGATCGAATCCCGCGAACAGGTTCGTCGGAGCGGCGCAAGTGCACCGCCTCTAACGGTATCCGCGCGTGAAGGAGGAACACTGTGCGGTGGACTGCTAGGTCCAATCACACAATCGGCAATGAGTGAAGGTGGCTATTCGCAACACATGCAAACCCTAGTGACAGTGCCGAAACGATCAACCACATGAGTGTGCTGCACCTCCACTTTATATAGGCGTCCGTCGCGGGCTCAACACTTGGGCCTCGCACGGATCCTAAAGCCCACAAGTCTACTCGGCCACAATTTGAATACAGCTCAGATCACATCCGACCAGTGTCCTCAGATCCGACCTCGTAGGTTCCTTCCCTTAAGCGCATGACCCCTTAGGTTCAAGCCGGCTTGGTCGCAGTTCGGATCACCTCCGAACTGCATGGTTGGTAGCGGCCCCTAGCAAGGCATGCCGAACACTAAGCAGACTATGAAGCTGGTTAGGCGAACCTGTACAACGTGTCACACTTCTGTTCCCTTTGACTCACGATATATGTTGTCGGGCTCAAGGCGAGACTGTCATCCTCGTGCTAGCCTGGCCTCTTTCTCATTCCAGTGATATCGACCACAAACTGGATTCTCTCATAATCCTTGTCGCATGGCCATGCTTATCCTGGTTGGATCACACGAGGGGCCTAGAGTATATCTCTCCTAATCGGAGGGGCAAATCCCATCTTGCTCGACCATGTCTCGCAGCATGGGTCTGGACAAGCCTGAAACCTACCTTTGTAACTACCCAGTTACAGAGTAGCGCTTGGTTGGCCCAAAGCAGGTCTGACACAATCCCGAGTACATCCGCCAGCTCAGGTCTTAGGACATAGAATGTATGTTGTACTAGAGACTCACAGATGACATTTTGATGCGTCTCATAGTTGGGTCTGTCTAACTCGGACCTTATCTCGACTCGGATCCGACTATGTCTAATCCGACTAGATCCTTCCGAGTCCATATTATCTGATTAGCATCCAATGCTACATGGCTAGTGAGACCAAGCCATGGACCATGTCATATGCTAGTCTAGTCGGCTACGCATCCACACAGCCCTTTCGACTAGGGACCTTTTAGGATAGTCATCATACAATGCATAGTCCCACAAACAAGTCACGTACTTGCTGATACACATCATTCATAATGTCCAAGGACTATCTTTATTCATAAACACATAGGAAACATCATCATACATGATTGCCTCTAGGGCATATCTCCAACAGTCTCCCACTTGCACTAGAGTCAATCAAATAGACATCGAATGCCCATATCTCTAACGTGCCTCTCATGCTTGGGTTGTGGAAGCGACTTAGTCAACGGATCTGCAACAATTGCATCCCTGTGAATTTTGCATAACTCTACATCACCATTCTTTACGATCTTTCGTATCAGGTGATATTTCCGATCTATGTGTCTGACCTTGTGGTGATTCCTCGGCTCCTTGGCTTGTGCGATGGCACCATAATGATCACAATAAAGGTCCAACGGTTTTACTGAGGCTGGGAAAATACCAAGATCATCCAGAAAATGCAGGATCCAAACACCTTCCTTTGCAGCTTCACAAGCCGCAATGTATTCAGCTTCTGTGGTAGAATCGGCAACCGTATCTTGCTTGGAACTCATCCAGCTCACTGCTCCTCCGTTCATGACATACACGAATCCGGACTGTGATCGACAATCATCTCTGTTGGCTTGGAAACAAGCATCGGCGTAACACCTTACGACGACCTCTTCCTCACCTCCATAAACTAGGAACATCTCTTTAGTCCTTTTTAGGTTCTTCAAAATAGTCTTTACCGCTGCCCAGTGACTCTCACCTGGGTTGGCATGGTATCTGCTTGTTAGGCTTATTGCAAAAGAAACATCAGGCCTTGTACATATCATGGCATACATTATGAATCCAATTGTCGAGGCATATGGAATCCTACTCATCCTGCTTCGCTCATCAGATGTCGAAGGACTCTGAGTCTCGCTTAGCCTTATACCATGTGAGAGTGGCAAGAACCCTTTCTTCGCCTCACTCATGTTGAACCGCTTCAACACTTTATCTATGTACGTGCTCTAGCTTAAGCCGAGCAGCCTCCTCGATCTATCTCTATAGATCTTAATGCCTAAAATATACACTGCCTCACCAAGGTCCTTCATCGAAAACTTGCCATTCAATGACTCCTTGACCGAGTTTAGCATCGAAACATCATTTTCGATCAGTAGTATGTCATCCACATACAAGATCAAAAACACTATCGAGCTCCCACTTAACTTCTTGTATAAACAAGCATCCTCTTCGCTTTTGATGAAACCGAGACCAGTGACGAACTCATTAAAACGAATGTTCCAACTCTGAGATGCTTGCCTCAACCCATAAATGGATCTATTGAGCTTGCATACCTTACTAACACTAGTCGGATCAACAAAACCCTCGGGTTGTATCATATACACGTCCTCGGTTAAATGCCATGAAGGAAAGCCATTTTGACATCCATCCGCCATATCTCGTAATCGAAATATGCAGCTATAGCTAGTACGATCCTCACCGACTTCATCATCGCTACCGGGGAGTAAGTCTCGTCGTAGTCAATTCCTTGAACTTGTCCATAACCTTTAGCGACAAGCCGAGATTTGTGGATCTGAACATTTCCATCCACATCGGTTTTCTTCTTAAAGACCCATTTGCAACCAATGGCAGTTATGCTAGGTGGCGGATCAACCAAGTCCCAGACTTGATTCTCATCCATGGACTTTAACTCGGATCTCATGGCCTCTAGCCATGCCTTGAAATCTGGGTTCACCATCGCTTCCGCATACGTGGCCAGGTCGTCGCTTTCTAGCAACAATACATCACGCACTCTGTGCAATCTTTCCGACCACCATGGTTCTGGTGCCGCTTCCACTACGGGTTCCCTGACTAACTCCGGTATGATCTCATCACCAGCCGAGCAGTCCCCGAGTGGTCCTCGAATTTCTTTGAGTTGAACCATCCTCCCACTGGCCTCCCGACTGAGAAACTCTTTCTCAAGGAAAACCCCATTTCGAGCAACAAACACTCTGTTCTCTTCACGGTTGTAGAAGCTATATCCCAAGGTTTCCCTCGGATATCCCAAGAATATGCATTTATCCGACTTGGGTGTAAGCTTGTCTGACATAAGTCGCTTGACAAATGCTTCATGATAACCCACAAGTGTAGGGGATCGCAACAGCTTTCGAGGGTAAAGTATTCAACCCAAATTTATTGATTCGACACAAGGGGAGCCAAAGAATATTCTTGAGTATTAGCAGTTGAGTTGTCAATTCAACCACACCTGGATAACTTAGTATCTGCAGCAAGGTATTTAGTAGCAAAGTAGTATGATAATAAAGGTAACGGTAGCAAAAGTAAAGATAATTGTTTTTGGGTTTTTGTAGTAGTTGTAACAGTAGCAACGGAAAAGTAAATAAGCGAAGAACAATATGTGAAAAGCTCATAGGCAATGGATCAGTGATGGATAATTATGCCGTATGCGATTCCTCATGTAATAGCTATAACATAGCGTGACACAGAACTAGCTCCAGTTCATCAATGTAATGTAAGCATGTATTCCGTAAATAGTCATACGTGCTTATGGAAAAGAACTTGCATGACATCTTTTGTCCTGCCCTCCCGTGGCAGCGGGGTCCAAGAGGAAACTAAGGGATATTAAGGCCTCCTTTTAATAGAGAACCGGAACAAAGCATTAGCACATAGTGAATACATGAACTCCTCAAACTACGGTCATCACCGAGAAGTATCCCAATTATTGTCAGCAGCGGGGTCCAAGAGGAAACTAAGGGATATTAAGGCCTCCTTTTAATAGAGAACCGGAACAAAGCATTAGCACATAGTGAATACATGAACTCCTCAAACTACGGTCATCACCGAGAAGTATCCCAATTATTGTCACTTCGGGGTTGTCGGATCATAACACATAATAGGTGACTATAGACTTGCAAGATAGGATCAAGAACACACATATATTCATGAAAACATAATAGTTCAGATCTGAAATCATGGCACTCTAGCCCTAGTGACAAGCATTAAGCATAGCAAAGTCATAGCAACATCAATCTCAGAACATAGTGGATACTAGGGATCAAACCCTAACAAAACCAACTTGATTACATGGTAAATCTCATCCAACCCATCACCGTACAACAAGTCTACGATGGAGTTACTCACGCGCGGCGGTGAGCATCATGAAATTGGTGATGGAGGATGGTTGATGATGACGACGGCGTCGAATCCCCCTCTCCGGAGCCCCGAACGCACTCCAGATCAGCCCTCCCGAGAGAGATTAGGGCTTGGCGGCGGCTCCGTGTCGTAAAACGCGATGAAACTTTCTCTCTGATTTTTTCTCCCCGAACGTGAATATATGGAGTTGGAGTTGAGGTCGGTGGAGGTCCAGGGGGCCCACGAGATAGGGGGCGCGCCCTATAGGGGGGGCCTGTCTTGTGGAGAGGCCCTGTGCACCCTGATGTATTTCTTTCGCCCAAAAATTCTTATTAATTCCAAAAAGTACCTCCGTGGATTTTCAAGACATTTCGAGAACTTTTCTTTTCTACACATAAAACAACATCATGGCAGTTCTGCTGAAAACAGCGTCAGTCCGGGTTAGTTTCATTCAAATCATGCAAGTTAGAGTCCAAAACAAGGGCAAAAGTGTTTGGAAAAGTAGATACGTTGGAGACGTATCAACTCCCCCAAGCTTAAACCTTTGCTTGTCCTCAAACAATTCAGTTGGTAGACTGAAAGTGATAAAGAAAAACTTTTACAAACTCTGTTTGCTCTTGTTGTTGTAACATGAAAAGCCAGCATTCAAGTTTCAGCAAATATTATGAACTAACCATACTCACAATAACACTTAGGTCTCACAGTTACTCATATCAATAGCATAATCAGCTAGCGAGCCATAATAATAAAACTCAGATGACAACACTTTCTCAAAATAATCATAACATGATATAACAAAATGGTATCTCGCTAGCCCTTTCTAAGACCGAAAAACATAAATGCAGAGCACCTTTAAAGATCAAGGACTGACTAAACATTGTAATTCATGGTAAAAGAGATCCAGTCAAGTCATACCCAATATAAAACAACACTAATGAATGCAAATGACAGTGTGCTCTCCAGCGGGTGCTTTTAATAAGAAGGGTGATGACTCAACATAAAAGTAAATAGATAGGCCCTTCGCAGAGGGAAGCAGGGATTTGTAGAGGTGCCAGAGCTCGATTTTAAAATAGAGATTGTGTCGGTGTACTAAAGTAGGGGTACCTTAGTACCCCGAACTTGTGCACGGGCAGTCGCAGCGTCCCGCGGCAAGGCTTGCCGGGCGTCCGCCAAGATCCTCCGCTATTCCTATTTACTGCCATTCAAGAACAAAGTGTTAGCTGAGAAGACAGAACCCCGGCAAGAGGAGCTTGCCGGGAAGGACAAGACCCCGGCAAGAGGAGCTTGCCGGGAAGGCCAACCAAGGCACTTCAGAAAACTTGCCGCGACGCTCCGCGCGTCCCGGCAAGACCCGACGAGCGGCAAGCTTGCGGGTGCGACAAGACAACGGCCGCGGCAAGGCGCTTGCCGCGGCAAGGCTGCCACTCTGCACCCGAGCTCCAGCACATCCGACGACGTGTCACCCCAGGACCATCCCAGGAGCACGTGGCGGGGCGCTGTGCAGCCAAGCGGTGTGAGGTGGCAAGAGGAGATGACGAGAAGGCCATCGTGGCAGGCGGTGACGCTCCTAACGATCGCTTCCTTGCACTGTTTGGGCGACCGGACGGGCATTAAATGCCCTTGTCCCCTGCCGTCAGAGTTAGGTAGGGGGCACTGTTGATAGCGGTTGTACCAACCCGCGTTTTTACTTTTTTACCCCTCTTTCTATGCTGCCACCTGTCGGTGACCCCTTTAACCTATAAAAAGGAGGCCCATGCGCACGTAGAAGGGGTTCGGTTCGACTCATTCGACACTACAACACACTCACGCTTTCAAGCAAGAACAGAATAGAAACACAAAGTAGCAGTAGGAGTTTTATCTCTCCGGAGAGCTCCGAAGCTGGGTAAAATCCCCCGCGTGCTTTCGCCTCAATCTGCTCTGCGTGCACCCTCCGCTCCCTTGCCGGACCGAAAAGGGGCCCTGCCCTATAGGTGCTCGTTCCCCACGACATCTCTGGCGCGCCAGGTAGGGGGCGTCGAGGTCGTGCGTATCTGATCCGGCGTCCGCGCGCGCTACATCAACATCTACATCGACATGCCACCGAAGAAGAAGACTTCGGAGGTGGCCGCTCCGTCTGCGACTATCCTGCCGCCACCGGAGCAAACGGGCGGTGGGGTGGACGCCGGCGGAGGAGCGGGCGCCGACGGTGGGACTCGCGTCGTCACCAGGTCCAAGGACAAGGCCCCGCAAGCTTCAACGTCTGTACATCCACCGCAACCCTCCCAGGGGGTGCAGGATCGACAATGCCACGGTGCTCCTAGCACCGTACTCGCGTTGGAACAAGGCCAAGCTGGTGGGTCGCGGGACGCTCAAGGCCAACGTGCGCGTCAGCACGCCGGCACGAGCGCAGTGCGGTCGCCTGGACGAGACGTCGCTCCTTCTAACACTGTTAGGAGTTTGAGCGTATCTCACACCTCGCGTCGGTCGCCACCGCCACCCAACACTCCAGAGGAAGTGCTGGCCCGAGCCCAGCTGCTTCTAGATTACCCTCCAGCGCCAGACAAGATCGACGACTGGAGGGCCGCCATTCAGAGCCTTATCGGCTTCGCCAACGGCGACAAGCCCCGGCAACCGAGCACCTCGAAACCCCGGCAAGACGCCCAGGCGCAAGCCAACGCCGACAAGACCGCTGGGGGTGCCACCACCGTGCACTCCCCGCCTCGAAGGCCAAGATCGCCAACTCGCCGGGCCAACCTCGACACCGACTCCACCGCGTCGTCGGACCCGCGAGCTCGCCGCGATCAACGCCAAGTTCTCCAGGAACGACGACACGAAGACGCTCGCACTCGCATCGAGCGTCCAAGAGAAGCGCGGCGTCAATCTGACCAGCGCGCTGGCCCACTGTCGATATGCATGCGCCAGGGGAACCAGGCGACTTGCCGTACGCGGTAGGTTGCCCTGCGTTCACCCGTGAGCTGCGGCAGGTCCAGTGGCCCAGTACCAAGAACTTCAAGCCAGACGTGCCCGAGAAGTACGATGGCAGGATACATCCGTCAGAGTTCCTCAGCGTCTACACCATTGCGGTGCAGGATGCCGGAGGGCGCGACGAGAAGATCCTTGCCAACTACTTCCCGCTGGTGGTCAAGCCCAACGTCAGATCTTGGCTCATGCACTTGCCGGACAACTCCATCTCTTCGTGGGCGGACCTGTGCCATCAATTTGTTGGCTCCTTCACAGGCGGCCACAAACCCCATGGCCAGGAGAGCGACCTTCATCTGCTCGCCCAGAAGGAAGGAGAACCCCTGCGCAAGTATATACAGAGATTCAGTCAGGTGCAGCGCAACATCCCAGACGTCCACCCTGCCGCGGTTATCAGCACGTTCCATCAGAACGTGCGTAACCACAGGATGAGGGAGGAGATGGTGATGTGCAAAATCAGAGATGTCAGCGAGCTATATGCTCTGGCCGACAAGTGTGCACGGGCTGAAGAAGGGAGGAGACTCCCCGGAGAGAACGCAGGAGCAGAAGGATCTGACAGTGAGGACGCCCCTCCGGCAAAGAAGAACCGGAGGCGGAATAACAGAAAGAGGAAGGCTAAGGATGTGCTAGTTGTTGAGCAGTCCGGCAACGGAGGCGGTTCCGAGAAGGCCAAAGCTGGTGACTCCGGCGAGGCTGTGGTAGCCGCCAACAAGCAGGACGGCTCCGGCAAGCAGTACTGCAAGATCCATCGCACCAAGGGCCACGACCTCCAAGCTTGCAAGAAGGTTGAGCAGATGGCAGAGCTACAGAAAGCTGAATACGAACGCCGCGACAAGGAGAAGGCCCAGGAAGGTGGCGGAGGATCCGGCAAGAAGCGTCCCGCCCGGGGAGGGCACCGCGGCAAGGTCAAGCAGCGCCAAGGAGATAGGCCTCCCCGTAGCCGCGACAAAGACGAAGACGAAGATGAAGATGATGAGATGGACGAGGATGAGACCGACGAGCAAGAGTTTCAGAAGGCAACAGAGGTTTTGTGCATCGACGGCGGTGCTTCTCTGCACACCTCGCACCGCCAACTCAAACAGTGGGTGCGGGAAGTGAACGCAGCAGAACCGTCCGTTGAGTCGCGCAAGCCCCTGAAGTGGTCCAGCACGCCCATCATCTTTGATGTTGAGGATCACCCTGATCGCATCACTGCGGTCGGGTGCTTGCCGATGTTGGTCTCGCCAACAATCCGCAACCTCAAGGTCACGAAGATGCTGGTTGACGGCGGGGCCGGCCTGAATCTGATCTCTTCCGCGGTGCTCAAGAAGCTCTAGATCCCCGCAGCGAGCTCGAAGAGACTGGTACCTTCCAAGGAATCAACCCGGGAAGGAGCAAGCCGAAGGGGAAGATCACGCTGCCAGTGACGTTTGGCAGCGAGCTGAATTTCAGGACAGAGAGAGTCACATTTGACATTGCTGATTTCCCATTGCCCTACAATGGGATATTTGGCCGTCCAGCGCTTGCCAAGTTCATGGCAGCCTCTCACTACGCCTACAATGTGCTCAAGATGCCCAGTCCGATAAGTGTTATTTCCGTCCATGGCGACAAGAAAGATGCACTTATCTGTACCGACAAGATCTACCGGGAAGCAGCAGCCGCAGCAGAACGCAAACCACTTGCCGCTGAAGCTCCCGGGGGGAAGAAGAAGACCAAGTCCGGCAAGAGTAGCTTTGATGCCCACTCCGGCAAGCGCACCTCTTCGGAGTGTTGCGCTACCGTCGAGGACGCACCATCGAGCTCCACCGGCAAGTGCAAGAAGGCAAAGACAGCTTCACCAGAGACCAAGAAAGTGGCCACCAAGGAGGACGGCACTGGTGGTACCTTCACCATCAGTGCCACGCTTGACCCTAAATAGGAAAGCGCGCTCGTTGCTTTCCTGCGGGCGAATGTCGATGTGTTTGCATGGCAACCATCTGACATCCCCGGGGTTCCCAGGAAAGTAATTGAGCACCACCTTGCCGTCTGCCCTCACGCGCGGCCCGTCAAGCAGAGAGTTAGGAAGCAAGCAGTGGAGAGACAAGAGTTCATTGCAGAGGAGATCAAGAAATTGGAAGCAGCAGGCCTGGTCCGAGGAGTACTCCATCCAACGTGGTTAGCCAATCCAGTAGTCGTGCGCAAAGCAAACGGGAAGTGGAGGCTTTGTATTGAGTTCACTGATGTTAATAAAGCTTGTCCCAAGGATCCATTTCCCTTGCCGCGCATTGACCAGATTGTCGACTCCACGGCAGGATGTGATCTGCTTTCATTCCTTGATGCATACTCAGGATATCATCAGATCTTCATGGCTGAAGAGGATGAAGAGAAAACCGCATTCATTACTCCATGTGGCACGTACTGCTTTGTACGGATGCCTTTCGGACTAAACAATGCTGGTTCAACATTTGCAAGAGTAGTCAGTCATGCTTTTGAGCCACAGCTGCACAGAAATGTAGAAGCTTACATGGATGACATAGTAGTCAAGAGCAAGGACAAAGAAACTCTGATCCAAGATTTGGACGAGACTTTTGCAAATCTGCGCAAGATCAATCTCAAGTTGAACCCCGAGAAGTGCGTGTTTGGAGTTCCTTCCGGCAAGCTTCTCGGGTTCTTTGTATCCCAGAGGGGGATTGAGGCCAATCCCGATAAGATCAAGGCCATCGAGCAAATTGAAGCACCGAAGCGAGTCAAGGACGTACGAAGGCTTGCCGGCTGCGTTGCTGCTCTCAGCAGGTTCATTTCCAAGTCCGCTGAACGCGCCCTGCCGTTTTTCAAAATTTTGAAAAAGGCGGGTCCAATGAAATGGACTCCGGAAGCGGAGGCTGCGCTGCAAGACTTGAAGAAATATTTGTCCTCCACTCCAACACTTGTCGCACCTAAGCCACAAGAGAAGTTGTTGCTATATCTGGCGGCAACCAATCAAGTGGTTAGTGCTGCGTTAGTAGCGGAGAGGGAGGCGGATGATGAGCCAGCGGCCGCGGCAAGCGAGTCCAGCGACAAGCAGGGGGCTTCCTCGACAAGTTCTGGTTCCGGCAAGGATGGATCTGCGCAGCCACAAGAAGAGAAACAGAAGAAGATGGTGCAGCGCCCAGTTTACTTTGTCAGTTCCCTTCTACAGGGGACTAGATCAAGGTACTCTGGTGTGCAGAAATTGCTTTTCGGCCTTCTCATGGCCTCAAGGAAGCTGCGCCATTACTTTCAGGCACATGAGATCACAGTGGTCACTCGCTTTCCGTTAAAGAGGATATTGCAGAATCCAGAGGCAACAGGCAGGATTGTCGAGTGGGCACTGGAATTGTCAAGCTTTGGCCTCAAGTTTGAAAGTACCTCAACTATCCAGAGCTGAGCATTGGCAGAATTCATAGCAGAATGGACGCCAACACCTGATGAAGAAACTCCGGAGAGGAGCATCCCCGTCAAGGAAGCAAGCAAAGAATGGGTCATGTACTTTGATGGTGCCTTCTCGCTGCAAGGCGCCGGTGCAGGCGTGCTACTTGTCGCACCCACCGGAGAGCACCTCATGTACGTGGTCCAGATGCACTTCCCCAAGGAGCAAGCAACAAACAATACTGCAGAGTATGAAGGCTTGCTTGCCGGACTCAGGATCGCGGCAGACCTTGGGATCAAGAAGCTTATTGTTAGGGGTGACTCGCAGCTTGTCGTCCGTCAAGTTAACAAAGATTATCAGAGTCCGTTGATGGAAGCATACATTGATGAAGTGAGGAAACTAGAAGAGCATTTTGACGGCCTGCAAATGGAACATGTTCCAAGAGCTCAGAATGACATTGCAGACGGCCTGTCAAAGTGCGCCGCACTCAAGTTACCTGTGGAACCAGGGATTTTTGTGCTCAAGCTGACTCAGCCATCTGTAACACCATCAACTGGACAGAGCAAGAAGAGGAAGTTGGTTACTGGCGACTATTTTCCGGCAGAGCTCCCCGAAGCCGCCGTCAAGAAGGTCCCCAGGATCAACACAAAAAGTGCTGAGGAGCAGTCTGCTCCGACAAGCCCTAGGGTTTGTTCCGTTGAAGCAGACGCTCCCGACAAGCTGTGTCCCGACACGCTTGCCGGGGAGCATCACGCTCCGGCAGGATCCTAGATTCTTGCCGTAGAAGCGGATGTTCCTGCAGCAGCATTTGCGCCTTTAGTCCTTGTCATCGAGCCTCAAGCTCTGGCATGGGCACAGCAGATCGTCCATTTCCTTCAAACAGGAGAACTTCCCGAAGAGCAGGAAGAAGCGGAGAGAGTAGCCCGGCAATCGAGTATGTACCAGTTTGTCGATGACATACTGTACAGAAGAAGATTCAACGGAGTGAAATTGAAGTGCATTTCCCGGGAAGATGGACAGGAGCTGTTGGCGGAGATACATGGAGGCATATGTGGTCACCACATTGGTGCAAGAGCACTTGCCGGCAAAGTCTTCCGGCAAGGTTTCTTCTGGCCGACAGCCCTCCAGGATGCAACTGCACAAGTAACCAAGTGTGAAGCGTGCCAGTTCCACTCCAAGCAGATACATCAACCAGCTCAAGCTCTCCAAACAATCCCTTTATCCTGGCCATTTTTGGTCTGGAGGCTCGATATCCTCGGCCCTTTCCCCCGAGCTGTCGGGGGCTTTGAGTACTTGTACGTTGCAATCGACAAGTTCACAAAGTGGCCTGAAGTGGAGGCAGTGAGGAAGGTGACCGCACAGTCAGCAGTCAAGTTCTTCAGGTCAATTGTTTGCCGTTTCGGAGTCCCTAACAGGATCATCACCGACAACGGCACACAATTCATGAGCCGCACCTTCATGCAGTACGTCCAAGATCTTGGCGCCAAGATCTGCTTCGCTTTTGTTTCTCACCCGAGAAGCAATGGTCAAGCGGAGAGGGCGAACGCTGAAGTGCTGCGCGGGCTCAAGACCAGAACTTTCGACAGGCTGCGTAAGTGCGGAAGAAATTGGATCGAGGAGCTGCCGGTGGTTCTTTGGTCGATCAAGACGACGCCAAATCGAGCCACTGGCCAGACACCTTTTGCTCTTGTCTATGGAGCAGAAGCAGTTCTCCCCACGGAACTCGTATACGGATCGCCTCGAGTGCTCGCTTATGATGAGCTTGAGCAAGAGCAGCTGCGGCAAGATGACGCGCTGCTCCTCGAGGAAGATCGTCTTCAGGCTGCTGTACGAGCTGCTCGTTACCAGCAAGCTTTGCGTCGCTATCATAGCCGCAAAGTTAATGCCAGAAGCTTCGAGGAAGGCGACCTTGTTCTTCAGCGCGTTCAATCCGCCAAGAATTCCAACAAGTTGACGCCGAAGTGGGAAGGCCCTTATCGGGTGAAACGAGTCACTAGGCCCGGCGCTGTCCGCCTTGAGACCGAAGATGGCTTTCCGGTGAGCAATTCCTGGAACATAGAGCATCTTCGCAAGTTTTACCCATAAGGCGCGGTTGCCGGAATCTGTTCCGGCAACCACCTTTTGTACAAGCCTTGCCGCTATTGCATGTAACCCTTTGTACAAAGCCGGGCGCAGATCCCGTGCATAAATAAAATTCATGTGTGCTTCGCACATCTTGTCAAATTTCATGCATTTTTTCTTTTTTGCATGTTTTATCTCACACTTTGTGCAGCACTTACCCCCGGTAAGCAATAACTAGCCTTAAGGCCCCATACCATTATTTTCTCTTCTTTCTTCTTCTTGAAAAGAAGGTTCCTTCGCCCACAAGTTCACGGGGGGGAGGAGAGGATAAAGGTATGGACCAGGTGTCGTTCAAAGAAATACAGCCTTGCCGGGACACAGACGACAGAAAAGCTAAGTTGCCCAAGTTTGAGCACAGTCATTTTTAAATTTTTAAGCTATATTCCTTGAACGACCGTGCCTTGTATGGAAAACCTGTGCGTGGAGGAACCGGCTCGTGGCTAAGTTGTGCCCTTACTTTGTTTCGAGTCCGCTCAATAATGAAAGTGTGCTGCGACTAGTCCCGACAAGGTTTCTTGCCGGAGGCAACACCGCCAGCAGGCTGCTGATGTTCCGCACTCAGCGCTCGCGGCAAGCATGCTTGCGCCGGCAAGTTCCCTAAAAGCGTAGGGAAAAAACATGCAAGGGATGAAATCAAGTAAAGGAAGTAACATAGCAGATAGTACCCAGAATAAAGTTATATTACAATAAAAAACTTGCCGTGCTCTAATGGATTGTTTCCATGACATGTCTAGCAGCGGCAAGAAGAAGAAAAGGGGAAGAAGAGTGGCCTAATCCGCGCGCTCGCCATCGATCCTCCTGACTTCGTTCACCTTGTCCACGACGGGTGCGACGATGGCTTTGAGATCCTCAAGATCAGCACCCGCCGGCAGCTTCTTGTGGACGCGGGAGAGGTCGAGGCCTGGATTGCGGAAGAGGATCTTCACCAGCACCTTCTCCAAGACCTTGGCACAGATTGCACGCGACTCGTCTGCCAGCTTCTTCGGGATCCTTTCCCGGAGTTGCTGGAGGGCCGTCACCACGCCCTTGAAGAAGAGAGTAAGCTTGGCGCTGGGCTGGAGGTTTTCATCGGTGGAGTACCCGAAGCCCCCCAAGTCCAGCTCCGCCAACTCCTCGTCGATGGCTGCAGCAATGTTGACGAGGCCCTCCGTCCAGAGCTCCACCGTGGCCTTGAAAGTGTTCTGGGTCTCGGCGGCCCTCGTCAGCAGCTCCTCGTTGCCCTTGACCTCTTTCTTCAAGTCATCTTCTCGCTTCTTGGCGGCGTCCAGCGTCTCCGTCAAGGTGGCCAGCTTCATCTCCAGATCAGCGCTCGAGTCCTTGGCGGCGTTCAGTTCCTTGATCTTGTCGGCGAGCTGAACTTGCAGATCGCCATGGGCGCGGGCATCCTTCTCGCGTTCGCGCTGGAGTGCGACAAGCTTTTCATTCTTCCCTTTCATGTCCACCTCCAGCTGCGTCACCTTCACCTCTAACTCCTTCTTGGCGGCCTCAGCAGCCGCGGCGGCATCCTTCGCCTCCTTGAGTGCCCCGCCAAGTGATTGCTCCCGGACGGCGAGCTCCTCCTCGTGGCTATCC
This sequence comes from Triticum timopheevii, assembly GCA_963921465.1. Taxonomy (NCBI): domain Eukaryota; kingdom Viridiplantae; phylum Streptophyta; class Magnoliopsida; order Poales; family Poaceae; genus Triticum; species Triticum timopheevii. The sequence continues at coordinate 417,020,609 of OY997266.1, read as the reverse complement.
AAGACCACCTTCTTCTGTATCAGTTCACCTTCCCGCTTGGACTGCTCCTCGGCGGTGAGCCTCTGCTGCTCCTCGGCTTCAGCCTTCTCCAGGATGAACGCCCTCTTCGCCTCGTCAAGTTGCGCCCTTTTCTCCGCAATGGATCGAAGGGCCTCCTGGTTGCGGCTCTTGAGCTCCTCCGCATGTTTCTCTATGTCAACTCCCGCCCGCGCGACAAGCGCTTCCCGGGACTCAAGCTTCGCTTGCCGGGCGCGGTAGAGTGACACCAGCTTTCGGAGCAACTGCTCCTCTTCGGACTTGCCGCTGTTGCTGCTCGGCGCGTCAATCACTGCCAGCCCAGCAGAGGCGAGTACTTCCCTGTCAAACTCCTCTCCTTCTACCGGCGCCCTGGAGCTTGACGCCCAGGGAAGCTTGATGTACACGCCCTCGCCGGCCTTCAAGTATGCGCCTGGCTGGGGCTCCTCGGAGCCCGGCGCTGCATCAGCGGCGGAGGGGTCGGCAGACGGTGCAGCGCCTTGCGCTCCTGCGCCCTCCGGGTCGTCAGTTCGATCGCCGGACCCCTCGCCGGCTCCTGCGCCAGCAGCCTTGGCGGCTTCCTCGTCGGCGGGTTCATCAGCGCCGGCCTCTTCCTCGCCAGCGGCGGCATCTTCAATGTTGCCGCGTGCGCCTTCCTCGCCGGTGGCCTCGGTCTCCATCGGGTCTGCGAGAGGGGGATCTGAGGATGGGAAGAGGAAAGAAAAGTCAAGCAAATATCCAAAAAAGAAGAAAGAAGATCAGAAGAAGAACCCAAGGGAAGGTTTCCGACAAGGAAAGTTACCTGTGCTGGGCTCTGTGACCATGGGCTCCTCCACCAAGGGCTCATTGGTTCCGTCCCTTGCCGGGGACCTCTCCCTTGCCGGGGAGCGCTCCCTTGTCGGGGAATCGCCCCTTGGCGGCGTAGTCGAAGCAGACAGCACCTCCGGGGCGGTTTCTGATTGCCCCTGATGGGCCTGCTCTACTCCTACACGAATGAATCGGCAATCAAGATGTCAGCAAAAGAAGAAGCACCCATGCGCGCCCCACAACAGGAAGTGAACTAGACACTTACGCTGGGGGCTGTGCTGGGGGCTGCTGCGGGGAGAAGGAGCTGGGTCTGTCAAGGTGGTCTCGGAAGTGTCTTCTGTCGTCATGACGGGATCGTCCTCAATGACAACCACGGGGACCTTGGCCCTCTTCGCCGCTCTCTCGGCCAGAGTCCTGAAATAGAACAGGGATTCAGAGAGAAGCAAATCAGACGCAAAACAAGCAACAACAAAGATTGAAGAAGTACAAGTACAGTGAGAAGAAAGCCTTACTCCTCCTCCTCTTCTTCCTCCTCGTCGGAGCTCAGCGCAGAGAGGTCGAAGTCTGGAACCCTTTCTGCGCGGTGAGGCGGAGGAGTGGGCTCCCTTGGACGTTTGCCAAGAGCTGCGGCAGGATCGGGTGTGGCAGCCCGGGAAGACCCCGCCTCAGTTGCCGGCACGGCCTGAGATGCTCCTGCGGCAACCGTACTTGCCGCGGTGGAGCGCGTCCCACGACGCTGCGGCTGTTGGCCTGCTTGCCGCCCTGCTGGATCTCCAGCTTGACGGAGGCGCCTTCTTGGTTGGAATTGGGGCTGCGCTAGGGGCTCCGCCTGCGGCAAGCTGCTCGAGGACGGCTGGCCGCTCGCGCCCCCGGCGGGCTCGCTCGCTTCGGCCTCGGGCTCCTCCTCGCCAGCGACCTCTCCGGCAAGGTCCTCCCTATCGGCAAGGCTTGCCGCCTCGGCCGCCTCTGCCTCCTCCAACGTGAAGCCGAACTCACCCGCGGCGGCGGCCGCCGCCGCCTCTTCGGCCCTGGTGGCGATGTACCGCATCTCGTCGTCGGTGGTGTCGCGGGTGAGGAGCCTCTGCTCTTCGGCATTGACTGCTATCTCCGTCAAGCCATCGAAGAATTGCCGCACGACATCGTCGGCGGGCTCTATCCAAGTTGCGCTTATCCCGTGCGAGTCGCACTCTGGCATCATTGCGCAGATGCGATCGCGCTGAGAGTTGTTGCACAACAGTATGACGCCCTGCGGTAGCCTGAACCACTCTGGATGATTGGCGTCATGCTTGAACAGCTCCCTCAGCATCCCGTCAAGCTCCAGAACCGTGAAGTTGAAGTTGAGGCCTGGACACAGCCTCATGATATCCGCCGGGCCGCCAAACATCCAGGCGGGCCTCCCCCTCTTCTGCAAAGGGGCGATGCGACGGCGAAGGAAATCCGCGCCAACTGCCCCTGATGTGAGCCCGGCAAGCCTGAGCCAGAGGATTCGGGTAGTGGCAATCTTCAGCTTGGCGTCGTCTAGCAACAGAGCGCTCCAGTCACCGCCACGCACTACCCGGGTCTGGCGCAGGTTGGTGAATGGCTGCGGGTTGGCATCAACAATCCAGCACCACTCCGCCCTCCACTCATCCCACTTGCTGCGGAGCTCGCCCGTCAAGTACACCTCCTTCATGCCGATCCGTGAGGTCCAGGTGATTCCGCCAGCCAGTGGCTCCCCTTTCTCGGCCCGGGGGGTGAAATAATGACGAAAAAGAGCGACATTGGGGAGGATGCCAACGAAGTTCTCGCAGAGGTGTGCGAAAACTGCCATTGTCAGAACAGCGTTGGGGGTGAAATCAAGAAGATGAAACCCGTAGGTATTCATGATGTCGGAAAGGAAATCGGAAAAAGGTGGGCAGAGCCCGCAATAGAAGAACACAGGAAAGAAATGGTACCCTTTTGGGCACCCATTCGATTTGGAAGCCTCAGCGGAAAGCACCGGCGTGCGCAGATGCGCCCGCGTCTGCGTCGACCAGAATAAGTAAAATTCCTCCCGCAGTGCCTTCGGGGTGAGCTCGGGGGTGAAAAGCACTCGCTCCTTGCGCAGCGCCTCAAGCCGCAACGCCTCGGCCGACTTGGTGCTCGACTTTGAGCCCTTGCCGGTCTTCGGAGCCATGGCGGAAGCGGCGGGGGGGGGGGGGGGAGCGCGGAGGTGTTGAGGGCGACGGCGGCGACGGGCGGTGGAGCGCTGCTCTCTTTCGGCTTGGCAAGCGGAGGGGAGCGGCGGAGCTTTCGGAGGAAGGAACTGCAAGTGGCGAAGGTGGGGGAACGGCCCTGTTCCATCTGCTTATAAACAGGGGAGGCGAACGTTACGCATTTCCTGGATTTAAGTATTGCCCACGATCTCTCCCACAACGCCGTGATTGACGCGTGCCGTTACGGGAGAAGGCGGTGGATACGGAGTGGATTTGGTTTGGACCCAGGCCGCGCGTGCCCGTGCCCCGTTTTGGGCCTGGCCCAACAGCGCTCGGCATCGTGTATGGCCCAGGCCCGGGGGCTCCTGTCGGTGTACTAAAGTAGGGGTACCTTAGTACCCCGAACTTGTGCACGGGCAGTCGCAGCGTCCTGCGGCAAGGCTTGCCGGGCGTCCGCCAAGATCCTCCGCTATTCCTATTTACTGCCATTCAAGAACAAAGTGTTAGCTGAGAAGATAGAACCCCGGCAAGAGGAGCTTGCCGGGAAGGACAAGACCCCGGCAAGAGGAGCTTGCCGGGAAGGCCAACCAAGGCACTTCAGAAAACTTGTCGCGACGCTCCGCGCGTCCCGGCAAGACCCAACGAGCGGCAAGCTTGCGGGTGCGACAAGACAACGGCCGCGTCAAGGCGCTTGCCGCGGCAAGGCTGCCACTCTGCACCCGAGCTCCAGCACATCCGACGACGTGTCACCCCAGGACCACCCCAGGAGCACGTGGCGGGGCGCTGTGCAGCCAAGCGGTGTGAGGTGGCAAGAGTAGATGACGAGAAGGCCATCGTGGCAGGCGGTGGCGCTCCTAACGGTCGCTTCCTTGCACTGTTTGGGCGACCGGACGGTCATTAAATGCCATTGTCCCCTGCCATCAGAGTTAGGTAGGGGGCACTGTTGATAGCGGTTGTACCAACCCGCGTTTTTACTTTTTTACCCCTCTTTCTACGCTGCCACCTGTCGGTGACCCCTTTAACCTATAAAAAGGAGGCCCATGCGCACGTAGAAGGGGTTCGGTTCGACTCATTCGACGCTACAACACACTCACGCTTTCAAGCAAGAACAGAATAGAAACACAAAGCAGCAGTAGGAGTTTTATCTCTCCGGAGAGCTCCGAAGCTGGGTAAAATCCCCCGCGTGCTTTCGCCTCGATCTGCTCTACGTGCGCCCTCCGCTCCCTTGCCGGACCGAAAAGGGGCCCTGCCCCATAGGTGCTCGTTCCCCACGACAGATTGAATAACATTTTGAGCGGCATACTTCCGCTGTCAATGCAACAACTATGAGATGGCTGTATCTTCCATAGTGCATGCATCATAGGCAGTTCCCAAACAGAATGGTAAAGGTTTATACTCCCTCAACCACCAACAAGCATCAATCCATGGCTTGCTCAAAACAACGAGTGCCTCCAACTAACAACAGCCCTGGGGGAGTTTTGTTTAATTATTTTGATTTTCTTTGATCTTTTTGGATCATGGGACTGGGCATCCCGGTTACCGGCCCTTTCTCGTGAATGAGGAGCAGAGTCCACTCCTCATGAGAATAACCCACCTAGCATGGAAGATATAGGCAACCCTAGTTGTAACATGAGCTGCTCGAGCATACAAAACAGAATTTCATTTGAAGGTTTGGAGTTTGGCACATACAAATTTACTTGGAACGACAGGTAAATACCGCATATAGGAAGGTATGGTGGACTCATATGGAACAACTTTGGGGTTTAAGGAGTTTGGATGCACAAGCAGTGTTCCCGCTTAGTACAGGTGAAGGCTAGCAAAAGACTGGGAAGCGACCAACTGAGAGAGCGACAACAGTCATAGACATGCATTAAAATTAATTCACACCGAATACAAGCATGAGTAGGATATAATCCACCATGAACATAAATATCGTGAAGGCAATGTTGATTCGATTCAACTACATGCGTGAACATGTGCCAAGTCGAGTCACTCAATACATTCAAAGGAGGATACCATCCCATCATATCACATCATAATCATTTTAATAGCATGTTGGCACGCAAGGTAAACCATTATAACTCATAGCTAATCAAGCATGGCACAAGCAACTATAATCTCTAAATGTCATTGCAAATATGTTTAGTTCATAATAGCTGACTCAGAAACGATGAACTCATCATATTTACAAAAACAAGAGAGGTCGAGTTCATACCAGCTTTTATCATCTCAATAAGTCCATCATATATCGTCATTATTGCCTTTCACTTGCACGACCGAACGATGTATATAATAATAAGAGTGCACGTGCATTGGACTAAGCTGGAATCTGCAAGCATTCAACTCAAGAGAGAAGACAAGTAATATGGGCTCTAAGTTAAATAAACAATCATGCATATAAGAGCCACTAAGCATTTTCAATATGGTCTTCTCGACCCCCAAAGGAAAGGAAAGAAAATAAAACTATTTACACAGGAAAGCTCCCAATAAGTAAGAAGAAGAACTAGAAATCTTTTTTTGGGTTTTCATTTTAATTTCTACTACAAGCATGGAAATTAAACTAACTAATTTTTTGGTTTTTTCTTAAGGTTTATCAAACACACAAGAAGAAAACTAGAAAAAGAAGTTTAAACTTGCATGGATAATACAACGAAAGAGTATGAGCACCGACGACTAGTGTGTGAACATGAATGTAAAGTCGGTGAGAAATACATACTCCCCCAAGCTTAGGCTTTTGGCCTAAGTTGGTCTAGTACCAAGGACCGCCGCTACTCTCCCCGGTGTAATGGGAGGTGTAATCAGGATACCACTGGCTGGTCATCTCCGGATCCCACTGGACAGATGATGCACGCTAAGGGTCCAGTTCAGGTTCCGGCTCAGGTTCAGGTTCTGGAGTAAAAGCTTGGGCTTGATGATTATTCACCGCTTTCGGTGTGACAAGAAGATTTTCTGCAAGCAAATCAAACAACAGAGGCGCAGGCAAAATAATAATCTCAAAGTGTTTCTTATTGAATCTAAGTTTATACAAGAGCATCCTATCTTCCGTTTCAACAATAAACTTGTGTGCTACCATGCTCTTGTAATCTAAAATGTGAGGAGGCAATTTTGTCTCCTCTTTCTCGTGGTGCCTAATGGGTATCTGAAAATGTCTAGCAAGACGTGCAGCATAGATACATCCAAATATGGGGCCTTTTGTACGATTCAGGGCTAGCCGTTTAGCAACGACGGCGCCCATACTAAAAGTATTGTCTCCAAGCAAGGCATATTGAAGAATGATAATATCAGGAACACTCAAGTTTCCACTATTTCCATGACCAATCAAGCATCTACTAGCAAATGTGGCAAAGTAGCGTAAAACAGGATAGTGTATGCTAGAGACTTTTGCCTCGGAGCCCTTCTTTGGCTCCTCTACAACTATAGTGTTAACAAAGCCACCCACATCATCACGATGGGGTTCTTCTAATTCTCCCTCATAAGGTATCCTACACACCACGCAAAAATTACGTAAAGACATTTCTCTGAATTCATCATATAAATGAAATGATACTGCAGGCGGTGACTTCTTAGGATAATAATAAAAGTTTTGCACGTAAGTATTGGTGAGTAAGAGGTACTGATCGATTCGGTCGTTCATGAAACCGGTGAGGCCTGCAGTCTCGATCAAAGAATAAAAATCTTCATGAATTCCAGCTTCTTTCAAGAAATCCTCACATGGCCATTCACACGACCGTACTTCCGCTAAGCGAGGAAGATTAACTTGGCTTTTTCCTTCTCTTTGGCTTGTTTTTCCTGAGAGCTTTGGCTAGAAGATCCCATCAAAAGCTTCCTTAACATTTTCTGAAAATTTCTGAAATTTTAGTAACTTCAAAATAAAAGTGAATAAAACTAAACAAGATTGGTAGCAACTACTCCTTCAAGTGCCTAGAGCCTATATCATGCATTAGAATTGCTTGGGACCTCATAAATTTAACATGCAAGCTCAAGAACATGGTCACCTATGCAGCAAAAATTTGCAATGAATAAAGCACTAGAACAAAAACTAATTGGACCAATGGAGGAGTCACATACCAAGCAACAATCTCCCGAAGCAGTTTTGTGAATGGAGCTTTGAGCAAGGAGATCGACAATCGCAGCAAAATGAGCTAGAACTCGTGCTTGAGCAGGATGGGGATTTTTTTGGGTAGAAGATGAAGTGTGTGGGTGCAGGCATAAGTGGAGGGGGGCCACCAGGGGCCCACGAGACAGGGAGTGCGCTCTATAGGGGGGTGCGCCCTCCACTCTCGTGGCCTGGTGCTTGCCCCTCCTGCAGTGTTTTCAGTACCTAAAATCCTCAAATATTCCAGAAAAAATCATACTAAATTTGCAGGGCATTTGGAGCACTTTTATTTTTGGACTATTTTTTTATGCACGGATAATTCAGAAAACAGACGGATAATACTATTTTTGCTTTGTTTATTCTAAATAACAGAAAGTAAAAAGAGGGTACAGAAGGTTGTGCCTTCTAGTTTCGTCCATCTCGTGATCATCAAAATGAATCCACTAACAAGGTTGATCAAGTCTTGTTAACAAACTCATTCCGAATAACACGGAACCGGAGAAATTTCGAATAACACTAAGTTACCTCAACGTGGATATGAAAATCTCCAACAATAAGAATATCATACTTTTTCTTGACAGTAGGGAGAGGAAATTCAAAACCTCCAATAATAATAGTAGGAACTTTTCCAATAAAATTTATGCTATGAACTTGAGATTGTTTCCTCAGAAAGTGTACCGTATGCTCATTACCATTAACATGAAAAGTGACATTGCCTTTGTTGCAATCAATATCAGCCCCTGCAGTGTTAAGAAAAGGTCTACCAAGGATGATAGACATACTATTGTCCTCGGGAATGTCAAGAATAACAAAGTCCGTTAAGATAGTGACATTCGCAACCACAATAGGCACATCCTCACAAATACCGACGTGTATAGCAGTTGATTTATCGGCCATTTGCAAAGATATTTCAGTAGGTGTCAACTTATTCAATTCAAGTCTACGATATAAAGAGAGAGGCATAACACTAACACCAGCTCCAAGATCACATAAAGAAGTTCTAACATAATTTCTTTTAATGGAGCATGGTATAGTTGGCACACCCGGATCTCCAAGTTTCTTTGGTATTCCACCCTTAAAAGTGTAATTAGCAAGCATGGTGGAAATTTCAGCTTCCGGTATCTTTCTTTTGTTTGTAATGATATCCTTCATATACTTAGCATAAGGATTTACTTTGAGCATATCAGTTAAGCGCATATGTAAGAAGATAGGTCCAATCATTTCAGCAAAGCGCTCAAAATCCTCATCATCCTTTGTCTTGGATGGTTTAGGAGGAAAGGGCATGGGTTTCTGAACCCATGGTTCTCTTTCTCTACCGTGCTTCCTAGCAACAAAATCTCTCTTATCATAACGTTGATTCTTTGATTGTGGGTTATCAAGATCAACAACAGGTTCAATCTCTACATCATTGTTTTTGCTAGGTTGAGCATCAACATGAACATTATCATTAACATTATCACTAGGTTCATGTTCATCACCTGATTGTGTTTCAGCATCAGAAATAGAAATATCATTGGGATTCTCAGGTGTGTCTAAAGTAGGTTCACTAGAAGCATGCAAAGTTCTATCATTTTTCTTTTTCTTCTTTTTAGAAGAACTAGGTGCCTCTAAATTATCTCTCTGAGAATCTTGCTCGATTCTCTTAGGGTGGCCTTCAGGATACAAAGGTTCCTGAGTCATTCTACCAGCTCTAGTAGCCACTCTAACAGCAAAGTCATTTTTATTATTTAATTCATCAAGCAAATCATTTTGAGCTTTAAGTAGTTTCTCAGCTTGAGTAGCAACCATAGAAGCATATTTGCTAACGAGTTTGAGTTCATCTTTAACTCTAGCCATATTATCGCTCACGCGTCCTATATCGAAAGCATTACCTTTAACGCTTTACCAACATAAGCATTAAAACTTTCTTGTCTAGCCATAAAATTATCAAATTCATCTAAGCATGGGCTATGAAATTTAGTAGAGGGGATTTCAACCTTATCATATCTATAGAGAGAATTTACCTTTACTACTTGTGTCGGGTTATCAAGACAATGTGGTTCTTCAACATGCGGTATATTAAGACCATGTATTTCTTCAATAGGAGGTAACTTATTAACATCTTCAACTTTAATACATTTTTCTTTCATTGATTTCTTTGCCTCTTGCATATCTTCAGGACTGAGAAATAAAACACCTCTCTTCTTCAGAGTGGGTTTAGGAATAGGCTCAGGAGTTGGCTCAATTGGTTCAGGAATTTCTTCAGGAATTGGCTTAGGAAGAGTCCAATTATTTTCATTAGTCAACATATTATTCAATAATATTTCAGCTTCGTCGACTGTTCTTTCCCTGAAAACACAACCAGCACAACTATCCAAGTAGTCCTGGGAAGCATCGGTTAGTCCATTATAAAAGATATCAAGTATTTTGTTTTTCTTGAGAGGATGATTAGGCAAAGCATTAGGTAACCGGAGAAGCCTCCCCCAAGCTTGTGGGAGACTCTCTTCTTTGATTTGCACAAAATTATATATTTACCGCAAGGCAGCTTGTTTCTTATGAGCAGGGAAATATTTAGCAGAGAAGTAATAAATCATATCCTAGGGACTACGCATGCAACCAGGAGCAAGAGAATTATACCAAGTCTTAGCATCACCCTTTAATGAGAATGGAAATATCTTAAGGATATAAAAATAGCGAGACTTCTCATCATTAGTAAATAGGGTAGCTATATCATTTAACTTGGTAAGATGTGCCACAACAGTTTTAGATTCAAGGACATAAAAAGGATTAGATTCAACTAAGGAAATAATCTCAGGATCAACAGAGAATTCATAATCCTTATCAGTAACACAGATAGGTGAAGTAGCAAAAGTAGGGTCAGGTTTCATTCTAGCATTAAGAGACTGCTGCTTCCATTTAGCTAATAATTTCTTAAGATCATATCTATCATTGCAAGCAAAGATTCCCTAGCAGCTTCTTCATTCATAACATAACCCTTAGGAACAACAGGCAATACATAATCATTGGGAGAACCTTCATCATCACTATCATCAGTAATAGCATCTTCAATATTTTCATTCCTCCTAACTCTAGCAAGTTGTTCATCAAGAAATTCACCTAATGGCAAAGTAGTATCACACACAGAAGTAGTTTCATCATGCATAGCAGAAGTGGCATCATCAATAACATGCGACTATCAGAATTCATAGCAGTAGCAGGTTTAGGTGTCGCAAGCCTACTAATAACGGAAGGAGAATCTAGTGCAGAGCTAGATGGTAGTTCCTTACCTCCCCTTGTAGTTGAGGGCAAAATAGTAGTTCGATCATCTTTCAAGTTCTTCATAGTGATCAATAGATATAAATCCCAAGTGACTCAGAGAATAGAGCTATGCTCCCCAGCAACGGCGCCAGAAATTAGTCTTGATAACCCACAAGTGTAGGGGATCGCAACAGCTTTCGAGGGTAAAGTATTCAACCCAAATTTATTGATTCGACACAAGGGGAGCCAAAGAATATTCTTGAGTATTAGCAGTTGAGTTGTCAATTCAACCACACCTGGATAACTTAGTATCTGCAGCAAGGTATTTAGTAGCAAAGTAGTATGATAATAAATGTAACGGTAGCAAAAGTAAAGATAATTGTTTTTGGGTTTTTGTAGTAGTTGTAACAGTAGCAACGGAAAAGTAAATAAGCGAAGAACAATATGTGAAAAGCTCATAGGCAATGGATCAGTGATGGATAATTATGCTGTATGCGATTCCTCATGTAATAGCTATAACATAGCGTGACACAGAACTAGCTCCAGTTCATCAATGTAATGTAGGCATGTATTCCGTAAATAGTCATACGTGCTTATGGAAAAGAACTTGCATGACATCTTTTGTCCTACCCTCCCGTGGCAGCGGGGTCCTAGCGTAAACTAAGGGATATTAAGGCCTCCTTTTAATAGAGAACCGGAACAAAGCATTAGCACATAGTGAATACATGAACTCCTCAAACTACGGTCATCACCAAGAAGTATCTCGATTATTGTCACTTCGGGGTTGTCGGATCATAACACATAATAGGTGACTATAGACTTGCAAGATAGGATCAAGAACACACATATATTCATGAAAACATAATAGGTTGAGATCTGAAATCATGGGATTTGGGCCCTAGTGACAAGCATTAAGCATAGCAAAGTCATAGCAACATCAATCTCAGAACATAGTGGATACTAGGGATCAAACCCTAACAAAACTAACTTGATTACATGGTAAATCTCATCCAACCCATCACCGTCCAGCAAGCCTACGATGGAATTACTCACGCACGGCGGTGAGCATCATGAAATTGGTGATGGAGGATGGTTGATGATGATGACAACGACGAATCCCCCTCTCCGGAGCCCCGAACGGACTCCAGATCAGCCCTCCCGAGAGAGATTAGGGCTTGGCGGCAGCTCCGTGTCGTAAAACGCGATGAAACTTTCTCTCTGAACTTTTTCTCCCTGAACGTGAATATATGGAGTTGGAGTTGAGGTCGGTGGAGGTCCAGGGGGCCCACGAGATAGGGGGCGCACCCTACAGGGGGGCGCCCCCTGTTTCGTGGACAGGCCCTGGTGTAGGACCTTGAAGTATGTCTAGAGGGGGGGTGATTAGACTACTTGACCAATTAAAAACTTAACCTTTTCCCAATTTTAGAGTTTGGCAGATTTTAGCTATCTTAGGAGAAGTCAAGCAATCATCACACTATTCAAGCAAGCATGCAAAGAGTATATAGGCAGCGGAAATTAAAGCATGCAACTTGCAAGAAAGTAAAGGGAAGGGTTTGGAGGATTCAAACGCAATTGGAGACACGGATGTTTTTGGCGTTGTTCCGATAGGTGGTGCTATCGTACATCCACGTTGATGGAGACTTCAACCCACGAAGGGTAATGGTTGCGCGAGTCCATGGAGGGCTCCACCCTCAAAGGGTCCACGAAGAAGCAACCTTTTCTATCCCACCATGGCCGTCGCCCACGAAGGACTTGCCTCACTAGCGGTAGATCTTCACGAAGTAGGCGATCTCCTTGCCCTTGCAAACTCCTTGGTTCAACTCCACAATCCTGTCGGAGGCTCCCAAGTGACACCTAGCCAATCTAGGAGACACCACTCTCCAAGAAGTAACAAATGGTGCGTTGATGATGAACTCCTTGCTCTTGTGCTTCAAATGATAGTCTCCCCAACACTCAACTCTCTCTCATAGGTTTTGGATCTGGTGGAAAGAAGATTTGAGTGGAAAGCATCTTCGGGAAGGCTAGAGATCAAGATTCATATGGTAGGAATGGAATATCTTGGCCTCAACACATGAGTAGGTGGTTCTCTCTCAGAAATGGTAAGTTGGAAGTGTAGGTTTAGTCTGATGGCTCTCTCCATGAATGAAGAGGAGGTGGAGGGGTATATATAGCCTCCACACAAAATCTAACCGTTACACACAATTTACCAAACTCGGTGGGACCGATTCAACAGACTCGGTCGGACCGATTTAGTAAACCTAGTGACCGTTAGTGATTTTCGGTGGGACTGACATGCAACTCGGTGAGACCGATTCGGTTAGGGTTAGGGCATAACGTAATCTCGGTAAGACCGATTACACAAACTCGGTGAGACCGATTTTGGTAATAAGCTTTCCAGAGAGTTGGTCAGGTAAACTTGGTGGGACCGATTTGCTCTTTTCGGTGAGACCAAAATGTTACAAAAGGGAAACAGTGAGTTTACATTGCAATCTCGATGGGACCGATCGCTCACTTCGGTTTGACTGAAACGTTACGAAGGGAAACAGAGAGATTACAATCCCATCTCGGTGAGACCGAGATCCCTATCGGCAGAACCGATTTGCTTAGGGTTTGTGGCAGTGGCTATGACTTTTGGAATCGCTGGCGCCGGATAGGAAGAATCGGTGTGACCGATTTTGGCTTTAGGTTTAGGTCATTTGTGGATGTGAGAAAGTAGCTGAGGGTTTTGGAGCATATCACTAAGCACATGAAGAAAGAGGCTCATTAAGCAACACCTCATCCCTCCTTGATAGTATTGGCTTTCCCTATAGACTCAATGTGATCTTGGATCACTAAAATATAAAATGAAGAGTCTTGAGATTTTGAGCTTGAGCCCATCCTTTGTCCTTAGTGTTTTGAGAGATCCACTTTCATCATCCATGCCATGCCATTCATTGAGCTTTCCTGAAATAATAGTCTTGGAATAGCATTAGCTCAATGAGCTATATGTTGTTATGAATTACCAAAACCACCTAGAGATAGTTGCACTTTCAATCTCCCTCTTTTTGGTAATTGATGACAACATATAGATCAAAGCTTCGACAAATGATAATAAGATTAAAACATCGTCGCTTTGAGAAGTATGTGATAAGCAAGAGCTCCCCCTAAATTTGTGCATGGTTTAAGATTTGCTTTGGACTGCAAATGCACAATGAATTAGGCTCATGGGTTACTCTTCCATGTCACATACATCTTGGTGGAGCGCTCAAAATAATAAAGATTGAATACATGCACTCATCACCAAGCAAAGTGAATGATCACATAAGATAGATAGGATAATATCATCAAACATGCATAAGTGTAGCTTATGATCAAACACATGATCATCAATGTCTCACAAGCATAGTATCTCAAGCAATCAAAAGCAAACAAGTTTAACCACCAAATCAAAACAAGAGAGAACAAAAGCAACACTCTCTCTCTCGAAGCCTATGATCTATACATTTTTCTCCCTCTTTGGCAACAAGTTACCAAAAAGTTCAAATAAAATGCATAGTGCTAGATCGACTCTCAGGCTTGATCTTTAGGTGGTGGTGTCCGGATAACTCCAAGAACGAAGGCTTCAGTTGAAGTAGATGGTGCTGGAGTTGATGCTAGAGCTGGTTGCACTGGAGCTGTAGGGGCTATAGCTGGTGCAGATGATGTTGCTCTGATGTCTGTCACAGGCACTGCAACTGACCTCTGGGCTCTAGGCACTCTGGCAAACACATTAGTGGTAGTCTTGCCCTGCCTCTCCTGCATGTCATCCTGCAGCTGCTCCACAACTGACTGAATCTCAGTTACTTTGACATCTAGGTCATGGAATTTGAGTTCCATGATTCTTTCCAAGCTCTCCTGATTCTGAGTGAGGGTGGCCAATCCTTTCTCAATCCTCAGTGTTGATGCTATTAAGTAACCAAGCTGCTCCTTCTTGTTCTTCAAGAAATACTCAGATGCCTCCTCTTGAGTTGGCATCTTGGCAGCCTTCTCCTTCCTTGCCTTCTCCTTCTTCTCTTGAGCATGTACAGATGATGGATCATTCTCATTCATGACAACCTCATTGTCCTCAAAGTCTGGATAAAGTGGAAAATGTTCCTTATCCAATTGATATTTCCCTGTGCCCATCTTTGAGTTAATCAACTCCTGAATCCGAGGGGCATATCCGCAGCTTCTCTTCTGATCTGCTGCAGTCCTCTTAATGGTTTCAATCATAAGGCTCATGACCTTAAACTTCTGTGGCACATCAAACAAATGCAACATGTTGATGGCATGCCCTCTGATCATGTTGTGGTCACCAGACTTAGGCAACAGAGTGTGCCTTAGGATCCAATTGATAGTTGGCAGCCCTGACAGAAGGAAGTGGACTGATCCAAACTTATGTGTTTCAACAGCTTTGTCTGGGATCTCCTTGTACATGTGTGCCATGGAATTGTGGTCCATCTTCTTCTTGGCATAAATATCCAGTCATCATCATCTTCCTTTGGGTCATTGATCAGTCCAGGCTTTGTGCTATGTGCTGAGCCATACTCCTTTTTGAGCACTACTTTCTTGGAAGTAGCCTCATCTTCTTCAGCTCTATAGTCCTCATCTTCAGAGTCTGAAGTTCTCTTCTTCCTTTGCCTGGTAGCAGCCTTAGGCAGATTATTTGGGGTGCTCCTGCTCCCATCATCTGAAGAACTTGAGGGACTAGTGCCCTTACTCGTGTCAATCTGCTCTTCTGACCTGTTCTGGCTGTCACTCTGGTCTGACATGCTGCAAACAATGACTACTGACCCTGTGAAGAGTTATAGATGAGGTAGAATGGATGAGCATCACAAAATGTAGAGATTTTTGTAAAAGAATGATTCAAAAATTTAGTTTTAGTTTTCCACAGAAAGCATTTCGGATCAACCGATTTTCAAACTCGGTGATACCGAAGCAGTTTTGGAACCTAAACTGATGAACTCGGTTGGACCGAGTCATAGTTCGGTGGCACCAAGACTGCTAGGGTTTCACAAAGTCCTAAAATTGGTCTCACCGATTAGCAATTCTCGGTCAGACCGAGAGTTACTAGTGCAATGGCATAAGCCAAATCGGTGGGACCGACCGAGTTTTTCAACTCGGTGGGTCCGAGATGGTTTCGGCGGAAACCTAACCCTAAAATTTCGAATCTCATCTAATCTACAGACTGCATTGACTGGATAGGAGTGTTTCAATCGTGGCAAGAATCAATAAGAACACAATGTGCTAGGAATCGGACGGGGATAGCACATTGATCGAGTCCATACCCTAACTTGGTGATGAACTCGCTACGGTGGCAACGGCGGGGTTGAAATCCGTTGACGGCGGCGGAGACCAGCGACAAGAGGCGGCTGGCGACGAGGAGACGATCCGGAGACCTCGAAGGCAGAGCGAGCTATTGCGCGGGCGAAGGGGTTCGGAGGAATTTCCAAAATTTTGCCCGTGACTATATATAGCCCGACCCTGTCGGTGTGACCGAGTGGAACAACTCGGTGGCACCGAGATGCATAACTGTGTACAGTTATAGCAACTCGGTGTGACCGAAAAGTTCAAATCGGTTGCACCGAGATTGAAAACCTAGATCGACTTAATGATCTCAGTAGGACCGAAATGGAGGAATCGGTCAGACCGAGAATCACAAAGAAGTTTTGGAAGTTTAAGTCTATGACGAATCGGGGACTCCGAGTGCTCCTCACACAAAGTGGTTCGAATCTGACTTGATCAAATTTTGTGATGTAGCATGAATAGAGTTTGAGACAAGAAAAGCATAGATAGCTAGAGAATGTTCTTAGGAATTCTTGTCCATCCACTTGGCAAAATAAAAAGAAGCCAATCAATCAAAACAACAAGTGAATGTCCTTGAATGAGTAAAATATGCACCAACATGCTCACTCAATAAGATGGCAAATGAAATATGTGGCAAAACATGCACAACCAATTCTAGCATCTATCAAACAATTGGCGATGACTAGGTCATCTATATATGAGTATATTGACTTAGGAGTCAAATGAAAACATTTGATCATAGGTCATACTCATCGTTTAAGCTCAAGTGGGGTTACCACTTTTACATAATGCATTGATGTGTTCACACCATTAGAGTTGCTTTGACTCAATTCTTAGAGTTAAGCTCCCCTAGATGTGAGATCCCCCCTTAGAGGGATCAACTAACCTTGGGTTTTGTCGATGATGACTTCATGTAGGTGTTGAAGATGTGGATGCTCAATGTTGATGTAGATCATTTGGAGCAATCCTTTGGAGTGAGTTGCACTTGCAACTTACCTACATGGGTTAGTCCCACAAGGAACAAACAAGGATATCCATAGACATAGAGTGAAGCACACACAAGATGATGTCCATGAAATCATTAGGTTACCTTGTCCCTTGCCTTACCAATATGAGGGTTTGTGACTCCTTGAACTAGTGCAAGATGTGGAAGTTGATTGCACTTGTTCTTGCCATAATGATATGTGTGAAGAATGTTGGCGGAGTCACCCTCAAGAACTCTCTAGTTCTTCTTCTTCGGGATCCACATCATCTTGATGGGAATCCTTGGAGTTGTAGTTGTACTTGATGAAGTAGAACTTGACGTAGTCTTGGGAACCCACTTGAACGAGGCCTTAGGTGCTTCTTCAAATACATCAATCTCTTCTTGAAGCTTGTCCTTGCCATTGTTCTTGTGGTCTTGTGGTGGAAGATCATCTTGTGCTTGTGTTCACTTAAAGGAAGTAGGATCATACTTCTCTTGTTGAGGAACAAACTTTGTCTTGGGGTATTGATCTTCTTCCCACTCAACTCCATTGGCATTGAACTTTCGTTCAAAACCAACACCTTGATTTTTCCGGTGCCTTCCTTGCTTGCGTACAATTTCCTCGAATTGCTTACTCCCGGCAAGGCTCTTTGAGGGACTCCTGGACTAGGGGGTGTCCGGATAGCCGAATTATCATCATCAGCCAGACTCCAAGACTATGAAGATACAAGATTGAAGACTTCGTCCCGTGTCCGGATGGGACTTTCCTTGGCGTGGAAGGCAAGATTGGCAACACGGATATGTAGATCTCCTACCACTGTAACCGACTTTGTGTAACCCTAGCCCTCTCCGGTGTCTATATAAACCGGAGGGTTTTAGTCCATAGGACGAACAACAATCATACCATAGGCTAGCTTCTAGGGTTTAGCCTCCTTGATCTCGTGGTAGATCCACTCTTGTACTACCCATATCATCAATATCAATCAAGCAGGAGTAGGGTTTTACCTCCATCGTGAGGGCCCGAACCTGGGTAAAAACATCGTGTCCCTTGTCTCCTGTTACCATCTGCCTAGACGCACAATTCGGGACCCCCTACCCGAGATCCGCCGGTTTTGACACCAACATTGGTGCTTTCATTGAGAGTTCCTCTGTGCTGTCACAATCAGGAAGGATGCCTCTTCCCGTCTTTAAAGACGGTACCATTGCCAAAGGAGCTTTGGCCACCGGCCAAACTATCCGGCTAGGTGGTTTTCTTATGACCGCCTATTCGGCCGCCACTCCGACAATGACCTCTCGGGTCATCAAAAGCGATCTTCACGTCAACTCGGAATCCGCCGAGCAGCTGGATCCGATGGAGCTCTCTTCCGTAAACGAGCTCTTGGATCGCATCGCCGCCCTGGGAGTCGCTACAGACTACGATCAGATCGGGCTTAAAACCGATCTGAGAGAGATTAACTCTCCCCAGGCTACCCACCACGTTGCGGTGGTAGAGGAACAATGCAGCGACTCTTCTTCTATATTAAAGACTAGTTATGTCCGGATTCCTGATCCCTCCATGCCGGATTCCCGCAGAGGGACAGACATCAATCAAGTACTGAACCTAAAGTCAGGCAGCGGACCAGATTCGTTGGACAACATCCAGCAATCCAAGCTTCCAAATTCGGAAACTTTTCGTCCCTTGAGCCTCAAATTGGGCGGGGTTCCGGACTTAATCCCACCCGCCCACCCAAACATAAGCGATCTATCTCAAATCCGGCAAGAGCCCACTGAAACAGTACATCATTACTAGGCCAGATTCCTGCTTGTTATGGACAGGATAAAGGACTGCCGTGAGGAAAGCGCAATCTCAATTTTCTGCAACAATTGCACGGACAAGGGAATCATGAACGCCATAAGTCATCGCGAAATTACACGCTTCGCCGACCTGGCGTCCATAGTACGAAAGTACTATGCGATGGAGAGTGCCTGGAAAACCGAAACTAAGTTTTGGGACAATCCGGCTCCGAACACAACCCTAATCCGAAACAAAAGGGTGCATCATGCTCAGGCACCCGGGACAAAAACCAAAAAGCCGAAGAAATAAAGGCCATATTGGCAATAAATCCGGTCCTGGTCGCGCCCAACCTGGGCGAACCGATGTTATTATATATATCACGGCAACACATCAAGTTGTAAGCGCGGCACTCATCGTCGAACGAGAAACAGAAGGACACAAATTCCCTCTTCAAAAACCAGTGTACTACGTATCCACTGTCTTAACTCCATGTAAGTCCCGGTATCCGCATTATCAAAAGATAGCGTACGCGGTGTTCATGCCATCCCAGAAGCTGCGACACTACTTTCAAGAGTGTTCGATAACAGTGGCCTCCGAAGTACCTCTCAACGACATTATAAACAACCGTGACGCGACGGGCAGGATTGCAAAATGTGCCATTGAGCTCTTACCATTCGACATAACCTACAAACCACGACGAGCTATAAAGTCACAAGTTTTGGCCGACTTCATTGCCGAATGGACCGAAGCCAAACTCCCTAAAGAGTATGGCGCATACTCCAATTGGATCATGCATTTCAATGGCTCCAAAATGTTGGCCGGCTTGGGGGCTGGCGTCGTATTGACGTCTCCAACTGGAGACACAGTCCGATACGTACTTCGGATAATGTACACGGACTCCAACAATGCAGCCGAATATGAGGCCCTTCTACATGGTCTCCGGATGGCAATCTCCATGGGTATTCAACGCCTAGAGGTGCGCGGGGATTCAAACCTCGCAATATCCCAAGTAAATGGAGACTTTGACGCAAAGGATCCGAAAATGGCAGCCTATCGTAACGCCGTCTTAAAAATGTCAACTCGGTTCGAAGGACTTGAATTCCACCATGTAGCCCGGGATAATAACCAGGCGGCCGACGTGTTGGCACGCATCGGTGCAAAGCGCGACGCCGTCCCTCCAAACATCTTCCTAGAGCGGCTTTTTAAGCCATCCGTATTATGGGAAGAGGAGTCCGGAAACAACAACTGGAACCAACCGCACCGCCCAACACTGAACATTCTGACACAATCGGTGGCTCAGCCAATGAAATAACACCTTCAGCCCACGAAATAATGGCAGTCATTGCCCCGTGGACGGAACCATTCCTAGCCTACTTAATTAGGCAGGAACTTCCTGAAGACCAAAATGAGGCCCGCTGCATAGTTCGGCGATCTAAAGCCTACAAGGTCCATGAGGGAGAGCTTTATAAGAAAAGCACAACCGGAGTCCTTCAAAGGTGCATCTACGAAGAGGAAGGGCGAAATCTTCTGGCTGAAATTCACGCCGGACTCGGCGGGCACCACGCCGCAGCCCGGGCCATTGTGGGCAAGGCCTTCTGTACAGGATTTTATTGGCCGACCGCCCGGGCAGATGCTCAGGACTTAGTCCAACGATGCGTCGGTTGCCAGCTCTTTGCTAATCAAAGCCACATGCCACCCACCGCCCTCAAAACTATACCCATCACCTGGCCGTTTGCGTCTGGGGGCTTGACATGGTTGGACCCCTTAAAGGGGGAACCCACAAGCAAAAATACCTATTGGTCATGGTGGATAAATTCACCAAATGGATAGAGGCCAAGCCGGTTAAAACGGCCGAATCTGGACCTATGATAGACTTCATATCTGTGGTAGTACACCGTTATGGCGTCCCCCACAGCATCAGCACTCATAACAGCACAAACCGACGAGGTTAAACTCTGGTGCAAAAACATGGGCATCAAGCTCGAATACGCTTCAGTCTATCACCCTCAAACTAACGGTCAAGTCGAACGAGCAAATGGTCTAATCATGAGCGGCATTAAACCCAGGTTAGTGCGGTCCCTCACGGAATCTAACACGCACTGGGTGGAGGAGCTCGACTCCGTACTCTGGGGGCTGCGGACCACGCCAAATCGCACTACCGGATTCACACCATTTTTTATGGTATACGGCGCAGAGGCAGTTTTGCCCTGCGATATAATTCATGACTCACCTCGCGTGCACATGTACGAAGAAAGAGAAGCCGAGTTGGATCGGCAGGACAGTTTGGACGCATTGGAGGAGGAGTGCGACGTGGCAAAGGCTCGTTCCGCATTCTATCAGCAGCAGGCTCAAAGATATCAAAGCAGAGAAGTACGGGCCAAAACTTACAATGTTGGCGAACTAGTTCTACGCCTGCCGGACAAGAAAAAGGACAAACTCAAGCCCAAGTGGGAAGGTCCCTTCATCATCGATCAAGTCCTGACCGGCGGAGCATACCGTCTACAAAGCGCATCGAACAACCGACTCGAGCCAAACCCATGGAACGCAGCCCGCCTCCGAAGATTCTACGCCTAGCGCCGACTCACAGTTCGTCTCCTCGCTCCGTCCACATTTTAAACTTTAGCTGTCTTTTGTTTCTCTCTTCCTTCCTCCCTTTTTCGTAAAGCCTTTGTGGGCTGATCTGCGCATTGTTCGCACACACTTGACGTGCTGCCCGCACTCATTATACCTGGGGGCTTCTTTAACAGAAGCTTAGTTATACGGGCTTCATGCCCAACACATGCGTCACACTTCCGCATGTACCTTTTATTCACCAATATATGCATCGATATGACTTAAGTTTTGGCCAAGCTGGGTTGCCTGGCTCCTGT
Organism: Triticum timopheevii; assembly: GCA_963921465.1. Classification (NCBI taxonomy): domain Eukaryota; kingdom Viridiplantae; phylum Streptophyta; class Magnoliopsida; order Poales; family Poaceae; genus Triticum; species Triticum timopheevii. The sequence continues at coordinate 416,999,368 of OY997266.1, read as the reverse complement.
GCTTACCCCTACATTTCCGATTGTTCGGCTAGGAGGTAAAGGGAGCACCTTTGCGATTGTTACTGCCGGGTCAGCCGGATGTGTACCTCAGACTGGGTGAAGCCGAAAGCTAGTGTTCTTAAGGGAATATTCGGTCAGTGACTTGAAAGATGATTTCTTACTTATTTACCTGCCCCCAGATGCTTTTCTGCTTTCTTCGCAGTCCAGACATGCACTTTAGGGCATGCCTCCCAGGGAAAGGAACCCCTAACGGAACTATTCTCTCTGGAAGATGTTTCTTACTAACCATGTAATATAACATAACTAGTTGGGCACTTGTCTGATAAAGCACTAATGACCCCTACGCCTGGTCTCCATGCATGCCCCGGTTTTTTCATAACCGTGAGGGTATTCAGACACACTCCGGACTGTCGATTCCCAAGGTTGAAGCGAAAAGGTCTGCAAAGACAAACGATCTACAATCCGGCTAGAAGGCATTTTACATGTCATTTTAAAATTACATCGTCAAATTGACTGATTGTACTCCTCTTCAATCCCATCTAACAGACTGTCTAGTTTACAGTCCCGTTGGGAATACTTCGCAGCCAACTCTACTTGGCCGTACATTAAGCTCACAGGGATCTCCTTCCCATCGGGCCCCACAGGTCCAACCTCGGCCATGTGGTTTGGATCAGCCTTCATGTACCGCGTCTTCACCATGGCCCAGGCCTCCCTGGCGCCTTGACGGCAGGCCGATATCTTCCAGAGACGGAAGCACTGCCGTGCTCCCTGAAGCTTCTCTGCAAGCCCTCCAAGACCCTCGGGTAGGGAGACGGACGGCCATAAGGCCTGGATGACGCCGCTCATCGCCTGCCGAACACGTTCGTGCAGTTGCAGCAGCTCGGGAAGTAGGTCACCCGTTGAACCAGGCATTTCCTCCGCAGGACGACCTGTGAGCACACCTACAGACACATTTATGTTAATTGACTTCCTCGCCGAACTCTTCCTTTCAAAAGAGTTTGCTCAAGCACTTACTATAAATGCCGCGATGAAGCCGCCGACTCTCCTTCACGGAGTCAGATAGCTGGACCCGAACATCTTTTAGTTCTTCGCCCAGCTGGGTGTTGGCATCTTGGAGTTTGTTCCTCTCCCGCTGCACCCTCATAAGCACCTTCTTGCCGGCCTTCAACTGGCGCAGTAGATGTTGCTTGTCCGGATCTAGTCCGGCACCATCTGCAATATCATTGTCAGACTTATATACACGCCGCACTTCATAAACTACTTATCTTTTTAAAATATGTGTTACCAGAGGGGGTCTCTGTGGCTCCCCCTACGGCGGCTAGTGCGGCCTCAAGTTGGGCCTTGCACTCTTGAAGCTCCTGGGACAGGTGGGTATTCTTCTCCATAGGATCCTGCATTACAAATGATCCTTAAATCAGTTATTCTAACTATTTTAAGTCTCGGGGGCTACTGGCATATATAACTATTAAAATTCCTTACCCGTATGTCCTTCACATACTGCTCCGTGGCTCTGGTTAAACCATCTTGAGCGGCACGGAGGTGCGCGTCTCCCGCATTAAAGGCATTCAACGCCTCCGGGGAGAAACACGCGTCACGAAGAACTGTCCGGCGGCGCCTGTGATTCATGGCGCTCTCCACCTTAGACCTGGTGGCGGACAGCCTGTCGGCATCCTCCATTGGAGGAGCATCCAGCTCACGCCTTGCGTTCGCCTCCCCCTCCGGACCAGGTGTTGGAACCTGGCTGGCGGAGGCTTGGTTGGCAACCTCTCCGAGCACAGTCCGGCGAGCGCTCTTTCTCCTGGAAAAGTCATGAGCATTAATATACCTCCAGGAATCTTTCCCTTAAAAATGGTGGCGTGCCATACCGTTGCGGCGGTGTTTCGATTCGCACCGCACTCCTCTTCCGCCTGCTGGGCCGAACTGACCCTCGTTGGTCAGCCGCCGCGGGTTCGGCTTCCCGCCTTAGAGGCACCTCCTGCGAGGCACCGTTGGTATACGGTGGTCAGAAATAAGCATGGATGAAGTAATGGTGCCAGGACTCCGGTCATAGTTACCTGGGAAGCCAGAGATAAACCAGGGTAGTCAGCCGTAATGGCGACTAAAGCATTGTCCATGCTAAGTTGGTGGAACACCCCGTCGATCAGCTCCACCTCTATGTCCAGATCCTCTTCGGAGGCCGGATCAAGGGATCTTCCCGGATCCTCAGGATGTGGAGTCGGGCTGTGTATGCCCTCCACATCCCGGCGCAGTTCCTGCGTCGAAATCACAAAGTGAGACACTTAACTTTGGAAGCACGGATCGGATAGATAAACGTCCGCTTACCCAACTCCGAGGGTGATTCATGGAGAATCCATTCAATGGACTCGTGCGGAGGAAGTCCTCCTTCTCCCCCTTGTACAAGCCGGACAGGATCTTCACCAGATCGGCAGCCGATCCCGGCCCCTTGCGGCCATGACGGGTGGCGTCATTCTCCCCGTTGAAATCCCACATGGGGTGGCCCCTATATTGGAGCGGCTGCACCCCTCGCATAATGCACGTGGCCATGACTCCAATCATGGTCAATCCGGAATGAGCCAGTAACCTTATCCGGCCCATCAGATATTGGACGCTCCTATCATCCTCCCGTTGAGGGCTCCGCGGGCGCCAACTCAGGTGTTTCTTCAGAGGAGCGTTGCTGAACTCCGGGAGGTCAATCCGAACTGGGTCCGGCAGCGGGGCGTCTTCCATGTAAAAATATTCCGAAGGCCAGTCTTCTTATGCCTTCTTCGAGGTTCCGGATAAGTATCCGGTCCCGGCGATGCGCCATATTTCGGCTCCGCCCACTTGATATATCGACCCCTCGTGAGAACGGGGTACGAGGCAAAACAATCTCTTCCACAGCACAAAATGGGCCTCGATGCCCAAGAACAACTCGCAAAGGGCTACAAAGCCCGCGATATGTAGGATGGAGGCAGGTGTAAGGTGGTGAAGCTGGAGCCCGTAGAACTCCAGGAGTCCCTGGAGAAACGGATGTATGAGAAATCCGAGTCCCCTTATTAGATAAGGGACGAAGCATACCCGCTCTCCTTTGGAGGGATTGGGGGTGCTCTCCGCCTGCTCTCCGCCTTTGTAGGTGGCCAGTCCGGCTCGAACCGGGACCATGAAGGCTGGGGGGAGATATCCCTCTGCTTGGAGCGTCACCAGCTCGCTGTGCGGGACTGAACATCTCCTCCAATCTCCTGGCTGAGGGCTGGGAGCGCGAGAGGAGGAGCCGCGTCGACTGTCCATGATGGAGTAGATTTTTGTCAGAGGCGCTTCGATGAGTACTCGCGGAAGGAGGATGGTGTGATTCGGATCTACATCCTTGCCTCTCTTATAGGCAGCTTATTCGCGCAGCTAGGGGGTAAAACGTAAGAATACTCTGGCTTTTCGCATTCATGCGACATGTGGAAGAGGGCCATTATTGGACGTGGAAGCCATGGAGCGCAACATTTATAAGGAAGCCGGACACTATTCGGCAAGCACATGGAATCTGGAGGAGAACCCGCCTTGCAACGCCGAAGACAATATACGAGCCGGACTCATCGTCATTGAAGCCTGGTTCGGGGGCTACTGAGGGAGTCCTGGACTAGGGGGTGTCCGGATAGCTGAACTATCATCATCGGCTGGACTGCAAGACTATGAAGATACAAGATTGAAGACTTCGTCCCGTGTCCGGATGGGACTTTCCTTGGCGTGGAAGGCAAGCTTGGCAACATGGATATGTAGATCTCCTACCATTGTAACCAACTTTGTGTAACCCTAGCCCTCTCCGGTGTCTATATAAACCGGAGGGTTTTAGTCCATAGGACGAACAACAATCATACCATAGGCTAGCTTCTAGGGTTTAGCCTCCTTGATCTCGTGGTAGATCCACTCTTGTACTAACCATATCATCAGTATCAATCAAGCAGGAGTAGGGTTTTACCTCCATCGAGAGGGCCCGAACCTGGGTAAAAACATCGTGTCCCTCGTCTCCTGTTACCATCCGCCTAGACGCACAATTCGGGACCCCCTACCCGAGATCCGCCGGTTTTGACACCGACACTCTTGTAAACACCTTTCTCTATAATTCCCTTCAATAGGCTATTTTCTTGCTCAAGTGTAACTTGGCTAAGAGAATCATTAGTGGAATCAAGAGAACTACTAGAAGCAACAATATTGGTTTTGACATTATTATTGTTACTACTAGAGGAAGGATCTTTCTTGTACTTGTTACTAGTCTTGACTTGAGGCATGTAAGTAGATAAGAGTAAACGCTTGGCAATGTAAGAAGAACTTTTCTTACGGAGATCATCATTGATTGCCTTTAAAAACTCATGCTCTTGCTCAAGATTGAGCTTTTCAAAGCGTAACTTCTCATGAGCCCTTAAAAGTTCTCGATGATCTTCGAAGATAGTTTCATGAGCCAACTTAAGAGTGTTTAGTTCTTTAGTTAGAAGCTCAATCTTCTCCTTATCATTGTCATTCATTTTATCTTGATTAGCATGATTAATTGACGTTTCATCATAGTATCCATCACTAGAGTTGTCAACAAGTAAATCATCATCCACAAGCAAGTCATCTTCATCACTATCGAAATCAACATACTCAGGATGTGTTACCTTTGGACCTTTGGCCATGAAGCATCTTCCAATTCCTTCATTTGGTGAATCAAATATGTCATAGGAGTTGGTTAACACAAGTGCTAGACCGGCAACACCTTCATCTTGAGTATATTCGGAGTCGGAGTGATAGCTTCTCTCGGAGTGATTGTCGGAGTCGGAGCCGGATACCCATTCACCAACATGAGCTTGATGTCTTTGTTTTGTGTAGCTCCTTGATGACTTGTCCTTCCTTTCCGAATCCTTGCTTGTCCGTGAGGGTCTTTGTTCATAATGATCATCTTTACTCCTCCTCTCTCTCGATGGCGATTCTTCTCTTTTGCTTCTTCTTCTTGGAGAATCTTCTCTTCTTTTGTAGGGTGCCGTACACTCATTGGAATAGTGTCCGGGTCTCCCACAATTGTAGCAATTGCGCTCTCGACTAGAAGATCTTTTGTCATTGTAAGACCTTGACTTGGAGCTTCTTTCTTTGCTTCTACTCTTGTAGAATTTGTTGAAGTTCTTCACCATTAAGCTCAATTCTTCAGTGAAGGTTTGTTTCTCACTTGATGATGTGGGGGCTTCACTTGAAGCTTTGTAAGCACCACTTGACTTGTTGTGAAGTTCCTCCTTATCCTTGAGTGACATCTGAGCAACAATTCTTCCAATGACTTCTGTTGGCTTGAGATCTTTGTAGTTTGGCATCATTTGGATCAATGTGCACACGGTATCATACTTTCCATCCAATGCTCTTAGGATCTTCTTGATGATGAATTTGTCGGTCATCTCTTTACTCCCTAAGCCGGCAATATCATTTGTGATAAGTGCAAGCCTAAAGTACATTTCAGCGACACCTTCACCATCCTTCATTTTGAACTTGTCAAGCTGACTTTGGAGCACATCCAACTTGGATTCCTTGACGGAGTCGGTACCTTCATGCATATCAATCAAAGTATCCCAAATTTCCTTTGCATTCTCAAGACGGTTGATTTTGTTGAATTCTTCGGGGCACAATCCGTTGAAGATGATATCACAAGCTTGAGCGTTGTATTGCAGCATCTTCAATTCTTCCGCATTAGCTTCACGGTTCGGTTCTCTCCCATCAAAGAATTCACCTTGCAAGCCAATACAAATAATTGCCCAAACGGCGGGGTTATGTCCGAGAATTTGCATTTTCATCTTATGCTCCCAACTAGCAAAATTAGTACCATCAAAGTAAGGACCTCTACGGTGATAATTTCCCTCGCTAGACGCCATACTCTCCTAGGTTGTGAAACCAAGGCTATGACCACCAAAAGCTATGGAAATCAAAGCAAATGGAGACCAAAGCTCCGATACCACTTGTAGGACCTTGAAGTATGTCTAGAGGGGGGATGATTAGACTACTTGACCAATTAAAAACTTAACCTTTTCCCAATTTTAGAGTTTGGCAGATTTTAGCTATCTTAGGACAAGTCAAGCAATCATCACACTATTCAAGCAAGCATGCAAAGAGTATATAGGCAGCGGAAATTAAAGCATGCAACTTGCAAGAAAGTAAAGGGAAGGGTTTGGAGGATTCAAACGCAATTGGAGACACGGATGTTTTTGGCGTGGTACCGATAGGTGGTGCTATCGTACATCCACGTTGATGGAGACTTCAACCCACGAAGGGTAACGGTTGCACGAGTCCACGGAGGGCTCCACCCACGAAGGGTCCACGAAGAAGCAACCTTGTCTATCCCACCATGGCCGTCGCCCACGAAGGACTTGCCTCACTAGCGGTAGATCTTCACGAAGTAGGCGATCTCCTTGCCCTTACAAACTCCTTGGTTCAACTCCACAATCTTGTCGGAGGCTCCCAAGTGACACCTAGCCAATCTAGGAGACGCCACTCTCCAAGAAGTAACAAATGGTGTGTTGATGATGAACTCGTTGCTCTTGTGCTTCAAATGATAGTCTCCCCAACACTCAACTCTCTCTCATAGGTTTTGGATCTGGTGGAAAGAAGATTTGAGTGGAAAGCAACTTGGGGAAGGCTAGAGATCAAGATTCATATGGTAGGAATGGAATATCTTGGCCTCAACACATGAGTAGGTGGTTCTCTCTCAGAAATGGTAAGTTGGAAGTGTAGGTTTAGTATGATGGCTCTCTCCACGAATGAAGAGGAGGTGGAGGGGTATATATAGCATCCACACAAAATCTAACCGTTACACACAATTTACCAAACTCGGTGGGACCGATTCAATAGACTCGGTCGGACTGATTTAGTAAACCTAGTGCCCGTTAGTGATTTTCGGTGGGACTGACATGCAACTCGGTGAGACCGATTCGGTTAGGGTTAGGGCATAACGTAATATCGGTAAGACCGATTACACAAACTCGGTGAGACCGATTTTGGTAATAAGCTTTCCAGAGAGTTGGTCAGGTAAACTCGGTGGGACCGATTTGCTTTTTTCGGTGAGACCGAAATGTTACAAAAGGGAAACAGTGAGTTTACATTGCAATCTCGGTGGGACCGATCGCTCACTTTGGTTTGACCGAAACGTTACGAAGGGAAACAGAGAGATTACAATCCCATCTCGGTGAGACCGAGATCCCTATCAGTAGAACCGATTTGCTTAGGGTTTGTGGCAGTGGCTATGACTTTTGGAATCGGTGGTGCCGGATAGGAAGAATTGGTGTGACCAATTTTGGCTTTAGGTTTAGGTCATTTGTGGATGTGAGAAAGTAGCTGAGGGTTTTGGAGCATATCACTAAGCACATGAAGCAAGAGGCTCATTAAGCAACACCTCATCCCTCCTTGATAGTATTGATTTTTCCTATAGACTCAATGTGATCTTGGATCACTAAAATATAAAATGAAGAGTCTTGAGCTTTTGAGCTTGAGCCAATCCTTTGTCCTTAGTATTTTGAGGGATCCACTTTCATCATCCATGCCATGCCATTCATTGAGCTTTCCTAAAATAATAATCTTGGAATAGCACTAGCTCAATGAGCTATATGTTGTTATGAATTACCAAAACCACCTAGGGATAGTTGCACTTTCACCTGGGCCCCTGATATATTTCTTTCGCCCAGAAATTCTTATTAATTCCAAAAAGTGCCTCCGTGGATTTTCAGGACATTCCGAGAACTTTTCTTTTCTACACATAAAACAACATCATGGCAGTTCTGCTGAAAACAGCGTCAGTCCGGTTTATCTTCATTCAAATCATGCAAGTTAGAGTCCAAAAGAAGGGCAAAAGTGTTTGGAAAAGTAGATACGTTGGAGACGTATCACTTCACAACCCCAAATCTTTAGAAAAGACAAAATGGGACTCTTCCTGGTCCACATCTCATGTGGTGTCTTGTCTACGGATTTTGATGGTACCCTGTTAAGTGTGAAAGTTGCAGTTTCTAGAGCGTATCCCCAGAATGACAAGGGTAAATCCGATTTTCTCATCATAGACCGGACCATGTCCAACAAGGTCCTATTCCTTCGTTCTCACGCGACGTTTCTCTGTGGCGTACCCTGAGGTGTGAGCTGAGGTACTATACCTCGGCTTTTCAGATGATCATCGAACTCCTGGCTCATGTACTCACCTCCACGATCAGATCGTAGAAGCTTTATAGTCTTGCCGAGCTGATTCTCAACCTCGTTCTGAAACTCTTTGAACTTTTCAAAAGTTTCCGACTTGTGCCTCATCAAATAGATATATCCATATCTACTCAAGTCGTCGGTAAAAGTCACAAAGTACTGATAGCCACCTCTAGCAGTTCTGCTCATTGGACCACACACATCACTATGTATAAGTTCCAATAGCTCGGACGCCCTCTCGCAACTCTTTGCGAAAGGAGACTTAGTCATCTTGTCAAGCAAGCATGATTCACATGTCTCAAATGACCCGAAGTCGGACGAAGTCAGGAGCCCATCATCATGGAGCTTCTTCATGCATTTCATAGTAATGTGTCCAAGCCGGCAATGCCAGAAGTTTGTCGGATTTATCTCATTAGGCTTATGCCTCTTGACATTCATATTATAGACAGGTTACATTTACAGATTCAAAGTGAATAGTCCATCAACAATGGGTGCATAGCCGTGGAACATACCATTCAAAAAGATCAAACAACCATTGTCCTTTAAATTGAATTCATAACCTTGACTCATCAAACATTAGGCAGAAATAATGTTCCGACTAAGTGCAGGAATGTAATAACAATTATTCATTCCATAATAAATCCAGAAGGAAGCTGGAGCTGCATCCTACCGACCTCCAACGCAGCAACTCTTGCTTTGTTGCCGACCCTGATGTCAATCTCCCCTTGTGCCACATGTCTAATTCTTACCAGCCCCTGCATCAAGTTGCAAATATGAACAACCGATCCGGTATCAAATACCCAAGAGCTACTAGGTATGTCAGCAAGGTAAATGTCTATAACATATGCAACAAGTGTACCTTTGCTTGAAGAAGCATTTCCGGCCTTCTTGCCATGCTCTGCAAGCCACTTGCTACAGTTCCTCTTCTAGTGACCGGTATCCTTGCGGTGATAGCAAACGGTCTTCGAGTCCGGTGCAGACTTCAGCGCAGCGGCGGAGGTTACCGTTTCCGTGCCCTTTGCCTTAGCCTTTTTCTTGGACCAACTCTTCTTGAACTTAGCCGATTTCTGCACCATCAACACTTGATGCGTGCCTTTCTTAATATCCTGCTCTGCCACTTTGAGCATCCCATGCAATTCAGTGAGCTTCTTATCCATGCCATGCATATGATAGTTCGAGATGAATGTCCCATAGCTGGGCGGAAGAGAACCTAGAATTGCATCAGTAGCAAGCTCATCCAAGAGCGGGAAGCCCAACCGATCCAAAGCTTGCACATATCCGATCATGTTGATCACATGTGGGCTCAGTGGATCACCTTCCTTCAGCTTACAATCCATCAGGGACCGCCAGATGTTGAACCTTTCGGTCCTAGCCTGCACCTGAAACATGCTCTTGAGACTCTCGATCATATCGAAAGCCCCAACATCTTCGAAGTGCTGCTACAAATCGGGCTCCATACAAGCCAGCATGAGGCAGCTGATCTCATTTGATTCATCAACGAATTTCTGGTAGGCATTCCTGGTTGTGGTGTTAGCATTATCGGCAGGTTCCTATGGTAGTGGATCCTCTAGAACATGTTCCTTTTTATTGTGCTTGAGAAAAATTCTCAGATTTCTATACCAGGTGGTAAAGTTTGTTCCATTCAGTTTATCCTTTTCCAGAGTTGATTTCAATGCAAAGTTGGGTTGAGCAGGTGGTGCCATTGATCTACAACAGAAAATATGCAATCACTAAGCAATGTGTTTATGTAGAGCAATTCTAGCCTAAATAGAAATACTCCCACTGAAGTCAACATCCCTCCGCAAACTCTCAGTGATTTAGGATCCGACTAGCGCATGCGACTAGTGAGCTTTAGCATCACTGCTAGCCAACATACCTATCCCGTAAGCAACTCCTTGCTAATCATATCTCTATACGACTCCTGTCGGTAGGGAAGGTATCTCATACCCCGGTTCCCAACTTTCTTTGCCACAAGGCCCAAAACCATTTTGATAGCCTTGTCAAGTTAACCTGATGCAGTGCATGTCCGTGTCCGACACGAACCCTTCAGTTCAAGGACACCTAGCAGCACCCCAATTTTATGAGCCCACTACTAGACGTACTTGACGTGCGAAGGTGCAACATCGGGAATGGCAATTTACTTGATATTCATGAGGGATCTTTCTACCATTCTAACATGCATAGAAACAAAGAAGCATAACAATCACAAACAAACACATATTGTGAAATATTATGGCTCCTTCATGGACGTTCTTCTAGGTCGGCTCCGACTCCGATGACCATCTAGGAACTCCATCTTGTTTGTCACGCTGGGACGCCAAGCCACCAACCTGATCTCTATTATCCAACTACTACAACTAGCAATTGAATTTTACATAGAGTCAAAGGTCGACATGTAGGTCGTTATACAATATAATGACAACACTTTGGCTCCTGCCGGCTGACAAACATGACACGCAGGCCATGTATAATTTACACACATGCATCACATACATACACTACAAAAAAATACACTTTCGTGATGATACGTGTTTGTCACAGTAGGTCGCGTTTTTTGTCATGCATGTACATCCATGACGATTTTATGACAGAATCAAGATAGTCATGCATGTGCTGTCGTAGAAGTGTTCCATGACATTACCAAAATTATCATCACGGAAGTGTCCACTTCCATGACGATAAATCGCACGTCACATAAGTGCTTTCATCAAGGGTGACCGACACGTGGCATCCACCATAACGGAACGCCGTTAAGCTATCGGGTCGGGTTTTGGATCCGATAACCTGTTAACAGCCCCGACCAATGGGGATTTTCCACGTGTAAAATCATCATTGGCTGGAGGAAACATGTGTCGGCTCACCGTTTGGACAGATGTCATCCGCTCATTGGACAAAAGGCGCCTATGATACGGCGACACATGGCATGGCCTAACAGAGGCCCATTCCTGTGAAAAGGCCGGCCCGTTTGACTTGGTCAAAAGGTGGCAGGCCGGCCCACGAAAAGCTTGTTAACGGCCTATTCGCATATAGCCCATTTATAGCCCGCTAACCCAGGGTCCATTACGCCCTATCCGAATTAGGCCCAGTAGTGTCATCTGGGCCGTCCAATATGATTCTAGCCTGTTTTAACTTCCAGCCCATGTGTGGCCCATGACTTCTTTCGGCCCATATGAGGCCCTTTGTAACTCTTGGCCCATTAACGGCCCGTGGTGAAACTGGCCCGTAACGAACAGTGTATCACTTTATACCCATTAATGGCCCGTTATTCCATTGGGCCGTTTCCAGCCCAAGTTATCTTTCGGCCTTCTCAGTTCCCATTGATTCTTGGGCTCATTTGCAGCATTCGGTTACATACGGCCTGTTACTGTCATTTTCTGCTTGTGGGCCAAATTCAGCCTGTCGTTACAGTCAGCCCGTTTGCGGACCGTTAATACGTTGGGCCGTTTTCATGTCAAAAAAATCCAATGGGCTGTTTTCATAGAGTTATCAAATACGGCCTATTAACGGCCCGTTATGGTCCACAAATAGTGCGGCCCATGATTGGCGAAATGATGATACGCCCCGTAGAAGAACCATCGATCCTACGGCCCGCATGAGGCCCATGGATAGTACTGCCCGTAGAAGGCCCATGGATCGTACGGCCCGTAGAAGGCCCATGGACCCTATGGCCTGTAGTAGGCCCATGAATCCTAAGGCCCGTATAGAAGGCCAATGGATCCTACGGCCCGTATAGAAGGCCAATGGATCCTACGGCCGGAAGAAGGCCCATGGATCATATGGCCTGCAGGAGGCCCATGGTTACAACAGTTCGTGTGTTGCCATGATTATTTTGGCCAAGTTACCAAAAATAGGCTATTGTGGCCACTAGAAAAACACAGAAAAAAACTGCAGTGACTACAAGCAAACAACTAAACAAGACAATAAGGAAATAAATAAGCAAGCAATTAACGCTAGCCTATTACTGCTATTACACATATTACATCCACTGGGCATCAAAGTTCGCCACCAGTGCAAATATAGGGAACAAAGCAGCATATTACATACACTGGCCGTCAAAATTGGCCACCAGTGAAAATAAACATGGCAGCAAAACAAGAGCATAACTGAAACAACTTCAGAAGAGCTCAAGAAACGTTATCCTGGGTATCCACCATGCTGGCAATAAGCTTAGCAAGCTTATTAGCTTTGTCCTGTTTGTCACTAAAATCCTCCAACGCTTGTTGTTGCACCAAAAAGTATGCATCTGAATGCTCCAGGGACTTCCGTAGTCCTTCCGCTTCTTGTCGCAGCACAGCTGATCGATGTCTTTCAGCTTGTAGTTGAGACTCAAGAAACCGAACTGATTCAGACACTGAGTTTGAATAGCTTGTGCAAGCGGTAGTGGCCAGTAAATCGAACACTAAACCAAGACAGGACTTTGGGGTTGTCTCGCTGTCTTCAAGATAGTCTTCCTTAGCTATTTTATCAGCTTTGTTGGAGACCAACAAGGATGTGTAACTATCCTGAACCTTATCTGCATTACTTCCTTTACCATTGCTTAATAAGGCACTCTTCCCCAATATTCTGTCAGCATTCTAAAAGAAGAAACAAGCAGACCCATAACAAGTTTAGCATGTACTAGTATATGAAACTCATTTGGGTGAACCAGTTCATTAGTAAGGTGGACAGGATTAAACTACCAAGTCTTCTATTGCCAAGTGTTAGTACATAATAAAAGCATCAAACAAACATATATCTATGTCCTATGGTCACTGCATTGTCTTGCCAAATCAAAATAGAGACACGGTTCAAATCATACCAGTTCAAGACAAACCAGCAGTGAAAGAATACAAAGTGTGGGAAACTACACATCACAACAAGATTTCAGATGGGTACCACGGGTCTACATGTACAACAACACTATTGGCTCTGTTGTGATGCTAGTAATGTGCATGATATGAAAGTCAACTATATACACAATTGAAATTGAAATCAATAGAGCTATCAATAAGAGCAAACCTGTTAAAGAGACGTGCGTGAACATACCTACTGTGCCATTGGAGTTCTGATTAGATCCTTCAATTTAAAAATAAGTTTGTATGAGTAAATACATTGATACAAGAGCAAAGCAATCATAGTTAAAAAAGGCGCGCCTAAGCGAGCGCTTAAGAGCGCCTAGGCTCTAGGCGTTGGCAAAATGCATTGCGCATAACTATGCTTAATCTGTGCATAACTGCGCATAAGCATGCGCTATGGTCAGTAAAGCGCAAGGCGGTGGCAAAACGCACAATTAACGCCTAGCGCTTTTTTGAACTATGATAGCAATGGAATCTTAAATTAGAACAGTTGTTCTTCAGGTTTAGGCACTTGTTCTACATGAACAGAGTACAGTAAGACACAAGAATATAATACTTAAAAATAGAAAATGAGCTCATAGACCTTACCACATTCTTGGTTCGGGACCAGTACAGAACAAGGCGTTCCCAGTCATCGTCCAGTAAATGTGTCTCAGGAGAACGTAAGGGAATTTGATGAGTTTCTTTGCCGATGAAGTACGTTTTCTTCAGGTAATTCCGATACTGCCACCAAGCATTCTTGAAGATAGCAGAGGTATTAGCACAGGTTACCTCATCCTGAGTTTCCAAATCGGTCCTTCTCTATAGAGAAAAATGAGAAAATTTGTTGTATTATAACCATCATGGAGGTAGGATGTATGGGACGAAGCGAAGTAATTGCCATGAATAACATTACTTACACATAACTCCTGGACAAACACCTGCAACTGGCATTTTCCTTCATCTTCAGTATAATATTTCCAAGATGGGAAGATACGCACATATGATTTAACTACATCAAATGCGATAGATGCTAAACTACGACTAGCTGGTTGTGCTTCCTCCACAGGAATAGGCATACTAACTAGTGGAGTTGGGGTTCGCCATGATAGTACTGGCCCTTTGGGCACTGGAGTTGCCTTACTAACTACTCTTGTTTGGGAGCTCTATGGTGGAGATGGTGTTGTGTCAACAGGAACTGGGTTACTATCGGCTCGGGTTGGGGTTAGATTGGGTGAAGCTGGTTCTCTGTCCATCGCAGTAGGAGTACAATCTGCGAGAGTTTGGGTTATGTGTGGTAGGGCTGGTTCTTGTGCATGTACAACCGGGGTGCTATCTCCACCAAGAGGTAGCACTGTTTTATTTGAAGATCGTGTTTTTAATCCGCTAGATACTGGCATCACCCGCTCCAATTCAAATGGCTGATAAATAGGAAACATAGTTGAATGCACAGACATTGTATGAGAGACAGATGCAATAGATAGTGTGGAAAAAAGAGGGCATGAAATAGTTGACATGTATATTGCTTAACTAAAACGGATAGCATGACATAATTTCACATGTATGATGTCTATCTAAACTAGATAGCATAGCATAACATAATTCAAAGATATGATGAATAACTAAATAGGATCGCATGACATAATTCACCTACATTTTATCTAAGTAATCATGATCGCATCATTTAATTCACATATGTGATTTATATGCTAAACAGAGGGCATTCGATATGATGTCTGAACTAAGAACATGGTGTTGAATATTGTGTATATGATGTCTAAACTATGCAATGCAAGACACCATATGCATGATATGAGTAGTATAACCGTGCCAAGTTAGAGCATACACCTCAGTGGGGGAATAGGACTGGTCATCTATCTCTGAATCCATCTCTGAGGAGCTATCGGGACCCAACAAGAGATCTGCTTCGACAGGTAGCACTGACTGCTCTGAAGGCCTTGTTTTCACTCTAGATTTTTCCATCTCCCACCCAAATGGCTGATTCACAGGAAGAGTAGTTTAATGTACAAACATTGTCGACAAATGGAAATGTAATGAAGAAAATGATGGGCAAGATATCATTTAAATATATGATGCCTGGTTAAACAGGATGGCATTGCACATTTCACATATATTATGGCTGGCTAAAAGACATGAGACTGCATAATTCCCATATATGATATAGAAACTAAACAGGTGGCATTACAGAACATGTCTAAACTAAGCAGATGACATATATGATGTCAAAAGTAGGCACTACAAGGCAACATATGCATGATATGACTAACATCATCATGCCAAGGTAGAGCAAACACCTTGGGGGGTAAATAGGAGTGGTCAGCGGCGTCTGAATCTGCCTCGGAACATTTATCTTCCTCTGGATTACAATCTGGAGAGGGGTGGGGAGGGTTTGCCATTGAACCCACCATGGAGCGATGTCTGCATGACATTGTATTGCCGCGCAAAACAATTCTCTTTTTCTCTACATGTTCAGCATGACTGTGTACAATATCTGACATGCATATGGAAAAAATATGGTGAGATTATGTAAGGAGAGCATGCAGAAATTTAGGGTGATGGTAACAACCAGTGGATGGATCCAAAAATAATGATAGCAGGCTGATGATTGCTTTAAATTAATAAAAAGATAGATGATGATTGCTTTACTATTTGTTTCCCACCCAAGATGAACAACATCGGCATACCCTAGGTGAACCAGATATTAGACAGACATACTATTCATTGATGCCTCGATATGTGCCCCACAACTAATTTAGAACTCAAGTTTGAACATTAATTTGGACCTGACTTGGGAGTCCAAGAGCTGAACAGGATGATAAAGTAGTAGGTAAGTTTAAGCAATGCATAACATAAGCAGAAACAAAAGAGTGCGACCTCTCTTGTGGACCCGTGTACTCCTCAGGTTCATCTTCTAAGTCGATGATGGTGACGCCGTTGCGGCGGGTGCCGACGGCAGGGAAGGAGATCTGAGGCGGCGAAAGACGGTCAGGAGTCGTGATGTCTGTTTTGGTGGATGCTTCTGTCGATGGAGCAGCTCAGGTGAGGTGGACGACGTCACGGCAGGAGCAGGACAAACCACACAAAGTTCCCTTCGACACGTACCTATAACTGAAGTAATTCTGTAAGGGCTCATTTGGCTTGCATGAGTCTTAAAACGCAGGGATACGAAAAGCACCGGAATAGGATAGGAAAATGCACATGGTAAACAGAGCATTTGTAAACACAGGATTTCTGTCAACTTGGGTGTTTGGTTTACAGGAATTGGAAGAGCAGAGGAATGCAAAGAAACATGGCCAAAATAAAGTGAAACCATATGAAAGCGTGTACAGTTAGAATGTTATTCTGGCACTAATGCACTTGGTCTTGTTTTCATGCATAGGATTTTGAAAAGTAGGTCCAGGTGGATGTTTTGCTTCATTACTTTCAACAAAATGCATGAATAATTGAATAGTAGAGTGCCATTGGAAAATTCCCTATTGCTATGTTTTTTCGTTGAACCAAAATAGCCCTAATGGATCGACGTGAATGTATAGTAAAAAGTGATGCAACAAGTGTACAACCTCTTTGCCGCAGCCATGTCGACCTCAGCATCATTGGGTTGGTCGCTGAAGCAGTTGAGGCAGAGGTGGCTGTCAGAGGTGTGGAGGAAGATCTGAGGAATCTGTAGACGGAGTCCAGGGCACTGCTCTGTTGTGATGGATCGTTCTGTCGTTGGAGCAGCTCCGGTGAGTCGTAAGACGTCAAGGCTGAAGCAGCACAAGAAAGACATCGTCAATCTCAAGTGGGATTCTAATAGCATATCCAATAGATGATCTAAAATGGATGTAAAATTTACATCACCAAAAACCACCTGACTACAACAGATGAGGTAAAAACTGTTGACTCTGAACTTAACTGTCGAAATTGAAATTTACTGTGGAATCTGAATGCTACTGTCAAAACTGAACGCAATGGTAGCAGAGAGGCACTTGACATGTAGTTTAGGGAGGGCATGTAGTTCATCTTCAACCTGCACCCCCCTGAGCCGCCAGCCACCACCGGCCGAACCGCCGGCCCCAGTGCCGCCTCGCCGCCCCGAAACAACTCCCCACCGCCGCCCCGACCAGCCCTCTAGGCCCCCCGCCCCCCACCCTAAACCCTAAAATAGACAGCGGGGTACCTCTCCGGCGAGCCCCCGTCCCCGCTGCGGGTGGTTCTTCCTTAACTCCGGCGAGCCCCCCCCCCCCCCCCCACCCCTGAAAATCGACTGACCCAAAAGTTGATTCAGTCGACTGAAGTGTGGCTAAATCGGAGCAGAGCAGCAGCACGAGCGAGGGGGAGACAGCAGCAGCAGCTGGGCGAGCGAGCCATCGAGCGAGAGCCGGAGCAGCAGCAGCAGCACGAGCAAGCGAGAGTCAGAGCAGTAGCAGCAGATCCGGCTGGTATGGACGCGGCCGTCGAAGGGGCCTCGCACTGGGGGGGAGCCGTCATGGAGATGTTGCCCGCGGCGCTGGCTTCAAGGTAGCCGCTCCATGGGGGTTCAGGATGGAGCACCGTCGGCGCCGGGAGGTCGAGTTAAGGAGAAGGTGCAATGCGATGAGTGTACAACCTATTTGGTGGCGCCAAGTAGGCCTTGGCTTCGTCCGAGGAGTCGGTGAGGATGCTGTGGTTCCGGAGGAGCAGGTTAAGGCGGCACTGTGGGGATGGAGCAGCCGCGATAGACGAGGCGATCGTCGGAGCAGCTCCTTGGAGGTGGAGGACGGGGCGGCTGAACTGGCGGGGCGGCGAGATGGACGACAGATCCTCATCCGGGGAGGTGGATGAGGGATGTCGAGCTGTTGCGGTGGACGACGTCGTCGGGAAAGAGGCTTCGGTTGGGCAGCGGTGATGTGGCAGACGGACGAGGGTGGGGTATCACGGCTGGAGCAGAGAGGTTATGGCGGCCTGGGATTTCAAATGGTGAAAAGGGGGCAATGGGAGGGGGTGAAGCATGACTTAGGGACGCGCTTGTCCAAAATGTAGGGTGTGTTACAAAAGTACCCCCCACCGATTTGAACTAGCGGCCCTTTCGGCTCAGGGTTATAAGGGGGATTTCGCATGTCGGGATTTGGCAGCTGGAGGGAATTTTCGCGTGCGTTGTAATTTTGGGATAGCAAGGCGCGGGTTGTGAAGGCGCCAGTTTTGGGAGCACGATATCTGAATTTTTGGGATATAACAAGACACGGGTTGAATTTTAGGGACAAGCCTAACATGTAGTAATATTGTACTTGTACGTACCAAATCAATTCGCACTTCCCTCAACCAAAAAGAAACGAAAAAAATAAAACTATTCACACCACACAAAGAGAGAGTCTTGCCCCGTTTTACTATACAAATTCTATTCAAAGCTACTACCTCCTTCCATCTATATAGGGCCTAATGCGTTTTTCAATGCTAACTTTGACCAAATATTAGAGCAATAATATATGACATGCAACTTACACAAAGCACACCGTTAAATTCGTCTATGAAAGGTTCTTTCAATGATATAATTTTCACATTGTGCATGTCATGTACTATTAATCTTGTCAATAGTCAAAGGCGGTCTTAAAAATCTCATTACGCCCTATATAGATGGAAGGTGGGAGTATGAATCCATGTTATGTCCGATTAAATTTTTTTGCTTGCTGTATAATGCATGTAACCTACTCATACCAACATTTTAGTGCATTCCAAGTGTCTATACTACTGCTGCAATTCGAACTAAATTTGAATTCGTTTCTCTATTTCAATAAGAATCTACAATCATGACTGTTGCCAACTTCAACCATCATTCGTGTATTACCTTAATAACACACCACATGATTACTATAGAGAATATATGAACTATGTGTACTACATGAACTCGAATTCTATTTTTTGAATACACTTGATGTTGATTCCAAATAATAGTACATTTGATGTACTAACTATATATTCATAATCTAAACCATGTTCCATACGTACACCGTGTTTATCACACAAAGTATAGTGCCCCGCCCCCTGCATTATGACAAGTATTTAGACCTGAGTTGCAAAATCCACACATTAGCCCAAATTATAATCAATGTTCCACATTATGATATCTTCTTCAAGTATACGTATCCACTTTTTTATAATGAATTATGATCTTTGTTTGTCTTTTATACCTTCACGATCCTCTTCTATTTGTAGCTAGCTAGTGCTAACTTTCTATCATGCATGCACACGCCCGCCCCCCTCTCACACACCCTTAGCGTCCCCTCCATCGCACACGTTCATTATTTCTCGTTAGGTCGTCCACCAACGGTGTGTGTAGGCCCCCGGCTCCTTCTTTCCGGTACACACCGGTCGATATACCTCTCTAGCCAAGTGTGCCTACAACAAACACATATATACTTCCCCTCTTCGCTTCTCACCGTCCATGCCCCCCCTATGTCCAATAGGATTCCATGCAGGTGCACACTCCCGCCCCTCTTTTCATTGACCACATACTCTCACACTCCTCCCCCTCGACATGGTAGGCCTCTTGCACCACCTCCTAGCCACACCCTCTCCCCCTGTCTGCCTCTCCGGACCTTATTTGCTTCTAACACATGCAGGCGTGTATATGAACTGATCTCCCTACATATAGCCAGGTCGACTATAATTCATCTTCACCAAGCACCAATACACTTACCTCGCTAGTTATGTCTCTCCTTTTCTCGGACACACGACGGTTGCTCTTCCTATGTAGTTATGTATGCTTACCACAACCATATCTTCTCCCCTCATCATCCTTGAATACCTCCCGACCCGTCTCTCACATGCACGTGCATAGATAGACGAACATCCCCCACCCTCTCTTATTGATATTGCACCCATACCCTCCGTTTGTCTAGCAGGCCTCTCCCACCATTTGTGATAAGCCACTCCACCACCAACCCTCCGACGCTCTACCTTTGTCTTTTTCCCAACCTTTTTCCTCTGCTACACATATCCATGGATGTCGATCGATCTCTCTCAATACATAGCTAGGTCTCTCTACTTCCCCACACATATACTAGTCGATCGGTCTCTACCCCCTCCCCCCCCCCCCCCCCCCGACACACACCGATAGTCGAACGTTGTAGGTAGGTATCCAAGCCACGGAGAAAAACTGCACCTCTGCCCTCTAA
Organism: Triticum timopheevii; assembly: GCA_963921465.1. Classification (NCBI taxonomy): domain Eukaryota; kingdom Viridiplantae; phylum Streptophyta; class Magnoliopsida; order Poales; family Poaceae; genus Triticum; species Triticum timopheevii. The sequence continues at coordinate 416,979,240 of OY997266.1, read as the reverse complement.
AATTCCAGTAGGCCAGCCGCCCTGTATCTTTGACGTGGGCAAACACAAATTCGATGGCACTCTTTATCGATCGCGCAGCCACACACTTCATCCCTGTTTTCAATTCTATTGGTATCTCACGTCCATGACTCCGTTTCACACACATTGCATATGTTACATTTTTCTGATTGAGATATCATCAACACATTGCCTCTGTTTCGCACAAACCATCTCTCTCACACCCACCCACGTACGTACCTACACCTAAAGAAGAAGTGCACGCAGGATGCACGTACTCACCTCTCGTTCCCGGCCACACTCGCGCGGGTACACGGTGGAGTTCGTTTCTGTACGAAAAGGCAGCCCATGTGATAATTTGACGCGTGTAGCGGTTGTTTACTTGAAGGAGGGTCGGGTACCACGCCTAGACGGAACAAAGTTTGAATTGACGTGTTAGCATTAAATAAAGTTATATATTCCTCATTGGCACGTACAGAATATAAAACGATTGCCGTGGGGAAAATGGAAAAGTGGGTTTGTCTCTCGTCACACCATCTCACACAAGGCCGTCGTGGCCTCTCTCTCTCAGTGTTGGTCAGTGATCCGGCCGCATTCCGTCTGCCGGCGGAAAGGGAGGATGTGCATCGTCTCTCCGTTCGACGGTGTTGAGGCAGCACGTCCTGATCTGCGATACCCGCCGTTCTCTCTAACCAAGCTCTGGCGCGGTAGGGCCTTCGCCACTTGCTCGTTGCCGCAGTATGGGCAGATCCCGGCCGCCGGCACCCTCCTAGTAACATCCCGACGACCCTTAGGTACAGCTTCCTCCGGCCTTGCTCCACTGCCCATCTTCCCATGTTGCTGCATGTGGATCTTCTTTAGTTTTTTGCTTAAATCGTATCTCGGTCGGCGTACTTTCCATCTTGCAATCTCCTCCTCAAACCATTTTTGATAAACCACCATGTGCTATCTTTCCCTTATTACATGGATCATGCTTCTTTTTTGTCGGCGTATGTGTCTTCAATTCATGTTATTGGGCAGTAATTGTTTCCTTTCAACCTCCTTTTGTAAACAGGGCTATCCATTTTCACCTTGTTGCTATTGCAACCTTTTGGTGAACTGCACAAATCACTTTTCTAAAGAGTGTTTTGTGCAGTTTCGCCAAAATATCACACGGGCAATGGTTTTACATTTCTGTGGGACTGCGGAAAGGGAGATTGGTTTTGCTATCCTCCTCGTCCAACTCCGTGCCTAATCTTCTCCAACAAGAAGTTAGTCCTAAAGAGAGATCATAGAGGTGATCGGCTTCTATTTATGTGTGTTCTGATTCATCATCTAGTTCCACTATTATTGTAATCACACTGACTAGATATCTTTGCAAACAGGGATGGTCCGCTCGATTTTAGTGGAGCTGCACAAAATGATCGGATTGTGGTGCCCTTCATACACCTCTTTTTTGGCTACAGAGCTAGGTGAAACTAGCTGCCAAACAATGAACATTGTGCCAAGGAAATGGAGCCATGCCTACGAACAGCATCGATCAATTATATTTTGTTCTTTATTTGTACACCTTCTCACAACTTTTTCTTTAGTTGTGATGTGAATATTGGCGCTGGTCTGCGAACCATTGAGATGCATTAGCCATGGTAGTTTCATTTGTATTTGATGGAATACTGTAACGAGATAATCTCGAGGCAAGACACATGAATCCTAAGTTGTAACCTTTTTTTTCCTACGGGAACCAAAGTTGAAACCTTCATAGCATCACAGTACAATTTCATCAAAATTATGCGTACATATAAACAAATCCTGAAGGATTGATAGCAATGCCAGAAACAATTCAACTTCGTTTCGCCGACATGTTGGACATCCTTCATCCCGCTCCACCTGCCATGCAGCAATATTGAGTGCACAACAGAACTTCAGGGAAAGATTCACCCTGGTCGTTGCACCGCAGTAGTAATGACTAGTGAGCAGTCAAATCACAGAGCCCCACCTTCGCCACAGTAAGTTGCTCGGACGAAGCAACCATCATTTCTCTATTCCTTGAATCCGCTGCTACTCCCATATTCCCACAGTAATAAGTTGCTCGGGTGAATCAACCATCACAATATCGACTCACATGTGATCACCACAGGAGCTATCCATTCAGATTGCATGTTAAAAAAATAAAGGTTGATAACTAATGCGGCAAACTTTCAAAAAAAAACTAATGCGACACCTCGGGCCAACGCGGCCAGATCACATTTTGCACGAGAAATTACACACCATGTTTCATTGACATGTGGTCCCGTTCCAACATATCAGTGAGACGACAGTGAGTAGTAGTATTTCCAAACGGACGTGTAGGCCGGGGCGCCTCTTCGTGAACCGTGGCAAACTGGACCGTCCACCGACTCTTCGCCTTTCCCTCTCGATTTGGAACTGCTGTCGCACGCTCTTCCTCTCCCTCATCCATTTTCCTTCAGCCCTTCACCCTTCCTTCTGCCATTGTTCGATCGTCTTCTCCATGGAGGGAACAGGCCGGAAACGACCCCATTATTCTTGCCCCGATCTGAAAGAAGACATGGTGGAGGAACTCATTGATCGGTGCGACATCGTCACCTCGGCTAGCATGACAGGTTCGTTCAAGCCCATTCTCGACTCAACTAATAACATCATTACAAGGAACCCAAGAGTCAAGGAGCGGTTTGATCTCCCATATCTTCTTCGCCGTGACCCTGATGACTACTGGCGCGGGGACGACGGAGGCCTCGCCTTGTGCAAGTTGATGCCGCTTGATAATGATATGTATGATGTTAAGATGCCATCGCTTGAGGGCAAGGATTGGGCAGGCGCAAATGGAGATTGGTTTGTTTACATTGGGTCCAACTGCGAGTGGGAACTTGTGAATGTGTACACTCGTGACCGGGTTCCACTTCCAAAAATCTCAGCAGACTGCCCAGAGGTTGAGCACACCGGTATTGTACGCACGTTCAAATACGATCATGGTGAATGTCTTCTATGGAAGATAGCAATTTGTCGAGTTCCCAACCACTCTTGGAATTACAACAACTATGAAGTTGTTGCTATCTTCGACAAGCTTGTTGCCGTCCTTCGTGGTTCAACTGGATGGTTATTGCTCAAAATTCAGTTTCTATACACGGATGTGTACTGTGATGCAATTCGATACGAGGGCCTTGTGTTTACTGCCACCACTCGTGGCACTGTTTTTGCATGGAATCCTTATACTTTCGGTACGTTTGTCTTCCACCATAATTATAGTTGTTTCATCCACATGCATGCGGGTTAGCAAGTTTCCCTTTACTAATTAACCTTCTTCTTGTGTTTCCAAGGTCCTGTGAACATTCCACCACCTATACTTGAAAATTTTCATAACCAAAGGGGAGATGACGATGGTGATGATCACGAGCATGAGGATGAGCAGAACGTATATACTCAGTGGCGCCTGGCAACTAATTCCGATGGATCACCTCTTCTTGTGTGCATACAGCGCACTGAGTTTGTTACTACTGAGGGAGCACGTGTTGTCTCCCATGGTCGCACTCTCCGGACCTATTCCAACACCCGTTGCATGGTATTCGGGGTGGATACTAGTGTGCTAGCGCCAACACCTTCTCCCTGGTACAGAATTGATAGTCCTGGAAAAAACTCGCTCTTCCTTGGACAAAACTCTCCGATGATGGTGAAAGGCGATCCAACTGATGTTGACACAACGTTACTAGTACCATTTATGAGAAGCAACTGTGTCTATACCTCGGACATTTCGGTGGTTCCCTACCCTGGTACTGATATAGTAGGCCGCTTCAGCCTGGATGATCAGTCCTGCATTGGTCTCGAGATCGACAATAGATGGCTCGTCCCAGAGAATCACTTGTGGTTCAAAGCAAGCGTTTCCAACACCGAGGAATGGTTGAGTTGAAGTTCATTTCATTGCTAGTTATTTGTTGTGTGGTGAAAACTTTAGTATTTATAATGTATCCTCGTTGTCGATGTGGGTTGATGACCTGTTGTATGTAATAAAATGATATGCCTATGATAAACTTACTAAATTTATGAATGGCTTTCGAGTCGCTTCTCTGAGTGAGTGGTGCGACGAGGCAAAAAAATATTTTCTGAATACATAATTATACGTGCATTGCAACAGGTTATCGGATGAGGCCAATCAACAATAGTAGTACACTATTTGTACTAGCTTCACATGCTTCGCGCGTTGGGCGGGTGTTTTTACTGTAGCCATATGTTAATATGTGTTCGCTGTATGTAACCAGCACCTCGAATCCTCGATACTAGTAGTATATGGTAAGTAGTAGGATTAGTAGGGTGGCATGGGCCAGAACAAGCATTCACGTCCAGGAGTACGGCACACGCCACCACCACGACATCCATCAGACACTATATTATTTCTTGGAGTCCGTGCTAGAGCAATCTCTTCAACCTCGTCATTTCTCTAACTTCAGCCATCGCGCGGCGAGCGAGGTGGGGGTTTGCCGATAGTCGGTTTCCTCAACTGCGGTCCCACTTGTAAGGCCAACTCCAATGCACGACCCCAAACGGACCTCCGTTTTGCACGAACTCCAACGATAATTTTGACTAGACAAGCAAGACCAAAGAAAACAAGAACCACAAGAATACATTTTACTACTCCTGTAAGTTGGATTAGTGCCTTCCCGATGCATTCATTGTTGATCTGCGGAGGCTCGATCTTGTGTGCTTCTTTCTTCTTCGAGTGTAAAGAAGTAGACGTTGCTTCCTCGCATCTATCTCATGTCCAGCCTCTATTCTAGTAGGAGTATCAACAAGTGCACTAGTCTCATCTCTAGCCTCTATGCTAGCTAAAAGTGCTAGAACATCTACTAAATTGTGTTTTGTCAATATATGGATGTACTCTTCTTCCCAATACCAAGACTTGCATCCATTCTACTCCCTCCGTTGCATAATACATGCCTTCTATTTGTCAATTTAAATATGTATCTAGACATGTTTTAGTATATAGGTACATCCATTTTTTGGACAAATGGAAGTCAAGTATTTTGGAACGGAGGGAGTACACAATAAAATTTTGAAGTTAGCACAACTAGTCTAATCCGAGAGCACAACCGAAGATTTGGTCGGGTTCTTCCTCCTTTTGCCGACATGTGGGACATCCAGCATCCAGGTCGTGTCATGAAAGAAAATAGAGTGGTAGTTGAAGCCACGTGATGTGCATCTTGGGTTAAACTGTAAATAGAATCTTACTACTCTTGAGTAACTCCAAAAGCGGCCACCGAAGATCTTTATTGGATTTGTTTTTCATCACCAGAACGTCGAGGTGAAAGATGTGCAGGTTCAGTGGGTCCTCTTGCATTTTCACTGACATGTGGGACCGCATGTGAGCAAACAGACGATGGGCTCCGCGTGTCTGCTGGCTGGCTGAGAAGAGAGATAGAGGAGGGCTGACCACAGATTCCAGGAAATTTGTTCTACGTAACCAACACCTTGATATTCGCGTGTGATTGTTTCTAGAATAAAAAAAGGAGGTGCCCCTACTTATGTTACTCCCACTACGCCTAGCCTAAGGTTAGTAGGTGACCTTGCACTTGGCTCTTTGCCTCTTTCGGAAGTCGATGGTTCTACAGTAGTGCTTCTGGCAATCTGACACCAAATGAACTACTGCACGTCCACTGCTTGTAAGCAAAAGTTTCTCCTCGTGCTGCGAGCCACCGCGCACGCGTTGGCGAGGGAGAAGGCGTAATCAAGCTTCTCATCGTTCTGCGAGTTGATGGGACACATCAAAGTTATTTACTAGTAGTACGTACTCTCTCCAAAAAAGGGTTGGCCATGTCATTGCTACCATCCCGTGCTCCGTCGTTGAGTATGTGCACTATTCACGTGCCATCGAGGAGAATAAATATTGCGTAGGTGCCATCGAAGTGGACGACTCACTTACGAAAAAGGGTTTCCCCCCGCTTTTCCCCCCGCACGACTCACTTATGCACTACTTATCTGATTATCTCCATTTTCTTGCATGACACGTGCACCTTGATGCTAGATGTCTCGCGTGTTGGGAAAAGGATGAACAAAGCTCACGTAAAAGAAAAGAGTTGAAGAGCATAGATTCCCTACGATCGAGAAGGAGCAAGGAACCTTGCACGTTTTCCCCTGTTTTTTCCCACCTGCCCACCTATAAACAAATAAAAGAACATGAACTTCTCGCTAACCACTAGAAACGGTACATCAGGATGCTAAGTTGAAGCTGTTTTATACTCCCTCTGTTCCCAAATATAAGTCTTTTTAGAGATTTCAATAAGGGACTACATACGAAACAAAATGAGTGAATCTACACTCTAAAATATGTCTACATACATCCGTATGTTGTAGTCTATTTGAAATGGCTAGAAAGACTTATATTTAGGAACGGAGGGAGTAGTTTATATTGAATTATTGATAACCACGCAACAAGCCACGCATGTACAGGACACATGCAGCCACGCATGCACACAAGCCAACGCACTAACTCCATCCGATCCAACTCATGCACATACGCGCACAGCATGGAGCACACAACGCACGTACACAAGACGTGCATGCACACACGCTCGGCCGCAGAGTGCACATGAATAACACAGGCATGCGCACACACTCGGCTGCATGGAGGGGTGCACCATCCGCGGCGACGTCCGGTTCGTCGTGCTACGGCGAAGCTCGCACGCAACGGCGCATACGCATCTCTTGCAACACCTCTTTGCCGTCGTTGCTCAACTACTAGTCGGAGACGAAGACGACCGCAGCTTCGGCCTTAGTGCTAGCATCGATGGAAAAACACGCACGCTGCATGCACACGAGCACATACGGAGTGCCCACGACGTGGTGGTGGTGCGTCCCCAGTCGCCTCTACTCCTTCTGCACACGTTGTCTATCAAGGCGGCTGCATGCTAATGATAATGTGGGTGAGATCTTCTAGGACTCAGATGATGACGAGGAAAATTATGAGACACAAGGTCACGTACACCGTCAAGGTCCACGGTCAAGGGGGTGCTAGTAAGTGCTTAGATGTGCTTAGAGCAAGTACAATAGAGTTGAGTCAGCGGGCTATAAGGAATAAACTAGTATATTTCTGCTTAGTTGGAGGAAAGAGAAGAGGAGAGAGAAGGGTAAGCGGGATCTTCTTGAAGAGCCAACTCTAGCACGTGCTCATAGGCACTTTGTGAGAATGAAAGGTGGGCCACATAATAAAAAGTAGTACACTCTTTTGATCTACTATTGTACATGTTGACTATAAGATGGGCTGTAGATGACATGGCACTGGCTTATAGCCAGCAGCTAGCTATACTATTAACCATGCTCTTTAGATGAGGAGCTAAGTGCATTAAATGGCTTAGTAACTCAAGTCTTCAATGCATAGGTGCTTAGTTTATTGGTGCCACATCATATTTTATGCCTACATGGCAGGCTTAGCAGCTATACATGGTGGAGCACTGGGAGAGGCCAAGGCTGGTCATAGTGGGGAGTAACTTATACTATAACATATTACTATGTTACTCTAAACATATCTATAAACCGGAAAGGAGGGAGTAGTAACATAGACTACTGTCATATGCAGAGTATGGGAGCACATGATACTTCCCCGTCCGGACCGATCCCAAGTTGGCTTCTCACCTTCTTGGCCCAACAAAAACCCCTCCCCCCTCTCGCGCGCGCTTCCCACCCGGCGCCAGCTGAGCCCGCCGCTCCACATTGATGGCAAGTTAGGGCGACGCGACCTCTCACTGCTTTCTCTGTTGAAGTGGCACGCCGACCGAGGGCACCGCCCGCTGCATGCCCGGCATTTCAGACTACACAGTGGAGAGTAATTTTAGAGCAAGTACTAGAATTAGATGACATAAGCAGGCTATAAGGATTTAAATATAGTATGTGTGCTTAGGCTGGTCAGTGGGGAGTAACTTAGACTAGTGTCATGCATATGACACTAGTGTAATTTATTACATCCATAGTGCAAAGTAACATAGTAGTAGTATCATAGATTGCTTCATTTATTATCTCATAGACTCATTTTGCCTCGGGAAGCGCTATGTTACAGTAACATATTATGTTACCACAAGCACCTCTTTCCTCATTAAATACTTGCCACATAAGCAAAATTGTCTTGGGATGTCTTAAGTTACTACCTAAGTTACTCCCACTATGGCTAGCCTTAGTTGAAGAAGAGAGAAGAGGAGAGAGAAGAGAAGTGGATTGTAAACGTGTAGCCGGTTGTACTCCAACATACTTTGTGAGACAAAATGTGGGGCCATTATTAATGATATACTCCCTCCGTTCCTCAATATAAGGTGTATTATTTTTCCAAAAAGTCAAACTTCTCTAAGTTTGACCAAGTTTATAGACAAAAATATCAATAGCTAGAATACCAAATCATTATCACTAGATTCGTCATGAACTATATTTTTACATTTTATATATTTTGTATTGTAAATCTTTATATATTTTACTGTAAAGTTGGTCAAACATAGACAACAGTTGACTTTTTAAAAAACTAATACACCTTATATTTAGGAACGGAGGGAGTAGTATTTATACTAAAGGGACTAACGGACGCCTTAATTACTCCGGTTTTTTGAGACAAACCTTGGTGGGGCTATTATTGACTTTTTTTTGAGCTATTATTGACTTGGACGTGGGGTTTGGGGGCCAAAGGCCTACTATTATACTCGCACGACCGACCTGACATGCTCTACCCTAGCCGCCGTTGTATCATATGGTTTTGCACCATTCCAGATCTTAGCGCCGCCACGTGATTCTTCTCCAGCCCTCCTTCCGGCATGCACCGCGAGAAGGGACAGCAGTCCTCTGAACCCCGCCTTTCGTGATCCTATACGGGAGAGGGGCGATCAGGTTTTTGGGGAGCACACTCCTGTGACTGCTGCCAGCGACGACTTCCTCAACGACGGCCTTCTTCCCCGACCTCGGTAACCTCTTCATCAACGACATGAGTGACAACATCAACCACATCGATTCTGCTCCCGCTATATAGTATGTGATTCTATCCTCCTGGTTTAGTCCGCATCATTACTTTGATGTTTGCAATTGTCGTCATGATCTATTTACTGCTGATTCGGATTAAATCTCATACTAAATTGCTCATATATTCAACAATCCAATCCAAAAACCTGATTACAGGCAATTTACTCCGAGTGGTTTTGCTGCGCTTTTGAAGCCGCCTACTTTTAAGGGGGTGCAATATAAAAGGTGGCACACAAGAGCAGTATATTGGTTTCAGATCATGTACTGCTATGACGCCACTAAGGGTAAGCCTGAGGGCAATCTTAATCCTACACAGCAGGAAGCTTTTCAGAACATGGATACCCTCTTCAAAGCCGCCCTGCTGAGTGTTCTTGAGGATTCCATTGTGGATTCATATATGTCGTTTGACAGCGGCAAAGACATGTGGGCTGCGCTCGAGGCCACGTTTGGGCCCTCGGGCGCTGGCAATGAGTTGTACGTCATGGAGCAATTCTGTGACTACAAGATGACTGATGAGCGCTCTGTTGTTCAGCAGACTCATGAGATACAGTCACTCTCTAAGGAACTTGAGTACTTTAAGTGTGTGTTGTCGGACAAATTTGTTGTCGGGACCATCATTGCCAAGCTTCCACCTTCGTGGAACAATTTTGCTACTTCTATGAAAAACAAGAGACATGAGTTTTCTATTTTGGATCTCATTAGCACTCTTGATTTTGAGGAGAAGGCGAGAGCAAAAGACGCACGTGCTCGGGTCGCTGAGGGAGCTTCTAGTGCCCACATGGTACACGAGAAGAACTTCCAGCCCAACCAGCCCCAAAACAACAAGAACAAATCTCAGGGGAAAGGCAAGTTTGATGCAAAGAACAAGCCGTCACATTCTACCAACTTCAAGAAGAATTCTCATAAAGGGAAGGGATACAAACCTCAATTTTGGTAGCACCGCATAAAATTTATATGGCTGCATCTACCTGCTGTCAGCTAACCTAATGGTGCTGCAGGTATTCCTACATTCGTAACTCGGTACAATGACCACCGCAAGATGAAATTAGCTTATTCGTACGTTGACTTGCTGAATGCAGTGCGGAACGATCCTGTCATGTGTGGAGGAGAAAACAAGAAGTGCAGCCGAAGGTGGAAATCAACCAAGGACTTATGAAATTATATATAATCTTCCTCAGGCAGGTCAGTATCCCCTTCGTCCAGATGATCGTGTTTTGTCATGCCGAGCTATTGATATGTGCTACTGTTTTGCAACACCGTTTAAGTATAGCTATTGTTTTCCTATCTTTTCATATTCAGGACAATGAATATGATTTCAGGGGAACTGCACAATATGGACCCATGTTGAGTCATATCTATTGCCTCATGTGCTTGCTGCAAATGTGTCAGCATCAATTGCAAGATGAGGCAACTAGCTAGCTGTGGAGTTGCCAACATGCTCAAAGTGCTCAGAACATTGAGAAGAAACAAGCATGCCCAGGAAATTAATGCGTGCGCAGGGAGGCCCTTTGCTCAGAGAAGAATCCACCAATTTTCTTTATTTCCACACCTGCTCACGGCTTTGTATTGGTTATAGTATGGTGAATCATCGAGATGCATAGACATGTTGAACTTTTGTTTTTCTGAATGTTAGTTTAATGTGAGTGTCTGCATCCAGTACCGCATCCTCTAATTTGGTGGATGCACACAGAGAAAATAAATCTCCTTAATTTACTCCATAACGACCCTATTAAATAGGCCAGTAACAAACCAGGCGCATGCAGTGGCCGGCGGGCGCATGGATGCATGGCTAGTCAGCCAAGTCCATGCCCCAGCTCCAATGCAGCAACGCAAAAGAAGAGAGCGGTTCTTGGGAAAAGCGAGTAGTTAGTGCAGCGGGCCTTATAAACACGAACAGCTCGCTCTCCCGCTTTTGTCTCCCCCTCAATTCCCCCCGCTCCCCAATCTTCCTCACTCGTCCGGAAAACCCCGCTCACCTTCTTCCTCACTAGTACAAAAAATGCCTGCTCCTCTTCTTCCACTCCTACAAAAATCCCCAGCCCTCCTTCTTCCCCACTCGCACTGCCACTAGGCTCGTCTCTGGCTACTCTGCTCAAACCCATGAGCTCGGCGCGACGCCCACAAGGAAAATCGAGTCGGCTGGCCCCAGCGCCAAGAAGATGAGGCTCCCGCCAGTGATGACGCCGGTTGTAGATCCCGCACCTGGTAGCGCGATGAGAAGCGGCGAGCCCCCCTCCCTCCCCACCCGGATCTGAGGAACCGGTAGAATCTCCAGTGGACCGCATCAGCGATCTCCCGGGCATCATCCTTGAGGAGATCATCTCGCTTCTCCCCACCAAGGATTGCTATCGCACACAAGTCCTCTCAACTCGGTGGCACCCTCTATGGCACACCGCGCCCCTCAATCTCGACTGTCCTCAGATATCTGTCCTTCCTGAATTTGATCTCCTCAGAGCCATCGTCTCTTCTCACCAGCAGGGACCCGTTCAATGCCTCTGCATCCCGACAAGCTACCTGCTGTCCATACCTGGCAAGGTGGACGCTTGGCTGACATCCGCTGAATTCAGAAAACTCCAGCAGTTTGAGTTCTACCATTACCACGAAAGTTTCATACCACGAACATACCAAGAATTCATGCCCACACCACCGTTGTCCATCTCGCGGTTTTCCTCCTCTCTCCACACCACCACCTTCACCCGGTGCCATCTACCAGACGATCTAGTACAAATGCTTTAACTCCCACTGCTAAAAAAACATTCGCTTGTGGTGGTTTATCTGTCGGAGGCCTCACTGAACAGCATCATCGACTCTAGTTGCCCTGCCCTGGAGCGCTTGCTGATTGTTTTGGGAATAGAAATCGGTATCAGTTGTCTCCAAATAAAGTCGCCTCACCTTAAAAGCATTGGAATTTGTTTTAAAGGACAGCAGCTCATCATCGAAGATGCCCCTTCACTTGAAAGGTTGCTCCTTCATAATTGTTATACACCTTCAGAAATAACTGTCGTCTCTGTGCCCAAACTGGAGACCTTGGGTGTAATTCGTGACCCGTTTAATAATCACAAGGAGTTGGTGTTTGGCTCCTCACTTTTTCAGGTACCGTATATTATCATCTACACATTTGTAATCATATGCTGCATTTTTCATTTGTGCTCATAAGTTTTATATCATCTTGGAGTACACTTTGGGTACTAATATTATGTTATATGCTCAATGAAGAGTTCGTCCATTGATAGCCTATCAATGCTGTTGGATTCTGTCAAGATCATATATATCAGAATGTATAGTTTTGATCTGGACATAATTATTGGCTTGCTGCGATGCTTTTGATCTCTGGAGAATTTATACATAGAGGTGATGATTTCATGCACATTGAAAGCCCATATATATTGTACTAGAATTAACTATTCAGCTGTCGTTCTTTTGACATACTCTTTTTTCAGACCTTAACTGTTTTCAATCTTCTTGTCTACTTAGGCAGAACCACATGGAGAAAAACATATAACCAATCGTTGGCGTAATAAGCACAAGGATTTTCTCAGTTCTCATGAAATTTGTTTGAGGACAATAACAATGGGACGATATGCATCCAACCAGGCAAACAGAAGCTTTGTCACATTCTTCCTGTTGAATGCGAGGTTACTATTGTCCATGAGGCTTAATTTTTACAGCAAGAGATTTCTCACAGACGAACATGTTGAACAGCAAAAAAATAAGTTTCAGGTGGACAAATGGGCTTCTAAACATGCTCGGCTTCTATTTACAATAAGTTGTAGACATCCTAAAATAAATTTTTTTGCACAGGATGTTGATTTTATGGATCAGACCGATCCATTTGTTTGTGACTGCAAAAAAGAGTGGTTGGGTTAGATGTTACTGTCATGTTCAATCTGGGTTTTGTCTAAAAATTTGATGAACAATTAATCCTTGGGCTTTTTGTACCATTTGTATGCTTGACTTGCATGTTGTTGCCCTCGTACTCCCCTCCACCTGCCACTACACTGCCGCATCTTCCATGGCTGCTGTTCATTCCCGTCCGAGGCCTTGCCGTCGTTCTCCACCTTGGTTCACTCACTGTGCCCGCTGCCGTCTGGTGTTGTCAACATGGTCAACAACTAAGAGGAATCAGGAGATGACTGTACATGGAGAGGCTGACAGTAGGGACCCACCAGGGTCATTGCATTTCGCAAGCAGGTGCCTCGTTATTACAAGCCAAAAAAATACTTCCTCCTAATTGTTTGACAACTAGGTTCCACGCCATTGTCAATGTAGTCAATAAATGAGAAAATTACACAATGAGCGGATAACACCAAGGACCCAGCAGCTCGCCCAGTTGTTTTTCAGTTTCAGAGACGGAGCTCAACTGTGCGTTGTGCCGGGGCTGTGGCCCGTCTAGCCCACGCTTACGCTTTTATTAAGCACATGATGAGCCCAGTTGATATATTTTTTCTTTCTGAAATTGGCTAGCCCATTTCTTTTTTTTTGGAGAATACCAAAACCGAGTCCTACTTGCTTTTCTCAGCCCTGCAGGGCTGCAAATCTTTCAAGACGAGGAGGGATGTAAGTAGTAAGAAATGGGCTTCCCCAGAAAACGGGCTATAAGTTGTAAGAAATGGGTTGTAAATTTTTAAACCAAAGCCAACCGGCAATTGCATTAAAATATCATCTTTTTCAGGATTTCTCCACTCTCTACTCTTAACAAAACCAAAGCCAACTGGCAATTACATTAAAAGATCATCTTTTCTCCCACAAGATAAACTACTCATACAAATGCATCTTCATGTTCCGTGCAACGAACGGGCATCTTGCTAGTTAAGATTCTAAATTTCATTCATTTTTTTGAGGAGAATTGTTTTTGAATTTTATTTTGATATAATTTTTTGAAAATTATTTTTAACATGAAACGAAATTTCGTGATTAAAAGAGTTCAGACCCCACCGAAATATGCAAAATTTCGTTGAATTTTTTTGCACTGTCCAGAATATATGGTCCGTAATGCTAATAAAAAGAATATGGGCTTCAAATATCCTTAAGAATTAGCAAATGGGCTGTAAATTATTGAAAATAATGGCTAATGGGTTGTATGCTGTTTTCCACAGATTTGGAGGCTGACTTCTCGGCCTACTAGGTTCACGATGATGTTGTGCTAAAAAAATTTTGACGCGTACGCAAGGCTTTGTCAACTTAGTCAACACATAACAGTGATTGTTGGATGTCCATCCAACGGCCGCCGTGCTTCTTCAATCTCTGATCTTCCTACTCCAGCCACCCAAACCAGCGCCCGCGGCACTGCCTGCTCCCTCCTCCCGTGGCTGGATGTGCTGCCGCCAGGCCATCCCTCTAACCACCCACACATCCTGTTATTTTATGGCGACGTCAGCCTCACCCCGCGGCCGACCAATCAGCGCTCGTTCTCCCCTCAGCGTGGGCATCCGCTACGGTGGCTTCGCCGGCCCCGGGTGGTTCTCTTCCTGGGCCTCGCCCTCGTCCATCACATTTGTGCTCTCGGCGCGGCGAGGTCAATATGGTCAACAAACAACAGCCATCGGAAGAGGCTGACAGTAGGGGCCCACACAGGGAAATGCCTCCTTATTACGTGCAAAATAATGATTCCTCCACCTGATAGCTGGGACCCACCGGAAGGGCCTATGTAATTCGTGAAAAAAAACATTCCCCCCGCTGTCAGCTCGGACCCACCGGAAATGCCTCCTTATTACGCACAAAAAAATGAATACTCCCCCTGCTAGCTGGGACTCACCTTGGTGGGAGGCTGACTTGTGGGCCTACTAAGTTAACGGGGATGGAGGGCTTTGTCAACTTAGTCAATATGAACGATTCTAGCTCCAGTTACTGTACGATGTCCATCCAACGGCCGTAGTGCTTCTTCAACCTCTGGTCTTCGTGCTCCAGCCGCCCAAAGCAGCGCCGGTCGTGCCGCATGCTCCTGCCTCCCGTGGCCGGCTGTGATGCCGCGGAGGCCTCACCGCCCCCTACTACTCTCACCGCTGGCCAGGCCATCCCTCTACTCACCCACACCCCCTATTATTCTGCGGCGACGACAGCCTCACACTGCAGCCGAACCAGTGAACCCTCGTACTCCTCTTCGCGTGGGCATCCACTGCTGCGTCTTCCCCGGCTCCGCGTCGTCCCTTCCTAGGCCTCGCCGTCGTCCACCGCCATGGTGCTCTCGGCGCGGCATGGTCAATGTGGTCAACGACCGAATTCCATCGGAAGAGTACTATACGTGGCGAGGCTGACAGCTGGGTCCACGGCAGCCGCAAGGAAGTTCCTCCTTCTTACGCGCAAAAAAATTATTCCTCCACCTGACAGCGGGGACCCACCGGACGGGCCACCGTATTTTGCGAAAAAGCCATTTCCCCCTGACTGCTGGGACCCACCAGCTACACCTTCGCACGCAAGGAAGTGCGTCCGGGCAAAAAAGACAAAATGATTCACCCTCCTGACTGCTGGGACCCACCAGCTACACCTTCGCACGCAAAGAAGTGCGTCCGGGTAAAAAAACAAAACGATTCGCCCCCCTGACTGCTGGGACCCACCAGCTACATCTTCGCACGCAAGGAAGTGCCTGACAGTCAGGACCCACCTGGTCGAAGCGTATGTAGCGTTGTCATTCTAGTCGTGAACGTGTACATACATACTGGTGGATGTAGAGGCGCGCACGTGTCATAGTAAAGGTGCGCACGTGTCGTAGTAGAGGCGCGGATGTGTCGTAGTAGAGGCGCGCACGTAGCATGTACACGTACGTACAATGGCCAGGGTGCAAGAAAGAAAATACGGCCACGTATGTGTATATACGGGCGGGGTCTCGAACGCCTACTCGCGCATACGTACGGCCAGGGCTCATGTACATGGCTGGGTCGGAACAAAGGAACAACGTCGTTGTCGTGTTCATGGGGAGCCAACCGTCTAGGTCGGAACGGAATGCGTCGTCGTGTTCATCGGGAGGGCTTGGATGGAATAGGTGATGGAAACGAGGCCTGGCGTACCGCAGAACGGAGGAAACGGCCTTGTGTTCGACCGGCCACGTTCGAAATGGGATCTTGTTCATCGGGAGGGGTCTGGCGTACCGCAAAACGGAAGAAACGGACCTCCTACGGTCAAAACGGGGGTCCTGTTGATCGGGAGGGGTGTGGCGTACCGCAAAACGGACGAAATGGACCTCCTACGGTCGAAACGGGGGTCCTGTTGATCGGGAGGGGTGTGGCGTACCACAAAACGGACGAAACGGACTTGTGTTGGAGCGCTACGGTCGAAATGGGGGTCCTGTTCATCGGGAGGGGTGTGGCGTACCGCAAAACGGGACTCCACGGGATACTGTTCATCTCCATCGTCGACCTCCTCCAGCCTTCACGGGCTACCGTCGACCTCCTCCAGCCTCCACGGGCTCCTGTTCATCCAGCCTCCACCGCGCGCTACTCCATCGGCTACTATTCAACCACCCCTCCACGGGCACCCCTCCACCGTCTACTATTCATCCAGCCCTCCACGGGGTCATCCTGTTCATCCAGCCCTCCACACCACGGGGACCTGTTCATCCAGAGGCAACGCCACCGCTCATTGTTCATCCAACCCCCCCCCCCCCCCCCGCAATGCTCATTGTTCATCCAGAGAGACAGCATCGATCGGCTTCAGTTAGCAGCAGTAGCGAAGAAATCGCTCGATCGGGTTCAGTTAACAGCCATCGATCGATCGCTCGGGTTCAGTAACGCGTAACCTGCAGTGCAATCGCTCGGGTTCAGTTAGAGCCCAACGCCTCGCTCGGGTTCAGTTAGAGCCAACGCCTCGCACACACGCGCGTACGTGTATGAGAGAAACGAGCATCGCTCGGCCCCCGACCGCCCACCGTAACCGGGAACTCCCCGAAATTTTCCTCGCCCTCGCTTCTACCACTATTTTTTTCCATCATGGACGGCCCAAAGAATGTCATGCAGCTGCGTCTCCGGCCCGCCCAGAGAAAAGCCCATTTTTTGTCATGATTTTTTGTCATAGAAGTAGGAGCCCACCACATCTATGATGATACTGGGTTTTGTCACAATTATCGTCATAGAAGTGTCATATGTATGACAGAAAAAAATTCGTTCGGCCCAAAATGTTACGGATGTGTCTTTTTTTTGTAGTGATATGAGCCATACTGCTCACATCAAACCTGCAAAACAAATTTATGCATAGAATCGCATTCTACCGGTTTGTGTGTCGGGTACGAAATACACGGCGCTACGCACACGGCGGTCCCGCTAGCCGGTTAGCGAGCGGGGTTCGAAGGGGCAGCGCCCGTCGCGGGTGCGGGCAGCGCCCTAATTTTTCGGAAATCACAGATCACATCTGAACTCCGAACACGCCGAATTTCCTGATCTGACCGATCTTATCGATCATCGCGAGTTCGGATTTACGTTTCACTATTAACCCCGATGGCGGATACCGACCGGTAGGGGTAGGTTGTGTCATGGCCTCATCGACTCCGATCATCAGAAAACATAGCCTCATCGATCCCCATGTGCAGTTGATCTCATCAATCGTGCACACAGCCGACCTTATCAATGAGAACAGATCTCATCTGCCGCCTCCACATATCTAATATGCATACAATCTGAATCCAAATCCTATAGCAGAGGCTCTGATACCACTGTTGGGATCTACGGTAGGGTGTGTCGACTGCAAATTAAAATTTTCCTACGCGCAGAACAACCAGGAACATGCTACGTGAGATGGATCACAGATCGTTACCACTAGACGTTTAGTGCCATGCAGCAGAAGTAGAGTTGAGGCAGCATGTTCCCGGAGTCACCTCGCATTCCCGGAGTCGCCTCCTCCTTGCCGTTCTCCCACGTAGCCGATCAGATCCCGCGAACAGGTTCGCCGGAGCGGCGCAAGTGCACCGCCTCTAACGGTATATGCGCGTGCAGGAGGAACACCGTGCGGCGGACTGCTAGGTCCGATCACACAGTCGGCGGCGAGTGGAGGTGGCTATTCGCAACACATGCAAACCCTAGTGACAGTGCCCAAGCGATCAACCGTATGAGTGTGCCGCGCCTCCACTTTATATAGGCGTTCGTCGCGGGCTCAACACTTGGGCCTCGCACAGATCCTAAAGCCCACAAATCTACTCGGCCACAATCCGAATACAGCTCGGATCACATCCGACCAGCGTCCTTGGATCCGACCTCGTAGGTTCCTTCCCTTAAGCGCGTGACCCCTTAGGTTCAAGCCGGCTTGGTCGCAGTTCGGATCACCTCCGAACTGCACGATTGGTAGCGGCCCCTAGCAAGGCATGCCGAACAGCAAGCAGACTATGAAGCTGGTTAGGCGAACCTGTACAACGTGTCACACTTCTGTTCCCTTTGCCTCATGATATATGTTGTCGGGCTCAAGGCGAGACTGTCATCCTTGTGCTAGCCCGACCTCTTTCTCGCTCCAGTGATACCAACCACAAACCGGATTATATCATAATCCTTGTTGCATGGCTATGCTTATCCTGGTCGGATCACACGAGGGGCCCAGAGTATATCTCTCCTAATCGGAGGGGCAAATCCCATCTTGCTTGACCATGACTCGCAGCATGGGTCTGGACAAGCCTGAAACCTACCTTTGTAACTACCCAGTTATGGAGTATCGTTCGGTTTGGTCGGCCCAAAGCAGGTCTGACACCATCCCGAGTACATGCGCCAGCTCAGGTCTTAGGACATAGAACATATGTTGTACTAGAGACTCACATATGACATTTCACTGCGTCTCATAGTTGGGTCTTTCTGACTCGGACCTTATCTCGACTCGGATCCGACTATGTCGAATCTGACCAGATCCCTCCGAGTCCATATTATCTAGTTAGCATCCAATGCTACATGGCTAGTGAGAACAAGCCATCGACCGTGGCATATGCTAGCCTAGTCGGCTACGCGTCCACACAACCCTTTCGACTAGGGACCTTTTAGGACAGTCATCATACAACGCATAGTCCCACAAACAAGTCACGTACTTGCTGATACACATCATTGATAATGTCCAAGGACTATCTTTATTCATAAACACATAGGAAATATCATCATACATGATTACCTCTAGGGAATATCTCCAACATAGCCGACACACTAAGTTCCTTCTCACGCATAACCTTAGCTGCCACTCTACTGTTCCACTCACTGTTTTGATTCTGGCGGTTTCACTCTACCGATTACGTGCACGGCCGTTCGGGAGAGTAGGCCTCCGGAACCCTGCCCTTTGTGATCCTGAATCGAGAGAAAGCTGATAAGGTTTTTGGGGAGCGTCTCAGCGTGACTGCTCCTTATTCGTCTTCGTCTTCGTTCCCTGATTTGACTACTTCCCCTACAACGACGCCATAGCTGACGCCGCCGCCAAGAAGAAGCCTGTGGAGGAAGCCGTTGCCGCTGACGTGGCATTAGCCTGGCCAGTGTGGTTATGATTTGTTCATCCCCTATTTACTCATTCAGTGCTAGTTGTATGTATTGTGTTCATAGATGTTTTGGTTCTATGTTCGGTACGTGCTCACATGTTTAGGTATCGGTACGAGCTTCATACTATTATTACCAGCACCATGACTTGTTCGTGGATTAAAATTAATAAAAAAAGTGTTAATACATCTAGCAATGGGGATGATTGGAGTTGATTTAAAATCATATATTTTAGTGGTGGAACGTATTTGCTGAACTCTGGAACTAAAATCACCGAGGAAGTAATTAAAAATAGTGTTTGGATGAGGCTAGCAGAATAAAGGAGCATGGAAAAAGAGAAATGAAGCACAAATACTACCAAAAATGGGTTTGTTTGTTTGGGCTTCAGGTTCGTCAGAATCAGTTGTGGATTCAGTGGGGCTGGCAAATCTGATTTGACACTGAAGTACGCCGGGATCCCGGATAAGCATCAACCCTATACACTATAGAATTAGCCTGAATCAGATTCAGGCTGCCGGTTCAAAATAGCTATTTGTCAAATTCAGCTTTTTCAAAGCTGAATCTGGTCCCTAAAGCTGAAACAAACACCGCCATCACCGTACATATGGTAGTATGAAACCCACGCTCCTGAAGTACCCGGCTAGCAGTTTTGCCGACGAAACTACTAGGGCTGGAATCAAAACTTAAAACTCGTGAGCTAAACAAGTAGCTTGTGACCGCTCGAACCGACTCGAACTCGATGACTAACTAACGAGCCGAGCCAAGCTCCGATATGAACAACAAATAAGTACATCTCACCATCTAGCCCAAGCGCCTTCACAACTCTGCGAAAGTCCCGCCCTTGATGGCCAGTGTCCTACTTTCCCTAGCGAGTGGTGACGCCAACGCGCTTCATTCCTCTCGGCCTCCTCTCCCTCGTCTAGTAATGGCAAGGAGAGTCGGCATTTCTTTTGTGATATGTGCATATTAAAACTATTTTGCTTACATTATGCATGCTTAATATACATATGAACCTCTCCTGCTAGGGTTTCCCCGCCGCCGCCGCCACCCTAGCCCCCTCCCGCCGTCGCCGGTCGCCGGCGCGTGCGCCCCGGCTCACCCCGCTCCCCTCTCCCCTCCTCCCCGTCCCGCCCCTGCGCCGTCTCCCGGGGAGGCGGCCTGGGGCGGTGCACGCCCCTTTCCCCCTCGTCCTTCACTCTCCTTCCTGCCCTTCCGCCGCCGCCGGCGGTCGCCCCTGTATCTGGCCGGGTGGTGTCGGTGGTGGCGGGTCATCCAGTACCCGCGCGTGCTCCTCCTGCCTGGGGTGGGGGGCCGGCGGCGGTGATGTTCGGCCGGTGGCGGTTCGGCGTCCTGGTGGCGGCGTCCGGTGGCACGCGCGGTGGTGGTGCTTCCACTTGGTGGCGGGGCGGTCCGATGGTGCTGGGTGGCCCGTGTTGCGACCCCGGCCAAGATCTGGGCCCGTAGGGCCCCATCTGAGTCCTAGCGGGCCGGCTCCGGCACGGCCTCGACGTACTTTGTGCGGGGAGGCAGGGGAGCGGCTTGGATAGGGGCGGTGATGCCGACGGCGTGCTGGCTACAACGCAAAGGCGGGAACTTTACGAGCTTCTGAGAACCCGACTGGGCCTATGCGACCACGGGCCTGGTATGTTCCTGCTATTGCGTCCGGTCAGCTACCGTCGTTGACGATGGAGGTGGGGCCCTCCCGCGTGCCAACGATGCTGCTGCCCTAGTCCCGACTCCTCTTCTTCATTGTGCAGGCCATGCTTCGCAGTGCCTTGGTGAGACAGCGTGGGAAGCTTCACAACCAGGTTGGCGCTGGGTGGTGGTCGGTGTCGGATTTCGGGTTCCGGCAGACCCTTAAGGTTCGAACACTGGGGTGCGCGCGAAGATCTCTCCCTTACCAGCTCACGTCTCGAAGTCTCACAAAGATCTAAGCAAGAAAGATGAACACAAAAGGGACACGAGATTTATACTGGTTCAGGCCACCATTGTGGTGTAATACCCTACTCCAGTGTGTGGTGTGGTGGATTGCCTCAGGGGCTGATGATGAACAATACAAAGGGAGAACAACCTCGCGAGGGGCTGTTCTTGAGCTAGTGCGGTGAACTGCTTGGGTGAGTTCAGTCGCTTCTCTCTCTCTCTCTCTCGTCGGTCTCTAGATGCGATCTCTAGATGCTACTCCCTTCTACCCGATGGGTGGCTAGCCCTATTGAAAGTGCAACTATCCCTAGGTGGTTTTGGTAATTCATAACAACATATAGCTCATTGAGCTAATGCTATTCCAAGACTATTATTTCAGGAAAGCTCAATGAATGGCATGGCATGGATGATGAAAGTAGATCCCTCAAAATACTAAGGACAAAGGATTGGCTCAAGCTCAAAAGCTCAAGACTCTTCATTTTATATTTTAGTGATCCAAGATCACATTGAGTCTATAGGAAAAGCCAATACTATCAAGGAGGGATGAGGTGTTGCTTAATGAGCCTCTTGCTTCATGTGCTTAGTGATATGCTCCAAATACCCTCAACTACTTTCTCA
This sequence comes from Triticum timopheevii, assembly GCA_963921465.1. Taxonomy (NCBI): domain Eukaryota; kingdom Viridiplantae; phylum Streptophyta; class Magnoliopsida; order Poales; family Poaceae; genus Triticum; species Triticum timopheevii. The sequence continues at coordinate 416,957,302 of OY997266.1, read as the reverse complement.
CATCCACATATGACCTAAACCCAAAGCCAAAATCGGTCCCACCGATTCTTTCTATCCGGCGCCACCGAGTTCAAATGTCATAGCCACTGCCACAAACCCTAGGCAAATCGGTCTTACCAATAGGGATCTCGGTCTCACCGAGATGGGATTGTAATCTCTTTGTTTCCCTTCGTAACGTTTCGGTCTAACCGAAGTGAGCGATCGGTCCCACCGAGTTTTCAATGTAAACTCCTTGTTTCCCTTTCGTAACATTTTGGTCTCACCGAAATGAGCGAATCGGTCCCACCGAGTTTACCTGACCAACTCTCTGGAAAGCTTATTACCAAAATCGGTCTTACCGAGTTTGTGTAATCGGTCTTACCAAGATTACGTTATGCCCTAACCCTAATCATATCGGTCCTACCGAGTTGCATGTCGGTCCCACCGAAAATCCTAACGGTCACTAGGTTTATCAAATCGGTCTGATCGAGTCTGTTGAATCGGTCCCACCGAGTTTGGTAAATTGTGTGTAACGGTTGGATTTTGTGTGGAGGCTATATATACCCCTCCACCTCCTCTTAATTCGTGGAGAGAGCCATCAGAACAAACCTACACTTCCAACTTACCATTTCTGAGAGAGAACTACCTACTCATGTGTTGAGGCCAAGATATTCCATTCCTACCATATGAATCTTGATCTCTAGCCTTCCCCAAGTTGCTTTCCACTCAAATCTTCTTTCCACCAAGATCCAAATCCTGTGAGAGAGAGTTGAGTGTTGGGGAGACTATCATTTGAAGCACAAGAGCAAGGAGTTCATCATCAACGCACCATTTGTTACTTCTTGGAGAGTGGTGTCTCCTAGATTGGCTAGGTGTCACTTGGGAGCCTCCGACAAGATTGTGGAGTTGAACCAAGGAGTTTGTAAGGGCAAGTAGATCGCCTACTTCGTGAAGATCTACCGCTAGTGAGGCAAGTCCTTCGTGGGCGACGGCCATGGTGGGATAGACAAGGTTGCTTCTTCGTGGACCCTTCGTGGGTGGAGCCCTCCGTGGACTCGCGCAACCGTTACCCTTCATGGGTTGAAGTCTCCATCAACGTGGATGTACGATAGCACCACCTATCGGAACCACGCCAAAAACATCCGTGTCTCCAATTGCGTTTGAATCCTCCAAACCCTTCCCTTTACTTTTTTGCAAGTTGCATGCTTTAATTTCCGCTGATCATATACTCTTTGCATGCTTGCTTGAATTGTGTGATGATTGCTTGACTTGTCCTAAGATAGCTAAAATCTGCCAAACTCTAAAATTGGGAAAAGGTTAAGTTTTTAATTGGTCAAGTAGTCTAATCACCCCCCCCCCTCTAGACATACTTCAAGGTCCTACAAGTGGTATCATAGCTTTGGTCTCCATTTGCTTTGATTCCATAACTTTTGGTGGTCATAGCCTTGGTTTCACAACCTAGGAGAGTATGGCGTCTAGCGAGGGAAATTATCACCGTAGAGGTCCTTACTTTGATGGTACTAATTTTGCTAGTTGGAAGCATAAGATGAAAATGCATATTCTTGGACATAACCCCGCCGTTTGGGCTATTGTGTGTATTGGCTTGCAAGGTGAACTCTTTGATGGGAGAGAACCAAACCGTGAAGCTGGCGCGGATGAATTGAAGATGCTGCAATACAACGCTCAAGCTTGTGATATCCTCTTCAATGGCTTGTGCCCCGAAGAATTCAACAAAATCAGTCGTCTTGAGAATGCAAAGGAAATTTGGGATACTTTGATTGATATGCATGAAGGTACCGACTCCGTCAAAGAATCCAAGTTGGATGTGCTCCAAAGTCAGCTTGACAAGTTCAAAATGAAGGATGGTGAAGGTGTCGTTGAAATGTACTCTAGGCTTGCTCTTATCACAAATGAGATTGCCGGCTTAGGGAGTGAAGAGATGACCGACAGATTCATCATCAAGAAGATCCTACGAGCATTGGATGGAAAGTATGATACCGTGTGCACATTGATCCAAATGATGCCAAACTACAAAGATCTCAAGCCAACGGAAGTCATTGGAAGAATTGTTGCTCATGAGATGTCACTCAAGGATAAGGAGGAACTTCACAACAAGTCAAGTGGTGCTTACAAAGCCTCATGTGAAGCCCCCACATCATCAAGTGAGAAACAAACCTTCAATGAATAATTGAGCTTAATGGTGAAGAACTTCAACAAATTCTACAAGAGTAGAAGCAAAGAAAGAAGCTCTAAGTCAAGGTCCTACAATGACAAAAGATCTTCTAGTCGAGAGCGAAATTGCTACAATTGTGGGAGACCCAGACACTATTCCAATGAGTGTACGGCACCCTACAAAAGAAGAGAAGATTCTCCAAAAAGAAGAAGCAAAAGAGAAGAATCGCCACCAAGAGAGAGGAGGAGTAGAGATGATCGTTATGAACGAAGACCCTCACGGAGAAGCAAGGATTCGTAAAGGAAGGACAAGTCATCAAGGAGCTACACAAAACGAAGACATCAAGCTCATGTTGGTGAATGGGTATCTGGCTCCGACTCCGACAATCACTCCGAGAGAAGCTATCACTCCGACTCCTAATATACTCAAGATGAAGGTGTTGCCGGTCTAGCCCTTGTGTCAACCAACTCCTACGACATATTTGACTCACCAAATGAAGGAATTGGAAGATTCTTCATGGCCAAAGGTCCAAAGGTAACACATCCCGAGTATCTTGATTTCAATAGTGATGAAGATGACTTGCTAGGTGATGATGATTTACTTGTTGATAACTCTAGTGATGAATACTATGATGAAACGTTAATTAATCATGCCAATCAAGATAAAACGAATGACAATGATAAGGAGAAGATTGAGCTTCTAACTAAAGAACTAAACACTCTTAAGTTAGCTCATGAAACTATCTTCGAAGATCATCGAGAACTTTTAAGGGCTCAAGAGAAGTTACGCTTTGAAAAGCTCAATCTTGAGCAAGAGCATGAGTTCTTAAAAGCAATCAATGATGATCTCCGTAAGAAAAGTTCTTCTTACATTGCCAAGCGTTTACTCTTATCTACTTACATGCCTCAAGTCAAGTCTAGTAACAAGTACAAGAAAGATCCTTCCTCTAGTAGTAACAACAATAATGTCAAATCCAATATTGTTGCTTCTAGTAGTTCTCTTGATTCCACTAATGATTCTCTTGGCCAAGTTACACTTGAGCAAGAAAATAGCTTATTGAAGGGAATTATAGAGAAAGGTGTTTACAAGAGCCTTGCCGGGAGCAAGCAATTCGAGGAAATTGTACGCAAGCAAGGAAGGCACCGGAAGAATCAAGGTGTTGGTTTTGAATGAAAGTTCAATGCCAATGGAGTTGAGTGGGAAGAAGATCAATACCCCAAGACGAAGTTTGTTCCTCAACAAGAGAAGTATGATCCTACTTCCTTCAAGGGAACACAATCACAAGATGATCTTCCACCACAAGACCACAAGAGGAAAGGCAAGGACAAGCTTCAAGAGGAGATTGATGCATTTGAAGAAGCACCTAAGGCCTCGGTCAAGTGGGTTCCCAAGACTACGTCAAGTTCTACTTCATCAAGTACAACTACAACTCCAAGGATTCCCATCAAGATGATGTGGATCCCGAAGAAGAAGAACTAGAGAGTTCTTGAGGGTGACTCCGCCAACATTCTTCACTCATATCATTATGGCAAGGACAAGTGCAATCAACTTCCACATCTTGCACTAGTTCAAGGAGTCACAAACCCTCATGTTGGTAAGGCAAGGGACAAGGTAACCTAATGATTTCATGGACATCATCTTGTGTGTGCATCACTCTATGTCTATGGATACTCTTGTTTGTTCCTTGTGGGACTAACCCATGTAGGTATTGAAAGTGCAACTCACTCCAAAGGATTGCTCCAAATGATCTACATCAACTTTGAGCATCCACATCTTCAACACCTACATGAAGTCATCATCGACAAAACCCAAGGTTAGTTCATCCCTCTAAAAGGGGATCTCACATCTAGGGGGAGCTTAACTCTAAGAATTGAGTTAAAGCAACTCTAATGGTGTGAACACATTAATGCATTATGTAAAAGTGGTAACCCCACTTGAGCTTAAACGATGAGTATGACCTATGATCAAATGTTCTCATTTGACTCCTAAGTCAATATACTCATATATAGATGACCTAGTCATCGCCAATTGTTTGATAGATGCTAGAATTGGTTGTGCATGCTTTGCCACATATTTCATTTGCCATTTTATTGTGTGAGCATGTTGGTTGCATATTTTACTCATTCGAGGACATCCACTTGTTGCTTTGATTGTTTGGGTTCTTTTTCCTTTTGCCAAGTGGATGGACAAGAATGCCTAAGAACCTTCTCTAGCTATCTATGCTTTTTCTCGTCTCAAACTCTATTCATGCTACATCACAAAATTTGATCAAGTCAGATTCGAACAACTCTGTGTGAGGAGCACTCGGAGTCCCCGATTCGTCATAGACTTAAACTTCCAAAACTTCTTTGTGATTCTCGGTCTGACCGATTCCTCCATTTCGGTCCTACCGAGATCACTAAGTCGATCTAGGTTTTCAATCTCGGTGCAACCGATTTGAACTTTTCGGTCACCCCGAGTTGCTGTAACTATCAACAGTTATGCATCTCGGTGCCACCGAGTTGTTCCACTCGGTCACACCGACAGGGTCGGGCTATATATACTCACGGGCAAAAATTTGGAAATCTCTCCGAACCTCTTCGCCCGCGCAATAGCTCGCTCTGCCACCAGGGTCTCCGGATCGTCTCCTCATCACCAGCCGCCTCCTGTCACTGGTCTCCGCCGCTGTAAACGGAATTCACCCCCGCCGTTGCCGCCGTAGCGAGTTCATCCCAAGCTAGGGTATGGACTCAATCACAGTGCTATCCTCGTCCGATTCCTAGCACATTGTGTTCATTATGATTCTTGCCACGATTGAAACACTCCTATCCAGTCAATACAATCCTTAGATTAGATGCGATTTGAAAATTTAGGGTTAGGTTTCCGCCGAAACCATCTCGGACCCACCGAGTTGAAAAACTTGGTCCCACCGATTTGGCTAACGCCATTGCACTAGTAACTCTCGGTCTGACCGAGAATTGCTAATCGGTGCGACTGATTTTAGGACTTTGTGAAACCCTAGCAGTCTCGGTGCCACCGAATTGTGACTCGGTCCGACCGAGTTCACCAGTTTAGGTTCCAAAAACTGCTTCGGTATCACCGAGTTTGAAAATCGGTTGATCCGAAATGCTTTCTGTGGAAAACTAAAACTGAATTTTTGAATCATTCTTTTGCAAAAATCTCTGCATTTTGTGATGCTCATCCATTCTATCTCATCTATAACTATTCACAGGGTCAGCAGTCAGTGATTTGCAGCATGTCAGACCAAAGTGATAGTCAGAACAAGTCAGAAGAGCACAATCACATGAGTGAGGGCACTAGTCCCTCTAGCACTTCAGATGATGGCAGCAGGAGCACCCCAAGCAATCTGCCTAAAGCTGCCACCAGGACAAGGAAGAAGAGAATCTCAGAATCTGAGGATGAGGATTACTTGGCAGAAGAAGATGAGGCTACCTCGAAGAAGGTAGTGCTCAAAAAGGAGTATGCCTCAGCAAAGAACACAAAGCCTGGACTCAATTGGAAGGTTCCTGCCAAGAGGACACCTATGCTGAAAGTCAGAGGATCAACTCAAGTGCCTGAAAAGTCTGAACCCAAAGAGGCACCTGCAAGAAGAGTCACAACTTCCAAACCCAAGAAAGTTCCCACTGGAGAAACTATGAAGTTTACCATTGAATCAGAAGATGAAGCTGCTGGTCAAGATAAGAAGAAGAAGAGAGCCAGAACCACTACTGCCCAGGTTCTTGGAAATCCCTCTATGAGGAGAGACTCTGAAGAGGAAGAAGAGGTTGCTGCACCAGCACCCAAGGCACAAAAGCTAATGGGTGATGCTATAAAGTCAGGGGTTGCAACATCAAAGCCCAAGGAAGCACCCAAAGCTGCCCCCAAGCCCAAGATTGCACCAAAGAGGAATACCAGGAGTATTCCAGTTGCTGAGAAGAACAAGGCCCCAGTGCCTGATGTTGCTGATGAGGAAGATGAAGAAGGACAAGTCCTGAGGAAGCTGAAGCCCAAGATTCCAGACCACAATGATGCTCATCCTGTGGCTGAGAATATGAAGTTGAGAAAGGATGCAGGACTCAGATTGTGGAGGCTGACAGATCCATATGCCACCAGGAGAAGGACTGCTGTTGATTATAGGTTCCACACTAAGGAACAACAGGACTTCTATGAGACAGTGCTGTTGGACAAGAAGCCCATAGTGTGTGATATGAGGTGGGTCGACTGGACCTACATGAAGGGAAATGAGGAACACTATCCTGGAGTGCAAGACAGTTTTGTTGCTTGTGGAGTTGCAGACTTTGTCAGGCAGAAGCTCACAAAGTGGAATGATGAGCTCATTATACAATTCTACTCCACAGCACACTTCTATCCAGATGGCAGGATAGTTTGGATGCCTGAAGGTACAAGGTACCAATCAACAATTGAGGAATGGGCCAGTCTGATCAATGCCCCAAAGGAGAGTGAAGATGACTTGGATGTCTATGCCAAGAAGAAGATGGACCACAACACCATGGCTCATATGTACAAGGAGATCCCAAACAAAGCTCTTGAGACTTTCAAGTTTGGGTCAGTCCACTTTCTTATGTCAGGGCTGCCAACCATCAACTGGATCCTAAGGCACACTCTGTTGCCCAAGTCAGGTGACCACAACATGATTAGAGGGCATGCTATCAACTTGCTGCACTTGTTTGATGTGCCACAAAAATTCAAGGTCATGAGCCTCATTGTTGAGACCATTAAGAGGACAGCAGCAGACCAAAAGAGAAGTTGTGGGTATGCCCCACAGATTCAGGAGTTGATTAACTCAAAGATGGGCACAGGAACATACTTGTTGGATAAGGAAAATTTTGCTATCTATCTAGACTTTGAGGACAATCAAGTTGTCATGAATGAGAATGAACCATCATCAGTGCAAGCTCAAGAGCAGAAGGAGAAGGCAAAGAGAGAGAAGGCTGCCAAGATGCCAACTCAAGAGGAGGCATCTGAGTACTTTTTAAAGAACAAGCAGGAGCAGCTTGGTTACTTTATAGCATCAACTCTAAGGATTGAGAAGGGGTTGGCCACCCTAACTCAAAATTAGGAGAGCCTGGAAAGAATCATGGAACAAAAATTCTATGATCTAGATGTCAAAGTAACTGAGATTAAGTCAGTTGTGGAGCAGCTCCACGATGACATGCAGGAGAGGAAGGGCACGACAACTACTGATGCATTTGCCAGAGTGCCTAGAGCTCATAGGTCAGCTGCAGTGCCTGTGACAAACTCCAGAGCCACATCATCTGCACCAGCTACAGCTCCTATAGCTCCAGTGCAACCAGCTCCAGCACCAACTCCTCCAGCTCCATCCACTTCAATTGAAGCCTTTGTCCAAGGAGCCATCTCTACACCACCACCTGGAGATCAAGCCTGAGAGTCGATCTAGCACTATGCATTTTCTATGAACTTTTTGGTAACTTGTTGCCAAAGGGAGAGAAAAATGTATAGATCATAGGCTTCGAGAGAGAGAGTGTTGCTTTTGTTCTCTCTTGCTTTGGTGGTTAAACTTTGTTTGCTTTTGATTGCTTGAGATACTATGCTATTACCTGTGAGACATTGATGATCATGTGTTTGATCATAAGCTACACTTATGCTTGCTATATGATATTATCTTACCTATCCTTATGTGATCATTCACTTTGCTTGGTGATGAGTGCATGTATTCAATCTTTATTATTTTGAGCACTCCACCAAGATGTATGTGACATGGAAGAGTAACCCATGAGCCTAATTCCTTGTGCATTTGCAGTCCAAAGCAAATTTTAAACTATGCACAAATTTAGGGGGAGCTCTTGCTTATCACATACTTCTCAAAGCGATGATGTTTTTCAATCTTATTATCATTTGTCGAAGCTTTGATCTATATGTTGTCATCAATTACCAGAAAGGGGGAGATTGAAAGTGCAACTATCCCTAGGTGGTTTTGGTAATTCATAACAACATATAGCTCATTGAGCTAATGCTATTCCAAGACTATTATTTCAGGAAAGCTCAATGAATGGCATGGCATGGATGATGAAAGTGGATCCCTCAAAACACTAAGGACAAAGGATTGGCTCAAGCTCAAAATCTCAAGACTCTTCATTTTATATTTTAGTGATCCAAGATCACATTGAGTCTATAGGAAAAGCCAATACTATCAAGGAGGGATGAGGTGTTGCTTAATGAGCCTCTTGCTTCATGTGCTTAGTGATATGCTCCAAATACCCTAAACTACTTTCTCACATCCACATATGACCTAAACCCAAAGCCAAAATCGGTCCCACCGATTCTTTCTATTCGGCGCCACCGTGTTCAAATGTCATAGCCACTGCCACAAACTCTAGGCAAATTGGTCTTACCGATAGGGATCTCGGTCTCACCAAGATGGGATTGTAATCTCTCTGTTTCCCTTCGTAACGTTTCGGTCTAACCGAAGTGAGTGATCGGTCCCACCGAGATTTCAATGTAAACTCCCTGTTTCCCTTTCGTAACATTTCGGTCTCACCGAAATGAGCGAATCGGTCCCGCTGAGTTTACCTGACCAACTCTCTGGAAAGATTATTACCAAAATCGGTCTTACCGAGTTTGTGTAATCGGTCTTACCGAGATTACGTTATGCCCTAACCCTAATCATATCGGTCCTACCGAGTTGCATGTCGGTCCCACCGAAAATCCTAATGGTCACTAGGTTTATCAAATCGGTCTGACCGAGTCTGTTGAATCGGTCCCACTGAGTTTGGTAAATTGTGTGTAACGGTTGGATTTTGTGTGGAGGCTATATATACCCCTCCACCTCCTCTTCATTCGTGGAGAGAGCCATCAGAACAAACCTACACTTCCAACTTACCATTTCTGAGAGAGAACTACCTACTCATGTGTTGAGGCCAAGATATTCCATTCCTACCATATGAATCTTGATCTCTAGCCTTCCCCAAGTTGCTTTCCACTCAAATCTTCTTTCCACCAAGATCCAAATCCTGTGAGAGAGAGTTGAGTGTTGGGGAGACTATCATTTGAAGCACAAGAGCAAGGAGTTCATCATCAACGCACCATTTGTTACTTCTTGGAGAGTGGTGTCTCCTAGATTGGCTAGGTGTCACTTGGGAGCCTCTGACAAGATTGTGGAGTTGAACCAAGGAGTTTGTAAGGGCGAGGAGATCGCCTACTTCGTGAAGATCTACCGCTAGTGAGGCAAGTCCTTCGTGGGCGACAGCCATGGTGGGATAGACAAGGTTGCTTCTTCGTGGACCCTTCGTGGGTGGAGCCCTCCATGGACTCGCGCAACCGTTACCCTTCGTGGGTTGAAGTCTCCATCGACGTGGATGTACGATAGCACCACCTATCGGAACCACACCAAAAACATCTGTGTCTCCAATTGCGTTTGAATCCTCCAAACCCTTCCCTTTACTTTCTTGCAAGTTGCATGCTTTAATTTCCGCTGCTCATATACTCTTTGCATGCTTGCTTGAATTGTGTGATGATTGCTTGACTTGTCCTAAGATAGCTAAAATCTGCCAAACTCTAAAATTGGGAAAAGGTTAAGTTTTTAATTGGTCAAGTAGTCTAATCACCCCCCTCTAGACATACTTCAAGGTCCTACACCTATTTATAGGCGGAGGCCCTGGGCCTCTTCCCAAATAATGAGCGGGAAGGGCGCCAACAATTGGCCATTTTGAAGGGGAACATCTGGTACACTTATCCTGACTAAAGTTGGTCTTCGGCTGCCAAAGGTCCTGATGGTGACACCGCCCTGGGCTCCACGATAACCTCCATCCTGCCGTTTTGCTGGTCTTGGTCTTGTTGCACCGAAACGGTAATCTTTGCCTGATGCCTTGGCATGTGCTTGCCCCCTTTGCATTGAAAGGGAAACCAGGACACTGCGCAGGCCGGCGCCCGCCTGGTCCTCGGTCGTCATGGCTTGCGTCACGGGCCCCTCGGGAGGCGCCCTGCCTTGATCTCTCCGCCTCCTCGCGAGCCTGCCTGAGGAGGCTGCTCCTAAGGAAGCTTCCTGTCGTCCGCCCCGCGAGGCTTGGCCCCTCGCGAGGGTCTTGAGCTTGAGCTGATGAAGCTGGGCTGCATTGGGCCCCCACTTGAGCCACGCTGCAGGCCGCAGGCAGGCAAGTCTGGGGACCCCCGTTCCCAGAACACCGACAGTAGCCCCGGGGTCCAAGGCGCGCCCGGACTTGGCTTAGCAGAGAAGCGAAGGGGCAAGTGTGAAGCGCCGCGGGCCCCAACAGCCTGCGGCCTTGGGCGCCGCGTGGCGGTTGATTGGACGTGGGCGTCTCCGCTTCCCCACGATCTCATTATGCGCCCGGCTAGGCGGACCCGTGGTTGCACATAGCTACTCCCCTTTCGCCGCCCGCTCGCTTCTTGCCCTTCCTCCCTCCTCGAGCCTCAACCTCCGCCTCCAATCCAACTCGAGCTCTCCCCTTTCTTGCCTGCCATGGTGCCGACGAAGAAGGAAAAGGGGAAGAAGCCCGCGCCTTCCTCCCCCTCGCCTCCGGCGGTGGCAGCCCCCGCCATCGATCGGTCAATCATACTCAATCCCGAGGCCCTGCGCAAGGTCCGCTTTGCTTTTGCCACCATCTTCAACGAGTGTGGCCGGACCACAGCTTGGCCTACGTCCCATGCTTCTATCAACAGGGTCGTCACAGAGGTCCGGTTCTCTGCCGACGCCTTGTGGGCGGGTCTGGTTCCCCCTTTCTCTGCTTTCTTCAACGCGGTGCTTTCCCATTATCAGATCCACATGATGCACCTCGGACCCGAGTCCATTACTCTCCTGGCTGTCTTTGCTTTTGTTTGCGAGGCAATGGTGGGCATTCCTCCTTCCGTTGCTGCTGCACCATTTCTTCTCCTTGCGCCTGAGCGATCCTACTCAATGCTCAGGGTGTGTGAGCTTTCTTGCCGTGCCAGAGACGGCTGCTTCAGGGATCGACTTCGGCCTTCCTCCTTCGGAGGCCAAGTTCAGGGAGCGGTGGCTGTACGTGGACGTTGGGGTACCCAGCCCCCTGCTCTCGCACCCAACCGCGCCGTCTGTCCCTAGCTCAGGCTGGGCTCATGAGGCGCTCGTGAGCCCCCGGCTTGTCTATGTTTGGCGCCGCTTCGAGACCCTGAGGGCGCTCAACGTGACGGCGCCCAAGGTGGTGAAGGAGTTCCTCCAGTGTCGCATTGCTCCTCTCCAGCGCCACTCTCGCCGAATGTGGGATTATGTGGGGCACAGGGACCGCATGCGGCTCCAGGAGGAGGACCTGGCGCCGGAAGCACTGAGGACGGTGCTCAAGGTCCTGGCTGGCGACCCTTCCCCAGGCAGCCTCCGGCATGATGGTGCCCTCCTGTATCTTTGTTCGGGCAGGGCCGATTTTGTGAAGCAGATGCCCAGCTTCGATGAATGGGGACTGCGCCCGACTGGCCTCAGGGGTCCCCGCGAGAATCCTGTCGCCGTGGTTGCCCTTCCAGTTTCCCAAAGCGGCCCCATCTCAGGTGACGAAGCAGGGAGATGAGAACCGCCGGGAGTCGAAGGGGACGATGTTGTGGAGGTGCAGATGTCACGCGGGGCTCCAGAGGCGACATCTCACGAAGTCCGCCCTGGAGCAGTGGCAGGCGAAGAGCTCCGGCCTATGGCTCCTGAGGCTGGGGCTCCCGAGGCTCCGGTCGTCCCTCATGAAGCGGCGCCCGGTGGCGCTCCTCAGGCTGGTCGCCTTAGCGCTGACCGTCCCGACGCCTCCAATGCTCCGCAAGCCGACCCCTACGCCAAGCGCTTGGGTCAGTTTCGAGTAGATTTTGAGGCCCTCCGCAAGAGGAAGGAGGCCTTGGGCGTTGAAGATCGCCCTTACCGCTTGCTGAAGCGCAGGAAGTACTTTGCCACGGACGAGTAAGTCCTCTTCCCTCTTTGCTCCTTTATTTCTCTGTTCTCGCAGCTGGTCGCGACCTTCCCAGGGTCCTTCCTGCTGAATTCGTGGAGACGGCCAGGGAGACATCCCCCCAAGCCTCGTCCTCGCTGCTGACCCTGAGCGTGTCGGGCTCGAGCGGCGCTCCTGCCGCTCGGCCGGCCGGAGGAGTGGCCCGTCCCGCCGAGCATCTTGATCCTGCGCGCCTGATGTCCTCCCTCCATGGGTTCCCCTGGGGCACAACCAGCTTGCCCTGTGCTCCTTCCTTGATCGTGAACGGCGATTGGTTGAAGTCGATCTTAAGCTCCTCTTCTAGGGACGGTCCGGTGCCAGGTCGGGCTCCTGGCGCAGCCCGTCTGCCGATCGCTGGGGCACCAGCCCCCAGCCCTACGCCGGGAGGGGGCATGCCGCCCCAGTGCCCTCCGGGCTCGCCAGCGGCGGAGGACGACGCAAAAGACGTACTCAAGCGTGCTCGTGAGCGCCGCGCCCTTCGCCAAAAATTCCTCCAGGGGGCGGTGGACGCGGTAGGTCGGATCGGTGCAGAGCTTGCTGGCGAAGACGCACGCCTCGAGGCCGAAGGCTTGCGCCTTGCTGAAGAAAGGCGCAAGCTGAAGGTGGTCGTTGCCTTTGCGCATCACCAGCGGGACCTCGACAACGTGAAGGATGAAGCGTCACTAGTGGCCTCGCGAGAGAACTGCTCCTGAGCCGTCGAGGAGGCCCGGGAAGCAGACCGACCATGCAAGGATGCGGAGAAGCACGTGTGGGAGCTCCAAGCCTGGAGAAACTCTCTGGAGGAGCAGGTGGAACTGCGCCAGGCGGCCCTTGTGTCGCTGAAGGAGGCCTCCGTCGACCAGGTAGAGCTCCAGAAGCGCGAAGAAGCGCTGACACTGGAGGCCGCCGAGCGCAACCTTGATCTTGAGCGGCTGGAGACAAGGGAGCGCCTGGTGGCTCAGGCGGAGGATGACGTCGCCGCGCGCGAAGCCCGAGCCCAGGACGAGATCGACCGCCTAGTGGCGGTGGCCCGTTTGGGTCTCGAGCGCCAATACGAAGCGAGGTTGGAGCTGATCAGGGCCGAAGCTGAAGGTAGGACCGCGGCCCTCAGGGCCAAACTGGCCGAGGTGACGCGGGGTGCAGACTTCTCCACGGCTGCCCTTGGTGCGGAGCAAGCGGAGCTGGCCTCTTCCCGCGCCGAGCTGCTTCTTCTCCGACAGAGGGTCAACGGCGCCGAGGCTGTCGCACGGCAGAACGAGGACGAGATCCGCCAGAGGCGGCTCTTGGAGCATGAGCACGCCCCCATGCTCCGAACGCTCAGGGAGCGGGCTAACGCGGCCTTGGGCAACATTTGCGAGGCCGCTGCCGAGGTGCCGCATGAGACCAACTATGCCGGCAACCTCCAATATTTCACTGACGTGGTGACGCTTCTGGAGAACCGGTCCGAGAGGTCTCGTTGGCTCGTCGAGGAGAGGAGTCGAGCCTTGCTTGGGCGTGCCTTCTCCCGTGTCTTCAGCCATATGCAGAACATGGATCCCCACTTCGATTTTGATGCCGCCATTGCCCTGGTGCCCATAGCCATCCGGGGCGACCTGGCGCAATGGGTGGAGGGCAACGTGGATGCCCTTGTCAGGGCCTTCACGTCTGATGATGATGGCGTGGTTGTGGCCGCCGATGAAGGTGGCGTGGTGGATGCGCCTGGCGCTGGCGGAGGTATGGGTGGTGATGGTGACAACGTCAGCGACGCCAGCGATGCCTCTGGAGGCGCCCCAGACGAGGCGGCGAGCGATATGTCCGACTGAGCGTGCGTTTCTGTGATTCACCCTGTGTGAAGAAGGTTCGGGCTTGGCCCTGAAGACTGTAAGAGCATTTTGGGAGGGGATGCCCCTCATGTAAAGGTTTGCGAACAATATCCTTGTAGGTGCAACGCTGCGTGTGAACTTAGCTATTGGCCTGGCGGCAGGCCAGCCGACCTGTTTACCTCTTGACCCCGATGAGTCCCAAGTGGGCCTGTGGAGGCCGCGACGCCTCGAGTGTCTTCTGGATGGTCCCATTGATCCTGTGGTGAGAACCTCCGGAGAGGGTGCGGCGACAGTGGTCCGGATTGTATACGTGCCTGGCCTGGTCCGGCTCGCGAGGGGCTCGCGAGGGGAGGCAGCTGACGCTAACTTGGACGTAAAGCTGAAACCAGAACACGAGAGATTGCCCGAACGAGACTAAGCTCCCCTTCCCCAAACACACGCAAGTCTCAAGCTCAAATCCAACTTAAATTCAAATCGAAGAAACTTGTTGACAGAGGAAAAGGCAAAAGGCAAAAAGGCAAAAAGCCGCGTCCGGCACCTAGTCTAGTCTTCGACGTCTTCTCACCAGCACGGAGCTAAGTGCTGCCACTGGGCGTGGGCGGGAGCCCCCGAGGCCCGAGGGCGGCCCTCCGGAGACTCCGGGGCGTGTATAACCCCACTCATTATTACATGAGGGTGTCACGGGGTGACGAGCTTCATAGGCACTCGGCCTTCTTCACAGGTACCGGTCTTGCTTCATATCGCCAGACGAGGGCCCCGCCTTGCACCACACTCTACCACCACTGATGGCGACCGGAAACCAAGGACGACGCCAATGGGGTAGAGCGGTCGCCAGCAGTTCCTCCGACGACCACGGGTCCTCTGCCGGGGGCAGGCCCTGTGGCACCTCCCCGGCAGAGGGCCTACCTCCGGAGTGCGCCTGATGTCGAGCGCCGCGGGGACGAACCCGGATCCCGGCCCCTCTCCTGCAGCCCCTGGTGCCCTCCTCCCGAGGGGTAGGAGGCTGCAGCACTGGGGCAGCCATCTGCTGCGGCGACCTGTACCTCCTGCGACCCATGGTTAGCATAAGTTTGCTCCTGAGGAAGTAGCGGTACCAGATAGTTGCTGCCGCCGGCACGGCCGTCGAGGCCCTCTTGAGGCTCTTGAAAGAGCTCAGCTTCTGGTGGTTCCTCGCCCCAGCCTGGCCCAAGGAACGAGCTGTGGTCTTCTTCCAATGCGCATTCTCGATCCACCATGCGGGGAACATAAGCTTCTGGTACCGCAACTCCACGGTTCTCGCCGTAGTGCCCCACATGCCACGCAGCTCGGCCTGGAGCGTTGTCTTGAGGGTGATGGCGCGGTGGCCCGTCGAGGCTCAAGGTCGCAGCGTGTGCTCCTTGGCTGGCCAGGGGTGTGGCCGGCGCGACTTGGCGCCCGGTGCTGACGGCCGGGTTGGCATTGAGATGGGCCTGAAGTCCGCTCGAAGTCGCGTGGGCACGTATGGGGCCGCCATACGGCCCGCCCTGGACCTGGAGTGGCAACTGGACGCAGAAAGGAGGCGCTCCCGAGGCGGCGGCGGCCAGGAGTTCGGCTACTCGCTCCAGTAGCACATCAGGGCCGCCCTCCAGCAGCCGGCACCGCATCAGCTCTCGGGCTACCGTGAGCGCGGCCCTGGAGTTCGCCTGCTCCCGTCAGGTGTGCGGCGCCGTGGTCGCGCCGTGGTTCGAAGCTCTTGCTGCTGACCGCACCTGCCGCGGTGTGAGGGAAGGCGACGTTTGGCCGCGTCGCCCGTGCCCCGCAGCGCCCTGCGGAGCGCGGGCTGCCTGAGGCGCAAGGTTGCGGTCGCCCTGGGCTGGCGACACGGTGTGGGCGGGCCAAGTCGCCCAGCGGTCGGTGTTGGCGGTTGGGTCGCTTGACATCAGGACGGCGAGGCGACAAAACGCGAGGTGGAAGGAGGACTCCGGCGCACCCCTACCTGGCGCGCCAAATGTCGAATTTCGGGTTCCGGCAGACCCTTAAGGTTTGAACACTGGGGTGCGCGCGAAGATCTCTCCCTTACGAGCTCACGTCTCGATGTCTCGCAAAGATCTAAGCAAGAAAGATGATCACACAAGGGACACGAGATTTATACTGGTTCAGGCCACCATTGTGGTGTAATACCCTACTCTAGTGTGTGGTGTGGTGGATTGCCTCAGGGGCTGATGATGAACAATACAAAGGGAGAACAGCCTCGGGAGGGGCTGTTCTTGAGCTGGTGCGATGAACTGCTTGGGTGAGTTCAGTCTCTCTCTCTCTCTCTCTCTCTCTCTCTCTCTCTCGTCAATCTCCAGATGCGATTTCTAGATGCTACCCCCCCCCCCCCCCCCCTCTACCCTGTGGGTGGCTAGCCCTATTTATAGGTGGAGGCCCTGGGCCTCTTCCCAAATAATGAGCGGGAAGGGCGCCAACAATTGGCCATTTTGAAGGAGAACATCTGGTACACTTATCCTGACTAAAGTTGGTCTTCGGCTGCCAAAGGTCCTGACGGTGACGCCGCCATGGGCTCCACGATGACCTCCATCCTGCCGTTCTGCTGGTCTCGGTCTTGTTGCACCGAAACGGTAACCTTTGCCTGATGCCTTGGCCTGTACTTGCCCCCTTTGCACCGAAAGGGAAACAAGGACACTGCGCAGGCCGGCGCCCGCCTGGCGCCCGCCTGGTCCTCGGTCATCATGGCTTGCGTCACGGGCCCCTCGGGAGGCGCCCTGCCTTGATCTCTCCGCCTCCTCGCGAGCCTGCCTGAGGAGGCTGCTCCTGAGGAAGCTTCCTGTCGTCCGCCCCGCGAGGCTTGGCCCCTCGCGAGGGTCTTGAGCTTAAGCTGATGAAGCTGGGCTGCATTGGGCCCCCACTTGAGCCACGCCGCAGGCCACAGGCAGGCAAGTCTGGGGACCCCCGTTCCCAGAACGCCGACAGTCGGTTTGGTGGCGAGCTCCGGAGTGCCTGAGGTGAAGGTTGGGATCGGGAGAAATCCCTGTTGGCTTGGCCGACACCGACACGGTGGCGCCTGAGGGTGCCGCCGGACCTTCCTGGAGGGCGTCGGGGCTACCCTTCCTCTCTCCTCACTGCGTACCAGGGGAAACCCTTGGCAGCAGCGTCGTCATCGTCGCGTCCCTTTTTGGAGGTGTTGATTGGTACCAGCGCTTTGGAGTCTCGGAGCTTGGTGGGCGATTTTCGGTGGTTGCAGCGGTCGCCAGGCTTTTTCGTTGTTTGTCGATCTGCCGTTGTCAACATTTGTTTCTCTTGTATTTTCTCTTTCATTTCTTTTTGGCGTGATTGTGCTACTTCCGTCCCAGCACCTATCGTTGGTTGTCTCGGTTGGTTGCTTTGTATACAAAGCGGGGAAACC
This sequence comes from Triticum timopheevii, assembly GCA_963921465.1. Taxonomy (NCBI): domain Eukaryota; kingdom Viridiplantae; phylum Streptophyta; class Magnoliopsida; order Poales; family Poaceae; genus Triticum; species Triticum timopheevii. The sequence goes on along the minus strand of OY997266.1, from coordinate 416,940,112 downwards.
CTTTTTCGGTTAATATACATATTACATACTCATATAATCATTATATGTGTTGTTCATATGCATAATGAGCTTAAACAAGCTGGCTCCTGAGTTACAGGAGTCGAGCCATGCTTTGATCTGAGATCATTATATTAACGAGTTGAGCCAAGCTAGCTCGCTATCTAAACGAGCTCTAGCGAGTCAGCCGAGCTGACTCGACTCGACTCACTCGAATTCCACCTCTAGGAACTACTCCGCTCGGCACTCACCTAAGGAGATGATGGGGTTCTGCCTGCCGGTCTCCACCTTTACCTCTACGCCACAGAAAGGAAAACAAAAAAAGAGAGGCCCAACCAGATGTTCATTTTCCTCTAAATCTGGAGGAATGAGTTAGACATGGCAATATGAGGTCAACAAAATGCCTAGTCTTTCAACTGATATAAGATAAGTTACAGAAAAATGTACAAGAGCCTGTAGTATCATATTGATAGTATCTCAACTGATATAAGATTAGTTACAGAAAAAAGTACCAGAGCCTGTAGTATCATATTGATTTCCAGTACAGTTCCTTTTGTTTTATACAAGTTGCTGACTACACTTTGAAGTGGTGACTTGAACTCTTCTATAGTTGCTTGTTGGTATGTTGACTGAGACGGAGTGTGTATAAAACTCTACCAGACTGACAGACAGCAGTATCAAATCGACCCGATACAAATACGCATATTCAATGTATTTCTTGATACTGAAAAAAGAAGCAAATCGAGTCCGTTACAGCACTACTCAGAAATTTATCACGGCTGCTACATACTCCATGCTTGGGAATATACTGGTTGTAATCATTCATGTACTTTTTCACCAGGAAGTGTTCGTGTATTTTCTTGCTTCCATCCTAGCAGAACCGAATAAAAATAACCAACAGTTGTACCATTAAAGCACAACGAGGGCAGCACCGATAGAACGTAATCGTGAAAAGAATGTAGGTGAACTCCAGGTACCTATCCAGTAAGACATTTAGTAAAAAGACATCAACAAATAACAAAACACTAGAAATGAGCTAGTGTCTGACATGGATAATATCATACACTAAAAACATCTAAGTTCATGAATTTAATTGTTTTAGCACAATTATATGGAAGTTCTGAGTGAGCAGGATAATACCAGTCATTGTTCAAGAGTTTTGAGATCCATCAAGTTCATTGCTCAGCATATGGTGCAGAAGAATATCAACCATCGTACCCTTTGACCTCACACTACAACACATAAATGATAAGACTGCAAAGCCTGCCACCGTGTGTTAATATATAATAATAGAAAATAACAAGATCTACATTACCGCATAGACCGGCGTTTCTTTATTCCTCCAGACGTAGGATTCTGCAGGTGATGGAGAGTGTCCTAAAATATCAGCCATTTCAATCCGTATAAAAAGTAGCTTAAATATTCATCTCATTCTCACCTGGATATCAACCTCTTCACCTTTCTCCAGTTCCATCTCAGCAAAAAATGCCTCCAACACAAATGCTACAATCTACGAAGATAAAAGAAATACAAAATTTATAATCAGTAACTAAGCATCTAATAACATATAATGAGCTACTACCTCTGATCCATAAAAAGTGTCGCAGTTTTGAACTAAACCCAGTTCAAAACTGCGACACTTATTTTGGATCGGAGGGAGTACAGTTCTTGGAAATATCCACTTCTCAACAAAATTCTAGCCATGTGGTCAGTCATTCAAAATCTAAAATTATGTGAAGTTAGAAACTCATGCATGTTACTGGATGAACAAAAAAGTGAGGATCTATTTAAGATCTTACCAGATTAAGCAGTAGTAATATTGAAATAAGGTAAAAGCTGACAAAATAAATCAGGCTCCAAGAAGTTCCAGTCAGTTGCCAATAACTCTGAAAGTATTAGAAAGAAAGATAAAGAAATACAGGTTAGCAAATACAAAAATCTGTTCAGTATTTGTACCAGATGTCTTCGCATTGATTAGGAAGACAATCCTGACCACTTTAATTCGTTTTATAGAACAGAGAAATATTCTTACCTCCATCCATACTTGCCAATTGCCCATCACTAACAAATTGAACAGAGTAACCATACCACTTGGATAGTCATTGAAGTTAAAAAGAAGGTAGCTGAATATGTCAAGGGAAAAAATGCAAGAATTATGTGAAACAGATACATTTCAAAAGCATGCTTTAGGTTTAGCATAGCAGTTACATGGTCCATGACAAATGATAAAACTAACTCGCAAATTTACCATAGCAAGGCAAGTAGCGGGCTAGCCGGTAACTTGGCGGTTACCAGCCGAGTGCCTTATCTATTCTGGCTTGACATTTATTTATAACATATATTTTTCCTCATATTATTGTGGTTTTTTGGTTTTATATGAGCATTAAATTGTTGTTTCATGTCAATTTATATGAAAATTTGAAAACATCTTTTTCAGACTGACATTATATTACCAATCCGAGCTAGGACGGCCAGTAAGCGCCAGTTACAGAGGTTACCAAAGACGTATTTGAATCATTGGCCACAAGAAACTGTAAAATTCCTAGTGGAATCCCAACAGTGGAAGAAGAACAAACAAGGATACTCATTATTGAAGAGGTCCGTTTCTTCTAGTGTTGGGTTACCAGCATACACAATGCCCCCAAAAATCTGCAAATGAAACAGACTAGACTATCAGTTCACAAATAGTAAGATGTCAAAAGTGCTAGTGATATTTCAACAGTGAAGGTGTCCAGTTCAGATCAGGATAAGTTCAACTCAAACAACTACTCCCTCCGTTCCTAAATGTAAGTCTTTGTAAAAATTTCACTATAGACAGCATAAGGATGTATATAGATGCATTTTAAGATTCATTCATTTTGCTCCGTATGTAGTCCACCTAGTGGAATCTCTACAAAGACTTATATTTAGGAACGGAGGGAGTAGTAAATTAGTGCATGGGTAAGCTGTGAACAAAGAAAAAATAGCAATCACTGGCACAAATAACAAACTATTGTATGTAGGTGGATCATTGTCCAAAAAACAAATTGAAGTGTAAACTTAATATGCAAACATTCTAACCTGCAAACCAATGGAGCAGTACATGCAAAGAACACAGAATACTATCCCCAAATATGGCATCAAACTAGACATCAGGGTAAAGAATGTTGCAACAAATGCTCTGAAACGCTGAACTTGCAGCAAAATTCTTGTTAAGCGCAACACCCTTCCAAGGAGAAGATACCGAATCCTGTTGGGCAAACATCAAATGGAAGTTACATATCTGGCCACAAGATCGCAAAGATTGAGCAAACAAGATAATGTCAGATTCTTTTAGATGTGATAGCTCGAAACATTTCCAAGTAGCTAAATGTTGAAATGGTAATTCCAACAAGTACAGCTCAACATCACTACATATATCTCAGGGGGTTATATTTCTGCTTGCAGTTTCTTGTTACAGTGGAATCAAAGTACATATTCTGAAATCGCTATCATACCAAGAAGCATACTTAGTTTATTAGTTGAACTGGTTCTAGCCTTGTGGGCCATTATCATAGAGCATGAGGTTTAGGGCTGGGTTTTGACCTCATAAGGCACATGGAGGTCATTCATTTTGGTTACAGAATTTAAATAAGAAGAGCATACAGGATACTGGAATGGAAATGTTTATCGATACGTACAATGACTTTACTAAAATTTGGAAAGTAATGCATCCAAAACAGTGAAAATTACCATTCTCCATTTGAAAGAAAGGGAAGCTTTGACGGGAAGGCAAACGTTAGAGTCTCTCCAATGACTACAAGGAACTCATATGTTAGATTACTACAAGAATATAATGTAAGATATACAAGCTTCCATTGAAAAGTTATTACAGATATGAAATACTCAAACAATAGTACTCAGTGCTTGCATGGAGGAACAATACGGCTCCAGGATAGACAAAAGATTAACTTTAACAAGAACCATGCATCATATTTCTTTGGATCATACATATTGAATTCTAAGTTGATGATCACTCGACTCTGATCAAAGGTGAATCAATTATGCTTGATCATATGTTTTCCATAATCTTGTATACACAATTACTAGATGTAGTTTTCTTTTCTTTTTATGAATGCTATAGAGTTGTGAAAAGGATCTGATTCCTCCCGTTTGAACCAACATATTCTTAGTGCAGATGCTTTTCTTAACAATACAAGGTAAAAGGTATCGATAGAAGAAACCGAATAAAATTTCCTCGGAAGAAGTGGGTTTAAGCTCATCTGATGAGAGAATATGTGATAAACTTACATATAGTCCAAGTAAGCACAAAATCAAATTTGTTTTGGCCTTCCATCCAATAAGCACCAAATCCTAATGAAAATATTTTCAGTGCCATCTCGGCTACATAAATCCATCCTGCAAAATATTACTTCGATTAACATCTCAATATAAAATTTTCCAGGAAGATGAAAAAACCATCAATAAAATATGTTAACTGACTGGTGAGGTGCCAACGGGAAAGACGAAAGGGGACAATGATGAAAGAAGTGTGATGTGAAGTCCAAGTGTTGCCGTGCAACATATGCACCAAGCAAATGTGGCGGGGAAATGTGATTCTGCAGAATACTCCCTCCGTCCCAAAATAAGTGTCTCAACTTTGTACTAGCTCTAGTACAAAGTTGTACTAAGGTTGAGACACTTATTTTGGGACGGAGGGAGTACAAACTAAGGCTAATATGTACTGCCACAATTTTTAGGCCACTGCTAGCATATGCTCTGGGCATTAATGAACTAAAGTTCTACTAAAAGAGGTGGCCTCTAGAACGAGCTCATCTTTCATAACTTAATTTACTTTTGAGAACACATCACTCCAATATATGATACAATTACGGTATTGATTCGTTTAAATTCTGATATTCCAATATATGACTTGCTCAAGTTCTGCTCGTTTTGTACCCTACAAGCAGTGTGACTAACCAAGGTTCGATATGAATCATGCAGTACACCATTACAGCCTAAACTTGGAGCAACACAAAGATGCTTAAGTACGACATTCCACCGGGAAAAAAATGGCTTGCTCAAGTTCTGCTCGTTTTGAACCTTAAACCCATTGTGAAGTGACTAAACATGCTTCCATATGAATTGTGTAGAGCACCATTACAGCCTAAACTTGGAGCAACACAAAGATGCTTGCATATGGCATTCTACCTGGAAAAGAAACTGCTAGTAAAAGGGAAAAAGGTTGAGATGGTTTTGGAAGCCAACAAGATGATAATATATGTTATTCAAGTATGTTGGAATCAGATAATGTACACCTTTTATTCGGAAATAAATGACACTTTGGACATAAGCACGGTCTCCATTGTGCAACTTCTACCATTACTTTTCATATAAATATGTCAGAAAAATAAAATTATGATATTGCGGTAATATTCTTCACGATAGATCTAATAGTATTATTTTCACCTATCCAATTTCAATATATTAATAGTCAACGTCAGAGAACCGTTTGACCACGTCCTTTCTAGGACATGATATACTTCCCAGCAGAAGTCATACTAGGTATAAATTCATCAGATAAAATCATAATGCTGCTTACATACAACTGTTGAAACAATGTCACCACAAGATCCTTACCAAGAAAGAACTCTACTTCCTGCCACGTTTCCTGTGAGGAGCTGTTTTCTATATCAAGCTGCAAATATCAAATTAGCAACGAGATTGCACTGGTTTGTCAGGGATTTGCAAATTCAATAGTTTTGATTCTTAGTTGTAAGAGGATGGTGGGTTGCAAACAGTTATGCTACCAACTAGTCATCACTTAGCAAACATGCACACGAGAGCGGACAATAAGAAATGAAGAAAAAATAGCTAGTTCAAACTTTATTTTGATTATAATTTTTGCTCACAAATAGGACTCCCAACAGTTATAACTTTTTCACTTACAAAATACCCAAAGTCCTATAATTAACAAAGCTCATGTCGTGCCAATTTTTAATTAATACCGTTGTTAACAAATCAGGCTTCTTCTCATAAGTTCATAATTTCTAACAAAAAAATATTCCGATTTGGACACTTTAGTTAATGAATAATGCTGCAAACACTTGCTCCCAGCTAATGTGAAGAATTGTTTTTTCTTTTACTATATTGGACAAAGAGCATTGATCTTTCTTTTTCACAAAACTTCGGTGCATAAGTTGCGAGAATTGAAAATATTATGGTTCTACCTATCAGATATATGCCTATCATAGATCATATATCATATTTATTGGTCAATCATCATCTCACACCACCAAGTATAGCATTTATAAAACACAACTGTCGATTCAAAATTTTGTAAATGTAAAAGATTTCATACCGTTGTTTCGATAATGACGGCAACAAGGTTTATCAGAAGAACAAAAACAATAATGTACTCAAACATGCGGCTCCGCACAAAAGATTTCAACCTCCCACAAAGTGGTGAATGGTAGAATGGGAACTTTTCCAGATAAGACGGCTGCAAACATGCGTACAACACTGAGTCAAATAATTCAGAATGTTGGTTACAGTAACACAGTATTAACATAAAATAAAATAATAAAAATTCAAAGTATTACTACCCCTGGTACAAAATAAATTTATATCCTTGCCAATCAAACCTTTCCAATTTTCACGGTTAATATATTTACACAACAGGAAGATTATCCTTAAAGTCTAATCAGTATTCTTCAATTGCAGTTCTAGAACTTTTACTGAAATACTAGATAAAAATTAACAGACAAAGCTGTACACCAGTAACCGCATCATTTTTTGTAACACAGAAAATGTATGGGATCATGAATGCCAAAGTAAGAACAATATACCGGTGGTTCTTTCTGAAATTTTATTGCAATGGTATTGCATAGGTCAGCAAATTCTTCGGAGGTAACCTGGACAAGATAAATAAATTAGAACAAATAGGCACCAAAATCTGAGTTGAAGAGAACTCAGACATGGGCGGTGAGGGAGTACACCCCCACCTCCCACCAACAAAGCTACGCTCAGTTCCTTGCAACTATTGACCAAGGTTCAGGCATTTGTAAATCTTAACAGAAATTCTAAATTCAGATTGCAAAATTATTTCTGCACCAACTCTTGTATTTGCATGTACCATCAGTTGGAGCAAGCAACATTATGAATATGTCATTCTTTCTTCAACACAATACTAAACAATATTATGTACTTGCTGACTTCACAAAAGCAAAACATGCCAACTGAACATAAGAACACATACCTTGAAATCACCACTTCGATCAAGCTCGGCAAAAATTAATTCAAAATCTTCCCTTGAAGTCTTTGGTAAGGACCTACAAAAGTGAAATAAGTTATATGATAGCCATAGCTGACAGAGGAGCTAGCAACAAAAGAATATGAAAGTATCTCAATACTTGTTTCGTCTCAACTTTGGTATTATCACATTGCTTCCAAAAAAAAAGGAGGATGCGGTGCGGACTGAGTATTTTAGGCTAAACTGTTTGATGAACGTATGCTTTAGATCTTTTACGGAAGTTTGAACTAATAGGGTATTCACTATTGCTCATTCTGTTGTTCGACCAACGCAAACAACCTTCATGCAAGGACGACACATTCTGGAGGGAGTGGTTGTCCTACACGAAACTATTCATGAACTCCACTCTAAGAAACTCGACGGAGTTATTTCTAAAGTGGACTTCAAAAAGGCTTACGATAAAGTCAAGTGGCCTTTTCTACAATAAGCTTTGCACATGATCAGTTTCACGTCTGACTAGCGTCAACACGTGGCAAGTTTTGTCCAATGTGGTAGCATTTGGGTAAAGGTTAACGATGACATTGGTCATTATTTCCAAACCTGGAAGGGGTGCGGCAGTGGGGATCCTATGTCACTAATCCTTTTTAACATCGTAGCCGACATGCTCGCAGTTCTCATTGCAAGAGCTAAGGAGGATGGCCAAGTTGGTGGTCTGATTCCACACCTTGTTGAAGGTGGTGTGTCGGTTCTACAGTATGCTGATGACACTATCATCTTTATGGAGCATGGTTTAGTGAAAGTTTTGAATATGCAATTGATTATTTGCCTTTTCGAGCAACTTCCGGGTCTCAAAATTAACTTCCACAAAAGTGAGCTTCACTGCTTTGGCAAAGCCAAAGATGCGGAGCGAGTATAGGCAATTATTTGATTCACGACTGGTTCTCTTCCATTTAGCTATCTTGGGATACCCATTCATTATGGAGAACTCACTAATAAAGGAAGATCATCGAAGACCGGTTCAAAAAAAACTTAGCAGCTGGAAGGGCGAGGGCATGTCTTAGAGCACTAGTTTGACTCTTATTAATGCGGTCCTCACAAGCCTACATATGTTTATGTTATCGTTCTTTGAAAGACCCAAAGGGTTGTTGAAAAGATTAGATTTCTATCGGCCTAGATTCTTCTGGCAATGTTATGAGTAGAAATATAACTGTTGTCGCCGAGATTACTGTCTACCAATGTTTATGTTATCCCTTGGAGACTACCGCCCCATTAGTCTTATCCACATCTTTGCCAAGCTGGTGGCAAAGAAGCTAGCCACCCAGCTGTCGCCGAGGCTAGGGGCGCTGGTTGAGGAGAAACAGTGCGCGTTCATCAGGAAATGCTGTATTCATGGTAACTTCATGTTCATTCAGCAAACGGCGAGATATTTGCAACAGCTGGGTGAGCCATGAGCCATGCTAAAGCTGGATACTGTCCATGCGTTCGACTCGGTGTTTTGGGTTGTGGGCTCTCCGCTTCAAAGTGCTTCGCGGGATAGGTTTTGCCCCACGCTTCCATGAGTGGATTGACTTCCTCCTGTACCATCAAGTAGCACGAGTGATGCTCAACGGCGAACCGGGGCCTTCGGTTTGGCACCGCAAGGGCCTGCGTCAGGGCAAGACACTCTCGCCTATGTTGTTTGTGTTGGTGATTGATGCTTTCAACAGGTTCTTTGCTAGTGCCAGAGAGTTCGCAACTTGCTTGCGCTCTTCGGGCATGCATAGGGGTTGCACACCAACTATGCCAAGTGCTCAGTGTCCCCCATCGGTTGTCCGGAGGGTTATGTAGTCTGCTACCTCCCCTAGGGCTCAAGAAGCCCTCGAGTAGCGCTCCAGCCCTTGGTCGACAGGATCATGGATCACCTCCCCAATTAAGGGCGTCCATGATGACGAAGGTAGGTCGCCTCACCTTGGTCAAGTCGGTCTTGGCCACCATGCCTCTACACCAATTTGGTGGTCCTAGGCATGTATAAGACCCGAAGCAGATCGACAAGATCCTAGTAAGAGGTTTCCTCTGGGTGGGCAGGGCAGCCACTGTCATGGCAACTGGGTTCCGGGGTGTAGGCCCCTCCGCTTGGGGGGCTTGGGCACTCGGGACCTTGGGCGTGCAGCGATCAACCTCAAGGTTTGATGGTTGTGCAGGATGTGTACCAACCCTCTGCGTCCTTGAGGGGTCTGGACCTCCAGTTTCCCGGATGAGTGGGACGTGTTTGCCACTTCCACCAAGATGGTGGTTGGAGACAAAACATCCGCCCTCTTCTGGGAGGATTGTTGGCTCGATAGTCACACCATTTCAAAAATTGCACCGGAGTCGCTACTCTTGGTCCCAGGGCGCACGAGGAAGCGGCGGAGAGGCCATGACCGATCGTCGTTGTATCTCAAACACTAGAGGGGCCTTGGGTCCTCTGGCCATATGGCAATACGTCTAGATCTGGCGGATGGTGCGCATGGTGCAGCTTACCACCACGTCAGGCGTCCTTCATTGGCGTTGGAATGCGGACGACAAGTACATTTCCAAAAACTGCTACGACACTCTTTCAGGGAGCGGTCAGTTTGAGCTCTTGGAAGCTCTCCACCTCGAATCAAGTTCTTCGTGTGGCTGGCTTGCCAAGATCTTTGCTGGACAGTTGAGCAGCTTTGCGTCAGGGTCTTGAGCACGCACTTTGTTGCGTGCTCTGCGACCAATTGAGGAGACGATGAATCACGTTCTCACCGGCTGCTCCTTTTCGCGCACGGTGTAGCATGAAGTAGCCGTCGCGTTGTAATTATCAGGTGTTGCCATTCTTAGGGCTTGTACAAACTCTTCTTTCTATCAAGGCACCCGCAAGGCTTTTGAGTTTTCTCAAGAGAGAAAAAAATTGAAGATCATCAAAAAGACTTACTGATGAACAATATAATGTAGAAAGTGCTTTGATACAAACATACAGTGTAATGTATGAGGGGACTTCAGTTACCTGTACTTGTTCAGCTCATTAAGCAATGATATGCACTGTTCCCTGTCGAGATAACCCCGATTCTGATGTACAAACAACAGGCAAGATCAACAACAAACTTGAAATACAACAAATGAATGAACACAAACATGAGTTGGCACTACAGCAATGTGTACTACTAAAGTGTGAATATATTACCCACCTTCCCTCGTCAGTTCACATTAGACATATTTCAGTTTTTTTTTATTATGGCAGCCTTAATATTTAGTTGTAGTAGTAGCTTAGCTTTATTCCATGTGTCAATTTCTGATTCACCAGCGACTTTATAATATAAAGTAGCTCACACGTTATTTTTTCGGTGCTAGAACATTTCCCCCAAGTTAGTAAGAAAACAGCTGATAGGAATTGATAGAACACTTCATTCAAATTAATGGAACATTTGCTGTGAATGATGGACATTGTTTATGAATTTTCATGATATTGCGATAACAATTGGGAAAAACTTTTAAAACAACATGAACGCCAAATATGAACTATTGGAATCTTCACAAAATTATAGTTTTGCTATTTCCATTTTTTTCCTGAAGAATATTTGGGTTACCTTAAAAATGGTCCAGAAACATTTTGGTGGTGGGCGGGTGGGTGGGGGGATTCTTCAAAACGTAAAAAATGAGAAAACGTAATTGGGTGGAACCCAACAGGAACTTGACCTAGTTGAATTATACAAACTGACGATTCAAGTGATTTAACTATATTCTGGCAAAGGGTTACTTGAACACCACCAACCATTCTAAATTATATAGGAAGTTTACCAAAATACATTTGCTAAAATATAGTACATCAATGTCCAAGAAAACATAACAACAGAACACTCACGTTGGTATCGATAAGATCAAATGCCTTCTGTAATATATTTTTCCTGATAGAGTCCACCTGAACAAGTTGCTTTGCGAACTGTATCACCAAATGAATGCCATGTTATTGTTGTATTTACTATTAGGCAGAAGAACACACAAGATTTAGAAGTAATATAGTAAAAGCGAATAGATAGAAACAGGTAAAAAATGTACCTGCTCCTTAAAGCTATCATAGATGACAGCAAGAATCAAATTTGTCAGGAAGTAAACTCCCAAAAGCACGTAGACGATGAAAAATAGGGAATACCAGCGGGATATCCTGCTCCAAAATATTTAAGGTGAACTTGAATGTGTGTCGACTGCCATTATCATAAACATATTAGAAATATTGATAGCCATCTTACTTGTAAGCAGGCACCCATACATCAGGATTATTGGAGGTGGTGAAGAGGACAAACATCTGATACAGTGTTACACCGTATGATGAAAAAATGGTCTTCCCTTGTGGAGTGTCCTCAAATGTTACATAAGCTAGCCAGCTTGCAAATAAGAGGAACAACAGAGAGAGGGCCTACATGACATAGATGATCTAAGGTTATACATCAAAGTGAACAGATAATGGGTTGCAAACATTAATGTGAACATGTAGAATCACAGGAATCGTTGTGTGTTTTGTTGGAGATGAGCATATTAGCTGCTGGTATCTCTGTATTAGACCAGAAGAGGTATAATTGAAAATTATATTTGCCACAGTAAAGCACTACAAGCAAAGATGTGGAATTAACCACCCACCCTGTGTCCACCACACAACTCAACTGCATGTGCCACATACCCTTTACTCCATACATTGATGATAATTAATGAAAGATCCTCATGACTTCAATGGATAAAATTTGTAATGACTTGTCCTGGAGTGAATTTGTTAATCCTTGCACGTCTTACAATGCATAGGCATGTAGAATTTTGTGTATAGATATAACCTTACCAAAACATTGAGGTATGTCCCAATAAGACCGGCCAGTGTGATAGCACACATTCGCAGTTCCCTATTGCAGACAGAAGAACACATTAATCTATCTGTTAAACCCACAGCATATGACATTTGTTAGATAAAAATCAGTACATATCTAAGCTCACAATCAAATCAAATATTCTTTGTTTTCAAACATTATATAAAGAAGCAGTTTAGCATACACACCAGCTTTAATGACTTTAGGTGCATCCTCTGTGTGTGTGCGCGCGCGCGCGTGCATGTATACGAGTCTATTATAATAATTTATCATTATCAATATACCTCATTAATTATTCTTAGATACATCAATACAAGTGTTATGAAAATATATCATTGGAGTCCTTAGTTTATGCAATGTACCTTTCTTATGTAAAGAAAACAGTATGCAAATAATACAACATATATGGACTCAAATGGAATTTTTTGTAGAACTCACTTTGGGGTATCTAGTATTTATTAACGAAGTGTATGGAAAATGACAAAGAGCTATAGCCGGTTTATCTATGTGGTATATGAGGAGAATCATCACACCCACCCACCCCCCACCCCCCCCCCCCCCCCCCCCCCCCACACACACACACACATATTAATTATCAATATATTAAGATAGGACCTTCTCACTGTGTTCAGTAAGGTACCAGCAGTCTGGAACAAACAAAACACTTCATACCTGATAGTCATGATTAGAAAAACTACGCGGATGTATGGAGCTAATCTGAAAGGTTGGGAACTAAAGGCAAACACCAGTATGTCGCATGCTAAGATGAAGAGAAGAACAATCTACAGGTAGAGCAGAAAAATGGGTAAGCCATAGTGAACTAGAAAGCAAAATCACACATCAAGGTAGTCTAATAAAATAAAATAAATTCAAGTTTGAAAATAGACTGTCAAAATATGGAAGGACCTGAACTGTGAGAAGTATGCATGCAAAATAATATAATTAATGTACAAAAAAAGGAAAGCGCAATTAAAATTTGAACTTCAGCTCATGTTTATCAACATAGAGTTTCCTAATGAAATCTTCACTCAGTCAACCACATATACTCCAACTTATTGTATTAATAAGTAGTAACTATTTTTCCTTGTTCCTCACTGTATTATAAGGAAGAACAGACAGAAATGTTGTGTCATTTTGTTGGAAAATTTTCCCGTCTTCCATTATTTCTGCAGCAATCTAAACTTGGGCCTATATAAAAGCAAGTTATTGGCCTCTATTTGCCATGCATCTTTCACGGTGCATCGAAACAACATTCACGATGGACTCGGGCTCTAGCGACTCCCCTGGCGCCCCTACGGTCGCCACCGCCGCCCCCGTCGCCGTCCTCCCCCACTCCCTCCCCGGCGGCCCTCCCCGTCGCGGACCCGACGCCGTCCCCCTCGCCGGTCGCCTCCTCTGCCGCTGCCCCGGCGGCTCGATTCCGCTGGGCGGATTGCGCAGATGACGCGCCTTTCCCCCCTCCCCTATCTCCCCCGGCCCCCTCGCCCCCCCCCCCCCCCCCCCCCCCCCCCGCTCCGCCCGCCGGCTCGGTCTGCCTCGCCGGCCGGTTAGCTCAGCCCCCCACGTGAGGGGTTCTGCTTCCGGCAGGCGGGCACCGCCGTCGCCCCCTTCGACTCCCCGGAGTCCGGCCCGGGCGGAGGCCCTCAAAGGGGTGGCCTTGGCTGGTAGGGCACCCCGCCGCCGGCGCGTGCTGGCTTGGGATGTGGCCGGACGCTCCGCCCGCTCTTCCTGGCGTCGCCCGGCGGTGGTGGCTCGCCCCCCCCCCCCCCCCCCCCCTCTTCCCCGTCGCCCCTCTCCCTCCCTCCCCTCCTCCCAACTCCGGCGCCCTGCCCCGCGCCGTTCCGCCCGTTCATCGCCCATTTTGGGTCCTCCGGGATCCAGGTGCGGACGGCCCGGAGCGCCCGGGCCCTTCCTGCCGCCCGTGCCGGACCTGCGCCGGCGGTCGACCCCGGTAGGGTTCCCCCCTCCGCCCCCGCTCTCTCCCATGGCGTGGACCGCCCTGCTGGGCTGGCTGGGCTGCTGGGCCCCGGCCCGCCGCGGCCTTTGGGCTCATCGCGGCCCACCCCAGGTCGGCCCACACCCCACCCCCCGGTCCGGCCCAGTCTGGGCAGGCCGGACTCGTGCCCTAGGCCCAACAGCGGCAGCTATACGTCGATCTGGCCCCCATGCGGGTTTCCTCTCCCCCCTCCCTCCTGCGCCGCCAGCTCCACCCTTCAGCACTCCCACGACACCCCCCTCGCCACCCCCGTCGTCCCCAGCTGTTCCCCCTCCTCCGGCCATCCGGGCGGCGCCCCTGCCCCCGCCCGCCCCCCCCCCCCCTCCCGCCCCCCCTTCCTTCCCCCTCGCCGCAGCCTCCCATGCCGCGCGAATGGACCGACGCGGCCCCCCGGTCCAAGAGGAAGGCGGGGGAGCTCCTGCGTGAGCCGTCCCGCCCCCTCTCCCGACACCCTCCGGCGCGAGGAGGAACTCCGGCGAGAGCTTCGCGAGCTCCGTGACAGCCGCCGCTCTCCCTCCCGCCGTGAGGACCGTGCTAGGTCCCGGTCGCCGCGGGCCTCGTCGGGAGACTGGCGCTCTCGCCGGCGCTCTCCTTCGCCGACCCATCGGCGGGGCCGCTCTCCATCCCCCTCCCGCTCGGCTCGGCCCAGCCCTCCCCGCCCCCGGGACGGGATCCTCCCCACCCCGAAAACGCGCCGCTATGTGCCTCCCCACGCTTCTGCCACCGGGGTTGCAGCACCGGCCCCTGCTCCTGGTGGAGGCCCCGCCCGTGGCCGGTCCGGGCCTGCCAAGAAGAAGAAACGCTGTGGTGTTCGCGGCGCGCCGGCCGTGCCCCCTCCCGCGGGTCCGGGCGCCTCCTCAGCTCCTGGCCCCGTCTCCGGTCTCCCTCGCCCCCCCTGCTTCAACTGTGGGGAGAGGGGACACTCGCAAGTCAACTGCGTCAACCCCCAGTGCTGCTACCTCTGCAAGGATCCCGGCCACCCCGCCCTTCTGTGTCCGGATAGACCGGTGGTTTCGGAGCTCATGATGTATGGGCATGGGATCGAGGGGTTGGGTTTCTTCCACCTCGAGGTCCCTGGCGCCCCCCTCCGGCCGTCCGGGCGCCCCTGCCCCCGCCCGCCCCCCCCCCCCCTCCCGCCCCCCCTTCCTTCCCCCTCGCCGCAGCCTCCCATGCCGCGCGAATGGACCGACGCGGCCCCCCGGTCCAAGAGGAAGGCGGGGGAGCTCCTGCGTCAGCCGTCTCGCCCCTCTCCCGACGCCCTCCGGCGCGAGGAGGAACTCCGGCGAGAGCTTCGCGAGCTCCGTGACAGCCGCCGCTCTCCCTCCCGCCGTGAGGACCGTGCTAGGTCCCGGTCGCCGCGGGCCTCGTCGGGAGACTGGCGCTCTCGCCGGCGCTCTCCTTCGCCGACCCATCGGCGGGGCCGCTCTCCATCCCCCTCCCGCTCGGCTCGGCCCAGCCCTCCCCGCCCCCGGGACGGGATCCTCCCCACCCCGAAAACGCGCCGCTATGTGCCTCCCCACGCTTCTGCCACCGGGGTTGCGGCACCGGCCCCTGCTCCTGGTGGAGGCCCCGCCCGTGGCCGGTCCGGGCCTGCCAAGAAGAAGAAACGCTGTGGTGTTCGCGGCACGCCGGCCGTGCCCCCTCCCGCGGGTCCGGGCGCCTCCTCCGCTCCTGGCCCCGTCTCCGGTCTCCCTCGCCCCCCCTGCTTCAACTGTGGGGAGAGGGGACACTCGCAAGTCAACTGCGTCAACCCCCAGTGCTGCTACCTCTGCAAGGATCCCGGCCACCCCGCCCTTCTGTGTCCGGATAGACCGGTGGTTTCGGAGCTCATGATGTATGGGCATGGGATCGAGGGGTTGGGTTTCTTCCACCTCGAGGTCCCTGGCGCCCCCCTCCGGCCGTCCGGGCGCCCCTGCCCCCGCCCGCCCCCCCCCCCCCCCTCCCGCCCCCCCCTTCCTTCCCCCTCGCCGCAGCCTCCCATGCCGCGCGAATGGACCGACGCGGCCCCCCGGTCCAAGAGGAAGGCGGGGGAGCTCCTGCGTCAGCCGTCTCGCCCACTCTGAGATAGCGCGTGCGCGAGGAGGAACTCCGGCGAGAGCTTCGCGAGCTCCGTGACAGCCGCCGCTCTCCCTCCCGCCGTGAGGACCGTGCTAGGTCCCGGTCGCCGCGGGCCTCGTCGGGAGACTGGCGCTCTCGCCGGCGCTCTCCTTCGCCGACCCATCGGCGGGGCCGCTCTCCATCCCCCTCCCGCTCGGCTCGGCCCAGCCCTCCCCGCCCCCGGGACGGGATCCTCCCCACCCCGAAAACGCGCCGCTATGTGCCTCCCCACGCTTCTGCCACCGGGGTTGCGGCACCGGCCCCTGCTCCTGGTGGAGGCCCCGCCCGTGGCCGGTCCGGGCCTGCCAAGAAGAAGAAACGCTGTGGTGTTCGCGGCACGCCGGCCGTGCCCCCTCCCGCGGGTCCGGGCGCCTCCTCCGCTCCTGGCCCCGTCTCCGGTCTCCCTCGCCCCCCCTGCTTCAACTGTGGGGAGAGGGGACACTCGCAAGTCAACTGCGTCAACCCCCAGTGCTGCTACCTCTGCAAGGATCCCGGCCACCCCGCCCTTCTGTGTCCGGATAGACCGGTGGTTTCGGAGCTCATGATGTATGGGCATGGGATCGAGGGGTTGGGTTTCTTCCACCTCGAGGTCCCTGGCGCCCCCCCCCCCCCCCCCCCCGCCGTCACCCTCCCTTAAGGCGGTCGTTACGGTCATCGATGGGGTGGCATCCCCGGAGATGATCGAGGCTGAGCTCAACCATCTCTACCGTCACCAGTGGGACTGGGTGGTCACCCCCACCGCCGGTCACATCTTCTCTGTCGTCTTCCCCGACTCCGTTAGCTACGGCTACGCGACGCGTAGTGGCCGGATTACTCTTGCTCTCAACCAACTGGTTGTCGAGATATCTGAGCCGGTTCTCGACGCCCAGGCCGTGGCTGTCCTCGACACCGCTTGGATCCTCATCTCCGGCCTCCCCGATATTGCGCGGACCGAGCCCGTCATCCGCCAGATGTCTCGTCTCTTGGGCAAGGTGGTGGCGGTCGACGAGCTCTCTCTGCGCAAGGAGGAGGAGGTCCGGGTCAAGGTCAAGTGCCTTGACTCCTTCAAGCTTCGCACCTCAGTCCGGGTCTTCTTCAACGACCAGGGCTTCGACCTCAGGATCGCCCCCGAGCCTCCCAACCACGTTGGGCATCCCCGCTCCCTTGACGTCGGCCTCCCCGGTGGCAACCAGGGGGCTGGCGGGGACTACCACGACCGTCACCGCTCCCGCTCCCACCGCTCGGATGAGAAGGGGGCGTCCGAGGACTCCCGCTCCCCCTCCCCCTCGCCCCCCTCCTGCCGCGGGGGGCAAGGGACGCCAGGCCGCTTCTGGCCCTCCACTGGATGGCCTTCCGCTCTCTGCGGCGTCGCCCTCCGAGGGGAGCGACATCTCCAGTGTGGGCCTGGTGGTTTGCCCGGCCTCCTCCCCGCGCTCCCCCGCCTCGTCGCCGCCCTCTGTGCTGGACTCGGGGGTCCCGTCCATCGGCCTGCTCCCGGATTCTCCGGCGGCGCCCGCGGTGGGGGGGACGCCCCGTGTGGCAGACCCCTCCGCCCCGGCCTCGCCACCCCCCGTCGCCCCGTCCTCCCCTCGGCCTGAAGCTCCTCCGCCCTCGTCGCCACCACGGGTCGCCCCGGCTGCCGGCTCAGCGGACCTCCTCGCGTCGCCTCCCCCGCCGGCTGCGTCCTCACTCCCAGCGCCTCCCCACCTCGGCTGTGCTGGGCCGGCTCTGCTGACCTCTCCTGCGTCGTCTCCCCCAGGGGTGGGGGCGGCTCGGATTCTCACGCCTTTGGCGGCCCAGCCCCCTCCCCCCCGCTCCGCCGCCTACTCCCGTCGCGGTCGGTCGACCTCCTCCCCGGTGGTTGCCTCTCGCCGGAGTGCGCGGCTGGATGCTGCTCACCCTGAGGGCAGCCCGGCTCTGCCCATTCCCGAGCGGGCGGAGCTACGCGCTGCCGCTCGTAACCTGGAGCCAGGTACGCCCTCCGTTCCCCCCTCTGCTTCATCTTGTTCTTTCTCTGCGCTTGAGTCTGTGCCGCTGGGCAACCTTGCCAAAGTGGCCTCCGACTCCGCGATCATTTTCCGTGGGGAAGCTGGCCCTCCTCTAGCCCAGATCGCGGCCATCAGAGCTCGTGAGGTTCTCGATGGGAAACTCGCGGAGGCCCGTGCGGCCCTCCTCGTTCCTCCAGCCGCCTCTACGGGTGGGGTGTCCCCCTCTCCGCCCGTGCCGCGGCTGACGGCGCCTCCCCCCCCCCCCCTTGTGGCTGGGGCGGAGATCCGGGGCCGTACCCGCTCCCGCACGGCGGCTCTTCGCGCGCAAAGCGCTTCTCGTGTTCTGGGGTCAAGCAGCCCCCCTATGGCTCCTTAATGCGGGCTCTTTTCTGGAACATCCGCGGCTTCGGCCATGATGGTCGTCGCCGCCAGTTAGTGGAGTACATGCGGGATGAGCACATCGACATTGTTGCTGTGCAAGAGACCATGCGGCGCGATTTCTCGCTTCCTGAGCTTGACCGGCTGAGCTCTCACCTCTTTGCGTGGCACTGGCTCCCTTCTAGTGGGAGCACGGGCCACTCGGGTGGCATCCTTTTAGGTGTGAAGGATGCCACCTTCGAGGTGGGCAGTATGGATAGGGGCGAATTCTTCGTCAGCATGGAGCTATTCGAGAGATCGCTCAACTTCAAGTGGGAGGTCATCGTTGTCTACGGGCCGGCCGACCATAGTAGGTCGGCCTCCTTCCTGGAGGAGCTCCACCGGAAGATCTCGGCGGCCTCCCTCCCCGTGGTAGTAGGTGGCGACTTCAACCTGCTACGCGTAGCGGAAGACAAGAGCAATGGCAATGTGTGCTTTGCCCGGATGCAATTGTTTAATGACTTCATTGCTGACCTCGCCCTCCGGGAGATTGATCGGATTGGGGCCCGGTTCACCTGGACCAATCGGCAAGCCTCCCCGACCCAGTCTGTCTTGGACCGGGTCCTAGTTTCCCCGGAATGGGACCTCCGTTGTTCCCTAGCCTCTCTCCGCGCCATCACTCGGATTGGCTCGGACCATGTCCCCCTGCTTCTCTCCTCCGCGGACGAACGTCCGCCGATCCCCCCTCGTTTCCGCTTTGAGACTTCCTGGCTCTCCCAGTCTGGATTCACCGACGCCGTTTGCGCCCGGTGGATCGAGGCTCGGGCCCACCCCCACCCTCGTCCCCCCTCTGCTATTGATGCATGGCACTTTTGTGCGAAACGTGGCAGGCAATTTATGAAGGGTTGGGGGGCCAATCTGGGCCGCGACGCCAGGGAGCGTAAGAAGGCGCTGCTGACCGCGATCCAGGCCCTTGACCTTCGGGCTGACGCGGTGGGTCTCTCCCCGGATGAGTGGCTTTCCCGCTACGACCTCGAGGACCAACTTTCCGTGATCTACACCGATGAGGAAGCATATTGGCGCCTTCGGGGCGCGCAGAGATGGGTCCTGAAGGGGGACGCGAATACTGCTTACTTCCAGGCGATTGCCAACGGCCGCCGTAGACGCAACACCATCCCCCTTCTTTGGGATGGGGAGACCCTCCTCCAGGACCCCCGTGACATCCGGACCCATGTCGACGGCTTCTATCGATCCCTCTTCTCTCCCGCCCCTAGGAGCGGCATCTCCCTCGCCACCGATTGTTGGGCTGGTGCCCAACTAGTGTCCGACTCGGAGAACGCAGCCCTGACGGCCCCCTTCTCTGAGCAGGAGGTCTGGGAGGCCATCAAGGGTATGAATTCCTCTTCTGCGCCGGACCCGGACGGTCTCCCGGTCATTTTCTTCCAGACCTTCTGGAACGTGATTAAAACCGAGGTCATGGCCATCTTCGATGAATTCTTTGTTGGTTCTATTGACCTAGGTCGCCTCAACTACGGGATCATCTCTCTCATCCCCAAGGTCCCTGGGGCGTCTGACATCCGCCAGTTCCGCCCGATCACGGTCATTAACGTGATCTTCCGGATCCTGGCCAAGGGGTACGCCAATAGGGTGACCCTGCTTGCGGATCGGATAACCCACCCTAACCAGTCGGCCTTCATTAAGGGCCGGTACATCCTGGATGGTGTCCTGGTACTTCATGAGGTTCTTCATGAGGTCCGGGTTAAACGCCTGAAGGCGGTTTTTCTGAAGATCGATTTCCACAAGGCCTACGACACTGTTAGCTGGACCTTCCTCAGGGAAGTCCTTCTTTGGAAGGGCTTTGATGACCGATGGATCACTAGAGTCATGCAAATGGTCTCTTGCGGTCGCACGGCGGTCAACATCAACGGCGAGATCGGTCCTTTCTTCCCTACCCTTTGTGGGGTGCGCCAAGGCGACCCCTTCTCCCCGTTCCTCTTCAATATGGTAGTGGACGCTCTTGCCTCCATTCTTGATAAGGCAAAAGCCGCTGGCCACATTCGTGGGATTACCCCCCACCTTTCTGGGGGCTCGGGGATTTCCATCCTCCAGTATGCTGACGACACGATCATCATGGTCGAAGGCTCGGAGGTGGACATCGCCAACCTTAAGTTCCTCCTTCTCTGCTTCCAACAGATGTCGGGCCTCAAGATCAACTTCGACAAGAGTGATGTTATGGTGATGGGATATTCCCCTTCTGAGTCTGTGGCCATCGCCAACAGACTCAATTGCCGCCTGGGTTCTTTCCCCACTTCCTACCTGGGGACGCCCATTAGCGATTCGCGTCTCTCTGTCGCGGACCTGCGGCCCTCCGTGACTAAGCTCCAGTCCCGGTGCGAGCCCTGGCAGGGGAGGTGGCTTTCTAAGGCGGCCCGGACTATTCTCATCAACTCATCCCTCTCCAGCCTCCTCTTGTTTCTTATGAGCTTCTACAGCCTCCATGAGTCTCTCCATAAGGAGATCGCCAAAATCCAGTCCCGATTCTACTGGGCTGGCGAGCATGGCAAGCAGAAGTATCACATGGTCAGCTGGCCTGACATTTGCAAGCCCAGGGAGCAAGGTGGCCTGGGCATCATGTGCTCTAAAAGGATGAATATTGCCCTTCTCTCCCGGTGGCTGTGGCGCATCGCGCAGGGTCAAGGTGGCCTCTGGCTCGACATTATCCGAAATAAATACCTGCGGGGTCAACCCCTTGCCTTCTGCCAGAAATCGGGCGGTTCTCAGTTCTGGCAGTCTATTGTCCAGCTTCTCCCGGTGCTCCGCATTGGAACCTCCATCTCGGTGGGGTCCGGCCTCTCGACGCTCTTCTGGTTTGATCGCTGGGCCGGCGACTCTCCCTTTGCGGCCCGCTTCCCCGCCCTCTTCTCTATCTCCGTCGACCCCATGATTTCTGTCGATAGGGCCCTTCTTGACTTAGGGCGCCTTGCTTTCCGTCGGCCATTTGGGCCGGCGGAATCCACCGCCTGGCGTGAGTTGCTTGATTGCGTTGCTTTGCATGAGCCGTTGGTGGATGGGGGTCAGGACCTTGTGCGCTGGCGTCTGGAGCCATCGGGCCAGTTCTCAACCAAGTCGCTATACATGGCCATTGCCCCCTCCTCCGCCCCCCTCCCCCTATCGATGGTGTGGTCCGTCCGCGTCCCCCTGAAGATCGCATCTTCATGTGGCAGTGGATTCGCGGTCGGGTCCCGTCTGGTGTGGAGGTCTGCAAGCGCAATGGCCCGGGCACTGGTATCTGCCCGCTCTGTGGTGTCCCTGAAGACTCGAACCACATTTTCTTCGCTTGCGTCTCCGCCCAGTTCCTCTGGAGCTGCTTTCGCGAGGTTGTCGGTGGAAGTTGGTGCCACACCAATTTCCCGGACTTATTTGCTGAACTCCAGATGTCCCCCGCGTCCTCTCGCCACATTAGGTGGCTTGAGGTTGGGGTCCTTGCCTGGACTCTTTGGACCGTTCGCAATAAGCTTGTGATCCAGCGTTCCCCCCTTCGTCGCGCTACTGACACTCTCTACAAACTCTCGGGTTTCTTGCAGCTTTGGCGGCCGCTTAGCCGCCCCCCGGACCGTGACGCCATCTCAGCCTTCATCGCCGACCTCCGCTCGATGGCCGTTCGCCTGTCGCCGCCGCCCCCGCCGCCCCCGCCAGATCCAGACTAGACTCCTTGCTCCTGGAGTGTGTTGTTTTCTTTCTTTCTTTTGGGCTTGTTGAGCTGTGCCCTCAGCAGAACCTGTTTACTGTGTTGTGAGACTCGGGTGGTGTGTGTCTGTGAACTTGCTTCGGTTGTATGCTTTGTGGCGGTTTGCTTTATTTATAAAGCGGGGCGAAAGCCTTTTTCGGTAAACAACATTCACTAAGCCAACTCCTGTGAATTATTAGGTTTTCGAAGTTCTCTGACATTTGTAGAGATGTATTGAAAAATTATGTGCTTCCGGAAAGACAGAATTGTTACCTTCAACTTATTCGTGGTGCTCCTCCAGAAAATATTTAGGCCTTCATAAGAAAGTGGACAAAAGATGTCCATTACAAGAATAACAAGTGTAAGGCCCTGAAATTTAAAAAGAACCATTTACAGATCAATACATCAGATTCAGGCTTTCAGTTCTCCATATAGGTCACTACATGCTTTTCGATCAAGACATGCACAATTCATATTATGATAGGATAGCTCCAATCATACAAATTCGAGGATAACAGAATTCAGGTAGCTGAATCCACTGAAATACATACGAACTTATTCGAGAAAACGCAAAAGACCTTTGTGTTTCTTTGCATTGAAAAGGTAAGGTTCAGTTACAAGCGTCCGAGGACACACGAATTACAGCATGATCAGTGCACGTCCCAACATTGTGGGGGCACAACCCTGACCTGATGCAACTAATTCTGCAAAACATCTCAAAATTCAACAGATTTTTTAGCGCCAAGATCATTTCACTTATTTTCAGGTTGCATTGATATTCTCCATAAAAGTGGAAAGTGCAATTCTCAAAGCAACTTGAGGGATTGACTTACTACTAATCTACTATTGACCTGCTTTAAGATTTCTGTAATTAAGGTTTGGACGAAGCATAGAAGTACTACCCTTATGAATAAAGCCGTACCTCGTAGATGAGTGATTCAGTTTTGCTGAAGTATGGCAACTGCCCGAGAAAGTAAAGATCCCTTTGATCACAAGCATGTAGAGCATCTTTCCGGCACCATAGAGGCTTCTGAAATGCAAATGAAAGAACTCGCATCAATACCATATGGGAATCATGAGACTGTGCCTAATTTGTTCTTTATTTTGACCATGGAAAGTTTCCACACTTAAGATGCCTGGTCACTGTTAGAATAATACAAAATCGATCTTGACCTAAAGAACCTATACAAAATAATATACAGATTCCACTTTCTGAGAACTAACCTCGTGACTGTAAGAAAGAAAAAAAGAACTAACCTCGAGAAAATTCAAAAGAATCAAAGCAAACAGGTTAAGTGACCACAGCCAGTCCAACCGGAGATACACAAAATAGAAACTCATTGCCCTCCCGAACCTCGTATCATTCAAGACATCCTCAGGGATGCCAACACCATCTTCTGCCTGCCAAAATAATTGTAACTACTAACTAGACATTCAAGTAAGTCAAAAGATGCAAAAAGAATTCAGGGGAAGATTCGACAAATAATTGTAACTACTAATTAGACTACTAATTAGAAGCTCCAACAAATATTTTCCGAAAGAAAGGTTATGCAACATAGTCTGATAAGTGCATCCTAGCTTTCAGGGGAAGATTCAGTTACCCTGATTTCCTTGCAAGACGAAATGGGACTTATACTGTAAGGCCCTTGGTGTAAGGATGTCTATGAAATAGGACTAACATTATTTTATTGTATGAGTTCAAATACAATGTCAAATTCCATAATGTAAAATATTAGATCAATTCTTAACATTTTTTTGGCACTTCATCAGATAGACAATAAGCATCTAACACTCACAAACCAGCCGAGACTAAACCAAAAAAGAAAAAGAAAAAGAAAATATCAAGCAGCACCTCTGCTTCCTAACCATCTCCCCGGCCACGTAGACTTTGGCACCAAATCAGCATGCTAGCCGACAATCCATCAAACACCATTCCTACGCCACCTCACTCACAGTCGCCAGCCACAACAACCAACAGCACAAAGCCCCTGGAGGCTCGAGCATCTGAATTCCCAGTTGCAGTCTACAGCAAACAGCGTAGCTGTTCGCTCAGAGAAACAGAGCAAAGTGGAGCAGAGGACCAGCGGAGCGAGCGAGAGAGAGAGGGGCAAAGAGAGGTGGAGTGGGAACCGACGAGGTCGACGAGAGCGGCCGCCTTCTGGTAACGGTCGCCATAGGCTAGCGCGTCCGACCGCCTGCGGTACTTCCTAGAGCCCTGCTCGCCGCCCCCGTCGCTGAGGCGGCGACTGCCGGAGGACGCCAAGCCGCGCTCCGCCGCCTCCTCGGTGATGAGAGGCGCCTCCGCTTCGCTCATCTCTCCCCCCCTGGCTAGACTGAGATGCAACCGGAGATCTGAAGGCTGAAGCTACGAGCGGAAGTGGAGCCCGAAGCGGAGGCGGAGGCGGAAGTGGATTAGTTTAAACAGGTGTTGTGTGGAAATGGGAATATGGGATTAGAAGTAACCGGAACGGATCGTGTTGAGGTAGTAGTCGACCACGTTGCGGCCATCTCGACTGGCCGCATACGAAGCACAGGTCGCCCGTAATCCCGTTGGGATTAGCGCGTGGACCGACAGCGGGCAGGGAGACGGGGCACCAGCGCCCGGTATTGGTGGACGCCGGTGTTTGGTGTTTGGCTTTGACAGTGGACGGTCGTACAGGACGTATGCGCGGGGGTAGCTTTCGGCACAGCTGGGGTTCGGATGGGTGATGTCTGCGGGGCATTATCGTCGAAAAGAATTTGCATGCCCGTTCTCGTGCTTCTTCTTTTTTTGCGAATACGCCCGTTCTCGTGCTGACGTGGCTGGTACAGGTGTGCAAAAAATTCTTAAGCAGTGGGCAGACAGCATTGCTACGAATCTTAAGATTCCGACCAAGAAGCGTGAGGTTGAATTTGTGTTGTCATGATTATGTTTGTACTTATGATCTGTCATGATTATGTGTGTACTTATGAGCGCCATGATGCAATTTTGTTACTCCCTACATTTACTTATACAAGACCACTATGAAATATGCGTTTTGGATCAATATAAGGCCACCAACAGTATTCAAGGAAAGAATTAATGATATTTTCTCGTGCTAGCAACCTGTCTACTCCCTCCGTTTAGGTTTTTTTTTGAGAGTACGTCAATAGCGTACCATATTTTTATAGAAGAGAGAATAAGATTTACAAGAGATGCCTTACGAATGGATGCACACGTTCATTCTCGGCAACACCCGGAAACAACCCACACCTAAGATCCTAAGCCTACTCTCTCACGAAACGTGACAACCCAACACCTCCAACTCCGGCCTCAATCCACTCGTGCAGCTCACGAAGACTTGCGTCTACCAATTCACTCGGGGATCTTTGTTGGCTTCTTCTATTAAAAACTCGAGCATTCCTTTGTTTCCACAGGGCCCATGTCACCACAATCACAAATGTGTCAAAAGCCCGTTTGTTAGCCTTGACACTCCCCTTCCTCGCTAACAGCCACCAATCCAGCAAATTGTCGTTCTCAGTTGGCCTCGTGACCTGCAAGTTGAGGGCTTGGAGCCCCTCATGCCAAACTTCCCTAGCGTACACACACTGGATCAAAATATGCTCAGCGTTGTCCTCTTCCTGCAGGCACGTGTAACAAGCTGAGGATCTATCCTGAAGCCCATGCTTAGTGAGTAAGTCATCTTAGGTTGTGCACCGTGACCAAGGAGGAGGGGAAAATGAGAGACCTTAATGTTTATTTGCTAATTAATAGCATTGCATGCAATGAACTAACCACTACATGTCGTATTTGGTAGTCTCAAGTCATTAAAAGCATGCACACCCTTCGTCTCTTATTGGTTGATATGTGAAGAAATAAGAAACAAGGTAGAAGTTAATGCACCGCGCCGAAGTGTTTTGGGATTATTTAGTTTTCGTAAGATGACTTACACACCTAGACGGAGGGAGTACTACTTGCATGCTTGCAGTCATTATGACACTAGCTACTTCCTCCACACAATTTTCTTGCATGCATGTTGCGTATTAATGATCTCAGTAAATGAAAAGAAAAGCAAGCTTGCAAAGCATGCATTAAATTTTACCTTGGTTCCTACAATCTGAGTTTGTGGCCTTGTATATAAAAATGGAGGGAGTAGCAAAGTTTTCTTTTTTAACCGGGCTAACCCCCTTTCCTTTTTATTTAGGTACAAGAGTAACATAATTACTCTTCGGCCAACCCACAGTCGGCAACCAGGTCGTCCAACAGGTCATCCGGTACTCCTGGCACACATAGCAGGTCTCCCATCGTCCTAGCACGGGCAGCCAGTAGATGGGCCATCATGTTCTTCTTCCTGTTAGCATACTGAACTTTCACATTGCTGAATTTAGTGAATTCCTGTTTGATATCCTCAATCACTGGAAAACAGGCCGACAAACACCTGCCCCCCCCCCCCCACACACACAAAAAAAATTCAGATTATCCGCCATGACTTTGCAATTCATCTCCAGTATGAGGGAGCTGTTGTGCAGCTCCGAAAGCACTTTCAGACCAGCTAGAAGTGATTGCGCCTCAGCTTCCTCCACAGATTTGCATTACCCCCCTCGTTCAGATAGTGAGAAGAGGACAACACCTCGATGATCGCGAGTGATTGCGCCGACCTGAGAGGACCCATTAGCAGCCAAAAATCCCGCACCCGTGTTGAATTTAATTGTACCCGCCTCTGGGGGATCCCAATGATCGGTTGTAGGCGTCTCGGACTCCTCCCCATGTATACACACCCTAGGTCCCTGAACTGCACCATGTCCTACCTAGACTAATGCTTTTTTGCCTTTGGGATCAGGGACACTCCCAGCCAAACATTTGTGGAGGTCCACCTCATATTGTAACAAGAAAACTGAGGATAGACAGATTGACTCATTCCCTGTACTATGGGTATAGTCATCTCGAAGAATCCAACAACGCCAAAGTAGTAGCAGGATTCTCGTTCTGGTTTCTTGGTTGCATGGACCAAGCAGGTTCTGCAGCTAGTCCTCGCCCGTGTCCTTGAAGAGTTGCTCGCTCGGCAGGTTCCAGTGATCCCTCATGGCGTGTCTCAAACCTCTACTCTTCGTACAGGCTATGACAGCGTGGAATTCATCCTCCTCACCCGTCCCACATATGTTACACGTGTTATCTGATTCCAGAGTACGCTTCCACTTGTTTCTCTTTGTGGCCAGAGTGCAAGTCGCGACCCTCCACCCAAACACCTTCACCTTCTCTAGCATTCCAGAGTAATTTACGCTAACCCCCTTGTCGGTGTCAAAACCGACAGATCTCGGGTAGGGGGTTCCGAACTGTGTGTCTGAGGATCAATGGTAACAAGGGACGATGGGGACACAATGTTTACCCAGGTTTGGGCCCTCTTAAAGGAGGTAAAACCCTATGTCCTGCTTGATTGTATTCAATGGGTATAGGGGTTACAAGAGTTGATCTACCTCGAGATCATAATGGCTAAACCCTAGTTGTCTAGCCTATGAATATTTTGATAGCCTCTACGGACTAAACCCTCAGGTTTATAGACACCACTGGAGGGGCCTAGGGTTGTACAAAGTCAGTTTGTGGGGGAAGGAAATAACATATCCGGACATCAAACTTGCCATCCACGCATATAGGAGTCTTACCCGAACACGGGGGAAAGTCTTCTGCTTTTATCTTCATGGCCCATCAGTCCGGCCCATATCAAATAGTCCGGACACTCGAGGACCCCCTAATCCAGGACTCCCTCAGTAGCCCCTGAACCAGTCTTCGATGACGATGTGTTCGGCACATAGATTGTCTTCGGCATTGCAAGGCGGGTTCCTTCTCCTAAACATTTTAGGATAACTCCCTGCACAAAGGAACTGTATCCAGCTCTGTATAATTAATACAACCCTTAGCCACGAAGGCAAGATGTCAAAATAAAATAGTGTCTTTTATTGACAACTTTTTCGGCGACGCGTCACACTTGGCTCTTTAACATTTCGAACCATTTTCACGCCTCCCGTTTCGTGTTTCGAGGCTTAGCCTCCATTGGCACGTCTTGTGAAAACAGAGATCGTGCCCGCCGATTGCGGGATTCTCATCAATACGGTTTTGGGTAATCCAACCGCGTCTTTTGCACGATCTCTTTGGGAACAGGCAAGTTTTAAGGCTTGAGAGGGGGGCGTTTGGTATTTCACCGCCTATAAGAGGATAAAGATCCCTCCTTTTTCCCCACGCCTTCTTCTAGCTCCTGCTTCCCAACTTCCAAGCTCCAGCGCCCAAAACTTCAATCTTTTCCACCGCTGCCACCCTTCCCAGCAATGTCCGGTTCCGGTTCCAAGGGCAAGTGGGAGGCCTCCTCCATCACAGAGAAGGACATCAAGGATCTCCGGAGCACAGGCTATCTGTCTGCGGAGATCGCGCACAGGCTCCCTGACAAAGATCAGGTCATCCCTACTCCGGAGCCGGGTGAGACGGTAGTGTTCATTCCCCATTTCATCTGAGGGCTAGGATTTCCCCTCCACCCCTTCGTTTGGGGCCTCGTGTTTTACTATGGGTTAGATTTCCACGATCTAGCCCCAAATTCCTTCCTCCACATATCGGCGTTCATCGTCGTGTGCGAGGCTCTCCTCCGCATCCCACCACACTTCGGCCTATGGCTTAAGGTTTTCAATTTGAAGCCGAAGGTGGTCGACGGTCAGCATGCGGATTGTGGCGGGGCCATGGTGAGCAAGCTCCCCAACACCGTCTGGCCCAAAGGGGCGTTTTGTGGAGACGGTCAAGGTGTGGCAGCAGGAGTGGTTCTATATCACCGAACCCCGCAACGCCAACTGGGCGGCCACGCCTGACTTCATACCGGACCCCCCATGAGGCTCACCTCCTGGACTACCAAGGGCCTTGACCGGGGGTCCACGGCGGAGGGGCAGATGCTGCAAAAATGCATCACCAACATGATAGGCAAAAACACTGGTCTCACAAACGTGATTTAGGTGATGCTCTTCCGCCGCACTCTTCCTTGCCAACTCCGGGCCTCACACATGTGGGAGTTCAATCTGGAGGAGCCACAGACCCTGAAGCGCTTCTTCGGCACAATGCATGAAAACATTTGGAAGCAGCTCTTCAAGGCCCAAAAAACATGGCCGAAGAAGACCGAGGACATCGGACTTGACATCGAGAACCCGGCCTCAGCGGTAAGCATAATTGTTCTGAAGACTTATCCGGTCAGTGTTTCAAATACAATGTAGGTCACATTGCCTGCCTTCCTTACAGGGCTGGACGGCAAAGGCGGAGCGGATCAACTGTCTGGCACCGCTGCCTGAGAACTGATAACCCACAAGTATAGGGGATCGCAATAGTTTTCGAGGGTAGAGTATTCAACCCAAATTTATAGATTCTAAGAATATTTGAAGGTATTGGCAGCTGAGTTGTCAATTCAACCACACCTGGATATTAATTATCTGCAGCAAAGTGATTAGTAGCACGTAGTATGGTAGCTTTGATGGTAGTAGTAGCAGTAATAGTAACGGTAATAGTGATAGCAGTATATTGTAGCAGTAACGATGGCAGCAGCAACAGTAGTAACTTAGCAAGAACAATATATGATAAATTCGTAGGCATTGGTTCGGTGACTTGTTGGGTGATATTCATCATGAGACAGTTATAACCTAGGGTGATACGACACTAGCTCCAGTTCATAAATATAATGTAGGCATGTATTCTGTAAATAGTCATACGTGCTTATGGAAAGAACTTGCATGACATCTTTTTTCCTACCCTCCCGTGGCAGCGGGGTCCTATTGGAAACTAAGGGATATTAAGGCCTCCTTTTAATAGAGAACCGAAACAAAGCATTAGCACACGGTGAATACTTCAACTCCTCAAACTATGGTCATCACCGGGAGTGGTCCCGACTATTGTCACTCCGGGGTTGCCGAATCATAACACGTAGTAGGTGACTATAACTTGCAAGATCGGATCTAGAACATGGATATAATGGTGATAACTTAAACAGTTTAGATTTTAAATCATGGCACCCGGGCCCAAAGTGACAAGCATTAAGCATGGCAAAGTCATAGAACATCAATCTCAGAACATAGTGGATACTAGGGATCAAGCCCTAACAAAACTAACTCGATTACATGATGAATCTCATCCAACTCCTCACCGACCAGCAAGCCTATGAAGGAATTACTCACTCCCGGTGGGGAGCATCATGGAATTGGCGATGGAGATATCCCCCTCTCCGGAGCCCCAAACGGACTCTAGATCTGCCCTCCCGAGGAAGAACAGGGCTTGGCGGCGGCTCCATCTCATGAAACACGATAATTCTTTCTCTCTGATTTTTTTTCTGGAAATATGGGATTTTATAGCGTCGGTTTGAGGGTCAGCGGGGCCACCAAGTGGGCAGCACCCACCAAGGCGCGCCTAGAGGGCTGGCGCCCCCTGGTGGGTTGTGCCCACCCAGGTGCCCCCCTCAGGTCCATCCGGGCTCCAGAAATTCTCTTATTTTATATAAAAAATCCTCGCAAAGTTTCGTTCCATTCCGAGAACTTTTATTTCTGCACAAAAATAACACCATGGTAGTTCTGCTGAAAACAGCGTCAGTCCGGGGTTAGTTTCATTCAAATCATGCAAATTAGAGTCCAAAACAAGAGGAGAAGCGTTAGGAAAAGTAGATATGTTGGAGACGTATCAACTCCCCCAAGCTTAAACCTTTGCTTGTCCTTAAGCAATTCAGTTGATAAACTAAAAGTGAAAAAGAAAAACTTTTACAAACTCTCTTGCTCGTGTTTCATATATAAGCTTAAACAGCACCCAGGTTTTCAGCAAGGATTATAACTAACCATGTCGACAATAACTCTTAAAAATTATATTAACTCATATCAATGACATAAACAACTAGAGAGCAATAATAAGATATCTCAAATAGCAACACGTTGTCAAAACAACCGTGATATAATATGATAATAGTGGTATCTCACTAGCCCTTTCTGAGACCGCAAAACATAAATGCAGAGCACCCCCAAAGTTCAAGCAACGACTAAACATTTTAATTCATGGTAGAAAAGATCCAGTCATGATGCACCCAACATTAGCTATACACAATGCATCAGCATGACAGCAGTGCTCTTAGGTTCGGGCGCTTGTTTGAGAAGGTGATGACACAACATAAAAGTAAATAGATAGTCCCTTCGCAGAGGGAAGTGGTGGTTTGCAGAGGTGCCAGAGCTCAAGTTTTAAAACAGAGGTAAATGATATTTTGAGACATGCACCCTTCTCATCCACTTCACGACCATTAGTTATCAATATCTTCCATGCTAAGCACGCTAGTGGCGGTTCCCAAGCGGAAAGGTAAAGGTTATGACTCCATTGGGAGTTTTTGTTTGATTATTTGTAAGCTCTTTTCTTTTTGCAGTTTGGGACTGGGCATCCCTATTACCGCCCTTTTTCTCGTGTGATGGCGAGTGAATAAACACTCAACCTGAGAATAACCCTCTTAGCATGGAAGATACCGACCACCTTCTGTCATTCCATGAATGATCCAGGCACACAAAAAGGATACTTATTTGAAGTTTTTAGAGGTGCACATGCAAATTTACTTAGGACGGCAGGGTAATACCGCATATAGGTAGGTATGGTGGACTCATCTGGAATAACTTCGGTTTTAGATTTTTGATGTACAAGCAGAGTTCCACTTAGTACAGGCGAAGGGTAGCAAATAGGTTGAGAAGCGGTCAGCTAGAGAGCAACAACGGTCATGAACATGCATTATGCATAAGTAACATTGGATACTAGCATGAGTAGGATATGAACACCATGAACATAAATATCATAGAGCCTATGTTGGTTTTGATTCAACTACAAGCATGAACATGTGCCAGGTCAAGCCACTCGAACATTCAGAGGAGGATACCATATCATCATACTACATCACAATCGTTTTATCGCAATGTTGATATCCAAGATAAGTCATTATTCACTCCTAGCTACTTATGCATGGCATGAGAAACTATAATCTCTAATTGTCATTGCAAACATGTTTGATCATAATAGGCTGAAACGTGGATACTAGGTTAAACATATTTACAAAAAAAGAACAAGTCGAGTTCATACCCGTTTCTCTCTTCCACGACCAGTTCATCTAATATCGTCATTATTGCCTTTCACTTGCACGACCAAACGATTAAAAATAATAATAGTGCAAGAGTGTCGTGGACTAAGCTGGAATCTGCAAACATTTATTCAAGAGGAGAAGACAAGGTGATATGGGCTCTTTCTTAGATCAACATAATGCAAATGAGAGTCACTCAATATTTTCATCGTGGTCTTCTCCTCGGTATGACTCCATAAAAGAAAAACAAATTCAGAGAAACACAATGAAAGTTTTTGGTTTTTCGAAAGCAAGCAAACGAAAAAGGGAAAAGCAAAAACGAGAAAAACTATTTACACGGGAAAGCTCCCAACAAGTAAACAAGGAAATCTTTTTGGGTTTTCTTTTTAGTGCTACAACAATTTAAACTAGGAAGAAAAATCAAAAAGAAGTAAGAACCATATTTTTGGGATTTTCACAAAGTTTTTCAAACACACAAGAAGAAAGCGAGAAAAATAATTTAAGCATGGATGATACAATGAAAAAATGTGGACACCGACAACTGGAATGAAATGTGTGAACATGAATGTAATGTCGGTGGGTATACGTACTCCCCCAAGCTTAGACTTTTGGCCTAGCTTGGTAATCAGTCGGTAGCCTGGATGGTTGGCGTGGTAGCTCACGGAGGCCCTGAGTGCTGATGCCTCAGCCCGCCGTGCTGCCTCCACTGCTGCGTTGTGAGCTCGAGCCTCGCTCTCCAGACAAAATATCTTCCTCTGCTGTGATAGTCAAAAAGAGCAGGCGCAGGCAAATATGTGTGCACAACAGAAGTTTGGTTAAAGGACAGATTATAAGTGAAGTCATGAATTTTTCCCTTGAGGATCTTATGACTTTGTAAAGCCTCAAAATCTAAATATTGCGTGGGTAGGATAGGGTCAAAGGGCAAAGGTGAAACACCCAGCTCTGGTGGTAAATGTGTGGCATAAATTCTGCCATAGAATAGCCACTACTAGAGTTATGCTGCAGTCTGCGTGCTACAATCGTTGCAAGATTATAAACCTTTTCACCGGTGAGAGCGGCACGTATGAGGCTCAAGTCTGGAGCACAAAGTGTACTACAGTCTTGCTTGCCTACTATGCATTTTCCATTGAATAATGCAAAGTACTGAATTGCAAGAAAATGTATGCTCTTTATTCTACCATGTGCCACTCCCCTAGTTTCACCAAAGCAAAGGCTAGTTAAGAATAACTCAAACTCAAATCTAGGGGGCTCATCGAGTAAATCTTGAAATCGGATTTTGCAGAGGTGAGCATACCTTTCTAGAGAAATGGTATATGGATTATCATAAAGTTTAAAAGACACCCTAGACTCACGAGGAAAGAATTTAAATTCTTCGACAAATGATTCGGCGAGGATGAGGTGTTGGTCGCACTTATCTGAAATGTAGGGACCAAGTTCGACATTGTGAACTAATTGCTCAAATTCCTCCTTAATACCAACTCTCGCCATGTAATCGTCGCATGGCCATAAGCAAGTTTTGGTTGTGGCACTTCAAATGTTTTTTTGCTTGGCTCTCCATAGGACCGGCGAACGGAGCTGCTACTAGAGTATGCCTCCGAGGATCTCCTCCTCGAAGAACTCATTCCAAAGAAGTTCATTATGTTTGCGTACAATTTTTAAAAAAATCTGGTCATGAAAAATTTATTAACAAAACTTCACAAAATTGATAGCAACTACTCATAGGGATGTATAGAGGCCATAGCAAGCATTCAAACTACTTAGAACTCTAAGAATTCAACATGCAAGCTCATCTACAACAGTACCAAGAGTAGCTAATTATTCTAAATATAAACCACTAAAATAAAAACTAATTGGACACATGGAGGAGTCACATACCAAGCAACAAATCCCCGAAACAGTTTCGGAAACGGAGCTTCGAGCAAAGAGATCGAAATCCGCGGTTTCGGAGGCAAGAACGCGAGAGAGTGTGTGTTGGTGATTTTTTCTGGGTGAATGGTGTGGTGTGGGAGGAAGAAGTAAGTGAGGGGGCCCACCAGGTGGGCAGCACCCACCAAGGCATGCCTGGGGGTGCTGGAACGCCCAGGTGGATTGTGCCCACCTGGTGCACCTCCCTCAGGTATTATTTGCACCAGAAATTCATAAATATTCAAAAAAAAATCATATCAGGTTTTCAGAGCATTCTGAGAACTTTTGTTTTTGGGTCATTTTTATTGCATGGGAAATTCAGAAAACAGGCAAAGCATGGCATTTTATTTATTTAACTAATAAAAAAAGATAACAAAAGGTAGGGACCGAAGGTAGTGCTTACTAAATTCATCAACTTCATACCTCTCAAAAATGATCCATTAATAAGGTTGATCAAGTCTTATTAACAACCACTTTCAATTAGCATGAAACCGAAGAACTATCGTAAACCACTAAGTTACCTCAATGGGGATATGAATGTCCCTAATAATAAGCATTTCATATTTCTTTTTGACGGTAGGTAGAGGTAGTTGAAAACTTCCAATAGTGATTGTCCGAGATTTTTTAATAACATTGATACCATTCACTTGGAATTGTTTCTTCGGAAAGTGCACCGTATGCTCATTACCATTGACATGAAAAGTGACCTTGCTTTTATTGCAATCAATAACAACCCCTGCGGTATTCAAGAAGGGTCTACCAAGGATAATCGACATGTTTTCATCCTCGGGCATCTCAAGTATAACAAAGTCAGTCAAAATAGTAACATTAGCAACAACAACGGGCACATCCTCACAAATACCGATAGGTATGGCAGTCGATTTATCAGCCATTTGCAATGATATTTTAGTAGGTGTGAGTTTATTCAAATCAAGTCTTTTATATAAAGAGAAAGGTATAACACTAACACCAGCTCCCAAATCACATAAAGCAGTTTTCACATAGTTTCCTTTAGTGGAGCAAGGTATAGTTGGTATTCCCGGATCTCCAAGTTTTTTAGGTACTCCATCTTTGAAAGTGTAACTAGCAAGCATAGTGGAGATTTCAGCTTTCAGTAATTTTCTCTTAATAGTGATGATGTCTTTCATGTACTTTGCATAAGGAGGCATTTTCAAGATATCAGTCAAGCGAGTGCACAAAAAGACTGGCCTAATCATTTCAGCAAAGCGTTCAAATTCTTCATCATCTTTCTTTTTAGTTGACTTAGGTGGAAAGGGCATAGGCTTTTGAACCCATGGTTCTCTTTCCTTTCCATGTTTTCTAGCAACAAAGTCTCTTTTATCATAACTTTTATTCTTAGGTTCTGGGTTATCAAGATCAACAGCTGGCCCTATCTCAACATTATTATTTGGTTCTTTATCATTAGGTTGAGTGTTTTCATGAACCTCATCATTATCTTTTTCATTATCAGAAGGTGAGTGCTCATTACCAAATTGAGTTTCAGCATCAGAGATAGAAAGTTCATTATCAAGATTAGGAGACTAGAAGCAGGCAAAGTCTTATCATTTTTCTTCTTCTTTTTCTTTTTAGAAGAACTAGGTGTAGTGGTGTTGTTCCTTTGAGAATCTTGTTCAATTCTCTTTGGGTGTCCCTCGGGATAAAGTGGTTCCTGAGTCATTTTACCTCCTCTAGTTGCTACTCTAACAGCAAAGTCACTTATATTATTGTTCATTTCATCAAGTAACTCTCTTTTAGATTTAACAACTTGTTCTGATTGAGTTTGAACCATAGAGGCATGTTTTCCTACACCTCTAACATCATTTGTGATTCTAAATAACAAGTCACTTAAGCGAGCAATCATATCAGAGTTGTATTTCAATTGTTTCATAACATTTGCATTAAAGTGATCTTGCTTTCTAATGTAATTATCAAACTCATAAAGGCATTGACTAGGATGTTTATTATGAGGATCATCACTACCATTGAATTTCATTAAAGATTTTACCTCTACCACCTTGGGTGGCGGTGGTGCTTCAAGCCCATGTTTTTCTTTGATAGGTGGTAAATTTTTAATATCCTCAGCCTTAATACCTTTTTCCTTCATAGATTTCTTTGCCTCTTGCATATCTTCAGGACTGAGATATAAGATACCCCTCTTCTTCTGAGTGGGTTTAATAGGTGTTTCAGGAGGAGTCCAATCATCATAATTTTCCAATATGTTATTCAATAATCCCTCAGCTTGCTCAATAGTTTGTTCCCTGAAAACACAACCAGCACAACTATCTAGGAAGTCCCTAGAAGCATCGGTTAGTCCATTATAGAAGATATCAAGTATTTCATTTTTCTTAGGAGGATGATCAGGCAAAGCATTAAGCATTTGGAGAAGCCTCCCCCAACATTGTGGGAGACTCTCTTCTTCAATTTGCACAAAGTTAAGTATTTCCTGCAAGGCAGCTTGTTTCTTATGAGTAGGGAAATATTTTTCAGGGAAGTAATAGATCATATCCTGGGGACTACGCACACAACCAGGAGCAAGAGTATTGTACCAAGCTTTAGCATCACCCTTTAATGAGAACAAAAATAACTTGAGAATATAGTAATAGAGAATCTTCTCATCATGAGCAAAAAGGGTGGCTATATCATTCAACTTAGTAAGATGTGCCACAACAGTTTCAGTTTCATAACCATGGAAAGGATCTGATTCAACCAAAGTAATTAACTCAGGGTCGACGGAGAAGTCATAATCCTTATCGGCAATAACAATAGGTGAAGTAGCAAACTCAGGATCACATTTCATTTTAGCATTCAGAGATCTTTCTTTATACTTGCACAATAATTTCTCTAGATCATCTCTATCCTTACAAGCAAGAATATCTCTAGTTGCCTCCTCACTCATAGTATAACCTTCCGGTACTTTTGGCAATTCATATCTAGGAGGACTAGTTCTAGTAGGTGTTTCAGTATTTTCAGTTTCAAGTTCATCATCAGATTCAACAATATCATGTTGTCTTACTTTAGCAATTTGTTCATCAAGAAATTCACCTAGTGGCACATCATCATCAAGCAAGGTACTAGCATCATCATGAGTAGCATTCATAGCATAAGTAGCATCATCAATAACTTGCGACATATCAGAATTAATAGCATGTTGTGGTGTTGCAAGTTTACTTATAACAGAAGGTGAATCTAAAGCAGAATTGGATGGCAGTTCCTTACCTCCCCTCGTCTTTGAGGGAAAATTAGTAGTCTTAGCATCCTTCAGATTCTTCATAGTGATAATACGATAATAATCCCAAGTGACTCAACAAATATAGCTATGCTCACCTGTAACGACGCCAGAAAAGGTCATGATAACCCACAAGTATAGCAGATCGTAACAGTTTTCGAGGGTAGAGTATTCAACCCAAATTTATAGATTCGACACAAGGAGAGCCAAAGAATATTTGAACGTATTGGCAGCTGAGTTGTTAATTCAACCACACCTGGAGATTAATTATCTACAACAAAGTGATTAGTAGCACAGTAGTATGATAGTTTTGATGATAGTAGCAACAGTAATAGTAATGGTAACAGTGATAGCAGTGATATTGTAGCAGTAACGATGGTAGTAGCAACAGTAGTAACTTAGCAAGAACAATATATGATAAATTCATAGGCACTAGATTGGTGACTCGTTGGATGATATTCATCATGAGACAGTTATAACCTAGGGCGATACTGCACTAGCTCCAGTTCATAAATATAATGTAGGCATGTATTCCCTAAATAGTCATACGTGCTTATGGAAAGAACTTGCATGACATCTTTTGTCCTACCCTCCCGTGGCAGCGGGGTCCTATTGGAAACTAAGGGATGTTAAGGCCTCCTTTTAATAGAGAACCAGAACAAAGCATTAGCACACGGTGAATACATGAACTCCTCAAACTACGATCATCACCGGGAGTGGTCCCGACTATTGTCACTCCGGGGTTGCCGGATCATAACACGTAGTAGGTGACTATAACTTGCAAGATCGGATCTAGAACATGGATATAATGGTGATAACATAAACGGTTCAGATTTGAAATCATGGCACCCAGGCCCAAAGTGACAAGCATTAAGCATTGCAAAGTCATAGCAACATCAATCTCAGAACATAGTGGATACTAGGGATCAAGCCCTAATAAAACTAACTCGATTACATGATGAATCTCATCCAACTCCTCACCGACCAGCGAGCCTACGAAGGAATTACTCACTCCCGGTGGGGAGCATCATGGAATTGGCGATGGAGATGTGTTGGTGATGATGAAGATCGAAGATCCCCCTCTCCGGAGCCCAAAACGGACTCCAGATTTGCCCTCCCGAGGAAGAATAGGGCTTGGCAGCGTCTCCGTCTCGTGAAACATGATAATTCTTTCTCTTTGATTTTTTCTGGAAATATGGGATTTAATAGTGTCGGTAGGGTCAGCAGGGCCACCAGGTGGGCAGCACCCACCAAGGCACGCCTGGGGAGCTGGCGCGCCCTGGTGGGTTCTGCCCACTCCGGTGCCCACCTCAGGTCCATCCTGGCTCCAGAAATTCTCTTATTTGATATAAAAAATCCTTGCAAAGTTTCGTTCCATTCCGAGAACTTTTATTTCTACACAAAAATAACACCATGGTAGTTCTGTTGAAAACAACGTCAGTCCGGGGTTAGTTTCATTCAATCATGCAAATTAGAGTCCAAAACAAGAGGAAAAGCATTAGGAAAAGTAGATACGTTGGAGAAGTATCAAGAACCCGGCCACACCTCAGCTAACAGAGATGTTGGTCCCGGCGCCCTATCAGGCACTGGAGAAGAAGGTCAAGAAGAAGGGCAAGGAGGCCAAGGGTGGGCCCCGCCACAAAGGTCATTCGGACGCAGTGTCCGGAGAAAATGAAGCCCGCTCTTCCCGTGAGGAAGACGAGGAGGAAGAGGAGGAGGTGGTGGAAAGCGAATCCCCTCATAAGGGGCGTATAAGAAGAGGGCGGCCTTCAAAGACCCGAAGGGGAAGGCGCCCAAAAGAGGGAAGGTGACCCTTCCGGATAGTTCGGACTCAGATTCTGAACTAGTCCCCAAGAGACCTCCCAGGGTGAAGCCCCTGGCTGAATCGTAAGTATTGAGAAACTTACTCATTTATCTTCGGTCTACCTGTTTTCATTATATAAGTTATTTTGCCATGTGCCTTTCAGCCCTCCCTGTGAGCTCCCGCACACTCCGTTATCGGAGGGGAACTCTCTGCCGCCCGAGATGGCAGAGAGCGAGACGCCTCCACGAGCCCCCTCGCCTATTACCATGGATGACACCAAGGTGTTGTCCCGAAGGACATCTCCTAGTCGAGGGGGTGCGAACGAGGCTATCGAGAAAGTGCCTGAGGTTAATACCTCGGTCGCCGAAGACCTAGGAGAGGCGACCCCTATGACAACCGATGGCGGGGACCCCCAACAATCCGGGCCCTAGCCGGAAACCATTCTGGAGACCAATGTGGCTCCGGGATCGGGTGAGCAACCCCCTTTGAAAGAGGGGGAGGAGCATTAGCTCCATCGACGACCTCCACCAATCCGGAGGCGCCCAAAGCTCTAGAGGAAGCACTGCGACGTGATTCCATCGTGGAGGAGCACCGTACCCTGATGGATGCGATCGTGGGGAAGGCTCAGTATGCAAAAAGAAGACTGAACGAAGCTTTCACCAGCCTACTGACAGGCTTTGAGGTATGCGATGTAATGTTCTAAAAACTTTTCATATAGAGGAATATACCTGTGTACAGACAGTAGCCACTGAGGCTTTGTCCGGTTTTTGAAAGAAACCGAACAGAGGATCCATATAGTATTCGGGAATGTTAACATGTTGCTCTGTTTTTGTGTCAGGCTTACCAGTTGGCGGCAACCGCCCAGGCCGCAGAAGTTTCCGAACTCAATCAGAAACTTCAGGTGGCTGATGAGGAGATTGACTACATTAACAAGCGGTTCGATGAAACGCAGGGTATGCGTATAATGCTTTAAAAGTTTAATTTTATATCAGACGTGATATGCATATTTTGAGATTAGCTCATGGAATGCTTTTGATTATGATCACAGTTGGCATGACCTAGGTTGAGACCCTCAAAGGCGCCCTCGCACAGGCCTAGAAAGAGGTGGAGGCGAATAAGGCAGCCGCTGAGAAAGCGGCTGCTGAACTGGAGGCTGAGTAGGTTGCCCGCCGCCAACATGAAGCTCGAGTGGCCGATGTCGAGCAGGAGCTAAAGGATGCCATCAGCAAGTGCGAGACTTTAGAACATAAGACTTCAGCCCAGTCCTCCGAGCTTGCCAAGGCTCTCCGTGATGCCAAAGAGGCGTGGAGCGAGTCCCGGAGTGCCCCGAAGAGATCCAGCAAGCGAGACAGATAGCGACTAGTAAGGCCTTTCTTTTGCAAAGTATCTTCGGAGGTCAGAGGTACGCTTTGCTCACACGAGTGTGGAGTTCTCTAGGTGCGTTTGCGGATCTTCCGAAGAGTGTCGCCGATGCCGCACATTTCTTCCGAGCCAAGGAGGGGAACTCGATGGAGAAGTTGCTCTGGTCGCAATACCTTGCACCGGAACACCCACCACTTCTGAACGACCAGCTGAAACAGCTGACGAAGCTTCATAGGGTGGCTAGCCTGGCCATGAAGGATTAAATAGTCCAACTCTGGCCGGCCGAGCCGGTTCCTAGCAGTTACTTCAGCCTGGTTAAGCGGCTTACCGATGCGCGGCCCCAGATTAATGCTATAAAGCATTCGGCCTGCATAGAGGGTGCCCGGATGGCCTTCGCCCGCGTTAAGATGCAATGGGAGAAGATGAAGGCCACTGATGTGGCGACCGCAGGCCCGCCCGAAGGCAAAGATCATCGGAAGCTGGAGAGGTACTTCGACGACGTCCTAGAAGAGGGCCCGAATAGTAGAGGGCCAATGTTCTAAGGACGTTATATTTGATTAGGTGTGTTCAGATGTAAAAAACTATGTTATGAACCCATGCGTGTAATATATCTATGTTTGCACCTTTTGTTTCAAGCGATTTTTTCTTCCTGTGCGGTCGTTTTGTATTTCTGAAAGTTGCTAGTCGTCGGCTTCAGCCCCCATGTAGATGCTACAAGGGTGTTCGGTATAACGCGTGACCACGCTTTATCCAACGTCTTGGTCCATAAAGGAGTTGCTCGTGAGGTGAACCAGGCAATTAGACTGTGCGGCTTTATTACTTTCACTTAGCCATAGGAGTTTGACTGTGGAGCTAAGTACTAGCCCCTAGTGCGTGCGCGGCTATCCGGACTATGGTGCCTTCCACACGGCTGGACGAACACCAGCCCCTCATATAACACGGAATGAATCGCTAATGATTTGTAGTATAAAACTAAGTTGCTGAATCACCGACCAACTCTCACGTTATCATGACAGTCAGTTTTCAGCTTTCTCTAGTGTGGTATTTGACCAGACGAACCAGAAATACAATCGTAGTTCTCCCTTTACTACCTTAGCCGAACTAGTGGAATTAAGGTGGTAAGCACAGGAGCCGGGCAACCCAACTATAGACCAAAGACATGATTCGGAGCCAATGCATATAATGCAATATCCGAGACATCGAAGAGTACCCTATAGGTGTCCGGACTTGAAAAGGTGCGGAGCTGAATACAACCCTTGGTGTTAAGGCCAGATTAAAGCACGTACGGCGGTCTGAAGTAAGGAGGGAATACAGATGAAATAAATCAGTACCTAACAAAAGTGGTGATCAACTATTTCCTTTATACCCTGATTAATATGTCGAGACGTGTTATTACAAATAATGTCATAAATATCAAGGCCATTTTATATGTCGAGAGTTTACAGAAGGGAAAGTTTTACACAGGGCCTAAAAGTAGTGGTTTGATGATCCCAATGATGCCCTACCGCACGTCTGCGTCGTTTCTCCTTGATGAGGAATCCGTTGAGAGGAGGAGTCGATGGCCATCTGCAAGAAAGAAGGACCTAGAAAAGAGCCCTTGTACGACCATAAAGTAGGCATGTTTTAACAAACCTGCAGTGGGAAAAATGTTAAGGTCTGAATAGGGTCAAGCCGTACTATAGACCTTTTCCGTGGTGTGCATCCGGCACTGCCCAAGGTGTTTGAAGTGCATAATTATGTATGCGCGGTATGTATGCCGCGACCTTATGGGGCAATCGGCGGAGGCTAAACTGCTATTCAAGCTCCAGATCTGCCGAGCTGTCGCTCTGTAATGTGGATCGGACTCGCTTAGCAGTGTTTGATAACTCACAAGTATAGGGGGTCAATTGTAGCTCTTTTTGATAAGTAAGAGTGTCGAACCCAACGAGGAGCAGAAGGAAATGACAAGTAGCTTTCAGTAAGGTAATGTTTGCAAGTGCTGGAACTGTAAGTAGTGAGTAGATTGATAGCAAGATAATTTGTAACGAGCAAGTAACGATAGTAACAATAAGTATGCAGCATGGTAGCCCAATCCTTTTTAGACAAAGGACAGGCCAAAACGGTCTCTTATAACAAGCAAAGCGTTCTTGAGGGTACACGAGAATTTCATCTAGTTACTTTCGTCATATTGGTTTGATTTGTGTTAGCTACTTTGATAATTTGATATGTGGGTGGACCAGTGCTTAGGTGTTGTTCTTACTTAAACACACCTCCTACTTATGATTAACCCTCTCGCAAGCATCTGCAACTACGATAAAAGTATTAAGAATAAATTCTAACCATAGCATTAAACTCTAGGATCCAATCGGTCCCTTACGGAATAGTGCATAAACTAGGGTTTAAGTTTCTGTCACTCTCACAACCCACCATCTATTTAATACTCACAATGCATTCCCTTAGGCCCAAATATGGTGAAGTGTCATGTAGTAGACGTTCACATGACACCACTAAGGGAATCACAACATACATACTATCAAAATATTGAACACTTATCAGATTCACATGATTACTTGCAACATGATTTCTCCTGTGACCTCAAGAACAAAAGTAACTACTCACAAATAATTAACATTCTCATGATCAGAGGGGTATTAAATAGCATAATGGATCTGAACATATAATCTTCCACCAAATAAACCATATAGTAATCAACTACAAGATGTAATCAACACTACTAGTCACCCCTAGCACCAATCTATAGTTTCGGTAACAAGATTGAATACAAGAGATGAACTAGGGTTTGAGATGAGATGGTGCTAGTGAAGATGTTGATGGAGATTGCCCTCCCCAAGATGGGAGGGTTGTTGGTGATGACGATGACGATGATTTCCCCCTCCGGGAGGGAAGTTCCCCCGGTGGAATCGCTCCGCCGGAGGGCAAAAGTGCTCCTGCCCAAGTTCCGCCTCGAGACGGCGGCGCTTCATCCCGAATGTCCCCCTCTTATTTTTTTCTAGGTCAAAATGACTTATATACCAGAAGATGGGCACCGGAGGTGGGCCGAGGAGGGCACAACCCACCAGGGCGCGCCTGGGCTCCCTGGCGCGCCCAGGTGGGTTGTGCCCACCTGGCGGGCCCCCTATGGTAGTTATTTGCTCCAATATTTCTTAAAAATATTCCATAAAAAATTCTCCGTGAGATTTCAGCCCTTTTGGAGTTGTGCAGAATAGGTAGCCTGACGTAGCCTTTTCAGGTCCAGATTTCCAGCTGCCAGAATTCTCCCTCTTGGTGTGTACCTTGCAAACTATGAGAGAAAAGGCATTA
The DNA here is from genome assembly GCA_963921465.1 of Triticum timopheevii. Lineage (NCBI taxonomy): Eukaryota > Viridiplantae > Streptophyta > Magnoliopsida > Poales > Poaceae > Triticum > Triticum timopheevii. The sequence continues at coordinate 416,896,256 of OY997266.1, read as the reverse complement.
GAATTACTCCAAAAAGCATTATTATGGATAAAAACATTATGAATGACATTAAGAAAACATGATGCAAAATGGACGTATCAGTGTCATGGGTCTTAATGACCGATGAGCTATTCGGCTTAATGAGGCCACTCTGAACCTCGGCTGCTAGGGCCGCGGTGTGCTCCTCAGTATGAAGGGAGTGCTCCGTATTTCCATTTACTGTGATGGCGCCACGCGGTCCGGGAATTTTGAGCTTCAAATAAGCATAGTGTGGGACTGCATTAAAGCGGGCTAAAGCAGTTCATCCAAGCAGTGCATAATAACCACTGCGGAAAGGGACAATATCGAAGATCAATTCTTCACTTTGAAAGTTGTATGGAGAGCCTAATACTACTTCCAGTGTTAAGAAGCCCGTGTAGCGGGCCTCCACGCCGGGTATCACTCCTTTAAAGGTAGTGTTACTAGGCTTGATTCTTGACCGGTCAATTCCCATCTTATGGACAGTGTCTTGATAGATCAAGTTGAGGCTGTTGCCGCCATCCATAAGGACTCTAGTGAGATGGTATCTATCGATGATGGGATCGAGGACCAGGGCCGTCAAACCTCCATGAAGGATACTGGTTGGGTGGTCCATGCGATTAAAGGTGATCGGAAAAGCTTACCATGGTTTGAATTTTGGGGCGACAGGCTCTACGGCGTAGACGTCCCTTAATGCGCGCTTGCGCTCCCTCTTGGGGATGTGGGTGACATATATCATGTTCACAGTTTTCACCTTGGGGGAAAACTTTCTCTGTTCCCCTGTGTTCGGAGGGCGGGGCTCATCATCGTCCTCGCTTTGAGGTCCTTTCCCCTTATGTTTGGTATTTAATTTACCGGCCTGTTTAAAAACCCAACAGTTTCTGTTGGTGTGGTTGGTAGGCTTGTCAGGGGTGCCATGAATCTGGCAAGGCCTATCCAGTATTTTATCCAAATTCGATGGACCATCCCTATTTCCTTTGAACGGCTTCTTCCGCTGACCGGGTTTAGAGCCGCTAAATCCGGCATTTACTGCCGTATCCTCGGTTTCTTCGTTGTTGTTTCGACGCTTATTTTTGTTGCGTCGTGGCCTTCCATTGCCATCCCTGGCCTCAGAGGTGCCGGGGTCCCTGGTATTGTTGCTTCTACGAGCCAACCAGCTATCTTCGCCTGCACAGAAGCGGGTCATAAGTGCAGTAAGAGCTGCCATAGTCTTCGGCTTTTCCTGACCGAGGTGTCGGGTGAGCCATTCATCTCGGACACTGTGTTTAAATGCCGCTAAGGCCTTAGCGTCCGGACAGTCGACAATTTGGTTCTTTTTAATTAAGAACTGAGTCCAAAGTTTGCGAGTTGACTCTCCGGGTTGCTGGACTATGTGACTCAGGTCATCAGCGTCCGGTGGCCGGACATAAGTACCCTGAAAGTTGTCCCGAAAAGCGTCCTCTAAGTCCTCCCAGCTGCCAATGGAGTTCTTTGGTAGGCTATTCAACTAGTGACGTGCTGGTCCTTTCAGCTTTAGAGAGAGGTATTTAATGGCGTGGAGATCATCTCCGCGAGCCATGTGAATGTGGAGAAGAAAATCTTCAATCCATACAGCGGGGTCTGTCATTCCATCGTATGGTTCGATGTTTATGGGTTTAAACCCTTCCGGAAACTGGTGCTGCATTACCTCATTGGTAAAGCACATGGGGTGTGTGGCACCTCTATACCGGGCCACATCACGATGGAGTTCGGATGACATCCGAGTTCGGGGTTGACCCCGGATTTGGTTATGTTTATTGTGCCAGGCCTGATGGCCATCATCTCGTGCTGGACCACGCCCTCTTGATCCGTAGATTGATCGGGTCTGATCGGCTCTGTTGGTCAGGTCCTGACATAGGTCATATGTGTAGCCCGGAGCCGTTGTCTCCTTGCCTCTATGGCAAGGGGGCGCGAGCTGGTATTCAACATAATTGGTCGTTTTGTCCCGTCCACGTGGTGGTCAGTCCGGTTGATTAGCCCAATTGTATCTTGATGGTATTGGCTCAAGGGCCTCGTCGTCGAATTGCTGCAGTAGCATGTGTTTTGGGTAACTCTTTGTTGGGTGCTCGAAGCCGTATTCTTCGGTGGCTAGGACCTTGGTCCATCTGTCATTGAGCGTATCCTATTCATCTTGAAGCTGTTGCTGTTTCTTTTTCAGGCTCCGTGCGACGGCGATGAGCTGTCGCTTGAAGCGTTCTTGTTCGAGGTGTCGGCGTCCTAGGAACGGGGGTCCCCAGACTTGCCTGCCTACGGCCTGTATCGTGGCTCACCAGTGGCCCAGTACAGCCCGTCTTCATCAACAAATGCTCAAGACCCTCGCAAGGGGCCAAGCCTCGCGGGGCGGACGACACAAGGCCTCCTCAGGGGCGGCCTCACCAGGCAGGCTCACGAGGAGGTGGAGAGATCAAGGCAAGGGGTACCTCGCGGGATGCTCATGACGCGAGCCATGACGATCAAGACCAGACGGGCGCCAGGCGGGCGCCAGGCGGGCGCCAGCCTGCACAGTGTCCTTGTTTCCTCTTTGGTGCAAAGGGGGCAAGCACAGGCGCGGAGTACCGAGGCATAAAGCAAAGGTTTCCATATCGGTGCAATGAGACCAAGACCAGCAGAGCGGCAGGGCGGAGGTCACCATGGAGCCCAAGACGACGTCATCACCAGTGCCTTTGGAAGTCGAAGGCCACCTTTAGTCAGGATAGCTTGTACCAGTTGTCCCCTTACAAAATAGCCGTTGTTGGCTCCCTTCCCACTCAATATTTGGGAAGAGGACCAGGGCCTCTATAAATAGGGCTAGTCACCACAGTAGAAGAGAGAGAGAATCTCATCTAGAGCCAACAGAGACGGATCGACTCCTCTCCAAGCACATCACCACAAGAACACCTCTCGCGAGGCTGTTCTTCCTCTATACTGTTCATCATCAGCCCAAGAGGCAATCCACCACACCACACACTGGATTAGGGTATTACACCACAACGGTGGCCTGAACCAGTATAAACCTTGTGTCTCTTGTGTTGTTCATCGTGCGCTTAGAATGATGGCGAGGTTGTGGGTGTATTTCGGTAGGGAGAAGATCTTCGCGTGCACCCCAGAGTTCGAACCTTAAGGGTTTTGCCAGAACCTGATATCCAACATTTGGCGCGCCAGGTAGGGGTGCGCCGGAGCTCTCCCTTCCGTCGGCTCGCTCTCCACCAACACCGCTGAGGGAGTCCTGGACTAGGGGGTGTCCGGACAGCCGGACTATCATCGTCTGCCGGACTCCAAGACTATGAAGATACAAGATTAAAGACTCCGTCCCGTGTCCGGATGGGACTTTCCTTGGCGTGGAAGGCAAGCTTGGCGATACGGATATGTAGATCTCCTACCATTGTAACCAACTCTGTGTAACCCTAGCCCTCTCCGGTGTCTATATAAACCGGAGGGTTTTAGTCCATAGGACACAACATCCATTACAACAATCATACCATAGGCTAGCTTCTAGGGTTTAGCCTCCTTGATCTCGTGGTAGATCCACTCTTGTACTACCCATATCATCAATATTAATCAAGCAGGACGTAGGGTTTTACCTCCATCAAGAGGGCCCGAACCTGGGTAAAACATCGTGTCCCTCGTCTCCTGTTACCATCCGCCTAGACGCACAGTTCGGGACCCCCTACCCGAGATCCGCCGGTTTTGACACCAACATTGGTGCTTTCATTGAGAGTTCCTCTGTGTCGTCACCGATAGGCTCGATGGCTTCTTCAATCAACAACAACGCCATCCAGGGTGAGACTTTTCTCCCCGGACAGATCTTCGTATTCGGCAGCTTCGCACTGCGGGCCAATTCACTTGGCCATATGGAGCAGATCGAAAGCTATGCCCCTGGCCGTCAGGTCAGATTAGGAAGCCTAAACTTCACGGCGGACATCCGTGGAGATTTGATCTTCGATGGATCCGATCCGCAGCCGAGTGTGCCGCACTGTCGCGATGGGCACGATCTAGCTCTGCCGCCGGACAATGCCTTGGAGGCCGCACATGAATCTGCTCCGACCCATAGTTAGGAGCCGATTGCCCAGATCGAGGACCGGTGGCTGGACACCGCCTCGGGGGCTGCAACTTCCGCGGCGATGGAGCCAAACACTGACCTTGTCCCCCATAAAGCTCGTGACTCCGAGGTGTCGGACTCCCTGCCGGACTCCGAACCTCCTGCACCCCTGCCGATCGAATCCGATTGGGCGCCGATCATGGAGTTCACCGCTGCGGACATCTTTCAGCACTCGCCCTTTGGCGAGATCCTAAATTCGCTAAAGCATCTCTCGCTATCCGGAGAGCCCTGGCCGGATTATGGCCAGGATGGTTGGGATGCGGACAATGAAGAAATTCAAAGCCCACCCACCACCCACTTTGTAGCCATTGTCGACGATCTAACTGACATGCTAGACTATGACTCCGAAGACATCGACGGTATGGACGACGATGCCGGAGACGATAAAGAACCAGCGCTCACAGAGCACTGGAACGTCACCCCAACCCATGATGTATATATGGTGGATGCCCCAAAAGGAAGCGACAACGAGGACCAACGGGGCGCGGCAAAGGATAATCCCGCCGATAAACAACCAAAACGGCGACGCAGACGCCGCCCTAAGTCCCGCCTCGACAACAACAGCGCTCCTAATAACCCAGCAATAGAGCAGGGCAAACCAGTGGACGACGAACATGGAGCCAAGCAACCGTCCGAACAGGACGGGTCGGATAATCAATCCATGCCCGGCGAAACCAACAGTCCAGACGACCTCACGCCAGACACACCACCGGAGAATAAGAGCCTTCGGAAAAGACTCGTCGCCACTGCAAGAAGTTTGAAGAAGGAAAAACGGAAACTCAAAACAGCGGAAGACATACTCAGAATGAGGTGGAGCAAAGTGCTCAAAACCGCAGACAAATACGGCAATGGCCATCAATCAAAGAGCTACCCGAAGCACAAGCTGCTGCCAGAATTTGACGAGGAAGCCATAGAGCCTCCACAGTCAAAAAACAAAGAGGCCGCCCGACCGGATAGACGGCCAGAGGATAGGGCAAAATCTACAAGCGGCACTGCACACAAGCCGACTCATGACCCTGGGAAAATAGATGGCCCAGCCAGGTCCATTTACGGGCCAAAAAAGAGGGCCCCAGGAAGCAACACAACACTCCAAGTGTTCAAAGACAGCGGTACACCCAAATACAGGGGCGCCGCACACCCACTATGTTTCACCAATGAGGTGCTGGATCATGAATTCCCAGCAGGGTTTAAACCCATAAACATAGAGGCTTACGACGGAACAACAGACCCTGGAGTCTGGATAGAGGATTATATACTACACATACACATGGCTAGAGGAGATGACCTCCACGCCATAAAATACCTACCCCTCAAGCTCAAAGGGCCAGCTCGGCATTGGCTCAGAAGCCTCCCAGAAAATACTGTTGGAAGTTGGGAAGAGCTTGAGGACGCGTTTAGAGCAAATTTTCAAGGGACTTATGTCCGCCCTCCGGATGCAGACGATCCAAGTCATATAACTCAACAGCCCGGAGAGTCAGCACGCAAATTCTGGAACAGGTTCCTTACTAAAAAGAACCAAATAGTCGACTGTCCGGACGCCGAAGCCTTAGCAGCTTTTAAACACAACGTCCAAGATGAATGGCTCGCCAGACACCTCGGCCAAGAGAAGCCGAGGACAATGTCCGCGCTAACAAGCCTCATGACCCGCTTTTGCGCGGGGGAAGATAGCTGGCTAGCAAGATGCAGCACCAGCGACCCAAGTACATCCGAAATCAGAGATGGAAACGGAAAATCACGGCGCAGAAAAGATCAGCGCCGGAATAAAGAGAATAGCCCAAAGAACACGGCGGTCAACGCCGGATTCAAAAGCTCGCGGCCAAACAACAAAACACTGCCTCTTAAGGATAACAGTGATGAGCTATCCAACTTAAACAAAATTTTGGATCGGATATGTCAAATCCACAGTACCCCCGGAAGGCCTGCAAACCACACCCACCGAGATTGTTGGGTTTTCAAACAGTCCGGCCGACTCAACGCCGAACACAAGGGGCTCGACGCATCAAGCAAGGATGATGATAAACCCCACCAGCAGAGCACCGGAAAACAAAAGACTTTCCCACAAGAAGTCAAAGCTGTAAACTCACTTCATGTGATAATACGGAAAAACAATGCGGCATCCGCTAAGATGGGTCTCGCACGGTCCACCCCAGCGGAACCTCGAGATTGGATGTCAAAACCAATCACTTTTGACCACCTCCAGAAATGTTCGAAATGCAGGATGGACTGCTCTGATATTGGATCCTATAATTGACGGACTACAATTTACAAAAGTCCTGATGGACGGCGGCAGCGATTTAAACCTGCTATATCCGAACACAATCTGCAAGTTGGGGATAGACCTTACTACAATTCGACCTAGCCGCACTTCCTTTAAAGGAGTGACGCCAGGCCCTTACGTCGAGTGCACAGGCTCCCTATTGCTAGAAGTTGTGTTCGGGTCACCGAACAACTTCCGACGTGAAAAACTAATCTTTCACGTCGCCCCATTCAAAAGTAGCTATCAAGCACTATTGGGATGTGAAGCTTTTGTCTGCTTTAACGCAATACCACATTACGCGTCTCTTACACTTAAAATGCCCGGTCCACGTGGCATCCTTTCATTAAGAGGGTCATCTAAAGACCACGAACACGGCTAGACGAGTCCGGCATAAATAAGCTAGGGGCTCCCTAGCCGCGCACCCCTTCACAAGGGGCTGTGCGTATAAGCAATAATGAGCTAATATAGACTCCGCTTTATTTATTTATCGATATTTTTCATACACTTTTTCGCACGATTTCCTTTCAAACTAAGTTCCTCTCTTTTTACAGATGAACACCATGCACACCCGTCCAGGATAACAGCACAACGGAGACACAGGCGCAGACGTGCAGTAGGGACCCGTTGCTAGGCTTCTTTTCAGATTAAGACCCTGCGTAAACCTTTTTTACTGTCTCTTGTTGCTATAATCCCCTGGTTTTTTCCATGATAACCAGAGAGGATACTGACGTTTTGGCATCGGCCGCGTCAGGGGACCTCGCCCGTACCTGGACACAAGGGGCTTAGGGCATTGTTTCGCCCGTTATCATAAAAGACCGAACACCTTAGGGAGTGTTCGGCGTCTCGAGTTAGGCCTTATATGCATCAGCTCCGAATCATGTCTTTGGTCAAATGTTGGGTTTGCCCGGCTCCTGTGTTTTGCTGCCTTACGTTCCGTATCATCGGCTAACACGGCACCAGGAGAACTACTGCGATTGTGCCCCAGTTCGGCTGGGCGAGCACCTCAGTAGAGAAAGCCAAAAACTGACTGTCATGATACAGCGAGAGACTGGTCAACCACTCAATCGACAACCGGAATGTTTAGAATTCCTCTGCTTTGACGAAGGACCGTTTCCCGGTCAGGCACACACGCGCCCCGAATTTGGAGAGCACGGTGCCCCCAGGGGCTATATCGTAGCCCCACCCTCGAACTCCAATGGCTAAGTGAAAGTGATAAAGCATCATAGTCCGGTTGCCTTGTTTGCTACGCTACCACCTCCTCAACAGGACCGAGACGTCGGATTAAGTGTGAAAATGCGCTATTTTTGCGAACACCCCCGCACCTTGTGCATGGGGGCTGAAGCCGAAGACTGCCATCTTTCAGGTTATACACACGTATACATAAACGGCCGCATAGGAGATATTTCAATACTTGGAACGCACAAGTATAAAAAGCGATTACATCATAACCATTGTTTTACAAAATAAAACATTCATTTGAACGTGACATTTTTCGAGCACTGCGACTCTATTACACGAGCACCACGCATAACTTCCCCAAAATAGTGCTCGGCGGGTAACCGGCTTTCGTTCGAACCCTGGGTTGCAACAGCGGTGGCATCCATCTCTGTCCAATGTGTCTTCACACGGGCAAGGGCCATCCGCGCACCCTCTATGCAGGCCGACCGCTTCATCTCCTTGATATGCGGCACCGCCCCAAGAAACTCCTGCAATAAGCCAAAATAGCTCGTCGGCTTGGGCCTCTCCGGCCAGACATGAGTCACGATATCCGTCATGGCAAGTCCGGACAACCTATTCATCTCAGCCCATTCGGCCAACCGATCGATCAGCGGAAGTGAACGATCCGGACTATGGAATTGAGACCAAAATAGCTCTTCCGTCTTGTGATCCTTCTGACTTCGGAAGTGCAACGGCATCCGCCGCACTCGCCGCTAAGTCCATAGATGGATCCTCCGGACCCCACAGCTGGCCAAGTTGGGCATATTTTGGATCCGTAAACCTGCGGCGTAGCAGAAAAGGCTTGCCAGCCACAATTTCTCCGGCCTGACGCAGCTCCTCCTTCATAGCCCGCATTGCAGAACGGGCATCCTTGGCTTCGGCGGTGGCCTTCCCCAGGTCTTCTCGCTCCGATAGGCGCTCCTTTTCAAGAGCCTCATTGCGGTCGGTAGCATCCTTCAATTTAACGGCCAATTCGGCCATCTCTTCCCTGCTTCGGCAGTGTGCAGCCCTTTCGGCTTCTAACTCCTCGGCCGCCCTCGCGGCAGCCGCATTACTCCTTCTGGCTTGCTCCTTGGCTTGAGCAAGTTCTACCCGAAGGCTCTCCACAGCAGTAGCACCATCTGCGTCAAGCATAAATATTGTAAGAGGTGGGCTTTAGCACCCTTAACAGGTGACTGCGGAGAAACAATTTACCTTGCGACTCGTTAAGTCGCTTGTTGACTAGCGCGATGTTTGCATCCGCAACATCGAGTTGCCGCATTAATTCAGCAACTCCATCAGTCCGGCTAGCCCCCGGACTATTCGCCACCTGCATAGGAAAGGCGACACTCAATACCTGCGATTTTGATCCTCGGCACGCTGTCGCTTTCGACAACCTACCGAGTCTCAGGGGCTACTATCTATACAGGGCGCACTTTCATGTGCAAAACTGTCAAAAAGGTGCGTCGTTTTTACGTACCTCAAACCCCGCCAGCAAACTCCTGACGGCATTATGCAATCCGCTTTCGGCGGACGAAATCCTTCCAATCACCGCACTCATCAACGCACGGTGATCTTCTGAGATGGACGCCCTCTCAAGCAGACCCTTCAGCTCCCCCGGCCGAACACTAGTCGGCGCCGAACTCTTCGGCTCTGCCGGGCTCGGGGATACCCTCCGTGACGACACTTCAGGTTCGTCCGCCCTATCCGACGGCGCAGCAGACAGAGGCGTCTCACTCTCCATCATCTCCGGACGAAGATCCCCCGAAGACGAGCTCATCTGAGAAGGTTGCAGGTCCGAACTACAAGGTAAAAATTTCGGTTATCCTCAGAAGCACAAATAGGGATGTTTCTTATTAACAAACTCCCCCCTTTTTACTCATGGCTCGCTGGAGGGCTGATTCTTTAGAGAAGACTGTGCGGCCGGGGCCTCCCCGGACGCAGGACCCTCTGGTGAAGATTTCTTCCCCCGCTTAGGGGCTTTGGCCTCCGGGTCTTCGGAGGCGGTCCTCTTCTCCTCCTAGAGGGAGGGATTCTCGATCCCCCCTTCTTCAAGCGCCCCCTTGGGCGAAGTGGTAGCTCCTCCATTTTCCCCTTCGCCTTCTTCTGAAGGCGCAACCTCCAACATTCTGACCAGCACGGGCTCCGGCGTGGTCTCTGGGAGGGGGGCCGGACACCGTATCAGCTTTGCTTGCGCTATCCACTCCTGTTGAAGGATAACGGGTTAAAAGGCGAATTGTAGAAAGGCAAACAAATGGTACGTCCGAACACTGAGCTACTTACTTGAGTATCCGGGCGATTGCAGCTTAGGCCGGCATCCTCGGTCAATTCCGGACACACCTCCTGTGATCCGAAGAACAACTTGTACATCTCCATGGGTGTCGTACCCATGAAGTGTTGGAGAATCCGTGGTCCCTCCGGATTGAACTCCCATAGCCGGAGAGGACGGCGTTTGCAGGGCAGGAGACGCCTAATTAGCATAACCTGCATCACCACAACCAGATCGATCTCCCTTGCTTGGAGGTCTCGAATCCGGCCCTGCAATAGGGGCACGTCTTTTGACGGACCCCAATTGAGCCCTTGGTTGACCCACGACATCAACCGTCGTGGAGGTCCCGAGCGGAATGGAGGCGGCAGCTTCTGCCTGCTGCCCTTCGGAGCGGTGATATAGAACCACTCCTGCTGCCACAAGCCGAGCTCCTCTTGGAAGGAGCCCTCGGGCCACGGGGCATCGGCCCTCCTGCTTACGGCCGCCTCGCTGCACTCTGCTTGACGCCCCCCGATCATCTTCGGCTCCACATTGAAGGTCTTCAACCATAGGCCGAAGTGGGGGGTGACGCGGAGGAAGGCTTCGCAGACGACAATAAACGCGGAAATATGGAGGATGGACTCCGGAGCCAAGTCGTGGAATTCCAACCCATAGTAAAACATGAGCCCTCTCACAAAAGGATCCGTCGGGAAGCCTAAACCCCGACGGAGGTGGGATACAAAGACGACATACTCGTCGGGCTCGGGGGTGGGGATGGCCTGCCCTTCGGCGGGCAACTTGTGTGAAATCTCGTAGGACAGGTACTTGGCTTCTCACAGCTTTAGCACGTCCTCCTCCGTGACAGAGGAGGGCATCCACCGGCCCTGAAGGTCGGAGCCGGACATTGTTGAAGGTCCGAAGCGCTCGAATCTGGGGCTCTGGGTGTTGGAACTTGGAGCAAGGAGAAGATTCGGTGGAAGATTGAAGAAATGAAACGAGCCTTGGTCCTATTATAAAGAGGAAGAATACCAAGAGCCGTCTCCGTGACCGTTCGGGACTCGCCTTCGATAGAGGAGGCGTGGCGACGGGCGCGGTTGGGTTACCCACGTTCGTATTGATGAGAATCCCGGAATAAGGGGAACACGATCTCTGCTTCGACAAGACGTGCCAAGGAAACTGCTTCGCTAAACGCGCTGAGGTGGTATAATAAAAAGCGATTCAAGTAAAGGCTTGGTAGTGGTGTGACGTCATGCCACAGAATACGTCAGCAGATTGAAATTATGCACATATTATTCTCTCTACGGTGGAATGTGGAACTTATTTTGCAGAGCCGGACACTATCCTGGTGTTCACAATCTTCTATGGATTATTCAAAGGAGGAACCCGCCTTGCAATGCCGAACATTATGCGCGCCGGACTTATCGATATTGAAGCCAGGTTCAGGGGCTACTGAGGGAGTCCTGGACTAGGGGGTGTCCAGACAGGCGGACTCTCATCGTCCGCCGGACTCCAAGACTACGAAGATACAAGATTGAAGACTCCATCCCGTGTCCGGATGGGACTTTCTTGGCGTGTAAGGCAAGCTTGGCGATACGGATATGTAGATCTCCTACCATTGTAACCGACTCTGTGTAACCCTAGCCCTCTCCGGTGTCTATATAATCCGGAGGGTTTTAGTCCGTAGGACACAACATCCATTACAACAATCATACCATAGGCTAGCTTCTAGGGTTTAGCCTCCTTGATCTCGTGGTAGATCCACTCTTGTACTACCCATATCATCAATATTAATCAAGCAGGACGTAGGGTTTACCTCCATCAAGAGGGCCCGAACCTGGGTAAAACATCGTGTCCCTCGTCTCCTGTTACCATCCGCCTAGACGCACAGTTCGGGACCCCCTACCCGAGATCCGCCGGTTTTGACACCGACAACCGCTGTCAGCGTTCTGGGAACGGGGGTCCCCAGACTTGCCTGCCTGCGGCCTGTGGCGTGGCTCAAGTGGTAGCTGCTGACCCACAAGTGTAGGGGATCGCAACAATATTCGAGGGTAAAGTATTCAACCCAAATTTATGATAATAGTTTTTGAGTTTTTGTAGTAATTGTAACAGTAGCAATGGAAAAATAAATAAGCGAAGAACAATATGTGAAAAGCTCGTAGGCAATGGATCAGTGATGGATAATTATGCCGGATGCGATTCCTCATGTAATAGTTATAACATAGGGTGACACAGAACTAGCTCCAGTTCATCAATGTAATGTAGGCATGTATTCCATAAATAGTCATACGTGCTTATGGAAAAGAACTTGCATGACATCTTTTGTCCTACCCTCCTGTGGCAGCGGGGTCCTAGCGGAAACTAAGGGATATTAAGGCCTCCTTTTAATAGAGAACTGGAACAAAGCATTAGCACATAGTGAATACATGAACTCCTCAAACTACGGTCATCACCGAGAAGTATCCCGATTATTGTCACTTCGGGGTTGTCGGATCATAACACACAATAGGTGACTATAGACTTGCAAGATAGGATCAAGAACACACATATATTCATGAAAACATATTTGGTTCAGATCTGAAATCATGGCATTCGGGCCCTAGTGACAAGCATTAAGCATAGCAAAGTCATCGCAACATCAATCTCAGAACATAGTGGATACTAGGGATCAAACCCTAACAAAACTAACTTGATTACATGGTAAATCTCATCCAACCATCACCGTCCAGCAAGACTACGATGGAATTACTCACGCACGGCGGTGAGCATCATGAAATTGGTGATGGAGGATGGTTGATGATGACGACGGCGACGAATCCCCCTCTCCGGAGCCCGGAATGGTCTCCAGATCAGCCCTCCCGAGAGAGATTAGGGCTTGGCGGCGGCTCCGTGTCATAAAATGCAATGAAACTTTCTCTCTGATTTTTTTCTCCCCGAACGTGAATATATGGAGTTGGAGTTGAGGTCGGTGGAGGTCCAGGGGGCCCATGAGATAGGGGGCGTGCCCTATGGGGGGGCCTGTCTCGTGGACAGGGTGTGGGCCCCCTGGTGTATTTCTTTCGCCCAGAAATTCTTATTAATTCCAAAAAGTGCCTCCGTGGATTTTCAGGACATTCCGAGAACTTTTCTTTTCTACACATAAAACAACATCATGGCAGTTCTGCTGAAAACAGCGTCAGTCCGGGTTAGTTTCATTCAAATCATGCAAGTTAGAGTCCAAAACAAGGGCAAAAGTGTTTGGAAAAGTAGATACGTTGGAGACGTATCAACTCCCCCAAGCTTAAACCTTTGCTTGTCCTCAAGCAATTCAGTTGATAAACTGAAAGTGATAAAGAAAAACCTTTACAAACTCTGTTTGCTCTTGTTGTTGTAAACATGAAAAGCCAGCATTCAAGTTTCAGCAGTATTATGAACTAACCATACTCACAATAACACTTAGGTCTCATAATTACTCATATCAATAGCATAATCAGCTAACAAGCCATAATAATAAAACTCGGATGACAACACTTTCTCAAAAGAATCATAACATGATATAACAAAATGGTATCTCGCTAGCCCTTTCTGAGACCGCAAAACATAAATGCAGAGCACCTTTAAAGATCAAGGACTGACTAAACATTATAATTCATGGTAAAAGAGATCCAGTCAAGTCATACCCAATATAAACCAATAGTAATGAATGCAAATGACAGTGTGCTCTCCAGCGGGTGCTTTTAATAAAAAGGGTGATGACTCAACATAAAAGTAAATAGATAGGCCCTTCGCAAAGGGAAGCAGGGATTTGTAGAGGTGCCAGAGCTCGATTTTAAAATAGAGATTGAATAACATTTTGAGCGGCATACTTTTGCTGTCAACGCAACAACTATGATATGGTTGTATCTTCCATACTACATGTATTATAGGCAGTTCCCAAACAGAATGGTAAAGGTTTATACTCCCACAACCACCAACAAGCATCAATCCATGGCTTGCTCGAAACAACGAGTGCCTCCAACTAACAGCAGCCCTGGGGGATTTTTTTAAAATTAATTTGATTTGCTTTGATCTTTTTGGATCATGGGACTGGGCATCCCAGTTATCGGCCCTTTCTCGTGAATGAGGATCGGAGTCCACTCCTCTTGAGAATAACCCACCTAGCATGGAAGATATAGGCAGCCCTAGTTGTAACATGAGCTGCTCGAGCATACAAAACAGAATTGCATTTGAAGGTTTGGAGTTTGGCACATACAAATTTACTTGGAACGGCAGGTAAATACCGCATATAGGTAGGTATGGTGGACTCATATGGAACAACTTTGGGGTTTAAGGAGTTTGGGTGCACAAGCAGTATTCCCGCTTAGTACAGGTGTAGGCTAGCAAAAGACTGGGAAGCGACCAACTGAGAGAGCGACAAAAGTCATAAACATGCATTAAAATTAATTCACACCGAATACAAGCATGAGTAGGATATAGTCCACCATGAACATAAATATCATGAAGGCTATGTTGATTTGATTCAACTACATGCGTGAACATGCGCCAAGTCGAGTCACTCAATTCATTTAAAGGAGGATACCATCCCATCATATCACATCATAATCATTCTAATAGCATGTTGGCACGCAAGGTAAACCATTATAACTCATAGCTAATCAAGCATGGCACAAGCAACTATAATTTCTAAATGTCATTGCAAATATGTTTACCTCATAATAGGCTGACTCAGAAACGATGAACTCATCATATTTACTAAAACAAGAGAGGTCGAGTTCATACCAGTTTTTCTCATCCCAATAAGTCCATCATATATCGTCATTATTGCCTTTCACTTGCACGACCAAACGATGTGTATAATAATAAGAGTGCACGTGCATTGGAATAAGCTGGAATCTGCAAGCATTCAACTCAAGAGAGAAGACAAGTAATATGGGCTCTAAGTTAAATAAGCAATCATGCATATGAGAGCCACTAAACATTTTCAACATGGTCTTCTCGACCCCCAAAGGAAAGAAAAGAAAAATAAAACTATTTACACGGGAGAGCTCCCAACAAGTAAGAAGAAGAACTAGAAATCTTTTTGGGTTTTCATTTTAATTTCTACTACAAGCATGGAAAGTAAACTAACTAAATTTTTTTTTTGGTTTTTCTTAAGGTTTATCAAACACACAAGAAGAAAACTAGAAAAAGAAATTTAAACTAGCATGGATAATACAATGAAAGAGTATGAGCACCGACGACTAGTGTGTGAACATGAATGTAAAGTCGGTGAGAAATACATACTCCCCCAAGCTTAGGCTTTTGGCCTAAGTTGGTCTAGTACCAAGGACCGCCGCTACTCTCCCCAGTGTAATGGGAAGTGTAATCAGGATACCACTGGCTGGTCATCTCCGGATCCCACTAGACAGATGATGCACGATAAGGGTCCAGTTTAGGTTCCAGCTCAGGTTCAGGTTCTAGAGTAAAAGCTTGGGCTCGATGATTGTTCACCACTTCCGGCGTGACAAGAAAATTTTCTGCAAGCAAATCAAACAACAAAGGCGCAGGCAAAATAATAATCTCAATGTGTTTCTTATTAAATCTAAGTTTATACAAGAGCATCTTTTCTTCATTGTCAACAATAAACTTGTGTGCTACCATGCTCTTGTAATCTAAAATGTGAGGAGGCAATTTTATCTCCTCCTTCTCATGGTGCCTAATGGGTATCTGAAAATGTTTAGCAAGACGTGCAGCATAGATACCTCCAAATATGGGGCCTTTTGTACGATTCAGGGCTAGCCGCTTAGCAACGACGGCACTCATACTAAAAGTATTGTCTGGAAGCAAGGCATGTTGAAGAATGATAATATCAGGAACACTTAAGTTTCCACTATTTCCATGACCAATCAAGCATCTACTAGCAAATATGGCAAAGTAGCGTAAAACAGGAAAGTGTATGCTAGAGACTTTTGCCTCAGAGCCCTTCTTTGGCTCTTCTACAGCTATAGTATTAACAAAGCCACCCATATCTTCATGATGGGGTTCCTCTAATTCTCCCTCATAAGGTATCCTACACACCGCGCAAAAATTATGTAAAGACATTTCTTTGAATTCATCATATAAATGAAATGATACTGCAGGCGGTGACTTCTTAGGATAATAATAAAAGTTTTGCACGAAAGTATTGGTGAGTAAGAGATACTGATTGATCCGGTCGTTGATGAAACCGCTGAGGCCTGCAGTCTCGATCAAAGAATAAAAATCTTCATGAATTCCAGCTTCTTTCAAGAAATCCTCACATGGCCATTCACACGACCGTACTTCCGCTAAGCGAGGAAGATTATATTTGGCTTTTTCCTTCTCTTTGGCTTGTTTTTCCTGAGAGCTTTGGCTAGAAGAGCCCCTCAAAAGTATCCTTAACATTTTCTGAAAATTTATAAAATTTTAGTAATTCAAAATAAAAGTGAATAATACTAAACAAGATTGATAGCAACTACTCCTACAAGTGCCTAGAGCCTATATCATGCATTAGAATTGCTTGTGACCTCATAAATTTAACATGCAAGCTCAAGAACATGGTCACCTGTGTAGCAAAAATTTGCAATGAATAAAGCACTAGAACAAAAACTAATCTCTCCCTAATAATAAAGCACGGATTGGGTCTCCGGGTTCACCGTCACAATACGCTTTCTTTCATGTCATAATACGCTTTTACGATTACGTTTTAGAATTAACCAATGTGGTACTAACCGAACAGAACAGTTCGTTTTTGCCTCTGTGGTAGCACGATGGCAGACATGGGCCTGCTTTAGTCCAGCCCATACACATACAACTTTTTATAATCGTCCTGTTGCCAGGTGCTCGCGCTCCGCGAGGTCCACGGTCGCTGCACCTTCCTCCTCCATATGCTGTAGCCTTTGGCCCTTTGCTTCCTGCAGCGGAAAGCAACAACAAAACTAGGAAGAATTGTGTGACGTGCGGTGCTAAGGTTGGTGGTATGATCTATGCGCCGAGTGGCATGGCAGCTGGAAACTATTCGATCAACATGGCGACCGTGACAGTGCCCGCTGCGGCGGCTGCAATGAGAACGGCCTCGCGATGGGCACGAGCCCGAGCTGAAATAAAGTGAATTAAGCAAGCTGTAATTTGGCAGTGTACACATACTAAGAAATAGTGCAGGCCATTGCTACGTCTCGAGCTTGCGTTGGTTTTCCCCGAAGAGGAGAGGATGATGCAGCACAGTAGCGTAAGTATTTCCCTCATTTTTTGAGAACCAAGGTATCAATCCAGTAGGAGGTCACACGCAAGTCCCTCGTACCTGCACAACACGATAGCAACTCGCAACCAACGCTTAGGGGTTGTCAATCCCTTCACGGTCACTTACGAGAGTGAGATCTGATAGAGATAATATTTTTGGTATTTTTGATTGATAGATGCAAAGTAAAAAGTAAAGGCAAAGTAAAAACAAAGCAAGTAAATAAAGTGATATAGATTGATATGATGAGAATAGACCCCGGGGCCATAGGTTTCACTAGTGGCTTCTCTCAAGAGCATAAGTACTCTACGGTGGGTGAACAAATTACTGTTGAGCAATTGACAGAATTGAGCATAGTTATGAGTATATCTAGGCAATGATCATGTATATATATAGGCATCACGTCCGTGACAAGTAGATCGAAACGATTCTGCATCTACTACTATTACTCCACTCATTGACCGCTATCCAGCATGCATCTAGAGTATTAAGTTAAAAATAGAGTAACGCTTTAAGCAAGATGACATGATGTAGAGGGATAAATTCATGCAATATGATAAAAAACCATCTTGTTATCCTTGATGGCAACAATACAATACGTGCCTTGCAACTCTTTCTGTCACTGAGTAAGGACACCGCAAGATTGAACCCAAAGCCATGCACTTCTCCCATTGCAAGAACTACCAATCTAGTTGGCCAAACCAAACGGATAATTCGAAGAGACTTGCAAAGATAACTCAATCATACATAAAAGAATTCAGAGAAGAATCAAATATTTTCCATAGATAATACTGGATCATAAACCCACAATTCATCGGTCTCAACAAACACACCGCAAAAAGAAGATTACATCGAATAGATCTCCACGAGAGAGGGGGAGAACATTGTATTGAGATCCAAAAAGAGAGAAGAAGCCATCTAGCTACTAGCTATGGACCCGAAGGTCTGAAGTAAACTACTCACACTTCATCGGAGGGGTTATGGTAATGATGTAGAAGCCCTCCGTGGTGGATGCCCCCTCCGGCGGAGCTCTGGAACAGGCCCCAAGATGGGATCTCGTGGATACAGAAGGTTGCGGCGGTGGAATTAGGTTTTTGGCTCCCCCCTTGATCATACGGGGATACGTAGGTATATATAGGAGGAAGGAGTACGTCGGTGGAGCTCCAAGGGGCCCACGAGGTAGGGGGGCGCGCCCAGGGGGGCGCCCTCCACCCTCTTGACCTCCTCGGAAGCTTCTTGGAGTAGGGTCCAAGTCTCCTGGATCACGTTCGGTTGGAAAATCATGACCCCGAAGGTTTCATTCCGTTTGGACTTCGTTTGATATTCTGTTTCTTCGAAATACCAAAAAAGGCAAAAAACAACAATTCTGGGCTGGGCCTCCGGTTAATAGGTTAGTCCCAAAAGTAATATAAAAGTGAAAAATAAAGCCCAATATAGTCCAAAACATTAGATAAAGTAGCATGGAGCAATCAAAAATTATAGATACGTTGGAGACATATCAAGCATCCCCAAGCTTAATTCCTGCTCGTCCTCGAGTAGGTAAATGATAAAAAAAGAATTTTTGATGCGGAGTGATACTTTGGCATAATTTCAATGTAAATCTTCTTAATTGTGATATGAATATTCAGATCCAAAAGATTCAAGACAAAAGTTCATATTGACACAAAAATAATAATACTTCAAGCATACTAATCAAAGCAACCATGTCTTTTCAAAATAACATGGCAAAAGAAAGTTCATCCCTACAAAATCATATAGTTAGGCTATGCTTCATTTTCGTCACATAAAGATGTTCCCAACTTCTATACCCCCGATGACAAGCCAAGCAATTGTTTCATACTTAAATAATCTCAAACTTTTTCAACCTTCACGCAATACATGAGCGTGAGCCATGGATATAGCACTATGGGTGGAATAGAATATGATGATGGGGATTGTGTGGAGAAGACAAAAAAAGGAGAAAGTCTCACATCAAGAAGGCTAATCAATGAGCTATGGAGATGCCCATCGATTGATGTTAGTGCAAGCAGTAGGGATTGCCATGCAACGGATGCACTAGAGCTATGAATTCTCAACAAAAGAAAACTAGTGGGTGTGCATCCAACTTGCTTGCTCATGAAGACCTAGGGCATTTTGAGGAAGCCCATCGTAGGAATATACAAGCCAAGTTCTATAATGAAAAATTCCCACTAGTATGAACAAGACAACTTAAGAGACTCACTATATGAAAAACATGGTGCTACTTTGAAGCACAATATATGAGACTCACTACATGAAGAACAAGGTGCTACTTTGAAGCACAAGTGGGGAAAAAGATATAGTAGCATTGCCCTTTTTTATATTTTTTTGGGCCTTTCTCTTTTTTTATTTCGGCCTTTCTCTTTTTTTTGGGTAATGCTGTAATGATGATCATCACACTTTCATTACAACATATGAATTACAACTCGATACTAGAACAGGATATGACTCTATATGAATGCCTTCGGCGGTGTACTGGGATGGTGCAATGAATCAAGAGTGACATGTATGAAAAATAATGCAAGGTGGCTTTGCCACAAATACGATGTCAACTACAAGATCATGCAATGGCAATATGACAAAAGTAATGCATGTCACGATGATGATGGTGGAAGTTGCATGGCAATATATCTCGGAATGGCTATGGAAATGCCATGATAGGTAGGTATGGTGGCTGAGGGAGTCCTGGACTAGGGGGTGTCCGGATAGCCAGACTATCATCATCGGCCGGACTCCAAGACTATGAAGATACAAGATTGAAGACTTCATCCCGTGTCCGGATGGGACTTTCCTTGGCGTGGAAGGCAAGCTTGGAAATACGGATATGTAGATCTCCTACCATTGTAACCGACTCTGTGTAACCCTAGCCCTCTCCAGTGTCTATATAAACCGGAGGGTTTTAATCCGTAGGACGAACAACCATTACAACAATCATACCATAGGCTAGCTTCTAGGGTTTAGCCTCCTTGATCTCGTGGTAGATATACTCTTGTACTACCCATATCATCAATATTAATCAAGCAGGAGTAGGGTTTTACCTCCATCGAGAGGGCCCAAACCTGGGTAAAAACATCGTGTCCCTTGTCTCCTGTTACCATCCGCCTAGACGCACAGTTCGGGACTCCCTACCCGAGATCCGCCGGTTTTGACACTGACAGTGGCTGTTTTGAGGAAGATAATAGGAGGTTTATGTGTGATAGAGCGTATCATATCACGGGGTTTGGATGCACCTGCGAAGTTTGCACCAACTCTCAAAGTGAGAAAGGGCAATCCACGGTACCGAAGAGGCTAGCAAAGGTGGAAAGATGAGAGTGCGTATAATCCATGGACTCAACATTAGTCAAAAGAACTCATATACTTATTGCAAAAATTTAGAAGTCATCAAAAATCAAGTACTACGCGCATGCTCCTAGGGGGATAGATTGGTAGGAAAAGACCATCGCTCGTCCCCGACCGCCACTCATAAGGATGCACAAGCCAGTTACACTTCATGTTTCAAATTTGTTACACAACTTTAACCATACGTGCATGCTACGGGACTTGCAAACTTCAACACAAGTATTTCTCAAATTCATAATCACCCAACTAGCACGACTTTGATATTATTAGCTCCACATCTCAAAACAATTATCAAGCATCAAACTTATCTTAGTATTCAACGCACTCAAAAGAAAGTTTCACATATCTTGAATACCAAGTATATTAACATTAAGCAAATTACCATGCTATTAACGACTCTCAAAATAATCTAAGTGAAGCATGAGAGATCAAGTTACTTTAAAAAAAATCCACAACCGTGCTCAAAAATATCTAAGTGAAGCACTAGAGCAAAAATTATCACGCTCAAAAAGATATAAGTGAAGCATTATGAGCAAAACTATCAAGCTCAAAAGATATAAGTGAAGAACATAGAGTATTCTAACAAATTTCAATTCATGTATGGTTCTCTCAAAAGGTGTGTACAGCAAAGATGATTGTGGTAGACTAACAAGCAAAGACACAAATAATACAAGACGCTCCAAGCAAAACACATATCATGTTGGTGAATAAAAATATAGCTCCAAGTAAATTACCGATGGAAGTGGACGAAAGAGGGGATGCCTTCCGGGGCATCCCCAAGCTTTGACTTTTGGGTGTCCTTGGATTATCTTGGGGGTGCCATGGTCATCCCCAAGCTTAGGCTCTTGCCACTCCTTGTTCCATAATCCATCAAAAGAATTCACCCAAAACTTGAAAACTTCACAACACAAAACTCAACAGAAATCTCGTGAGCTTCGTTAGAGAAAGAAAACAAAAGACTACTTCAAGGTACTGTAATGAACTCATTATTTATTTATATTGGTGTTAAAAATACTGTATTCCAACTTCTCTATGGATCATAAACTATTTTACTAGCCATAGATTCATCAAAATAAGCAAACAACACACGAAAAACAGAATCTGTCAAAAACAGAACAGTCTGTAGCAATCTGTAACTAACGCAAACTTATGGAACTCTAAAAATTCTACCAAAATAGGAAGTCGTGGACAATTTATTTATTGGTCAGAAGCAAAAAGAATCAATGCAAAAGCACTCTCCAGTAAAAAAATGGCAGCTAATTTCGTGAGCGCTAAAGTTTCTGTTTTTCAGCAGAATCAAATCAACTATCATCGTAGGTTATCCTATAGGTCCTACTTGGAACAAACACTAATTAAAACATAAAACCACATCCAAACAGAAGGTAGATGGATTATTTATTGCTAAACAGAAGCAAAAACAAAAAGCACAAAATAAAATTGGGTTGCCTCCCAACAAGCGCTATCGTTTAACGCCCCTAGCTAGGCATTGATAATTTTAATGATGCTCACATGAAAGACAAGAATTGAAGCGCAAAGAGAGGATCAAGAAACACATGACAAAACACATATAAGTCTAACATACTTCCTATGCATAGGCATATTATAAGCAAACAAATTTGCAAGGCAAGCAAAAACTAGCATATGCAAGGAAGAACAAAGAGATGATAGCAATCTCAACATGAAGAGAGGTAATTTAGTAACATGAAAATTTCTACGACCATATTTTCCTCTCTCATAATAATTACATGTAGGATCATAAGCAAATTCAACAAAATAGCTATCACATAACATATTCTCAAGACGATCCACATGCATGTAAAGTTGACACTCTTCCAAAATAGTGGGATTAACATTAACTAAAGTCATGACCTCTCCAAACCCACTTTTATCAAAAATTTCATAAGATTGAATATTCTCCAAATATGTGGGGTCTAAAGTTGATACTCTTCCAAACCCACTTTCAATATTATTGCAAACAATATTATCAATCTCATATTCATCATGGGGATTAAATAAATTTTCAAGATCATAAGAAGAATCACCCCAATCATGATCATTGCAACAAGTAGTAGACATAGCAAAACTAGCATCCCCAAGCTTAGGGTTTGCATATTATTAGCATAATTGACATCAAGAGAATTTATAGTAAAATCATTGCAATCATGCTTTTCATCGAAGGAACTACCAAGTATGGGTGCAATAGCAACGATCTCATGTTTAACATAAGGAACTATAGCAAATTCATCTTCATAAATATTGGCATCATGGCCACAAGAATAGCAAGCATCATGTTCATCAAGGGATATTTCAATCAAATCATCGGAATCATCATTTTCTATAGATTCATGCATATCATTATTTTCTTCCAAAGCAACGGTCATTCTTTCAATAAACTCTTGGACATAGACATTATGAGCAAGGTTTTCATTGCAATACTTAAGTATGACGAAATTTTCAGATTTGTTGAGAGTAAAATCATACTTTTCAATCAAAGAAGCAACTTCATGAGCACCCTTAAAAACGACAAATTCTTCAATTTGTTCGATATCATAGTAACTATAAACACCCTTGCATAAGAAGATAAGATTTCATTATTATTGAACTCACATAGGTAGGGAAGGTGTTTTTAGGGTTCTTAGAGCAACAAGTAAAATCACACATTTCACAAAGATTCAAAGCATAGCATAGCAAACTATTTATATGATACCGTAAGAGCCTCCCCTTTTCAGACAAACGATGACGCACAAAATAAGCATGCTCATCTAAAGATTTCCCATCAACTAGGCTAGTTGGGGTTTCAGCACAAGCACATAAGGATCGAAGATGATCCAAGTAGAACACTTTAAGTGGATCCATATCAATAGATTTTCAGCAAGCGAAGATGCAAGCATATAGAAGGCACAAGGAAACACAAACAAAGATACATACGGGAAGAAGGCAAATGGGAAAGAGAGGAGGAGATTGGGAAAGAGAGGGCAAATAAAACGGCAAGGGTGAAGTGGGGGAGAGGAAAACGAGAGGCAAATGGCAAATAATGTAATGCGAGAGATAGGGATTGTGATGGGTACTTGGTATGTTGACTTTTGCGTAAGCCTCCCCGGCAACGGCGCTAGAAATTCTTCTTGCTACGTCTCGAGCTTGCGTTGGTTTTCCACGAAGAGGAGAGGATGATGCAGCACAGTAGCGTAAGTATTTCCCTTAGTTTTTGAGAACCAAGGTATCAATCTAGTAGGAGGTCACGCGCAAGTCCCTCGTACCTGCACAACACGATAGCAACTCGCAACCAACGCTTAGGGGTTGTCAATCCCTTCACGGTCACTTACGAGAGTGAGATCTGATAGAGATAATATTTTTGGTATTTTTGATAGATAGATGCAAAGTAAAAAGTAAAGGCAAAGTAAAAACAAAGCAAGTAAATAAAGTGATATAGATTGATATGATGAGAATAGACCCGGGGGCCATAGGTTTCACTAGTGGCTTCTCTCAAGAGCATAAGTATTCTACGGTGGGTGAACAAATTACTGTTGAGCAATTGACAGAATTGAGCATAGGTATGAGTATATCTAGGCAATGATCATGTATATAGGCATCACGTCCGTGACAAGTAGATCGAAACGATTCTGCATCTACTACTATTACTCCACTCATCGACCGCTATCCAGCATGCATCTAGAGTATTAAGTTAAAAATAGAGTAACGCTTTAAGCAAGATGACATGATGTAGATGGATAAATTCATGCAATATGATAAAAACCCCATCTTGTTATCCTTGATGGCAACAATACAATACGTGCCTTGCAACTCTTTCTGTCACTGAGTAAGGACACCGCAAGATTGAACCCAAAGCCATGCACTTCTCCCATTGCAAGAACTACCAATCTAGTTGGCCAAACCAAACGAATAATTCGAAGAGACTTGCAAAGATAACTCAATCATACATAAAAGAATTCAGAGAAGAATCAAATATTTTCCATAGATAATACTGGATCATAAACCCACAATTCATCGGTCTCAACAAACACACCGCAAAAAGAAGATTACATCGAATAGATCTTCACGAGAGAGGGGGGGAACATTGTATTGAGATCCAAAAAGAGAGAAGAAGCCATCTAGCTACTAGCTATGGACCCGAAGGTCTGAAGTAAACTACTCACACTTCATCGGAGGGGCTATGGTGATGATGTAGAAGCCCTCCATGGTGGATGCCCCCTCCGGCGGAGCTCCGGAACAGGCCCCAAGATGGGATCTCGTGGATACAGAAGGTTGCGGCGGTGGAATTAGGTTTTTGGCTCCCCCTTGATCATACGGGGATACGTAGGTATATATAGGAGGAAGGAGTACATCGGTGGAGCTCCGAGGGGCCCACGAGGTAGGGGGGCGCGCCCAGGGGGGCGCCCTCCACCCTCGTGACCTCCTCGAAAGCTTCTTGGAGTAGGGTCCAAGTCTCCTGGATCACGTTCGGTTGGAAAATCATGATCCCGAATGTTTCATTCCGTTTGGACTCCGTTTGATATTCTGTTTCTTTGAAATACTGAAAAAGGCAGAAAACAGCAATTCTGGGCTGGGCCTCCGGTTAGTAGGTTAGTCCCAAAAGTAATATAAAAGTGAAAAATAAAGCCCAATATAGTCCAAAACAGTAGATAAAGTAGCATGGAGCAATCAAAAATTATAGATACGTTGGAGACGTATCAGCCATCTACACCGGCGGCAGTAGTCATGCTGGAGCAGCGAGCGCTACTTTGATTTTGACGTCGACGTTGCTCTACGTCAACGCGGTCTAAGGTTATCTCGTGAGGGCCGGTGCCGTAAGGAAACACCCAAGATACGTGTGTGCGGATGATAATATATCGTACGTGGTACATCTGATCAATCATCATAGTGTAAATCAGCAGGAGCCAGCAGCACGCAAATTCTCTTAAATACCAAAAAATATCCTTACTTATCTAAATTCAAAATTAAGCTATTGTTGTTCCAAAAGATATTAGAATCCACTTGAGTTTCAAAACTATATTCTGAATTATTTTAAGGTTACTTACATATACTTAATGCTTTCATTTAATCTTTTAAGGTGGATATTTATATTTGTTTTAACAGCTTATACAGTGGATAAAGTATTTGATATAGAAAAAATGTTATTACTTTTTAAATAACATTAACATGAATTTGACTCTCGTATTCGATAAAAGACACTCCAAAAAAATGATTGCAGCAGAATATAATATAATTATGTTTTATTTGGAACATGGATAAGGAGCTGCCGGAACTACCCAAGGAGTTTTAAGGAAAAGCTCACAATGTGAATTATAATTTTGTTGGTGTGAACTTAATCTATAATGTATGATCCGTTTTTCTTTCTTACTGATAGAGAGGAAAGAAAACATCGATAACCACGCATGCACAAAACCTCGCAGGGAAAAAGAACATATTTCTCATTTTATTTTGAGCAAGTGTGCGTGAGAGAGAGACGCCTTAGAACTGACCGCATTCAAACACGCTTTCGTTGTGTGAGCACTGAGACCACCATCAACAAAACAAATGTGATGCCATCTGAAAATAAAGGAAGTGAACACATTAGGGTCTCGAGTCATGGTTATTGGGTTAAGAACGTGTCTTATTTATTCTCCCGTTGCAACGCACGGGCTCTTTTGCTAGTTGGACCAATGGAGGAGTCACATACCAAGCAACAATCTCCCAAAGCAGTTTTATGAATGGAGCTTTGAGCAAGGAGATCGAAAATCGCAGCAAAATGAGCTAGAACTCATGCTTGAGCTGGATGGGGATTTTTTTGGGTAGAAGATGAAGTGTGTGGGTGCTGGCATAAGTGGAGGGGGGCCACCAGGGGCCCACAAGACAGGGGGGCGCCCTATGGGGGGGGGGGGGCGCCCTGCACTCTCGTGGCCTTGTGCTTGCCCCTCCTGCAGTGTTCTTAGTGCCTAAAATCCTCAAATATTCCATAAAAAATCATATTAAATTTGCAGGGCATTTGGAGCACTTTTATTTTTGGGATATTTTTTAATGCACGAATAATTCAGAAAACAGACGGATAATACTATTTTTGCTTTATTTATTCTAAATAACAGAAAGTAAAAAGTGGGTACAAAAGGTTGTGCCTTCTAGTTTCATCCATCTCATGATCATCAAAATGAATCCACTAACAAGGTTGATCAAGTCTTGTTAACAAACTCATTTCGAATAACACAGAACCGGAGAAATTTCGAATAACACTAAGTTACCTCAACGGGGATATGAAAATCCCCAACAATAAGAATATCATACTTTTTCTTGACAGTAGGGAGAGGAAATTCAAAACCTCCAATAATAATAGTTGGAACTTTTCCAATAGAATTGATGCTATGAACTTGAGATTGTTTCCTCGGAAAGTGTACCATATGCTCATTACCATTAACATGGAAAGTGACATTGCCTTTGTTGCAATCAATTACAGCCCCTACAGTATTCAAAAAAGGTCTACCAAGGATAATAGACATACTATCGTCCTCGGGAATATCAAGAATAACAAAGTCCGTTAAGATAGTGACATTTGCAACCACAACAGGCACATCCTCACAAATACTGACAGGTATAGCAGTTGATTTATCAGCCATTTGCAAAGATATTTCAGTAGGTGTCAACTTATTCAATTCAAGTTTACGATATAAAGAGAGAGGCATAACACTAACACCGGGTCCAAGATCACATAAAGAAGTTCTAACATAATTTATTTTAATGGAGCATGGTATAGTTGGTACACCCGGATCTCCAAGTTTCTTTGGTATTCCCCCCTTAAAAGTGTAATTAGCAAGCACGGTGGAAATTTTAGCTTCTGGTATCTTTCTTTTGTTTGTAATGATATCCTTCATATACTTAGCATAAGGATTTACTTTGAGCATATCATTTAAGCGCATACATAAGAAAATAGGTCTAATCATTTCGGCAAAGCGCTCGAAATCCTCATCATCCTTTGTCTTGGATGGTTTAGGAGGAAAGGGCATGGGTTTTTGAACCCATGGTTCTCTTTCTCTACCGTGCTTCCTAGCAACAAAATCTCTCTTATCATAACGTTGATTCTTTGATTGTGGGTTATCAAGATCAACAACAGGTTCAATCTCTACTTCATTGTTTTTGCTAGGTTGAGCATCAACTTGAACATTATCATTAACATTATCACTAGGTTCATGTTCATCACCTGATTGTGTTTCAGCATCAGAGATAGAAATATCATTGGGATTCTCATGTGTGTCTACAGTAGTTTCACTAGAAGCATGCAAAGTTCTATCGTTCTTCTTTTTCTTCTTTTTAGAAGAACTAGGTGCCTCTAAATTATTTCTCTGAGAGTCTTGCTCGATTCTCTTAGGGTGGCCTTCAGGATACAAAGGTTCCTGAGTCATTCTACCAGTTCTAGTAGCCACTCTAACAGCAAAGTCATTCTTATTATTTAATTCCTCAAGCAAATCATTTTGAGCTTTAAGTACTTGCTCAGCTTGAGTAGCGACCATAGAAGTATATTTGCTAATGTGTTTGAGTTCATCTTTAACTCTAGCCATATTATCGCTCACACGTCCTATCTCGAAAGCATTATTCTTTAACTCTCTACCAACATAAGCAGTAAAACTTTCTTGTCTAGCCATAAAGTTATCAAATTCATCTAAGCACGGGCTATGAAATTTAGTAGAGGGGATTTCAACTTTATCATATCTATAGAGAGAATTTACCTTTACTACCTGTGTCGGGTTATCAAGAGAATGTGGTTCTTCAACAGGCAGTATATTAAGACCATGTATTTCTTCAATAGGTGGTAAATTCTTAACATCTTCAGCTTTAATACCTTTTTCTTTCATTGATTTCTTTGCCTCTTGCATATCTTCAGGACTGAGAAATAAAACACCTCTCATCTTCGGAGTGGGTTTAGGAATAGGCTCAGGAGTTGGCTCAATTGGTTCAGGAATTGCTTCAAGAATTGGCTTAGGAAGAGTCCAATTATTTTCATTAGTTAACATATTATTCAATAATATTTCAGCTTCGTCGACTGTTCTTTCCCTGAAAACACAACCAGCACAACTATCCAAGTTGTCCTTGGAAGCATCGGTTAGTCCATTATAAAAGATATCAAGTATTTCATTTTTCTTAAGAGGATGATCAGGAAAAGCATTAAGTAACCGGAGAAGCCTCCCCCAAGCTTGTGGGAGACTCTCTTCTTTGGTTTGCACAAAATTATATATTTCCCGCAAGGCAGCTTGTTTCTTATGAGCAGGGAAATATTTAGCAGAGAAGTAATAAATCATATCCTGGGGACTACGCACACAACCAGGAGCAAGAGAATTATACCAAGTCTTAGCATCACCATTTAATGAGAATGGAAATATCTTAAGGATATAAAAATAGCGAGATTTCTCATCATTAGTAAACAGGTGGCTATATCATTCAACTTGGTAAGATGTGCCGCAACAGTTTCAGACTCAAGGCCATAAAAAGGATTAGATTCAACTAAAGCAATAATTTCAGGATCAACAGAGAATTCATAATCCTTATCAGTAACACAGATAGATGAAGTAGCAAAAGCAGGGTCAGGTTTCATTCTAGCATTAAGAGACTGCTGCTTCCATTTAGCTAATAATTTCTTAAGATCATATCTATCATTGCAAGCAAAGATTTCCCTAGCAGCTTCTTCATTCATAACATAACCCCTAGGAACAACAAGTAATTCATAATCATTGGGAGAACCTTCATCATCACTATCATCAATAATAGCATCTTCAATATTTTCATTCCCCCTAACTCTAGCAAGTTGTTCATCAAGAAATTCACCTAATGGCAAAGTAGTATCACGCACAGAAGTAGTTTCATCATGCATAGCAAAAGTGGCATCATCAATAACATGCGACATATCAGAATTCATAGCAGTAGCAGGTTTAGGTGTCGCAAGCTTACTAATAACGGAAGGAGAATCTAGTGCAGAGCTAGATGGCAGTTCCTTACCTCCCCTCGTAGTTGAGGGCAAAATCTTAGTTCGGTCGTCCTTCAAGTTCTTGATAGTGATCAACAGATATAAATCCCAAGTGACTCAGAGAATAGAGATATGCTCCCCGGCAACGGCGCCAGAAATTAGTCTTGATAACCCACAAGTGTAGGGGATCGCAACAGCTTTCGAGGGTAAAGTATTCAACCCAAATTTATTAATTCGACACAAGGGGAGCCAAAGAATATTCTTGAGTATTAGCAGTTGAGTTGTCAATTCAACCACACCTGGATAACTTAGTATGTGCAGCAAAGTATTTAGTAGCAAAGTAGTATGATAATAAAGGTAACAGTGGCAAAAGTAAAGATAATAGTTTTTGGGTTTTTGTAGTAGTTGTAACAGTAGCAACAGAAAAGTAAATAAGCAAAGAACAATATGTGAAAGGCTCGTAGGCAATGGATCAGTGATGGATAATTATGCCGGATGCGATTCCTCATGTAATAGTTATAACATAGGGTGACACAGAACTAGCTCCAGTTCATCAATGTAATGTAGACATGTATTCCGTAAATAGTCATACGTGCTTATGGAAAAGAACTTGCATGACATCTTTTGTCCTACCCTCCCGTGGCAGCGGGGTCCTAGAAGAAACTAAGGGATATTAAGGCCTCCTTTTAATAGAGAACCGGAACAAAGCATTAGCATATAGTGAATACATGAACTCCTCAAACTACGGTCATCACCGAGAAGTATCCCGATTATTGTCACTTCGGGGCTGTCGGATCATAACACATAATAGGTGACTATAGACTTGCGAGATAGGATCAAGAACACACATATATTCATGAAAACATATTAGGTTCAGATCTGAAATCATGGCACTCGGGCCCTAGTGACAAGCATTAAGCATAGCAAAGTCATAGCAACATCAATCTCAGAACATAGTGGATACTAGGGATCAAACCCTAACAAAACTAACTTGATTACATGGTAAATCTCATCCAACCCATCACCGTCCAGCAAGCCTACGATGGAATTACTCACGCATGAAGGTGAGCATCATGAAATTGGTGATGGAGGATGGTTGATGATGATGACAGCAACGAATCCCCCTCTCCGGAGCCCCGAACGGACTCCAGATCAGCCCTCCCGAGAGAGATTAGGGCTTGGCAGCGGCTCCGTGTCGTAAAACATGATGAAACTTTCTCTCTAATTTTTTCCTCCTTGAACGTGAATATATGGAGTTCGAGTTGAGGTCGGTGGAGGTCCAGGGGGCCCACGAGATAGGGGGGCGCGCGCTATAGGGGGGCCCCTGTCTCGTGGACAGGGTGTGGGGCCACTGGTGTATTTCTTTCGCCCAGAAATTCTTATTAATTCCAAAAAGTGCCTCTGTGGATTTTCAGGACATTCCGAGAACTTTTCTTTTCTACACATAAAACAACATCATGGCAGTTCTGCTGAAAATAGCGTCAGTCCGGGTTAGTTTCATTCAAATCATGCAAGTTAGAGTCCAAAACAAGGGCAAAAGTGTTTGGAAAAGTAGATACGTTGGATACGTATCAGTGGCCCAGTATGGCCCATCTTCATCAGCGCAAACTCAAGACCCTCGCAAGGGGCCAAGCCTCGCGGGACGGACGACGCAAGGCTTCCTCAGGAATGGCCTCGCCAGGCAGGCTCACGAGGAGGCAGACAGATCAAGGCAGGGGTACCTCGCGAGGTGCTCGTGACGCAAGCCGTGACGATCGAGACCAGGCAGGCGCCAGGCGGGCGCCGGCCTGTGCAGTGTCCTTGTTTCCTCTTTGATGCAAAGGGGGCAAGCACAGGCATGGAGTACCGAGGCATAAGGCAAAGGTTACCATTTCGGTGCAATGAGACCAAGACCAGCAGAGCGGAAGGATGGAGGTCACCGTGGAGCCCAAGACGGCGTCATCGCCAGTGCCTTTGGCAGCCGAAGACCAACTTTAGTCAGGATAGCTTGTACTAGATGTTCCCCTTCAAAATGGCCATTGTTGGCGCCCTTCCCACTCGATATTTGGGAAGAGGAATGTCGGTGTCAAAACCGGCGGATCTCGGGTAGGGGGTCCCGAACTGTGCGTCTAGGCGGATGGTAACAGGAGACAAGGGACACGATGTTTTTACCCAGGTTCGGGCCCTCTCGGTGGAGGTAAAACCCTACTCCTGCTTGATTAATATTGATAATATGGGTAGTACAAGAGTAGATCTACCACGAGATCAAAGAGGCTAAACCCTAGAAGCTAGCCTATGGTATGATTGTTGTTCGTCCTACAGACTAAAACCCACCGGTTTATATAGACATCGGAGAGAGTTAGGGTTACACAGAGTCGGTTACAATGGTAGGAGATCTACATATCCGTATCGCCAAGCTTGCCTTCCACGCCAAGGAAAGTCCCATCCAGACACGGGACGAAGTCTTCAATCTTGTATCTTCATAGTCTAGGAGTCCGGCCAACGGTGATAGTCCGGCCATCCGGACACCACCTAATCCAGGACTCCCTCAGTAGCCCCTGAACCAGGCTTCAATGACGACGAGTCCGGCGTGCATATTGTCTTCGGCATTGCAAGGCGGGTTCCTCCTCTGAATACTTCATGGAAGATTTTGAACACCAGGATAGTGTCCGGCTCTGCAAAATAAGTTCCACATACCACCATAGAGATAATAATATTTACACAAGTTCGATCTGCTAACGTATTCCGTGGCGTGACATCACACCATGGCCAGGCCTTTATTCGAATCGTTTTTTACTGTCCCACCTCAGCGCGTTTAGCAAGGCGGTTTCCTTGGCACGTCTTATCAAAGCGGAGATCGTGCCCCCTTATTCTGGGATTCTCATCAATACGGGCGTGGGTAGCCCAACCGCGCCATTGATTACGGCGCTTGGGAGATAAGCGAGTTTTACCAGGCTGGTGGGGACGCATAGTTTCGTCCGTCCATACATAAGGGGATAAGGATCCACCTTTTACCCACGCCTTCTTCCTCCTTTGCTTATCCATTTCCGCGTACTCGAGCTCCAGCGCCCAAGTCCGCACATCTCGCCTCAACCTTCCCCAGCCATGTCCGGAGCGGGAGGCAAGTGGATGGCTTCCTCCGTTATGGAGGGGCGCATCAAAAAGTTGAGGAAAGCCGGATACCTGCAAAATGACATTGCGCACCGGCTTCCAGACCAGGTGCAGCTCGTCCCCACCCCCAGGCCCCATGAGAGGGTGGCGTTCCTTCCCCATTTCCTCCATGGACTGGTCTTCCCACTCCACCCATTTGTTCGGGGCTCATGTTCTACTACGGCCTGGATTTCCACGATCTGGCCCCGAATTTCATCCTCAACATCTCAGCGTTTATCGTTGTGTGCGAGGCCTTCCTCTGCATCAAACCCCACTTCGGCTTATGGCTGAAGACCTTCAATGTCAAGCCGAAGGTAGTGGGCGGCCAGCAGGCGGAGTGCGGAGGCGCCATGGTGGGCAAGATGCCCAACGTCATATGGCTCGAGGGCGCCTTCGTGGAAACCATCAAAGGGTGGCAATCGGGGTGGTTCTACATCACCGAGCCGCGTGACCCTGAATGGGCAGCGGCCCCCGAATTCAAATCTGGCATCCCCACACGGCTCACCACCTGGAAAGAGAAGGGCCTGACATGGGGTGATTTGGAAGAGCTGACCAGACTCCAAACCTGCGTCCAAAACCTTGTGAACAAGAAGATCAAGCTCGTCAACGCAGTCCAGGTCATGCTCATCCACCGGATCCTCCCGTGCCAACAACGGGCTTTCAACTTGTGGGAGTTTGATCCGGCACAGCACCAGACCTTGAGCAGGCTCTTCGACACTACGTACGAAGATGCCTGGAAGGTGCTGTTCAAGGGCGCCGAGGCTCCCGCATCCGCTACCGAAGATCGTGGATTCAGCTCGCAATGTCAAGCCGGCGAGGTAAGCTATTTTACCCTTTACGGGACACTTGTTTTTCATAGTTTGACTCTATGCGGGATCTAAACTCCCCTACCTTTGACAGGCCTGGCAGAAGAAGTCTGGGCAGGTTAACTATCCGGCTCCCTTACCAGAAGACCCAGCGGACGCCCGATTGACGGGGCTGCTGGTTCCGGCACCTCACGTGGTGCCGGACAAGAAGGCCAAGAAGAAGGCCACGGGAACCCGAAAGAGTTCCCGGCATCAGGTGTTATCGGACTCATCGTCCGATGACTCCGAGGCGGACTCCTCCCGTGAAGACGAGGAGGAGAAAAAAGAGGCTTCTCCCCCAGCGGGGGGAGAGAAGAAAAGGAAGGCCTCCCCGACTGGGGAGGCTAGAGGGTCCAAGAAGGGAAGGACCCTTCCTCCGGACTGCTCCACCAATGCCGACGATGGCGAAGAGGAGTGGCCA
Source organism: Triticum timopheevii (assembly GCA_963921465.1). NCBI lineage: Eukaryota > Viridiplantae > Streptophyta > Magnoliopsida > Poales > Poaceae > Triticum > Triticum timopheevii. The sequence goes on along the minus strand of OY997266.1, from coordinate 416,862,555 downwards.
CCGAGGGCAAAGCCCCTGGCGGCATCGTAAGTGTCCGGATACCAGAATAATTCATGGAATTTCATTTGTCGCATAGAATCTCCTAACGCTGAATACAACCCTGCAGCCCGCCCAAAGACGGGCTTGATATTTCAACGAGCGGCTCCCTGGCTCCGTCGGATGTGAATAGTACTTCACTTCCGGCCGCCTCCTCTCCTTGCGCCGCTGATGACGCCAAGGTGGGGTCCCGAAAGGGGCCCAACCAGGAGGAGGGGGAGGTCCCGGAGGTGCCGCAAGGCAACCTCCCGGACTTTGGGCACGAGGGGGATCAACCCCCAAAGGGTTCTGAGTTCGGCCCTGGGCCGGACTCCACATCGGAACCTTTAGTGTTCCGGAGTCCGGCGGTAGGCCCCTTCGTAAGAAGGGTGAGACTGCGACACTGGTGACCTTCGTCCAGCCGGAGGCACCGGATAATTTGCTGGAGGCGCTCAATGGTGCCTCCATCGACGAGGAGCACCGCACTGTTATGAGTGCGATGATCCAGAAAGTTCAGTCCGCCAAGAGCGGGCTGACTGAAGCCTGTACCAGCCTTCTAACAGGCTTTGAGGTATGTAATTAAGATATGTAAAAATAGTACCACATAGACAGTAGCCCCTGATGCTCAGTTTGGTGTTCGGAAAGAAAAGCCGAACTGAGGATCTAAAAAGATATACGCAGGAGTCTAACATAAGCATGTCAATATGGGAATGCAGGTTGCGCCGCTGACCTCTGCCGCACTGACTGCAGAGGTCAATGTATTGAAGCAGAGCCTCGAGCGGTCCGAGAACGAGCTCGGCCGTGCCAAGAAGCAGCTCGAGGACAAGGAAGGTAAGTAATACCTTATTAAAGTAATACCTTATAGAAAGGATTTGGTTGCAAAAAATGACAGGAATAACGTGAGTATTGCAGGGGCCACGAACGAGGTGGCGACCCTGAAGGAGGCGGTGTCCAAGGCCGAAAAAAGTGCGGCCGCGGAGCGCACCGAGCGAGAGAAGCAGGAGGCGCGGGTGGCGGAGGTGCGGCAAGAGCTCCAGGCTTTCGTGGAAAAACATGAGAGTTTGGAGCGTGACTCGAAGACTCGAGAGTCCGAGCTCGCCTTGGCTCTTGAGAGTGCCAAAGCCTCTAAGACCGAAGCCCAGAAGGCCCTCCAGGAGATTGAGGCGATCAAAAGGATAGCGGCGGGTAAGGCATTCTTCATGCAAAGCAAGCATGTAAAAGTGAATTATCTGTTACTTACCCGAATTCGGAGCTCTCCAGGAGCGTTCACAGATCTGCCCCATAGTGTGTCGATGCTGCCGCGTTCTACCGAGCCGAGGAGGGGAGCTCGACGGAAAAGGTGTTCTGGTCTCAGTATGCTGAGGCCGGACATCCGGTGCCCCTGAGCGACCAGCTGAAGTAGCTGGTCGAGCTCCACAAGGTGGCCGAACAGGCCATGAAGGGCCTCATAGTTAGGCTGTGGCCTAAACAAGCCATGCATGGGAGCTACTTCGGTTTGGTGTGGCGGCTGGAGGACGCCTGCCCATGGATTGAAGTCATCAAGCGTTCCGTCTGCATCGAAGGTGCCCGTCGGGCCCTTGCCCGCGCTAAAGTGCAATAGGACAAGATGGACGCCGAGAAGCTTGTGACGGACGCGCCACCGCTGGGCAAGGAGTATCGCACGCTCGAGATGTACTATAAGGGTGTCCTGAAGGGTGCCCGCCTTATAGTGGGTGAGTGCTCCAAAGATGTAATTTTTGAGTAGACTCACATTTGTTATCCTGTACGCTGAAAACTTTGTTCATATGCGCTAAGCAACACTTGTTAATTTAAAATATTACCTTATGTGCGGCCGTTTATCAAATTTGAGAGATGGCAAGTCGTTGGCTTCAGCCCCCATGCCACGAGTGCTGGGGTGTTCGGGATAAACTTGAGCGCTCTTGTTCCCATACTTGGGTCCTTCGAGGGAGGTGCTCAACACAATGAACAAGGCAACCGGACTATAATGCTTGAACACTCCCACTTAGCCATAGAATTCTATAATTTTAAATTTCGGCGAAGCCCCTAGTGTTCGGAAGACCGAATTCGGGGCGCTATCCATGCCTGGGCCGGACAAAGCCGACTCCTCGCTCTAAGAGGCATAAGTCTTTAGGGACTCGAAAAACCTCTCGAACAGCGACCGGCTCTCGCCTTATCATGACGGTCAGTTTTAGCTTTCTCCACTGAGGTGCTCAACCCAGCTCAACCGGGGCACAATCGCAATGCTTCTCCCAGCGCTACCTTAGCCGATATAACGGAACGTAAGGTACCAAAACATGGGAGCCGAGCAAACCCAACTATTGACCCAAGACATGATTCGGAGCCGATGCATATAATGCTATAAGTTCGGGGTGCCGCACTTGTTAAAGTGTTCGGACTTATCACACCATATTTTGGGGTACTTAAGCCCCTAGTGTATTTGGCCGTACCAAAGCGTACGGATGCAACATGTCGTAAGTGAACATATATAGATAGAAAAAGGAATGCAATAATAGGCAAAAAGCGATGCATTGTTTATTCAAAAAATACTGCAATGAAAGCAGAACGATACAAATAGTGTGATAAGCAAGGGATGGGACTATTTAACATGTCCCCCTCCAGGGGTAGGATGCGGGATGGTATGTAAAGCAGGTATACTGCTCGTAATAGGGACCACCTGGACACTCGACGTAGCTTTTCTGCTTCCCTGGCTGTTGCATCGTGAGTTCGACAATTCTACTGCCGGACAGGGCTTCTGGAAAACGGAGTCCTGAGAATAAGAAAAAAAGAATGACACAATTGGGAGCCCCTGGTGTGGTTGAGCCGCACTCTGGGCATGCCGTGGTCGTGCCCCTCCCCCTGTGCCCATGGTATCTCCAGAGCGTAGTTATGTACGCGTGGTACTGGTCTCGCGATTTTGCGAGGGCTGGGGTTGGGGCCGCATTGCTACGCGTGCTCGGAACGTGCCAGGCGGTCTTGTTGTGGGTTACTCCCGGCGCGCATGACGGTGTCCAGACGTTTAGTAGTCGGACTCGAGAATTGCCTTAAGAGGCTGCTTTGTACTTCTGCCGCGAGGGCCGCCGTATGCTCCTCCGTTCGGAGAGAGCATTCGGTGTTTCCATTGACCGTGATTACTCCTCGAGGGCCTGGCATCTTGAGCTTGAGGTATGCATAGTGCGGCACCGCATTGAACTTTGCAAATGCGGTTCGTCCGAGCAGTGCATGATAGCCGCTGCGGAACGGGACTATGTCGAAGATTAATTCCTCGCTTCGGAAGTTATCCGGGGATCCGAAGACCACTTCAAGTGTAATTGAGCCTATACAGTTGGCCTCTACACCTGGTATGACGCCTTTAAAGGTCGTTTTTGTAGGTTTGATCCTTGAGGGGTCTATGCCCATTTTGCGCACTGTATCCTGGTAAAGCAGGTTCAGGCTGCTGCTGCCGTCCATCAGGACTCTAGTGAGGTGAAATCCGTCAATGATTGGGTCAAGAACCAATGCGGCGAATCCGCCGTGGCGGATGCTAGTGGGGTGGTCCCTTCGAACAAAAGTGATCGGGCAGGAGGACCACGGGTTGAACTTTGGGGCGACTGGCTCCATTGCGTATACGTCCCTTAGTGCACGCTTTCGCTCCCTTTTGGGTATGTGGGTTGCGTATATCATGTTCATCGTCCGCACTTGTGGGGGAAAGCCCTTCTGTCCTCTATTGTTCGGCGGCCGGGGCTCCTCCTCGTCATCGCTATGCAGCCCCTTGTCGTTGTTTTCGGTATTTATCTTGCCTGCCTGCTTGAACACCCAACAATCCCTGTAGGTGTGGTCGGCTAGTTTTTGGGGGGTGCCATGTATCTGGCACAAGCGATCGAGTATTCGGTCCAAATTGGACGGGCCCTGAGTATTTCTTTTGAACGGCTTTTTCCGCTGACCGGGTTTAGAGCCTCTGAATCCAGCATTGACTGCCGTATCCTCAGCATTATCGCCGTTAATGCGGCGCTTGTGCTTGTTGCGACGTGACCTGCCATTGCTGTCTTTGGTATCCGAACTACCAGGGTTTTTGGTCAGGTTGTTACTGCGAGCTAGCCAGCTGTCCTCTCCCGCGCAGAAGCGGGTCATGAGTGACGTGAGGGCTGCCATGGATTTCGGCTTTTCCTGTCCTAGGTGCCGGGCAAGCCACTCGTCGCGGATGTTATGTTTGAAGGCTGCGAGGGCCTCTGCATTCGGACAGTCGATGATTTGATTTTTCTTGGTTAAGAACCGTGTCCAGAATTGTCTGGCCGATTCATCTGGCTGCTGAATTATGTGGCTTAGGTCATCAGCGTCTGGTGGTCGCACATATGTGCCCTGGAAGTTATCAAGGAATGCGGCTTCCAGGTCTTCCCAACAACCAATTGATTCTGCTGGCAAGCTGTTGAGCCAATGCCGAGCTGGTCCTTTAAGCTTGAGTGGGAGGTATTTGATGGCGTGTAGATCATCACCGCGGGCCATGTGGATGTGAAGGAGATAGTCCTCGATCCAAACCGCAGGATTTGTTGTGCCGTCGTATGATTCAATGTTTACGGGTTTGAAACCCTCGGGGATTTGATGATCCATTACTTTGTCTGTGAAGCATAGTGGGTGTGCGGCGCCTCTGTATTGGGCTATATCACGACGCAGCTCAAATGAGCTTTGTCTACTGTGTTCATCCCGGCCGGAATTGTTGTATCCGGCGTGACGGTTGTCATCACATATCGTGGGGCGCCCACGCGATCCGTAGATCGATCTTATTTGTCTTGCCTTGTCCTCCAATATGTCTCGCAAGTCTGGAACATTCCCCCGTGGCCTTGTACTTTTCGAGCGACGCCAGGGTGCGGCTTTAGCGGAGGGCCTAGAGGGCTCTCTGTCGCGGCCACGAGGTGGCCGGTAGGCTGCGTCATGCGCTGGTGATGTAGGTTTGGGTGCTTCCTCCTCTAATTGGGGTAGCAGCCTACGTTTTGTGTAGCTCTTGGAGGGGCGATCGAGTTTGTACTCTTCGGCTGGAGGACTTCGGTCCATCTGTCAGCTAGCAAGTCTTGGTCAGCTCTAAGCTACTGCTGCATTTTCTTGAGGTTGCTTGCCGTGGCCATAAGCCCGCGCTTGAAACGCTCTTGTTTGACAGGATCCTCGGGCACGACAAATTTGTCGTCGTTGAGGCTTGCTTCATCTTCGGAGGGAGGCATATAATTATCGTCCTCTACCTTTCTGTCTGCCTCTCTATCATGAGGGCTGGCTTCTCCCTCCTCCTGTGCTGAATCCTGCTGGAGGGGGTTGTCTTCGGCATTGTCTGGGGTGTTATTATCTCCCGTGCCGGAATCACCGCTTTTGCTGTGGCGGGATTTAGAGCGGCGCCGCTGACACCGGCGCTTGGGCTGTTTCTTGGAGGGGTCATCCTCCGCTGTTCCATTGCCATTCCCATCTTTTGGGATGTCCACCATGTATATGTCGTATGACGAGGTGGCCTTCCAGTGCCCTGTAGGCGCTGGTTCTTGGTTGTCTCCTGCATCGTCGTCCATACCGTCGATGTCTTCGGAGTCGAAGTTGAGCATGTCGGTTAAATCATCGACAGTGGCTACAAAGTGGGTGGTGGGTGGGCATTGAATTTCTTCATCGTCCGCATCCCAACCTTCTTGACCATAGTCCAGCCAGGGCTCTCCTGATAAAGAGAGAGACTTTAGTGAATTCAGGATGTCGCTAAAGGGCGAGTGCTGAAAGATGTCCGCGGCAGTGAACTCCATAACCGGCGCCCAATCGGATTTGATTGGCAGGAGCGCAGGAGGTTCGGAGTCCGGAGAGGGGTCCAGCACCTCGGAGTCACGGGCTTTGCAAAGGACAGGGATGGTGTTCGGCTCAATCGCCATAGAGATCGTAGCCCCCGAGGCAGTGTCCAGCCACTCATCCTCGACCGGCGAAGTCGGCTCCGAGCTAGGGGTCGAAACAGATGCTGGTGTGGCCTCCAGGGTACTGTCCGGCGGCAGAGCTAGATCATACCCATCGAGACAGTGCGGCGCGCTTGGCTGTGGCTCGAATCCGTCGAAGATCAAGTCTCCGCGGATGTCAGCCGTGTAGTTCAAACTTCCAAATCTGACCTGATGGCCAGGGGCGTAGCTTTAGATCTGCTCCAGATGGCCAAGTGAATTGGCCCGCAGTGCAAAGCCGCTGAATACGAAGGTTTGTCCGGGGATAAAAGTCTCACCCTGGACCACGTCGTTGTTGATGATCGAAGGAGCCATCGGGCCTAAAGGTGATGACACAGAGGAACTCTCAATGAAAGCACCAATGTCGGTGTCAAAACCGGCGGATCTCGGGTAGGGGGTCCCGAACTGTGCGTCTAGGCGGATGGTAACAGGAGACAAGGGACACGATGTTTTTACCCAGGTTCGGGCCCTCTCGGTCGAGGTAAAACCCTACTCCTGCTTGATTAATATTGATAATATGGGTAGTACAAGAGTAGATCTACCACGAGATCAAAGAGGCTAAACCCTAGAAGCTAGCCTATGGTATGATTGTTGTTCGTCCTACGGACTAAAACCCTCCGGTTTATATAGACACCGGAGAGGGTTAGGGTTACACAGAGTCGGTTACAATGGTAGGAGATCTACATATCCGTATCGCCAAGCTTGCCTTCCACGCCAAGGAAAGTCCCATCCGGACACGGGACGAAGTCTTCAATCTTGTATCTTCATAGTCTAGGAGTCCGGCCAACGGTGATAGTCTGGCCATCCAGACACCCCCTAATCCAGGACTCCCTCAAGGACCAGGGCCGCTATAAATAGGGCTAGCCACCACAGTAGAGGGGATATCATCGAGTTCTCACCAAGCCAACGAGGACAGATCCCTTCCTACGAGAACACCACACCGGCTCAAGAACACCTCTCGCGAGGCTGTTCTTCCCCTTGTACAGTTCATCATCAGCCCAGGAGCCAATCCACCACACCACACACTGGAGTAGGGTATTACACCACAACGGTGGCCTGAACCAGTATAAATCTTGTGTCCCTCGTGTTATTCATCATTTAGCTTAGATTCTCATGAGGCGATTGGACGTGGATTGGTAGGGGGAAGATCTTCGCGCGCACCCCAGAGTTCGAACCTCAAGGGTCTGCCGGAACCCAACATCCGACAACCGCGCATCACCCTCATGGCAGACAACATGCCGCCGGCTCCAGTGGCCGATGCCAGCACTGGGGCCAGGGGGCTCCAAGCCTTGGCCCCCGCCTTGCAGCAGGTGCAGTGGCCACACAAGTTCAAGCCAGAGATGTCGCCGCACTAAAATGGCGCGGCGGATCCGCTGGCTTTCCTGATGGCATACGAGGAGGCCGTCCTCAAGGCTGGAGGCGACGACAAGGTCATGGCCAACTGGTTTCCCATGGCCCTCACCGGCGTCCCGCGCGTTTGGGTGCTCAACCTGCCAACATCTTCTGTGGCCTCCTGGGAGGAACTGCGCAACCTCTTCCTCACCCACTACGTTGCGCCGGCACCCCCGGTCGTCGCAGCTCTCCTGGGCGGCTCGCAGGCGCCTGTTGGGGAACGTAGAAATTTCAAAAAAAATTCCTACGCACACGCAAGATCATGGTGATGCATAGCAACGAGAGGGGAGAGTGTTGTCCACGTACCCTCGTAGACCGAAAGCGGAAGCGTTAGAACAATGCGGCTGATGTAGTCGTACGTCTTCACGGCCCGACCGATCAAGCACCGAAACTACGACACCTCCGAGTTCTAGCACACGTTCAGCTCGATGACGTCCCTCGAACTCCGATCCAGCCGAGTGTCGAGGGAGAGTTCCATCAGCACGATGGCGTGGTGACGATCTTGATGTTCTACCGTCGATGGGCTTCGCCTAAGCACCGCTACAATATTATCGAGGAGGACTATGGTGGAGGGGGCACCGCACACGGCTAAGAGATCAAGAGATCAATTGTTGTGTCTATGGGGTGCCCCGTGCCCCGTATATAAAGGAGTGGAGGAGGGGGAGAGGGCCGGCCCCTATGGCCCGCCCTGGAGGAGTCGTACTCCCACCGGGAGTAGGATTCCTCCCCTTCCATGTAGTAGGAGTAGGAGACAAGGAAGGGGGAGAGGGAAGAGAAGGAAGGAGGGGGCGCCGCCCCTCCCCCTAGTCCAATTCGGACTAGTCATTGGGGGGGGGGGCGGCCTGCCTCTCTCTCTCTCCCCTAAAGCAACAACGCGAGCTATTGATATTCAACATAATTTGCAAAATACTACCAGGACTAAGTTCATGATAAATTTAAGTTCAATTAATCATATTACTTAAGAACTCCCACTTAGACAGACATCTCTCTAGTCATCTAAGTGATCACGTGATCCAAATCAACTAAACCATGTCCGATCATCACGTGAGATGGAGTAGTTTTCAATGGTGAACATCACTATGTTGATCATATCTACTATATGATTCACGCTCGACCTTTCGGTCTCCGTGTTCCGAGGCCATATCTGTATATGCTAGGCTCGTCAAGTTTAACCTGAGTATTCTGCGTGTGCAACTGTTTTGCACCCGTTGTATTTGAACGTAGAGCCTATCACACCCGATCATCACGTGGTGTCTTAGCACGAAGAACTTTCGCAATGGTGCATACTCAGGGAGAACACTTCTTGATAATTAGTGAGAGATCATCTTAAAATGCTACCGTCAATCAAAGCAAGATAAGATGCATAAAGGATAAACATCACATGCAATCAATATAAGTGATATAATATGGCCATCATCATCTTGTGCTTGTGATCTCCATCTCCGAAGCACCGTCGTGATCACCATCGTCACCGGCGCGACACCTTGATCTCCATCGTAGCATTGTTGTCGTTCACGCCATCTATTGCTTCTACGACTATCGCTACCGTTTAGTGATAATGTAAAGCAATTACTGGGCGTTTGCATTTCATACAATAAAGCGACAACCATATGGCTCCTGCCAATTGTCGATAACTTCGGTTACAAAACATGATCATCTCATACAATAAAATATAGCATCATGTCTTGACCATATCACATCACAACATGCCCTGCAAAAACAAGTTAGACGTCCTCTACTTTGTTGTTGCAAATTTTACGTGGCTACTACGGGCTGAGCAAGAAGCGTTCTTACCTACGCATCAAAACCACAATGATAGTTCGTCAAGTTAGTGCTATTTTAACCTTCGCAAGGACCGGGCGTAGCCACACTCAGTTCAACTAAAGTTGGAGAAACAGACACCCGCCAGCCACCTGTGTGCAAAGCACGTCGGTAGAACCAGTCTCGCGTAAGCGTACTCGTAATGTCGGTCCGGGCCGCTTCATCCAACAATACCGCCGAACCAAAGTATGACATGCTGGTAAGCAGTATGACTTGTATCGCCCACAACTCACTTGTGTTCTACTCGTGCATATAACATCTACGCATAAAACCTGGCTCGGATGCCACTGTTGGGGAACGTAGTAATTTCAAAAAAAAATCCTACGCACACGCAAGATCATGGTGATGCATAGCAACAAGAGGGGAGAGTGTTGTCCACGTACCCTCGTAGACCGAAAGCGGAAGCGTTAGAACAACGCGGATGTAGTCGTACGTCTTCATGGCCCGACCGATCAAGCACCGAAACTACAGCACCTCCGAGTTCTAGCACATGTTCAGCTCGATGGCGTCCCTCGAACTCCGATCCAGCTGAGTGTCGAGGGAGAGTTTCGTCAGCATGACGGCATGGTGACGATCTTGATGTTCTACCGTCGCAGGGCTTTGCCTAAGCACCGCTAGAATATTATCGAGGAGGACTATGGTGGAGGGGGGCACCGCACACGGCTAAGAGATCAAGAGATCAATTGTTGTGTCTATGGGGTGCCCCCTGCCCCCGTATATAAAGGAGTGGAGGAGGGGGAGAGGGCCGGCCCCTATGGCACGCCCTACCGGGAGTAAGATTCCTCCCCTTCCATGTAGTAGGAGTAGGAGACAAGGAAGGGGGAGAGGGAAGAGAAGGAAGGAGGGGGCGCCGCCCCTCCCCCTTGTCCAATTCGGACTAGTCATTGGGGGGCGCGCGACCTGCCTGCCTCTCTCCCCTAAAGCCCAATAAGGCCCATATACTTTTTCCCCGTATTCCCGTAACTCCCCGGTACTCCGAAAAATACCCGAACCACTCGGAACCTTTCCGATGTCCAAATATAGTCGTCCAATATATCGATCTTTACGTCTCGATCATTTCGAGACTCCTCGTCATGTCCCCGATCTCATCAGGGACTCCGAACTCCTTCGATACATAAAAAATTATAAACTCATAATAAAACTGTCATCGAAACCTTAAGAGTGCGGACCCTACGGGTTCGAGAACTATGTAGACATGACCGAAACACGTTTCCGGTCAATAACCAATAGCGGAACCTGGATGCTCATATTGGCTCCTACATATTCTACGAAGATCTTTATTGGTCAAACCGCATAACAAAATACGTTGTTCCCTTTGTCATCGGTATGTTACTTGCCCGAGATTCGATCGTCGGTATCTCAATACCTAGTTCAATCTCGTTACCGGCAAGTATCTTTACTCGTTATGTAATGCATCATTACGTAACTAACTCATTAGTTACATTGCTTGCAAGGCTTATAGTGATGTGCATTACCGAGAGGGCCCAGAGATACCTCTCCGACAATCAGAGTGACAAAACCTAATCTCGAAATACGCCAACTCAACATGTACCTTTGGAGACACCTGTAGAGCTCCTTTATAATCACCCAGTTACGTTGTGACGTTTGGTAGCACACAAAGTGTTCCTCCGGTAAACGGGAGTTGCATAATCTCATAGTTGTAGGAACATGTATAAGTCATGAAGAAAGCAATAGCAACATACTAAACGATCAAGTGCTAAGCTAACAGAATGGGTCAAGTCAATCACATCATTCTCTTAATGATGTGATCCCGTTAATCAAATGACAACTCATGTCTATGGTTAGGAAACTTAACCATCTTTGATTCACGAGCTAGTCAAGTAGAGGCATACTAGTGACACTCTGTTTGTCTATGTATTCACACATGTATTATGTTTCCGGTTAATACAATTATAGCATGAATAATAAACATTTATCATGATATAAGGAAATAAATAATAACTTTATTATTGCCTATTGGGCATATTTCTTTCAGTCTCCCACTTGCACTAGAGTCAATAATCTAGTTCACATCGCCATGTGATTTAACACCAATATTCACATATGTATGTGATTAATACCCATAGTTCACATCGTCATGTGATCAACACCCAAAGGGTTTACTAGAGTCAATAATCTAGTTCACATCGCTATGTGATTAACACCCAAAGAGTACTAAGGTATGATCATGTTTTGCTCGTGAGAGAAGTTTAGTCAATGGGTCTGTCACATTCAGAGTCGTATGTATTTTGCAAATATTCTATGTCTACAATACTCTGCATGGAGCTACTCTAGCTAATTGCTCCCACTTTCAATATGTATCCAGATTGAGACTTAGAGTCATCTGGATCGGTGTAAAAGCTTGCACCGATGTAACTCTTTATGACGGGCTCTTTTATCACCTCCATAATCGAGAAATATTTCCTTAGTCCTCACTAAGGATATTCTTGACCAATGTCCAGTGATCTACTCCTAGATCACTATTGTACTCCCTTGCCAAATTCAGAGCAAGGTATACAATAGGTTTGGTACATAGCATAGCATACTTTATAGAACCAATGACTGAGGCATAGGGAATGACTTTCATTCTCTTTTCTATTTTCTGCCGTGGTCGGGATTTGAGTCTTTACTCAATTTCACACCTTTGCAACACAGGCAAGAACTCTTTCTTTGACTGTTCCATTTTGAACTACTTCAAAATCTTGACAAGGTGTGTGCTTATTGAAAAAACTTATCAAGCATCTTGATCTATCTCAATAGATCTTGATGCTCAATATGTAAGTAGCTTTACTGAGGTCTTTTTTTAAAGAACTTCTTTCAAATACTCCTTTATGCTTTCCAGAAAAATTCTACATCATTTCTGATCAACGATATGTTACTCACATATATTTATCAGAAAGGCGGTAGTGTCCCCACTCACTTTATTGTAAATACAGGCTTCATCGCAAGTCTGTATAAAACTATATGCTTTGATCAACTTATCAAAGCGTATATTCCAACTCTGAGATGCTTGCACCAGTCCATAGATGGTTCGCTGGAGCTTGCACATTTTGTTAGCACCTTTAGGATTGACAAAACCTTCTGGTTGCATCATATACAACTCTTCTTTAAGAAAATTATTAAGGAATGCAGTTTTGACATCCATTTGCCAGATTTCATAAAATGTGGCCATTGCTAACATGATTCGGGCAGACTTAAGCATCGCTACAGTTGAGAAAATCTCATTGTAGTCAACACCTTGAACTTGTCGAAAACCTTTTTTGCGACAAGTTGAGCTTTGTAGATAGTAACACTACTATCAGCGTTTGTCTTCCTCTTGAAGATCCATTTATACAATATGGCTTGCCGATTATCGGGCAATTCCACCAAAGTCCACACTTTGTTCTCATACATGGATCCCATCTCAGATTTCATGGCCTAAAGCCATTTCGTGGAATCTGGGCTCATCATTGCTTCATCATAGTTTGTAGGTTCATCATGGTCTAGTAACATGACTTCCAGAACAGGATTACCGTGCCACTCTGGCGTGGACTGTACTTTGGAAGACCTACGAGGTTGTGTAGTAACTTAATCTGAAGTTTCATGATCATCATCATTAGCTTCCTCACTAATTGGTGTAGGAATCACTGGAACTGATTTCTATGATGAACTACTTTCCAATTCGGGAGAAGGTACAAATTACCTTATCGAGCTCTACTTTCCTCCCACTCACTTCTTTCGACAGAAACTCCTTCTCTAGAAAGGATCCGAATTTAGCAACAAAAATCTTGCCCTCAGATCTGTGATAGAAGGTGTACCCAACAGTTTCCTTTGGGTATTCTATGAAGACGCACTTCTCCGATTTGGGTTTGAGCTTATCAGGTTGAAACCTTTTTCACATAAGCATCGCAACTCCAAACTTTAAGAAACCACAACTTTGGTTTCTTGCCAAACCACAGTTCATAAGGCATCGTCTCAACGGATCTTGATGGTGCCTTATTTAACGTGAATGCGGCCGTCTCTAAAGCATAACCCCAAAACGATAGCGGTAAATCAGTAAGAGACATCATAGATCGCACCATATCTAGTAAAGTACGATTACGACGTTCAGACACACCATTTCGTTGTGGTGTTCCGGGTGGTGTGAGTTGCCAAACTATTCCGCATTGCTTCAAATGTAAACCAAACTCATAACTCAAATATTCTCCTCCATGATTAGATCGTAGAAATGTTATTTTCTTGTTACGGTGATTTTCCACTTCACTCTGAAATTCTCTGAACTTTTCAAATGTTTCAGACTTGTGTTTCATCAAGTAGATATACGTATATCTACTCAAATCATCTGTGAAGGTCAGAAAATAACGATACCCGCCACGAGCATCAACACTCATTGGACCGCATACATCGGTATGTATTATTTCCAACAAGTTAGTAGCTCGTTCCATTGTTCCGGAGAACGTAGTTTTAGTCATCTCGCCCAAAAGGCACGGTCCGCAAGCATCAAATGATTCATAACCAAGTGATTCCGAAAATCCATCTTTATGGAGTTTCTTCATGCGCTTTACATCAATATGACCCAAACGGCAGTGCCACAAATAAGTTGCACTATCATTATTAACTTTGCATCTTTTGGCATCAACATTATGAATATGTGTATCCTATGATCAAGATTCAATAAACCATCACCATTGGGTGTATGACCATAGAAGGTTTTATTCATGTAAACAGAATAACAATTTATTCTCTATCTTAGATGAATAATCTTATCGCAATAAACATGATCTTATCATATTTATGCTCAACGCAAACACCAAATAACATTTATTTAGGTTTAAAACTAATCTTGAATATATAGGGAGTGTGTGATGATGATCATATCAATATTGGAACTACTTCCAACACTCATCGTCACTTCCCCTTCAACTAGTTTCTGTTTATTCTGTAACTCCTGTTTCGAGTTACTAATTTTAGCAACCGAACAAGTATCAAATACTCAGGGGCTACTATAAACACTAGTAAGGCACACATCAATAACCTATACATCAAATATACCCTTGTTCAATTTGCCATCCTTCTTATCCACCAAATATTCAGGGCATTTCCGCTTCCAGTGACCATTTCCTTTGCAGTGTAAGCACTCAGTTTCAGGCTTTCGTCCAGCTTTGGGCTTCTTCGCAGGAGTGACAACTTGCTTGTCATTCTACTTGAAGTTCCCTTTCTTTCCCTTTGCCCTTCTCTTGAAACTAGTGGTCTTGTCAATCATCAACACTTGATGCTCTTTCTTGATTTCTACCTTCGTCGATCTCAACATCACGAAGAGCTCGAGAATCGTTTTCGTCATCCCTTGCATACTATAGTTCATCATGAAGTTCTAGTAACTTGGTGATGGTGACTAGAGAACTCTGTCAATCACTATCTTATCTAGAAGATTAACTCCCACTTGATTCAAGCGATTGTAGTACCCAGACAATCTAAGCACGTGCTCACTAGTTGAGTGATTCTCCTCCATTTTTAGCTATAGAACTTGTTGGAGACTTCATATTTTTCAACTCGGGTATTTTCTTGAAATATTAACTTCAATTCCTGGAATATCTCATATGATCCATGACGTTCAAAATGTCTTTGAAGTCCCGATTCTAAGCCGTTAAGCATGGTGCACTAAACTATCAAGTAGTCATCATATTGAGCTAGCCAAACGTTCATAACGTCTGCATCTGCTCCTGCAATAGGTCTGTCACCTAGCGGTGCATTAAGGACACAATTCTTCTATGCAGCAATGAGGATAAACCTTAGATCATGGATCCAATCCGCATCATTGCTACTAACATCATTCAACACAATTTTCTCTAGGAACATATCAAAATAAACATATGAAAGCAACAGCGCGAGCTATTGATCTACAACATAATTTGCAAAATACTACCATGACTAAGTTCATGATAAATTTAAGTTCAATTAATCATATTACTTAAGAACTCCCACTTAGACAGACATCTCTCTAGTCATCTAAGTGATCACGTGATCCAAATCAACTAAACCAAGTCCGATCATCACGTGAGATGGAGTAGTTTTCAATGGTGAACATCACTATGTTGATCATATCTACTATATGATTCACGCTCGACCTTTCGGTCTCCGTGCTCCGAGGCCATATCTGCATATGCTAGGCTCGTCAAGTTTAACCTGAGTATTCCGCGTGTGCAAAACTGGCTTGCACCCGTTGTACATGGACGTAGAGCTTATCACACCCGATCATCCCGTGGTGTCTGGGCACGACGAACTTTGGCAACAGTGCATACTCAGGGAGAACACTTCTTGATAATTAGTGAGATATCATCTTAAAATGCTACCGTCAATCAAAGCAAGATAAGATGCATAAAGGATAAACATCACATGCAATCAATATAAGTGATATGATATGGCCATCATCATCTTGTGCTTGTGATCTCCATCTCCGAAGCACCGTCGAGATCACCATCGTCACTAGCGCGACACCTTGATCTCCATCGTAGCATCGTTGTCGTTCACGCCATCTATTGCTTCTACGACTATCGCTACCGTTTAGTGATAATGTAAAGCAATTACAGGGCGTTTGCATTTCATACAATAAAGCGACAACCATATGGCTCCTGCCAATTGTCGATAACTTCGGTTACAAAACATGATCATCTCATACAATAAAATATAGCATCATGTCTTGACCATATCACATCACAACATGCCCTGCAAAAACAAGTTAGACGTCCTCTACTTTGTTGTTGCAAATTTTACGTGGCTGCTACGGGCTGAGCAAGAACTGTTCTTACCTACGCATCAAAACCACAACGATAGTTCATCAATTTAGTGTTGTTTTAACCTTCGCAAGGACCGGGCATAGCCACACTCAGTTCAACTTAAGTTGGAGAAACAGACACCCGCCAGCCACCTATGTGCAAAGCAGGTCGGTAGAACCAGTCTCGCGTAAGCGTACGCGTAATGTCGGTCCGGGCCGCTTCATCCAACAATACCGTCGAACCAAAGTATGACATGCTGGTAAGCAGTATGACTTGTATCGCCCACAACTCACTTGTGTTCTACTCGTGCATATAACATCTACGCATAAAACCTGGCTCGGATGCCACTGTTGGGGAACGTAGTAATTTCAAAAAAAATTCCTACGCACACGCAAGATCATGGTGATGCATAGCAACGAGAGGGGAGAGTGTTGTCCACGTACCCTCGTAGACCGAAAGCGGAAGCGTTAGAACAACGCGGTTGATGTAGTCGTACGTCTTCATGGCCCAACCGATCAAGCACCGAAACTACGGCACCTCCGAGTTCTAGCACACGTTCAGCTCGATGACGTCCCTCGAACTCCGATCCAGCCGAGTGTCGAGGGAGAGTTCCGTCAGCACGACGGCATGGTGACGATCTTGATGTTCTACCGTCACAGGGCTTCGCCTAAGCACCACTACAATATTATCGAGGAGGACTATGGTGGAGGGGGGCACCGCACACGGCTAAGAGATCAAGAGATCAATTGTTGTGTCTATGGGGTGCCCCCTGCCCCCGTATATAAAGGAGTGGAGGAGGGGGAGAGGGCCGGCCCCTATGGCGCGCCTTGGAGGAGTCCTACTCCCACCGGGAGTAGGATTCCTCCCCTTCCATGTAGTAGGAGTAGGAGACAAGGAAGGGGGGGAGGGAAGAGAAGGAAGGAGGGGGCGCCACCCCTCCCCCTAGTCCACTTCGGACTAGTCATTGGGGGGGAGGGCGGCCTGCCTCTCTCTCTCCCCTAGAGCCCAATAAGGCCCATATACTTCTTCCCCGTATTCCCGTAACTCCCCGGTACTCTGAAAAATACCCGAACCAGTCGGAACCTTTCCGATGTCCGCATATAGTCGTCCAACATATCGATCTTTATGTCTCTACCATTTCGAGACTCCTCGTCATGTCCCCGATCTCATCCGGGACTCCGAACTCCTTTGGTACATCAAAACTCATAAACTCATAATAAAACTATCATCGAAACCTTAAGCGTGCGGACCCTACGGGTTCGAGAACTATGTAGACATGACCGAAACACGTTTCCAGTCAATAACCAATAGCGGAACCTGGATGCTCATATTGGCTCCTACATATTCTACAAAGATCTTTATCGGTCA
Source organism: Triticum timopheevii (assembly GCA_963921465.1). NCBI lineage: Eukaryota > Viridiplantae > Streptophyta > Magnoliopsida > Poales > Poaceae > Triticum > Triticum timopheevii. The sequence goes on along the minus strand of OY997266.1, from coordinate 416,845,283 downwards.
AACCGCATAACAACATACGTTGTTTCCTTTGTCATCGGTATGTTACTTGCCCGAGATTCGATTGCCGGTATCTCAATACCTAGTTCAATCTCGTTACCGGCAAGTCTCTTTACTCGTTATGTAATGCATCATTTTGTAACTAACTCATTAGTTACATTGCTTGCAAGGCTTATAGTGATGTGCATTACCGAGAGGGCCCAGAGATACCTCTCCGACAATCAGAGTGACAAAACCTAATCTCAAAATACGCCAACTCAACATGTACTTTTGGAGACACCTGTAGAGCTCCTTTATAATCAACCAGTTACGTTGTGACGTTTGGTAGCACACAAAGTGTTCCTCCGGTAAACGGGAGTTGCATAATCTCATAGTTGTAGGAACATGTATAAGTCATGAAGAAAGCAATAGCAACATACTAAACGATCAAGTGCTAAGCTAACGGAATGGGTCAAGTCAATCTCATGATTCTCCTAATGATGTGATCCCGTTAATCAAATGACAACTCATGTCTATGGTTAGGAAACTTAACCATCTTTGATTCACGAGCTAGTCAAGTAGAGGCATACTAGTGACATTCTGTTTGTCTATGTATTCACACATGTATTATGTTTCCAGTTAATACAATTCTAGCATGAATAATAAACATTTATCATGATATAAGGAAATAAATAATAACTTTATTATTGCCTCTAGGGCATATTTCCTTCAGCGCCACCGTCAGACCGCCACGCCAAGCCGTTCTTCTGCCAGATCGGCGCGGCCCTCACGCAGCAAGGAGCTCCTCCAGGTTGGGCGGCACCCAAAGACGACCTGACCTTCAACTCGGACGATCACCCCGTCAACACCGCCTGCTCGGGTGCGCTCCTAATGTTTTGCATGCCCACCATCTGCCAGGTGGCCGTCACCAAGACCCTCATCGACGGTGGCGCCGGCCTCAACATGCTCTCGGTGGAGGCCTTCAGCCTCCTTCATGTACCGTTGGAGCGGCTCCGACCCAGCAAGCCCTTCTCGGGCGTCGGAGGCGGTTCCTCCAGCTCCCTAGGGCAGATCCGCCTTCCTGTGACCTTCGGCACCCACGACAACTTCCCCACGGAGCTGGTCAACTTCGACATTGCCCACATCGGCCTCTCGTACAACGCCATCCTCGGATACCCCGCCTTGGCTCAGTTCATGGTAGCGACCCATCCGGCCTACAACCTCATAAAGATGCCCGGGAGCAGCGGCGTCCTCATCGTAGCTAGAGATACCAAGGATGCTTTGCTGGTGCTCAAGCTCGCCCTGAAGACAGCCGCGACAGCGCAACCCGTCGGCATGGACACCTCCAAGGCCAAGGGGGCTGCTCCGACCAAGAAGAAGCAGATGTTCACCCAGGACAAGGCGGAGACCAAGCAGGTACCAGTTGAGGAGGACGGGTCCTCCGGTGCCACCTTCACCATAGGTGCCAATCTCGACCCCGACCAAGAGGAGGCGCTGGTGAAGTTCCTGCACTCGAACAAGGATGTGTTCGCATGGGAACCCAAGCAACTAGCGGGGGTCCCATGGCAGGTGATTGAGCATCACCTGAATGTGTGCCCTAATGTACGCCCCGTGAAGCAGAAAGCAAGGCGGCAGTCCACCGAGAAGCAGGCCTTCATCGTCCAAGGAACCCGCAAGCTGGAGGCGGCAGGTGTTATTCGCGAGGTTCACTACCCCGAATCGCTGGCAAACCCAGTTGTTGTGCCGAAAAAGGGGGGAAAGGAGCGCATGTGCGTCGACTTCACCAACCTCAACAAGGCCTGCCCTCAAGATCCGTTCCCACTCCCTCGCATCGGCTGTCGTGGTTCTAAGTCTGACAGTAGAATAGGGGGGTAGGTATGGAGAGGCAAGATCCTAACTATGGAGTAGTTGTATACGCAAGGGATTTACGAGTTCAGGCCCTTCTCGGAGGAAGTAACAGCCCTACGTCTCAAGAGCCCGAAGGCGGTCAACTGGATTATATGCGTATGAGTTACAGGGGTGCGAACCCTTGTGCCTGTGCAGGGGGGTGGCTTATATAGAGTGCGCCAGGACCCCAGTCAGCCCACGTTACAAGGGTGTCGTGGGAAACGAACACCTATGGGGCAGGGCCCCTTTTCGGTCCGGCAGGGAGCGGAGGGCGCGCGAAGAGCGGATCGAGGCGGAGCACGCGAGCGATTTTTACCCAGCTTCGGAGCTCTCCGGAGAGATAATACTCCTACTGCTGCTTTGTGGTTGTATTATGCTCTTGCTTGAGAGCGTGGGAGTGTTCTAGTTTCGAATGAGTCGAACCCCCCCTACGTTGCGCATGGGCCTCCTTTTATAGGCATAAGAGGTCACCGACAGGTGGCAACGCAGGCAAGGGTAAAAATGTAAAAAGGATGGTTGGTACAACTGCTATCTACAGTGCCCCCTACCTAACTCTGACAGCAGGGGACAAGAGCATTTAATGCCCGTCCGTGTCACCTAAACAGTGCAGAAAAGCGACCGTTAGGGGCGCCACCGCTTGCCATGATGGCCTTCTCGTCGTCTCCACTTGCCACCTCGCACCGCTTGGCTGCACAGCTTCCCGCCACGTGCGTCTGGAATGGTCTCAGGGCGACACGTCGACGGGTGCGCTGGAGCGTGGGCACAGAGTGGTGGCTTCGCCGCGGCAAGCGCCTTGCCGCGGTTGTTGTCTTGTCGCGCCCGAAAGCTTGTCGCTCGTCGGGTCTTGCCGGGACGCGCGGCGCGTCGCGGCAAGTTCTTTGAAGCGCCTTGGTTGGCCTTCCCGGCAAGCTCCTCTTGCCGGGGCCTTGTCCTTCCCGGCAAGCTTCTCTTGCCGGAGTCTTGTCTTCTCAGTTAAAACACTTTGTTCTTGAATGGCATCAATAGGAACTACAGAGGATTTTGGCGAGCACCCGGCAAGCCTTGCCGCGGGACGCTGCGACTGCCCGTGCACAAGTTCGGGACACTAAGGTACCCCTACTTTAGTACACCGACAGGAGCCCCCGGGCCTGGGCCACACACGGTGCCGAGCGCTGTTGGGCCAGGCCCAAAACAGGGCACGGGCACGCGCGGCCTGGGTCCACACCATATCTGACTCCGTATCCACCGCGCCCTCCCGTAACGGCACGCGTCAAACGCGGCGTCGTGGGAGAGATCGTGGGTGATTCTTTATTTGGAAAAAGCGTAACATTCGCCTCCTCCTCTTTATAAGCAGGGGAAGCAGGGGCCGTTCCCCCACCTTCGCCACCTGCAGTTGCCTCCTCAGAAATCTCCGCCGCTCCCCTCCGCTTCCCAAAGCCGAAAGGGAGCAGCGCTCCGCCGCCCGTCGCCGCCGTCGCCGCCAACGCCCCCGCTCTCCCCACCGCCTCCGCTATGGCTCCAAAGACCGGGAAGGGTGCGAAGTCGGCCGAGGCGCTGCGGCTTGAGGCGCTGCGCAAGGAGCGAGCACTTTCCCCCCCTGAGCTCTCCGCGAAGGAGCTGCGGGAGTGGTTCTATCTCTTCTGGTCGACGGAGACGCGGGCGCATCCGTGTACGCAGCTACTCTCCGCCGAAGCTTCTACCTCGAAACGGTGTCCAAAAGGATACCCCTTCTTCCCATTGTTCTTCTATTGCGGGCTCTGCCCGCCCTTTTCCGATTTCTTCTGCGACATCATGAATACCTACGGGTTTCATCTCCTTGACTTCACCCCCAACGCCGTTCTGACCATGGCGGTTTTCGCACATCTCTGCGAGAACTTTGTCGGAATCCACCCAAACGTTGCCCTTTTTCGCCACTACTTCATGCCCCGGGCTGAGAAAGGAGATCCCTTAGCTGGCGGGATCGCCTGGATCTCGAGAGTCGGCATGAAGGAGGTCTATCTGGAGGGGGAGCTCCGTAGCAAATGGGAGGAGTGGAGAGCAAAGTGGTGTTGGATTGTTGATGAGAACCCGCATCCATTCACCAACTTGCGCCAAGCCCGAGTAGTGCGCGGCAGCGATTGGAGCGCCCTGGCGGCGGATGATGCTAGATTGAAGATCGCCACCACCCGGATCTTGCGGCTCAGGCTTGCTGGGCTCACTGTAGGGGCTGTTGGCGCGGACTTTCTTCGCCGCCGCATCGCCCCTCTGCAGGAGAGGGGGAGACCCGCCTGGTTGTTCGGGGGTCTGGCGGATATCATGAGGCTGCGCCCAGGCCTCAATTTTAACTTCACTGTTTTGGAGTTGGACGGGACGCTCAAGGAACTGTTCAAGCACGACCCCAACCATCCCGAGTGGTTCAGGCTGCCGCAGGGCGTCGTCCCGTTGTGCAATAACTCCTAGCTTGACCGCATCCGCGCAATGATGCCGGAGTGCGACTCGCATGGGATTATCCCAACTTGGCAGGAGCCCGCCGACGACGTCGTGCAGCAATTCTTCGATGACTTGGTGGAGGTGGCGATCCGTGCCGATGAGCAAAGGATCCTCACCCGCGACACCACCGACGACGAGATGTGGCGTATCGCCACCAGGGCAGAAGAGGCGGCGGCGGCCGCCGCCGCGGGCAAGTTCGGGTTTACTTTAGAGGAGGCAGAGGCAGCCGAGGCGGCAAGCCTTGCCGACCGAGAGGAGCTTGTCGGGGAGGTCGCTGGCGAGGGAGAGCCCAAAGCCGAAGCAAGCGAACCCGCCGGGGGCGCAAGTGGCCAGCCGTCTTCAAGCAACTTGCCGCAAGCGGAGCCCTCAGTGCAACCCCTAGCTCAACCAAGAAGGCGCCTCCGCAGGACCGGAGAAACAGCAGGGCGGCAGACGGGCCAACAGCCGCCGTGCCGCGGGACACGCTCTACCGCGACAAGCACCGTTGCCGCGGGAGCATCTCACGCTGCACCGGCAACTAGAGCAGGGTCTTCTCGGGCCGCCGCTTCCGATCCTGCCGCAGCTCCCGCCAAGCGTCCAAGGGAGCCTACCCCTCCGCCTCGTCGCGCTGAAAGAGTACCAGATTTCGATCTCTCCGCGCTCAGCCCCGACGAGGAGGAAGAAGAGGAGGACGAGTAAGACTTTCTTTTTGTCATACTTATATTTCTTTAATTCTTGCTTTTTGTTGTCTTGTATCTGATCTACTTTCTTCTGAACCCTGTCCTTTTCCAGGACTCTGGCCTAGAGGGCGGCGAAGAGGGCCAAGGTCCCCGTGGTTGTCATCGAGGACAATCCCGCTGTGACAGTAGAGGACGCGTCCGAGACCACCTTGTCGGACCCGGCAACCTCTCCCCGAAGCAGCCCCCAGCGCAGCCCCCAGCGTAAGTTCATAATTTTACTTCCCGCTGTCAGGCACGCATGGGTGTTCTTTCCTTGTTGATATCTTGATTGTTGGTTTGCTTGTGTAGGAGCAGAACAGGTTCACCAGGAACAAGCAGAGGTCGCCCCTGAGGTGCTATCTGCTTCCACTACGCCGCCAAGGGATGACTCACCGGCAAGGGAGCGCTCTCCGGCAAGGGACGGGACCAGTGATCCCCCGGTGGTGGAGCCCATGATTACAGAGCCTAGCATAGGTAATCCTTCTTGTCAGAGAACTTCCCTTGGTTCTTCTTCTTCTGATCTTCTTTTTTTTTGGATATTTGCTTGACTTTTTCTCCCCTTTCCTGTCTTCAGATCCCCCTCCGCGGAGCCAATGGAGACCGAGGCCACCGACAAGGAGAACGTGCGCAGCAATACTGACGATGCCGCTGCTACTGAAGAAGAGGCCGGTGCTGATGATCCCGCCGGCGAAGAGGCCGCCAAGGCAGCTGGCGCAGGAGCTGGCGAGGGGTCCGGCGATCGCACTGACGACCCTGAGGGCGCAGGAGCACAAGGTGCTACATCGACCGCCGATCCCTCTGCCGCTGATGCAGCGCCGGGCTCCGAAGAGCCCCAGCCCGGCACCTACTTGAAGGCCGGCGAGGGTGTCTTCATCAAGCTTCCCTGCGCGTCGAGCTCCAGGGCGCCGGTTGAAGGAGAGGCATTTGACGGGGAAGTGCTCGCCTCCGCCGGGCTGACAGTAGTTGACGCGCCAAGCAGCAGCAGCGGCGAGTCCGAGGAGGAGCAGCTGCTCCGGAAGCTGGTGTCACTCTACCGCGCCCGACAAGCAAAACTGGAGTCCCGGGAAGCGCTTGTCGCGCAGGCGGGAGTGGACATTGAAAAGCATGCGGAGGAGCTCCAGAGCCGCAAACAAGAGGCCCTCCGGTCTATTGCAGAGGAAAGGGCGCAGCTTGTCGAGGCACGGAAGGCTTTCCTCCTCGAGAAGGCAGAAGCCGAAGAGCAGCAGCGGCTTGCCGCCGAGGAGATGTCCACGCGAGAAGGCGAGCTGACGCAGCGGAAGGTCAACTTGGACAGCTATGAGGAGGAGCTTGCCGCGCGCGAGGGGACACTATGCGGGGCCCTCAAGGAAGCGAAAGATGCTGCTGCAGCTGCCGAGGCCGCTAAGAAGGAGCTGGAGGTGAAGGTGACAGAGCTGGAAGCCACCCTCAAAGCAAAGAATGAAGAGCTTGCCGTGCTTCAGCGTGAGCATGAGAAGGACGCCCTTGCCCATGGTGAGCTGCAGGGTCGTCTCTCTGAGAAGGGCAGGGAGCTGAACGCCGCCAAGGACGCCAATGCCGATCTCGAGCTGAAGCTGGCTATGCTGACTGAGACGCTGGACGGCGCCAAGAAGCGGGAGGAGGACTTGAAGCAGGAGCTCAAGGCCAATGAGGCGCTACTGACGAGGGCCGCCGAAACCCAGAACACCTTCAGGGATACCGTGGAGCTCTAGACGGAGGGCCTCGTCAACATTGCTGCAGTTATTGACGAGGAACTGACGCAGCTGGAACTGGAGGGCTTCGGGTATTCCTCTGACGAAAACCTCCAGCCCAGCGCCAAGCTCACTCTGTTCTTCAAGGGCGTGGCGACGGCTCTCCAGCAACTCCGGGAAAGGATCCCAAGGCAGCTGGCTGACGAGTCACGCGCAATCTGCGCCAGAGTCTTGGAGAAGTTGTTGGTGAAGGTGCTCTTCCGCAATTCGGGCCTCAACCTCACCAACGTCCTCAAGAAGCTGCCGGCGGGTGCCGATCTTGCAGAGCTCAAAGCCCTTGTCGCACCCATTGTGGACAAGGTGAATGAAGTCAGGAGGGTTGATGGTGGCCGCGTAGATTAGGCCACCCATTTTTTTCTCTTTCTTGCCGCTGCCATATATGTCACAGGAACAATTTATTAGAGCGCGGCAAGTCATTTTTGTAATATAACTTTATCTTGGGCAGTATTTGCTATGTTATTCCTTTTACTTGATTCCTTCCTTTGTATGTTTTTACCCTACGCTCTTAGGGAACTTGCCGGTGCAGGCACCCTTGCCGCGAGCGCTGAGTGCGGAACATCAGCAGCCTGCTGGCGGTGCTGCTTCCGGCAAGAAAACTTGTCGCAACTAGTCGCAACACACTTAAGTTGTTGAGCGGACTCAAAACAAAGTAAGGGCGCAACTAACCGCGAGTCGGTTCCTCCGCGCACAGGTTTTCCATACAAAGCACGGTCGTTCAAGGAAGATAACTTCAGAAATTTTTAAAACTGATTGTGCTCAAACTTTGGCAACTTAGCTTTTCTGTCGTCTGCGTCCCGGCAAGGCTATACTCCTTTGAACGACGCCCAGTCCACACCATTATCTTCTCCTCCCCCCCGGTGAACTTGTGGGCGAAGGAACCGGAAAGCCATCTTTGGTCTCAAGGCGGACGGCGCCAGGCCTAGTGACTCGTTTCACCCGATAAGGGCCTTCCCACTTCGGCGTCAACTTGTTGGAATTCTTGGTGGATTGAACGCGCCGAAGAACAAGGTCGCCTTCCTCGAGACTTCTGGCATTGACTTTGCGGCTATGGTAGCGGCACAAAGCTTGCTGATATCGAGCAGCTCGTACAGCAGCCTGAAGACGATCTTCCTCAAGGAGCAGCGCGTCATCTTGTCGCAGCTGCTCTTGCTCAAGCTCATCATAAGCGAGCACTCAAGGTGATCCTTATACGAGTTCCGTGGGGAGAACTGCCTCTGCTCCATAGACTAGAGCAAAAGGTGTCTGGCCAGTGGCTCGATTTGGCGTCATCCTGATCGACCAAAGAACCACTGGCAGCTCCTCGATCCAACTCCTTCCGCACTTGTGCAGCCTGTCGAAAGTCCTGGTCTTGAGCCCGCGCAGCACTTCAGCGTTTCCCTCTCCGCTTGACCGTTGCTTCTTGGGTGAGCAACAGAAGCGAAGCAGACCTTGGCGCCAAGATCTTGGACGTACTGCATGAAGGTGCGGCTCATAAATTGTGTGCCATTGTCAGTGATGATCCTGTTAGGGACTCCGAAACGGCAAACAATGGACCTGAAGAACTTGACTACTGACTGTGCTGTCACCTTCCTCACTGCCTCCACTTCCGGCCACTTTGTGAACTTGTCGATTGCAACGTACAAGTACTCAAAGCCCCCGACAGCTCGGGGAAAGGGGCCGAGGATGTCGAGCCCCCAGACCGAAAATGGCCAGGATAAAGGGATCGTCTGGAGAGCTTGAGCTGGTTGATGTATCTGCTTTGAATGGAACTGGCACGCTTCACACTTGGTTACTTGTGCAGTTGCATCCTGGAGGGCTGTTGGCCAAAAGAAACCCTGCCGGAAAGCTTTGCCGGCAAGTGCTCTTGCGCCAATGTGATGACCACATATGCCTCCATGTATCTCCGCCAACAGCTTCTGTCCATCTTCCCGGGGAATGCACTTCAATTTCACTCCGTTGAATCTCCTTCTGTACAGTATGTCATTGACAAACTGGTACATACTTGATTCCGGGCTACTCTCTCTGCTTCTTCTTGCTCTTCGGGAAGTTCTCCTATTTGAAGAAAACGGACAATCTGCTGCACCCATGCCGGAGCTTGTGGCTCAACAACAAGGATTAAAGGCACAAATGCTGCTGCGGGAACATTTGCTTCTACGGCAAGAACCTGTGGTTCAGCCGGAGCTTGATGTTCCCCGGCAAGCTTGCCGGAGCAAAACTTGTCGGGAGCGTCTGCTTCAATGGAACAAACCTTAGGGCTTGTCGGAGCAGACTGCTCCTCAGCACTCTTGGTGTTGATCTTGGGGACCTTCTTGGCGGCGGCTTCGGGGAGCTCAGCCGGAAAGTAGTCATCGGAAATCAACTTTCTCTTTTTGCTCTATCCAGTTGATGGTATCACAGATGGTTGAGTCAGCCTGAGCACAAAGATCCCTGGTTCCACAGGTAACTTTAATGCAGCGCATTTTCACAGGCTATCGGGAACATCGTTCTGGGCTCTTGGGACATGTTCCATCTATAAGCCGTCAAAATGCTCTTCCAACTTTCTCACTTCATCAATGTAGGCTTCCATCAACGGACTCTGATAATCTTTGTTTACTTGGCGGACGACAAGCTGCGAGTCACCCCTGACAATAAGCTTCTTGATCCCAAGGTCTGCCGCGATCCTAAATCCGGCAAGCAAACCTTCATACTCTGCAGTATTGTTTGTCGCTTGCTTCTTGGGAAAGTGCATCTGGATGATGTACTTGAGGTGCTCTCTGGTGGGTGCGACAAGTAATATGCCCGCACCGGCGCCTTGCAGCGAGAAGGCACCATCAAAGTACATGATCCATTCTTTGCTTGCTTCCTTGGCGGGGATGCTCGTCTCTGGAGTTTCTTCATCAGGTGTTGGCGTCCATTCTGCTATAAATTCTGCCAATGCTCGGCTCTGGATAGTTGAAGTACTCTCAAACTTGAGGCCAAAGCTTGACAATTCTAGTGCCCACTCGACAATCCTGCCTGTTGCTTCTGGGTTCTGCAATATCCTTTTCAATGGAAAGCGAGTGACAACTGTGATCTCATGTGCTTGAAAGTAATGGCGCAGCTTTCTCGAGGCCATGAGAAGGCCGAAAAGCAACTTCTGCACACCAGAGTACCTTGATCTAGCCCCCTGCAGAAGGGAACTGACAAAGTAAACTGGGCCCTGCACCATTTTCTTCTGCTTCTCTTCTTGTGGCTGCACAGATTCATCCTTGCTGGGATCAGAGCTTGTCGGGGAAGCCCCCTGCTTGTCGCTGGATGCACTTGCCGTGGCCGCTGGCTCATCATCTGCCTCCCTTTCCGCTACTAACGCAGCACTAACCACTTGATTGGTTGCCGCTAGATATAGCAGCAACTTCTCTTGTGGTTTAGGTGCGACAAGTATTGGAGTGGAGGACAAGTATCTCTTCAAGTCCTGCAGCGCAGCCTCCGCTTCTGGAGTCCATTTCATTGGACCTGCCTTTTTCAATATTTTGAAAAATGGCAGGGCGTGCTCAGCAGACTTAGAGATAAACCTGTTGAGAGCAGCCACGCAGCCGGCAAGCCTTCGTACATCCTTGACGCGCTTCGGTGCTTCGATCTGCTCAATGGCCTTGATCTTGTCGGGATTAGCCTCAATCCCTCGCTGAGACACAAAGAACCCGAGAAGCTTGCCGGAAGGGACTCCAAACACGCACTTCTCGGGGTTGAGTTTGAGATTGATCTTGCGCAGATTTGCAAAGGTCTCGTTCAAATCTTGAATCAGAGTTGTTCTGTCTTTGCTCTTGACCACTATGTCATCCATGTACGCCTCTACATATCTGTGCAACTGTGGCTCAAAAGCTTCGTGAACTACCCTTGCAAATATTGAACCAGCATTCTTTAGTCCGAAAGGCATCCGTACAAAGCAGTACATGCCACATGGAGTAATGAATGCGGTTTTCTCCTCATCCTCTTCTGCCATGAAGATCTGATGATATCCTGAATATGCATCAAGAAATGAAAGCAAATCACACCCTGCCGTGGAGTGAACAATCTGGTCAATGCGCGGCAAGGGAAATGGATCCTTGGGACAAGCTTTATTAACATCAGTGAAGTCTATACAAAGCCTCCATTTTCCGTTCGCCTTGCGCACGACTACAGGATTGGCTGGCCATGTTGGATGGAGCACTCCTCTGACCAGGCCTGCTGCTTCCAACTTCTTGATTTCTTCTGCAATGAATTCTTGGTGCTCCACTGCTTGTTTTCTGACTTTCTGCTTGACGGGCCGCACGTGAGGACAGACGGCAAGGTGGTGCTCAATTACTTTCCTGGGAACACCGGGGATGTCAGATGGTTGCCATGCAAACACATCGACATTCGCCCGCAGGAAAGCAACGAGCGCGCTTTCCTATTTAGGGTCAAGCGTGGCACTGATGGTGAAGGTACCACCAGTGCCGTCCTCCTTGGCGGCCACTTTCTTGGTCTCTCGCGGAGCTGCCTTCGCCTTCTTACACTTGCCGGTGGAGCTCGATGGTGCGTCCTCGATGGTAGCGCAGCACTCCGAAGAGGTGCGCTTGCCGGAGTGGGCATCAGAGCTCTTGCCGGACTTAGTCTTCTTCTTCCCACCAGGAGCTTCAGCGGCAAGTGGTTTGCGTTCGGCTGCGGCTGCTGCTTCCCGGTAGATCTTGTCGGTACAGATAAGGGAATCTTTCTTGTCGCTAGGGACAGAGATGACACTTATCGGACCTGGGATCTTTAGCACGTTGTAGGCATAGTGGGATGCTGCCATGAACTTGGCGAGCGCTGGCCGACCAAGTATTCCATTGTAGGGCAATGGGAAATCAGCAACATCAAAAGTGACTTTATCTGTTCTGAAATTAAGCTCGCTGCCAAACGTCACTGGCAACATGATCTTCCCCTTCGGCTTGCTCCTTCCCGGATTGATTCCTTGGAAAGTACCAGTCTCTTCGAGCTCGCTGTCGGGGATTTGGAGCTTCTGGAGTACCGCGGAGGAGATCAGATTCAAGCCGGCCCCGCCGTCAACTAGCATCTTTGTGACTTTGAGGTTGCGAATAGTTGGTGAAACCAACATCGGCAAGCACCCGACCGCAGTGATGCGATCAGGGTGGTCCTCAATGTCAAACATGATAGGCGTGCTGGACCATTTCAGGGGCTTGCGTGACTCGACTGATGGTTCTGCTGCATTAACTTCTCGCACCCACTGTTTGAGCTGGCGGTGCGAGGTATGCAGAGAAGCACCACCGTCAACGCACAGAACCTCTGTTGCTTTCTGGAACTCCTGTTCGTCGGCCTCATCATCATCCATGTCCTCATCTTCATCCTCATCTTCATCCTTGTCGCGGCCGCGGGGAGGCCTGTCTCCTTGCCGCTGCTTGGCCTTGCCGCGGCGTCCTCCCCGGCCGGGACGCTTCTTGCCGGATCTGCCTGTACCTTCCTGGGCTTTTTCCTTATCGCGTCGCTCGTACTCAGCCTTTTGCAGCTCAACGAGCTGCTCGACCTTCTTGCAACTTTGGAGATCATGGCCCTTGGTACGGTGAATCTTGCAATACTGCTTGTCGGAGCTGCCCTGCTTGTCGGCGGCCGCCACAAGTTCTGCTTCCTTGGCGCCACCTTCGTTGCCGGACTGCTCGACAGCTGCCACATCTTTGCCTTTCCTTCTTCTGTTGTTCCGCCGCCAGTTTTTCTTTGCCGGGGCAGCGTCCTCACTGTCAGACCCCCCTGCTCCTGTGTTCTCTCCGGGGAGTTTTCTTCCTTCTTCAGCACGTGCACACTTGTCGGCCAGGGCATATAGCTCACTGACGTCTCTAATCTTGCACATCGCCATCTCCTCCCTCATCCTGCGGTTTCGCACGTTCTGATGGAACGCACTGATAACCGCAGCAGGGTGGACGTCTGGGATGTTGCGCTGCACTTGGCTGAATCTTTGTATGTACTTGCGCAGGGGCTCTCCTTCCTTCTGGGCGAGCAGATGCAGATCGCTCTCCTGGCCATGAGGCTTGTGGCCGCTTGTGAAGGCGCCGACAAACTGATGGCACAGATCCGCCCATGAGGAGATGGAGTTGTCCGGCAAGTGCATGAGCCAAGATCTGACGTTGGGCTTGAGCACCAACGGGAAGTAGTTGGCGAGGATCTTCTTGTCGCGCCCTCCGGCAGCCTGCACCGCGATGCTGTAGATGCTGAGGAACTCCGACGGATGCAACCTGCCATCGTACTTCTCCGGTACATCTGGCTTGAAGTTCTTGGTACTGGGCCACTGGACTTGCCACAGCTCACGAGTAAACGCAGGGCAACCTACCGCGTATGGCAAGTCGCCTGGTTCCCCTGGCGCATGCATGTCAACAGCGGGCCCAGCGCGCTGGTCTGATTGACGCCGCGCTTCTCTTCGATGCTCGATGCGGGTGCGAGCGTCTTCGTGTTGTCGTTCTTGAAGAACTTGGCGTTGATCGCGACGAGCTCGTGGATCTGATGACGCCGTGGAGTTGGTGTCGTGGTTGATCCGGCGAGTCGGCGATCTTGGCCTTCGGGGCGGGGAGTGCATGATGGTTGCACCTCCACCGGTCTTGTCGCCATCGGCTCGCGTCTGGGCGTCTTGTCGCGGCTTCGATATGCTCGGTTGCCGGGGAGTGTCGCCGTTGGCGAAGCCGATGAGGCTCTGGATAGTGGCCCTCCAATCGTCGATCTTGTCTGCCGTTGGAGGGTAGTCCAGGAGCAGTTGAGCTCGGGCCAACGCTTCTTCTGGAGTCTTCGGTGGCGGCGGTGAACGGCGCGAGGAGCGGGATATGCTCGGACTTCCAACTGGGTTGGAAGGAGCAGTACCCCGTCCAGGCGACCGTACTTCACTCGTGCCAGCATGCTGGCGTGCATGCTGGTCTTGAACGCCCCGAGATCCACCAGCTTGGCCTTGTTCTAATGCGAGTACGGTGCTGCGAGCACCATGACGCTGTCGATCCCGCGCCTCCTGAGATGGGCGCGGTGCGTGTACGGACGCCGAAGTTTGCGGGGCCTTGTCCTTGGATCTGGTAACGACATGAGCTCCCTCGTCGGCGCCCGCTCCTCCGCCGGCGTCTACCCCACCGCCCGTTTGCTCCGGTGGCGGTGGGATCGACGCGGTCGGAGCAGCCACCTCCGAAGCCTTCTTCTTCGGTGGCATGTCGATGAAGATGATGATGAACTGGCTCGCGTGAACGCCGGATCGGGTTCACACAACCTCGACGCCCCCTACCTGGCGCGCCAAAGATGTCGTGGGAAACGAACACCTATGGGGCAGGGCCCCTTTTCGGTCCGGCAGGGAGCGGAGGGCGCACGAAGAGCGGATCGAGGTGGAGCACGCGAGCGATTTTTACCCAGCTTCGGAGCTCTCAGGAGAGATAATACTCCTACTGCTGCTTTGTGGTTGTATTATGCTCTTGCTTGAGAGCGTGGGAGTGTTCTAGTTTTGAATGAGTCGAACCCCCCTACGTTGCGCATGGGCCTCCTTTTATAGGCACAAGGGGTCACCGACAGGTGGCAACGCAGGCAAGGGTACAAATGTAAAAAGGATGGTTGGTACAACTGCTATCTACAGTGCCCCCTACCTAACTCGGACGGTAGGGGACAAGAGCATTTAATGCCTGTCCGTGTCGCCTAAATAGTGCAGAAAAGCGACCGTTAGGGGCGCCACCGCTTGCCACGATGGCCTTCTCGTCGTCTCCACTTGCCACCTCGCACCGCTTGGCTGCACAGCTTCCCGCCACGTGCGTCTGGAATGGTCTCAGGGCGACACGTCGACGGGTGCGCTGGAGCGTGGGCACAGAGTGGTGGCTTCGCCGTGGCAAGCGCCTTGCCGCGGTTGTTGTCTTGTCGCGCCCGAAGGCTTGTCGCTCATCGGGTCTTGCCGGGACGCGCGGCGCGTCGCGGCAAGTTCTTTGAAGCGCCTTGGTTGGCCTTCCCGGCAAGCTCCTCTTGCCGGGGCCTTGTCCTTCCCGGCAAGCTTCTCTTGCCGGAGTCGTGTCTTCTCAGTTAAAACACTTTGTTCTTGAATGGCATCAATAGGAACTACAGAGGATTTTGGCGAGCACCCGGCAAGCCTTGCCGCGGGACGCTGCGACTGCCCGTGCACAAGTTCGGGACACTAAGGTACCCCTACTTTAGTACACCGACAAAGGGATTTAAGGTACATTAAGGTCTGGCGTTACTGGTAACGCCCTACATAAAGTGCTATCATTACCATGAAGACTACTTAATAACAGACAATTTGCGTGCAGAGTGACTCTAGGTCTCCTGGTGGTCGAGTGAATGGCTTCGTGGTCGAGTGTCTTCGAGTCCGTCGAGTGGAATCCTTCCAGGTCGACTGAAAGGTAGTTTCTACTATAGATGTCCTTGGGGAGGGTACCTTGGATAGGTCTATGACCCTACCCTAGGTACATGGCTTCATCATTATCCCCTGAATGGATCGAGGTTTGAGTGAGGAAGGAGTTGAGAATTCTTCTGACCCGTTTTTCGTGTTGTGAGGATGTCTTGTTCTGGATCAATGACTTTAAGTGACGGCACCAACTTCTTTTTTAGCCGCCTTGATACATTCTTTGTATCTGTCGAGTGACTTTTCTGTGCTTGGAGATTTCCGAGAGATGGATCTGAGGAAATCTGCGGTCTGACAAGTTGCTCTGCTGTTCGCGGATTTAGCGGGATCTGAATTTCGGGCAGCGCACGAAGCGGAGGAGGCCGTGGTACTCGGATGGGATAAGTCAGGGACGCCTCGATCTTCGCACCACCTTTTTTGCCACGTATCGTGCGCGCGACTGTTGCGGGATTTGACAGGATCGCACGGGCCTACCAGTCAGCCACTTGGAAGAGACTTCATATAAGGCGTCGGATGGGGTTTTTTTTGAACAGTGCGCCCTCATTTTCCCCTCCCTCTTCCTCAGATTCACCTGTTGCATTCGCCATCATCCCAGCGATGTTGCTCTGTGTCTGCTTCGCCGGCAACGATGGTGAAGGAGAAGACGGTGGCTTTGGAGCGGGCGAAGAAGGCGACGGCGAAGGCGAAGGGGAGGGCGACCAGTCGGGGTGGATCCTCGTCGCGGGCCGGTCTGCCGCAAGGCTGGATCCAGGAAGACTGGATCCGCTCGACCATCCGCCAGAAGGACCTCGACGACCTAGCCAACGAAGGACTGATCCCTCATGGATCAGCGAGGCTTCCGGGGAAGGAGTGGCAGCCGCAGCCTCAGGAGGGTGAGTGCGTCCTCTTAGCTACCCACGTCGACCACGGGTTTTCTCTACCACCGAATCCTTTCTTTCGGGGATTTCTGAACTTCTTTGTGGCACAACTCCACCACTTCACACCCAACTCTATCGTCTATCTCGCTGCTTTCGTGTCCTTGTGTGAGAACTTCTTGGGTTGTCGGTCGCACTGGGGCCTTTTCAAACACATTTTCACCTGTCGCTCTCAGACGGTGAAAAAGGCTAGTCCGAGTGACGAGAAAACCCAAGTAATCCAGATGTGGAGTTCAGATGAGGAGTAAAAGTGCTTTTCCAGCCATGATCCTTCCCGAGTCAGTCCGAGGGTGGTAGTCGACCTGGTTCTACTGCCAAGACCAGCCGACGCCAGGGCCGTCGACTGGACTCCCTCCTTTCTCCATGGACCAAGTGAACAAGCCGTCCTCTCTGAAGGTGGTCCCAGAGGAGAAGGCTCAGGTTAAGGTGTTGGTAGAGCGTGTAGTCTAGCTCATCCGTGACGGGGTGACTGGCATGGATCTTCTGGAGGTTTTCCTTTGATGGCGCATTCAGCCACTTCAATATCGAGGCCACCCGATGTGGATGTACTCTGGTACCGAAGACACCACTCGGGTCCACCCAGAGGAGGTCGACGATGCCACACTGGAAAGGTGGATGACTGCCATCATAGGGAACAAAGATAACCCCCGTGGAGCCAGGAGGATCCCGCCACTTGACCAGTCTTACGAACCAGACAAGGTCTAATCACTTGCCTCCGACCATAATCATGTTTCCTTCAATCCATTTTGCTACAATTTGGTCGACTGACTTTTGTCTTGTTTGTTGTCTTCCAGGTCACTACCGAGATGTATTCGATGCCCAACGGGGTGCAAGAACAGACCGAAGAGGAGGAAGGGAGCGGGGGTGAAAGTCAGGAGGAGTGGGAATCTGATGGCGAGGAGGGTGAGGAAGATGCCGGCTCTGATGAGGAAGAGGAGGAGGAAGTCGAGCCTCCCCATACTGAAAGACGATCCAAGCTCGTCCATGACCCTGCAGTCGAGCGTGGCAAGGCTGCCGTGCCTGTTGGGCAGTCGACCAAACATCCTCAGACGACCTCTTCGGCGCCGACTGAGAAAGCGCCGAAGCATCCCCGAGCGGCGTCATCAAAACCGACGAAGGCCCTGCTGAGGCGCAGAAAGCGGCTTCGGACAAGATGAAACTCGCAGAAGAAAAGCTGGCTTCAATCAGCAAACTTGAAGAGGAGAATACCAATCTGAAAGCTGCTCTCGACGCGGCCAACAAGGAGGTCAGTCGACTGAAGAATGATAAGATAGCCCTGAGCGACAAGGCTAGCGAACTAGCGGGGAAGAAGAATGATCTAGAGGTTTATCTGGGAGGGCTCGCCAAGAAGTTATTCCTCATGCTTGAAGGTAATCCCTTGTATCCGACTGGCTTGTAATTATGGACTTACCACAAAACTGCTGGCTTATCTTTGGGTTGTGTATACAGAGTTCTGCCAAAACTTTGAGGAAGAGACTGGTCGAGTGGAGACAAGCCTGGATCCCATCAACTCTCCTGTGAAGGATGAAGCCGCCATGAACGTGCTCCGATCAGAGTCTCGTGTTGCTGCTGTGGTCGACTATCTTGCTAGACTGAAGGTTGCAACGTCACGCATCGACACAACACTCTGGCCGGGGGAAACACTTCAGAATGACCTCGAGTCTCTGATGACTCGACTGAACGAAGTTCCAAGTCGAGTGCAAGAATGGAAGAAGTCTTTTGCCAGGTGTGGTGGTGATGTTGCTCTGTCTTTGGTCCATGTTCACTGCAAGGACGCGCGAGAGGACAAGCTGGCGTCTCTCAAGGTGGCCAATACCAAGAAGAATGACTTCCGATCTTTCATGGAGACCTTCATTGCTGCTGCCACTCGGATTGCAGATGGAATCGACCTGGACGAGTTTGTCGCGCCTTCCAGTCCTCCACAGGAGGAGTAAAAACTTCTATGCTTGATGCCTTAAATTTGCCTCGGAATGCCGAGTGGTTTGTAACCGGTAAACTTTAACAGGCTTGGTGCCTGAGCACTTCTGGATCCGTAGGATGCTATCTAAACTTGGGTTTGCCGTTGAATATGTTTGCATTTGTCTTTGAGCGAACATTGTTCTTCTCTCGGAATATATGCTTGTGCTTGTGATGCACTCTTGCAGGTAGGAATGAAGCATAGATTGCAGTCGACTTGCGCCCTTGCAGATCGGGATGGAGTGCACATTGTATTTGTGGCGGAGCTCTGAAGGGGAAGGTAGCAGTCGACTTGCACCTCGTCATCCTTGCAGAGTGGAATGAATCTCATACTTAGGCTAGCACTGGGCTGTAGCTAAGCCCCCGAGTGGGAGGTTTGCTCTCCACTCGGTAGGATTTTCAAAAACTTAGGCGAGCACTGGGCTGCAGCTAAGCCCCCGGGTGGGAGGTTTGCTCTCCACTCGGTAGGATTTTCAAAAACTTAGGCGAGCACTGGGCTGCAGCTAAGCCCCCGAGTGGGAGGTTTGCTCTCCACTCGGTAGGATTTTCAAAAACTTAGGCGAGCACTGGGCTGCAGCTAAGCCCCCGAGTGGGAGGTTTGCTCTTCACTCGGTAGGATTTTTTGTGACGTACCTCCGAAGGAGAAGGTAACAGTCGACCTGCACCTCGTCCTCCTTGCGGGGCGCATATTGTATTTGTGGCATAGCTCGGAAGGAAAGGTAGCAGTCGACTTGCGCCTCGTCCTCCTTGCGGAGCGCACATTTTATTTGTGGCGTAGCTCGGAAGGAGAAGGTAGTAGTCGACCTGCACCTCGTCCTCCTTGCGGAGCGCACATTGTATTTGTGGCGTAGCTCGGAAGGAGAAGGTAGAAGTTGACCTGCACCTCGTCCTCCTTGCGGAGCGCACATTGTATTTGTACTTAGGCGGGTACTTGGACTGCAGATAAGCCTCCGAGTGGGAGGCTGGCTCACCACTCAGCAGGATTTTGTTAAACTTAGGCGAGTACTTGGACTGCAGCTAAGCCTTCGAGTGGGAGGCTGGCTCACCACTCGGCAGGATTTTGTTAAACTTAGGCGAGTACTTGGACTGCAGCTAAGCCTCCGAGTGGGAGGCCTGCTCACCACTCGGCAAGATTTTGTTAAACTTAGGCGAGTACTTGGACTGCAGCTAAGCCTCCGAGTGGGAGGCTGGCTCACCACTCAGCAGGATTTTGTTAAACTTAGGCGAGTACTTGGACTGCAGCTAAGCCCCCGAGTGGGAGGCCGGCTCACCACTCGGTAGGATTTGAAAGTACTTAGGCGAAACGGATTCGCAGCTAAGCCCCCGAGTGGGAGACTGGCTCACCACTCGTCAAGGATTTTTTTTTACAAACTTAGGCGAAACGGATTCGCAGCTAAGCCACCCACTGGGGGACTGAGTAACAACAATCACTAGGAAAATTATAACACTCTTGTCTTTGATAAATAAACTATAGAAGTACTTTTATTACATCTTATCCGAGTGAATACTTAAGTATAAAAGGGGCGGAGCAGCTCCGTGTTCCAAGCTCGGGGCTCGTCAATCTGGTGACCGACATTGTAAAGGCGGTACGCCCCGTTGTGGAGAACTTTGGTGACGATGAAGGGACCTCCCAAGTAGGAGCAAGCTTGTGTGGCTTCTGCTGATCCACTCTGAGAACCAAATCTCCTTCTTGGAAGGCTCGACTCTTCACATTTTTGGCATGGAAGCGACGTAAGTCCTGCTGATAAATGGTCGATCGGATCATGGCCATCTCTCTTTCTTCTTCTAGAAGGTCGACTGTGTCCTGTCGGGCTTGCTCTGCTTCATCTTCAGTGTAGAGTTTGACTCGAGGTGCATTTTGAAGCAGGTCACTCGGCAGGACTGCTTCAGCTCCATAGACTAAGAAGAACGGAGTTCTCCCAGTCGACCGATTAGGTGTGGTCCTTAATCCCGAAAGTACTGACGGAAGTTCGTCGACCCATGCACCAGCCGCGTGCTTGAGATCGCGCATCAGTCGGGGTTTCAGCCCTTTGAGAATTAAACCATTTGCTCATTCTGCCTGTCCATTCGACTGGGAGTGAGCAACTGAAGCATAGTCGACTCGTGTGCCCTGAGATGTGCAAAAGGCTCTGAATTTTTCGGAATCGAAGTTTGACCCATTATCAGTGATGATGCTATGTGGAACTCCATATCTGAATATCAACTCCCTGATGAAGCTGACAGCAGTGCCGGCATCAAGATTCTTGATGGGTTTAGCTTCAATCCACTTAGTGAACTTGTCGACTGCCACCAGCACATGGGTGAAGCCGCTTCTGCCTGTTCTCAGTGGCCCAACCATATCCAATCCCCATACAGCGAAAGGCCAGATGAGTGGAATGGTCTTCAAGGCTGAGGCGGGCTTGTGTGACATATTGGAGTAAAATTGACATCCTTCACACTTGTCGACTATCTCCTTTGCCATTTCATTTGCTCTTGGCCAGTAAAATCCTGCTCGGTATGCTTTAGCCACAATGGTTCGAGAGGAGGCATGATGGCCACAGGTCCCCGAGTGGATATCGTCAAGGATTATCCGACCTTCTTCTGGCGTTATACATTTTTGACCAACTCCAGTCAGGAGTGATGATCTGTACAACTGTCCCTTTATCACGGTAAAGGCTTTGGATCGGCGGACGATCTGTCGAGCCTCTTCTTCATTCTTTGGGAGCTCTTTCCTTAAGATATATGTGATGTACGGCTCTGTCCAGCCAGGAGTGATGACCAACGCTTCCATGATCAGGTCGACCACCGCTGGAACTTCAACTTCAGTCGGATCTGTGACACTTTTTGGCCGCGGAGCTTCTTCGATAAAAGGATCTTCCTGAACTGATGGAGTATGGATATGTTCCAAAAACACATAACTAGGAATGGCTTCTCTCTTGGAACCTATCTTTGCCAAATCATCAGCCGCTTGATTCTTCAGTCGGGGTATATGATGGAGCTCTAACCCTTCAAATTTCTTCTCAAGCTTTCTTACTACATTGCAGTAACCAGTCATGGCTGGGCTTCTGACGTCCCACTCCTTCATCACCTGATTGACCACCAAATCTGAGTCGCCATAAACCATAAGGCGACGGACGCCGAGTGAAATGGCCATGCGCAACCCATACAAAAGTGCTTCGTATTCTGCTTCATTGTTGGAGGAATCAAAGTGGATCTGAAGCACATATCCGAGCTTATCTCCTCGGGGGGAAACCAATACCACCCCAGCACCGGAACCATTCAACATCTTAGACCCGTCAAAGAACATGGTCCAGTGCTCCGAGTGAACTTGAGTCGGTAGTTGCTGTTCAATCCACTCGGCGATGAAATCTGCTACTGCTTGGGACTTAATGGATTTCTTTGCCTCAAACTTGATATCAAGGGGAAGGAGTTCAATCGCCCATTTTGCCACTCGACCAGCCGCATCTCTGTTGTGCAGAATCTCTGCAATGGGGCGTCGCTGACGACTGTAATGGAATGATCAGAGAAATAATGAGCAACCTTCTTCGTGGTCATGTAAATCCCATATACAAGCTTCTGATAATGAGGGTATCTTTGCTTTGATGGGGTCAACACTTCGGAAAGATAATATACTGGGCGTTGAACTTTGAAGGCTTTCCCTTCTTCTTCCCGCTCGACCGTAAGTACTGTACTGACGACCTATCCTGTGGCTGCAATGTAAAGCAACAAAGGCTCTTTGCTGATTGGAGCAGCAAGCACCGGCTGGGTGGAGAGTAGAGCTTTTAGCTCTGCAAACGCTGCATCAGCTTCTGGAGTCCACTCAAACTTGTCTGACTTCTTCATCAGTCGGTAATGAGGCAATGCCTTTTCACCGAGGCGAGAGATGAATCGACTTAACGCGACCAAGCATCCAGTAAGCTTCTGGACATCGTGCACACGCACGGGGCGTTTCATTTGGAGAATAGTGCCAACTTTTTCTGGGTTGGCATCGATTCCTCGTTCAGAAACGAGAAAACCGAGTAACTTTCCGCCAGGAACTCCGAATGTGCACTTTGATGGATTAAGCTTGATATAATACCTCCTGAGATTGGCAAATGTTTCAGCGAGGTCAGTCAACAGGTCGGAACACTTCCGTGATTTGACCACAATATCATCCATGTATGCTTCCACGTTCTGACTGATTT
This sequence comes from Triticum timopheevii, assembly GCA_963921465.1. Lineage (NCBI taxonomy): Eukaryota > Viridiplantae > Streptophyta > Magnoliopsida > Poales > Poaceae > Triticum > Triticum timopheevii. The sequence continues at coordinate 416,823,179 of OY997266.1, read as the reverse complement.
GAGTGAGTAAACACTTCTGAATCATCCTCATGAACATGGCTCCGGCATTCTTGAGGCCGAATGGCATGGTGACATAGTAGAAGCACCCGAATGGAGTGATGAAAGCTGTTTTGATCTCGTCGGGTCCATACAGACGGATCTGATGGTAACCGGAATAAGCGTCTAAAAAAGACAGGCGCTCACATATCGCAGTCGAGTCGACTATTTGGTTGATGCGGGGAAGAGGAAAATGATCTTTTGGGCAGGCCTGATTGATATGTTTGAAATAAATGCACATGCGAAGTGACTTGTCCTTCTTGGGGACCATGACGACATTGGCGAGCCACTCGGAGTGGTAAATTTCTCGGATAAACTCCGCTGCAAGGAGCCGAGCCACCTCCTCGCCAATGGCCTTTCTCTTCTGGACGGCGGACCGTCGAAGATGTTCTTTGACAGGTTTCACCTTTGAGTCGACTCATAGACGATGCTCAGCCAGCCCCTTGGGAACACCCGGCATGTCAGCAGGCTTCCATGCGAAGATGTTCCAGTTCTCACGGAGGAACTGGATGAGTGCTTCTTCCTATTTAGAGTCGAGTGTTGTGGAGATATGAGTCGGAGCAGCACTGGGGTCGATCGGGTGAATGTGAACGGGCTTCGTCTCACCAGATGACTAGAATGCTGACTCTGTGGCGGGCTTCTTGGCCCGCAATAAATCACTCAGATCTGCATTTTTCTGGTATTCCTGCAGCTCCACCACTGTTATATGAGCATCGGCAATCTTTGAGCCCTTCTGAAAGCACTCTTCTGCCTTTTTCCGATTGCCAGTGATGGTGATCACACCCTTGGGACCAGGCATCTTCAATTTGAGGTACACGTAACATGGTCGAGCCATGAATCGTGCATAAGCTGGCCTGCCCAAAATAGTGTGATAAGCACTCTGGAAATCCACAATTTCAAATGTTAACTTTTCTTTGCGGAAATGCTTTGAATCGCCGAAAACCACATCAAGAGCAATTTGGCCGAGTGGCTCAGCCTTCTTCCCAGGAATGACTCCATGGAAACTCATGTTGCTGGAACTGAGTCTGGACATCGGAATGCCCATTCCCTTCAGCATCTCCGCATACAATATATTCAGGCCGCTGCCACCATCCATCAGAACCTTAGTCAGTCGAGTACCTTCGACGACTGGGTCGACCACCAAAGCTTGCCTCCCAGGGGTGGCTATGTGTGTCAGATGATCAGACTGGTCGAACGTGATGGCGGTCTGAGACCATTTCAGATAACTGGACATCGTCGGAGCAACCATATTCACCTCACGGTTGATAACTTTCAATCAACTTTTGCTCTCAACATCAGCAAAAATCATCAGGGTGGAATTGACATGGGGGTATCCTCCATCACTATCCTCTTTGTCCTCAACCTTGTCCGACTCCTTTTCCTTATCTTTGGGTTGTTTCCCCTGAAACTGTTGGATTAAGAGTCGGCACCGGCGAGTGGTATGTTTCGGGTAAATGAAGTTACCCTCCTCGTCTTTCTTTGTGTGGATGTGGCATGGAAAATCCATCACGTTGTTTCCTTCCTTGTCCTTCACCTTCTTGGGGTTCCAAGATCCTTTGGGTTTCCCTTTAAACTTGCCTTGAGTCACGGCCAGGGCTTATCCAGGAGCAGCTGGCTCGGCTTTTCGCTTCTGCTTCCGACTGGAGTTCCCTCCTCCAGTTTCATGAGAAGTCGGCTTGTACTTGCCACTCCGGAGCCGATCCTCTTCTTCACCATTCACATATTTGGTGGCAATCTCCATCATTCGACTCAGAGTCATGTCTCCAGTCCGACCGAACTTCAAACTTAACTCCCTGTTCTTAACGCCTTCCTTGAAGGCACAGACTACTTGGTGATCAGATACATTCTCCACCGTGTGATGCAATGTGATCCACCTCTGGTTGTAATCTCTCAGAGTCTCATTCGACTTTTGCATGCAAACCTGCAGCTCTGTCAACCCTGCTGGTCGCTTGCAAGTTCCTTCAAATGTCCTGACAAACACTCGGGCAAGATCTTCCCAAGTGTAAATGCTGCTAGGTGCCAACTGATTCAGCCATGCTCTGGCCGAGCCCTCCAACATAAGAGGTAGGTGTTTCATGGCCACCTCATCATTGCCGCCGCCAATCTGAACAGCACTCGGTAGTCCTCAAGCCAAGTATCGGGCTTGGACTCACCAGTGAACTTACCAACTCCAGTCGCCAACCTGAAGTTGGGAGCAATCACCACGGCCCTGATGGCTCTGCTAAAACACTCTGGTCCTGAGACATGAACTCTGCTGCTGGTGGGCACATCTCTATCATGGCCTTCTCAGTGAGCTCTGTTGCGGTCGACCAAACCCTGAACGATAATGGATCTCGCATCAAAGCCTGGTTCTCTAGGGTCGACTGGAACCCTTCGTCCAACACTGTGTTGGCGTCTGTCATCTTGCTGTCGAGGGGCGTACGACCCACCCCTTGGGGGAGGAGTGGGCACTCGACGCCGATCATCGCGATCGAATCGGCCGTCATACTGATCACGTCGACCTCCATGTCCCTCATGCCGCGGGGGCGATCTTGGGCTATGGGCTGACTGGACTGTATTCGCAGCGACGGATCTGCTGTGAATCCTATTACGCGACTGCGATACAGCTGAATTTTGATCTCCTACTGCCCGGAGTAAATCTCTGATCTGCATCAAGCCTCTGCCAGCCTCTGACTAAGAGGGCTGAATCGACTCTGCTATATGGGCTGCAGCTGCTAGATTCTGAATCGGGGTTCGATATACCTGAGTCGGTGGTGGAAAGAGCTGACGTCGACTGGAGTCTGGTACTCGTTGCCACGCACGCTCATCGAGTGCTCGTTGGAGGTTCTCCAGTCGAGTGCGCTCAGCCAAGTTGGCCAAACACGCGTCCTCTAGGGCGCGAGCCTCGGGGGTTTCTCCTACGATAGGAGTATGCAGAGCATCCATGTTCCAGCGGCGAAGATCTTCCCTTTGCAGCGAAGTGAATGGCTCGGGTTGATACTCCTCTTGGACCTGCGCTAGGTCGCCTCCGCCGTCCCCTCCGTCGGTGCGGGGGAAGCTGGGAGGACTACGCAGTCCATTGACTATCAGGACCTCCGCCGCTGGATCACTGCTGTCGCACTCGGATGCAGTCTCTACGGAGCCAGTCGACAGATCAAACAGGCCGTAGAGAGATCCGTCGGGCTCGATCGCCGCGACTTGGGAGGTGGCCGACTGGCGGGCCGCTGCGTGCCTCACCCACCGCTGAAGCCTCGACCGACTGGAGTGCTTGTGTTGGCGGGAGACAGGGAGGGAGGATGACGTAGAGGTCGACCGATACGGGGCCAACGGTTGCCGCAGCAGGACGCCGCGGACACATGCATGAAAGTGTGTCGCCCCGCGGACTGGGAGCGCGTCGATGTCGAGTGGAGCCTCCTGGAGCCAAGCGCAGTCGTCGGCGATGAACGTGAGCGCGCCGAGACGGATCTCGCGGCCCTCAACCAAAACTCCGCCAGAAACCATGATGAAGCTGATCGGAACAATCGCAACTTCTCTAATAAGTCACTAAGACACCTGCCCCAAGGTGGGTGCCAACTGTCGTGGTTCTAAGTCTGACAGTAGAATAGGGGGGTAGGTATGGAGAGGCAAGATCCTAGCTATGGAGTAGTTGTATACGCAAGGGATTTACGAGTTCAGGCCCTTCTCGGAGGAAGTAACAGCCCTACGTCTCGAAGCCCGAAGGCGGTCGACTGGATTATATGCGTATGAGTTACAGGGGTGCGAACCCTTGTGCCTGTGGAGGGGGGTGGCTTATATAGAGTGCGCCAGGACCCCAGCCAGCCCATGTTACAAGGGATTTAAGGTACATTAAGGTCTGGCGTTACTAGTAACGCCCTACATAAAGTGCTATCATGACCATAAAGACTACTTAATAACAGACCTTTTACGTGCAGAGTGACTCTAGGTCTCCTGGTGGTCAAGTGAATGGCTTCGTGGTCAAGTGTCTTTGAGTCCGTCGAGTGGAATCCTTCCAGGTCGACTGAAAGGTAGTTTCTACTATAGATGTCCTTGGGGAGGGTACATTGGACAGGTCTATGACCCTACCCTAGGTACATGGCTTCATCATCGACCAAATCGTCGACTCCACCGCCGAGTGCGACCTGCTGTGTTTCTTGGATGCATTTTTGGGCTATCACCAAATCAAGATGGCGGTAGAAGACGTGGAGAAGACGGCTTTCCTGACCCCATGGGGGTGTACTGCTACACCTGCATGCCGTTCGGGTTGCGCAACGCGGGCGCAACCTTCCAACGGCTGATGCACATCGCCTTAGGCCGGCAGCTCGGGAAAAATGCAGAGGCTTATGTCGATGACATTGTGGTGAAGTCTTGGGAGGCAAAGACCTTGATCCAGGACCTGGAAGAGACCTTCGCGAGCCTCTGCAAAGTGGACCTGCGACTCAACCCAGAGAAGTGCGTGTTTGGCATTTCTTCCGGTAAGCTTCTGGGCTTCCTCGTGTCCCACACAGGGATCGAGGCCAACCCAGAGAAGGTTAAGGCGATCGAAGACATGAGTCCACCGCAAACCCTCAGATAAGTGCAGAAGCTCACCGGACGTGTAACTGCGTTAGGACGCTTCATCTCCAAGCCGGGGGAGCGCGCCTTGCCTTTCTTCAAGCTGATGAAGAAGAAGGGCCCGTTCGAATGGACACAGGAGTCCGACCAAGCGTTTCAAGACCTCAAGAAGTACCTGACCAGCCTCCTATGATGGTGGCACCACGCCCTCTCGAGCCCCTGGTACTCTACCTCGCCGCCACACCCTACTCTGCCAGTGCAGCTCTAGTGGCGGTTCGGGAAGAGCGCCAGACAAAGGCTGCGTCACGACCGGCCACGGCCTCGGCAGACGGAGACTAGCCCCAACAGGAAGATGCCCCTAGGGCTGAAGAGGCCGCACCAGGCAGCCAGGTGCTGGGAGCCCGTTGTCTCAGGAGGCGCCTAACCCTCCGGAGGGCATGGACCTCGTCAGCACATCCACCCTCGTCGAGCATCCGGTGTATTTCATCAGCACGGTGTTGCAGGATGCAAGGGCATGATACCCCATGCCTCAAAAGCTCTTCTTTGCACTGCTAGTGGCCTCGCGTAAGTTGTGGCACTACTTTCAAGGTCACCCCATCAAGGTCGTCTCGGCCTACCCATTGGAACAGGTACTCAGGAGTCCCAACTCCGCTGGAAGGGTCGCCGAGTGGAACATTGAGCTGCAAGTGTTTAAGTTGGAATTTAGCACAACCAGGGTCGTCAAGGGAGCCGCACTTGCAGATTTTGTGGCAGAATGGACAAAGGCGCCAGGCTCGAAGCAGGCGAAGATCGGTCACTTTCCTCAGGAAGTGGCACCGGATGGCTGGGTCATGTACTTCGATGGAGCATTCTCGCGGCACGGCACGGGGGCTGGTGCAGTGCTTATATCCCCCACTCAGGACAAGCTCTATTACACCGTGCAGCTCTGTTTCCAGCATGGCGAGAAGGTCTCCAACAACATGGCAGAATATGAGGGCCTCATAGCAGGCTTGAAAGTTGCAGTAGCACTGGGGGTGAAGCACCTCATCATCAAGGGTGATTCACAGCTCCGCGTCAACTTCTCCAACAAGGTGTACGAGCCGAAGGACGAGCACATGGAAGCGTATCTTGCAGAGGTGCGCAGGATGGAAAAGCAGTTTTGGAGGCTGGAGTTGCAGCATGTGCCCCGTGACACCAACCAAGAGGCTGATGACATCACCAGGAGGCATCCAGGTGGCTGCCTCAGGAGCCTGGGATTTTTGAGGAACGGCTCTTCAAGCCATCGGCAGTGCCGTCACTGTCAAGCACAGCGTAGCCTCGGGAGGAACTCCCTCAGCCACCTGCCAAAGGGGCCCCGGCCTGTGGCCCAACCTCGGGAGCACGCTTACTCCTGGTGCTGGAGCCTCAAGAGGGATGCGGGACTACGGAATTCAAGGACTACCTGATGCAAGGGACGCTGCCAGAGAAAGAGGAGGACGTGGAACGCGTGGCCCGGCAGGCCACGGCCTACTGCATCCAAGACGGAGAGCTCTACCAGAAGCGGCCAAATGACCTTTCCCTACATTGCATCTCTAGGGATCAGGGGAAGGAGTTGCTGGCTGACATACACAGTGGAGATTGCGGACACCACTCGTCGTCATGGACCCTCGTCGGTAAGGCGTTTTGCAGTGGGTTCTACTGGCCTACGGCACTCAACGACGCAATCGAGCTGGTGAAGGCCTGTGAAGCCTGCCAATTCCATGCCAAGCAGATCCATCAGCCAGCTCAGGGCCTACAGACCATCCCACTCTCATGGCCGTTCGCGGTCTGGGGACTGGATATCTTGGGCCCGTTTCCTCTTGCGCCCGGGGGCTACCGCTACCTCTACGTCGCCATAGACAAGTTCACCAAGTGGGCGGAGGTGGAAGCCGTCCACACCATCCCAGCTGGTTCTGCAGTCAAGTTCATCAAGGGCCTCGTGAGCCGATTCGGGGTCCCTAATCGCATCATCACTGACAACAGTTCGCAGTTCACCAGCAATCTATTCAAAACATATTGTGCTAACCTTGGAACGCAGATATGCTACGCTTCGATGGCACACACCCGGAGTAACGGCCAGGCTGAACGCGCCAACGCAGAGGTCCTGAAGGGCCTCAAAACCAAGACCTTCAAAAAGAAGCTAGAGGCCTGCGGCAAGGGTTGGTACGACGAGCTCCAGTCCGTGTTGTGGTCCATCCGCACCACCGCCACCAAGTAAACTAGCGAGACCGTTCTTCCTCGTCTATGGAGCACAGGCGGTCCTCCCTCACGAGGTCAGGTGTCGCTTCGCGTGGGTCCTAGCGTTCAATGAAGCGCAATAGGACGCCATGCGGGGGATGGACCCCGTGCTGGGGGAGGAGCACCGTCGAGAAGCCGCACTACGAGTAGCAAGATACCAGCAGGCGCTGCGGCGGTATCATTGCCGCAACATCCGCCCTAGGACTCTCGAGGTAGGTGACCTCATACTTAGGCGGGTGCGTCTAGAGACTCAGGAAGGGGTGCCCATCCCAAACGCTTGGAACATGCAGTACCTCCGGAAGTTCTACCCTTGAAGAAAGGCCTGGTGCCTGTGAAGAAGGCCCGGTGGCTGTGAAGCTCGCCGCCCAAAAAAAGGCCCGGTGCCTGTGAAGCTCGCTGCCCAAAAAAAGGCCCGGTGCCTGTGAAGAAGGCCTAGTGCCTGTGAAGAAGGCCCAGTGCCTGTGAAGCTTGCCGCCCAAAGAAAGGCCCGGTGCCTATGAAGAAGGCCCAGTGCCTGTGAAGCTCGCCGCCCGTGACACTCTCACGTAATAATGAGTTGGGGTTGTACATGCCCTGGAGTCTCCGGAGTGCCGCCCTCGGGCCTCGGGGGGCTCCAGCCCATGCCTACTGGCAGCACTTAGCTCCGCGCTGGTGAGAAGACGTCAAAAGACTAGACTAGGTGTCGGACGCGGCTTTTCATTTGCTTTCCGCAGTTGGCTTGTTCCCCCTCGTTTGAAAATTTATTGAAGTTGCTTCTAGTGTTGTTTGCCGTCTTCTGCCCCTGTTCTCTGTTTTCGGCTTTTGTCTAGCTCGCTCTCTCTCTCTTGCAAACCTCGTGAGGGGGCTGCGCGGGCGCCCTCGTGAGCCCTCTCTCGCCTGGTTTTCACGAGGCTCCCTCGTTCAAGTTCACAGCGGGAGCACCTCTCCTAGTCCATAACCCTCGGGCATCGCAACACAGAGCACCGGGCCATAGCCGGCAACCCTCGTGGCCAAGGTTTGGAAATGATTCTCCCAACTGATCTTTGCAGCTCTTAAGGCGCCCGGCGAGGCCTCTAGCAGGTACCTCGCAAGGCGAAAACTACTACAGACATCCCGAGTTAAGTTGTTCCTACGCGCAGGCACATAACCATGACACCATAACACAACACGGGGACAATAAGTGTAGCATGATAATTAGGGGATCATAGTCTATTGCACGCCCCCACGGGGCTCCATACTTCTCTCTCTCAACGCAGGAAAAGGAGAAAAACAAAATAAAGACAGCGCACAGCTCGCGAGAAGGGATATGCGTCATCCTCCTGAGCTTAATCAGACTCCACCTCGCGCTTCACCGGGGCGCGGCGACGAGATGACCCGCTACCACCCTCGAAGTGGGTGCGGCGGCGTGGTGGCTGATCGCGGCCACCGCTGGAGGAGCTGTCGCCGGAGGAGGAGCCGCTGAAGCTCGACGAGCTGCGGTCGCCACCGGGAGCGGGTCCGCCTTAGCCCTCGTCACGGCCGTTGCCAAGGCCAAGCACCTCGTCACCGTCATCGTCTTCAGGGCAGCACCCAGCGCAGCGGCCATCTTCTCTGAACACCCTCACGTAGAGGGTCGCATCGCCATCGTACTTAAAGTGGAGGGTGCACCGCCTGCCCAGGCCAAGCGCGCGGGCAAACACCAGCCAGCCCCAGGCCAGGGCCACGTTCCCGGCGACGGAGATCTCCACTACAACCCAGGAGGCCCTGCTGCAGCAGCCGTCCACCTGCAGCCAGAGCCCGTCGGGGCCAGCGGCCGGCAGTTCACCGGCGAAGAAGCGAGGGAGCTGGAGCTAGTTGCCGGTCGGGTTGTCCGACCACACAACAAACTCCGGCAGCACCTCCGCCGAATGGAAGCGCGGCCGAGGAGGCCGCGCAACCACGGCACGCCTCCCTCCACCGATTGGGCTGCCTCGATACAGGCAGCCGCCACCGCGTGAAGGGCCACCACCGCGACCACGAGAAGCCGCAACGGGAGTCGCAGGATGCTTGCGGGGACGGCCGCGACCGCGCTTGGGCGGAGGAGAGCCAGGCCCTTCCTGGCGAGCCTTCCCCTTCATCGCGGCCGAGAACCTCTTCACGGGCACCATGGGATGCTGCAAGCAACCGGAGCAAGGTGGGAGAAGAAGCAGGCGGGACAAGGGAAGATGTGCAATGGGGGCTTCCGCCCCTCCCCATTTATAGCCCAAGGGAGGCCAACCATCGGCCTCCATGATCACAGGTATGATGACTCTTTTTGCATGCAGCAGGGACTCGTCAAATCGGGCAGTTGCCGAGGCAGTGTCAGGAAGTGGAGACGCCCACGTCCAATCAACCGCCACACGGCGACCAAGGCTGCAAGCTGTTGGGGCCTGCAGTGCTCCACACTTGCCCTTTGGCTTCGCCGCTAAGCCAAGTCCGAGCGCGCCTTGGGCCCGGGGGCTACTGTCGGCGTCCTGGGAACGGGGGTCCCCAGACTTGCCTACCTGCGGCCTGCAGCGTTGCTCACCAGTGGCCCAGTACGGCCCGTCTTCATCAACAAACGCTCAAGACCATCGCGAGGGGCCAAGCCTCACGGGGCGGACGACACAAGGCCTCCTCAGGGGCGGCCTCACCAGACAAGCTCGCGAGGAGGCGGAGAGATCAAGGCGAGGGGTACCTCGCGAGGTGCTCGTGACGTGAGCCATGACGATCAAGACCAGGAGGGCGCCAGCCTGCACAGTGTCCTCGTTTCCTCTTTGGTGCAAAGGGGGCAAGCGCAGGCGTAGAGTACCAAGGCATCAAGCAAAGGTTTTCATATCGGTGCAACGAGACCAAGACTAGCAGAGCGGCAGGACGGAGGTCACCATGGAGCCCAAGACGGCGTCATCACCGGTGCCTTTGGCAGTCGAAGACCACCTTTAGTCAGGATAGCTTGTACCAGCTATCCTCTTACAAAATGGTCGTTGTTGGCTCCCTTCCCGCTCAATATTTGGGAAGAGGACCAGTGCCTCTATAAATAGGGCTAGTCACCACAGTAGAAGAGAGAGAGAATCTCATCTACAGCCAACAGAGACAGATCGACTCCTCTCCAAGCACATCACCACAAGAACACCTCTTGCGAGGTTGTTCTTCCTCTGTACTGTTCATCATCATCCCAAGAGGCAATCCACCACACCACACACTGGATTAGGGTATTACACCACAACGATGGCCCGAACCAGTATAAACCTTGTGTCTCTTGTGTTGTTCATCGTGCTAGCTTAGAATCGCGGCGAGGTTGTGGGCATGTTTCGGTAGGGAGAAGATCTTCGCGCACACCCCAAAGTTCGAACCTTAAGGGTTTTGTCGGAACCCGATATCCGACACGAGGGGTTCCTCTGGGACAATGAAGTCATCGTCACCAAGGCTAACATCGTCTTCGGAGATGGGTAAGTAATTACTATCTCTCTAAATCCTCGTGATCAGCATGTTCGGGGCTGTATTGACCCTCTTCTCTTTCATCCTGCTCGAACACAAGCTCGACGGGGTGATTGGGGTCTTCGGGGTTGTCCGAAGTGTCATTATCTCTTGTTCCAGTATTGCTTTCCCTTGCCCTATGCGATCGTGAGTGGCACCGCTGACGCTGGCGTTTTGGTGGTTCATCGACGGGCTTGTCCTCATTTGGATCTTGAGTGCCATTGTCGTCCTTCTTCTCAGGCGTATCCACCATGTATATATCATAGGTCGAAGTGGCCATCCAACGCCCCATGATGGACAGGTTGGATCTTGGCTCAGCCTCGACATCATCGTCCATGTCATTGATGTCTTTGGAGTCATAGTCTAGCATGTTAGTTAAAATCCTCGACAATGGCTATTAAGTGGGTGGTCGGTGGAATGTAAAATTCCCTGCTCTCAGCCCCCATTCCAAGCCGAGAGTAGTTCGGAGGTGATACTTCTGTGATGATGAGAGATCGCATTAAGTCCAGCATTTCGTTTAAGAGAGAAAACCGGACAGGAGTCTGCGGATCTGCGGAACTAGGCTCGGTGATAACCACTTGGTCGAGCCCGATGGACGCAGACCTCGAAAGTTCAGAGTTGACGTCCAGAGGCGAGTCCGGCTTCCCGATGACAGCGAGAGTCCTGTTTGAGTCCGGGTCCGCCGATGGCGCGGACGCATCTGGGCCTCCGGCTAGAAGCTCCTTGATGGGAGAGAGTTCGGCGGGGTTCACACTCCCGTCTTCGAACAAAGCGGCCCGGCCTGGATCTAAGGCCAGGGCGGTCATGAGAGTTGACCCTGGATGGGATCTGACAGTGGATCCGAGGGCCTTCTTCGTACAGGTGGGGAGCACCGGCCGAGGCCGTGAACCCCTCGAAGATCAGATCTCCTCGGATATTAGCAATGTAGTTGAAACTTCTAAACCCGATCTGATGACCAGGGGCGTAGCTGTTGACCTGCTCGAGGTGACCGGTCAAGTTGGCACGTAGCACGAAGCTGCCAAACAAAAAGAGTGGACCAGGGAGAAAGGCCTCCCCGAAAACAAAGCGAGCCATCGATCCTTCTATTGACAACACAATGGAACTCTCAATGAAATCACCAATTTCGGTGTCAAAACTGGTAGATCTCGGGTAGGGGGTCCCGAACTGTGTGTCTGAGGATCAATGGTAACAAGGGACGATGGGGACGCAATGTTTACCTAGGTTCGGGCCCTCTTAAAGGAGGTAAAACCCTACGTCCCACTTGATTGTATTCAATGGGTATAGGGGTTACAAGACTTGATCTACCTTGAGATTGTAATGGCTAAACCCTAGCTGTCAAGCCTATGGATATTCTGATAACCTCTATGGACTAAACCCTCCGGTTTATATACACACGGAGGGGCCTAGGGTTGTAGAGAGTCAGTTTGTGGGGGAAGGAAATAACATATCCGGACATCAAACTTGCCATCCACGCATATAGGAGTCCTACCCGAACATGGGGGAAAGTCTTCTGCTTTTATCTTCACGGCCCATCAGTCCGGCCCATATCAAATAGTCCGGACACCCGAGGACCCCCTAATCCAGGACTCCCTCACCCCATTCCATTACTGGGAACGGAAGTCTTACAGGAGATAGGAAAATGAAAGGAAAGTGAGTTCAATGCACTATTGGAAAACTCACTGCAACCGTCCGACATCGAGATGACTGCTATGGGGCGAAAACCTAGCAACACCATGATCAAACTAGCCCTATTAAAACATAGGGAAGCAGTGGTTCAGGGCACAAATAAAGTCCACAGCATGGCAAAAGCAACAAGCTAAGATGAGCTACCAATAACGCTAGACAAAAGCAAAGCTCCGGGCAGATTGCACGACCACCAACGAACTCCAGCAACAAGCACCGCCAAAGTTCAGATTCAGCCTTCTCTAATTGGCTTATGGGCTGCGTCACATAGCCTCAACAAATGCATCATCCCTGCACAGATCATCTCGGTTGCACTTTGCATCATCTTCGCATCGCCTTCTTTCTGGAGACCTGCCCAATACAACAAAAAGGACCAAGCGGTAAACACAATCTCAAAAGTAGCTCGATTTTGAGCTAACAAAATAGCCCAGGTAAAAGCAACTAGACCCATTGTTGGGAATATTCCCCACGAGATGACCCGGCTATGAAGAAATGACCCGGCCTAGAGCACATCGGCTCATGGGTAACCTCGACCCGCTGGATCAATGCAAATGACAGGCCTAGAAGACTAGGGTGTGGCTTGATGGAGGTCGGCTCGAAGGAGGCGTTTGATGGGCTGGCTTGTTGAAGGCCCAAGGGTGAAGATTCTCCTTATTTGGGAGACAAGTAGAAAATAGAGTAAGACACAGGTTGTAGTACGACCCGGAATCTATTATAAACCTAGGGACTCGACCTATAATATAAATGGGAGCCCCTAGGGCAAAAAGACTTGAGTTACAATCAATCGAGAGCTAGGTTAGCGATTTTGCATCCTTGTAATCGGGATTTCCAACAACGTCAATCAAGCAGGAAGTAGGTCTTTACCTCCACCGTGAGGGGCCGAATCCAGGTAAACTCGTGTCCTTCGTTCCTGATCAACCCCTCTCAAGCAGTCGCCTAGTTGCGATGGCCTCCAGGCTTAGTCCTTTCACGAGGACATCTGTCGTGACAAAACCACGACATTTGGCACCCACCATGGGGCTCACGCACGGTGGTGCTGAGTTCTTGGAGGGCGCTCTCCTAGGGATCGAGGGATACACGATCGGATGGATAGCAAAGAGTCGTCGAGGCAAGCTATACATCAATGATTCAGACTGGGGCCCGAGGCCGACTCAATTGAGTACGTGTACCAGGTCCCCTTCGACAAGATCAACGTCTTCATCAGCGTACTCGGCCAATATAGTCTCGAGCCGGACATCTCCTCCAACATCATTGAGTCGGCTTGCTGCGCCAGACCTGGCCGGACTCACGCTTTCATTGGTTTCACTCATGGAGTGGATCTAGCGGGTAATTCCGCATCTGGCGGCGACACGCTTGTCTACTCCGACGGCGAGTCCTCAGTTGGCAATGCCGAGTCAATTCTTCCACTTTTTGATGATAAACTCGGGGGTTATTCCGATGACGAGATTGGTCCAGAGGCCTTTGAGCCGCCATGACATGCGGCGGTTTACATGGCCGGAAACCAGAATCAGAACTTGGCTGGTACTGCGGTGGCTCAAAACTCCACTACTGTTGGGACGTGATAGGGACTGGCACCTTAGCGTCGGCCCCTGATGCCGCCAGCTCAGGCCAGACGCTGGTTCAAGCCTTGGCAGAATTAATGACCACGTTGGAGACCCTGCGGGCTTCTCTAGTGACTGCAAAGAATCAGGCTGAACACAACGCTAAAGTGGCAAAACTTCACGAACAGATGGCCAAGGTTCAGGAAGATATGAATGCCGAGAATGTCCGCATGGCTGAGGTACAAGCTCATATCCTTAGGGAAACTTAGCGCCTGTAGGCGGAGACACTTCACCTCAATTTTTGTCAGCATGAAGTGGACGCGATACACCAGAGGAGGCATCAGAGCCACTTGCCATATGGTTACGCGGGAACACATTTATTTGATACGCCGCCAGGGGCATCCATCCCAGGGGCAGGGACACATACGCCAGACGGGGCACCTGTCATACACTGATTGGCATAGGTTGTGCCCCCTAACACAACCCCATTGCAGCCACGACCGACTCATCAACACACGCCGGCTCAACCGTGCCCGGTGGAGCCTGCTCGTTTCCAAACCCCGACGGGACATTACTCCAATCTGGTGGATAACATGCTGGCAGTGAATCAAAACCTTGCGGCGATCCCAATCACTGGAAAATAGCCTAGTGGAGGTTGAAGCCTGGAACGCTACTGAGATGTTGAAGACTGCGGTCACCCAACATGCGAACTACTCCTACGGCCAGCAGAAACACTCCACCCCTCACCCAGGTCACAGCAGGAGCCGGCACGCTGAGTCACCAGCGGTTTCTAGCAGCGCGTGTCGGCACCGCGAGCATTGCTATTTCTTGAGCTTGCGTTGATTTTTCCCTTTAAGAGGAAAGGGTCATGCAGCAAAAGTAGAGATAAGTATTTCCCTCTGTTGAGAACCAAGGTATCAATACAGTAGGAGATACAAGCAAGTCTCCAATATATGCACCTAGACAAACAATCAAACACTTGCACCCAACGCGATAAAGGGGTTGTCAATCCCTTCACGGTCACTTGCAAAGGTGAGATCTGATAGAGATAGATATAAAAGATCACAAAAACTTAAAATAAAATAAGAGTAAGCAAAATATTTTTGGTATTTTTGGTTTCTCGATATGAAAATATAAGATGGAAAATAGACCCCGGGGCCATATGGTTTCACTAGAAGCTTCTATCTTGAAGGCAAATGATACGGTGGGTGAACAAATTACTGTCGAGCAATTGATAGAAAAGCGCAAAGTTATGACGATATCCAAGGCAATGATTATGAATATAGGCATCATGTCTGTGTCAAGTAGACTGACTCCTGCCTGCATCTACTACTATTACTCCACACATCGACCGCTATCTAGCATGCATCTAGAGTATTAAGTTCATAAGAACAGAGTAACGCCTTAAGTAAAATGACATGATGTAGAGGGATAAACTCAAGAAATATGATGAAACCCCCATATTTTTACCCTTGATGGCAACAATACAAATACGTCACTCGCTACCCCTACTTTGTCACTGGGTGAGGATACCGCAAGATTGAACCCAAAACTAAGCACCTCCCCCATTGCAAGAAAAACCAATCTAGTTGGCCAAACCAAACCGATAATTCAAAGAGAAATAAAAAGATATCAAATCATGCATATAAGAATTCAGAGAAGATTCAAACAATTCATTGGATCTTGACAAACACACCGCAAAAGAAGATTACATTGGATATATCTCCAAGAACATCGAGGAGAACATGGTATTGAGGATCAGAGAGAGAGAGAGAGAGAGAGAAGACATCTAGCTACTAGCTATGGACCCGTAGGTCTGTGGTAAACTACTCCTGCTTCATCGAAAGGGCAATATAGTTGATATAGAAGCCCTCCATGACCGAATCCCTCTCCGGCAGGGTGCCGAAAAAGGTCCCAATATGGGATCTCACGGGTACAGAAGGTTACGGCGGCGGAAGAGTATTTTGGTGAACGCTTCTAATCATTCGGGAATATTTCTGAATTTATAGGCCAAAGATTAGGGCTGGAGGACTCCCGGGGGGCCCACAAGCCAGGGGGCGCGTGCTACCTCTTGAGCATGTGTTGGTTTTCCCTTGAAGAGGAAAGGGTGATGCAGCAAAGTAGCGTAAGTATTTCCCTTCGTTTTTGAGAACCAAGGTATCAATGCAGTAGGAGGCTACACTCAAATCCCTCGTACCTGCACAAACAAATAAGAACCTCGCAACCAACGCGATAAAGGGGTTGTAAATCCCTTCACGGCCACTTGCAAAAGTGAGATCTGATAGAGATAATAAGATAAATATTTTTGGTATTATGATATAAATTGGAAAGTAAAGATTGCAAAATAAAATAGATCGGAAACTTATATGATGGAAAATAGACCCGGGGGCCATAGGTTTCACTAGTGGCTTCTCTCAAGATAGCATAAATATTACGGTGGGTGAACGAATTACTGTCGAGCAATTGACAGAAAAGTGCATAGTTATGAGAATATCTAGGCATGATCATGTATATAGGCATCACGTCCGCAACAAGTAGATCGAAACGATTCTGCATCTACTACTACTACTCCACACATTGACTGCTATCCAGCATGCATCCAGAGTATTAAGTTCATAAGAACAGAGTAACGCATTAGGCAAGATGACATGATGTAGAGGGATAAACTCAAGCAATATGATATAAACCCCATCTTTTTATCCTCGATGTCAACAATACAATACGTGCCTTGCTGCCCCTGCTGTCACTGGGAAAGGACACCGCAAGATTGAACCCAGAGCTAAGCACTTCTCCCATTGCAAGAAAGATCAATTTAGTAGGCCAAACCAAACAAATAATTCGAAGAGACTTGCAAAGATAACAAATCATACATAAAAGAATTCGGAGGAGATTCAAATATTGTTCATAGATAATCTTGATCATAAACCCACAATTCATCAGATCTCGACAAACACACCGCAAAAAGCATTACATCCAATAGATCTCCAAGAAGATCGAGGAGAACTTTGTATTGAGATCCAAAGAGAGAGAAGAAGCCATCTAGCTAATAACTATGGACCTGAAGGTCTGAGGTAAACTACTTACACTTCATCGGAGAGGCTATGGTGTTGATGTAGAAGCCCTCCGTGATCGATTCCCCCTCCAGCGGAGTGCCGGAAAAGGCCCCAAGATGGGATCTCACGGGTACAGAAGGTTGTGTCGATGGAAATAGGGTTTTGTGATGCTCCTGGATGTTTTCAGGGTATATGAGTATATATAGACGAAAGAAGTTGGTCAGGGGAGCCACGAGGGTGGGGGGGCGCCTACCCCCCTGGGCGCGCCTCCCTGCCTCGTGGCCGCCTCGTTGCTTCCTTGATGTCCACTCCAAGTCTCCTGGATTGCGTTTGTTCCAAAAACTATTCTCCCGAAGGTTTCATTCCATTTGGACTCCATTTGATATTCCTTTTCTGCGAAACACTGAAATAGGCAAAAAAACAGCAATTTGCATCGGGCCTCCGGTTAATAGGTTAGTCCCAAAAATAATATAAAAGTGCATAATAAAGCCCATTAAACATCCAAAACAGATAATATAATAGCATGGAACAATAAAAAAATTATAGATACGTTGGAGACGTATCAGCGTGCCCTGAGGGCTTGTGGAGACCTCGGGACTCTTTTGACTTCCTCCTCAAGTCCTACGTGTGTCTTCTGGTCCAAGAAAAATCATCGTAAAGTTTTATTCCGTTTGATATTCCTTTTCTGTAAGACTCAAAAACAAGGAAAAAACAGAAACTAGCACTGGGCTCTGGGTTAATATGTTAGTCCCAAAATAATATAAAATAGCATATTAATGCATATAAAACATCCAAACAGATAATATAATAGCATGGAACAATAAAAAATTATAGATATGTTGGAGACGTATCAAGCATCAGCAGCATGACCCGCCTCGGCCCACAGTCTCAGAGAGACATGCAATTGTCGATGCGGCCCGAGCAATGCGGGATGTAGAGGCAAGGAATATGGAAGTCGCATAGCCCCCACCCACCACAACCCAGCCTGCATCACAGGGAGCTGGTATCACCAGTCGGACCATTGGGATACCATGCTTAGCACCTGCCTTACGCAACGAGCGCATGCCAACTGACTTCAAAGGTCCTCGCAAAGTCCCCAATTACACATCCAATTTAGAGCCAGCCGCGTGGATTGAAAGCTACGAGCTCGCTATGGACATGTTGAACGTCAGCAACGCAGTCTGTGCCAAATACCTGACCATGATGTTGGAAGGTCCAGAGCATACATGTTGAAAAATCTACCCCCCCTAATTCCATCATTACTTGGAAGGAGTTGAAGGAGCGTTTTATCAAAAACTTCCAAGGAACCTACAAGCGCCCAATGATGATTGTCGACTTGAAACATTACATCCAGCGAGATGATGAGTCGGCCCATCACTGGTCTCCCCGGGTCGCATAGATTATCCACTCTTCCGACAGCATCATCGCTGCCCAAGCCGTCTTGATCTTAGAAAAGAACTGTCACTTCTAACCGCTTGTCCAAAAGATTGGTCGTCTCAAGCGGAAGGTGAGAGAAATGGCAATCTCAAGGACGTTTTAACCCGGTATGCCGAGTCTGATAACACTAAGGATCCCACCTCCGACGATGAGAAATCTTGCAAGGATAAGAAGAATCCTGGCAAGGGGCAGCAGAACAATGGCCACAATGGTGGTTAGGGGCATAATGGAAATCATAGCAACAAGCACAAGAACGCTGATGGAAATTCAGATTTTGTTGCTAATACCAATACTAGCTTCAAGAACCAGCATCAGAATAACAATTCTAGGAGACCCTACAATGGGAATCGACCCCATAACTACGAGGAAGCCCTTAAAGCCCCATGTCCTAAACACAGTTTCCCTGACAAGCCGGCTAGTCATTCCTGGGAAAATTGTTTCGTCATGCAGGAGTTCAGAAACCAGGCTTATCAGCATCATAATGGTGGAGGCAATGGTGGACGACCAGGGAATTCTGGAGTCGGCGGGTCTGGAGCCGGCTTCCAAGGCGTCAGCTCACAAGGGCACTTCCCGAGCACCGACTTCTAGGGGTCCAGTGCGTCTAACTCTGGTTTTCAGGGGACCGACAACGGCAATAACTAGCAATTTAGCCAAGGCAATCATCACCGGGGCAATCAGTCTGGGTTTCAGAGTAATCCTAAACAGTTGAACAACGGGCAATACCACGTCTTCACGACTAGTACTTGCAAGTGTGACCGCAAACTCCACAAGCGAGCATCAACATGGTTGAGTCAGCCGTCCCTGAGTACTTGAACTGGTCCGAGCAGTTGGTTACCTGGAGCAGAGATGATGATCCTCCTCGAGTTGAGAATCTAGGTTGTCTCGCTTTGGTAGTGGCGCCGCAAGTTGGTGGATACAAGCTCACGAAAGTACCGATGGATGGCAGAAGCAGCATTAACATCTTGCACTATGATACCTTCAAGCAGATGAATTTGTCAGAAAAACAATTCCAACCCTCTTCAATCAGCTAGTATGGCTACCCTTGCTGCCTGATTGGCGGGCCCCTTCCATTTGTAGCGAGTTGCGTCGTTCGTCCTATTGTAATGCCATAAGGGGTGCATCCTTTGTTGAAGAGGTTGGACGCATTGAGTAATGGCAGCGGTCATCGCGTTAATGATGGTTAACTTACTGTGGGCTAACAACCTCACATGAGCAGTCAGATGCTTTACTTCGGCGCTTTCTTCTTGGGAATGGCTTTTCGGTCGCCAATTAAACTGCTTCTTTAAAGGCGCATATGAGTATTCGCGTAGACCCCTCCGAGCTGGCTCGAATAGGGGGACGTCTTCGATATAAAACCATTGTAAGGTCCACTCTTCGAAATCCTTCTTTGGGGTCCCGATAGGGTACCCCGTCTCGGCTATGCGCCATACTTTGGCTCCGCCAACCTCAAAGATTGTCCCTCCCTAGGTGCGGGGAACGAGGCAGAAATATTTTCTCCATAATTTGAAATGGGCCTCGCAGCCCAGAAACATCTCGAAAAGGGTGACGTAGCCCAAGATATGCAGAATGGATCCAAGGGTGAGATGATGGAGCTGGATCCTGTAAAACTCTAGCAAACCCCTCAGGAAGGGGTGAATGGGCAAACCCCAAGCCTTGTAAGAGGAAGGGCACGAAGCATACCCTATCTCCCTTGCGTGGAGTAGGGAAGTTCTCTACGAAAGCTTCGCCATTTGCGAAAGTTAATCCGAGCAAGTGGATGCAAGATCTGAAGCAGGAAGACACCCATGCGTCTCGAGGTTGCTTAATTGGAGATGAGATACTGAACATCTTGCATAGTTTCCCGGGAAAAGGCCATGGGGGCGTGAGGAGGAGCTTGGTGCGCTTGCCATTTTCCCAGAGTTCTTTGGTTTTTTGGCCTCTCAATGGTTTGGGGATGGAATGTGTTGCCCGTCCTGCTCCTGGCCTACTTAATATGCGCTTCTTACTTGTCCCATGAGGGGCTTTTCTGTAAAATACCACTAGACTATCTGCCTCCTTTTGGTGCACGTAAGTCGAGGGGTATCATTAACCCTAAGCAAAAGGGTTGGTGCTGTGGGCACACTTCGCCATGATCGACAACAGTCGAACTATTGTAAAGCCGAACATAAAAGGGGAGAAGAACTCGCCCCGCAAGCTGGAGACTTTGGGCACACGAGGCTATCACGATCATGGGCCCCAGCGTTGGAGGCTAGTTGGGGGGCTACCGAGGGTGTCCAGGATTATGGGGCCCTCGAGCTGCCGGTCTAGCCCTTGTGGGCCGGATAGCTGGGCCGCTCTATAACTGTTATTGGAAGCCTGTAGGACCTTGAAGTATGTCTAGAGGGGGGGGGGTGATTAGACTACTTGACCAATTAAAAACTTAACCTTTTCCCAATTTTAGAGTTTGGCAGATTTTAGCTATCTTAGGACAAGTCAAGCAATCATCACACAATTCAAGCAAGCATGCAAAGAGTATATAGGCAGCGGAAATTAAAGCATGTAACTTGCAAGAAAGTAAAGGGAAGGGTTTGGAGGATTCAAACGCAATTGGAGACACGGATGTTTTTGGCGTGGTTCCGATAGGTGGTGCTATCGTACATCCACGTTGATGGAGACTTCAACCCACGAAGGGTAACGGTTGCGCGAGTCCACGGAGGGCTCCGCCCACGAAGGGTCCACGAAGAAGCAACCTTGTCTATCCCACCATGGCCGTCGCCCACGAAGGACTTGCCTCACTAGCGGTAGATCTTCACGAAGTAGGCGATCTCCTTGCCCTTACAAACTCCTTGGTTCAACTCCACAATCTTGTCGGAGGCTCCCAAGTGACACCTAGCCAATCTAGGAGACACCACTCTCCAAGAAGTAACAAATGGTGCGTTGATGATGAACTCCTTGCTCTTGTGCTTCAAATGATAGTCTCCCCAACACTCAACTATCTCTCATAGGATTTGGATCTGGTGGAAAGAAGATTTGAGTGGAAAGCAACTTGGGGAAGGCTAGTGATCAAGATTCATATGGTAGGAACGGAATATCTTGGCCTCAACACATGAGTAGGTGGTTCTCTCTCAGAAATGGTAAGTTGGAAGTGTAGGTTTGTTCTGATGGCTCTCTCCACGAATGAAGAGGAGGTGGAGGGGTATATATAGCCTCCACACAAAATCTAACCGTTACACACAATTTACCAAACTCGGTGGGACCGAGTCAACAGACTTGGTCGGACCGATTTAGTAAACCTAGTGACCGTTAGGATTTTCGGTGGGACTGACATGCAACTCGGTAAGACCGATTCGGTTAGGGTTAGGGCATAATGTAATCTCGGTAAGACCGATTACACAAACTCGGTGAGACCAATTTTGGTAATAAGCTTTCCAGAGAGTTGGTCAGGTAAACTCGGTGGGACCGATTTGCTCTTTTCGGTGAGACCAAAATGTTACAAAAGGGAAATAGTGAGTTTACATTGCAATCTCGGTGGGACCGATCACTCACTTCGGTTTGACCGAAACGTTACGAAGGGAAACAGAGAGATTACAATCCCATCTCGGTGAGACCGAGATCCCTATCGGTAAGACCGATTTGCTTAGGGTTTGTGGCAGTGGCTATGACTTTCAAACTCGGTGGCGCCGGATAGGAAGAATCGGTGTGACCGATTATGGCTTTAGGTTTAGGTCATTTGTGGATGTGAGAAAGTAGCTGAGGGTTTTGGAGCATATCACTAAGCACATGAAGCAAGATGCTCATTAAGCAATACCTCATCCCTCCTTGATAGTATTGGCTTTTCCTATAGACTCAATGTGATCTTGGATCACTAAAATATAAAATGAAGAGTCTTGAGCTTTTGAGCTTGAGCCAATCCTTTGACCTTAGTATTTTGAGGGATCCACTTTCATCATCCATGCCATGCCATTCATTGAGCTTTCCTGAAATAATAGTCTTGGAATAGTATTAGCTCAATGAGCTATATATTGTTATGAATTACCAAAACCACCTAGGGATAATTGCACTTTCAATCTCCCCGTTTTTGGTAATTGATGACAACATATAGATCAAAGCTTCGACAAAAGATAATAAGATTTAACAACATCGTCGCTTTGAGAAGTATGTGATAAGCAAGAGCTCCCCCTAAATTTGTGCATAGTTTAAGATTTGCTTTGGACTGCAAATGCACAAGGAATTAGGCTCATGGGTTACTCTTCCATGTCACATACATCTTGGTGGAGCGCTCAAAATGATAAAGATTGAATACATGCACTCATCACCAAGCAAAGTGAATGATCACATATGATAGATAAGATAATATCATCAAACATGCATAAGTGTAGCTTACGATCAAGCACATGATCATCAATGTCTCACAAGAATAGCATAGTATCTCAAGCAATCAAAAGCAAACAGGTTTTAACCACCAAATCAAGAGAAATAAAAGCAACACTCTCTCTCTCTCGAAGCCTATGATCTATACATTTTTCTCCCCCTTTGGCAACAAGTTACCAAAAAGTTCATAGAAAATGCATAGTGCTAGATCGACTCGCAGGCTTGATCTTCAGGTGGTGGTGTCCGGATAACTCCAAGAACGAAGGCTTCAGTTGAAGTAGAGGGTGCTGGAGTTGATGCTGGAGCTGGTTGCACTGGAGCTGTAGGGGCTGTAGCTGGTGCAGATGATGTTGCTCTAGTGTCTGTCACAGGCACTGCAACTGACCTCTGGGCTCTAGGCACTCTGGCAAACACATTAGTGGTAGTCTTGCCCTGCCTCTCCTGCATGTCATCCTGCAGCTGCTCCACAACTGACTGAATCTCAGTTACTTTGACATCTAGGTCATGGAATTTGAGTTCCATGATTCTTTCCAAGCTCTCCTGATTCTGAGTGAGGGTGGCCAATCCTTTCTCAATCCTCAGTGTTGATGCTATTAAGTAACCAAGCTGCTCCTTCTTGTTCTTCAAGAAATACTCAGATGCCTCCTCTTGAGTTGGCATCTTGGCAGCCTTCTCCTTCCTTGCCTTCTCCTTCTTCTCTTGAGCATGTACAGATGATGGATCATTCTCATTCATGACAACCTCATTGTCCTCAAAGTCTGGATAAAGTGGAAAATGTTCCTTATCCAATTGATATTTCCCTGTGCCCATCTTTGAGTTAATCAACTCCTGAATCCGAGGGGCATATCCGCAGCTTCTCTTCTGATCTGCTGCAGTCCTCTTAATGGTTTCAACCATAAGGCTCATGACCTTAAATTTCTGTGGCACATCAAACACATGCAACATGTTGATTGCATGCCATCTGATCATGTTGTGGTCACCAGACTTAGGCAATAGAGTGTGCCTTAGGATCCAGTTGATAGTTGGCAGCCCTGAAAGAAGGAAGTGGACTGATCCAAACTTATGTGTCTCAACAGCTTTGTCTGGGATCTCCTTGTACATGTGTGCCATGGAATTGTGGTCCATCTTCTTCTTGGCATAAATATCCAAGTCATCCTCATTTTCCTTTGGGGCATTGATCAAACTTGCCCACTCCTCAACTGTTGACTGGTACCTTGTGTCTTCTGACATCCAAACTATCCTCCCATCTGGATAGAAGTGTGTTGTGGAGTAGAATTGCATGATAAGTTCATCATTCCAGTTGGTGAGCTTTTACCCAACATAATCTGCAACTCCACAAGCAACAAAACTGTCTTGCACTCCAGGATAGTGCTCTTCATTGTCCT
The DNA here is from genome assembly GCA_963921465.1 of Triticum timopheevii. Classification (NCBI taxonomy): domain Eukaryota; kingdom Viridiplantae; phylum Streptophyta; class Magnoliopsida; order Poales; family Poaceae; genus Triticum; species Triticum timopheevii. The sequence continues at coordinate 416,799,518 of OY997266.1, read as the reverse complement.
TCATGTAGGTCCAGTCAACCCACCTCATATCACATACTATGGGCTCTTGTCCAATAAGATTGTCTCATAGAAGTCCTGCTGTTCCTTTGTATGGAACCTGTAATCAACAACAGTTCTTCTCCTTGAGGCATATGGATCTGACATCCTCCATATCCTCAACCCTGAGTCTCTCCTGATCCTCATGTCCTCAGCCATAGGATGGGCATCATTGTGGTCTGGTATCTTGGGCTTGAGCTTCCTTAGGACCTGTCCTTCTTCATCTTCCTCATCAGCAACATTAGGCACTGGGGCCTTGTTCTTCTCAGCAGCTGGAATACTCCTGGTATTCCTCTTTGGTGCAAGCTTGGGCTTGGGGGCAGCTTTGGGTGCATCCTTGGGCTTAGATGTTGCAGCCCCTGATCTAATAGCATCACCCATAAGCTTTGGTGCCTTGGGTGCTGGTGCAGCAACCTCTTCTTCCTCTTCAGAGTCTCTTCTCATTGAGGGCTTTCCAAGAACCTGGGCAGTTGTGGTTCTTGCTCTCTTCTTCTTCTTATCCTAAGCAGCTTCATCCTCTGATTCAATGGTAAACTTCATTGTTTCTCCAGTGGGAACCTTCTTGGATTTGGAAGTTGTGACTTTCTTTTTAGGTGCCTCTTTGGGTTTAGTCTGTTCAGGCACTTGAGTGGACCTTCTGACCTTGGGCATAGGTGTCCTCTTGGCAGGAACCTTCTTATTAAGTCCAGGCTTTGTGCTATGTGCTGAGCCATACTCCTTTTTGAGCACTACTTTCTTGGAAGTAGCCTCATCCTCTTCTGCTCTATAGTCCTCATCCTCAGAATCTGAGGTTCTCTTCCTCCTTTGCCTGGTAGCAGCCCTAGGCAGATTGCTAGGAGTGCTTCTGCTGCCTTCATCTGAAGTGCTGGAGGGACTAGTGCCCTCACTCATCTGAGCCTGCTCTTCTGACATGTTCTGGCTGTCACTCTGGTCTGACATGCTGCAAACACTGACTGCTGACCCTATGAACAGTTTATAGATGAGATAGAGTGGATGAGCATCACAAAATGCAGAGATTTTTGCAAAAGAATGATTCAAAATTTTAGTTTTAGTTTTCCACAAAAAGCATTTCGGATCAACCGATTTTCAAACTCGGTGATATCGAAGCAGTTTTGGAACCTAAACTGATGAACTCGGCTGGACCGAGTCACAGTTCGGTGGCACCGAGACTGCTAGGGTTTCACAAAGTCCTGAAATCGGTCTCACCGATTAGTAACTCTCGGTTAGACCGAGAGTTACTAGTGCAATGGCATAAGCCAAATCGGTGGGACCGAGTTTTTCAACTCGGTGGTCCGAGATGGTTTCGGCGGAAACCTAACCCTAAAATTTTGAATCTAATCTAATCTACGGATTGCATTGAGTGGATAGGAGTGTTACAATCATGGCAAGAATCAATAAGAACACAATGTGCTAGGAATTGGACGAGGATAGCACAGTGATCGAGTCCATACCCTAGCTTGGCGATGAACTCGCTACGGCGGCAATGGCAGGGGCGAAATCCGTTGACGGCGAAGGAGACCAGCGATAGGAGGCGGCTGGTGACGAGGAGACGATCCGGAGACCTTGGAGGCAGAGCGAGCTATTGCGCGGGCGAAGGGGTTCAGAGGAATTTCCAAATTTTTGCCCGTGACTATATATAGCCCGACCCTGTCGGTGTGACCGAGTGGAACAACTCGGTGGCACCGAGATGCATAACTGTATACATTTACAACAACTCGGTGTGACCGAAAAGTTCAAATCGGTTGCACCGAGATTGAAAACCTAGATCGACTTAGTGATCTCGGTGGGACCGAAATGTAGGAATCGGTCAGACCGAGAATCACAAAGAAGTTTTGGAAGTTTAAGTCTATGACGAATCGGGGACTCCGAGTGCTCCTCACACAGAGTGGTTCGAATCTGACTTGATCAAATTTTGTGATGTAGCATGAATAGAGTTTGAGACGAGAAAAGCATAAATAGCTAGAGAAGGTTCTTAGGCATTCTTGTCCATCCACTTGGCAAGAAGAAAAAGAAGCCAATCTATCAAAACAACAAGTGGATGTCCTCGAATGAGTAAAATATGCAACCAACATGCTCACACAATAAGATGACAAATGAAATATGTGGCAAAGCATGCACAACCAATTCTAGCATCTATCAAACAATTGGCGATGACTAGGTCATCTATATATGAGTATATTGACTTAGGAGTCAAATGAAAACATTTGATCATAGGTCATACTCATCGTTTAACCTCAAGTGGGGTTACCACTTTTACATAATGCATTGATGTGTTCACACCATTAGAGTTGCTTTGACTCAATTCTTAGAGTTAAGCTCCCCCTAGATGTGAGATCCCCCCTTAGAGGGATGAACTAACCTTGGGTTTTGTCGATGATGACTTCATGTAGGTGTTGAAGATGTGGATGCTCAATGTTGATGTAGATCATTTGGAGCAATCCTTTGGAGTGAGTTGCACTTTCAACTTACCTGCATGGGTTAGTCCCACAAGGAACAAACAAGAATATCCATAGACATAGAGTGTTGCACACACAAAATGATGTCCATGAAATCATTAGGTTACCTTGTCCCTTGCCTTACCAACATGAGGGTTTGTGACTCCTTGAACTAGTGCAAGATGTGGAAGTTGATTGCACTTGTTCTTGCCATAATGATATGAGTGAAGAATGTTGGCGGAGTCACCCTCAAGAACTCTCTAGTTCTTCTTCTTCGGGATCCACATCATCTTGATGGGAATCCTTGGAGTTGTAGTTGTTCTTGATGAAGTAGAACTTGACGTAGTCTTGGGAACCCACTTGAACGAGGCCTTAGGTGCTTCTTCAAATGCATCAATCTCTTCTTGAAGCTTGTCGTTGCCTTTGTTCTTGTGGTCTTGTGGTGGAAGAGCATCTTGTGCTTGTGTTCCCTTGAAGGAAGTAGGATCATACTTCTCTTGTTGAGGAACAAACTTCGTGTTGGGGTATTGATCTTCTTCCCACTCAACTCCATTGGCATTGAACTTTCGTTCAAAACCAACACCTTGATTCTTCCGGTGCCTTCCTTGCTTGCGTACAATTTCCTCGAATTGCTTACTCCCGGCAAGGCTCTTGTAAACACCTTTCTCTATAATTCCCTTCAATAAGCTATTTTCTTGCTCAAGTGTAACTTGGCTAAGAGAATCATTAGTGGAATCAAGAGAACTACTAGAAGCAACAATATTGGATTGGACATTATTATTGTTACTACTAGAGGAAGGATCTTTCTTGTACTTGTTACTAGACTTGACTTGAGGCATGTAAGTAGATAAGAGTAAACGCTTGGCAATGTAAGAAGAACTTTTCTTACGGAGATCATCATTGATTGCTTTTAAGAACTCATGCTCTTGCTCAAGATTGAGCTTTTCAAAGCATAACTTCTCATGAGCCCTTAAAAGTTCTCGATGATCTTCGTAGATAGTTTCATGAGCTAACTTAAGAGTGTTTAGTTCTTTAGTTAGAAGCTCAATCTTCTCCTCATCATTGTCATTCATTTTATCTTGATTAGCATGATTAATTGACGTTTCATCATAGTATTCATCACTAGAGTTGTCAACAAGTAAATCATCATCCACAAGCAAGTCATCTTCATCACTATTGAAATCAACATACTCAGGATGTGTTACCTTTGGACCTTTGGCCATGAAGCATCTTCCAACACCTTCATTTGGTGAATCAAATATGTCGTAGGAGTTGGTTGACACAAGTGCTAGACCGGCAACACCTTCATCTTGAGTATATTCAGAGTCGGAGTGATAGCTTCTCTCGGAGTGATTGTCGAAGTCGGAGCCGGATACCCATTCACCAACATGAGCTTGATGTCTTCATTTTGTGTAGCTCCTTGATGACTTGTCCTTCCTTTCCGAATCCTTGCTTCTCCGTGAGGGTCTTCGTTCATAACGATCATCTCTACTCCTCCTCTCTCTTGGTGGTTATTCTTCTCTTTTGCTCCTTCTTCTTGGAGAATCTTCTCTTCTTTTGTAGGGTGCCGTACACTCATTGGAGTAGTGTCCGGGTCTCCCACAATTGTAGCAATTGCGCTCTCGACTAGAAGATCTCTTGTCATTGTAAGAACTAGACTTGGAGCTTTTTTCTTTGCTTCTACTCTTGTAGAATTTGTTGAAGTTCTTCAGCATTAAGCTCAATTCTTCATTGAAGGTTTGTTTCTCACTTGATGATGTGGGGACTTCACTTGAGGCTTTGTAAGCACCACTTGACTTGTTGTGAAGTTCCTCCTTATCCTTGAGTGACATCTCATGAGCAACAATTCTTCCAATGACTTCCGTTGGCTTGAGATCTTTGTAGTTTGGCATCATTTGAATCAATGTGCATACGGTATCATACTTTCCATCCAATGCTCTTAGGATCTTCTTGATGATGAATTTGTCGGTCATCTCTTCACTCCCTAAGCCGGCAATCTCATTTGTGATAAGAGCAAGCCTAGAGTACATTTCAGCGACACCTTCACCATCCTTCATTTTGAACTTGTCAAGCTGACTCTGGAGCACATCCAACTTGGATTCCTTGACGGACTCGGTACCTTCATGCATATCAATCAAAGTATCCCGAATTTCCTTTGCATTCTCAAGAAGGCTGATTTTGTTGAATTCTTTGGGGCACAGTCCATTGAAGATGATATCACAAGCTTGAGCATTGTACTGCAGCATCTTCAATTCTTCCGCATTAGATTCACGGTTTGGTTCTCTCCCATCGAAAAATTCACCTTGCAAGCCAATACAAATAATTGCCCAAACGGCAGGGTTATGTCCAAGAATATGCATTTTCATCTTATGCTTCCAACTAGCAAAATTAGTACCATCAAAGTAAGGACCTCTACGGTGATAATTTCCCTCGCTAGATGCCATACTCTCCTAGGTTGTGAAACCAAGGCTATGACCACCAAAAGCTATGGAAATCAAAGCAAATGGAGACCAAAGCTCTGATACCACTTGTAGGACCTTGAAGTATGTCTAGAGGGGGGTGATTAGACTACTTGACCAATAAAAACTTAACCTTTTCCCAATTTTAGAGTTTGGAAGATTTTAGCTACTTTAGGACAAGTCAAGCAATCATCACACAATTCAAGCAAGCATGCAAAGAGTATATAGGCAGCGGAAATTAAAGCATGCAACTTGCAAGAAAGTAAAGGGAAGGGTTTGGAGGATTCAAACGCAATTGGAGACACGGATGTTTTTGGCGTGGTTTCGATAGGTGGTGCTATTGTACATCCACGTTGATGGAGACTTCAACCCACGAAGGGTAACGGTTTCGCGAGTCCACGGAGGGCTCCACCCACGAAGGGTCCGCGAAGAAGCAACCTTGTCTATCCCACCATGGCCGTCGCCCACGAAGGACTTGCCTCACTAGCGGTAGATCTTCACGAAGTAGGCGATCTCCTTGCCCTTACAAACTCCTTGGTTCAACTCCACAATCTTGTCGGAGGCTCCCAAGTGACACCTAGCCAATCTAGGAGACACCACTCTCCAAGAAGTAACAAATGGTGCGTTGATGATGAACTCCTTGCTCTTGTGCTTCAAATGATAGTCTCCCCAACACTCAACTCTCTCTCATAGGTTTTGGATCTGGTGGAAACAAGATTTGAGTGGAAAGCAACTTGGGGAAGGCTAGAGATCAAGATTCATATGGTAGGAATGGAATATCTTGGCCTCAACACATGAGTAGGTGGTTCTCTCTCAGAAATGGTAGGTTGGAAGTGTAGGTTCGTTCTGATGGCTCTCTCCACGAATGAAGAGGAGGTGGAGGGGTACATATAGCCTCCACACAAAATCTAATCGTTACACACAATTTACCAAACTCGATGGGACCGATTCAACACACTCGGTCGGACCGATTTAGTAAACCTAGTGACCGTTAGGATTTTCGGTGGGACTGACATGCAACTCGGTAAGACCGATTCGGTTAGGGTTACGGCATAACATAATCTCGGTAAGACCGATTACACAAACTCAGTGAGACCGATTTTGGTAATAAGCTTTCTAGAGAGTTGGTCGGGTAAACTCGGTGGGACCGATTTGCTCTTTTCGGTGAGACCGAAATGTTACAAAAGGGAAATAGTGAGTTTACATTGCAATCTCAGTGGGACCGATCGCTCACTTCGGTTTGACCAAAACGTTATGAAGGGAAACAGAGAGATTACAATCCCATCTCAGTGAGACTGAGATCCCTATCGTTAAGACCGATTTGCTTAGGGTTTGTGGCAGTGGCTATGACTTTCAAACTCGGTGGCGCCGGATAGGAAGAATCGGTGTGACCGATTTTGGCTTTAGGTTTAGGTAATTTGTGGATGTGAGAAAGTAGCTGAGGGTTTTGGAGCATATCACTAAGCACATGAAGCAAGAGGCTCATTAAGCAACACCTCATCCCTCCTTGATAGTATTGGCTTTTCCTATAGACTCAATGTGATCTTGGATCACTAAAATATAAAATGAAGAGTCTCGAGCTTTTGAGCTTGAGCCAATCCTTTGACCTTAGTATTTTGAGGGATCCACTTTCATCATCCATGCCATGCCATTCATTGAGCTTTCCTGAAATAATAGTCTTGGAATAGTATTAGCTCAATGAGCTATATGTTGTTATGAATTACCAAAACCACCTAGGGATAGTTGCACTTTCAAAGCCGAACTATAAGGTGACTCCGTGTGCAGGAAGGAAACCTCTGAAGCCTTGGTGTGCCCTCCAAGTCAAGATGGAAGAATCGACAGATTTATTCCTTGATGGTAACCGACTGTGTGTAACCCTAGGTACCCCTGGTGTCTATATTAACCAGAGCGTTTAGTCCGTAGAGGCTAGAAGAACCATCATCCTACTCATCTACGGTTTAGTTCATCCCATCTCGTGATAGATCAACTCTGTAATCCTCATACACACATCAATACAATCAAGCAGGACGTAGGGTTTTACCTATTCAAGAGGGCCCGAACCTGGGTAAATAATGTCTCTGTGTTTCCTGTTCCCCATTGATCCTAGATCCACAGCTCGGGACCTCCACCCGAGATCCGCCAGTTTTTACACCGACAGGCATCTCCAATGCAAACCCTCAAATCGCCAGCAAGTGTGTGAACCGCATTGTCTGGATGCAGTTTGCCATCCAACGCCATCTCGCATTGGTCTGCAGACTAGTTTGAGTGTTCGTTTTCTCGCAAACCAGAAGCAAATTAGGGGGGGGGGGCTTTACGAGAGTGTGGACCACCGTGATGTAAGACTCTGACGCCCACGGCCCACCCAAAACCACATGAGGACCCCGCGTGTCTACCCATGTCCCCTTCTCTGCATCTGGTTCCTCCCTCTCCTTTGATGCTGTTGTACCACCCCGGCCGCCCGCCAAGCCCTTGTCGGACCTTCGTGACCTCCACCGCTCCACTCGGTTGCCACGCTATTAGTCCACACCTCTCGTCCATCCACCGAGCAGGTACCATCTGCCAGTGCAGGGGTCACCACGCCCAGCAAGTGTTTGGTGAAATGCTCGTGCAATTTTTTTGTCCCTTCTTTGAAGCAATGGATTCGGACATGGAATACATGTACGAGCACTGTGTTGAGTCGTCCGACGAGGAGGATTATACGGATGAAACATCGATGATGCAGGCGGTCCTTCCAGTCGCGAGGTGTGCGGAAGAGCATGTTCTCGGTTTCAAGGGATCGATCAAGGGTCATCACATGACCACTGGATTTGGCAGCGGCCTCCATGTTTGCTAGGTTGATCAGAAGGACAACCTCCTCCTAGCAATTACACTATTAATGTGCATCAGTAGAACATTGACTACTATCTGGTTGATGATATCTATCCTCCATGGACTACATTCGTTAAGACCATCTCTGAGACGTTGGTCAAAAAAGAGCTCACTTTAACCAAAGATAATAAGGAGCTAGAAAGAATGTGGCGAAGGCATTTGGAGTGATCCACGTCCGTTTTGCAGTTGTTCGTGGACCTACTAAACAATGGGACCCGGAGATCTTCAGGGGAGATGATGACATGTTATATGATCATGCATGACATGATTGTGGAGGATGAGGGCGCAGATGTTGCCGGGGGTCTGGAATTTGAGAACATGGGTGATCCTATCCAACTTCCACATCAAAATCCGGTCATGTTTGATAAGTTTGTTCAGATACATCAACAAATTCGGCATCGAGCAATTTATGAGCAGTTCAAGGAAGATTTGATTGAGCATCTATAGGCGGTTAAAGAGGACAACTAGAACATATGAAAGTTGAATTCAAGTTTGAACTATTTAATTTGAAAACTTAGTTGGATTATAATATTTAAAGTATAACCATTGTCGCATTTAAATATTTCCACTCATGAAGATTTGAGATGCTATTGTTTGAGTTTGCGGGCTCTTAACAACAGAGGCGATGTTTAGAGGCCATGGTTGGATGACCAACTTCCGTATCACTGTCTGTGGATCGGATTCACAGATAAGTACAATGCCCGTTTCGGGGATGGGCTTGAAGACACCCTTGTGGAAGACATTATTAACTTCAGTCCCCGTCTTAGTGCAAAGTAGGCGTAAATCGGTTTCCCGCCTTCAGCCCCACAGTGGGAGCAAACCTACTACTTCCCCGGATAAGATAACATCATCGGCACTGACACAGGACGGGGCTGCAGCTCGAACTCCTCCCATCCTGGTCTCCAGCCATGGCCACCGCCACCTCCCCGCTCCTCTCCCTCTCTTCCCTCTCGGCCTCCCTCCCCTCCCCTTCCCGGGCACCTGCCTCCCTCTCCCTCCGCGCCCTCGCCCCACAGGCCCGCCTGTCGACCTCCTACGCCGCCTTCCCCATCGGTACCGCACTTCCCTTCCCCCGCTCGAGTTTCCTCAAGAAAATTATGTTTATTCATCAGTGACCGAGAATGCTTTCGTCAGGTGGGTTCGGAGCCTCGGCGTCGACCGGAAGGTTTAGGAGGAGGGGGCTGCAGGTGGTGTGCGCCGCCGAGCCGCCCAAGACTGGAAGGCAGGCGGACTCGGTCAAGAAGAGGGAGCGTCAGAATGACAGACACCGCATTCGCAACCATGCACGCAAGGCCGAGATGCGCACCCGGATGAAGAAGGTATATACAATGCCTAACGGCGGGCGTATCCCTTTCTCCATCTTTCAAGTTTTACCACTAAAATACTCAATTGGCACTGCGTGCCTTGGTGAAAATGGGGAATAGGTGCTTTGAGATAAGCACTTGTTGCTGTGTTTTGGGGAATTTTGAGGGTTGGGGAGTAGAGTAGACTCTATACTGCAAATTAACGGAGTTTAAGAATTTGTAAAATGTGTGTTGGTTTCTCCACTTGAAATACATTTTGGAGTTGCATTCTGTTATTCTGACATGCCTTATTGTCAATGTAGATGGATTTGATGTAGTATTAACCAACAAACGGATTAAATTTGATTGTACAAGGCGAGTGATTAATTAGATATTGCAAGTGGATTTATTATCGGAATATTGCCCACAAAACATCCGAAGAAGGGGACAGAAGTAACAAACCACCAAATTTAGTTTCCGTGGCGTACTTCATCTGAATAATAGGTGTTATGTGTTATTTTAGTAAATCAAATGTCATATAAACTCCATCCTGAATTAGTTGGCACTCAAACGGATGTATCTAGCACTGAAATATGTCTAGATACATCCATTTGAGCGTCAACTAATTCCGGACGGAGGGGAGTACTGGTTATTGGTATGAAGATGGTTTCATTTGTACAAAACATTCAGTTTTTTTAATTTAGCAATCAATCCCAGAAGTTTTCTTTTATATTGAGACCAAATGCCCTAAGCTTTTACTCTTTGATTAGGTTTTCAGAGCCCTTGAAAAGCTTAGGAAGAAAGCCGATGCCCAACCTGAAGAAATCATTGAAATAGAGAAAATGATCTCCGAGGCATACAAAGCCATCGACAAGACAGTGAAGGTTGGCGCCATGCACAGGAATACTGGAGATCATCGCAAGTCCAGGCTTGCAAGGAGGAAGAAGGCCATTGAGATAATCCGTGGTTGGTATGTTCCGAATGCTGAACCTGCTGCAGCTGCCTAGTTTCTGGGGGAGTCATCATCGTAAATTGCAGCAGTTTTTCTTTCATCACATCTTGCCAATTTTGGGCAGCATATGTTATTGAACGAGCTCAATAGACTGCCAGGTCTTCCCCATGGCAAGTGTTCTGGACTGGCTACTGTGTTTATGTGCTTGCTATGCTCTGGCACAGAATTGGGCCATTGCTTGTCTTACATTCCCTCTGTTGTAAAACTTCAAACTGAATATACCTCTTGTATGGTGTATGCAGATATCTTCGGCTAGAGATAATATGTTCAGTATAAATACTTTCTCTCATTACCTTCTTCCATTGTGAAATGGATATGCATCTCTCACATCTGTTTTCTTTTGTACTCCAATGGGAAAATACGACCCTGGAAAAGACATACAGTATAATCCTTCCTGAGCGGTGTATTGCTCTAGGCCTGTTACTACGAAGCTTTCTTATGAGATGGTTTTAAGATTCCCTTGGTTTGATACCATTTTAATATCTTTACAGATATGACCCTAGTGAACTTGTATTAGACACAGTATATTTTAGATCGCACCTACCTGACCCTCCTCTGTTTTAAACATTCGCACAAGATTGATTATCAAGAGATGACATTTGACTGTTGGTTCTGTAAAACCCACCTCCTAGGAGGATTGTAACCGTACCCCTATCTTTTTCAATGCAATGAAACGCAAAGGTTCTTTGTTTTTTCTCGAAATAAGAGATGACATTTCTCTTAACTGGAGCCACCTGAGACTGGTTCAATACTGTTATACATAATGTCAACACGTTCTCGTTCGAAAAGTATTAGTAGTAGTAATAGTCGTGGTAGTAGTAGATGATACTAGTAAGAGTAAGAGTAATAGTACAAACACATCATATCAAACATGATATTTGCATTATTACTGTGCTAGTAGGTAGCATGATATCTTTGACCCACTCTATTCAGTGATTTAAACGCTCTTGGCTTGGTCGTGCTAACTGCTAACATATCTCGAGGTTCACAGGTTTGCATTTGTCCTCCTAGCGTCTCCAACACTGACCTGGTGATGATTTATTTGATCATTAGTCAACATGCGTTCAGGTGCCTAAGAGCTTCTACCTCGCCCAAGCCGAAGTATGGTTCTCTTTTCGATCTTTGTATGAAGGCCGAATCCACGTTGCATGGAATTGATGGTTCAAAACTGCGGACACAGACAAATGAGGGCCGGCCTGCTCATGTCTGCAGACATATATAGGGGCACAGATTTGTTCATCAAGGCCGATGCTCTAAAAGAACTTCGCCGTCGGATTCTTGGAAACTTCTGCGCCGTTGGATTGACATCCCACAACTTTGGTTTATCTTCCTCCTCAAGCTTAAATCCTAATCCCCAAACCCGTCAAGGTTCTTCCTCCACTGGCAGCGACATCATGGCGTCCCCGGCTCGAGCTCGCCGCCGTCCAATCTCAAGGGGGAGGGGGCCCATTCAAAACCCAATGATCCAGATGTTTATGGTGACTATATGTTCCGAACTCTGTATTAGCAATTTCTAAATCACAGACGAAATTTATCACCTACTCCCTCCGTCCAGAAATACTTGTCATCAAAATGAATAAAATGAGATGTATCTAGACGTATTTTAGTTCTAGATACGTCCCTTTTTTATTCATTTCGATGACAAGTATTTTCGGACGGAGGGAGTACCAAATAGCAAATGCAGCTTAAAGGGACATTTCTTTCAGCTCTCAGCATTATGTCAGGTGAGCTTAGAAGGAAGAAGTATCGATAATATTGCTACCGATTTCCCCGATTACACAGGCAAGGTCAAGCAATTTGCACACCTTCATGACACTGATCAGGGATGCGGCGCAATGATAATCAACGAAGCTTGTACTCCGAAGCTGCTATCCAATGTTTACATAGCAGCACATATACGAATCATCTATCTTAGACCTAATAACCTGCTAGGCACAAAAAGGAGACAAAATTTGCAGGTTAAAATCTTCTCAAGCCTGAGAGATTGTCCTATAAACTAGGTCAAGTTTTCATGAGGATATATAGCTATACATAGCTGTGCAAAAGAATCTGGCTGTGCCAGTTCTGACAACTTTTAATTCATTTGTAATATTCTTGAGTCTCTAGTGAAGGGTGGCGCGGCCAGCTCTTCCTATGCTGTTACGGCTTATCCCCTCAAGGATTGAGAGATCATCATGCAATGTGAATGGTGCACTGAAAAGAGAGTTGCGGACATCTGGTTAAGAGCTCGAACTGCTAATATGGTGAGAAGTATGGGAAAAAAAAGATACATACCCATTGAACTCGAAATGGGCAAACTTTGAGTCGTCTGAAATCTCAATTTCCACCCTTGCTTTCCTAGATGTCTGCTTAAAGAAAAAATGGCATTAAACACACTTGCACGTATCTTTTTGCTCGTGACCTTTCTATATGCCAGTGTTTTATGTAACTACATATCTGAGGGAAAGACATTCCTGGCACCGCGTAAGAATACCATACTTTTTAAAGTAGCCGCTACTACTGCTTATTCTAATCTACGTTGCTATGCTACGTTTCAGCAATTATAAACATGGGAATGCCAGACTGCAAGTTGAGTACAAGGGTGATCTAAATACAGTTATATGTTACAGCTTAGTTCCAACTGGCTGGGTTAAGCATCTCTGGCAGTTGCAGCGCAAGAAAAAAAATACCTTGACCAGTACGAATGGAAGGCGGATGCCATTAACATTCTCCGCTGAGCTTTCCAGTGTTTGGTTACGTAACTTGATGTTTTGGAGATCATCAAACTTCAAATGAACAAGAAAGAATCATCAGGAGATATCAAATACACCAGTATATATATGATGCTATCTCCGTCCCAAAATATAAAGATATTTTTGCAGTTCAATTTGAACTGCAAAAACGTCTTATATTTTGGGACGGAGGTAGTAGTAAGAGACAACGAAACCAAAGAAAAGTTGCTGCATATTGTAAGCAACTTACCTGTTTTTCGATTTCCTGGAGGAGTGCCTTCTTGTTCCTAATCTTGTTGGTGAGTTCTTTGCGAACTTCCTACAAAAAAGATGGTACCAATCAATTCAAAATCATATAGGAATGGATTGCGGTGCATCTAACCTGCAAAGTAAGCACAAAAACTGACCTCCAGCTTCTTTATCTTTTCATATCTATAATTTGAAAGGCCCATCCAACGTATCTCCTTTTTTTCTTTTGCAATAACACGAAGTGCAATGAGAACGTTGAAAGCATCATACACTCTCCGCCTAATGTTCTTCTCATCAAACTACAAAGATAAATTTGTTTTCTTTTAGCACATAAGTTTTGCACAATTACAGATATGTTTTTTTTTTTGCAGTTTGATGAGAAATGGACTTGAAAGTTCTCGGTGTGATTTCGGTCTTGTAGTATTTGCTGTAACTTAATCGTCCAGTTTTCTGCTAGGTTGTTGTGTTCTGCCGTCATAGTTGCAAAAACAGTAAGGTGGTGGTGCTGGTTAGAGGTTCTAAAACATGTGGATGTTTGTAATAAGCTTTCTGGAACCATGACATTTGGCGGGCCGACACTCTTTGTATCAGTTCCATGCTAAATGAAATTGGGAGCCATGCTTCTTAATTCAAATTTTAAAAAGTATATTCAAAAAGGGAACAGAGAAGTCCATATTATACAAATAATAAGAACAAACCCCTTGACCAATATGTGCCATGGACTTCAGCTCTGAATAAATTTCATCTGCAACCTGTAATAGAAAGTAGCTAGTTGAGGTAGTTAATGACTCAAGCAGGGAGAAAGTAAATCAGTTCCCAAGCATATTTCTTTGAAAGGTGTGTTATGTATCAGCAAAAATGGCATGGCAGCAATGTAATAGAAGTATTGATGTTTTGCCTTTCACCATTTAAATGACAGAATAATTATTTTGCATTGGCATTCAGGATGCTCTTTGTGCTTCATAAGCAGACTGCACAGTTACATGTTAGATAAAGTCATCCAAAATTACAGCAAAATTCCATTGGTGTTTAAACATGTCATTCGGGAGTGGTTTATCATGGCCAATCAGTGAAGGATACACGTGTTTGAGCTTTGGAGAATACCTCATTGTATGTTGTTCTTCCTTTGGCTTCAACTTTCTCACAAACTGCAAAATCATGTCAAATGCTCATCAGATCAAAGTACCAGTGTGTCAGCAATTCAAGTTTACATTCATGACAGAAAAACATCTCGCATCAAAAAGGTTACAGCGAAGCATCTAGTACAAGGGTAGAACCCCTCTATTGCACATCTATGACCTCACGAAATTTCTATCAACACAACTTCCTCTGACATAGAACCAGTGTACACCAAAAAGTAACCGTAATGAGCAATGAGCATTGCTATATACTGATACATCATATGTAATGTCACCCAACATACCATGCTCTAAATCCCAACATGGCATCAAGCTAACCAACAACGTTTTCTTCCAATCTGACATGAATTTCCTACTAAAAGTGTTTCGCGTGCTTTGCTGTGCCGCTTCTGCAGATGGACTTTGACATCCTCATGCATATACACTGGAACAACCTATCTCACTCAGTGCACAGACATACATCAACCTTGGTCTGCTCAGATAAACATTCATGACTTGTAAAAATGGTTTGACAGCCCCCTACTGTGACAGTATTGGTGGCAATAATACTCCAACATAATACCGTGGAGGAACTACAGCTGATCATTACCACACAACAGCACAACAGAATACACCACAACAACCAAAATTCAGACAATTGAGGACTCAACCACCGAACGCCCAGCCCGGAAAGACCGCACCTAGCTGGCAGGGTTGCAACCGCCGAACATCCAGCCGCCTGCTTGCGGCCGCTGAATGACCGGCGGGGAAAGACTCCTAGTCATGTGCTCGCAGCCGTCGAATGCTCAACTGGGAAAGACGTCGAACTCCCTTCAAGCTGCCTACTTCCAGCGCCTGAGATCTCCTCAAGCCACCTCTGCGCACAATCGCCTTTAACTTTCTGCTCTCCGCCTCCGTGCTGTCTTTTCCTTGTCCACACAGCCAGCGCAACAGTAAAAGTATCTCGTGCCCCTAGCCGCAACGTGATGGGAACACATGGCACAATTGACGACACCTAGGCCGAGGCGCGCGAGGCATGGTCAAAACCGGCTGACCAACGGGGAAAGGAGCAAAACAAACTCTGGCAACCGCCGCCGATGAAGAATAGCGTAGATCGGAAGGATCCAACCTGAAGACACGTGGACGTAGACAAATGACGAAATGATCCGAGCAAATCCACCAAAGATAGATCCGTCAGAGACACAACTCCACACGCCCACCAATGATGCTAGGCGGGGATTGCTATGGGCTCTCGAAATTGTTGCCCTGAATCGACTCATATCGCTCCACCACACAGCCACTTACGGAAAAAGGCTTTCGCCCCGCTTTATATATAAAGCAAACTGCCAAGCCAACATCCAACAAGGTTCCACACGCGCACACACACACTCAAAGGTCTCACAAGCACAGAGAGTACATAATAGGGTAATGCTGAGGGCACAGCACAACAAGCCCTAAAATCAAAACACACACTCAGCCCAGCAACTCGAGCAGCATCTAGTCGTGCTCCGGGGGGGGGGGGGGGGGGGGGGGGGGGGCCATCAAACGAAGGTCGGCGAGGAGGGTGTTGATGGCGTCCCGGTCCTGGGGGCGGCTAAGCGGCCGCCAAAGCTGCAAGTAGCCACACATTTTGAAGATTGCGTCAGCCGCACGGCGGAGAGGCACTTTCTGAATAACAAGATTGTTGCGGATGGTCCAAAGCGACCAGGCGAGGACCCCAACGCAGAGCCATATAATATGGCGGTAGCGGGGGGGGGGGGGGGGGGGGGGGGAGGCGTGGATCTCAGCAAGAAGGTCAGGGAAGTTGGTGTTGCACCACTGTCCACCGACCGTCTCGCGGAAGCAGGCCCACGAGAACTGGGCAGTGGAGCAAGAGAAGAAGATGTGGTTAGCATCCTCCACCGTGCCGCACAGGGGGCAGAGCCCATCCCCTGGGCCATTACGCTTGAGGACCTCAACCCCAGAGGGGAGACGTCCGCGGATCCACTGCCACAAGAAGATCCTAATCTTCAGAGGCAAGTGTATGTCCCAGATCAGGCTAAAGGGTTCCGGCGCAGTCGAGGGTGTGATGGCTGCGTAGAGGGACTTAGTGGAGAAGCGGCCAGAGGACTATAGCCGCCAAGAGACGGAATCAGGGACGCCCTCGACGTCCATCGGGAGAAGGGCGATGTCCTAAAGGAGGGAGTCCCAAGCGGCCACCTCAAGGGGGCTGAAGGGGCGCCGAAAAGCGAGACACCCTAAGTCAACAAGGGTCGTCTCGACAGAGACCCGAGGGTCAACCGCAATAGCAAATAGGTCCGGGAATCAGGCAGCCAGGGGGGAATCCCCTAACCAACGGTCGAACCAGAACAGGGTCGAGGACCCGGAGCCCACCGAGATGGACGTGCCGATGAGGAGGATGGGAAGGAGCTAGATCACAGCCTGCCAGAACTGGGAGCTACCAGAACGCTGGCAGAAAGCTAGAGGTTGGCCCCTGAGGTACTTAGTATGGATGATGGTGAGCCATAGGCCTCCCTCCCATTGGCGATACGCCAAAGCCATCGGGTCAGGAGAGCGATGTTCATGCGCCGAGACGACAGAATCCCAAGACCATCCTGGTCCTTGGGTTTGCAGATGTCTGGCCAGCTCACCATATGGTATTTCTGCTTGTCGCCCTCGCCGGCCCAGAAAAACCTAGACTGGTATTTGGCGATCTCCTGATGGAGTCTCATGGAGGCGGTAGAAGCTCATGAGAAACCAGAGGAGGCTAGCAAGCGAGGAGTTGATGAGGATTACCCGGGCCGCTTTCGAGAGCCACCTCCCTCGCCAGGGCTCAACCCTGTGCTGCATCCGGGTCACAGTCGGGCGGAGGTCAGCGACGGTAAGCCGTGAGTCACTAATGGGTATCCCCAAGTAGGTCGTGGGGAAGGTACCTAGGCGGCAGTTCAGCCGGTCAGCAATGTCCTGGGCCTCCTCCGGAGGATAGCCAAGGATCATCACTTTGCTCTTATCGAAGTTGATAGTGAGCCCAGACATCTGCTGGAAGGAGAGGAGGAACTTCAAGTTAGCCATGTCGGAAGCGGATCCCTCCACCATTATTATGGTGTCGTCAGCATATTGTAGGAGGGAGACCCCTCCTGCTCCTACCAGATGGGGGACTAAGCCTTGGATATGACCAGAAGCTTCGGCCTTGTCCAAGATGACAACAAGGGCATTGGCCACCATGTTGAACAGAAACGGGGAAAACGGGTCACCCTGGCGAACCCCACAAAGGGTGGGGAAGTATGACCCGATCTCCCCGTTAATGTTAACCGCGGTCCGACCGCGGGAGACGAGCTGCATAACGCGGGTCACCCACCGGTCATCGAAACCCTTGCGGAGCAAGACTTCCTGCAGGAAGGGCCAGTGAACCGTATCATAGGCTTTATGGAAGTCGAGCTTCAGGAAGACCGCACGAAGGTGCTTGGCTCGGACTTCATGAAGGACTTCGTGGAAGACCAAGACCCCATCCAAAATAAACCGCCCTTAAATGAAGGCGGATTGGTTGGGGTGGGTGACGGAGTCAGCTAGAAGGGTCACCCTATTGGCGTACCCTTTAGCCAAAATCCGGAAAATCACATTAATCACCGTGATAGGACGAAACTGGCGGATGTCCGAAGCGCCCGGAACTTTAGGGATGAGGGTGATGACCCCATAGTTCAGGCGCCCAAGGTCCATGGTCCCCGAGAAGAACTCGTCGAAGAGGGCCATGACCTCCGGTTTGATGGTTTGCCAGAACGATTTGAAAAAGGTTACTAGAAAACCATCCGGACCCGGTGCCGAGGAGGGGTTCATGCCCTTGATCGTCGCGAGAACCTCATCCTCCGAGAAAGGTGCCACCAAGGCGGCATTAGTCTCGGCGGATACTAACTGGCCCACCGACCAGGTATCGGGGGGCCAGTGCAGCACCACCCCGAGGGGTGGGGGAGAATAGGGCTTTATAGAAGCCATATACACGAGCTCGGATGTCCGAGGGGCGAACGAGCTGGGCATCTCCATCCCACAGGGAGTGGATGGAGTTCCGTCGTCGCCGCCCATTGGCAATAGCCTGGAAGTAAGCCGTATTAGCGTCCCCACGGAGCACCCATCGTTGGGTGCCGCGGAGCCTCCAGTACGTTTCCTCGTCCGTGTAGATGGCCGAGAGCTGATCCTCGAGATCATATCTCAACATCCATTCATCCGGGGAGATCCCGGAAGTGTCAGCGCGGGTGTCCAGGGCTTGGGTGGCAGTCAAGAGGGCTTTCTTGCGATCGCGGAGGTCTCGGCCAAGGTTCGCGCCCCACCCCTTCATAAATTGCGGGCAAGCTTGGCGCAAAACTGCCACGAGTCAACAGCGGACACGGAGCGGTGGGGAGAATTACGTGCAGCGAACCACTTAGCCCACCCATCAGCAGATCACTACACAAAGCACAGCGCGTTGACCAAGTCAAAACCGTGGACTAAATCTCAAATTGACGACATCAATTGATCGAAGAGAGCTTACACCCCTACGGAGCTTATAGTGAATTAAAGGACGTTCAGACCAAATCCACAGGGAAACAGAATTGGCACCCCCCCCCCCCCCCTCCCGGAGCGGTGGGGAGAATTACGTGCAGCGAACCACTTAGCCCACCCATCAGCAGATCACTACACAAAGCACAGCGCGTTGACCAAGTCAAAACCGTGGACTAAATCTCAAATTGACGACATCAATTGATTGAGAGAGCTTACACCCCTACGGAGCTTATAGTGAATTAAAGGACGTTCAGACCAAATCCACAGGGAAACAGAATTGGCACCCCCCCCCCCCCCCCCCCCCCCCCCGAACCACCAATTGCCAAGCTGTGAATTCCTCAGCCACACCCTGCACCTTCTAGACTAAATTGGCGATTCTACAATTCAATCAATTGAGGTAAACAAAGCAATATTCTCCTACAAAATCCCTCAACAAATGGAACCTACAAGAAGATTGGAATCGGCTACAGCAATAGCCAGAGCAAAGAAAGCAATGGAATCCCACACATCATCTATGAAGAACACCAGATTACGCATCAAATCGCCCAAACTGGTTCCTTCCAGAAACGTTCTCCAAACAGCCGAGCAATATATGCACTATGAACGACGCCAGTTAATTAGTAAACACTCGAGCTTTAACCATGGCGCATCATCTGACCTATTTTGCTGTACTCGCGGAGCCCCCAACCGGTGATCCTCGGTGCCGCAGCCTTCTCCTTCTTCCTATCTTTATCCGGGTCAACAGCCTCCTTCCTTTGGACCGCATTTCCGCCGCTGCATCAATCAAGAAACCCCAAAAAAATCCCCTCACCTAAAGCCTCGATACGAAGGATTTGATCAAGGAACCGAGAGCAAGGATGAGATGGCGGTTACCGTTCGGGAAGCGGGGGGACGCTGGAAGCTTCTAGAATGTGCACGCCGGTCAGGTCCAGTGCGGCGGGAGCGGCCGCAGCAGCTCCGCCGCGGGGAGGCGCCATTGCGGTTCGAGTGATGTTTCGGCTGGCCAGAGAGGGGGGAAGAAAGAGATTGTGTAAAAGTTGCTTTTTTCACCCTTTACCAGAGTAGTACTGTAACTTTCAAGGAGGAGAGGACAGGTCGTGGACATTTATTACCTGTTCACACCTGTAAATTTCAGGAAAAAAGGAATTCATGAGGGTTGAAATCCTACCAAATTAGAAATAATACCAAAAACAATACAAATTCCACTTGATTCAAATAGGCCCTTAAAACATACGAAACTACTTTCGGAACCACGGTGCTCGACCGATTCATGCACGATGCATATTCGGACGATGTTCTAAAGTGTGCCTTCTCACACCAATGGCTAGATTAACAACATCGTCCACAAATCATGCAGCTTACATCGTGTGTATAGCATCATTCTAAACACATACAGTGTGATACTATTGAAAACATAAACTTGGTTCTAAAACATATTCTCTTTGTTATTCGCAAAAAAAAACATATTCTCTTTGTTTCATTTCACTTTTCATATTAAAAAATCTATTATATCAACGAAAATTATGAAGTGTTGTTTAGACTAGGTAATGGTGATGTCCTGCCTCATAAGTGCCATAAATCTCGTGCATGTATTGCCTCACTACGCCTCCACCTTCTGGCTTCTAATACACAATGAAAGAAAAGGTAGGAAAATAATAATACACAATTAGATGTAAATTAAAAGCGGTAGAAGTACTTATAGAAAACTATATATATCCATATGACCCACACATTTGGTAACCTTTCATGCGTAGAAGCATTTCAAGCATCCAGCTCCCTACATAACGATGGACCATATTAGTGTTGAAGGGCACTATAGAAATTAAACCCTATTACCTAGTACTACCCATGAGTCAGAGTCCCCGTAACCCCTTGAGCCGCGCTCCCTCCAGGGCGATTGGGGGGCGGGCGGTGGGTGGGGGGAGGGGGGCTAGCCCCCTACCGCCGCCTCCCTCCTCCGCGCCCCTCGTCGTCCCCAATGGCGGATGCAGGATAAGCCCGTGCACCACCGGTGATGGGAATGGCGGGGATCTGGTCGTGTTGTTGCTGCCTAGAGGGGTAGGAGGTGCGAGATCCTCCTCCGCCGGTCGTTTATCCAGGAGACAATCGTGGGATGCTGAGTCGGCAGGGGGTGCAGTCGGTCAGCAGAGTGACAGAGTCCTGGATTAGGGGGTGCTCGGCATGTCAGTTGCCCATCCCTTTGGTTGGGCTGAGGACCCCCCCCCCCTAAGCCTATCCCTGGCGGGCCTCGTTTGTCTTATCCAGAAGCATTAAGAAGGAATGACACGGAGACTTGACATATACTCCAAGACGTAGACATAGTACTCAACACATTTGCCCCTTAGATACGACCAACCATGTGTAAACCCTAGGTACCCCGGTGTCTATATAAACTGAGGTGCCGGAGGCGTAGAGGGGAAATTCATTCACATCTGATCTCGTGGTAGCTCACCTTGATGTGGAACGAAGCATGAAAATCAAAAAAATCCTACGAACACCCAAGATCTAATCTAGAAGATGCATAGCAATGAGAGGGGGTGTGTCTACATATTGATACGTCCATTTTGCATCATGCTTTCCTATTGTTATTTATAATGTTTTTATGCTTAATAATGTTTTTTGGAGTATTTTAATGCCCTTTCTCTCATAATATGCAAGGTTTACACAAAGAGGGAGAAAACCGACAGCTGGAATTCTGGACCTGGAAAAGCTACGTCAGAGTTACCTATTCCACACATCTTCAATGAGCCGAAAATGTATAAAGAATTGTTTTTGCAATATATAAAAAATACTGGAGCAAATAACTAACGAAGGAGGCCCACCAGGTGAACACAACCCACCTGGGCGCGCCAGGCCCCCCAGGCGTGCCCTGGTGGGTTGTGCCCTCCTCGGCCCACCTTTGGTGCCCATCTTCTGGTATATAGGTCATTTTGACCTAGAAAAAATCAGGAGGGGACTTTCGGGATGAAGCACCACCGTCTCGAGGCGGAACTTGGGCAGGAACACTTTTGCCTTCCGGCGGAGCGATTCCGCCAGGGGAACTTCCCTCCCAGAGGGGGAAAACATCATCATCGTCATCACCAATAACTCTCCCATCTTTGGGAGGGTAATCTCCATCAACATCTTCAACAACACCATCTCCTCTCAAACCCTAGTTCATCTCTTGTGTTCAATCTTTATACCGGAACATTAGATTGGTACTTGTGGGTGACTAGTAGTGCTGATTACATCTTGTAGTTGATTACTATATGGTTTATTTGGTTGAAGATTATATGATCATATCCATTATGCTATTTAATACCCCTCTGATCTTGAGCATGATTATCATTTGTGAGTAGTTACTTTTGTTCTGAGGTCATGGGAGAAATCTTGTTGCAAGTAATAATGCGAACTCGATATGTGTTCGATATTTTGATGATATGTTGTGATTCCCTTAGTGGTGTCATGTGAATGTCGACTACATGGCACTTCACCTTATTAGGGCCTAAGGGAATGCATTGTGGAGTAGTTATTAGATGACGGGTTGCTAGAGTGACAGAAGCTTAAACCCTAGTTTATGCGCTATTTCGTAAGGGACTGATTTGGATCCAAAAGTTTAATGCCATGGTTAGATTTTATCTTAATACTTTTCTCGTAGTTGCGGATGCTTGGGAGGGGGTTAATCATAAGTAGGAGGTTTGTTCAAGTAAGAACAACACCTAAGCATCGGTCCATCCACATATCAAATTATCAAAGTAATGAACACGAATCAAACCAACATGATGAAATTGACTAGATGAAATTCCCGTGTATCCTCAAGAACGCTTTGCTTATCATAAGAGACCGTTTTGGCATGTCCTTTGCCACAAAAGGATTGGGCTACCTTGCTGCACTTTATTTACCGTCACCGTTATTTGCTCATTACAAATTATCTTGCTATCAAACTACTTGTTGCCGACAATTTCAGCGCTTGTAGAGAGTACCTTGCTGAAAACCACTTGTCATTTCCTTCTGCTCCTTGTTGGGTTCGACACTCTTACTTATCTAAAGGACTACAATTGATTCCCTATACTTTTGGGTCATCAAGGCTCTTTTCTGGCGCCGTTGCCGGGGAGTGAAGTGCTCTCGGTAAGTGAAAATTGGTAAGGGAAATTTATTACTACGTGCTGAAATTTATTGTCACTTGTTGCTATGGGGAACAATCCTTTGAGGGGTTTGTTCGGGGTATCTTCACCTCAACCGGAACCACAATTAGTTTCCACTCAACCTACCGCGCCTACCGAAAATATTGGTTACGAAATTCCTTCAGGTATTATAGAACAACTGCTAGCTAATCTTTATGCAGGAGATGGAACTGAACATCCAGATATGCACTTAATATATGTGGATGAAATTTGTGGATTACTTAAGCTTGCAGGTTTATCCGGAGATGAAGCTAAGAATAAGGTTTTTACTTTATCTTTGAAGGGAAACCATTGACATGGTATAGGCTATGTGATGATATTGGATCTTGGAATTGGAATCGATTGAAATTGGAATTTCACCAAAAAAAAAATATCCTGTGCGTCGAGTTCATCATGATCAGAGTTATATATATAATTTTTGGCCTCATGAAGGAGAAAGTATTGCACTAGCTTTGGGGGGGGGGGCTTAAGTCAATGTTATACTCATGCCCCAATCATGAGCTCTCAAGAGGTATTATTATTCAGAATTTTTATGCTCAGCTTTCTCGTGATGATCAATCCATGCTCGATACTTCTTGTACTAGTTCTTTTATGAAGAAGACTATTGAATTCATGTGGGATCTTTTAGAAAGAATTAAACGCAACTCTGAAGATTGGTAACTCAAGAAGGTAAAGAGTTAGGTATTAAGCTTGAGTTGATTGTGTTAAATCTTTTATGAATACTGATGCTTTTCAAAAGTTTAGCACTAAATATGGACTTGACTCTGAGATAGTAACCTCTTTTTGTGAATCATTTGCTACTCATGTTGATCTCCCTAAGGAGAAGTGGTTTAAATATCACCCCCCTATTAAAGAAGAAATTAAAGAACCGGTAATAGCTAAAGATAAAACTATTATTTACAATGTTAACCTAGTTGTGCCTATGGCTTATATTGAAAGACCACCTTTTCCTGTTAGGATAAAGGAACATGCTAAGGTTTCAACTATGGTTCGCAAAAGCAATATTAGAGCACCTAAACCTGCTAAATAAATTAAAGTAGAACCTAGTGTTGCTATGGTTAAAGGTCTCTTGGTAGAAAATATTTATGGGCATGTTATTTACTTCTGTGATGAAGCTTCTAGAATTGCCAAACATGATGAAAAAGATAAACATAGACTTGTTGTTGGCATGCTTGTTGTCTCAGTCAAAATAGGAGACCATTGTTATCATGGTTTATGTGACTTAGGTGCTAGCATGAGTGCTATTCCTTTTACCTCATATCAAGAAATTATGAATGCCATAACACCCACTGAAATAGAGGACATAGATGTTACTATTAAACTTGCTAATAGAGACACCATCACACCACTTGGGATTGTTAGAGGTGTTGAAGTCTTGTGTGGGAAAACAAAATATCCTACTGATTTTATTGTTCTTGGTTCCCCACAAGATGAGTTTTGTCCCATTATCTTTGGTAGACCTTTCTTGAACACTGTCAATGCCACCATAGATTGTCATAAACAAACCGCCAGTGTTAGCTTTGGTGATGAGTTTCATGAATTTAATTTTTCCAAGTTTAATACATAACCTCATAAGAAAGAATTGCCTAGTAAGGATGAAATAATTGGTCTTGCTTCTATTGTTGTGCCTCCCACTGATCCATTAGAACAATATTTTCTAGACCATGAGAATGATATGCATATGCATGAAAGAAATGAGATACATAAGATTTTCTTTGAACAACGACCTCTGCTTAAACACAATTTGCCTATTGAAACTCTAAGAGGTCCTCCTCACCTAAAGGTGATCCTGTGTTTGAATTAAAACAATTGTCTGACACTTTGAAATATGCTTATCTTGATGAGAAAAAGGCATATCCTGTTATTATTAGTGCTAACCTCTCAGAACATGAAGAAGAAAGACTATTGAAAATTCTGAAGAAGCACCGAGCTGCTATTGGATATACTCTTGATGATCTTAAGGCATTAGTCCCACTCTCTGTCAGCACAAGATTAATATGGAACCTGATGCTAAACCCGTTGTTGATCATCAACGACATTTGAATCCTAAGATGAAAGAAGTGGTAAGAATTGAAATATTAAAGCTTCTGGAAGCAGGTATAATCTATCCCATAGCTGATAGTAGATGGGTAAGTCCCGTTCATTGTGTCCTCAAGAAGGGAGGTATTACTGTTGTTCCTAATGATAAAAATGAATTCATTCCACAAAGAATTGTTACTGGCTATAGAATGGTTATTGATTTCAGAAAATTAAATAAAGTGACTAGAAAACATCATTACCCTTTGCCTTTTATTGATCAAATGCTAGAAAGGTTATCAAAGCACACACACTTTTGTTTTCTTGAGGGATATTTTGGTTTTCGCAAATACCTGTTTCACAACCTGATCAAGAGAAAACCACCTTTCACTACTAGGGAAAATGCTACCAGCAGCGCAGGTTTTAGGTGTATCAGTAGCGCGGGGAGAGGCGCTACTAATAAGGTGCTACAGCTAACACATAGCAGTAGCGCGTGCTCATTGGCGCTACTGCTACACAAGTGTAGCAGCAGCGCGGTTAGTGGAAGCTCGCTACTGCTAGTAGCTCTAGCGCGCTTTGTTTGGACGCGCTACTGCTATCGCGGCGCTGCTGCTAACTTTCATACACTCGCTACTGCTAATTTAAGTAGTTTTTTGTTTTTTTTCGGCATATTTGTTTTTATTTGAACAGGCTTTATAGAAGAATCTTTAGCACATAGAAATGTCATCATGATACACATACAAATGCCTGCGAGACCACAAATGTAATCATAGCATATACATACAAATAGTCTCATCATAATCATCATCCAACACAAAGTGGTATCTTGTCATCATCTCGAAAATAGCGATACATGCAAGTCTCGAATACTTGCAACTATAACAACGTCATCCATCTAAACAAAGGTATACGCAAGAAGAGCTATCCCAATGAGTGAGAGCGGAGCTATGGAGTACATGAGGTGGCAGTTACGAGTCCTCTCTCGCGCTAGCGTGAACCTCAAGTAACTAGCTTCTCCTTCTTGTATGCTTTTGAAGCCTTTATGGCTGGCGCCCGTGAACCCATTCACTTGCGCCTGACACTCATGCCACTCATTGTACACCCCCGGAACCTTCCCTTTGTACACGACATAGCAATTCCATCTCGCCATCAAGAAACTAGGTACCTGTTAGAGATGCATGTTCATGAAGAGGATGTACAATCATATATATGCAACAAAATATACTAGAGAAACACCAAAAAAGAAAGGGTTAGCAACTAGATGCAACATACAGTACACAAATTAATTAACTAGAGGTACGCAGGTCATCGTACGCAAACTAACAAAGTAGCGTTACGCAAGTTCGGCAGGGACTATGGACATCACAAAGTTTCATCGCTACAAAAAGTATACAAGTTCAACCGACACATATCATCATCATCGGCATCATAAATCACTAGAAGTTCCATCCTTCCATATCATCGAGGATGAACCCTAGCTTCTTGAACGGCGTGAGGTCTAGACGTTGCATGCCTATGCGAGTTCGGACGTCAGCTCGCGATATAGGGCCGTGGTGGAACATCCCCTTCTCATCGACGACTTCTTTCATGATGATCGTCGCAATGTCGCTTTGGATGCGAAAGAAGTCATCTCTAAGTTTATAATCCGCTTCTCCATGAGATTCTAGCCACTTGTGGATATGATCATCATTTCTGCTGTTAATGCGAAGCTTTTGGTGATCCGTGTTGAACTGAATCATAGATGGACGATGCAGAATCCATCCTTCTTGCTTGGTTTTGGGACATGGATGCAGGAGAAGTTAGTTTTATGCGCGAAACCCATCTTCTTGTTCCTTTGTTTCCTGATCTGCACGTGGCCACCTCTAAAGCTGAAGCCTCAGAGAGCACCATCTAGAATATTCATTATGTGGGTGTAGTCTTTTTTCTCGTAGTCTCTGGAAGGGTCAAAATACATGGCGTGGGAGACTTGCGGGTAAAGAACGATAAGGACGGCGCGCCCGTTGCTGCGGGGAAAAGACACCTCAAATTATTCCCCATATGAGAGAGAAGGAATGATTGAAATGTACGAAAGGGTTGTCCGGAACTGACTTACTTTGGATGATAAGGCATGAGGACAATTTTCCGGTCCTTATTCTGTACCATGAAGTTTTGGAGGTACTCCCTAGCAGTTTCACGCTCAAAGTCACCGAGACTCAAGAAAGACTCGTGCATGTAGTACGGATCCGCCACACAGATTTGCGAGACTTCTTCACTCTTCATGATGGAGCTCATATGTAGCGCAAAAAGGCGGACGATTGTAAAATCGAGCCGCCTTGTTAGAAACATCTCAAAGATATGGTCAAACCGCAGGAAGAACACCTCCGCAGGCCGTGTGTCGATGTAGCACTTCCCCTCAGGAACACGAGCCGCGTATGTCGGATATCCTGGATCCTTTGAGGCTAGTAGGCTTTTCTCAGTCGACAGCACATGGTCGTGCAGTCTCCTGAGATCCCCTGATAGTGCCTCCAGCGGTTTCGGCGGTAGCATCAGCTTGCCCGTGAGATGGAACATGACCGCACCTTTCACGGGTACACGCTCTTCAGAATGCATCGTCTGGCTGCTATGTGCTCTGGCTTGTTTGGAGGCAGTTATCTTCCCCGATCTCTTCCTCTCCTTTTTCTTGGGCACACCTTCCAGACCCTTCCTTAACCCAGTGTTCCCGGGCTAAGTACTGTACGACCCTCGCGCCCGGCTAGTTGAGCCTGTGTTGAGGTGGCATCTTCAGGCGTGTCCTGTGAGGATTTCATGAAGAGAGACTTTTTGCAATCCCTGCTACGACCCTGCCCGGGCATATCATCCATATCCTCATTAGCAAGCCGATAGCCCGATTCATCATATGGTTGACTCATCATATCTATGTCACAGTCATACGCGTTTGTATTGAGGAAATCCATAGGGTCGACCTCCGTCTCATCATCCATTCTCTGTTCTACAGGAGAAATTACATCAGCCAGCACTATTGCACCCCCTTCATCATGTCGTCCGCCGCTCTCACCCGGCACTACATGAGCTGGTAATTGCGTAGGCGGGGTGGTGGTCTCTGCACATGCTTGTTGATGTGTGGTTATTGGTGTGCTCTCGGCCAGCTCCAGACGAATAAGATTCTTCGGCCATAGCAGCACCCAACCCTTGCAGCTTCCAATCTGCGGCGGGGTCTCGTCGTCCGCTCCCACATGCTGTACTAGAGGAGGCAAATCCTCGTGCCCCGATTTCACATTGGTCAAGCTAACCCTGAAGTGCCCAGCGGGGATCGGCTGGTTGTGGAACGTGGGTTGCGAGGGGTCCATTATCATCCCCTTTCCCATGTCCACCTTCTGGCCTTTGATCAAGTAGAGTATGGTGCACGGGGTTTCTTTCGCCTGCAAACACATATGTTTGTGGCGTAAAACAACCGAAAGGCAACAAAAATGGAATATTATATATATATATATGTTGGTGCGACATGTAATTACCGTGACGGCGTCGAGCTCAGCCAAAGATGAAGGCCCACCTAGCGCGCCTGAGACTGAGGACGGGCTGTTATGAGCGGGAGCGGCTGCGAGAGGAGGCCCGGTTGCGTGAGCAAGTGATGGTGCGATGGTGTTGTTGTTCATGGAGTTGCTCCCTGCTACCTCTTGAGCACTGCGTTGGATTTCCCCGAAGAGGAGAGGATGATGCAGTAAAGTAGCGTAAGTATTTCCCTCAGTTTTTGAGAACCAAGGTATCAATCCAGTAGGAGACCACGCACAAGTCCCTCGTACCTACACAAAACGATAGCAACTCACAACCAACGCTTAGGGGTTGTCAATCCCTTCACGGTCACTTACGAGAGTGAGATCT
The DNA here is from genome assembly GCA_963921465.1 of Triticum timopheevii. Taxonomy (NCBI): domain Eukaryota; kingdom Viridiplantae; phylum Streptophyta; class Magnoliopsida; order Poales; family Poaceae; genus Triticum; species Triticum timopheevii. Next base: position 416,770,798 of record OY997266.1, on the reverse strand, counting down.
GATAGAGATAATATTTTTGGTATTTTTGATAGATAGATGCAAAGTAAAAAGTAAAGGCAAAAGTAAAAACAAAGCAAGTAAATAAAGTGATATAGATTGATATGATGAGAATAGACCCGAGGGCCATAGGTTTCACTAGTGGCTTCTCTCAAGAGCATAAGTATTCTATGGTGGGTGAACAAATTACTGTTGAGCAATTGACAGAATTGAGCATAGTTATGAGTATATCTAGGCAATGATCATGTATATAGGCATCATGTCGAAAACAAGTAGATCGAAACGATTCTGCATCTACTACTATTACTCCACTCATCGACCGCTATCCAGCATGCATCTAGAGTATTAAGTAAAAACAGAGTAACGCCGTGAGCAAGATGACATGATGTAGAGGGATAAATTCATGCAATATGATAAAACCCCATCTTGTTATCCTCGATGGCAACAATACAATACGTGCCTTGCAACTCTTTCTGTCACTGAGTAAGGACACCGCAAGATTGAACCCAAAGCTAAGCACTTCTCCCATTGCAAGAACTACCAATATAGTTGGCCAAACCAAAAAAGATAATTCGAAGAGACTTGCAAAGATAACTCAATCATACATAAAAGGATTCAGAGAAGAATCAAATATTTTCCATAGATAATACTAGATCATAAACCCACAATTCATCGGTCTCAACAAAAACACCGCAAAAAGAAGATTACATCGAATAGATCTCCACGAGAGAGGGGGAGAACATTGTATTGAGATCCAAAAAGAGAGAAGAAGCCATCTAGCTACTAGCTATGGACCCGAAGGTCTGAAGTAAACTACTCACACTTCATCGGAGGGGCTATGGTGATGATGTAGAAGCCCTCCGTGGTGGATGCCCCCTCCGGCGGAGCTCCGGAACAGGCCCCAAGATGGGATCTCGTGGATACAGAAGGTTGCGGCGGTGGAATTAGGTTTTTTGGCTCCTGTTCTGATCGTTCGGGGATACGTAGGTATATATAGGAGGAAGGAGTACGTCGGTGGAGCTCCGAGGGGCCCACGAGGTAGGGGGGCACGCCCTCCACCCTCGTGACCTTCTCGGGCACTGCTTGGAGTAGGGTCCAAGTCTCCTGGGTCACGTTCGGTTGGAAAATCACGATCCCGAAGGTTTCATTCCGTTTGGACTCTGTTTGATATTCTGTTTCTTCGAAATACTAAAAAAGGCAAAAAAACAGCAATTCTGGGCTGGGCCTCCGATTAATAGGTTAGTCCCAAAAGTAATATAAAAGTGGAAAATAAAGCCCAATATAGTCCAAAACAGTAGATAAAGTAGCATGGAGCAATAAAAAATTATAGATACGCTAGAGACGTATCAGGCATCCCCAAGCTTAATTCCTGCTCGTCCTCGAGTAGGTAAATGATAAAAAAAAGAATTTTTGATGCGGAGTGATACTTTGGCATAATTTCAATGTAAATCTTCTTAATTGTGATATGAATATTCAGACCCGAAAGATTCAAGACAAAAGTTCGTATTGACACAAAAATAATAATACCTCAAGCATAATAATCAAAGCAATCATGTCTTCTCAAAATAACATGGCAAAAGAAAGTTCATCCCTACAAAATCATATAGTTAGGCTATGCTTCATTTTCGTCACACAAAGATGTTCCCAACTTCTATACCCCTGATGACAAGCCAAGCAATTGTTTCATACTTAAATAATCTCAAACTTTTTCAACCTTCACGCAATACATGAGCGTGAGCCATGGATATAGCACTATGGGTGGAATAGAATATGATGATGGGGATTGTGTGGAGAAGACAAAAAGGAGAAAGTCTCACATTGACGAGGCTAATAAATGGACTATGGAGATGCCCATCAATTGATGTCAACATGAGGAGTAGGGATTGCCATGCAACGGATGCACTAGAGCTATGTATGCCCAACAAAAGAAACTAGTGGGTGTGCATCCAACTCGCTTGCTCACGAAGACCTAGGGCATTTGAGGAAGCCCATCGTAGGAATATACAAGCCAAGTTCTATAATGAAAAATTCCCAGTAGTATAAAAAGACAACTTATGAGACTCAGTACATGAGGAACAAGGTTCTACTTTGAAGCACAATATATGAGACTCACTACATGAAGAACAAGGTGCTACTTTGAAGCACAAGTGTGGAAACAGAGATAGTAGCATTGCCCTTTATTTTTATTTTTATTTTTTTGGGCCTTTCTCTTTTTTTGGCCTTTCTCTTTTTTTTATTTGGGAAATGCTCTAATAATGATGATCATCACACTTCTATCGATTACAACACAAGGATTACAACTCGAAACTTAGAACAAGATATGACTCTATATGAATGCCTCCGGCAGTGTACCGGGATGGTGCAATAAATCAAGAGTGACATGTATGGAAAATAATGCATGGTGGCTTTGCCACAAATACGATGTCAACTACAAGATCATGCAATGGCAATATGACAAAAGTAATGTATGCCATGATGATGATGGTGGAAGTTGCATGGCAATATATCTCGGAATGGCTATGGAAATGCCATGATAGGTAGGTATGGTGGCTGTTTTGAGGAAGATATAAGGAGGTTTATGTGTGATAGAACGTATCGTATCACGGGGTTTGGATGCACCGGCGAAATTTGCGCCAACTCTCAAGGTGAGAAAGGGCAATGCACGATACTGAAGAGGCTAGCAAAGGTGGAAAGGTGAGAGTGCGTATAATCCATGGACTCAACATTAGTCAAAAGAACTCATATACTTATTGCAAAAATTTAGAAGTCATAAAAATTCAAGTACTACACGCATGCTCCTAGGGGGATAGATTGGTAGGAAAAGACCATCGCTCGTCCCCGACCGCCACTCATAAGGATACACAAGCCAGGTACACTTCATGTTTCAAATTTGTTACACAACTTTAACCATACGTGCATGCTACGGGACTTGCAAACTTCAACACAAGTATTTCTCAAATTCATAATCACCCAACTAGCATGACTTTGATATTATAACCTCCATATCTCAAAACAATTATCAAGCATCAAACTTATCTTAGTATTGAATTCACTCAAAAGAAAGTTTCACATATCTTGAACACCAAGTATATTAATATTAAGCAAATTACCATGCTATTAAAGACTCTAAAAATAATCTAAGTGAAGCATGAGAGATCAAATAGTTTCTTTAAAACAAATCCACCACCGTGCTCTAAAATATCTAAGTGAAGTACTAGAGCAAAAATTATCACGCTCAAAAAGATATAAGTGAAGCACTATGAGCAAAACTATCAAGCTCAAAAGATATAAGTGAAGCACATAGAGTATTCTAACAAATTCCAATTCATGTATGGCTCTCTCAAAAGGTGTGTACAGCAAGGATGATTGTGGTAGACTAACAAGCAAAGACACAAATAATACAAGACGCTCCAAGCAAAACACATATCATGTTGGTGAATAAAAATATAGCTCCAAGTAAATTACCGATGGAAGTGGACGAAAGAGGGGATGCCTTCCGGGGCATCCCCGGGCTTTGACTTTTTGGTGTCCTTGGATTATCTTGAGGGTGCCATGGGCATCCCCAATCTTAGGCTCTTGCCACTCCTTGTTCCATAATCCATCAAAAGAATTCACCCAAAACTTGAAAACTTCACAACACAAAACTTAACAGAAATCTCGTGAGCTCCGTTAGAGAAAGAAAACAAAAGACTACTTCAAGGTACTGTAATGAACTCATTCTTTATTTATATTGGTGTTAAACCTACTGTATTCCAACTTCTCTATGGTTTATAAACTAGTTTACTAGCCATAGATTCATCAAAATAAGCAAACAACACACGAAAAATAGAATCTGTCAAAAACAGAACAGTCTGTAGAAATCTGTAACTAACGCAAACTTCTGGAACTCTAAAAATTCTACCAAAATAGGAAGTCCTGGAAAATTTATTTATGGATCATCATCAAAAAGAATCAACGCAAAAGCACGTTCCTGTGATTTATCATAACTAAATTCGTGCGTGCAAAGTTTCTGTTTTTCAGCAGAATCAAATCAACTATCATCGTAGGTTATCCTATAGGTCCTACTTGGCACAAACACTAACTAAAACATAAAACCACATCCCAACAGAAGGTAGACAGATTATTTATTCCTAAACAGAAGCAAAAACAAAAAACACAAAATAAAATTGGGTTGCCTCCCAACAAGCGCTATCGTTTAACGCCCCTAGCTAGGCATAAAAGCAAGGATAGATCTAGGTATTGCCATCTTTGATTTTCATTTTTTTAGCGGAGTCATGTTCGAATCCGGGAGGTTCTTTCCGCTTCCCTTCATATTCGGTAATTTTTAGATCCAAAGAATCCAACCGCTTATTACAAAGAGTAATCAACATATTCATGCGGTGAAGATTCCCGCTAACACTTTTAAGAGGCTCAAGAGATTTTTGTAAAATTTTTGTTACTTCGCAAATTTTCTCAAACACTTGGGTTTCTTCCTGGGTAGGATGCGATCCTCCTTTTTGGGGTAGTGTTCCCACTATTCCCTCTATAATTTCATGCACAATACTGGGATCAATCTCAATGAAATTTCCCTTGGCAATGCAATCCAAGAGTTGTCTATGTGACATATTTAACCCAACATAAAAATTGCGAAGAAGAATTCTAAAGTTCACCTCTAGGGTGCACTCACGATAAGATTCCATCATCCTATACCAAGCGTCTTTTAAATTTTCTCCTTGCCTTTGCTTGAAGTGAAGAACTTCAAACTCGGGAGACATAGGAGCGGATAAGGAATTAGACATGACGACAAGCAAGCAAATGAGCTAGCACACGAGCAACAGAAAGGCAACGGGAAAAGAGGAGGAGATTGGGAAAGAGAGGGCAAATAAAACGGCAAGGGTGAAGTGGGGGAGAGGAAAACGAGAGGCAAATGGCAAATAATGTAATGCGAGAGATAGGGATTGCGATGGGTACTTGGTATGGTTGACTTGCTTGCGTGAGCCTCCCTGGCAACGGCACCAGAAATTCTTCTTGCTACCTCTTGAGCACTGCGTTGGATTTCCCCGAACAGGAGAGGATGATGCAGTAAAGTAGCATAAGTATTTCCCTCAGTTTTTGAGAACCAAGGTATCAATCCAGTAGGAGAGCACGCACAAGTCCCTCGTACCTACACAAAACGGTAGCAACTCACAACCAACGCTTAGGGGTCGTCAATCCCTTCACGGTCACTTACGAGAGTGAGATCTGATAGAGATAATATTTTTGGTATTTTTGATAGATAGATGCAAAGTAAAAAGTAAAGGCAAAAGTAAAAACAAAGCAAGTAAATAAAGTGATATAGATTGATATGATGAGAATAGAGCCGGGGGCCATAGGTTTCACTAGTGGCTTCTCTCAAGAGCATAAGTATTCTACGGTGGATGAACAAATTACTGTTGAGCAATTGACAGAACTGAGCATAGTTATGAGTATATCTAGGCAATGATCATGTATATAGGCATCATGTCGAAAACAAGTAGATCGAAACGATTCTGCATCTACTACTATTACTCCACTCATCGACCGCTATCCAGCATGCATCTAGAGTATTAAGTAAAAAACAGAGTAACGCCGTAAGCAAGATGACATGATGTAGAGGGATAAATTCATGCAATATGATAAAAACCCCATCTTGTTATCCTCGATGGCAACAATAAAATACGTGCCTTGCAACTCTTTCTGTCACTGAGTAAGGACACCGCAAGATTAAACCCAAAGCTAAGCACTTCTCCCATTGCAAGAACTACCAATCTAGTTGGCCAAACCAAAAAAGATAATTCGAAGAGACTTGCAAAGATAACTCAATCATACATAAAAGGATTCAGAGAAGAATCAAATATTTTCCATAGATAATACTGGATCATAAACCCACAATTCATCGGCCTCAACAAACACACCGCAAAAAGAAGATTACATCGAATAGATCTCCACGAGAGAGGGGGAGAACATTGTATTGAGATCCAAAAAGAGAGAAGAAGCCATCTAGCTACTAGCTATGGACCCGAAGGTCTGAAGTAAACTACTCACATTTCATCGGAGGGGCTATGATGATGATGTAGAAGCCCTCCGAGGTGGATGCCCCCTCCGGCGGAGCTCCGTAACAGGCCCCAAGATGGGATCTCGTGGATACAGAAGGTTGCGGCTGTGGAATTAGGTTTTTTGGCTCCTGTTCTGATCGTTCGGGGATATGTAGGTATATATAGGAGGAAGGAGTACGTCGGTGGAGCTCCGAGGGGCCCACGAGGTAGGGGGGCGCGCCCAGGGGGCGCCCTCCACCCTCATGACCTACTCGGGCACTGCTTGGAGTAGGGTCCAAGTCTCCTGGGTCACGTTCGGTTGGAAAATCACGATCCCGAAGGTTTAATTCCGTTTGGACTCCGTTTGATATTCTGTTTCTTCGAAATACTGAAAAAGGCAAAAAACAGCAATTCTGGGCTGGGCCTCCGGTTAATAGGTTAGTCCCAAAAGTAATATAAAAGTGGAAAATAAAGCCCAATATAGTCCAAAACAGTAGATAAAGTAGCATGGAGCAATCAAAAATTATAGATACGTTGGAGATGTATCACTCCCGACGAAACTGGGTAACGGGAAATCATGTACCGTCTTGTCTGGATTTTCCTTCGTCTAGTTGATGATAACTGGAACCAAGTTAGTAGCGAAATCATTTCTGCAGGCAGTTACAGCTGCATTGACTGCCTGCTGTAGCAACTCATATTTGTCCTCGGCTGCTTTTTTCGCGTCCTTAGCTGCTTTTTTCTCGACCGCAAGCTTCACCTTCGCGTAGATGTCCGCCTGACTAAACTTCTTTTTCTGCTTCTTGGCCTCCGGGCCCTCATTGTAAAACACCTTCCACGTGGCGCCGTCTCCAGTGCCGTGCACACGACCGTATTGCGGCCACTGGCCCAAAGGGAGTCCCTTAAGTTCGTTCAAGGCCCGGTTGAGAGGGGTGTCCCACTTGGGCCTCATCGGAGAAGTAGGGCTTTCGGCTGCAAGCTGGTGTTTCTTCTCCAGTAGTCTAATCAATTTCCTCATGATCTTGTCCGTGTAAAAAACCTTTTTCTCCTTGTCCCACTTGTAGTGGGCACTGATGAAGTCACGCTCCAAGGGGTTGGTGAACTTCGCGAAGGGGTCTGGGAGACCCGTGGCTTCATGTTCCGCGTCCTCCTTATCCCATATGGGCCTTTTACCGAGGTAGCCACAGCTTCCGAGGCGATGCTTCCCCGTGTTCCTTTGCTGAAGGCTCTTGAATTTCGCAGCCTTAGCCTTGGCTGCCTCGGTAGCACAAGTGTCCTTGAACTTTTCGAACTCCTCTTCCGTAAGTGTCGGATTTTGCTCCAGAATCTTGGTCAGGGGTTCATCAGCCTCAATAGCTCATTTCACCCTCCCTTTCCAGGAGGCCAAATCATTGCTGAACATGCCCATGGCGTGATTGTTAATATTTTTCATCTTCGAATCATCCCACGATTGTTCTATGTTATCATCCCGGTCGGGGAACTTGAATATCTTGTGCAACTTCGTTAGGAGCAACTGCGTCAAATGTTCTTTACTCCTTAAGTCATCGTCGTTGATGCTCGCGCATTCCCGTAGGATGCATCCTACTTGGTTCCCATAGCACTTGCGAGGTTCTTCCGGCTCTAACGGCTCAAACTTGCCAGGTGCCATCTTTGTGATCACAAGTCGTCCAATCCCTAGTTTGTTAGGTTTTCGTATCCTCTGCTTTTTATGCTTCCTCTTTTCGGTAGCGACATTGGGGCCGGTACCATCCCCGCTGGTATCTTCCCCGCCGGTACCTTCCCCACCGGTCCCGGCGCCGCCATCGGTGCCAGCGCTGTTGGTGTCGATGTCGGCGTCAGTACCATCATCGAGGCCGACCTGCAAACATTGCTTAGCAGTCAAATAGTCGAGGTACTCTTATTCACCCTCATAATCCATCTCGTCTGCATCTTGGTCAGAAGGCCCAGTTTCTTCGTTGTTCGACATGTTTCCTATGATTAAGTGTCCTCATTTATTTCTAAAAGTATGAATAAATGAGAAATGACATAAAAAGAAATCTATGTGCTAGCACTCGATATGCCAACTATGTAGCACAAATCATGCCTCTATTCACGGGAAATTTCGGCATGACCTTTGCTAAAAATGGACATATCGAGCGCCTGAAATTCACCGGAATGGAAATGAATCAACATTCCAGCATAACATAGGCCACTCGGATCATTTTCCAAACATGACATGTCCAAAACATGACATATCCACATATCACATGTCCAGTTCAAATTTGCATATAAATTCAGCTAATTTTGAAACCTAGCTAAATTCATAACTAAATAGATAACCTAATTAACAAACTGCCCTAACTAAAACCTAAGTAAATTAACCGAAGAACCCTAGCAGAGAGAGAGGGGGGTTTACAGAGGGTGCATGGGCGAGGAGGCAGGCCCGACGACGGCCGAGGTTGGGAGGGGAGGAAGCAGAGGAGGGAGGCGAGGGCCGACGGGTCGGGGGAGAGCGCGCCGGCCGGGGTCGGGGGCGAGCGCCGGCGCCGGGGTTGGGTCGGGGGCGAGCGCCGGTGTCGGGGGCGAGCGCCGGCGCCGGGGTCGGGGGCGAGCGACGGGGGAAGAGAGAGTGGGGATTTGGGGGGAAAAGGCGGGATGAAGCAGGGATAGTGAGAATTTTGGGTTAAGTGGACGTAGCAGCAGTGCGTTTGGACAAAACGCGCTGCTACTACCTTCAGCAGTTGTAGCGGTTTATATGAAATGCGCTACTACTACCTTCAGTAGCTGTAGCGGTTTATACGTTATGCGCTACTACTACTGCCAGTTTTCCTTTTTCTTTTCCTTTATTTTCTCCCACTTTTATTTCCTGAGAGCAGTGAACGAAGGGAGGGCGATATATATTGCATCATTTGACGGTTAAATATGTATGCAAAATAAGAACATATATATTACATCATTGGACCCATGCATAATAATGGCTAAGTGTGTATACAAAATAGGAACATATATATATATTACATCATTTGACCGATAACATACGGTTCCTCAGCGCTGACGTTTTCGTTTTTGAGTCAGCTTCTTTCCCTTCTTGTTCGTCGAAGAATAATTGAGCCCCTCATTGTGACTTTGCCTTTTCCATGGAGTACGATTTTTCTTAGGTAATGTAGTATTGATTCTTCTTTTGACGTATACTTCATCATCATCGTCATCTTCCCTCATTGGGTTGCCGTACTGATCATAGTCTTCCTTGTTGGCGACTCCATCCATTCCAATGATGTTCCTTTTGCCTCTCCTCACGACAACACGACTGGGATTGCATGGGTCGGTTATGAAGAAGCATTGTGTCACGTGCTTAGCGTGTACCCATGGCTCGTTTTTTGTGATAGCGTTCACGGTAGCGCTCTTGGCGTCGGGTATACTCATGGTAGTGAAAATCTGGTTTTCTCTTTCGACATTCTTTGCCCATCTGACATGGAACATCGTCGTGTTGTGCAGTCCAGAGTAGTCAAGCTCCCAGATCTCCTCGACCCTTCCATAAAATCGTTCAGTTGCGCCGTTGTCGCTGCCGGTCATGCATTCCGTTGTCACCCCTGAGTTCTGATCATCACTGTCCATATCTTTGGCCTTCGTATAGAACGTGTATCCATTGATATCATATGCCTGATAGGTTACGAGGTTGGGCGAGGGGCCATGTGCTAAGGCGTATATGAGCAATCCATCCTTAGAGCCCTCCTCCGGGGGATTAGCAATAATATGCTCTTTGAACCAATGCAGGAAAGTGGAGTTGTGCTCTCTAGTAACTTCGGCGTTCGTCTTGCATACCCCCCGGTCACGATACTTCTTTGCGATAATTTCTTTGTGCAGTGCCACGAAAGGATCTACCTCGTCTAGGTGTTGTAGCACTACCAAGTTTGCTCTACCAAAGTCGCTGCGTCGATCTGAGTATGCCACGCGCAGTTCCCTGCGACCGTTGTAGTGACCATGTCCTTCGAGCCTTCCATGGTGCTTGTTAATGGGCAAACCAACACTAAGACCAGGCGGCTGGTCTGCTCCATATAGAAAATTCTCACAGAAAGAGATGCACTCTTGTGCCAAATAGACCTGGACGATGCTTCCATCCGGACGGGACATGTTACGAACGAATCCTTTGATGATCCCATTCATCCTCTCAAACAACATCATGTTGTGCAGGAATGACGGCCCCAGGTCTATTATGTCATCCACAATATGGACACACAGATGCACCATCACGTCAAAGAACGCGGGCGGGAAGTACATCTCAAGCTCATTCAGTATCACAACGATCTCTTCCTGTAGCCTTTGGAGCTGCTTCACACTGATTGACTTTCGAGAGATGACATCAAAAAAGTTGCAAAGACCAATAAGCGTGTCACGGACATGCTTGTCCATTATCCCTCTAAGGGCAACAGGTAGTATCTGCGTCATCATCACATGACAGTCATGAGACTTCATCCCGCTGAACCTTTTCTTGTCCGTGTCTAGATATCTGCTTATCTTGCCACAGTAACCAGAACTAACTTTGACTCCGGTAAGGCACTTAAAGAATTGATTGATCTCAGCCTTACTTAAGGTGAAGCAAGAAGGGGGGCAATAATCCTCTTTCTTTATTTTCTTGCCCTTCTTCTCCCGTGCCTCTATCTCCTTCTCTGTCTCGTCTGACATTTTACGGGGCGGCATGTGCAGATCTTCCCTGATTTTCAAATCTTGCAAGTCTTTTCTTGCCTTCGGCCCATCCTTGGTCTTATCCGGCATGTTCATCAGTGTTGCGAGCAAGCTCTCAAGGACATTCTTACAGATATGCATTTGATCAAGGCAATGAGGTGTATCGAGTTTGTGCCAGTACTCCAAGTCCCAGAACACAGACCTCGTCTTCCATACCTTCAGCAGCGGCTCCAGCGCCTTTCTCATCGTCTTTCCCGACGCGGGGCACTCCTTCCAGCTTTTCAACAGCTCATCGATTTCGGCACTGCTCCGCTTACGTGGAGGTCCTTGATGTTCAGCGTGACCATTGAATAGATCTCCACGGTTTCTCCACGGGTCGTCCTGTTCAAGCCATCTTCGATGCCCCATGTACACGATTTTCCCAGACCCACCATCTTTCCTTGACGTTAGCTGCTGAGACGTCGTATCATCCATGCACCGCGTGCATCCGCAATATCCATGGCACACCTGGCCTGCCACATATCCGTAACCGAGATAGTCCTGCACTGTCGTGATCAGCGCGGCTCTCATGTTGAAATACTTGCCTTTGCTGGCATCCCATGTCTTGGCCGGTGTTTTCCATAACGTGTCTAACTCCTCTTGAAGTAGCCCCAGATACAAATTAATATTATTTCCTGGTTGTTTTGGCCCTTGAATAAGCATGCTCATGTGAATGTACTTCGATTTCATGCACAACCAGGGGGGAGGTTGTACATCCATACAAACATGGGCCATGTGCTATGGTTGGTGTTCTGGTTGCCGAACGGATTCATGCCATTGGTACACGCGCCGAGCACGATGTTCCTTGCATCACATTCAAAATACCGATAGAAGCTGCTCAACGCTCTCCACTGGCTTCCATCCTTCACGTGTCTCAGCTTTGGATCATCTCCATCGTCGGGCTTCTTCCTCTCCGCATGCCAGTGCATTAGCTTTGCTTCCTTAGGATCAACAAAATACCTCTGGAGACGGGGAGTGATCGGTAAGTACCATACAACTTTCTGGGGACATTTCTTCCCGGCCTTCTTGTATCGAGAAGCATTGCACACCGGACAGCTTGTTTTTTCCGCGTGCTCCTTTCGATAAATTATGCAATCATTGATGCATGCATGGTATCTAACGTGTGGCAGATCAAGAGGGCACACGATCTTCTTGGCCTCATCAACACTAGTAGGACATAGATTACCCGTGGGAAGAACATCCTTTAGGTACTTGAGATGCTCATCGAGGCTAGTGTCGGTCCATTTGTTTTTAGCCTTTGTCTTCAGGAGTTGGAGCGTGAAACTCAAGCAGGTCACCTCAGGATTGCAACCATCATACAATGGAGTGTTCGAGTCTACCACCAGTTGCTCCAACTTAGCCTCCTCTCTAGAAGCAGCTCTCTCAGTACTCGTCTCCTTGCGAAGCAATGCTTGAACATGAGGGTCCCGCACGATTGAACTTAGTACCAACGAACTCAGCTGTGTCGAGTCCATGTCGTTCTCTCCGCCGCCATGTTCGGCCCCTTCTCCTTCGCCATGTCCGGCCTCTTCTCCACCACCATGTCCGGCCTCTTCCCCGCCGCCATTATCGATCATCTCTTCGACTTGCCCCGTGTCATCATTGCCTGCCCCGTCGGCATCCTCAACATCGTCATCCTCATCTTCAATTATCCACCGAGTATAGCCATCCATGAAACCAGTCATGAGCAAGTGCGCTTCGACACGACCATCATCATGGGGGTCGAGCCAAACTATTCCTTTGCATTTTCGACACGGACATAAAACCTCTGTCCGGTTATTTTCTTTCATGTCCTGCACCGCCGACCGCAACCACCTGTCCACCATCGTTCCACTGACCATCGTCAACTCTGCATGGTAATAATAAACAAATTAATTATAAAAATGCCTGCATGCATCAAAGTCATACAAAAATTCGGCATGACCTTCCCTAAAAATAGGACATATATGGATCTAGAGTTTGCCCGGAATTCGCCGAAACAGAAATAAATCGACATTTCGGCAAAACATAGGCAACTCAAAAGCACAATTTGGCGTCAACTCATGCCACACACACAATTTCCACAAAACATAGACAATTTCCGGAGCGAGGAGTTAATCTTCGACATAGTCCCGTTCCACAGCGGCTATCACGCTCTGCTCGGACGAACCGCGTTTGCAAAGTTCAACGCGGTGCCGCATTATGCATACCTAAAGCTCAAGATGCCAGGCCCTCGCGGAGTCATCACGGTCAACGGAAATACGGAACGCTCCCTCCGAACGGAGGAACACACAACGGCTCTCGCGGCAGAAGTACAGAGCAGCCTTCTAAGGCAATTTTCGATTCCGGCCGTTAAACGGCCGGATACGGCCAAACGCGCCCGAAGCAACACCAACCAAGACCACCTGGCACGATCCGAGCACGCGTAGCAGTGCGGCCCCAACCCCAGCCCTTGCACAATTGCAAGACCAACCCTCCGCGTACATCATTACGCTCTGGAGATACCATGGGCCTAGGGGGAGGGGCACGACCACAACAGACCCAGAGTGCGGCTCGACCACACCAGGGGCTCACAAGTGTGTCGCCTTTTTTTATTTTATTTTCCTTCTTTGTATACATAGGACTCCGTTCACCAGAGGCCCTGTCCGGCGGTGAACCCGCCGAACTGACGATGCAACAACCAGGGAGAGAAGAAGGCTGCGACGAACACTCAGGTGGTCTCCATTACGAGCATTAAATTTGATTATATACACCAGTCCGCAGCCCACCCCTGGAGGGAGACATGTTTTAGTCCAATCCCTTGCTTACCGCACTATTTGTATCATTCCGCACTCATAGCAGAACTCCTTGAATAAACAATGCAGCATTTTTTGCCTGTTTTTGCATTACTTTACACATATGTTCATTAATGACATCTTGCACCCGTATATTTTGGTACGGCCAAATACACCAGGGGCTTATGTTCACCGCTTTATGGTGTGATAAGTCCGAACACTTTCACAAGTGCGGCACCCCGAACTTATAGCATTATATGAATCGGCTCCGAATCATGTCTTGGGTCAATAGTTGGGTTTGCCCGGCTCCCACGTTTTGGTACCTTACGTTCCGTTCTGTCGGCTAAGGTGGCACTGGGAGAACCACTGCGATTGCGCCCCGGTTGAGCTGGGCGAGCGCCTCAGTGGAGAAAGCTAAGACTGACTGTCATGATAAGGCGAGAGACTGGTCGCTGTTCGAGAGGTCTTTTCGAGTCCTTAAAGACTTATGCCGCGTCAAGCGAAGAACCGGATAATGTCCGGCCAAGGCGTGGATAGCGCCCCGAACTCGGTCTTCCGAATACTAGGGGCTTCGCCGAAATTTAAAATTATAGAATTCTATGGCTAAGTGAGAGTGTTCAAGCATTATAAGTCCGGTTGCCTTGTTCGTTGTGTTGAGCGCCTCCCTAGATGGACCCAAGAATGGGAACAAGAGTGCTCAAGTTTATCCCAAACACCCCAGCACTCGTGGCTTGGAGGCTGAAGCCGACAACTTGCCATCTCTCAGATTTTATAAATGGCCGCACAGAAGGTAATATTTTAAATTAAACAAGCGTTGCTTAGTGCATATGAACAAAGTTTTCAGCGCACAGGATAATACATAGCGAGTTTACTCAATGATTACATCTTTGGGGCACTCATCCGCAATCTTGCGGGCACCCTTCAGGACAGTCTTATAGTACATCTCGGGCGTACGATACTCCTTGCCCGCTGGTGGCGCGTCAGTGATGAGCCTTTCCGCATCCAGCTTGCCCCAGTGCACCTTTGCGCGGGCAAGGGCCCGACGAGCACCTTCAATACAGGCGGAGTGCTTGATGACCTCCACCCAGGGGCACGCATCCACCAGCCGCCGCACGAGTCCGAAGTAGCTCCTAGGTATGGCCCCTCCAGGCCACAGCCGGACTATGAGGCCCTTCATGGCCTCCTCAGCCACCTTGTGGAGCTCGACCAGCTGGTTCGGCTGGTCGCTAGGGGGCACCGGATGGCCGGCCTCAGCGTACTGAGACCAGAAGACCTTCTCCATTGAGCTCCCCTCCTCACCACGGTAGAATGCGGCGGCATCGGATACACTGCGAGGCAGATCTGCAAACGCCCCTGGAGAGCTCCGAATTCGGGTAAGTGTCAGGTAGTTCACATTAACATGCTTGCTTTGCATGAAAAATGCCTTACCCGCCGCTATTTTCTTCACATCCTCAACCTCCTGAAGGGCCTTATGGGCCTCGGCCTTGGCAGCTTTGGCACTTTCGAGAGCCGAGGCAAGCTCGGACTCTCGAGTCTCTGAGTCGCGCTCCAAACTCTCATGCTTGTCCATGAGAGCCTGGAGCTCTTGCCGCACCTCCACCACCCGCGCCTCCTGCTTCTCTCGCTCTGTCCGTTCCGCGGCCGCATTGCATTCGGCCGCGGACACAGCTTCCTTCAGGGTTGCCACCTCGTTCGTGGCCCCTGCAGTACCCACGATATCCTTGTTATTTTTATTGCAACCTAAATCCTTTTCTGTAAGGTAAATTTTTCAAAGTGGTGTTACTCACCTTCTTTGTCCTCGAGCTGCTTCTTGGCACGGCCGAGCTCTTGCTCGGACCGCTCGAGCTCCTGCTTCAATGCACCGACCTCCGCAGTCAGTGCGGCAGAGGTCAGCAGTGCAGCCTGCAAACCCATGTTGACATAATTTTTAACAACCCTGCGTATATCTTTTTAGATCCTCAGTCCGACTTTTCTTTCCGAACACCGAACCGAGCATCAGGGGCTACTGTCTATGCGGTATTACATTACATAATTTTAACTTCTTACCTCAAAGCCTGTTAGAAGGCTGCTGCAGGCTTCGGTCAGCCCGCTTTTGGCGAGCTGAACCTTCTGAATCACCGCACTCATGATAGTGCGGTGTTCTTCCTCGATGGAAGCGCCTTCGAGCGCCTCCAACAAGTTGTCCGGCGCCTCCGGTCGGACGGGGGCCGCCTGCCGGACTCTGGAACCACTGCAGGTTCCGGCGTAGAGTCCGGTGCAAAGTCCGGGAGGCTGCCTTGCGGCGCCTCCGGAGCCTCCTCCTGATGGGTCCCTTCCCGGGATCCCACCTCGGCGTCCTCAGTGGCACGAGGGGTGGAGGCAGTCGGAATGGAATCCACATCCGACGTAGCCAACGACCCGCTCGACGAAGCAGGGAGATCATCGTCGGCCGGACTGCAGGTAGTATGCGGCATTAGAAGGACACTATGTGACACAAAAGAAATTGCAGATCATTCAGGAACCCGGATACTTATGATCTCGCCCGAGGCCTGGCCCTTGAGGGCCACTCTTCCTCGCCAACATTGATGTTGGCGGAGCTGTCCGGGGGAATAGTTCTTCCCCTCTTGGACCCTTCGGCCTCCCCTGTTGGGGAGGCCTTCCTCTTTCTCTCTCCCTCCTCTGGGAGAGAGTCTTCTTCCTCCTCCTCATCTTCGGGGGAGGAATCCGCCTCGGAGTTGTCGGACACCTGAAAATGGGAACTCTTTCAAGTGCCCGTGGCCACCTTCTTGGCCTTCTTCTCCGGCACCACGTGCGGTGCCGGAACCAGCAGCCCCGCTAGACGGGCGTCCACTGGGTCTTCTGGCATGGGAGCCGGGCAGATGAGCTGCTCGGCCTTCTTCATCCATTCCTGTCAAAGGAAAAGGGAGATTGAAACCCGCTTAGGGTCGAACTATTAACAACAAGTGTCCCGTAAAGGGGTAGAATCACTTACCTCGTCAGCTGGACGCCGCGAGTGAAATCCGTGATCTTCCGTCGCGGATGCGGGGGCTTCGGCGCCCTTAAACAGCACCCTCCAGGCGCCTTCGTACATTGTGTCGAAGAGCCCGCTCAGCGCCTGGTGCTGTGCCGAATCGAACTCCCACAGATTGAATGCCCGTTCTTGGCACGGGAGAATCCGGCGAACGAGCATGACTTGGACCACATTAACCAGCCTGAGCTTCTTGTTCACCAGCTTCTGGATACAGGCTTGGAGTCCCGTCAGCTCCTTCGAATTACCTCATAGCAAGCCCTTCTCTTTCCAGGAGGTGAGCTGCACAGGGATACCAGATCTGAACTCGGGGGCCGCCGCCCACTTAGGGTCGCGCGGCTCGGTGATGTAGAACCACCCCGATTGCCACCCCTTGACGGACTCCACGAAGGCCCCTTCGAACCAGAGGACGTTGGGCATCTTGCCCAACATGGCGCCTCCGCATTCCGCCTGCGTGCCCTTCACTACCTTCGGCTTGACGTTGAAGGTCTTGAGCCACAAGCCGAAGTGGGGCTGAATGCAGAGGAAGGCCTCGCACATGACGATGAATGCCGCGATCTTGAGGATGAAGTTCGGCGCCAGATCATGGAAATCCAGGCCGTAGTAGAACATGAGCCCCCGGACAAAGGGGTGAAGTGGAAAGCCCAGTCCGCGGAGGAAATGGGGGAGAAACACGACCCTCTCATGGGGCCTGGGGGTGGGGATGAGCTGCCCCTTGTCGGGCAGCCGGTGCGCGATGTCGCCGGAAAGGTATCCGGCGCTGCGCAGCTTGGCGATGTGCTCCTCCTTAACGGTGGAGGCCAACCATTTACCTCCCGCTCCGGACATGGTCGGAGAAGGTTGAGACGAGATGCGTGAACTTGGGCGCTGGAGCTCGAGTGCGCGGAGATGGATAAGCAAAGGAGGAAGAAGGCGTAGGTGAAAAGGTGAATCCTTATCCCCTTATATATAGGCGGACGAAGACTATACGTCCCCACTGGCCTGGTAAAACTCGCTTATCTCCCAAGCGCCACCATCAATGGCGCGGTTGGGTTACCCACGTCCGTATTGATGAGAATCCCGGAATAAGGGGAACACGATCTCTGCTTCGACAAGACGTGCCAAGGAAACCGCTTCGCTAAACGCGCTGAGGTGGTATAATAAAAAGCGATTCAAGTAAAGGCTTGGTAGTGGTGTGACGTCACGCCGCAGAACACGTCAGCAGATTGAACTTGTGCACATATTATTCTCTCTACGGTGGAATGTGGAATTTATTTTGTAGAGCCGGACACTATCCAGGTGTTCACAATCTTCTATGGATTATTCAAAGGAGGAACCCGCCTTGCAATGCCGAACATTATGCGCGCCGGACTCATCGTCATTGAAGCCAGGTTCAGGGGCTACTGAGGGAGTCCTGGACTAGGGGGTGTCCGGACAGCCGGACTATCATCGTCCGCCGGACTCCAAGACTACGAAGATACAAGATTGAAGACTCCGTCCCGTGTCCAGATGGGACTTTCCTTGGCGTGGAAGGCAAGCTTGGCGATACGGATATGTAGATCTCCTACCATTGTAACCGACTCTGTGTAACCCTAGCCCTCTCCGATGTCTATATAAACCGGAGGGTTTTAGTCCGTAGGACACAACATCCATACAACAATCATACCATAGGCTAGCTTCTAGGGTTTAGCCTCCTTGATCTCGTGGTAGATCCACTCTTCTACTACCCATATCATCAATATTAATCAAGCAGGACGTAGGGTTTTACCTCCATCAAGAGGGCCCGAACCTGGGTAAAACATCGTGTCCCTTGCCTCCTGTTACCATCCGCCTAGACGCACAGTTCGGGACCCCCTACCCGAGATCCGCCGGTTTTGACACCGACAGTGAGCCATTGCCATGGAAACCGAAAGATAAGATCGCTACTACATCATCACCACCACCTTCTTCATCACCAAAGGAGACTTGAGTTCTTGGTATGGACACTCCCCTTGGCTTATGCCAAGCTTGGGGGAGGTGTCCCGGTATCGTATCACCACCACTATCTTTGCCTTTATCTATTTTAGTTCGATCTTTAGTTATCTTTTGATTTAGTTGAATAAAAATTTAGATCGATCCTTTCTTTTCGAGTGCTTGCTTAGTGATCTATCTATGTAATTGTGTTCGATATTTATAATAAAGTTTAGTTTATGTTTTGCTTTCTTTACTTTTATGTTTCAATAAAAAGAAAGGGAAATAAATGAAAAATATCATATGCTAATCTTATGGTGAGTAATGACATCACATAAGGAAAAATATAAGTAGTACAATTTATTGGAGATTGACAAACATAGCATTGGTCAATGATGCAATTCATGAAATAATTAATAAGGGAAGAGAAGATTCACATGCAAATACACTATCTTGGACATCTTTTATGATTGTCAGCCCCCATCAAAATATTATATGCCAAAATTGTTGACGTTGGACAAGGAAGACAACATAATGATTCATGCTTGTTCATATTCACATAGAAGTTATATTCTCATAGATCCTTTAACATGTGCTGCTTGCCCAATGTCTTTGCTAGCCAAAAATTCCGCACTAAGTAGAAATACTACTTGTGCATCCAAAACCCTTAAACCCAAAATCTAGTTTTCAGAGTCCACCATACCTACCTATGGATTGAGTAAGATCCTTCAAGTAAGTTGTCATCGGTGCAAAAAAGGCAATAAAATTTGCTTCTAAATGTGTTAGATCATTTAGTGTAAGAGTAAATTGAGCGTTGTACGAACTTGTGATGGCAAAATAATAAAAGCGACAGACTGCATAATAAAGGTTGCTACCATAAGGGGCAATATAACGTGACGTTCTTTTGCACTAAGAGATTGAGCATACAACCAAAAAGTGCATGGCAACCTTTGCTTCCCTCTGGTAAGGGCCTGTCTTTTACTTTCATGTATTTACTTATATGCAAGAGTCAAAGTATTCTTCTCTATTCCTTTTTATTTTCTCTTTTTGCAAGAACCATGTGGCGAGGAAAGATCTAGGCACATATATCCAGTTGGATATGGGTGGGCATGAGTTATTATTGTTGACATCACCCTTGAGGTGAATACGTTGGGAGGCGAAACTATAAGCCCCTATCTTTATATGTGTACGGTTGAAACTTTTTGCTCATGTGTATGCGGTGAGTGTTAGCACACATAGAAGACTATATGATGGTTGAGTATGTGGACTTGCCAAAAGGCTCCGATACATGACCCTTCCTGAAAAGATGATGAATTGTAGGTGCAAAGTTGACTGAGAACATAGTTTGTTGGTTTTCAATAAGGTTTATTCTTTATATTTCAATGTTGTGATGAATTGTTACTTTCTCATGAGAAGTTATATGATAAAAGTTGTCAAATTTGGGGTCCCGCAAACCCTTGAGAGGTTTGAACTCTGCGGTGCGTGCGGAGATATCAACCTACCCAACCTGCCTACTCGTGATCCTCACAACCTAGCGCGTCGATCTCAAAGGGACAGAGAGACACAACAGTTTATCCTGGTTCGGGCCACCTTGCGGTGTAATACCCTACTCCAGCTTTATGGTGGATTGCCTCGAGGGGCTAAGGATGAACTAGTACAGTGGATGAACATCCTCAGGAGGTGAGGTGTTCTTGAGCTCGAGAGAGCTGGTGAGGTGGTCGAGTGAGAATGGATCCGATCCCCCTCTATGGTTGTGGCTAAGTCCTATTTATAGTGGCCTTGGTCCTCTTCCCAAATGTTGGCGGGAAGGGATCCCACAACGGCCAGATTTGAAGGGGGACAAGAAGTACACCCTATCATGACTAAAATGGTCTTCGCCTGCAAAAGCCTCTGGTCATGACGCTGCGGTGGGCTCGGCGATGACCTCCATCCTGCCGTCTTGGTGGTCTTGGTCTGGTTGCACCAGAAGGGGAACCTTTGGCTGATTCCTCGGGACACCGCGCCTGCTGCTTGCCTCCTTTACACCAAAGAGGAAATTGGTGCTCTGCGCCCACTGGCGCCCTCCTGGTGCCCGTGTGGCCTTGGTCGTCATGGCTCACGTCAGCTGAGCCTCATGAGGTGCACCTTGCATAGAAGTCTCCGCTCCTCGGGAGCCAGCCTGAGGAGGCCGATCCCCTTGGAGGTCTTGGCGTCGCCCGCCTCGTGAGGCTTGGCCCCTCGCGAGGGTCTTGAGTTGTTGATGCTGAAGCTGGGCCATACCAGGCCGTCGATGGAGCCATGTAGCAGGCTGCATGCAGGCAAGTCTGGGTACCCCCGTATCCAGAATGCCGACAGTAGCCCTCGGGCACAAGGCGCACTCGGACTTGGCTTCTAGGCAAAGCCAAGGGGAAAGTGCGGAGTGCCGCGGGCCCTAACCGCCTGCGGCCTTGAGAGACGCGTGGCGATTGATGGGACGTGGGCGTCTCCACTTCCCCACACTACCTCGGCAACCATTCGGCTTGACAAGTTGATGCTACATGCAGAAGATCATCATTACACGAGGTCGTGGAGGCCGGCGGTTGGCCTCCCTCTGGCTATAAATGGGGGGAGGGGTAGAGCCCCTCTCGCTCATCTCTTCCTCTGTCTTCTCGCTGCTTGCCCCTTCTCCTTCTCCATCTTGCTGTAGCATCCATGGCACCGTGAAAGCACAAGTGCTCCCTGGGTGATTTTGGTAATTCATGACAACATATCTCTTGTTGGACTAATATTTCTATCTAGTGTATTTCAGATAAGTTCAAAATTGGAGTGGCATGGACATGGACAAGAGGACGTGGAACCCTTTCAAGATGCTAAGGACAAATATTGGCAAAAGCCGAAGACTCTACATTTTCCATTTTAGTGATCCAAGATCACATTGAGTCCCTAGGAAAGCCAATACTATTAAAAGGGGATGAGGTGTTGTTTAATGGCTTGCTTGCTCAAAGTGCTTAGTGATATGCTCCAAAACCCTCAGCCATTTTATCACATCCACATATGTCCTAAACCTAAATGTCAAACTCGGCCCCACTGACTTTGTCTATCCGGCGCCACCGAGTTTCATCTAATCCAGCCACTGCCAAACCCTAGTCACTTCAGTCTCACCGATAGGATCTCAATCTCACCAAGATGGGCTTGCAAATTCTTTGTGATCTATTGTGACATTTTCGGTCTAACTGAGTTTGTTCAGTCGGTCCCATCGAGTTTGCTTGACCAATCCTCTGTTTTCTTATTACCAAAATCGGCCTCACCGAGTTTGAGTAATCAGTCAAACCGAGTTGAGGTTTTACCCTAACCCCTGCACATCGGTCCCACCGAGTTGACCAAGTCGGTCCCACCGAAAACTCTAATGTTCATATTTTTACCTAGATCGGTCTGACCGAGTTTTACGATTCGGTCCCACCGAGTTTGGGAATCTATGTGTAATGGTTAGATTTTGTGTGGAGTCTATATATACCCTCCACCCATTCTTCATTCGTGAGGAAAGCCATCAGAACGTGCCTACACTTCCACTACCCATTTTCTGAGAGAGAACCACCTACTGATGTGTTGAGACCAAGATATTCCAATCCTACCACAAGAATCTTGATCTCTAGCCTTCCCAAGTTGCTTTCCTCTCAAATCATCTTTCCACCATAGCCAAATCTGTGAGAGAGAGTTGAGTGTTGGGGAGACTATCATTTGAAGCACAAGAGCAAGGAGTTCATCATCAACACACCATCTATTACCTTTTGGAGAGTGGTGTCTCCTAGATTGGTTAGGTGTCACTTGGGAGCCTCCATCAAGATTGTGGAGTTGAACCAAGGAGTTTGTAAGGGCAAGGAGATCGCCTACTTCGTGAAGATCTACCCTAGTGAGGCAAGTCCTTCGTGGGTGATGGCCATGGTGAGATAGACAAGGTTGCTTCTTCGTGGACCCTTCGTGGGTGGAGCCCTCCGTGGACTCACGCAACCATTACCCTTCGTGGGTTGAAATCTCCATCAACGTGGATGTATGATAGAACCACCTATCAAAGCCACGCCAAAAATCTCCATGTATCCAATTGCATTTGCACACTCCAATCCCATTCCTTTACTTTCTCGCAAGTTGCATGCTTTACTTTCCGCTGCTCATATACTCTTTGCATGCTTGCTTGAATTGTATTGTGTATGCTTGAAATTGTGTTAATCTACCACCTCAACTTGAAAAACTGCCAATTTTGTTTGTTGAGGGTCTAATCACACCCCCTCTAGACACCTCTTCTCGATCTTTTCAATTGGTATCAGAGCTTTTGTCTCCATTGCTTTGGTTTAATCACCATTGGAGGAAGATGGATGAGTCTACGTTGAGGAGTCTTAGACGAAGAGTGTCTATGCTTGATGGAGAGTTCTTTAGCGAGTGGGAAAATGAGATGCTTGGAATTTTTCATGAATATCACATGAACAAGTACATTACTACTCCTTGTGAACCCCCTATTGATCCCTTGCATCCTACCCATGATGATTCTCTTGACATGATTCGCAATCTTAGAACTATCAATCTTATCACTAGAGGCTTGCCTAGAAATTTGATTGGTCACTTGCCAACTCTTGATTGTGCTTATACTATATGGAGATTCCTTGAGGAATGATTTCCAGACTATTCCTTGAAAAACTTAGATGAGATTCTTCACAAGTCTATTGCTTTGAATAAGATCAATCCCAATGATCCTAAGTTTGGAGATTGTTTATTTGAGGTTACCAATCTTATGCGTGCCAAAGGAGATGTTGGAATCATTAGCAATATTATTTCCGAAGCTATTAGAATTCATAGAGATGAACATTGTCAAAATCATATATCTAGTGAATCACTCTCACTAGGAAATGATCATTTGCAAAATGATGTTGAACATGGATATTATGATGAAGATGATGATAATGACTTTGATCTTGAAGAGTCTATGAGACACTTTGGTCTTATGGCTAACCTTCACGGCTACATGGCTGGAGGAAAGGAATGGGTCCTTGATAGTGGATGTATCGATCACATGATCAAAGATAAAGATATGTTTCGTGAGCTTGCTGAAAATGACGACCCTCGAAAGTATGTCACTTTTGGTGATAACTCAAAGGGTAAGGTGGTTGGCCTCGGTAAGGTGGCCATCTCACATGACAGCTCCATACAAAATGTTATGCTTGTTGAATCTCTTGGCTATAATCTACTTTCTGTATCTAGACTAGCTGACTTTGGATTCAATGTCCTATTTACTAAAGTAGATTGCCAAGTGTTTTGAAGAGATAATCATAAAATGGTCTTTACCGGCATACGTAGAGGTGATCTATACATGGTTGATTTCACTAAAAAGGCTCAACCTAGAACTTGCTTAATTGCCAAATCTTCCAAAGGTTGGTTGTGGAATAGACGGTTAGGTCATGTGGGCATGCGAAACCTTGACAAGCTTATTAAAGGTGATCACATCCTTGGTGTTAAAGATGTCATATTTGATAAGGATAGACTTTGCAGCTTGCCAAGCAGGAAAACAGGTTAGAGGAAGCCACCCCGTGAAGAACATCATGACCACGATAAGACCGCTCGAGCTACTTCACATGGATCTTTTTGGTCCCAACGCTTACAAAAGTCTCGGTGGTAACTCGTTTGGACTAGTCATCGTTAATGGTTTTTTAAGATTTACGTGGGTGTTCTTTCTCGACGATAAATCGCAGGTTCAAAAGATCTTCAAAATCTTCGCTAGGAAGGCCCAAAACCAATTTGAAGTGAATATCAAGAAGGTTTGCAGCAACAACAGAACGAAGTTCAAGAACGCCAATGTGGACACCTTTCTCGACGAAGAAGGGATCTCACATGAGTTCTCGGCTACGTACATGCTACGTCTTGAGCTTGCATTGGTTTTCCTTGAAGAGGAAAGGGTGATGCAGCAAAGTAGCGTAAGTATTTCCCTCAGTTTTTGAGAACCACGGTATCAATCCAGTAGGAGGCTCCTCAAAAGTCCCACACACCTACACAAACAGACAAGAACCTCGCAACCAACGCAATAAAGGGGTTGTCAATCCCTTGACGACCACTTGCGAAAGTGAGATATGATAGAGATAATATGATAAGATAAATATTTTTGGTATTTTTATAATATAGATTGGAAAAGTAAAGATGCAAATAAAAGTAGTTGGCAAACTTATATGATAAAAGATAGACCTGGGGCCATAGGTTTCACTAGTGGCTTCTCTCAAGATAGCATAAGTATTATGGTGGGTGAACAAATTACTGTCGAGCAATTGATAGAAAAGCGAATAATTATCAGATTATCTAGGCATGATCATGTATATAGGCATCATGTCCGTGACAAGTAGATCAACTCCTGCCTGCATCTACTACTATTACTCCACACATCGACCGCTATCCAGCATGCATCTAGAGTATTAAGTTCATAAGAATAGAGTAACGCATTAAGAAAGATGACATGATGTAGAGGGATAAACTCATGCAATATGATATAAACACCATCTTTTTATCCTCGATGGCAACAATACAATACGTGCCTTGCTGCCCCTGCTGTCACTGGGAAAGGACACCGCAAGATTGAACCCAAAGCTAAGCACTTCTCCCATTGCAAGAAAGATCAATCTAGTAGGCCAAACCAAACTGATAATTCGAAGAGACTTGCAAAGATAACTTAATCACACATAAAATAATTCAGAGGAGATTCAAATATTTCTCATAGATAAACTTGATCATAAACCCACAATTCATCGGATCTCGACAAACACACCGCAAAAAGAGTTACATCAAATAGATCTCCAAGAAGATCGAGGAGAACTTTGTATTGAGTTTCAAAGAGAGAGAAGAAGCCATCTAGCTAATAACTATGGACCCGAAGGTCTGTGGTAAACTACTCACAACTCATCGGAGAGGCCTTGGAGATGATATAGAGGCCCTCCATGGTTGATTCCCCCTCCGGTGGAGCTCCGGCGAAGGCTCCAAGATGGGATCTCACAGATACAGAAGGTTGCGGCGGTGGAAATAGTTTTTCGTGGTCTGTTATGCTGTTCTCGGGGTACGTGGGTATATATAGGAGGAAGAAGTAGGTCGGTGGACGCTCGAGGGGCCCACAAGGGTGGGGGGCGCGCCCACCTGTAGGGGGCGCGCCAGGCACCCTCGTGGCCGCCTCGCTTATTGATTGACTTCCACTCCAAGTCTCCAGGTTCACGTTTGTTCCAAAAAGATCGCTCCCGTAGGTTTCATTCCGTTTGGACTCCGTTTGATATTCCTTTTCTTCGAAACACTGAAATAGGCAAAAAACAGCAATTCGGGCTGGGCCTCCGGTTAGTAGGTTAGTCCCAAAAATGATATAAAAGTATAAAGTAAAGCCCATAAACATCCAAAACAAGTAATATAATAGCATGGAACAGTCAAAAATTATAGATACGTTGGAGACGTATCAAGCATCCCCAAGCTTAATTCCTGCTCGTCCTCAAGTAGGTAAATGATAAAAAAAGAATTTTTGATGTGGAATGCTACCTAGCATAATTCTCAATGTAATTTTCTTTATTGTGGCATGAATGTTCAGATCCAAATGATTCAGAATAAAATTTCATATTAACATAGGACATAGTAATACATCAAGCATACTAACTAAGCAATCATGTCTTCTCAAAATAACATGGCTAAAGAAAGTTATCCCTACAAAATCATATAGTCTGGCTGTTGCACTATCTTCATCACACAAAGTATTTAATCATGCACAACCCTGATGACAAGACAAGCAATTGTTTCATACTTTAGTAATCTCAAACTTTTTCAACTTTCACGCAATACATGAGCATGAGCCATGGACATAGCACTATATGTGGAATAGAATGGTGGTTGTGGAGAAGACAAAAAAGGAGAATATAGTCTCACATCAACTAGGCGTATCAACGGGCTATGGAGATGCCCATTAATAGATATCAATGTGAGTGAGTAGGGATTGCCATGCAACGGATGCACTAGAGCTATAAATGTATGAAAGCTCAACAAAAGAAACTAAGTGGGGGTGCATCCAACTCGCTTGCTCACGAAGGCCTAGGGCATTTTGAGGAAGCCCATCATTGGAATATACAAGCCGAGTTCTATAATGAAAAATTCCCACTAGTGTATGAAAGTGACAACATAGGAGACTCTCTATCATGAAGATCATGGTGCTAATTTGAAGCACAAGTGTGGTAAAAAGGATAGTAGCATTGTCCCTTCTCTCTTTTTCTCTCATTTTTTATTTGGCCTTTCTCTCTCTTTTTTTATTTTGGCCTTTCTCTTTTTTTTTTGAAGTCCGAAGTCTCATCCCGACTTGTGGGGGAATCATAGTCTCCATCATCCTTTACTCACTGGGACAATGCTCTAATAATGAAGATCATCACACTTTTATTTACTTACAACTCAAGATTACAACTCGATACTTAGAACAAGATATGGCTCTATATGAATGCCTCCAGCGGTGTACCGGGATATGCAATGAATCAAGAGTGACATGTATGAAAATTATGAAGGTGGCCTTGCCACAAATACGATGTCAACTACATGATCATGCAAAGAGCAATATGACAATGATGATGCGTGTCATATAAACGGAATGGTGGAAAGTTGCATGGCAATATATCTCGGAATGGCTATGGAAATGCCATAATAGGTAGGTATGGTGGCAGTTTTGAGGAAGGTATATGGTGGGTGTATGGTACCGGCGAAAGTTGCGCGACACAAGAGAGGCTAGCAATGGTGGAAGGGTGAGAGTGCGTATAATCCATGGACTCAACATTAGTCATAAAGAACTCATATACTTGTTGCAAAAATCTACAAGCCATTGAAAACAAAGTACTACGCGCATGCTCCTAGGGGGATAGATTGGTAGGAAAAGACCATTGCTCATCCCCGACCGCCACTCATAAGGAAGACAATCAATAAATAAAATTGTGCTCCAACTTCATCACAAAGCGGTTCACCATACGTGCATGCTACGGGAATCACAAACTTCAACACAAGTATTCTTTAAATTCATAATCACCCAACTAGAATGAATCTAATATCACCATCCTCATATCTCAAAACAATTATCAAGTATCAAATTGATCATAGCATCAAATTCACTTTCTATGATAGTTTTTATTA
Source organism: Triticum timopheevii (assembly GCA_963921465.1). NCBI lineage: Eukaryota > Viridiplantae > Streptophyta > Magnoliopsida > Poales > Poaceae > Triticum > Triticum timopheevii. Next base: position 416,743,256 of record OY997266.1, on the reverse strand, counting down.
TACCCAACTTGGATGCCCATCATTCTAGGACCAATTTTATAACCATAGCAAATACCATGCTGTTCTAAGAAACTCTTAAAATAATATAAGTGAAGCATGAGAGATCAACAATTTCTTCAAAATTAAGCCACCGCCGTGCTCTAAAAGATATAAGTGAAGCACTAGAGCAAAACTATCTAGCTCAAAAGATATAAGTGAAGCACATAGAGTATTCTAATAAATTCTAATCAAGTGGGCTTCTCCCAAAAGGCGTGTACAGCAAGGATGATTGTGGTAATCTAAAAAGCAAACACTAATATCATACAAGACGCTCCAAACAAAACACATATCTTGTGCCGAATAAAAATATAGCTCCAAGTAAAGTTACCGATAGACGAAGACGAAAGAGGGGATGCCTTCCGGGGCATCCCCAAGCTTAGGCTTTTGGTTATCCTTGAATATCTTGGGGTGCCATGGGCATCCCCAAGCTTAGGCTCTTGCCACTCCTTATTCCATAATCCATCAAATATTTACCCCAAACTTGAAAACTTCACAACACAAAACTCAACAGGAAATCTCATAAGCTCCGTTAGTGCAAGAAAGAAAAAACACCACATAAGGTACTGTAATGAACTCATTCTTTATTTATATTGGTGTTAAACCTACTGTATTCCAACTTCTCTATGGTTCATACCCCTACATACTAGCCATAGATGCATCAAAATAAGCAAACAACACACGAAAAACAAAATCTGTCAAAAATAGAACTGTCTGTAGCAATCTGTAACTCTCGAATACTTCTGGAACTCTAAAAATCCTACCAAAATAGGAAGTCCTAGGCAATTTGTCTATTACTGCCTTTCCTCGCTCTCTTTCGATGCTTCTTTGGTGGAAGGTCATCTACAGTATGTTCAGGCTCCGGAGGCAGCAATTCAGGCACCGACTCATGCGCTCAAACCCTGAGTACTCATACTGCTGAGCCATCGATCCTCCGTCATCAATGGCGCCAGTATTGAGATACTATTGAGTGTCATCGTCATCGTCATCCTCATCTATGGCGACGTCATCAACGACTAATGGAGCCTCTTCCTCACCCAGTCTGCTATCATCCAGCATGAGAGGCGACGGTAATTGGGTAGGTGGGGTGCTGATGTTCATTCCTTGAGGAGGTTGCGTGGTCGTGGGTGTGCTCCTGGCCGCCTCCAGACAAAGCAGACTCTTTGGCCACAACAGGACCCACGTCTTGCAATCGCCAAGCCGCCGCGGGGTCTCGTCATTATCTCCCCCTAGTATCGGAGGAACCAAATTCTCGTGGCCCAGTTTGACACTGGCCATGGAAACCTTGAAGACGTCTGGGGCGATCGGCCGACTGTGGAACAATTGTTCCTTTGGCTTCATTATCGTCGCCTTCCCCATGTCCACCTTTTGGCCATTGATGTCGTATAATATGGTGCACGGGGCGTCGGCCTGCAAAGACATGTCTGCGATGTGAGACATCCGAAAGGCAACGAAAACGGGAGATTATACCTTTATTGAAGAGGGCCGGTGTGACAGGTACTGTGAGGGCGTCGAGCTCAGCCAAAGATGAAGCAGGTGCGGGAGCCGATGCAGGAGCAGGTGCTGGTGCTGGTGCCGGTGCTGGCACAACGCTAGTCGAGCTGCTCCCAAAGAAGTCGGTAGGGGAAAGTCTGCTGCATCTTTTTCTGGATTTCGCCTGCTCCAACCGACAATAGTCGGAACCAAGACTGTCAGCTCCCGTTTTACGGCAGCTACCGCTGTTGCGACTGTCGGTGTCAAAACTGAAAGATCTCGGGTAGGGGGTCCCGAACTATGCGTATAAGGATCGAAGGTAACAAGGAGGCAGGGGACACAATGTTTACCCAGGCTCGGGCCCTCTTAAAGGAGGTAATACCCTACTTCCTGCTTGATTGACTATGATGAGTACAGGGGTTACAAGAGTAGATCTACCTCGAGATCATAATGGCTAAACCCTAGATGTCTAGCCTCTATGATTGTGATCTTGCCCTATGGACTAAACCCTCCAGTTTATATAGACACCGGAGGGATCTAGAGTTGTACAGGATCGGTTACAGAGAAAGGAAGGTACATGATCCAAATTCCAAGCTTGCCATCCATGCAATGGAGAGTCCTATCCGGACAAGGGGGAGGTCCTTCCATCTTGTATCTTCATGACCCATCAGTCCGACCCATATCACATAGACCAGTTCCTCAAGGACCCCATAGTCCAGGACTCCCTCAATAGCCCCTGAACTGGGCTTCAATGATGATGTATTCGGTGCGCGGATTGTCTTCGGCATTGCAAGGCAGGTTCCCTCTCCGAATATTCCAACGCAGTCCTCCATGCAAAACAGTTGTATCCGGCTTTATTTAAACAAGTACAACCTTAAGCTATAAGGGCAAAAATATTTAAAACAAAATAAGTCACGTCCATATGCGATTTCTCCGGTGAGGCGTTATGTCCTGGCCTTGTTAGTATTCTGAACTGTTTTACAGCCCCGTTTCGTATTTCAAGGTACGGCCATTGACACGTCTTGTCAAAGCAGAGATTGTGTCCCCTTATCATGGGATTCCCATTAACAGGGGTTTGGGTAATCCAAACATGCTGTTCACAAGTCCCCTTGGGAATAGGCGAGATTTAAGGCTCTAGAGGGGACGCTTGATATCCACTGCCTTTATAAGAAGACAAAGATCCATCTTTTTACCCCACGCCTTCTTCCTCTCAGCCTATCCGCCAATCGAGCTCCAGCGCCCAAGTCTCAATCCTTTCCATCGCCGCCAAAACACTCCCAGCCATGTCCGGATCTGGAGCGCAGGGCAAGTGGATGGCCTCCTCTATTATAGAGGAGAACATCAAAGAGCTCCGGGAAGGCGGGTATTTGGAGACGGACATAGTCCATCAGCTCCCTGCCAAAAAGCAGATCATTCCCACTCCGGAGCCCAACGAGAGGGTAGTGTTCATCCGCCATTTCCTTCGAGGGCTAGGGTTTCCCCTTCATCCTTTCGTCCGCGTCTCATGTTCTAATATGGGCTAGATTTTCATTATCTAGCTCCAAATTCTTTCCTCAACCTTTCAGCGTTTATCGTCATGTGCAAGGCATTCCTCCGCGTCCCTCCCCACTTCGGCTTGTGGCTCAAGATCTTCAATGTGAAGCCGAAGGTGGTCGAGGGCCAACACGCAGAGTGCAGCGGTGCCATGGTGAGTAAGCTTCCCAACATCACCTGACCAAAAGGGACCTTCGTGGAATCCGTTAAAGGATGGTAGCATGGGTGGTTCTATATCACGGAACCCCGCGATACCACATGGGCCGCTGCTCCTGAGTTCAAGTCCGGGCCCCGATGCGGCTTACATCCTGGATCAACAAGGGTCTAGATTGGGAGTCGCCTGACGAGGTGACAATGTTGGAGAGCCGCATTAAGGGCATGATAAACAAGAACACCAGCCTCGCTAGCATGATCCAGGTGATGCTTTTTCGCTGGATTCTTCCTTGTCAACCCCGGACTCAATATATGTGGGAATTCGACTCGGCCGGTCCTTGGACCCTGCAACGGTTCTTCGGCAAGACGCACGAAGATATATGGAAGTTGCTCTTCAAGACTCAAAAGTCGTGGCCAGAGGCAACCGAAGACCACGGCGTTGACTATGCACGTCCATCTACTCTAGTAAGTTTTATGATAACTTTTATTTGCAAATTCAAGGAGTATATTGAACTTTCTTACTCCCCGGGGGCTGGACAAAGAAGGCGGAGCAGATCAAATGTCCGACTCTGCTGCCTGAGGACCAGGCCACCCCCTTGCTGACAAGGATGCTGGTTTTGGCGCCATATCAGGCACCGGAGAAGAAGGCCAAGAAGAAGGCCAAGGAGGCTAGAAGTGGCCTTCACCATAAGGGTGCCTCGGATGTCATGTCCGAAGACACCGAGTCCTCCTCCTCTCATGAAGAAGATGTAGAGGAGGAAGAGAGCAAATATCCCCCTAAGGGGGGGGAGAAGAAAAGGGCAGCTTCCGCGGATCTGGAGGTGGAGGCGACCAAGAAGGGCAAACCCTCCCTTTCGGATGATTCCTAAGCGGATGCCGATGCCATCCCAGAGCGACACCCTAGGCCGAAGCCCTTGGCTGAATCGTAAGTATCCGAAGACACCATACATATACCCGATTTTATGCCTCCATTATTTTAACATACTGAATCACGCATAACAGCCCAGCCCGCGATCTCCCCAACGATCATCGTCATCTGGGAACTCGCCAGGGCTGAATGCGATGGAGAGCGAGTCGCTTCTGGAGACCTCTCCACCCACAACTATGGATAACACCAAAGTGTTGTCCCGAAGAACCTCTCTAGGTCATGGGAAGGTATGGGAGGCCGTGAAGGTGGCGGCGGAGGGTAATACCTCTACCGCCGAAGAGAGGGGAAAATCAACCCCCATGGAGACCGGCGACGGGGGCCACACTCAATTCGGCCCCCAACCGAATATTACTCCGGAGACCCATACCGCTCCGGAATCGGACCAGCAGCCTTCTTCGAGGGAAGGGGGCACGCCGTTTCCGCTGACGTCCTCTGTCAATCTGGAGGCGCCGGACACCCTGGTGGAAGCACTTCAGAGTGCTTCCATTATGGAAGAACACTGTACCCTTATGGGTACGATGGTTGAAAGGGTTCAATCCGCTAAGAGCGGATTAAACCAAGCCTACACCAGCCTTCTAACATGCTTTGAGGTATGTGACGTAATATGTTTTTTGGCTTATTTGCAAAAATAATACCTGTATATAGCTAGTAGCCCCTGAGACTCCGTTCGGCTTTCGCAAAGAAAGGCCAAACAGAGGATCAAATAATATTCCGTAGGAACTAACATATATGTCTCTTTGGATGAACAGACTGCAAGGCGAGCAGCAACCTTGCATGCTGTCAAAGTCTCCGAACTAAAGCAGAGGTTGAAGGAAAAACAAGGTATGTGTTACAGAAGCATATCTGAACTGATATGAGTTCCAATTTGTTATCTGACTGAGCATGATGTTTATGCTCATAGTTCACACGTCTGAGGTTGAAGCCCTCAAGAGTGCGCTGGCTGAAGCCAAGAAGGAGGCGGACGAGGAACGAACCACCCGCCAAAAGCATGAAGCAAGGTTGGAGGTAGTCCAACAAGAGCTTACTGATGCTATAAACAAATGTGAGTCCTTGGAGCACAAGGCATCGGATCGAGAATCCGAACTTGCTGCGGCGCTGCAAAGCGCGAAAGAGGCCCAGGTTGAAGCCCAAGGTGCCTGTCAAGAGATCCGAGAAGCCAAGAAGATCGTGACGGGTAAGGATTTTAATATGCAGAGCAAGTATGCAAGGAAAAAGTATACCTTACTGACACACGTTTGGAGTTCTCCAGGGGCATTTTCGGATCTTCCCCGAAGTGTTGCAGATGCTACAGATTTCTTACGGGCCGAAGAGGGAAGCTCAACAGAGAAGCTTTTCTGGCCGCAGTACCTTGCGCCAGAGCATCTTGTGCCCCTCATTGATCAGCTGAAACAGCTAACCAAGCTACATAGGGTGGCCGGATTGGCCATGAAGGATGTCATAGTCCGACTTTGGCCAGCCGAACCCATACCTAGTAGCTACTTTGGGCTTGTGGAGCGGACGGTCGATGCTTGCCCACGGCTTGATGCTATAAAGCAGTCAGTCTGTATTGAAGGTGCCCGGATGGCCTTTGCCCGTATCAAGGTGCAGTGGGCGAAGATGAATGCCACCAGTCTTGCAACCGAGCGGCCGCCCGCAGGGAAGGAGTATCGTACACCAGAGAAATATTTCAACGACGTCCTTGAAGGATTCCACATTATAGAGGGCCTGTGTTCGAAGGACATCATTTTTGAATGAATGTATCCGTGCTGCCCAAACTTTATATAATGAAAACAAGGTGTTTGTGTAATTTTAGTCTTGTTTCATCTGAAATTATTTATCCTCCAGTGCTTCTGTTTTTATTAAATCTGAGAGTTGGCCAGTCGTCGGCTTCAGCCCCTCGCGTAGATACTATGGGGGTGTTCGGAACAACAAAAAAACACACTTGACCCAGCGACTTGGTCCTTGAAGGAGGTGGTAGTGCGCGAACCAGGCAATCAGACTATGCGGCTTTTATCACTCTCGCTTAGCCATAGAAGTTTGACGAGAAGATTGTAGGTGCAGCCCCTAGTATTGTTCGGTGATCCAAACTCGGGTGTTGTAGACATCTGACCAAGTAAAAACTAGTCCTTCGTGTGACACGAAAAAAATTGCTAGAGATTTATGCTGAGTCGCTGATGACCCACAAGTGTAGGGGATCTATCATAGTCCTTTTGATAAGTAAGAGTGTCAAACCCAACGAGGAGCAGAAGGAAATGACAAGCGGTTTTCAGTAAGGTATTCTCTACAAACACTGAAATAATCGGTAACAGATAGTTTTGTGATAAGGTAATTCGTAACGGGTAACAAGTAACAAAAGTAAATAAGGTGCAACAAGGTGGCCCAATCCTTTTTGTAGCAAAGGACAAGCCTGGACAAATTCTTACATAGAGAAAAGCGCTCCCAAGGACACATGGGAATTATCATCAAGCTAGTTTTCATGACGCTCATATGATTCACGTTCGTTACTTGGATAATTTGATATGTGGGTGGACCGGTGCTTGGGTACTGCCCTTTCTTGGACAAGCATCCCACTTATGAGTAACCCCTATTGCAAGCATCCACAACTACAAAACACTACAAAAAATACACTTCCGTGATCATACGTGTTTGTCACAGTAGGTCACGTTTTCTGTCATGCATGTACATCCATGACGATTTTATGACAGAATCAAGATAGTCATACCTGTGCTGTTGTAGAAGTGTTCCACGACATTACCAAAATTATCATCATGAAAGTGTCCACTTCCCTGACGATAAATCGCGCGTCACAGAAGTGCTTTCGTCAAGGGTGACCGACATGTGGCATCCATCATAATGGAACACCGTTAAGCTATCGGGTCCGGTTTTGGATCCGATAACTCGTTAACAGCCGGACCAATGGGAAATTTCCACGTGTAAAATTCTGATTGGCCGGTGGGAACACTTGTCAGCTCATCAGTGGGCTAGATGTCGCCCGTCCATTGGAGGAGACATGCCTATGATACGTCGACATGTGGCTGGGCCCAACAGAGGCCCATATAGGATAAAAAGGTCGGCCCAGTCAAAGGCACGTAGTACTTACTCAGGTACTAGTGGGCCAGCCCAATAATGACGTGCTTAATAAAGGCCCATTTACAGCCCGAAGCCAGATCTGGCCCGTTAATTGTTCACCGAATATTTGGGCCCATTTACGGCCCGAAGCCAAATCTGGCCCGTTAATTGTTTGCCGAATATTTGGGCCCAATTACAGCCCAGTGACTTTCGGCCTGTTAGAGGCCCGATGTAGACATGGGCCCATTTCAGCCCGGTGTGACTTTCGTCCTGGGAATGACCCGTGCTGCCCATGGGCCATATATGGTCCGACGGGACATCAGGCCCACTAATGGCCCGTGATAAAGGTGGCAACAGTTAAGCCCAATGTGACTTTGAGCCTGTTAAAGGCCTGTCCCATAATTCGGCCCGTTGATGCCTGTACTAAGCTTTCGGCCTCTTAAAGGCCCATGATATCAGTGGGCCAACTAAGGCCCGAGATATGTTTCGGCCTGGTAACGGCTCGCGAGATAACTGGGCCCAAAAAGGCCCGGTCTACATTTCAGCCTGCTGAAGGCCCGTCGACGACTAGTGAAAATTGAGGCCCAACATGCATTTCGGCCAGCTAAAGTCCCATGGTTTCATCTGGGCCGTAATAGGCCAGTACAATATTCAGCCTGTTAATGTCCCAATGCTACCTGGGCCAAACTAAGCGCTGGGTCCACAAAAGGCACAACTAAAATATAGGCCAATGTAAGTTGTGGGCCTGGCGCAAAGTGTGAAGGCCCCAATCATTCGGGCCCAAGAAAGATGCAGGCTGGCCCAATTGTGGCCCACTAAAAACCAGGCCCATTAGAGTCGAATGTTTCGGCCTGGTCGACTACATCTTATTTTTTTAGATAGCGAATGATGGCAGTAACTAGTAGGAATTAAGAACAAACCTACTCTATACAATAAAGAAATTACGGCATAGTAACTAAGAATAAACCTACACTATACAATAAAGTATTTATGGTATATTACATCCACTGGGCATCAAAGTTCGCCACCAATGATCATAAGGTGCAACGAAGAAGCAGATTACAAAAACTAGGCAACAAAATAATACTGAACCGAGACCACTTCCAAGACAGTTCAAGAAAGGTTAGCCTTGCGGGGGAACTGCTGCACAAGCTGCTGAGCAAGGCTGTGAGACCAGCCTAGCATGTCGGTCATAGCTTCTAGGTGTAGCTGTTTAGCGACGAGGTTCTCATTGGTGTTCTCCGCAATCTTTCTTAGAGATAGGACTTCAAGTCGAAGTTGAGTTGCAGAATGCCTTTCTGCTAGAACTTGGGACTGAAGAAGTCGAACTGATTCAGATAACGAATTCTGTGAGCTTGTCTGACTGCTAGTCTCAAGTAACTTGAACACTGCATCAAGACAAGACTTTGGGGTTGTCTCGATATCTTCAAGATGTTTTGCCTTCTTTGCTGCAATATATGTTGGGTTTGTCTCACAGCCTTCAATAGACTTGTGCATGCCATCAGGCATATCACCCTGAAACAAAGCATAGAGATGACAGGTTTTGCACGTGTATAAACAAAGATGATAACTGTGCTGTCAATTCCATCCAATTTCAAATTAGAAAATAAAGAGTAAGTTCAAAATATCAATAGCATAATTTGGCATTGTTCATAATGCGGGGAGTTTCACCACACTACTGGATTACCATGTCAACATAACAAGCATAGATGAAGGGCAAAGAAAATCATTGTATCTATTTTGGTTAATGTGCATGGCATGTTGTTCATATCATCAGTCACATCAGTAAGATAAAACAGGAGATGACAAGGTGCAAACGTGGGCTGCTTCACCACACACTGGATTGTAGATCCACAAAACAAGCATACATATAGGGAGTATTGAATAATATGCATGGTATGAATAAGGAATTTGGTTTTACAAGTAAAACTTAGAACTTACAGTTCTTGCGAACATGCATTTTGGTAGAAACAACAAACTAGACAGCAGTAAACAATAGGGAGTATGAGCAAATTAAACAACAGTTGAGGATAAAGGCTTTAAAAGGACTGACTTACATTAACAGTTAACACTAGCTTTATAATGTCCTTCTCCATGTCAAGGGAAGGATAACTCAAGAACTTTAGCACATAATCTTCTTCATAAGCATTGCCCGTACTCTATATTTTGTAGAGAGTAATTATAGATATGATAATACTGGAAGGGATAGAGGATAAGGAAGATGAGATGCAGATTGATGCCACATAATTAACTACTAATCCCTAGAAGTACAAGCATTACCGAAAAAAATGTACTGACAAGAACAATGGGCTACACTTCTGCACTGGCATTGTCTATGTATTCTACTTGTTGGTAAGATTAAATATAGATCTGATCTTCTTTTAGTAAATGGTGGGCGAGGGAGATAAGATGCAGAATGCTACACAATGAACCAATCCCTCTTCCCATAATACAAGAGTGTTTTGAACACTGGTGTACTGTACAAAACATTCTTATATTATGGGACGGAGGGAGTAGCTGTTAATGTAAGTACAGTGATAGACAACATTCAGTCCTTACAAGAGGACTGCAGAGCTAAACCTCTTCAAAAGCATTGGGTTGATTCTAAATTTATGTAAGAGTCCATACGGATCTTATTATGTCCACCAAATGGACGATAACGAGGCTAACATGTGCAGTGATGCTACATAATCAAATAGCTATGAAAGTAAGTATGGTCATACAGGGCAAGAGGTACTCACAAGAGCAATGCAGTGTGCAGTATAGTTGCAAAATTCTGTGGTCCCTTGAGAATGAATGTTCTTGTGCTAACAATTTTCGTACAAGTGAGACGTTAAGGCAAATGCAGAAATGTAGTTCAAATTGTGATGTGATATCATAGACAGTACCTTACGCTGCAGCCGAGACCAATGTGTAACAAGATTATTCCAGTCACCGTCGGATAAATGTAGCACCGGAGACTTTACAGAAATTTCTTTTAGAGGCTTGCCATCGAAGTGTGCTTGCCTCAGGTAGGAACGATACTTCATCAACGAGTACTTGAAAAGCGCAACCAACCCTTGCTCGTCTTCACAATCCAGTTTGCTCCTCGCCTATTTAAAATAATGAAATCTTGTGTCTTCTGTCAGCAGAAACATATGCAGTAATGACCATGAATAACATTAGTACATTACTTACACGTAAGTTGTGGAGGAAGACTGGAAATTGTTCTGTGTCTGCGGTATAATCTTTACATGAAATAAAGATGCACACAAAGTTCCTGACAACAATATAAGCTTCATCTTCTAAACTGGGAAGAAATGGAACAGGGGTCCTATTTGCTGCAATTGGGGCTCTCTCTGGTTGGAAAAGGGATTTGGCAACTGGATTTGGTGTACTCTTTACTGGAACGGGGGTTTTGCGTCGTAGAGCTGGTGCTATGTCAACTGGCATAATCATACTGTTTGCTGCAGTTGGGGTCTGCTGACTTGGGGCATCCGAAATGACCAGTGTAGTAGGGCTAGAGTCTGCTAGAGTTGTGGTGTTTTGTGGGTCAGGTGATATTGCAACTACACCTAATGGGCTATTTGATTTATTAGGTGCCACTACCTTTTCCAAATACTTTGCTTGTGCTCCTCCACGATCAGCAATCGCCCTCTTCCTTTTGAACGGATACACAAGAACAACATTTGAATGGATATGGTATGATGACAGATGGAATATGTACTGAAAATGGATAGGCAGGGCGTATTCACATACATGATGTGTAAACTAAGTTAATGGTAGTTCAACAAAGTAGAAGCAATGCAAAGCATCCGTTGCAAGATATGTGCGACCAATATAACCTTGGAAGGTTAGAGCAAGCACCTTGATGGGTGAATAAGATAGGGCATCTTCCTCTGACTCCTCCACTAGGGAGCTACATTGACTTAGGTCTCCCTATAGCTCAGAATCACTGTTAGGATCATATTCTGAGCATGAATCTGTAGGTGGAGAGCGTTTGCATTGCATTGCATCCAGACTTGATTTCAGTCCCTTAATGCCGAGTTTGACAGCCATGGCATTGTTCTGCTTTATTCTTTTCATGCGCGCAAGCTCATAATCATTATGATGCTGTTCAGAATCTGAGATTCATGAAAACATAAAAAGTAGTCAGATTATCTATGTAATGCATTGCGGATTCAACTCAAAGAGTGTCTACCTATAAACCCTGCATATGCAAAGTTCACCCCCCAACCGTGATGATCAGACCACACACAGAAATACAAACCCCTTATGTCTCTGTAACAGGCAGACACACATTTCAAAACTGAAGTAGGAACATTAGAATCATATGAAATTCGTATTTGAACAAATAAACTAAGGAATTATGAGTGGCATAATGTTTAGCTTCAAGGGTGGAGTGTTGGTAGTGCGACACAAAGCAAGTAGGCAGATTGTATTCCATGTAAAAGATCGAAGCCTATGTAAAAGCTGGAAATGACACTTTCTTTCTATACAATGCAGTGTTCGTTGCCCACGCATGATGGAAGAGATCACATAGAGAAATACTATTCACTCATGTCTACGGTTACAGTATTTAGAAACAGGGTGGTCCACCCTAAAAGAATATTGACAACAAATATGACAAGACAAGCATAGATGTAGTGAATCAATCATTTACTTGTGAGCTTACTAGGACAAGTATGCAGAATTGTAACTGCAGTAAGAGACCGTCCAAAATCTGAATCAAGAAGTTTGTCTAGCACTTATTGTTTGCAACTAATCGACGTGAATAATTGGATATTATATCGAATGAGTAAGAAAGATAAGTAAAATTGTCAACAAACCTGGCTTGCAGTAGTAATCTGGGTCAATGTCACTACGACCAACAATCCAAAATGACTAGTGTCTGTTCCGAGGGCCGGAATTTTGAAAACCCTGTGAACTTTACAGGTACTATAGATTAACGAAATACATCTGATCTGTTGGGGATATAACTACTGAGTATAAACCGCCCAGGAGGGGCCAGGTTATGCTAATCCGTACTAAAGCCCATGAAGACAAGGAATATGGCGCTTTACTACAGAAGACTTAGAGGCCCAGAGCCCAAGGGCGGATTAGGGCACGTAGACATAAACCGCCATGAGATATGTAACTTGTGTTGTAAGTTAGGGAAAGGTAGAAACCGAGCCGGGCACGTGTATGAGCTGGCCTCGGTATTCTGTAAACCGCCGAGCGTCAACCTGTGTATCTAAAGGGATGACCCGGCGGCGGTTCAGGGACAAGAAACAACAACTCGAGAGATAGGTAAAGCGGATTCGCTCCCTGCTCATCGAGACCCCATCAATTCCACCACAACTGGATCGTAGGCTTTTACCTTCACTGCAAGGGGCCGAATCAGTATAAACTCCCCGTGTCCTTTGTCCCGTTTAACCCCTTTAAGCTAATCTCATTGCAATGGCTCCACGACTAAGTCCTCTCGCTAGGACATCTGACGTGTTAATTCCACAACAGTTGGCGCCCACCGTGGGGCTATCGCACGATGGTTTCGAGTTCTTGAAGGGCAACTTTGAAGGACTCAAGGGATACGCGGTTGGCCGGATGACCAAGAGTCATCGCGGCAAACTCTACATCGACGACGCAGGCTGGGGCCCCGAGGCCGGCTCAATCGAGTACAGGTATCGGGTCCCCTTTGGAGGAATTCACGTTTTCACCGGCAAGATCAGCGAACCGGGCCCTGAGCTGGACATCTGCACCGACCTCATCGAGACGGCTCAGCGTGCAAGCCCTTCCCGGGTTCAGCCGACCATGAAGCGTGCGTTCATGGGATTCATCCATGGTGCGGAATCTGAACCGGTGTCTAATGGTGAGACGATCATTTACTCTGATGGCGAATCATCCACCGGCGAGACCGAGTCACTATACCAGTTACAAAGTGGCCGGTTCGGGGGCTGTTCCGATGGCGACAGTATTCCGGACCCCCTTGAACCGCCAAACCGGGTTGCAATCTTCATGGCCGGTACGCAGCCCACATTGCAATCTTCAACTGCAGTAGCAATGACTTCTGGGTCGGCAGCCAGGGCAGGAGGCCCTGCACGCCGGCTGGCTCAAGTTCTGTCCGGTTTATTGGACGCCTGGACGACATTGTTAACCACAACAGTTACCCCGGAGACTCAAGATCGGCATAACGCGGAGGTCACAAAGCTACGGGATCAGATAACTCAGGCCAAGGAGAACTTGGCAGCTGAGGAAACCAGGATGGCTGAAGAATGGGCCGCTTTAGATGCCCAGTCACAGCAGATCTAGGTGCAGAATTACCGGCTCATGCTGGATCAGAACGCTTCGAATGAGGTGTTGAGGAGGAGGCACCAGTCTCGTCTACCGCCGGTTTACGAAGCAATGAATCTCTTCAACACACCAGGAGCAGGACCCAGTAATCCGGCAGCAGTAAACCGGACTGTAGCACCTGGGACAGGAGCGCCGGATTAGCCACGGGTGATGGACCTGGCTCGATAAACAGATAACCTGCCACAGTACATGCAGACCCCGCCGGGTCACTTCTCTACCCCTTTGGATAACATGATTGCCACGGCATCTCGATTGGCAGCTATTCCAATGGAGGGCGAGCCTCCAGCGGCGGTTCAGACGCGGCAGGCCAGGGATCTCCTTCAAACCGCTATGGTGCTGCAGCAGGCTTATTCATATAGCCGAGACAAAATCCATTCAACCCCTCGCCCGAGCAGGAGTTACAGCAGGCACATTGATGAACCGGCTGTGTCAAGCAGTGCACGGAACCATGATGCCCCTCGAGGGCTTAATCCAGCACACGGTGGTGCAAATGCTCAGGACGTGGTGGATAATGGTAGAGCGCGTCGGGAGGCAGAGTTAGCAGCACAGTTGGCGGCACAGTACGCGAATCATCAGCCTACTCCGGTTCGACCGACGACGTCAATAGAACGAGGACTTGCTTTCATCTCTTGGGGGGTGCCGTGTCTTACTCTGGCTCTACGTAATGTGCGGTTACCCAAGGATTTCGAGGGCCCGCGTAAGGTACCTAATTACACTGCCGATTTACCCCCGAGTCATGGGTTGAGAGTTATGAGATGGCAATGGAGATGCTGGATGTGGATGAAGCGGCGTGTGCAAAATACTTCACCATGATGTTGGATGGAACGGCTCGCACTTGGTTAAAGAGTCTGCCTGTTAATTCTGTCGGTTCATGGGCCGAGTTGAAGGCCCGGTTTATAGCTAACTTCAAGGACATGTGTAAGCAATCCATGTCAATTGTGGATCTGGCCACTTGTGTCCAAAGAGAAGGCGAATCAACAACCCATTGGTGCGCCGGGTTTCAGAAATCTTACATTTGTCTGTCCGCATCAATGCTGATTCGGCGACCATAACGCTGGAGGGCAATTGCCAGTTTAAGCCGTTGAAGTTGAAGTTGGGATGGCTCAAGCGTCACTGCAATGATATGGGAACACTCATGGCAGCTTTGGTTAAGTATGCCGATTCTGATAGTACCAAGGATCCCGAGTCTGACGACGAGAAGCTGGAGAAGGGAAAGAAGAATGTTGGCGCAAAAGGGCAGTAGCATAACCAGGCGAGCCATGGGAATAACGGTAAGCGCAAAGCGGACAATAATTCTGATTTTGTGGCTAACACCAACATACAGGGTAATAATCAGTGCCGTAAGGGTAAACCGCCCCCGTGGGGCGGTGGATCAGGGATGAATCTGGAGCGCCTGTTGAACCAGTCCTGCCCAAAGCACGGGACGCAAGAGAAGCCAGCTACGCACTTATGGAAGGATTGCTTTATTATGTGAGAATTCAAAAACTCAGATCTCTTCCGGTATGATCATGGACCATCTGGCGGTTCAGGACCTTGGTTTCCCGGGCCGGGTTATGGTGGAGGTAACTCCGGTTCAGGTTTCCAAGGTAACCAAGGTGGACATGGTAATCAAGGCAATCAGGGCAACCAAGGTGGTTATAATCAACAGGGAAATCAACAACAGCAGCAGTCGGGTTATCAGAGTAACCCGAAGCAGTTAAATGGTGGACAATATCATGTCTTCACTACTAGTCTGTGCAAGCGCGATCAGAAACTCCATAAGAGGGCAGTGAACTCCGTTGAACCGGTGGTGCCCCGCTATCTGCGCTGGTCTGAGCAGCCTATTGTGTGGAGTCGAGAAGATCATCCGCCCCGGGTTGATAATCTGGGTCATCTGGCGTTGGTGGTCGCACCGCAGGTTGGAGGTTATAAGTTCACCAAGGTGCTCATGGATGGAGGGAACAGTATCAACATCTTGTATTATGAAACCTTCCGGCGTATGGGGTTAACAGATAAGAATCTTAAACCGTCGAACACCGTTTTTCACGGTATGGTGCCTGGTAAATCGGCCTACCCGGTTGGTAAGATAGATCTGGAGGTGGTTTTTCGAGATGATCATGATTCAAGGTCAGAGACATTGACCTTTGAAGTGGTAAAAATCAGAAGTCCGTACCATGCCCTGTTTGGACAGCCGGTCTATGCTAAGTTCATGGCAAGGTCGTGTTATGTTTATCTGCAGCTCAAGATGCCGGGTTATAACGGGACCATCACGGTTTATGGCAGCCACAAGATTGCTTTGGAGTGCGAGGAAGGTGATGCGGCTTATGCTGAGTCGGTTTGTGCAACAGAGGAGTTAAAATTCTATAAAGACAATGTTGATCCGGCAGATATGACTTCTCTGAAGAAACCTACTACAGAGCATGATCCGGCTTTGAAGTTTAAATCGGCTGATGAGACTAAGTTGGTTGATTTTGTTCTTGGCAATTCATCCAAGCAGTTTAGCATCAGCATTAACTTGGATTCGAAATAGGAAAGCGCGCTCATCGGGTTCATCCGTGAGAACCGAGACATCTTTGCATGGAAGCCTTCTGACATGCCAGGTGTACCGAGGGAACTCATTGAGTACACTCTTAATATTGATCCCAAGTTTAAACCGGTCAAGTAGTTTCTTCGCCGCTTTAATGAAGAGAGACGCAAGTCCATTGGTGAGGAGGTAGCCCGGCTCTTGGCAGCAGGGTTTATTGTGGAGGTCTTTCACCCTGAGTGGTTGGCTAACCCGGTGTTGGTATTCAAGAAGAATGGCACTTGGCGTATGTGTGTGGACTACAAAGATTTGAGCAAGGCTTTCCCAGCTGATCCCTTTGCCCTCCCCCGTATTGATCAGATTATTGATGCTACGGCGGGTTGTGAATGGTTGAGTTTTCTGGATGCTTATTCGGGTTATCATCAGATCAGAATGGCAGTTAAAGACCAGGAGAAGACAACTTTTATAACTCCCTTTGGAGCCTTCTGCTATGTATCTATGCCTTTTGGGCTCAAGAGTGCCCAGGCGACTTATCAGCGGTGTGTGCAGAATTGCCTTCATAATCAGAGTGGGCGCAATGTTCATGCTTATGTGGACAATATTGTGGTGAAGTCCAGGAAAGCAGAAACACTTATAGCTGACTTGCAGGAAACTTTTGATAATCTGAGGGTTTATAAGATGATGCTTAATCTGGCCAAGTGTGTTTTTGGTGTGCCAGCTAGCAAGCTCTTGGGTTTTCTGGTGTCTAACAGGGGCATTGAAGCTAATTCGAAAAAGATCAAGGCTATTACATCCCTGGCTAAACCGGCGTGTATCAATGACGTTCAACGGCTGGCGGGTCGTATTGCAGCGCTAAGCCGGTTTATCAGCGTTGGGGGAGAAGGCGATCCTGCTTTATCAGATGATGAAGAAGACAGACACCTTTGTCTAGAGCGATGTTGCCGACGTGGCGTTTGAGGATCTAAAGAAGCAGTTAGCCGAACCGCCCATTCTTGCTGCCCCTATTGATAAGGAACCGTTGTTGTTATACATGGCTGCTAATGCCCGAGCTATCAGCGTGGCTATTGTGGTGGAGCGTAAAGAGGCGGGTAAGGAGTATCCAGTTCAACGGCCGGTTTATTATATCAGTGAGGTGCTTATTGAGTCCAAACAGAGATATCCGCATTGGTAGAAGCCGGTGTATGGAGTGTTTATGGCGAGCCATAAGCTTAAGCAATACTTTCAGGGCCATCCCATTACTGTGGTCAGTTCTGCTCCATTGGGAGATATCATTCAGAACCGAGAGGCAACTGGCCGGGTTGCTAAGTGGGCTATTGAGCTTGGACCTCACGGGTTAAAATATATGCCTCACACGGCTATCAAGTCCCAAGCGCTCGTGGATTTCATCAACGACTGGACTGAGTTGCAGGCACCGGAGGATAAACCGGATCACACATACTGGACTATTCACTTCGATGGATCCAGACAATTGGAGGGCTCGGGGGCTCGAGTGGTTCTTACTTCCCCTCGAGGTGACAAATTTTGTTATGTTCTCCGTTTAATGTTTCCCTGTACTAACAATGCAGCTGAGTATGAGGCCTTGCTCCACGGTCTTTGGATGGCTAAGGAGATGTAACATCCCAAATTTCCAATTTGGAATGTTATACACTAGATCATCATTGCATATCATATTTATTGCATTTTGGTTTGATCCTAGAAATTCTAAGCAACTCAAGGACCCTCAGAGAGAGTTGGGGATTTCGTTATTTTCATATTTGAGTTTTCTCGAATTTTTAAAATAGGATCATTTGATTTTATTTATTTTATCTTCAATTATTTCTATTATAAAAATATGAGAGAGGGACTTTCCCAAAATAAAGAAATATTGAGGATTTAATAAAAAATCAAATAAGTTTTATTTTGGAGTTTTTGCTATTTTATTTGAATTTAGGAAAATTGCACGTTTTCAAAATTGCATTTTTAGGGCCAGGAAAATGTTCTAGTTGTTCTAAATATTTTATTTAGACGGTGAAAATTTGTTTTGGCATTTTTAGATTTTTATTTATTTTTCTAGGATTTTTCTTAGTTCGGCGGAATAATTTTTTTTTTAAAAAGTCCCGCTCCCGACTGGGCCAAAGGCCCAGCCGGGCCAGGCCGGCCCGCTCCGCCGCCGCCTTCCGCGCGCCGCGCCGCCGCCGGACATGAGTCCGAGCCGGACTCCTCTGCCCCTGCCGCACCGCCGCCGGACATGAGTCCGAGCCGGACTCCTCTGCCCCTGCCGCCTTGCCCCCTCCCCCAAGCAGCCCCCTCTTAAATATCCCGCCGCCGCCACCCCCACCCCTCCACCCACCGCCCCACAGCAGCAGCAGCCGCAGCCGCCGCCGCCGTCGTCGTCGCCGCCGCTAGTGCCACCGCCAGGAGCCGCCGCCATCTTCCGCCGCTGCCGCCGCCCCGCCGGCCCCGCCACCCGCGCCGTCCCGCCGGAGCCCCATCGGAGCCGAGCCGGAGGTAACCGCCGCCACCTCCGTGGTTCGTTTTTTTAAAAAACCTGATCCGGTTTTTTTAGAAACCCTAGATTCGTTTTTTTAGAATAGATCGGTTTATTTTCTTTTCCGGTTTATTTATTTAGCGAGCGTTCGCCCGTTCGTTCGTTTTAATGAACAAATTCGCCATTTAGTTTCAGTTAACGAACGCTCGTTCGTTAATCTGTTCGTCAGTTTTTTCTTTTTCTTGGATTTTCCGCGATTATTTCTGATCGCGATTTCTGATCCAATTTTTGTTCTAGTATAACTTTTCGCTCGTTTATCGGAATCAGGCGATTCAAGCGCCTAGATTTTCGTCTCGAAACCCTCTTTCCGTTTAACCTACTCAAACAAGATTTTGCTTTTGTAAAATTTGACTTAGATCCAGATTAGTAAACGAAGCTTGTTTCTTTTGCTGTTTGATTTTCGTTGCTTCGTTCGATTTGATTCTTTTTGCAAACCGGAGTTCTTAAATTGAACTTTCTGGTTAGATCTTTTATTTGAGTTTTACCTGTGCATTAGATGAGTACTTATTGTATGCTTGTTTGTTTGCGATAGAGTACCCGGAGTGCGCCGCTTGCTACTTTGAATCTCTAGGTTTCGCGGATCATCAGCAAGGCAAGTAACACTTTGATCATACCTGTTTACAACCCAGTTTTACTACATTAGATCAACCCTCAAACAATTGCATGATTAGGAACTGCTTTAACATGTGGGTTTTGGGGAGTAGATGAGGGAGAACCTATTACCTGATTTATGATCAAACCCTTGGAAGTTACTTCTACGTTTGCTTATTGTGCCATGCTATGCTAGTAGACGTGGATTGGGTGAGTGTATCCATGACAGATGTGAGATTGTTAATTAATGGTTTATTTAAGGTGGCAGCTTAAACACACATCTGGGTGGATTGAGGCACCTGGGTATTCCAGCGATTGTCTGTTTTTCTTTATGGACCGCCACCCAGGCTCAAAGGGATCATGAGGTTATTCATGCTAGAAACTTCCGTGTGCAGCCACAAGCTACTATGGGCTCTAGCATAGTTGACTAAGTCGTGCGAACTCTTACAGTGGTAGACTAGTAGATGTAGGGGATGTAGGTTGGTACTGTCGACCCGATCGTAAGGTGCTAGCGCTTCTGAAAGACTATGTCTCGGGCATCCATTTCTCAAACATCATGTAGTGCGAGAATCCCAATGGAGGAGATCGAGTCTTGTGGGGAAAAGTGCACAAACCTCTGCAAAGTGTATAAACTAATCATGGTTAGCCGTGTCCCCAGTTATGGACATCTTGAGTATCTAGTACTTGGATTATCATGTGAATCTCATCATGTTACTTTAATTAATATTGTTGGGTTTTAACGATGATGCTTAATTGGGGTTGAGAATGTTGTCAACCATTCTCAATGTTTAACAACCACCATGATAGTTAAATAAAATTTATTCCTTTGCAGTAGGGAAAAATTGGCTTTATGCAAAACTGTAACCATAGAGCTTTCCACCAGCCATATGTGCGTGTAGTATAGCTTTATTCTTTCATTACTCTCTATGTGTTACATTGCCAGCATATTCCATGTGCTGACCCGTTTTTCGGGCTGCAACGTTCATGTTGCAGACTTTTCAGACGATGAGTAAGGTGCCTATTAGGTCGTGGTTCTATACTCAGTGATGCCGTTGGAGTTGATGGACTCACTTATCTTTCAAGCCTTCCGCTGTTTTCGTTATTAGATGGCCTTAAGCCATATTTATTGTAATAAGTTCTCTTTTGAGACATTCGACGTAATAAGTGTGTGATTGCTACTCTATTATAAATCCTTCAAGTACTATGCGTGTCAGCATTACTGATCCAGGGATGACACTGAAGCACAGAGATCAGACTGTTCGAGGTCCGGTCGCTACAGGAGATGAACTTAATCCGGGTATGTTGCTTTGGTGACTCCGATTTAGTGGCTCAACAAATATCTGGTACGTGGGATTCCAAGGATCCACTTATGGCGGCTTATCGGCGTGAGGTGGATATCATCGCCGGTCACTTCAAGGGTTACTAGGTCGAGCATATTGATCGGCGCAAGAATGAAGCGGCGGACGCTTTAAGCCGGCTTGGTTCCCAGTGTAAACTGGTGCCGCCCAATGTTTTTCTTGACGTTCTGCATAATCCGTCGGTCAATATACCAACGGAGGAAGATCTAGCTGTTCCTGACCCGAAGGCTCAATTGGTGGCAGTTCTTCATGCTATTCCTGATTGGACAGTGCCATACCTGGCGTATATGACCCGGGGCGAGTTACCAGAAGACGAAGTTCTAGCTAGGCAGATAATCCGGTGGTCCAAGTCCATGACTATTGTCAATGGCGAGTTACATCATTGCAGTGTTTTAGGGGTGTTTCAGCATTGTGTTTCTCCTGAAGAAGGTTGTGAGATCTTGCGTGAAATCCACGAAGGAGATTATGGTCATCATGCCAGTTCAAAATCCTTGGTGGCTAAGGCTTTCCGGCACGGTTTTTACTGGTTAACAGCTCATGTTGATGCGGAGGATCTGGTCAGAAAGTGTGATGGCTGTCAGAAGTCTTCGCGCCGAGCTCATGTTCCGGCCCAGGAATTGAGGATGATTCCAATCACCTGGCCGTTTGAAACTTGGGGCCTAGATATGGTTGGGCCTTTTAAGAGGTCCAAGGATAATAAGACCCACCTTCTGGTGGCGGTTGATAAATTCACCAAGTGGGTAGAGGCAGAGCCAGTGAGCAAGTGTGATGCGGCCACGGTGGTTCAATCCATGAAAAAAGTGATCTTCCGCTTTGGTTTTCCATACAACATTATAACAGATAATGGCACGAATCTCTCCAAAGGTGCTATGGAAGAGTTTTGTCAACGTGAGCACATCCGGCTAGATGTGTCATCAGTGGCCCACTCCCAGTCTAATGGTCAAGCAGAGAGAGCCAATCAAGAAATCCTAAAGGGGATCAAGCCCCGGCTTATGGTCCCTTTGCAACGGACGACGGGTTATTGGGTGGAAGAGTTGCATTCTGTTTTATGGAGCATGAACACCACCCCAATAGATCTACGGGTTACACACCCTTCTTCATGGTTTATGGAGCGGAAGCAGTTCTCCCAAGTGATGTTCACCATGACTCGCCCCGAGTGGCAGCTTATGTTGAAGAGGACAATGAAAGAGCGCGCCAAGATGCATTGGACCTTTTAGATGAACAACGGGATATTGCGGCTGCTCGATCGGTGATTTATCAGCAAGACCTGCAGCGTTATCACAACCGCTGGGTTAAAACCAGAGCTTTTCAAGAAGGCGACTTAGTGCTCCAGCTTATCCAGGATCAAACGGATATGCACAAGTTATCCCCACCTTGGGAAGGGCCCTTTGTGGTTAGCAAGAATCTGAACAACGGGTCATACTACCTTATCAATGTTCGAGAGCATGAAGACTCACGCAAATCGGAGGAGGAGACCCGCTGGCCATGGAATATAGCTCATCTTCGGCCTTACTACACCTGAGCCACAGGCTCCTACTATGTATATATTTTTCACAATGTACATATTATGATCAATAAATAAAACCAGCATCCTTGCTAAAGCGGGGCCTCTGCCGTTTCGTCTTATACCTTCTTGGTTACATGGGGGCTTATGCTTATAAAGCGGAGTTCTGATTACCCATTAAACCGGCCTATAAAGCCACAACAAAGCATGGGAGCTTCACACCCAAGGGACCAAAGAGAGTCTGTTGCCACGCACAGCTCAAACATAGGTACCCACTGAGAACAACTCACAATGTTACCTTGGGGCTCTTTGTGCACAGCAACAAAGAGTTTGAAAGGACCCTGTAATAGGCTATCAAGCCAGGCTTGGAAGCCAGGTGTATTCACCTAAAACCCCGGGTTAACCTGCCTTCATCAAGTAAGCCACTCCGTCCAGGTAATCCTGGTATGACCCGCTGAACGTTTGACAAGTCAATCTTATACAGACCCTGAACTTGTCAAAGTTAAAATGACGATTGGTTAATGTGAGGTCCATCTTAAAAGGCTTTGTAAAATGGTTTAACGCAGTGGCCTGGCAGCCCATGAAAAGCCTCGAATTTGGGCCTGGCAGCCCTTGAAAAGCCTTGACTACAAGTTTTTCGTTTTCTTTTATTTGTCAAAGTTTTTCTCCTTTGATGAAGTTTTTGAGGTAAACCGACGTCTATTGACCCGGCCGACTATAAGTCATCAATATAATCCGGTGTTTGTTAACCCGGCATGGCTTTCAACTATAAGTTGGCAGTACACAACCAATTATAAACCGGTGTTCGCTAACCCGGTCTGGCATTGACTATAAGTCGCCAGGATGATCATCCGGTGTTTATTATAACTCGGCATGGCTTATTATAAACCAGCACGACATGGTGGGAGTTATCAACACTCAAGATTTGGGTTACCACCCTTACTACAATAAAGTTGGTAAACCAAACGATGTGATTCAATATCACAGGTATGATATATTTCATATTTCATTGTGTATAGCCTTGGTTATAAACCCTGGCTTTATATTGGGTATCATAACCCGTCCGGCGGTAAACCTCCAGGAAAATTTTAGGTTTATTCTATGCAGAAAACATGATTGCATCACACTGTTAAAGATCATAAGAAGACATTGCATATCATGACAGATTGACAGTATCGGTACCAAGTGTTTAATCTAGCCTATTACAAGGCGTTTTAAACAGCCCAAAAGGATAATTGTTTTCTCATCAAGAGGACAGTGCGTAGACGATAAACCGGCTTCTGGGTTATGACTCTTCTTCAGCTTGATGAGAAGGTTGCAGATCATCCTGCGCCGGTTCACCCTCCGCCTCCCCACCCAGTGGCTGGAAGTCAACGGTTGCCCAGTCAATTCCAGACAAAGCTCTAAAGACAGCTTCATCGCTTATAAGGTCTAACGGTTCAACATCAGGGGCATAAGTATGCTTACGGATTGGCGGGATTAGATTTTGCACTTCGTAAACCGACGAGTCAATCCGCTTGTTCTCTGCATTATAAATGGACCGGTGGAAAGACAAATCAGTCTCTTCCGCCAGTTTACTAGCAAGCGGGCACATCTCTTTTGTCAGAGCTCTAAGGGCATCATTGTCAAATTCTGACCCATCTTCTTTTTGGCTAGGATAGCCATTCCCAAGGTCCTCTGGATCAAGATCGGCTATCCAAGCTTTAGCCCGAGTCAGTGCAGACAGTGTGCCGGCCCTTGCAGCAGATCTCTTCACCTCTTGTAGCTAGGCATGTGTCATGGATAGCTTGGCCAATGTGTCTTTGATTAATGTTGGTGGCGGTTTATTGTACGAGGCTGTGCAGATGACCCATTGAGCGCCGGTATACAACTGCTCAATCAAGGTATAGGCAGCTTTCAATTTCTTGCCCTTATCTGAACCGAGATGGGCAACACGGCTACCTGCAATGGTTACAATATTATTAAACCGGAGGTTTCAAGGATGATTAAGTACGGTTCATGACAAGGCTACTTACCAAAGATAGCAGAAGTCATAGCGTTGATTTGCCGCTTCAAGCCAGTCAGCTCTTCCGCCACCGGTTTAAGTGCCGCTTCAGCATCTTCCGCCCGCTTTAGCAAAGTGGCTTTTTTAGCCTCCCAATCCGCTCGCTCACCTTTGAAGCCATCTTTCAATTGCTCCATGGTTGTTAAAGCGCCCTTCAATTCTTCTTTGGCCTTTGAAGTTTCAGCTTGTTGGGACTTGATGTTTTCCTGGAGATCGACGATTTGGGAATCTTTGTTGCTCAAGTCAGCCTGCAAAAGACAGATAATAAGTTGGTAATAATTTTTTCAAAGTCCCAAGCACATAACAAGTTATACACTTGGAACTTGGGGACTAATGCGGATTGCTTTTTCTCAACTGATATTTTAAGTCCCAAGCACACAACAGGTTATATACTTGGCACTTGGGGGCTAATGCATATCGGATCAATTCAAGGTTATCAAGGATCTGTCAATAAACCGGATCATGTTGATGACTGGAAGGAATTTTGGAAACTACATTACAGAAGATATACTGGTTCATCCTAAAGGTATAAACCGGTCTATAGGGGCTACACAAGCAAAATCCAATCTTCTACTATTACAAGTCCCGGTTCACATTCATATTAATGAACCGACCCTTGGGGGATACTAGAGTTAATAATTGAAGCAGGATATAAGGAAAAAGAAGTTATTCAAAGGAACAGATATTTACCTCATATCGCTCTTTCATCAGGTTTACTAAACTGGCTTCGTAATCACGGCTGGTATACAAAGGGTTTAGATATCCAGAGTGGATGTCCTGAGCAGAGAGGTTGGCATACCTGGACAAATCGGTTTTCCATTTGCCCTTGTCCACAGCAGAAAATTCTTCTTTGGCACTGTGCTTGGATAAAGCGACAGGATTGCCAGGAGTAGTATGGCCAAAGCCGGTAATCACAACAACATCTGTCGTGCCATCAACAATCTTGTCTGGGCTTGGTGATTTAGCAGATGTTCTTGCTGGGCTTGGCGGATTGGCGGCGGGGCTTGGTGGATCAGTAGACTGACTCGTTGGATTCACTTCTGGCAGTTCAACAAAGGTATCCTGACCTTGAGGTACCGGGTCATCCAGCGTTACATCAGCATTCTGATCTGCAGCCTCTAAGGTTCTCTCCGGTTCAGTGGCCGGATTATCATCAGCTGGGGTAGTCAGTTTAGCTTTCTTGCTAAGTCTGGCTTTGGCACTAAAAAGGACAAGTGCAGAAGGTTAATACAGTAAACCGATGCAAGGCATAAAAACTGAGTCTACTATGCTTACCCAGGAACGTTCTTGAGTGGAGGCATCTGTGTGGTTGATGAATCACCGGAGGATGAATTGGAAGTTCCCTGATAATTCGAAGTAGACGGATTAAGAGGATATCGGAAGTAACAAGCCTTGGGATAAAGTGTATTAGAAGTACAAGACACCTCTTGACGACGCTTGCGAACCGGGGAATATGGTAAACCGGAAGAGGTAACCACTTGACCACTGTGTCGGGTTGTGCGACGAGCTTCTTGCTGCTGTGTCTTCAAAGAAAAGTGCAGATCCAAATGAGCAAGAGGGTGTGAGCATTTTACTTTCCGGACTGCTCGACGAAGTTTTGGTACTGGCACATGATTTGAACCGGAGGATAGAACAATTACCTCTACATCACCAGCGTGGCTAGCTTCTACATCATCCTGAGAATAATCATTGTCAATGAGGTGTATGAAAAAATAACCAAGAGAATCTAATTCTACCTCTGAGTTCGGGTCATCAAGCTCTTCATCATTTGGCAAATCAGAGGGTTCGGCGGTTTTCTTCTTCGCTGGCTTCTTTGTAGCCTTAGTCTTGCTGCGGGGTGCTCTTGCCGGTTTATCCTGGGGCTTGGCCGGTTTATCTTGTGATTTCTTCTTCCAGAACGGATCATCGCCCCTGCACAGATGGATAATAAATTATAAAGGAATATTTAAGAAAGGACAGATTAAGGTAAAAATAAGGCAATTCTTACAGCTGGCGGTTTATTGGAAGCGCAGAAGGGTCTAAGCTCTACTTGACTGCAGACAGCTTCTGGTTCATACAGTATTTTCTTAACAACTTCAGTAACTTCATCCTCTGTTGGCTGAATATCAATATGACGTTGAGGATCTTTCAAGTCCCCCGTGTACTCACACATTAAACCGGGGCGCCGGCTTAAAGGCAGAACGCTCCAAGATATCCAGTAGCGGACAAAGTCAACACCTGTTAAACCATTTGCCATAAAGGCTGTGAGTTTTGAGAGTTGTGGTGCATAGTTGGACCGTTCCACGGCAGTCAGCCTCTAAGGGAATGGATGAGTATTGCTAAGATGATGAGGGCAATAACCCGACAGAGGATTTTCGCCAGTTGGAGATGTGTCTTTACAATAAAACCAAGTCTAATTCCAGTCCTTGGGGTGACTATGAAGCTTGGCGTGGGGGAAACTGACATCTCTCCTCTTTTGAATTGCCATCCCACCAAGCTCAGTGTTGGGTCCATATGTGAATTCTGTGCGACGGTTCAAATAAAAGAAATCTCTGAAAAATTCAACTGTGGGTTCTTCCTGAAGATAGGCCTCACAAAAAACTTGGAAATCACAAATATTGGACACAGAGTTTGGTCCAATATCTTGAGGGTGGAGTTGGAAGCTGGCAAGCACATCATAGAATTTTTTTGATCTGGGAGGGCTGAACCCTCGATTCAGATGATCAGTAAAAACAATCACTTCGTCATTCTGAGGTTCAGGAGGATTTTCTAAACTGGGGACTCTCTAGTGGATGGTTTCCTTGCTCGCTAAAGCGCCAGTTACAACATACCCAATCAGTTGCTCTTCAGTAACCCGGGAAGGGACCCAATTGCAAGCATAAAATGTTTTGGCCATTTGAGCAGGAAGCTGGAAAAGAGGACCAAGGCCGGCTTAAGGTTTTGATTGATGCAGACAATCCGGTTTAAAAGACAGGAAAAACAAATTGAAACCTATGCACATGATAACCCGGAGTTTATATTAAGGATGAGTTGGCGGTTTAAGAAGAGGGCTAATGGTACCTGGTGGGTTGTCATTTTCTATATGTATAAACCGCCTACAAAGGTGTGAAAGTTACAGATCTGAAAAATTCCTAAGTGTTACACAAACAAATTTCACAGGTTGGTGTTGTAATTTTGGATCTACCATAGTTCTAAAAAGGAGATAAATTTTAAACCTAAAATCGCGACAGCAGAGGAACACATATGCTCAGATGGGATCTTATGCAGAGAAAGGTATCTTCTGTGATTGGAAAGGGATGCTAAACTACTATTGCTCGCTTTTACTATCAGATTTAGATCAAACTACGCGATTTATAAGAAGAAAGTGAGGAACGGTGAAGAATGATGATGAACGGCAGAAACCTAATGCAGATCTATTATATGAGAAGAGAAGTACTTACTGACATTGTTTAACAGCGGAGGAGGTGTCGCGTTTCTCTGGTCAGATCAGGTTGATGCAGCGGCCGTTGGCGGTGCAGAAGCGAAGGTCGATGGCGGCGGCTGCGCTCGAGCTCTGAGGCGACGCGAGGAAGACGATGGGGCGAAGGGGCACGAAGGGGAAAGGAAACAATGACCCTTGGCCATATTTATAAGGCGAAGGGATAAGTGACAGGCGCGGGAATTGAGAAACCCAAAAAATGGATATCTGGCACAGCTGTCGCCTCGGTTTTTGGAGGGTCATTAATGAAAAGATGTATTTACAGGTTTTTTATATAGAGATGATGTCATGGTAATTTATTACAATCTTAAAAGATGATGTCACGGCGGTTTACCAAGTGCATATGGAAAGGATGTCATGGCGGTTTACAAGATTCTTTGAAGATCAAGGAGTTTTTCTAAGGTTAAAGATTGACATGAACAGGTTCAAATCAATCTGGGGCCTAATGTTGGGGATATAACTACTGAGTATAAACCGCCCAGGAGGGGCCGGGTTATGCTCATCCGTACTGAAGCCCATGAAGACAAGGAATATGGCGCTTTACTACAGAAGACTTAGAGGCCCAGAGCCCAAGGGCAGGTTAGGGCCCGTAGACATAAACCGCCATGAGATATGTAACTTGTGTTGTAAGTTAGGGAAAGGTAGAAACCGAGCCGGGCACGTGTATGAGCCGGCCTCGGCATTCTGTAAACCGCCGGGTGCCAACCTGTGTATATAAAGGGACGACTCGGCGGCGGTTCAGGGACAAGAAACAACAACTCGAGAGATAGGTAAAGTAGATTCGCTCCCTGCTCATCGAGACCCCATCAATTCCACCACAACTGGATTGTAGGCTTTTACCTTCACCACAAGGGGCCGAACCAGTATAAACTCCCCGTGTCCTTTGTCTGGTTTAACCCCTTTAAGCTAATCTCGTTGTGATGGCTCCACGACTAAGTCTTCTCACTAGGACATCTGACGTGTTAATTGCACGACATGAACCATTAAGTGTAGGTAGCACTGAGCACACAACAAACCCTAATGATAGTCCTGCCTAATGAGTAATGAATCAATTAGAAAATGGGTGATGAGGAGTGGCTACTGAGTGTTGAGGACATATCTCAGGATAAATCGGGTTGGCTTAGTGGGTGCTGCACGCCTAAGCCCTGAACGGACTGGGAAGGTAGGCACGGCGGCGCGCCCGGGCAGCAGTGACACTGTTGGGCGAGCGGCTCCTGACCTCCTGTTAGTCTGGCATCTCCTCCTAGAGTCATGCCATCCGGGGACGGCAAGTCGCCGGTGAGGCAGGTGCCTGGGGCGAGTAGAGATCGGAAGTGCGCAACAGAACATAGGGGAATGGGGGCCTGGGATGACCCAAAATTCCAAGGTGGGCCGGCCCATCGTGGGCACCCTGTAGAGATACACACTTGAGCGGCGAACATGCATTTTTAAAACTAATTTAGGAACATTTAGCTGACCAATTAAACGACTCTGTTTTAATAATATCAGATTCGTATTTGAACAACTAAGCTTGTTTAGCTTGATGGGTGGAGCAGTGCTATTATGACACGAAGCACGTATTCTGATCGTATAGTGATCATAAAAGGGGGAAACTCTAAGCATATTTTTAGCAAAAGAGGGTTTCCCCTCCGATTTCTATTAAAGAAACCACCACAGAACCAACATGATCAATTAAACCCTAAGCATGATCAATTAAACCATATTATGACTGTGCCCTGGCAGATTTGAAGCTACAAACCGGAGAAATGATATTTAGCATCCATTGTTTGCTTCGAACTAAGAACTAAATTCTAATAGCTGAAAAGAAAGTAGAGTAACCAAGTTAAGATCTATTTTCTTATTGAGATCAAAAAAGTTGAGGAGATATGAAGTACCACCTCTCTTGCGGTGCCGTGTAGGCATCGGGGGTGCGATGGTTGTCGGTGGCGTTGAAGCAGATCTGCAATGGTAGACGGGTGCATCGGGGGATAAGTCCCATTGCGCTGGAAGACAAGGTCGTGTGAGCGGCCCCGGCAAAGAGGACGATGGCACAGATGAAGCGAGAGGACGCGATGCAAGGCTATTGGTCCGTCGCCATGGATGAGAAACGTCCATCTCTAGTAGTGGGCGACGCGGTCTTGGTAGGCGCTCCAGCATGGTGGAGGACGACAACGATGGATGTGGTGGAGGACGGCAGCGATGGATGGGGTGGAGGACGGCGGCGATGGATGGGGTGGCGGATGGAGGCTGGTGTGGGGATGGTGTTCTATTGCAGACGGTGTATGAATGGGAAAATGGAGGGAGAGGTACATGGAACCTTGTTTTTGGGATGCGCCTCTTTGAAATATGGGAAAGTTACGAACTAAGCCCCCGTTTAAAATTTGGATGTCTCGTCGGTTGGGGATAGGACGGTAATCTCGCATCTCGCCAATATTTGCCCAGAGCGATTTCGGGTGAGGAGAGGATGGTTGGCGCCCATGGTTGGTGCCCATGATGTATGAACGGGGCTGACAGGTAAGGCGGTTGTGTCACGTCTGAGTGAAGTTACAAACCTGCCCCTATTGAAAATATTGGCCTACATCGATTTCGGCTGAGTCGAGTTTGTTTTGCCGCCCACCGTGTATGAATGGGGAAATGGAGGGAGAAATAGAGGTCTTTCGGACGATCTTGAATCAAATGTGTTTTGCCACCCATGTTTGGCGCCCTCCGTGTCAGAATGGGCTCAGAGGCGGTCGTGTCATATCTAATTGAAGTTACTAAGCTACCCCTATTTAGAGCAGTGGAAATCGGCCGATGGATTGTCTGTGTAATGGGTAGACAGTAATTTCCATCTCCCAAACACTTGGCTTCGGGCAGCCGACGTGGGAGTGGACACTTTGCGGCTTCTTTCGAATTTTGTGACAATAAGCATCCATGTTTACCCTGGCAACTAAATTCGAATCCATTTTGTATTCCTATATGAATCTTTATAAATCATTCTATGTTTTTTTATATATCTTCAAAAGGACAACAAAGATGTATTCCACTGTCATATATGAATATGGTTTACAAATGCCGATACTCAAATTCAGAAGCTACCAGTTTAAGGTGAATTCGAATATTTGGAACACTTCATGTCCAACTCAAATGTGACACGCAACATAATGTGTACTCCCATTTAGATATGTACACAAGCGATGTATCAAGATTCAAATACCGAGTCAATCAACCAAGAATGTACAGAACTAACAGATATATAAACACTTATAGAGTATATGGATCAATAATATCAACTAACATACATAAGCCAGGCCGCTGTACTTTTTTTGCTACAACAGCATCCTTTTTTTTAGCCAAGCTACTACAACATCTTGGCCCTTTCCGATGCGTGCCACTTATGGTCCATCTATACTACTATTATTGCTGAATGCACATTCATCCCAATTGGCATATTTGTAGGTCTGGCACAACAATCAAAATAAAATGTCTCCGAGTCTTATCAATTAATACAGACTTGTGCTCAAATAAAATTACAAACCAAAAAACAAAAAACAATTATTACATGATCTCTAAAACAAATGGTTTGATTGATTACATGAACAAATAATACAAAGGTTATTCAATGATGGAAAGAACATTTCACCTATGATTTACCATGTGGGAATTTAATTTCCTTTTTCCTTCAGGACCTTAACAATGTGGTTAGTCTCAGCTTGCTTCGTTTTCAAATCCACCAAATATTTAATGGTTGTCTTGAGTACTGCTTGTGATTGTACTGTTTGCTTCCTCAACATGTCAACTTCATCTCTAAGTGCAGAAGCAGAATCTCTTTCTGCCACTAGTTCAGCCTCTAGAGAATCAGCAGTTGGCAATTCATAATGCACGATTGGGCCGGTGCCATTGTTGTGGGATGATACAACGTCCATGGATACCTCGCTCTTTGATCTTGGGCTAACCTGTTTTGCCATTAAAGTTCTGATTGGATTCAGAAAAGTTGAAGTTAGCAAAACATCTCAACTGGGAGTTATAACAGCAAACCAGTTAAACAAACAAGGAATTAAAGAGTTTCAGTTGGATGCTGAAAAGTAGTTATTAACATCATTGTAACCCGTTGTTGCAGTAGCAAAGCAGTTAAACAAACAAGTAGCTATTTAAGTTCAGGAAAACAGGTAATTCTTAACAGTAAGTATCAAACACATAGATAGGCGCAGTCTATAATAGGATTAATAGGCTGTGGCATTATGTAATTAGTAGCAAACTAAATTAAGCCAAGCAACATAATTGAGCAATTTTGCAATAAGTGGCTAACTAAAATTCCGAGAAGCAGGTAACTGAACTTACGCTAGTTCTTTGTACAGGCACACTGCAACTTCTTTTTCGCTTACAAGGTTGTACGAAGGAGTCCATGGCATCAATTGATTGGATACACAGTCCCAGTACTTCTTTCTTCCCACACTGCATTGGTAAGTCGAATGGTTAATCTGGTAAGATGGTGTGTCCTTGATATGTTATATGAGGACGTGCAGTCAGACTAGTTGTAGCCACACACATCATACTGGCTTTTACCGTATATTTCATGCGATTACTTTTGGCATATCGAGATCTAAGCAATCTACAATAGGATGAAAAGACTGGCATCCTTCACATTATTGGCGAGCTCAGTTCATAGAAACAAGCAATTCAACCATTATGTGGGTAAATCAAAAGCGCCACTGAAATATTTTTCACTACCCCAATCATACACGCAAAAAGGGGCGACGCCACCATAGGGGCTGGTATGGGCGGCCGCCTCGGGTGGCTGGAAAGTGTGCACCTAGTTTGAGTCATCCAGGTTGGCCCAGGCTAGTTTTGTTCGTCCCAGCGCACGAGCAGGCAATGTCAAAAATGAAGAAAAATGTTTCAATTTGGACGGGCCAATAACATAAGTGCAAGGCAGGCCCTATAGCAGGCTCGCGGCCCAAACGAGTGCCTCCCATATCGATCGACAACAGGAAAAATCCCAATTCATTCGCTCCAACTTCCAGTCTGGTTTGCTCCTAACCTAGCCGCCGCCGGACAAACCGACACAACACTTCCTCGCGCCCTCGTTGGAGGGCGGTCGCTGGGCTTCAAGCGAACGGAAGGACAAGAAGATGAAGATCCAACCATGGGTGTAGCCTGCGTGGGAGGCAGCAGCGGCAGCACGGGCATGGCATCGAGCTTGCGCAAACGGATAGTCATAGCTTGCAAGGGTATCATGTGCAACGAGTAGGTACATCACATCCCTGATTATATCTAATTCAACTCTTCAATTTCTGGCCAATAGTTAAACCTGACGGTGTTGTAAAACTGCTTGTATGTAGGAAACCTATAAGAAAATGAAACCAATTTCTTCTTATTTTGTAACTCCCCCAATCAATACTGAACTGACTGAATCTGATGTATCTAATCAAGTTTCCGGTGCAAACATACAAGCTCATGTTGTTCTTGAGCCTGAAGTGTCTAATGAACAGACTGCTAATGAAGGATTTGATGCAAACATTTTACATGCTCCTGGTGATGAACATATAGTGTCTAATGAGGGATCTAATGCAAGCATTTTGCAAGCTCCCATTGAAGGATTTAGTGTCTAATGATGATCTGCTATGTTGAAAGAGACATAGAGAGTTGCAGGCATTGATGACAAGCAAATTATAGTGCATTTTCATAGCTTGAGGAAACGTGGAGGCCATCTACCAGAAAGTCCCCGTATCATGACAACATAGCATAAATACTTTTCTAATATGTTTTTTGAAACTATTGGCATACTTGTGCAGGATAGATATATTGATATGCAGTTTGCACACAGGTTATAGGTGCAATTACACTTCAATATTTTCAGCCAGAGAACGAATAATTCAGGCAGGTACAGACCATGTTTGTAGTCCTTGTACACCATGTTGCATTTTGTGTTTTTTGGTGCTTGCATCATTTAGTGTTTATAATCTGAACTACTTTGGATCATTAGCTGGTTCTCAAAGTGCATGTAGCTTCACATTTCTCAAGTTATGTTGATTTCCAGAGTGCAAGTGCCTTCGTATTTTTTAAGTTAAATGTTCGCCCCTGGTAACTTGAATTCGTGGATCCGCAACTGCACACAATTCATACACGAATGCCAGTACGAATTAAATGAAATGCAGGGACTTACGCTAGCTCATTGTACAAGCTCACTGCAGCTCTGTTTGCGCTTGGGATGTTCCATGTACAAGTCCATGTTACCACTTGCTTGGATGTGCAGGCCTTGTGCTCCTTGCACCCCCTCTGCTTTTTTGACACGGCGAATAGTTGATCAAATAAGAGGAATCGACCTTGATGTTGTACCGAAGGACAAATACTTACAGGGTTATATGGGTGTGCAGGATGTGTACCAGATCCCGTAGCACCGTCATGCTTCGCTAAAAAATGGATTTGCTTGTTTCAGATGATATCTCCAGAAGAAATAAGAGTTGAAGTCAGAGTTGCATAGGCGTGTAAGCTAAGAGAGCAGTGAAAGGATATCCAAACATTGTTGGAACAGTGCACATGGGAGTGATGTGTGGATATCTAGTTCGGGCCGGCGTTTGGGCATGCTCTCCTAGATAGAGTGCGGGTCACTTCAGAGCCATTGATGGTGATGCGCTGGCGTTGGCTGGCCGCGCACGGATGCAGATCTTGAGTGGCAGCGGAGCGCTACGATGCGGTGTACGAGACCGTTGGTGAAGCCCCAACGGCCTCAGGGGGCGTAGGTGCGACGATATGCTCGGTGAAGTAGCCCCGGTGAGCTGGGAGACGGCGTCAGTGAAGCCCACCTCATGCGGTGGAAGTCGGTGTCTGTGAGGCATGTCGGTTGCGGCGGCCGACGTTGTCGGTGGACCACCCGGTGTGGTGGACGAGGGAGTAGATGAGGTAGCTCTGGTGCGGTGGTGAAGCGCGACCGTCGTCTTCGTCGTCGTCGTCTGGCACAGAGGTGGGGAAATAGACGAGACGAGGGGTGATTTGAACTTTGCTTGGGTTGGCGGCGAATTAGGGATTTGAGCAATGTGGGCGTGGAAGGGGACGGTGGAGAAGGGAGATTTTGCAAGGCTGGAATTGGGGCCGCCAGATATTTCAATCCGAAACATGGAAGCGCGAACTTATTTTGTCGTCGTCCTTTTTTTGGCGGGGGGAGGGGGGAGGGAGGGAGGGGGTGGGTGGCTGGGTGCTATGCGTCCGTCTGACACACGCGACCACCACGACACGACCCTGGTCTGCCTGGTGCACCTACATTTGAGAATGCAAACGAATCTTCTTTCATTTGCAAACGAGTCTGTATGTATTACCATGCCCGTGTTTTCCTTGCAATAATTAGTCATTCGAAACGAGATACTCCCTCCGTTCACTTTTGTAAGTCGTTTCAGACAACTTAAAATGAAGTGTTTTGCACATTGCTGAAATGTTTTCAAGGTCTTATAAAAGTGAACAGAGGGAGTACTATAAATTAATTAATGAGGAGTTACTTGAAAAAAATCGAAAAGGTATCCACGCTAACGTGGATTAGAGTGTGTGTCACATAATTAGTTATTTGAATTAGAGTGTGTGTAACGTAGCGATCTCCAATTCTAACGTGGATTTTGCATTTCACTGTATCCACGCTTCTTTTTTAATACAAATTCATATGTATATGATGAACACCATGGTAGTGAGAAAACTTATGGATGGATTCAAACATATGACCTACAAAATAGCACAACAAATCGAGTCAATGTCAACTTTTTGAAACCTAGTATGGCACAAATTTGAAATAATTACCCATATGCATGGTCCTTAGTTCAAATCTTACAATGTACACCGAATTGAAACATCGATATTAAGTCTCATACTATCTACATTCAAATGTTGTTTTTAGCCCCCCCCCCACGCACACACGCTACATACTTCCTGTATCGGTCAATCTTCCTCTCCTAACCACCTTAGGAAGGTATCGGTTTCCAACACACGTTCATTCTTTCTTTCCATGTTTCGATCTCTAACTCTCTCAACTACACAACCCCCTTTTCCACTCTCTTACCAAATGTATTTACCTCACACACCCGCCATTGCACCCCATGTCGAGCTCTCTCTCTCCCTCTCCCTCTCACCCTCTCGCGCTAAATACATGCATTCCTATCTAGCCCCCCAACCTCTCGTGCGCACGTACGCACGTTGTCTATCTAGGTCACTCCCTTGAGACTGTCTCACTCTTTCTTCCGCACGGCGGGCCACACTCGCTCAATCTCGCTCTCTTTATATGAGTCTCGTTTAACCTCATTTTCTTTCACACACAAATGATATATCTCCCTGTTCGGGCCTCAATCGACACACTCTATACTCTCTCATGCAGATTGTCTATCTAGGTCAGTCCATTCAAGCTGCCCCTACTCTTTCGACCTCATGGTGGGCCATGCTCGCTCAATCTCTCTCTCTCTCTCTCTCTCTATATATATATATATATATATATCCCTCTCTCTCTCTTTGTATGTCTCGATTGACCTCGCTCTTTCTCGGACAAAAACGATATATCACCACGTTTGAGCCCAATTCGACCTATTCACATTGTATATTCACTCACGCACATTGTCTATCTAGGTCACTCTCTCCAACCCGTCTCACTCTTTCGATCGCACGACGACCCTATGTGATCGATTGACCTTGCTTCCTCCCACGCACAAAATATATCCACACATTTGTGACTGGATCATCTCCCAAGCTCTATCTTACAGCCCTCACCCTTGCCAAAAGCTCAATCGGACAATATCTCTCCAGAGCATATATATCTGTTCAATGAATGTCGGACCACACTCACTTTGTCTCTCTATCTATATGTCTCTCGATTGATCTCGCTTTCTCACGCCGTATCTTCCACGCATTGAAGCTACCTCTCCATCCCTCGCAAAGCCGGAGCTATTTACATTGTGAGGGGCACTCCAACCTTGGATTAATTTGTGTACGCATTTATTCTGGTCGGTTTAGATTATATTTTCGTAGCATTCGGCCCACAACTACTCCAAACATCGTTGCAACCCCCGCAACTCCCCTAGTTGATTTCTCTCTGGCTCGGTCATCACTCTCTCACATGTCCTTTCTTGCCTTCAACGTCGCACCATGGTATTATTGCAAAAAACTCTGTTGTTCTCTTTAATTATTATAAACAAGCTACAAAACTACACACCGATAGTCCACTTGGAATGGAACAAATTTTGACCCACAAATTAAAGTGCTACAAACTACACACCAAGGGGCCCACATGTCATGAAACAAATTTGGACCCATATACAAATTAAAAAAAATAAAGGACGAGGATCGAACATGTGACCAAGGCCTTCAAGCCGCACGTCAATAGGCAACATACGTAGAACAACAATGTTTGTTGTACCCCCCTTTGTTCACATAATGTTTTTATATACCACATCCTATTTAATGGATAACATGTAATATTATTTTTAGTACTATTCGTCCTCACTTACTGGTGGGTTCCATGTGTGCTCTCTCTCCCCCCCTTCTGTGTTTAGATGCATAGGCAAACACGAAGAACTCGCGGGCGATGTTGCCGTTGATCATATCTGGACGCGTTCACAAGTTATGGCACCAGTTTCATGTACTAGCAGCACTAATCAGTGTTTACGTGCAATGCACGTTAATTTGGATGTATATTAAGTGCATGTGGATATTAAGTAGGATATTATTTGCGTGTTATTATGTGATTAGCACTATTTTTGGCATGAAATTAACTGCATGCTAAACATGTTGAGCGCTCGACATTGAAGCAGTCTAGGTGTTGGATGACAAGGAATACATGTGGCTTGATGATGTTTTATATTTAATCTGATACGGCTCTAGCAGAACATTCAATTGATCAAACCATAGATTTCATTCAGTCTGACTCCGACTATAAATTATACGACGATCGATATGAAATAAACGGAAATGATAAACGTTCGGATTTTAAGCATGGCAATCCGAACGTTTTTCATGGCAAATTTAGATTACGTGGCGGCGGCGGGGGCATCTTGCGGTGGGAAGCGG
The DNA here is from genome assembly GCA_963921465.1 of Triticum timopheevii. Taxonomy (NCBI): domain Eukaryota; kingdom Viridiplantae; phylum Streptophyta; class Magnoliopsida; order Poales; family Poaceae; genus Triticum; species Triticum timopheevii. The sequence goes on along the minus strand of OY997266.1, from coordinate 416,705,796 downwards.
CTCCTCTGCTGTGCTCTGTGTGTCGTCGGGCCACTGACCGATGGCGATGGCGGCGTCTTGCGCCGTTGTTGGCGTACTCCTGGATGTTGGCCTAGCTTCAAGGAAGGCCAAAATGTTCTGGACTTCGGAGCGAGTCAACTGGCGGGAGGAGGCGACTGGCGTTGGTGCAAGGAAGTGGTCGACGACGGCCATCCATGCCGCTGAGGGGGGCACTGGCACCCGTGCGGGGACATGCACTGTTAATGGCGCGACGGATACATTCGTGTGCACGGGCACCAGCACGAGTGCGCACGTCAGTGCATGCATAGGTGCATGCGCATGCGCTGGCAGGTGAACGGGCACCGGCACGGGCGTGCGCGTCAGTGCATGCGCTGGCAGGTGCACGGGCGCGTGAAAGTCGGCGAGGACCTCGTGGAACCCCGTGGCATCAAGCTCGGCGACAATGTGCAGCTCCGAGCCCATCAATGCCACGGGGATGGGCGCTGGCGCAGTCGGGGCGACGGGAGCCGGAACGGGAGCGAGGACAGGCGCAACGTCTTCTCGCAAGGCCGGTTCAATCTCGTCCCAAATCGCCTTATGTTCTTGAGACTCCGGCTGGGTGTCTACCTCAGGAAACTGGAAGACTAAGGGCAGACCATCGTGATGCGGCATGGCGTACGTTTAGGTTAGGCTGGTTGGAGGTAGATGACAGGAGAATCAGAGAGGAAGAGAGAAGATTGTAGCGATACCGGGTAGTGCGGGGTTGATTTTAAACTGCGGCGCCGGTGACATTAAAAGTAGGAGCAGTTGGGACGAAGGTGGGCGGCGGAGCCTGGTCAAAGGGCTCGCCTCCTGGTGAGCCTGCACAGCGATCTTCTCACACGCCTCCCTATCAGCCGGCACAGCGGTCTGCTTGCACGCCTCCTGTCGACTCACACGCTTGCTCGGACGGCACCTGCCGATGAGAAGTGGGATTCATGGCGGCACGTAAACGCCCACAGTTTCAATAGTGAAAAGGTTTGCCTTAACGTGACAGGTATTTGTTCCAAAATACCTTGGCTCTTCATTTGTGCAACTTGTCATAAGGAGCTGGTCTCAAATTGAAGAAAAAAATTACGAAGTAATATTTGTGCCATATCACGTGACCATGCCCAGTTTCAAGAATTTATGGTCACTTTTGGATTTTCTGGAATTTAAGATCCAGGATTCGAAACAATATCATAACCTGCATCACGCAATAAATTTTCAAGCCATACATCTGTCCTGTTGTATTTCTTAAGAAAGGATTTGGTCAAACATTTTGCTTAGTTAGACTTCAGACAAGTTATATATGCAGAGTAAAAGGATAATCCCTCTGTACCAGTGCATTCCCTGATATATTAACTCAAGTACTAGGCACGAACAAACGGGCTCAATCCTGTGCTCATCCTGGTGTAGTAGTAGTAGTACTAGGCAATGCAGTTGACAGGTGACCTTGGCGAGCGGCGACCAAGGGAATTGATCCATGCTCGGCAGGGTACATAACGTTGTCTAGTTACTAAAGCATCCCTCCGTTGTTCATCGGTAGTCATTATGGACTGGTGACATGAGGGGAATTTCGTAGGACTGGAATTCTGGCCGCCAGATATTTCGACTCGAAACGTTGAGGCTCGACTGGTTGGGGTTGCCTAATGTGCGTACCACGCACGCCACCAGAAGGACACGAGCCCGATTTTTTTTATTTTTTTATTTTTTAGGATCAACACGAGCCAAGGTCTGGCTGGTACGCTATTGGGTCCTACCATTTGAGAATACGAAAGGAACCTTTTAAATTTCCGAACGAATCTATGTGTATTACAATGCCCGTATTTTCCTTGCAAATACTAATCTCAACGTGGTAATTGATTTATGACGAGTTGTTGAATTAGAGTGAGTTGTGATATAGTGATTTCAACATGGATTTCACATTTCATGGTATCCCTAGTAAGTTTTTCAATGCAAATTCAAATTTAAAAGATGAACAATATGGAGGTGAGAAAACTTTGTATGTATCAAGCATATGACCACACACACACACACACACACAGAGAGAGAGAGAGAGAGAGACAGAGAGAGAGAGAGAGAGACATGAACACAACAACAATCCAATAAGTACAGTGCATCTATTTTTCCAAACCATGCATGTATGACACGAATTCAAAAATACTCCTTCTATTCCTAAATATTAGTATTTTAGAGATTTCAACAAGTGACTACATACGGAGCAAAATGAGTGAATCTACACTCTAAAATATGTCTATATACATCCGTATGTGCCAGTCCATTTGAAATCTCTAAAAAGGCTAATATTTAGGAATGAAGGGAGTAAATGCATGGTCCTCAATTCAATATTTGAAATGAACATGAAACTGAAACATGAATATTAAGTCTAGTACTACAGTACATGCAAATGTTGTGTTTAGGTGGAGATATGATTGTCGGGGGTCAACCCCTCGACCTTAGATAAAATTGTGAAGCTCTGTTTAGAGTTGTTTAGATTATATTTGTCCCCACCCTCCCAACCATCGATTGGTTGTGCACCCCCACCCCTCCTCCCCGGGAGAATATCATGTGCCCCCATACCTTAGATGCTATATGCCGATACGAGTTGCTTGGAGCTTGTAGATCTGAGATATAGCAGCTCACATGATGTCTTAATATTTTTACAGGAAACCTTGATGAGTTTGAGAATTGCACACAATTTGTACAAAAACTACTAAGATGCCCTTGGACCCCATATCCAACGACCTTGAAGCTTGTATCACCGTAGCATCTAAGATGAAGGAGGACATCATATTCTCCTGTATGTAAGAATATCATGTGCTACCACACCTTAGATGCTTTGGTGATACAAGCTCTTCGGAGCCGTTGGATTTGTGACCCAACACCTCCTCGGTGGTTCAAATGGTTTTTTGCAGAAAAGCCCCCAAAGAGTTCGACCACTGCTTACAAGCTTAAAGACTGCTCAGATGCCATTGGATCTTAGAGAAACGACCTCGAAGCTCGTACTCCATAGCATCCAAGCTGCGAGAGCACCTTATGTTTTCTCGCACGAGAGAATATGAGGTGCTCCTGCATTGTAGATTCTATGGTGATACGAGTTCACGGAGATCTAACGGTCCACAGTAGGAGGTTTGAATGTTTTTGCAACATACGGCTGAGAGAGTTTGGGAATTGCGCAGAAAGTACAAGTACTACGCATGTGCTATCTGATCACTGATCATACGACCTAGATGCTCATATCATCGTAGTGGGTAATTAAGCTATGGGGAGCACCTAATATGAGCAACGGGGAGCCGTTCGATCCAAGATGCAGCGGCACACACGAGGCCTGAATGTTTTATTTGCAAAAAAAACCTTTGGAGAGTTTGGAAATTGCGCATAATTACAAAGACTACTCCCAAGCCATTGGATCTCACTTCCAACGGTGTAAAAACTCGTATCACCATAGCATCTAAGCTGCGGGGTGGATGTGATATTCTATGCCACTGTCATTTTTGTTTGTAAACTTGCAAAATACGTGTAACTCGTGCCGTTACTTGTCTAACCGCGCAAAGTGTTTGTTCAAAAAACCATCCTACACTGAAATATTGGAACAACACATAGGGGTCCCACTTGTCATTAATCAAATTTGGACCTAAAACTAACAAATCTGAAAGACGAGATTCGAACTGGCAACATGGACTACAAAGCATAAGTCGATAGCCTGAAACAATAACGGTTGTTGGCTTTGTCCCATAATTTGATTTTATACATTATTACGTTGAGTAGAGTAGAGGGAGTGCCTCGTCAACACGTGCATGACCGTTGACTCACTTACTAGTGGGTCCCAGGTCTGTGATCTCTCTCTTCTCTCCATCGTCTAACCTTTGCATGGGCACACACAAAGAGCAGCGCTAGCTTGCCGTGGTGTTATTACAACTAAAAAAGCTTGCAAAATAGAAGAATCACCTAGAACAAGAGACTTTGTGGCTGGTCGAGACGGAGCTAACCACACCTATCCTCCGTGCCACATTACCATGATGAAGCTATGTAGCTAGTGGGGTGTTTTCGACTGACTGGCTGGGTCCCGAGGTCGAACCATAGGTACTATGTCTGATACAGTATATTTTTACACGCACATTTTTCCTCCGTGCCGAGACGTGGCACACCCTACCGCGCGGTTTCGGGGTACTCCTGGGTGGTGCACGCATATATTCTTCCTGACGTGGGACGCCCTACCGCGCATTTTCTGGGTCCTCCTCGGTCGTAGCGCCGAAGCAAGTAAATGAGTCATCAAATCATGAAAGATCACCTTTCCCGCCGAGTACATCAGTGAAGCACGGTGGCTAGCTAGTTGGGCTAGTTCGACCGATTAGCTAGGCCGCCGCCACATTTGTTTTTTCACCCCTTTTTTTATCTACTTGCTGGCAGGTAAATTTAAATATCCACCGCGGCGTTGCTTTGGTGTTTGGGTGCGACAGGATTTTTAATTTTGTGATTGACGGGAGCAAGCGCGGCAGGATTTTTAATTTTTTGATTGACGGGAGCAGGCGCGGCAGCAATTAGTCATGATGACTCCGCCTGTAAAACCCACCGCTCCCTAATGTGAGAAGTCATCGACTGGTGTTTTACCATGGTGAAAACCAAAAGATTCCCTGCTCCTCGGCTGGCTCCCTTCGCCTTCCCATAGATTGCATTGCCTTTCAGCCGTTTCCCCCCCTTTGCTTCCTCTCCCCATTGCTTCTACCTGGTGCCATGGCGGCGCAGCAGATCACAGAGTCCGAGGTGAGGCACCTGACACAGGAGCTCCAGGCCAAGGATGCAGAGCTCAGGGCCAAGGACGTGGAGCTCCATGAGCTCAAGGAGGAGAGGAGTGCCATGCTCCTCCGTTATGTGCGGGAGTTCATAGAGCTTCAAAAGCGGCAGGCGTGCACCACAAAGATGCTCGAGGAGTCGGCGGCTTTGCTGCAGAAAGCGGGAGATACGATATGCCGTCAGGGGAGCCGACTGGAGCGCGAGCGGGCCGATCGTGACGAGGTCCAGGATCGCCTCAGCCACTTGGTGAACCAAGTTGCCACGCACGTGTTGAGGCAGCGCGATGCCTACCGTCGTGCCAGCGCGACCATGCCGGCCGTCGGGCTAAACCCATTCGACCACCCGGTCGACTTCAACAAGCTGCGGCTTCCTAACCTGGTCTCCTTCTTCACCTATATCTCCGAGGAGCTGAGCTGTCTCCGCGCGATGGTGGGGGCGGAGCTGGACAAGGAGGGTTGCAGGCTGTTGTCGCCATTGCCGGGCGAATCCTTTCAGGGCTCCGTCACCGAAATCCATTCATGCCATTGGACGCCGTCTTTGACGAGATGGCTCCCATCGATCGGGAGCGGGCTCTGTGGGAGGTTGCACCCTGCATCACTAACGTCGTGCGCCTCAAGAAGCAGAGGGACTTCAGTGGTGTTTAGGCACCCTTTGCATGGGCATTTCCATGTCTCGGCGCAACATGACCATTGGATCAAACTTAGACGGTGCAGATCAGTCACTGTAGCACAAAGTGTGTGGGTGTGTTTGGTTGCATTCTCATCTCAATATAGTTGTTTCCTCTTCGTGTATTTGTGTTAACCTACTAGTGTGGACTCATGCACCCTTCATGCACTCTACCAAACACCCAAAAGTGGGTCGAGAAGGGAACTTTTGCTCCCATCCCTTGCACCCTTCATACACCCTACCTAACACTATTCGTGCTTCATATGGTTCATGTTTCATGGAGTACTGTAGCACCGCACTCTTCGTGCGCTGTATACCTAGTTCTGTTAACATTGATCTCATCGTTGATTCTCAACCGGACAGTCGAAAAAGCGGTACTATGTTACTACATTACTGTTCATATAGTTGACATGCGCACAACATCATTTGTTATCGTCATATCTTACTACACTAGCAACAAGATTATGTAGTACTGACGTATGAACCACTGCACATGCCTAGTAGTAGGAGCACTATGTATGTTCAAGTGGCTGTCGTGTTTCGCACTCCTCCGTCGTAAGAGTGGAAATGCTTGCTGTAATCATTTTTTTCTTCAAAAAATGGTGGACACGCTCTACCGTGCGGATCCTCCTCCAGCCATGCACTAAATTACTCACTTTCGCCGACGGTGGGATAGCCAGCATGGGGTCCACCAGCCATGCACTAAATTACTCCATAGTAGAGTGACGGTAGACTACCCCGATCGAAGCGCTGCAAGAATGCCCAATGAGCCATCAAATAAAAAAACTCCTTTCCAGCAGTAAGTTGGACGGACGAGGCAACCATCATTTCACTCTTCTCTCTCAGCTCCCTCTCTTGAAGAAAACCCCCAGTCGCTTCGCTTCTCCCTCATCTCGTTCCTCATTTCACTCTTCTCTCTCAGCTTCCTCTCTTGGATGGACGCTGGAGCACCGGCCGATGTGATGTCTATGGCTCTGGCAAAAACCATCAAGGCTCATGGTACGAAGAAGCGCAAGCACCCCGCCGAGACTACCGCAGACAAGCTCAAAGCCATTGCCCTGTCCAAGCCCCCCTCTCCGGGATCCCTCATTAAGCAAGCCCGGGTAATATCTCTTCTTGACGATCTTTTTCTCGATCTTGATCGTGTTTTTTCATCTAACACGCACTACTAGTAATAGTAGTACAACTTTCTGGGTGATCTTGCATGTGATTTTTGTGTGCCAAATGACAGTTCTAAATTCCTCTTTTGACCAAAACATGCGAGAGGTTGACACTGATTTCTTATAGATTACTTTCAACTACTCCCTCTACCCAAATTTCTTGTCTTAGATTTGTCTAGATACGGATGTATCTAATACTAAAATGTGACTTGATACATCCGTATCTAGACAAATCTAAGACAAGAATTTTGGGACGGAGGGAGTACTTTATGAACATCAATGCTACCTTTGAAGAGGGTATATTTGCCTCAGTAACTTGTGTTATGTATATTGCAAATAATCCCTCTGCTCTCATGCCTTTGAAGACATGTTCTAGTGTCTTGGTTCACTCATTTTTGTGCGTATATATAGTCATATATGGAGTATAATATCAAAAATCATCTTATATTTCTGAACGGAGGTAGTAGTAAAATATGGTTTCTGTTTTAATTAGAACCAGGTCCGCGGTGGAGATGAAGTTCTCAAAGTCATGCCGTGTGAACTAGAAGACCTGGGGATGAGTTCTACTGCTAAACTATCCAGCTGTTGTGTCCTTGTCGCCACGTGTCCTGAACTAGTGTTTTCCTGTAGCATTGTTGTCAGGCATGTTCTCGAGGCTGTACTTGACCACAACAATTTCCTGTTTGTGCCTTTGATTACAAAGGGTGTGGTTCTTGTAAAGCTTCCTAACAAATCTGATGTGGCCTGTCTTCATCATCATGTTTATGAGTGGAAAGACCACTCTGTTAGGTTCTCCAAGGTTGACGAGATGGTGATGGTGCATGTACACATCTCTCACGAAGTCCATGGCCTAGTTAGTTATGCGGGGTTCATCCCGTAGGTCGGTGGCAAGAAATAGTCTGCAGAGTTTAATTAGTGCAACTTTGCTTGTCTGTAGTAAGTACTATTGTTCAGTACTTGATTTGTGTTTGTGAACCCTGTATTTTTTATTAGTACTGCCGCTTTTGGTGTGTGGTCAGTCCCGGGAACGGTCTTTGTTAATGTGTGTCCACTCAATTCAGTCTGTATATTTTGAAGTATCCAGATCATCTTTTTTTGTGAGGACGGTTTATCAATTATAGTTACACTCCAATATTTGTATGCATTGCAGGGTTTATCGCACCCACCAGGATTTGCAGTCCCATGGATGTTCGGTTCATATGATTTGTCATGACCTTTGGACTGTCCTGCTTCTGGGAGTAGGTGGGGCCCCTGCATGCCACCCGTAGTTGGACGATCAATCTTCTGTTTAGTACTTCAACATAGTGATTTCCTGGTAAGGATTCACTCATATCACATCAAGTAAATCTTATTAATTTACTGTCTAAATCTTATTGATTTAATGTCATGTTTTCTTTCTTTTCTTGCAATTTTACGATGCAGGTTTTGCCATGTGACATTCATCACAGAATAAACTGTTTGGTTTGCTCTACGATGGCTATTTTTGCAGGTTTCACTTCTTATGTCATGTCAGTAATGAAGGCACTGTCCATCACTTATATTACTGGAAATAATTGGATCAGTCTGTTGTCTGAGTACAAGATGAATCCCTATGATGAACTGCAGTTTGGTTTAACAAAAACGCCACAATTAGTCCTTCTTACCTTTAAAAGAAATGAAGAAAAAAACTGGATCACAGTCACGGATCCTAGTCAAGTTAGAAAGCTGATCATAGTAGACCAGACATGATCGCCGCTGTCTCGCATATCGGTACCACCTTCAGCAACGGATCGAGCATCGGTAGTTGCTCTAGCACTGACAGCGGCAGTAGCTCAGTCTGATCCAGCTGAGGATTGGGCACCGACCGCGTCAGCGGATCAGGCTGGTCTACCGGAGGATCGGGCATCGACACCAACACCTGCTCCGACACCGGCACCAGCTCTACAAGGAGCACCATCTCCGGCAGCAGCAGCGGCTTCGGCACCTGCACCAACACTTGCACTTGCATCTGCTCCGGCCCGTGCAGCGGCAACCGAACGAGCAGTTGCACCGGGAACAAACTAGGCTGTAGTTCGCACTTTATATATCAAAGTCCTTACAAAAACTGACATGTCCACCTTCTTGGTAAGCATTGGCCGCCCAAGTGCTTCCTTCTTTTTTCTTTCCATGTTGTTTCACATGATTCACTGTGTTGATCTAACTGTTTGGGTATGTCTTCTTGTTTCCAAACAGAGAATTCCTAGAGCAACAAGGGAGTCGCTCAACAATCCGGGCGACCACGGCCAAGTTTCTCTTACCATGCACAACCTTGGTGTGAATGAACCTGCTCAATATATCGTAAGTACAAAGGATGGTCGCATGATGATTGATGCTAAAGGATAGTCAAGGTTCAAATCTAAATCATATCTTGCGGTAGGGGATGATGTCAAAATCAAACTTTCTCGGCAAGGAGAGCTGGTCCAAATCAACTTTGAAATTCTTCAGTAGCAGCAGGCAACTGCCGAACTGATCTATCCTCCGAGAGATTTTGGTGTAATAATCTGGCAAGGTGAAACAAGTGTCATATGTGTATAAGTAGTACGATAGTATTATTTATCACATGGTATATCGTTGATAGAATTGCAACTCTCATTGCTGGTTAGGAACTATCGTTCGATTTCATTCCAACAACTGCCGTGCTTTATTCAATTTTGTGTATTCGCCTTGCGATGGCATCTAAAACCAGCGCCGTACCGATCGCTTGCAATATGAAAAGCGCTGAGGTAGAACGCATGGGCCCCCTAACATGCAGGGTGGGCTTGCGGCCCAAAGTCCAGAACCGTGAGCCTGTCTGAGTATTATATTCTCAGCTGAACCCCCATAATGCCCGTGCGTTGCACATAACATCAAGATGTATTTGTATGAGTATTTTATCTTGAGAGAGAAAAGGATGAACGAGGGAAGGCCTTATTTGCAAATGTGGAGAGGTGTGTGGGTACCTTTTTTTGCAAAATTTCCATAGTTTCCTTCCTATCCGTTAGATATAAATCGGACGGCCTATATTGCAGGATGGCATGTACACCATCATCACCAACTCGTCTATACTATGTTAAAAACAACTCTATTTTTTATAATAATATATGTTATATATATTCCCATTGATTTTTCTTATGTATAAAGTTGTGATATACTGTAAAAGATTTGTATATTTCTTTACAGAGGGAGTATCTCTCTGTCAAAAATATATTTATGTGCAACTAGTTACTCCTGTCTTTCTACTTCCTTTCGCTGATATGTGGGGCATCCGACAACGGGGTCCACGTGCCATATGCACAAATTAGAGTGCACAACTGCATGGTAGACACACCCCGGTCGTAGCGCCGCAGTAATGCCCAATGAGCCGTCAAATCACAAACCCCGTTTCCAGCTTTAGCAGTAAGCTGGACGGACGAAGCGGCAATATTTCACTAGGCCTAAATGACTGAATCCCCTTCTCCCTTGTCTTCTTGTTCATAGAAAACCCCCTCTCGTCGATTGCATAGGGTTTTCTCATGGAGAACTAGGTACGAATTCTTCATCCATCCCTAATAAATCCAAGTCCCTTGGTCGCGGGTAATCCTAGGATGGCAGCCGCCACCGTTGATGCATTTTTTTCCTACCGAATCTTATGTGTTTCATTTGTAGTGCCCAAAGTGCAAGGACCCTACTGGTTTCTGTGCCCTCGGTGAGACGCCACACTTGTTCCTTCTCATCCTAACACAGGATTTTAAAATGCGCACAGTATGTTCCTAGAATCCTCTTTTCTATCCAGGAGGGTGGTTTTTTTTGAACATGCTGTCGACTAATTTGGAAATTTGGATTGCTATATTTGGATAAAAGGTACTGCTAGTATGATGGTCAACACTGACGTGAATGAGGAAGTTATTTCTAGATTTGGATAGGGAATACATTGTGTTCTCATATTATTTTTCCTGCAGTGCATTATTTGCTCTGCCAGAACACATGTACTCAAGATGCTCGGCCTTGCCATAACTGAATACACCAGTTTAATGGTCACAGTGAAGACAAGCCATGGATATAAGTTCCGAGTTGGGTTCATGAACCAAGAAGATCGCTGCTTTTTTATGGCCGAACTTGGATAAACTTTCTCAAGTGTTACAGACTGAAAGTTGGCGCACAAATGTTGATGGAAATAGCAGAACCTGGTCTCATCTTCACTGCGATCTTCCACCCTGACGTTGTTCCAATTGTTCATCCATGTTAGTTTTGTATCTGGTTCTTGCTTGTTGCCTCGATTACTTCTTAATCCACCTATTCTATCTAACTAATCAGAATTTAACTTTAGAAGTAGCAACAAATCTCTCACGAAGATGCTACTTCTAACTATTATTTTCTTATAATTGGTGGCACGTGTAGGTTTTTCCAGAGTTAAGCAGGCTGCTCGTTTGTTATTCTGTAATAACTCGGCTGTTATTGATGGCACTGAAGTTGACTGGGACGACATCCACAAGTTCCTACACTTTATTGATCGTCTTGAGGTCCTTGTGGGGCGTTTCAATGGTGGAAGGCCGCATGGGATATGTGTGCCACAGTTGTACTGATTGAACAGGTCCAACTGTGTCGAGAAACTTATGGTATGAGCTGTTTTCTGTTATATATGTTGTTCATAAACTATTGCTTATACACAGTTTTACAGTTGTGATCTTCTTGAAACAGAAACTGCCCAGTTCTATTGTTACTATACAGATGCCTGACCATGGTAGGGTCAGACTTGCGCTTGGTCACAACATGATGTTTATGTCGACCTACTCCATTCCCCTTGGAGGTGAAAAGATACTTATTCATGGGTGGTCTCAAATAATGAAGGCCCGTCCATCTTGGAGAATAGGACAGAAGATTATGTTCATGCTTTTCCATGGCTCTAAAGCGAATATCCTGTTTATTGACCACATTGCAAGATGAAGCCGCTTTTAGAAGATTGTGGATGCGCGGGTGGCGCCTGGGCCTTCTCCTGGGGCTTGGCGGCCTCACCCTTGGTTAACTGTAGGCAAAGTAGCACTATTCGAGGCGTGCTTTGTACGGTTGAACCTGTATAAGTACTCATACTGCTTTCAGCTATGGTTGTTAAGTACTCCTGCTGCTTTTACAGTTTGTCGTGTTTCTTCATTCCTGTCTTCCTCCAGCCGCCAAAACCAAACCAGCGCTGGCGGGGCTGCCTGCTTCCGCCTCCCACGGCTGGCTGTGCCTCAGCGCACACATCGCCGCCCCACCGTCTCCTAAATCGTTAACACCGACGTCCGAGGCCTCGCCGTCGTCCTCCGCGCGCTTTGGTGCGCTCGCCGTGGCGCCGCCCTCTCGTGTTGTCAACATGGTCAAGAAACAACAGGAATCGGCAGAAGTACGTGGAGAGGATGACAGTAGGGGCCCACCATGTCAGCGTCTGGAAAAAATAAAATGCTTCCTCCTAGTGTTTTCCTAACATCTGGGACCCACGACATTGTGAGCGTATATAGTCAATAGACAAGAGAACAACACAAGATTGGCTGACACCTTGGACGTAGCTACTCGAGCATTATTTTTTTGTTATTGTTGAGACGAAGCAGGGTTTGAACTAGGCTGTGGCCCGTCTAGCCCAGGCTTATATTTTATGTTCACCATGTGACCAGCCCAGCTATTTTTTCTTTGTGAAAATGTGCCCAGTTTATTTTTTCTGTAGAACACCCAATCCAGGCCTACTTATTTTTCTACGCCCTGATGGGCTGCAACTCTTTCAAGAAGCCTGCAAATCTTGAAAGTAATATGAAATGGGTTGTAAATATAAAAACAGATGACAAATTGGCAATTACTTCATAATTTCTGAATTTTTCACATTTTCAGATTTCTATTTCACTGGGCATTAACCTAATTTAAATATATCTTCAAAGTACTTTAAATATGGCTCGACATTTCGGTATTAAAAATAGTTTGGAACCCACAGAAATATGCGAAATTGGCCCTGGCCAACCAAGAAAACGGACTGCAATAAATTGCATAAGAAGTTGCAATGAGCTATATATAAATTATTAAAAAAAGAGGGAATGGTCTGACTTGTGGGCCTATTAAGTTGACGCGTATGCAAGATTTTTTTAATTATTATATAAGTCAGCAAACGATTCTAGCAGACGTAACCGGTGAATGTCAATCCAACGGCCGTTATGTTTGTTCAATCTCTGATCTTCTTGCTCCAGCCGCCAAATCCAGCGCCGGCGGGACCGCCTGCTCCCGCCTCCCATGGCCTGTTGTGCTGCCGCGCAGGCCTCACAGCCCCCTACTACTCCTACCGCTGGCCAGGGCATCCCTCTACTCACCCACACCCCCTGTTATTCTGCGGTGACGGCAGCCTCACACCACAGCCGAACCAGTGAACCCTCGTACTCCTCTCCGTGCGGGCTTCCACTGCCGCGTCTTCTCCGGCTCCGTGTCGTCCCCTTCCTAGGCCTCACCGTCGTCCACCGCCCTGGTGCTCTCGGCGCGGCGTGGTCAATGTGGTCAACGACCGACTTCCATTGGAAGAGTACTGTACGTGGAGAGGCTGACAGCTGGGTCCATGGCAGCCGCAAGGAAGTGCCTCCTTATTACGTGCAAAATAATTATTCCTCCACATGACAGTAGGGACCCACCAGACGGGCCACCATATTTCATGAAAAAATGTTTCCCCCTGACTGCTGGGACCCACCGGATGGGCCACCGTATTTCACGAAAAAATGTTCCCCCCGCTGTCAGCTCAGACCCACCGGAAGTGCCTCCTTATTACGCACAAAAAAATGAATAGTCCTCCTGCTAGCTGGGACCCACCTTAGTGGGAGGTTGACTTGTGGGTCAACTTAGTAAATATGAATGATTCTAGCTCCAGTGACCGTACGATGTCCATCCAACGGCTGTAGTGCTTCTTCAACCTCTGGTCTTCTTGCTCCAGCCGCCCAAATCAGCGTCGGTCGTGCCGCATGCTCCTGCCTCCCGTGGCCGGCTGTGATGCCGCGGAGGCCTCACCGCCCCCTACTACTCCCACCACTGGCCAGGCCATCCCTCTACTCACCCACACCCCTGTTATTCTGCGGTGGCGGTAACCTCACACCACAGCCGAACCAGTGAACCCTCATACTCCTCTACGTGTGGGCATCCACTACCGCGTCTTCCCCGGCTCCGCGTCGTCCCCTTCCTTGGCCTCATCGTCGTCCACCACCCTAGTGCTCTCGGCGCGGCGTGGTCAACATGGTCAAGAACGACTTCCATCGAATGTGGATTGTACGTGGAGTGGCTGACAGCTGGGTCCACGGCCGCAACAAGGAAGTGCCTCCTTATTACGCAGAAAATAATGATTCCTCCACCTGACAGCAGGGACCCACCGGACGGGCCACCGTATTTCGCGAAAAAACGTTTCCCCCTGACTGTTGGGACCTACCAGCTACATCTTTGCACGCAAGGAAGTGCATCCATATTACGGGCAAATAAAATGATTCGCCCCTTGACTACTGGGACCCACCAGCTACATCTTTGCATGCAAGGAAGTGCCTGACAGTTGGGACCCACCTGGTCGAAGCGTATGTAGTGTTGTCATTCTAGTCGCGAACATGTACCTACATACTGGTCAATGTAGAGGCGCGCACGTGTCGTAGTAGAGGCGCGCACGTAGCATATACACATACGTACAGCGGCCAGGGTGCAAGAAAGTAAATACGACCACGTATGTACATACGGGCGGTGTCTCGAACGCCTACTCGCGCATACGTATGGCCAGGGCTCGCGTACATGGCTGGGTCGGAACGGAGAAATAACGTCATCATCGTGTTCTTGGGGAGCCAACCGGCTGGGTCGGAACGGAATGTGTCCTCGTGTTCATCGGGAGGGCTTGGACGGAACAGCCGATGGAAACGAGGGATGGCGTACCACAGAACGGAGGAAACAGCCTTGTGTTCAAGTGACCACGTTCGAAATGGGATCCTGTTCATCGGGAGGGGTCTGGCTTACCGCAAAATGGAGGAAACAAACTTGTGTTGGACCACCTACGGTCGAAACGGGGTCCTGTTGATCGGGAGGGGTGTGGCGTACCGCAAAACGAAGGAAACGGACTTGTGTTGGAGCACTACGGTCGAAACACGGGTCCTGTTCATCGGGAGGGGTGTGGTGTACCGCAAAACGGGACTCCACGGGATACTGTTCATCTCCACCGTCGACCTCCTCCAGCCTCCACGGGGCTACTGTTCATCCACCATCGACCTCCTCTAGCCTCCACCTGCGACTGTTCATCCACGGGCTCTATTCATCCAGCCTCCACCGCGCGCTACTCCACCGGCTACTGTTCAACCAGCCCTCTCCATGGGCTACTATTCATCCAGCCCTCCACGGGCTACTGTTCATCCAGCCCTCCACCGGCTACTGTTCAACCAGCCCTCCACGGGGTCGTCCTGTTCATCCAGCCCTCCATGGGGTCCAGTTCATCCAGCCCCATGTTCATCGAGAGGCAACCACGAGGTCTTGTTCATCCACCCCGTCGGGAACTGTTCATCCAAACCACCCAGCAACGCTCACTGTTCATCCAAACCCCCAGCTGCAACGCTCACTGTTCATCCAAACCCCCCAGCAACACTCACTATTCATCCAGAGGCAGCATCGATCGACTTCAGTTAGCAGCAGTAGCGAAGGAATCGCTCGATCGCTCGGGTTCAGTAACGCGTAGCCTGCAGTGCAATCGCTTGGGTTCAGTTAGGCGACGCCTCTCTCGGGTTCATTTAGAGCCCAACGCCTCGCACCCACGCGCGTAAGGTACGAGAGAAAAGCGCATTGCTCGGCCCCAACCACCCACCGTAAACCAGGAACTCCCCGATATTTTCCTCGCCCTCGCTTCTACCACGGTTTTTTCCGTCATGGACGGCCCAAAGAATGTCATGCAGCTGCGTCTCCAGCCCGTCCAAGATGAAAATCCCTTTTTCTGTCATGATTTTTTGTCATAGAAGTAGGAGCCCACCACATCTATGATGATACCGGGTTTTGTCACAATTATCGTCATAGAAGTGTCATAATTATGACAGAAAAAAATTCGTTCGGCCCAAAATGTCACGGATGTGTCTTTTTTTTGTGGTGAAAGAAGTTTTAAGGTAAACCTAAGCATAGCATGAAACATATGGATCCAAATCAGCCCCTTACGAAGCAACGCATAAACTAGGGTTTAAGCTTCTGTCACTCTAGCAACCCATCATCTACTTATTACTTCCCAATGCCTTCCTCTAGGCCCAAACAATGGTGAAGTGTCATGTAGTCGACGTTCACATAACACCACTAGAGGAGAGACAACATACATCTCATCAAAATATCGAACGAATACCAAATTCACATGACTACTTATAGCAAGACTTCTCCCATGTCTTCAGGAACAAACGTAACTACTCACAAATCATATTCATGTTCATAATCAGAGGGGTATTAATATGCATAAAGGATCTGAACATATGATCTTCCACCGAATAAACCAACTAGCATCAACTACAAGGAGTAATCAACACTACTAGCAACACACAGGTACCAATCTGAGGTTTTGGGATGAAGATCGAATACAAGAGACGAACTAGGGTTTGAGAGGAGATGATGCTGGTGAAGATGTTGATGGAGATTAACCCCCTCCCGATGATAGGATCGTTGGTGATGATTTCCCCCTCCCGAAGGGATGTTTCCCCGGCAGAACTGCTCCGCCGGAGCCCTAGATTGGTTCCGCCAAGGTTCCGCCTCATGGCGGCAGTGTTTCGTCCCGAAAGCTTGCTTATGATTTTTTTAAGGGTAAAAGACTTCATACAGCAGAAGATGGCCACCGGAGGAGTGCCAGGGGGCCCACGAGGCAGGGGCGCGCCCATGGGGTAGGGCGCGCTCCCCACCCACGTGGCCAGGGTGTGGGCCCCCTCTAGTACTTTCTTCACTCAATATTTTTTATTAATTCCAAAAATAACTTTCGTGGAGTTTCAGGACTTTTGGAGTTGTGCAGAATAGGTCTCTAATGTTTCCTCCTTTTCAAGCCCAGAATTCCAGCTGCCGGCATTCTCCCTCTTCATGTAAACCTTGTAAAATAAGAGAGAATAGGCCTAAATATTGTGACATAACGTGTAATAACAGCCCATAATGCAATAAATATCGATATAAAATCATGATGCAAAATGGACGTATCAACTCCCCCAAGCTTAGACCTCGCTTGTCCTCAAGCGGAAGCCGAAATCAAAAAATATGTCCACATGTTTAGAGATAGAGGTGTCGATAAAATAAAATACGGACATGAGGGCATTATTGTCATTCTTATAACAGCAACATATATATATATATATATATATATATATATATATATATATTGTCATATGACTTCTTATGCTCAAGTAACAATCTATTCACAATGTCAAGTATGAATCAGAAACTTCATTGAAAACTAATAAACTATAGTCTTGGTCATTGAAGCAATTGCAATTTATCATAATATTAGAAAGAGTCAATATAAGAGCTTTTCAGCAAGTCCACATACTCAACTATCATTTAGTCTTTCACAATTGCTAACACTCACGCAATGCTTATGTGTATGGAGTTTTAATCGGACACAGAGAAAGATAGGGGCTTATAGTGTTGCCTCCCAACCTTTTACCTCAAGGGTAATGTCAACAATAATAGTTCATGCTAACTTACATCCAATTGGATATATATATCAGGATATTTCCAACACAATGTGCTTGCCAAAGGATAAAATGTAAAAAGGAAAGGTGAAGATCACCATGACTCTTGCATAATGTATAAGACAAAAGTAAAAGATAGGCCCTTCGCATAGGGAAGCAGAGGTTGTCATGTGCTTTTATGGTTGGATGCACGAAATCTTAATGCAAAAGAACGTCACTTTATATTGCCACTTGTGATATGGACCTTTATTATGCAGTTCGTCGCTTTTATTTCTTCCATATCACAAGATCGTATAAAGGTTATTTTGTCCACACTAATAAGTCATACATATTTAGAGAGCAATTTTTATTGCATGCAACATGACAACTTACTTGAAGGATCTTACTCAATCCATAGGTAGATATGGTGGACTCTCATGGAAAAACTGGGTTTAAGGATATTTGGAAGCACAAGTAGTATTTCTACTTGGTGCAAAGAATTTGGCTAGCATGAGAGGGAAAGGCAAGCTCAACATGTTGGATGATCCATGACAATATACTTTATTTCGGATATAAGAAAACATAACCCATTACGTTGTCTTCCTTGTCCAACATCAACTCTTTAGCACGCCATATTTTAATGAGTGCTCAAATCATAAAAGATGTCCAAGATAGTATATTTATATGTGAAAACCTCTCTTTCTTTATTACTTCCTATTAATTGCAATGATGACCAAAACTATGTTTGTCAACTCTCAACAACTTTTATTCATCATACTCTTTATATGTGAAGTCATTACTCTCCATAAGATGCATATGATCTCTTTTATTTCTTTTTATTCTTTCTTTTTCTCTTTATTTTTATTCCCTCAAGATCATAGCAAGATAGCAAAGCCCTTGACTCAACACTAATCTTTATTATATAACTCACGGACTCGATTACATAGAGGAATCATAATGCAAAACTCAAAACTAAATCATACCAAAGCTGTATTTTACTAGATTAAGATATTACCAAAAGGATCAAACTAAGAAAAACGGTAAAGATAGGAGTGTGATGGTGATACGATACCGGGGAACCTCCCCCAAGCTTGGCAGTTGCCAAGGGGAGTGCCCATACCTATGTGACTATGTCTCCTTCTTTGGAGGTGGTGGTGTGATATTCTTGGTGATGATGCCCCTCAGGATACGATTCTCCTCCTCGAGCTTATTGACTTGCTGCTTGAGGTCCATTATTTCCTTGCAGAGCTTACCCGTGACGGGTAAAGCTCCTTTCACCCATGGATGTTGCATAGCTGCTGGAGAACAAGTGACACTTTTTTCATTTTTTCATAAGAAAGAAATCTAACATTGGAAGGGATGACTGAGTTTGGAATAGCTGAGCACTGTAGTTCCCCCATCGCGACTCCGGCTCGGAAGCAAGAAGTAACTTCTTGATCCTCCTCCATGTCATCTATCCTTTTCAAGTCGGCCTCCATCTCCTCCTCTGTTGATGGCCCAAAGTGATAGGCATCGTTGTTTGCTCCTGGACCTGGTGTCAGATGAGACACCCGTCTCTCCCCGACTGACTCTTGAGAATACATCTTGCTCTAAAGCTATTGCAGAAACAACTCGAAACAAAAATAGAGGATATTTGCGTGATACGGTGGTCAAAACCTTCGGGAGATTATATAATGAATTTTTACCGACCAAAAGAAGTATCGTGCAAGAAAACGGAGTCCAGAGAGCACACGAGGTGCCCACGAGGCAGGGGGCGCCCCCTCCACCCTCGTGGACGCCTCGTGTCCTTCCCGGACTACATCTTATTTTCCTATTTTCTTAAATATTCCAAAACAGAGAAAAATTGCTATTAGAACTGTGTTGGGGTCGGTTTACTTACCGTACCACATACCTATTCCTTTTCGGAGTCTAAAACATTCTGGAAAGTGCCCCTTATGTATTCCTCCGGGGTTACGGTTTCAATAACATTGGTTTCAACATTTATTGGACTACCTGAGATATAATGTTTGATTCTTTGACCGTTCACCACCTTCGGACTTGTGCCTTCGAAGTTGTTGATTTTTATGTCACCGGAACGATAGACCTCCTCGATAATGTAAGGACCTTCCCATTTAGAGAGGAGTTTTCCTGCAAAAAATTCTTAGACGAGAGTTGAAAAGCAACACATAATCACCTACATTAAACTCACGCTTTTGTATCCTTTTGTCATGCCATCTTTGAACTTTTTCTTTAAACAGTTTGGCATTCTCATAGGCTTGAGTTCTCCATTCATCAAGTGAGCTAATGTCAAATAACCTCTTCTCATCGGCAAGTTTGAAATCATAATCGAGCTCTTTAATGTCCCAATATGCCTTATGTTCTAGTTCGAGAGGTAAGTGACATGCTTTTCCATAAACCATTTTATACGGAGACATACCCATAGGTTTTCTATATGCAGTTCTATAGGCCCATAATGCATCATCAAGTTCCTTGGACCAATTCTTTCTAGATCTATTTACAGTCTTTTGAAATATCAATTTAATCTCTCTGTTACTCAGTTCTATTTGGCCACTAGACTGTGGGTGATATGGAGATGCAATTCTATGATTAACATCATACTTAGCAAGCATTTTACGAAAAGCACCATGAATAAAATGTGAACCACCATCAGTCATTAGGTATCTAGGTTCTCCAAACCTCGGAAAAATAACTTCTTTAAGCATATTAATAGAGGTGTTATGATCAGCACTACTAGTTGGAATAGCTTCTACCCACTTAGTAACGTAATCAACAGCAACTAAAATATGTGTATACCCATTAGAGGAAGGAAACGGTCCCATATAATCAAAGCCCCAAACATCAAATGGTTCAATAACAAGAGAATAATTCATAGGCATTTCTTGACGTCTACTACTATTACCAATTCTTTGACATTCATCGCAAGACAAGACAAACTTACAGGCATGCTTGAAGAGAGTAGGCCAAGAAAAACCGGATTGCAATACCTTATGCGCAGTTCTATCTCCAGCGTGGTGTCCTCCATAAGCCTCGAAGTGACACTTGCATAGGATCTGTTCCTGTTCATGCTGAGGTACACAACGTCTAATAACACCATCTACTCCTTCTTTATAAAGGTGTGGGTCATCCTAGAAGTAATGTTTTAAATCATAGAAAAACTTTTTATTTTGCTGGTATGTGAAACTAGGTGGTATAAATTTAGCAACAATGTAATTAACATAATCAGCATACCATGGAGTAGTACGAGAAGCATTTATGACAGCTAATTGTTCATCAAGAAAGCTATCATCAATAGGTAGTGGGTCATCAAGAACATTCTCTAACCTAGACTAGTTGTCTGCAACAGGGTTCTCAGCTCCCTTTTATCAATAATATGCAAATCAAATTCTTGTAGTAGGAGAACCCATCTAATAAGTCTAGGTTTAGCATCTTTCTTTTCCATAAGATATTTAATAGCAGCATGATCAGTGTGAACAGTTACTTTAAAATCAACAATATAAGGTCTAAACTTATCACAAGCAAACACAACTGCTAAAAATTCTTGTTCAGTAGTAGCATAATTTCTCTGGGCACTGTCTAGAGTTTTACAAGCATATTGAATAACATTTAGTTTCTTATCAACTCTTTGTCCTAGAATAGCACCTACGGCATAGTTGCTAGCATCACACATAATTTAAAGGGTAAATTCCAATCAGGTGGCTGAACAATAGGTGCAGAAATCAAAGCTTTCTTAAGTATTTCAAATGCTTCTACACAATCATCATCAAATACAAAAGGAATATCTTTTTGTAAGAGATTAGTCAGAGGCCTAGAAATTTTTGAGAAGTCCTCAATGAACCTCCTACAAAAACCGGCATGACCAAGGGAACTTATTATACCTTTAATGTCCTTGGGAGACGACATGTTTTCAATAGCATCAACATTAGCTTTATCAACTTCAATACCTATTTCAGAAATTTTATGCCCCAAGACAATGCCTTCATTAACCATAAAGTTGCACTTTTCCCAATTCAAGACAAGATTAGATTCTTTGCATCTCCGCAAAACTCGATCAAGGTTGCTCAAGCAATCATCAAAAGAAGATCCATAAACGGAGAAATCATCCATGAAAACCTCAACAATCTTTTCACAAAATTCAGAGAATATAGCCATCATGCATCTTTGAAAGGTAGTAGGTGCATTACATAAACCAAAAGGCATACGTCTATAAGCAAAAGTACCTAAAGGGCAAGTAAAAGTGGTCTTTTCTTGATCCTCTTTTGGCATAGGTATTTGAGAGAAACCATAGTAACCATCTAGAAAGCAAAAATGTGTATGTTTGGATAATATTTCTAGCATTTGATCAATAAAAGGCAAAGGGTAATGATCCTTTTTAGTAGCTTTATTTAATTTGCGGAAATCAATTACCATCCTATAACCTGTAACAATTCTTTGCGGGATCAATTCATCTTTATCATTAGGAACGACAGTAATACCTCCCTTCTTAGGGACACAATGGACAGGACTTACCCACTAACTATCATCAATGGGATAAATTATACCTGCATCCAGGAGCTTTAGTATTTCTTTTCTTACCACTTCTTTCATCTTAGGATTTAACTGTCGTTGGTGATCAACAACTGGTTTGGCGTCTTTCTCCAATTTTATTTTGTGTTGGCATAGAGTGGGACTAATGCCCTTAAGATCATCAAGAGTATATCCAATAGCAGCACGGTGCTTCTTCAGAGTTTTCAATAATTTCTCCTCTTCCCGCTCTGAAAGGTTAGCACTAATAATAACAGGATATATCTTCTTTTCATCAAGATAAGCATATTTAAGAGTATCAGGTAGTGGTTTACACGAGATCACCCTTGGATGGTGGAGGATCCTCTAGAATTTCAACAGGAAAGTTGTGTTTCAAAATAGGTCCCTATTTAAAGAATACTTCATCTATTTCCCTTCTTTCATTCATAAACATATCATTTTCACGGTCTAGCAAATATTGTTCTAAAGGATCATTAGGAGGCACGACAATAGAAGCAAGACCGATAATTTCATCCTTACTAGGCAATTCTTTATCATGGGATTGTCTACGAAATTTAGCAAAATTAAAGTCATGAGACATATGCCCTAAACCAATCGTAACAATATCCTTTTCGCAATCTATCTTAGCATTAACAGTATTCAAGAAGGGTCTACCAAATACGATGGGACAAAAGCTATCTTGTGGGGAACCAAGAACAAGAAAATCATCAGGATATTTAACTTTCCCACACAAGACTTCAACATCTCTAACAATCCCAACTGGTGAAATAGTATCTCTATTGGCAAGCTTAATTGTAACATCGATTTCTTCTATCTCGGCAGGTGCAATGTCATGCATAATTTCTTTGTATAAGGAATGAGGTATTGCACTTGCAGTAGCACCCATATCACATAAGCCATGATAACAATGATCTCCTATTTTAATAGAAATAACATGCATGCCTACAACAGGTCTATGTTTATTTTTAGTATCGGGTCTAGCAATTCTAGCGGCTTCATCACAGAACTAAATAACATGCCCATTAATATTATCAGCCAAGAGATCTTTAACCATAGCAATACTAGGTTCAATTTTAATTTGCTCAGGTGGTGTAGGTGTTCCAGTATTACTCTTACGAACCACAGTTGAAGCTTTAGCATGGTCCTTCATCCTAAGAGGGAAAGGTGGTTTCTCAATATAGGTAGTAGGAACAATAGGATCATTTTAAGTGATAGTCTTTTCTTCAACTTTAATAGGTGCAACTACTTCAATGGGAGGATTATATTTAAACCACTTCTCCTTAGGGAGGTCAACATGAGTAGCAAATGATTCACAGAAAGAAGCTACTATCTCAGAGTCAACTCCATATTTAGTGCTAAATTCACAAAAAGCATCGGTATCCATAAAAGATTTAACACAATCAAACTTAGGTGTTATACCTGACTCCTTACCTTCGTCGAGATCCCAATCTTCAGAGTTGCATTTAATTCTTTCCAATAAATCCCATCTAAATTCAATAGTGTTTATCATAAAAGAACCAGTACAAGAAGTATCTAGCATGGAGCGATTGTTGAGAGAAAGCCGAGCATAAATTTTTTGAATAATCATTTATCTTGAGAGCTCATGATTGGGGCATCAATATAACATTGACTTAAGCCTCCCCCAAGCTTGAGCGATGCTTTCTCCTTCGCGAGGCCAAAACTTATATATATATAATTACAATCACGATGAACAAGATGCATAGGATAAAACTTCTAATGAAATTCCAATTTCAATCGTTTGTAGTTCCATGATCCCATATCATCACATAGCCTAAACCATGCCAATGCCTCTTCCTTCAAAGATAAAGGGAAGACCTTCTTCTTGATAACATCCTCGGGCATACCTGCAAGCTTAAATAATCCACAAACTTGATCCACATAAATTAGGTGCAAATCGGGATGCAATGTTCCATCTCCTGTAAAAGGATTAGCTAGAAGTTTCTCTATCATACCCGAAGGAATTTCAATGTAAACATTTTTAGTAGGTTCAGTAGGTTGAGGAGAAACTCTTTGCTCTACTGGTCGGGGTGAAGATACCCCGAACAAGCCCCTCAAAGGATTATGTTCCATAGTAACAAGTGACAGTAAATTTCAGCACACTATATAAATTTTTTCTTACCAATTTCCACTTACCAAAGGAGCTTCACTCCCCAGCAACGGTGCCAGAAAAGAGTCTTGATGACCCACAAGTGTAGGGGATCTATCATAGTCCTTTCGATAAGTAAGAGTGTCGAACCCAACGAGGAGCAGAAGGAAATGACAAGCGGTTTTCAGTAAGGTATTCTCTGCAAGCACTGATATTTTCGGTAACAGATAGTTTTGTGATAAGGTAATTCATAACGGGTAACAAGCAACAAAAGTAAATAAGGTGCAGCAAGGTGGCCCAATCCTTTTTGTAGCAAAGGACAAGCCTGTACAAATTCTTATATAGAGAAAAGCGCTCCCGAGGACAAATGGGAATTATCGTCAAGCTAGTTTTCATCACGCTCATATGATTCGCGTTCGTTACTTTGATAATTTAATATGTGGGTGGATCGGTGCTTGGATACTGCCCTTTCTTGGACAAGCATCCCAGTTATGATTAACCCCTATTGCAAGCATCCGCAAGTACAAAAGAAGTATTAAGGTAAACCTAACCATAGCATCAAACATATGGATCCAAATCAGCCCCTTACGAAGCAACGCATAAACTAGGGTTTAAGCTTCTATCACTCTAGCAACCCATCATCTACTTATTACTTCCCAATGCCTTCCTCTAGGCCCAAACAATGGTTAAGTATCATGTAGTCGACGTTCACATAACACCACTAGAGGAGAGACAACATACATCTCATCAAAATATCGAACGAATAACAAATTCACATGACTACTTATAGCAAGACTTCTCCCATGTCCTCAGGAACAAACGTAACTACTCACAAATCATATTCTTGTTCATAATAAGAGGGGTATTAATATGCATAAAGGACCTGAACATATGATCTTCCACCGAATAAACCAACTAGCATCAACTACAAGGAGTAATCAACACTACTAGCAACACATAGGTACCAATCTAAGGTTTTGGGACAAAGATTGAATACAAGAGATGAACTAGGGTTTGAGAGGAGATGGTGCTGGTGAAGATGTTGATGGAGATTGACCCCCTCCGATGAGAGGATCGTTGGTGATGACGATGGTGATGATTTCCCCCTCCTAGAGGGATGTATCCCCGGCAGAACAGCTCCGCCGGAGCCCTAGATTGGTTCCGCCAAGGTTCCGCCTCGTGGCGGTGGTGTTTCGTCCCGAAAGCTTGCTTATGATTTTTTTCAGGGTAAAAGACTTCATATAGTATAAGATGGCCACTGGAGGACTGCTAGGGGGCCCACGAGGCAGTGGGTGCGCCTAGGGGGGTAGGGCGCGCCCCACCATCATGGCCAGGGTGTGGGTCCCCTCTGGTACTTTCTTCACTCAATATTTTTTATTAATTCCAAAAATAACTTTCATGGAGTTTCAGGACTTTTGGAGTTGTGCAGAATAGGTCTCTCATATTTGCTCCTTTTCCAGCCCAGAATTCCAGCTGTCGGCATTCTCCCTCTTCAAGAAAACCTTGTAAAATAAGAGAGAATGGGCATAAGTATTGTGACATAACGTGTAATAAAAGCCAATAATGCAATAAATATTGATATAAAAGCATGATGCAAAATGGATGTATCAGTCGCCGAATAGCTGACCAGCTCTCGCCGCATCATGACAGTCAGTTTTCGTCTTTCTCTACCGAGGTGTTTAGCTGGCTAACCAGAAACACAATCGCAGTAGTTCTCCCTTTACTTCTTTATTCGAACAATCAAAACGTAGGGTAGTAAGCACAGGAGCCGGGCAACCCACCTATTGACCCAAGACATGATTCGGAGCCGATGCATATAACGCTAGATTCAGGACGCCAAACTATACTGTGAAAGTGTTCGGACTTATGGTAGATTTTAAGAAATGTACGCGGCTGAATGGAGCCCCTAGCGATGTAGGTATTGCCGAGGTGTACATGACAATCAGATGAAAAAGAAGAAAGAATACAAAATAGGGAATAAGCCAGTATCGAATAGTTTGGGCTAAAAACTGTTTCCATTATGATCTGATTGATACGTCAAAACATATTTGTACAAATAATGCTATAAGCATCGAGGCTATTTTACATGCCGAGCGAAAGGAAAAGCTGTGTACAGGTATTAGAAAAGGGGAGGAGGTGATCTTGACAGATCCTTTGAGTACTCTGGCATACATCTGCGCTGCTTTTTGCCTTGGTGTGTGATTCTTTGAGAGGATTAATGAATAAGTTTTTATAAGGGGACGGAGAAAGGGCCCTTGACACCATAAAAAGGATGATGTGGGTTGTAAAGAACCTGAAAAGAAAAATGAATTTAAGAAAAAGATAGATGAGGGTCCAGATACAGTTGAGCCGTATTTTGGACTTTATCCTAGATATGCCTCCATCGTCGCCCATGGTATTTTTAGTGCGTAGTTATGAGCACGCGGTACATACGCCGCTGCTTGGTTGGGGTGAAGGCAGAGGCCGGATTTCTAATCAAGCTCCTGAAGGGCTAGGCTATCATTATGCGGGGTAGTCCGGACTCGTTTGACAGGGTCCGGTGGCTTGATTGTCGATGTGGAGTTCGGTTTGATAGGGCCAATCTGCACTTCTGCTGCGAGGGCTGTGGTGTGTCCCTCAGTACGAAGGGAGCGATCTGTGTTTCCATGAACTGTTATAACACCGCGTGGTCCTGGCATTTTGAGTTTTAGATAAGCATAGTGCAGGACTGCATCGAAGCGGGCAGACGCAGTTCATCCGAGCAGTGCGTGATACCCCTGCAGAAAAAGGGACGATGTCGAAGATTAAGTCTTCACTTTGGAAGTTGTCCAGCGAACCGAATGCGACCTCCAATGTGATT
The DNA here is from genome assembly GCA_963921465.1 of Triticum timopheevii. NCBI lineage: Eukaryota > Viridiplantae > Streptophyta > Magnoliopsida > Poales > Poaceae > Triticum > Triticum timopheevii. The sequence goes on along the minus strand of OY997266.1, from coordinate 416,679,090 downwards.
GAGCCCGTGTAGCAGGCCTCTACACCAGGTATTACTCCTTTAAAGGTAGTTTTGGTGGGTTTGATTCTTGACGAGTCAATACCCATTTTCCGGAATGTGTCCTGATAGAGTAGGTTAAGACTGATGTTGCCATCCATGAGGACTCTTGTGAGGTGGAATCCATCGATAATTGGGTCGAGGACCAATGCAGCTAAACCTCCATGCTGGATACTTTCTTGAAACCTAGCAAACTTCATTCTCAGTCATCAAACAACTGCAATTCATCTTATTTTCAGGAAGGGTCTATGTCACTCTACATACTCAACTATCATATAATCTTCTACAATTGCTAACACTCACGCAATACTTATGGTTATGGAGTTTTAATCGGACACTGAGAAAGATAGAGGCTTATAATTTTGCCTCCCAACGTATTCACCTTTGGGTGATGTCAACAATAATAGCTCATGCTAACTTACATCCAATTGGATATATATATATATATATATATATATATATATATATATATATATATATATATATATATATATATATATATATATATCAGGATCTTTCCAACACGAGGTGCTTGCCAAAGGATAAAATGAAAAAGGGAAAGGTGAAGATCACCTTGACTCTTGCATAAAGTAAAAGACATAAGGTAAAATATAGGCCCTTCGCAGAGGAAAGCAGAGGTTGTCATGTGCTTTTAGGGTTGGATGAACAAAATCTTAATGCAAAAGAATGTCACTTTATATTGCCACTTGTGATATGAACCTTTACTATGCAGTCCGTCGCTTTTATTACTTCCATATCACACGATCTTATAAAGCTTATTTTCTCCGCACTAATAAGTCATACATATTTAGAGATCAATTTTTTATTGCTTGCAACATGACAACTTACTTGAAGGATCTTACTCAATCCATAGGTAGGTATGGTGGACTCTCATGGCAAAAACTGGGTTTAAGGATATTTGGAAGCACAAGTAGTATCTCTACTTGGTGCAAGGAATTTTGGCTAGCATGAGGGGGAAAGGCAAGCTCAACATGTTTGAATGATCCATGACAATATACTTTAACTGAGATGTGAGAAAACATAACCCATTACGTTGTGTTCCTTGTCCAACATCAACTCTTTAGCATGTCATACTTAATGAGTGCTCACAATTAGAAAAGATGTCCAAGATAGTATATTTATATGTGAAATCTCTCTTCCTTCAATATTCTTTCATGAATTGTTCAAATGACCAATACAATGCATGCTAACCTTCAATAAAATTACAACCTCTACTTCTTAGATGTGAAGTCATTACTCCCCATGGGATAAGCAAATGAAACATATATAATTTCAGATTTATGACATTCAACTCATTCAACCATTTACTCATAGGATATAAGTGAAGCACACGAGTAAATGACAAACTACTCCAACAAGATATAAGTGAAGATCAATGAGTAGATAAATAATTATGTAACTATGTGAAGACTCTCTCTCATTAAAGAAATTAATATCTTGGTATTGCATTCAAACAGCAAGCAAACAAAATAAAATGACATTGCAAGGATAGCACAACTCATGTGAAGAAGCAAAAACTTAGGTTCAACCGAAACTAACGGGTAGTTGTTGAAGAAGAAAGGTGGGATGCCTAACGGGGCATCCCCAAGCTTAGATGCTTGAGACTTCTTGAAATATTATCTTGGGGTGCCTTGGGCATCCCCAAGCTTGAGCTTTTGTGTCTCCTTATGTAACGCCCCGGATCCGATGCGCCAGGTGTCTGCCAGTTATTCGCCGTCGTTGCCATGTCATCTGCTTGCGTGTTGCATTTTATCATGTCATCATTCTCATTGTGTTATCATGTGCATTGCATTGCATCGCATACGTGTTCATCTCATGCATCCGAGCCTTTTCCCCGTTGTCCGTTTTGTAATCCGGCACTCCTATGTCATCCGGCGTCCCCTTCTTGACTCTTTTCGTGTGCGGGTGTTAAACGGTCTCGGAATGGAACGAGGTTTGTCAAGCGGCCTTGGTATAGCACCGGTAGACCGCCTGTCAAGTTTCGTGTCATTTGGAGGTCGTTTGATACTCCAACGGTTAACCGGGTAACCGTAAGGCCTCTTTTGTGTGCAGCCCAACACCCCTTCTAAAGTGGCCCAAAACCCATCTAACTCCCCTCCATGCTCTTGGCCGTTCGATCACGATCGCGTGGCCGAAAACCGCTCCTCATTTGGACTCTCCTAGCTCCCTCTACCTATAAATATGTGGCCTCCCCCGAAAATCCCGCAGATCAAACCCTAGCCCCGCTCCCCTCGCACGCCGGACATGTCCAACTCCGGCCGGACACGTCCGGTTTCCACCTCACTCCGGCGAATCGGAGGCCGCCACCTCAGCTCCGCTGCGGCCTCCAGCCAACCCGTCGCCGCCACGTCAGCCCGCGCCCTCCCTCTCTCTCCCCCCGCGCACGCCGCGGCCCGTTGGGCCCGTGCCCGGCCCTCTCCGGCCCGGCCGCGTCGCCACCCGGCCCGGCTGTGCCGCCGCCCGGACCTCGCCGGCGCCGCCACCCACGGTCCTGCCGCCGGCCGCCGCGCCGCGCGCGTCCTCCACCGTGCCGCCCGGCGCCCGGCATCCCGCCGCCCGAGGCGCCCGCCTCCGCGCGCCTCCGCCCGGCTGCCGCCCTCGCCGGCCTCGCCCCGCGGCCACGCCGGAGCCGGCTGCTGCCCCTCGCCGGCAAGCCGCCCCGCGCGCTCGCCTCCGGCGCCGGCTCGCCTCCCCTCTCCCGCGCCCCCTCGCCGTCCCGCGCCGGATCCGACGAGATCCGGCCAGAGGCGATCTCCCCGGCCCCGGATTTGCCTCCCCGACGTCTTCCCCATCCTCTCCGGCGGAACTCCGGCGAGCATCTCCGACGTGCCTCGATTTCCGTGCAAGGTTGACTTTCCCCCTCCGAAATCCCACAAAGTCCCGAAGTTATCTTGCATAATCATGCCATGTTCATCGCATTGTATCTCTGCATCCGTAGCTCCGTTTCGTGCATGTAATATGTCAAATTGTTCGCCTCGACGAGTACTTCACTTCATTCCATTGCATCATTTTCATTTGAGCTCATATTGATGCCCGAAATGCTGTTGGAAGAGTGCATGTTGATGTTAATCTGCTGAAACTGTTATAACTTCCTCATTTGTCATTTTTGCCATGATTGATGTGTGCATCCTATGAGGTTGATGTCTTCATGTGTTTTGATCTATGTCATGCCATCTTTCCAGGGGTTTATGCAATGTATTTTTGTGATCAATGTGGTGACTAGCACAAGCATGCAAACTAGGCTTCGTGATATTGCTGATTTTAGTCCCTGTTCTGCTGTTATTTTGATGCCATGTAAACTTGATGCTACAGAGAGATCCATGCATATTTTGAGATACTTCAGTAAGGGTGTTTTGAACATATGGTTATTGTCTATCAGTTCATGCCCTTTTTTGCAATTATGGAGTAGTCTAGTATGTCATTTTGGTGCTCTACTTTTGCTTCAAAATGTTTCCTGGCAGATTGTTTACTTGTTATTCAATTTAGCCAAGGTTGTTATAGTTGATCCTTGCATGCTATGGACTTGTTCTTGCCTTGGTTTGTTTCACAAACATGCCTTCTTGATGATGCTATGCTTATATTGTCATGCGATGACTTGTGGTGAGTGATTCAAGCTTGTTAAGTAGTGTACTTGTTGTTACTGTTTTGTTATGCTGAATCTGTTATTTCGTGATGCTATATAAACATGTTGCTACTAATCATTCTATGCATAATCTGGAGATGCTCTATAAACATGTTTTGATCTACATGTCATGATCTATCCATACATGTCCCTGGTTGCATTTATAGCTTGCTGTAGATTGTTCATATCTTGCTCCAAAGTTGCTTGATAATGTTGCTATCAGCCTGTTAACATTAAGTTCACTTGTTCCCATGTGTTTTGCTTGTGTTCCATGCACCCTATGACCTTGCACTTGCCATGCTTAGCTTCACAAACATGCCGTATTGCTATTGGTTACCTTGCCATTCCATGTATTGCTCTGTGGTGAGTGGTTCAAGCTCACCAACATGCCTACTTATTGTTGTTCCTGCCATGTATGAATCTGTAATATAACTTGCCATGTTTACATGGGTGCCATCATATTTTCTGCTCCTTTTTGGCTCATGGTCAGTAAGGTACTATTGTTCTATGCATTTTGTAGTATCATGCCATGCCTTTGTTTTCCATGATATGTTCCTGTAACATGTTGTTTGATAGCTCTAAACATTGCAACCTGATGTTATTTCCTGATAAGTCTGAAACTGTTATTATTTGCAATCTTACCATGTCCTTTTGAGCATGTTCTAGTTGTTTCTGGAGATAGCTCAGTGTTCATGTTTTGTTATGCTTTACCTTTACTTAATGCCCATGCCTTTTGTTAGTATGTTGGGGTGCTGTAGCATGTTGTTTTGATGCTTGTAAGATGCCTAGTTGCTGTTATGGACAGATTGTTGCTATGACTTGTATGGAGTGTATGTGTTGCACCGTTGCTCCGTTTTGCGTGTGCTCTATATGAAACTTGCTTGATTTTGCATGTAGTTCCATATTACCATGTTGCATCCTTGTTTTGGTGTGTTTGCTTGATGTTTGGGTGCATTTTGCATCAATGCCATGTTCAACTTGTTTTTCTCATATCTTCTAGGCCGTAGCTCCGAATCTAATGAACTTTATATGTAACTTGACTAGAATTTCGTGTAGATCATCTTGGTGATCTTTAACTTGCTGTTTAACAACTTGAACATAAGGTTTATTCAGATCTGGACCAATTTCGAAATTTGCATATGAGGACTTACCGGAATTGTTATATGTTGTTCCCGGCCTCATTTAAACTTGCCTTGATGTGTTGTTCTTGTTTGCATCATCTCTTGTCATGAGTAGCTTCATGTAGCCTTGTCATGCATCATGCTTGTTGTGCATCATGCCTTGTCTATGTGTGGTGTGTTTACCATGTTGTGTGCTTCTTCTCGATAGTTCCCGTTTCGTTGCGATCGTGAGGATGCGTTCGTCTACGTGTGGTTCGTCTTCGTGGCTTCATCCTCTTCATGGACTCGTTCTTCTTCCTTGCGGGATTTCAGGCAAGATGACCGCTACCCTGGATCTCACTACTATCATTGCTATGCTAGTTGCTTCGTTCTATCGCTATGCTGCGCTACCTTTTACCTGTTTATCAAGTCATCCCATATTGCCATGAACCTCTAACCTTTGACACCTTTCCTATGCAAACCGTTGTTTGGCTATGTTACCGCTTTTGCTCAGCCCCTCTTATAGCGTTGCTAGTTGCAGGTGAAGTTGAAGATTTCTCCATGGTGGACAGGGTTTTTGGTTGGGATATCACAATATCTCTTATATTATTAATGCAGCTATATACTTGGTAAAGGGTGGAAGGCTCGGCCTTATGCCTGGTGTTTTGTTCCACTCTTGCCGCCCTAGTTTCCGTCATACCGGTGTTATGTTCCCGGATTTTGCGTTCCTTACGCGGTCGGGTGATTTATGGGACCCCCCTGACAGTTCGCTTTGAATAAAACTTGTCCAGCAAGGCCCAACCTTGGTTTTACCATTTGCCTCACCACCACCTATACCTTTCCCTTGGGTCGGCCAACCCGAGGGTCATCTTTATTTTAGCCCCCCCGGGCCAATGCTTGTCTAAGTGTTGGTCCAAACCGAGCGATGTCCGGCGCCCCCTGGGCAACCAGGGTCTATGCCAACCCGACGTCTGGCTCATCCGGTGTGCCCTGAGAACGAGATATGTGCAGCTCCTATCGGGATTTGTTGGCACAGCGGGAGGTCTTGCTGGTCTTGTTTTACCATTGTCGAAATGTCTTGTAAACCGGGATTCCGAGACTGATCGGGTCTTCCTGGGAGAAGGTCTATTCCTTCGTTGATCACGAGAGCTTGTCATGGGCTAAGTTGGGACACCCCTTCAGGGTATTATCTTTCGAAAGCCATGCCCACGGTTATGTGGCAGATGGGAATTTGTTAATGTCCGGTTGTAGATAACTTGACACCAGATCCGAATTAAAACGCATCAACCGCGTGTGTAGCCGTGATGGTCTCTTCTCGGCGGAGTCCGGGAAGTGAACACGGTTTTGGGTTATGTATGACGTAAGTAGGAGTTCAGGATCACCTCATGATCATTTCTAGTTGACGACTGTTCCTTTGCTCCTCTTCTCGCTCTCATTTGCGTATGTTAGCCACCATATCATGCTTAGCCGCTGCTGCAACCTCACCACTTTACCCCTTCCTTTCCCATTAAGCTTTGCTAGTCTTGATACCCATGGTAATGGGATTGCTGAGTCCTCGTGGCTCACAGATTACTACAACAACAGTTGCAGGTACAGGTTATGCGATGATCGTGACGCGAGCGTGATGTTTGCTTGTTTGGAGTTATTCTTCTGCTTCTTCTTCGATCAGGGGATAGGTTCCAGGTCGGCAGCCTGGGCTAGCAGGGTGGATATTGTTTGAGTTTCTGTTTGTGGTTCATCCATAGTCGGATGTCGATCTCTTGTAAGATGATGTTGTATTCGTGTGGCATTGTATGCCTTATGTATGTATCCCCATCTATTTATGTAATGTTGATGTAATGATATCCACCTTGCAAAAGCGTTCCAATATGCGGGTCTATCCTTGGTGGGACCTTCGAGTTCCTTTTGGATAGGGTCACATATTGGGCGTGACAAGTTGGTATCAGAGCCTCGACCGACCCTAGGAGCCCCCTTGATTAATCGTGTAGTTTGGCCGTTGTTGAGTCTAGAAAAAAAAACTATTTTGAGTCTTAGGATTATATATATCGGAGAGTAGGATTCTTTTTACTCCTCAGCCCCCTTCGTCGCTCTGGTGAGGAATCTTGATGTAGGTGTTTTGAACTACTCCTCTTCCCCTTCAAATTTTTCTTTAGGATCACGCAGTTGGGTTTTCCGATCGTTGGTCCTCAGCTCTTTTCATCCGGTGCATTTCTCGTCAAGTTGACTCGAGCCTCTTCTTCCTCGCCAAGTTCAATCCTCAGTTGTTTTCTTTTCCCACCCGCCCTCCCTTCTTCTTCTCGAACCCGGAGTCCGTAATTGAGTATCCATCCTACTCGTGCGAAATCTTTGCTTTCTTTCCTCAATGATTTCAACCGGTGTTTTCTCTTCAACATATCCGTCGGTTTCTCCCCTTCTAGTTACCTTTGTTTTCCCGCCCTCCCACCCTCTTCTTCCCGGAGTTTGAGTCTCTTTCGACCATCTATTTCATTCGCACGGAGCCTCTTCAGTCTTCCCTCATTTATTTCAACCGGTGAATTCTCATCTTGTTCGTCATTCTTCATCTCTTTTCTTTTCCGGTGGATTCAATTCAAGTATTCGGTGTTGATCATATTCTTTCCCTCAGCTCAAGTGTTTTCCCCTTGTTCGTTCGCCTTTCGCCAGTTTATCCTTCCGGAGTGTTCAAGACATCTCAAGAGATTCGTCCGTGTTCCAATTAATTTGAGGTTGTCACCTCATTCAAATATTTCATTGTTCCGGTGCCTCATCTATCTGTTCAACATCCCTTTCCAACGGTGTTCTTCTCTTTAGTGGGCCCTAACCCATAGGTCATTTCCTAGGATCTTACCTGACTCTTCTAATTCCCCCGGAATTATTCTCAATTCTTTTCAAGTGTGACGTAAGAATGGATTCCATCAGTCACATGCCTTTTCAAGATCGATTTCAATTATTTTCATCTTTGGTTCAACCCTCCCTTTTTTTCATTCTCACGGAGTATCTCAATAATTTTGGTGGTGTTTCTCATCATCATTTGAAGACCAAAGAAGAGTTTTTCCTCTAAATCTTGTCCGTTCTCCCGGAGATTTGCGGTGCTAGCTCGATGTTATCCTATCAAATTGTTTCAAGTCATGCAAATTCTTTCCATCCATCCGGAGCATTTCAGGAGTTGCTTTCTCTCTCGATTATCCGGAGGCCATCTTTTCGGAACATTTATTCATTCTAAGTTTTCAGCTTCGGTCGTCTCTATATTCTTCTGGTTCTTCGTTCAAGTGTTCTTTAATCAGCTCATGATCTCTTTGTTCTTTTGCATCTAAATCCCCTCAAGCATATTTGTTTTTCTAATTCTTCCCGGTGATTCATTCTCTTTCGTCAGTCATTTCCGAATTCTCACGGTGGTTTGTTCAAGATCCTCTTTCCTTGATTATCTTTTAATTCATTCGTTCTTTTCAATCCTACCGGTGGTTCATGAAGACTTTCTCAAGTTTTGTGCTATTCTCTCCTTAATCCTTTTCAAGAAGAATAAGTAGTATGCAAAATCCATTGCTTGTCATCAATTTAATTTGATGAAGGATATAAACATACAATAAATCTTATTCTTATTTCATCCAAGTGAGTAATCCCTTCCTTCAGAGTTTGTTCTTGATGAATAAATTCTAGTTCCAAGTGTTTTCATCTTTTCTTTCCCGGAGCTCAAAATCTCCTCGGCCATCTCGTCGGAACCTCCATCTAAGTCAACGCAAGGCTTTGGTCTTATTCTTTTCTTCCTTCATTCTATCTCATCATCCTTTTATTACCGGAGTTCTTCATGATGGCTCGTCACGATTTAATTCTTTCTTCAAGAATTCATCAAGATTCTTGTTCAAGGAGTTCTAGTATCTTCCTTCTTGCATCTCAAAGTGCAATTAATTCTCCATTTTCTCTTGAAGTGGAGTTTTGCATTTCTTCGTTCTTCTCAGCCATTCAACCATTTCCGTTTGTGGCCGGTTATCACCTCATGATCTTGAGATGTTACCTATAAGACCACAACAAGCTTATTCTTTCATTGTTGATTTTCTCAACAACTCCGTTCAACCCTTCCTTCTAAGTTCATTTCATTCCATTCCTTTAATTCTTCCGGAGGCTTTGTGTTGCCCCTCTCGTCAAGTATCATTCCATCTTCCCTAGTTCATGATTCGACCCTCTCCATGTTCAACCAGAGTGCTGCCTAAATCCTTTCAGTCTTATCCGTTTCTTTTCTCATTCTAACCACTCCGGTTAGAACGAGTCGTTTCATAGTCTATCTGATTCCGTGAGCTTTCGATTCTCGTCATTCTCGTCATTCGTCTCTAAATCTCGAGTGCTCTCGATTCTTTGCTCCTTCTCTTGAGTTATTGTTTCACCTCATCATTTTTTCCCTTCCGTCTCGGTCCTAAGATCTCGGGACGAGATCTCTTGTTAGTGGAGGAGTGTTGTAACGCCCCGGATCCGATGCGCCAGGTGTCTGCCAGTTATTCGCCGTCGTTGCCATATCATCTGCTTACATGTTGCATTTTATCATGTCATCATTCGCATTGTGTCATCATGTGCATTGCATTGCATCGCATACGTGTTCATCTCATGCATCCGAGCCTTTTCCCCGTTCTCCGTTTTGCAATTCGGAACTCCTATGTCATCCGGCGTCCCCTTCTTGACTCTTTTCGTGTGCGGGTGTTAAACGGTCTCGGAATGGAACGAGGTTTGTCAAGCGGCCTTGGTATAGCACCGGTAGACCGCCTGTCAAGTTTCGTGTCATTTGGAGGTCGTTTGATACTCCAACGGTTAACCGGGTAACCGTAAGGCCTCTTTTGTGTGCAGCCCAACACCCCTTCTAAAGTGGCCCAAAACCCATCTAACTCCCCTCCATGCTCTCAGTCGTTCGATCATGATCGCGTGGCCGAAAACCGCTCCTCATTTGGACTCTCCTAGCTCCCTCTACCTATAAATATGTGGCCTCCCCCGAAAATCCCGCAGATCAAACCCTAGCCCCGCTCCCCTCGCGCGCCGGACATATCCAACTCCGGCCGGACACGTCCGGTTTCCACCTCACTCCGATGAATCGGAGGCCGCCACCTCAGCTCCTCTGCGGCCTCCAGCCAACCCGTCGCCGCCACGTCAGTCCGCGCCCTCCCTCTCTCTCCCCCCGCGCCCGCCGCGGCCCGCTGGGCCCGGGCCCGGCCCTCTCCGGCCCGGCCGTGCCGTCGCCCGGCCCGGCTGCGCCGCCGCCCGGACCTCACCGGCGCCGCCACCCACGGTCCTGCCGCCGCCCACCGCGCCGCGCGCGTTCTCCACCGCGCCGCCCGGCGCCCGGCCTCCCGCCGCCCGAGGCGCCCGCCTCCGCGCGCCTCCGCCCGGCCGCCGCCCTCGCCGGCCTCGCCTCCGGTGCCGGCTCGCCTCCCCTCCCCCGCGCCCCTCGCCGTCCTGCGCCGGATCCGGCGAGATCCGGCCGGAGGCGATCTCCCCGGCCCCGGATCTGCCTCCCCGACGTCTTCCCCGTCCTCTCCGGCGGAACTCCGGCGAGCATCTCCGACGTGCCTCGATTTCCATGCAAGGTTGACTTTCCCCCTCCAAAATCCCACTAAGTCCCGAAGTTATCTTGCATAATCATGCCATGTTCATCACATTGTATCTCTGCATCCGTAGCTCCGTTTCGTGCATGTAATATGTCAAATTGTTCGTCTCGATGAGTACTTCATTTCATTCCATTGCATCATTTTCATTTGAGCTCATATTGATGCCCGAAATGCTGTTGGAAGAGTGCATGTTGATGTTAATCTGCTGAAACTGTTATAACTTGCTCATTTGTCATTTTTGCCATGATTGATGTGTGCATCCTATGAGGTTGATGTCTTCATGTGTTTTGATCTATGCCATGCCATCTTTCTAGGGGTGTATGCCATGTATTTTTGTGATCAATGTGGTGACTAGCACAAGCATGCAAACTAGGCTTCGTGATATTGCTGATTTTAGTCCCTGTTCTGCTGTTATTTTGATGCCATGTAAACTTGAGTAAGGGTGTTTTGAACATATGGTTATTGTCTATCCATTAATGCCCTTGTTTGCAATTATGGAGTAGTCTAGCATGTCATTTTGGTGCTCTACTTCTGCTTCAAAATGTTTCCTGGCAGATTGTTTACTTGTTATTCAATTTAGTCAAGGTTGCTATAGTTGATCCTTGCATGCTATGGACTTGTTCTTGCCTTGGTTTGTTTCACAAACATGCCTTCTTGATGATGCTATGCTTATATTGTCATGCAATGACTTGTGGTGAGTGATTCAAGCTTGTTAAGTAGTGTACTTGCTGTTACTGTTTTGTTATGCTGAATCTGTTATTTCGTGATGCTATATAAACATGTTGCTACTAATCATTCTATGCATAATCTGGAGATGCTCTATAAACATGTTTTGATCTACATGTCATGCTCTATCCATACATGTCCCTGGTTGCATTTATAGCTTGCTGTAGATTGTTCATATCTTGCTCCAAAGTTGCTTGATAATGTTGCTATCAGCCTGTTAACATTAAGTTCACTTGTTCCCATGTGTTTTGCTTGTGTTCCATGCACCCTATGACCTTGCACTTGCCATGCTTAGCTTCACAAACATGCCTTCTTGCTGTTGGTTGCCTTGCCATTCCATGTATTGCTCTGTGGTGAGTGGTTCAAGCTCACCAACATGCCTACTTATTGTTGTTCCTGCCATGTATGAATCTGTAATATAACTTGCCATGTTTACATGGGTGCCATCATATTTTCTGATCCTTTTTGGCTCATGGTCAGTAAGGTACTGTTGTTCTATGCATTTTGTAGTATCATGCCATGCCTTTGTTTTCCATGATATGTTCCTGTAACATGTTGTTTGATAGCTCTAAACATTGCAACCTGATGTTATTTCCTGATAAGTCTGAAACTGTTATTATTTGCAATCTTACCATGTCCTTTTGAGCATGTTCTAGTTGTTTCTGGAGATAGCTCAGTGTTCATGTTTTGTTATGCTTTACCTTTACTTCATGCCCATGCCTTTTGTTATTATGATGGGGTGCTGTAGCATGTTGTTTTGATGCTTGTAAGATGCCTAGTTGCTGTTATGGACAGATTGTTGCTATGACTTGTATAGAGTGTATGTGTTGCACCGTTGCTCCGTTTTGCGTGTGCTCTATATGAAACTTGCTTGATTTTGCATGTAGTTTCATATTACCATGTTGCATCCTTGTTTTGGTGTGTTTGCTTGATGTTTGGGTGCATTTTGCATCAATGCCATGTTCAACTTGTTTTGCTCATATCTTCTAGGCCGTAGCTCCGAATCTAATGAACTTTATATGTAACTTGACTAGAATTTCGTGTAGATCATCTTGGTGATCTTTAACTTGCTGTTTAACAACTTGAACATAAGGTTTATTCAGATCTGGACCAATTTTGAAATTTGCATATGAGGACTTACCGGAATTGTTATATGTTGTTCCCGGCCTCATTTAAACTTGCCTTGATGTGTTGTTCTTGTTTGCATCATCTCTTGCCATGAGTAGCTTCATGTAGCCTTGTCATGCATCATGCTTGTTGTGCATCATGCCTTGTCTATGTGTGGTGTGTTTACCATGTTGTGTGCTTCTTCTCGATAGTTCCCGTTTCGTTGCGATCGTGAGGATGTGTTCGTCTACGTGTGGTTCGTCTTCGTGGCTTCATCCTCTTCATGGACTCGTTCTTCTTCCTTGTGGGATTTCAGGCAAGATGACCGCTACCCTGGATCTCACTACTATCATTGCTATGCTAGTTGCTTCGTTCTATCGCTATGCTGTGCTACCTTTTACCTGTTTATCAAGCCATCCCATATTGCCATGAACCTCTAACCTTTGACACCTTTCCTATGCAGACCGTTGTTTGGCTATGTTACCGCTTTTGCTCAGCCCCTCTTCTAGCGTTGCTAGTTGCAGGTGAAGTTGAAGATTTCTCCATGGTGGACAGGGTTTTTGGTTGGGATATCACAATATCTCTTATATTATTAATGCAGCTATATACTTGGTAAAGGGTGGAAGGCTCGGCCTTATGCCTGGTGTTCTGTTCCACTCTTGTCGCCCTAGTTTCCGTCATACCAGTGTTATGTTCCCGGATTTTGCGTTCCTTACGCGGTCGGGTGATTTATGGGACCCCCCTGACAGTTCGCTTTGAATAAAACTTGTCCAGCAAGGCCCAACCTTGGTTTTACCATTTGCCTCACCACCACCTATACCTTTCCCTTGGGTCGGCCAACCCGAGGGTCATCTTTATTTTAGCCCCCCCCCCCGGGCCAATGCTTGTCTAAGTGTTGGTCCAAACCGAGCGATGTCCGGCGCCCCCTGGGCAACCAGGGTCTATGCCAACCCGACGTCTGGCTCATCCGGTGTGCCCTGAGAACGAGATATGTGCAGCTCCTATCGGGATTTGTCGGCACAGCGGGAGGTCTTGCTGGTCTTGTTTTACCATTGTCGAAATGTCTTGTAAACCGGGATTCCGAGACTGATCGGGTCTTCCTGGGAGAAGGTCTATTCCTTCGTTGATTGCGAGAGCTTGTCATGGGCTAAGTTGGGACACCCCTGCAGGGTATTATCTTTCGAAAGTCGTGCCCACGGTTATGTGGCAGATGGGAATTTGTTAATGTCCGGTTGTAGATAACTTGACACCAGATCCGAATTAAAACACATCAACCGCGTGTGTAGCCGTGATGGTCTCTTCTCGGCGGAGTCCGGGAAGTGAACACGGTTTTGGGTTATGTATGACGTAAGTAGGAGTTCAGGATCACCTCGTGATCATTTCTAGTTGACGACCGTTCCTTTGCTCCTCTTCTCGCTCTCATTTGCGTATGTTAGCCACCATATCATGCTTAGCCGCTGCTGCAACCTCACCACTTTACCCCTTCCTTTCCCATTAAGCTTTGCTAGTCTTGATACCCATGGTAATGGGATTGCTGAGTCCTCGTGGCTCACAGATTACTACAACAACAGTTACAGGTACAGGTTATGCGATGATCGTGATGTGAGCGCGATGTTTGCTTGTTTGGAGTTATTCTTCTGCTTCTTCTTCGATCAGGGGATAGGTTCCAGGTCGGCAGCCTGGGCTAGCAGGGTGGATATTGTTTGAGTTTCTGTTTGTGGTTTATCCGTAGTCGGATGTGGATCTCTTGTAAGATGATGTTGTATTCGTGTGGCATTGTATGCCTTATGTATGTATCCCCATCTATTTATGTAATGTTGATGTAATGATATCCACCTTGCAAAAGCGTTCCAATATGCAGGTCTATCCTTGGTGGGACCTTCGAGTTCATTTTGGATAGGGTCGCATATTGGGCGTGACACCTTAATTCCTTTTATATCTCGGTTTCCTTAATCTCAAAAACTTCATCCACAACCATACTCAACAAGAACTCGTGAGATAAGTTAGTATTAACCAATGCAAAAACCTTATCGTTTTCTACTGTAACAAATCACAAAAATTATTATTCAACATTGCATACTAAATGCCTTTGCATGTTTAATACTCCTATCCTCAAATAGAATCATTAAACAAACAAACATATGCAAACAATGCAACCATAACAGCAATCTGCCAAAACAGTACAGTCTGTAAAGAATGCAAGATTAATCATACTTCCCTAACTCCAAAAATTTGAGAAAAATATCATGCTGTATAAGATTTATCAGAGCTTAATATGCAAAAAGTTTCAACATTAAATCATTCTCTGAATTTTCTAGGGAATTTTTGCAACGGCGGTAAACTTTCTGTTTTCAAACAGCAACATGTATACTAGCAAAATAAGCATGGTAAAGGCTATGCTTGACATTTTTATTGAAACTAAAGATGAAAAACACTATTCTAAATAACAGCAAGAAAATACTAACAAAATAAAATGATGCTCCAAGCTAAACACACATCATGTGGTGAATAAAAATATAGCTCCAAGTAAAGTTACCGATGAACGAAGACGAAAGAGGGGATGCCTTCCGGGGCATCCCCAAGCTTAGGCTCTTGGTTGTCCTTGAATATTGCCTTGGGGTGCCTTGGGAATCCCCAAGCTTAGGTTCTTGCCACTCCTTATTCCATAGTCCATCGAATCCTTACCCAAAACTTGAAAACTTCACAACACAAAACTCAACAGAAAACTCGTAAGCTCCATTAGTATAAGAAAATAAAACCACCACTTAGGTACTGTTGTGAACTCATTCTAAATTCATATTGGTGTAATATATATTGTATTCCAACTTCTGTATGGTTCATACCACTCTGATACTACTCATAGATTCATCAAAATAAGCAAACAACACATAGAAAACAGAATCTATCAAAAACAAAACAGTCTGTAGTAATCTGTATCAAACGTATACTTCTGGAACTCCAAAAATCCTACCAAATTAGGAACTCCTAAGCAATTTCGGTGCAAATCCAGAGAAAAAGGAATCAGATCATAAGCACGTTTCTGTGAATTAAAAAAACTAATTTACTGGGTGCAAAAGTTTCTGATTTTCAGCAGGATCAACACAACTATCATCGTAGGCTATCCCAAAGGTCTTACTTGGCACTTTATTGAAATAAAAGCTATAACATGATTAATACAGTAGCATAATCATGTGAACACACAAAAACTTTAAGGATAAATATTGGGTTGTCTCCCAACAAGCGCTTTTCTTTAACGCCTTTCTAGCTAGGCATGATGATGACAATGATGCTCACATAAAAGATAAGAATTGAAACATAATGGGAGCATCATGAAGCATATTACTAGCACATTTAAGCCTAACCCACTTCCTATGCATAGGGATTTTGTGAGCAAACAACTTATGGGAACAATAATCAACTAGCATAGGAAGGCAAAACAAGCATAACTTCAAAATTTTAAGCACATAGAGAGGAAACTTGATATTATTGCAATTCCTACAAGCATATGGTCCTCCCTCATAATAATTTTCAGTAGCATCATGAATGAATTCAACAATATAACCAGCACCTAAAGCATTCTTTCATAATCTACAAGCATAAAAAATTTACTACTCTCCACATAAGCAAATTTCTTCTCATGAATAGTAGTGGGAGCAAACTCAACAAAATAATTATCATGTGAGGCATAATCAAATTGAAAACTAAGATCACGATGACAAGTTTCATGGTTATCATTATTCCTAATAGCATAAAAGTCATCATAATAATCATCATAGATAGTAACTTTGTTCTCATAATCAATTGGAACCTCTTCCAAAATAGTGGAATCATCACTAAATAAAGTTGACACTTTTCCAAATCCACTTTCATAAATATTATAAGATTCAACATCCTCCAAAGTAGTGGGATCATTACTTCCTAAAGTTGACACTCTTCCAAACCCACTTTCATCTATATAATCATCATAGGTAAGAGGCATGCTATCATCATAACAAATATTCTCTTCAAAACTTGGGGGACTAAACATATCATCTTCATCAAACATAGCATCCCTAAGCTTGTGGCTTTGCCTATCATTAGCATCATGGATATTCAAGGAATTCATACTAATAACATTGCAATCATCCTCATCATACAAAGATTTAGTGCCAAGCATTTTAATGCATTCTTCTTCTAGCAATTGAGCACAATTTTCCTTTCCATCATTCTCACGAAAGATATTAAAAAGATGAAGCGTATGAGACAAACTCAATTCCAATTTTTTGTAGTTTTCTTTTATAGACTAAACTAGTGATAAAACAAGAAACAAAAAGATTCTATTGCAAGATCTAAAGATATACCTTCAAGCACTCACCTCCCCGGTAACGGCGCCAGAAAAGAGCTTGATGTCTACTACACAACCTTCTTCTTGTGGACGTTGTTGGACCTCGAAGTGCAGAGGTTTGTAGGACAGTAGCAAATTTCCCTCAAGTGGATGACCTAAGGTTTATCAATCCGTGGGAGGCGTAGGATGAAGATGGTCTCTCTCAAACAACCCTGCAACCAAATAACAAAGAGTCTCTTGTGTCCCCAACACACCCAATACAATGGTAAATCGTATAGGTGCACTAGTTCGGCAAAGAGATGGTGATACAAGTGCAATACGGATGGTAGATATAGGTTTTTGTAATCTGAAAAATATAAAAACAGCAAGGTACCTAATGATAAAAGTGAGCACAAACGGTATTGCAATGGTAGTAAACAAGGCCTAAGGTTCATACTTTCACTAGTGCAAGTTCTCTCAACAATAATAACATAATTGGATCATATAACTATCCCTCAACATGCAACAAAGAGTCACTCCAAAGCCACTAATAGCGGATAACAAACAAAGAGATTATGGTAGGGTACGAAACCACCTCAAAGTTATCCTTTCTGTTCGATCTATTCAAGAGTCCGTAGTAAAATAACATGAAGCTATTCTTTCTGTTCGATCTATTATAGAGTTCGTACTAGAATAACACCTTAAGACACAAATCAACCAAAACCATAATGTCACCTAGATACTCCATTGTCACCTCAAGTATCAGTGGGCATGATTATATGATATGCATCACACAATCTCATATTCATCTATTCAACAAACACAAAGTACTTCAAAGAGTGCCCCAAAGTTTCTACCGGAGAGTCAAGACGAAAACGTGTGCCAACCCCTATGCATAGGTTCATGGGCGGAACCCGCAAGTTGATCACCAAAACATACATCAAGTGGATCACGTGAATATCCCATTGTCACCACAGATAAGCACGGCAAGACATACATCAAGTGTTCTCAAATCATTAAAGACTCAATCCGATAAGATAACTTCAAGAGGAAAACTCAATTCATCACAAGAGAGTAGAGGGGGAGAAACATCATAAGATCCAACTATAATAGCAAAGCTCGTGATACATCAAGATCGTGCCATAGAGAGAACACGAGAGAGAGAGAGAGAGGTCAAACACATAGCTACTGGTACATACCCTCAGCCCCGAGGGTGAACTACTCCCTCCTCGTCATGGAGAGCGCCGGGATGATGAAGATGGCCACCGGTGAGGGATGGCCCCTCCGGAGGGTGCCGGAACGGGCTCCCGAGAGGTTTTTGGTGGCTATAGAGGCTTGCGGCGGCGCGAAAGAAGTCAGTCGGGGGAGCCTTGAGGGGCCCACGAGATAGGGGGCGCGCCCAGTAGGGGGGCCACCCTCGTGGCCACCTCGAAGCTTCATTGACTTCAACTCCAATCTCGTGGATCGCTTCCGTTCCAAAAATAATGCTCCCGAAGGTTTCATTCCGTTTGGACTCCGTTTGATATTCCTTTTGTTTGAAACACTGAAATAGGCAAGAAATTAGCAATATGGGTTGGGCCTCTGGTTAATAGGTTAGTCCCAAAAAAATATAAAAGTGTATAATAAAGCCATAAACATTCAAAACAGATTATAAAATAGCATGAATGCTTTATAAATTATAGATACGTTGGAGACGTATCAGAGATCCAATCTCGGAGGGGCTCCTGCCCCTCCACCACCATGGAGGCCATGGAACAGAGGGGGAACTCTCCTCCCATCTAGGGGGGAGGTCAAGGAAGAAGAAGAAGGAGGGGGTTCTCTCCCCCTCTCTCTTGGTGGCGCCGGAGTGCTGCAGGGCTAGGATCGTGATGGCGATCTACATCAACAACCTTGCCACCATTATCACGAACTTTCTCCCCCTCTATGCAGTGGTGTAACACTCCTTCTCCCCGCTGTAATATATACTTAAACATGGTGCTCAACTCCATATATCATTTCCCAATGATCTATGGTTATCCTATGATGTTTGAGTAGATCCGTTTTGTCCTATGGGTTAATCCTGATCTTGGTTGGTATGATTGTAGATTTTATTTTGGTGTTGTCCTACGGTGCCCTCCGTTCTTGCGCAAATGTGAGGGGCCCCCGCTGTAGGGTTATGTCGTATGGGAGTAAAGAGGACTTGATACTTAAAGCTATAATTGGGTTTCACGACCTTAATCATCTTTAGTAGTTGCGGATGCTTGCTAGAGTTCCAATCATAGTGCATATGATCCAAGTAGAGAAAGTATGTTAGCTCATGCCTCTCCCTCATATAAAATTACAAGAATGATTACCGATACTTGTTATCGATTGCCTAGGGATAAATGACTTTCTTGTTGACAAAAGCTATCCACTTTTATTACCTTGCAATTTATCCATAGCTTTATTCTCGCAAAGTACTCGTAGTTTTATTCTTGCAAAATAGTTTCATACTTGTTTTTTGGTAAAGCAAACGTCAAGTGTGCATAGAGTTGTATCGATGGTCGATAGAACTTGAGGGAATATTTGTTCTGCCTTTAGATCCTCGTTGGGTTTGATACTCTTATTTATCAAAGAAGGCTACAAACGATCCCCCTATACTTATGGGTTATCAAGACCTTTTTCTGGCACCGTTGTCGGGGAGCAATAGCGTGGGGTGAATATTCTCGTGTGTGATTGTTTGCTTTATCACGAAGTAGTTTTTATTTCCTGTCCTAAGTTGTTCTCTATCTTTAGTTATGGATATGGAACATGAAACACCAAAAAAATTAGTTGTACTTGCTACTCATGGAGATGGGGAACCTCCTAAAACCCTCGATGCTCGTTATGTGAAAAATATTATGTACTACTTTGATAATCCAGAGAAAACCCCATTCAACTTGATAATGGGAGTAATGTTGGATTAACATGAATACTTTAGGGATTATCGCTTGACTCATAAAGGGAAATTGTTATGGGATCAAATTTATATGTTGCATTGGTACGCTAGGCAATTATGCTTGAGATATGATTTTACTTGTTGCTCTAGGATGGAACGAATAGGAGAATTCGTTGCTTTTAAGGGTGCTTATCAAATTGAATCTCTGTTTGAAAAGTTTGAAGATTTTGATGATTCAGTTTATAGACCTAAATTTTTTGCTATCCTTAAATATTGATATGATAATTATAAATACAATTCCGATATTGACGCATTTATTGAGAAAGTCTCCACTGTCCAAGAAAAGAGTAATATTTTGCAGGAGTCTATGGAAGAAGGAATTGATGAAACTGTGAGCCCATTGGATGAAAAAGATGATGAGGAGAGCGAAGAACAAAAGGAGGAAGAGCGGATTAGCTACCCGTACCCACCTTTTAATGAGAGTAACTCTTTAACTCATACATTGTTTAAAGTCCTTTCGTTCTTACCGAAGGATGAACGTTATGATAATTGTTATGATCCCATTGATTCTTTTGAAATATCCCTTTTTGATGATGCTTGCTATGCTTGTGGCCAAGATGCCAATATGAATTATGTCTATGGAGATGAACTTGCTATAGTTCCTTATTTTAAGAATGAAATTGTTGCTATTGCACCCAAACATGATAGTCCTCTTATCTTTTTGAATTCTCCCAACTACACTATATCGGAGAAGTTTGCTCTTATTAAGGATTATATTGATGGGTTGCCTTTTACTGTTGCACATGCTGATTTTGATGAATATAATATGCATGTCCTTGCTGCTCTACTTGCAATTATTATGAGAGAGGAACTACATCTCCACCTCTCTATGTTTCCAACACGAAAAAATTGAAAGAAACTACTTATGCTATGTATTGGCCTTTACTTGATGTGCATGAATTGTTCTTGTATGACATGTCCATGCATATGAAGAGAGTTAGACTTCGTCATTGCGTGATATATGTTGCTTTGTGCTCACTACTAAATGCCAAATCATTGTTAATTAAAATTGGCTTTTATATACCTTGGGATCCGGGTGGATTCATTACTTGAGCACTTTATGCCTAGCTTAATGGCTTTAAAGAAAGCACTGCCAGGGAGACAACCCAGAAGTTTTAGAGAGTCATTTATTTCTATTGAGTTCTTCAATAAAGTTTAAAAACAAAAAAATATAGAGGGGAACTTAAAACTTTTTCAAAAAAGAGAAGTGATTGAAAGGTGATGCATTGGGGAAGTGAGGGTCGACCTTGAACACTTGTGTTCATGCTCATGGAAACAATGTAGTATTTTTCATGAAGATTCTCATAAAAATAAGTATCCCCTTGTACAAATCCATTGTATTATAAAAATAATGTGCCAAGGTTTGCCTTTAGGATGATTAGATTGCTTGTTGGTTTGTGCGGGGCAGAAACAGAAACTTTGGCTGTAGCGCGTGCATTTTCATTTTTTACTGGAATGTCAAACATTTCTGAAACTTTCTGCACAGTCTTTCTATACAAAATTTTTAATTCGTCCTAATTTTTCAGAATTTTTAGATTCATAGAAGTACGGTGGATGTTCAAATCTTTACAGACTGTCCTGTTTTCACAGATTGTTGTTATAGCTTCATTATTTGGGTATGTTTGAATTCTTGTTAAAGCCTCCTTGACTTGGGGCCATAGAATTGTGATAGTATACAGTGGGTAATGTTTGTTTATAATTATACAATAATTTTATAGCAGTACATGATGGGATTTCATTGCCATATTCACTAACCCCGCCACTGAAAGTTTGGTTAAGTTTTGTGTGGATGAAGTGTTCAAAGATCGAGGAGGTCTCGATGTGAGGAGAAGGAGGAGAGGCAAGAGCTCAAGCTTGGGGATTCCCAAGGAACCCCAAGTAAATATTCAAGGAGACTCATGCGTCTAAGCTTGGGGATGCCCCGGAAGGCATCCCATCTTTCTTCAATAAGTATCGGTATGTTTTCGGATTCGTTTCGTTCATGTGATATGTGCAAATCTTGGAGCATCTTTTGTATTTATTTTTCACTTTTCTTTGTTGCACCATGCTGGTATGAGATAGTACATGGTTGATTTATAGAATGATCATTGCACTTCACTTATATCTTTTGAGTATGGCTTTATAGAATGCTTCATGTGCTTCACTTATATCATTTGAAGTTTGGATTGCCTGTTTCTCTTCACATAGAAAACCAATGTTTGTAGAATGCTCTTTTGCTTCACTTATATTTGTTAGAGCGTGATCTTTTGTAGAAATAATTGAACTCTCATGCTTCACGTATATCTATTTAGAGATTCAACAGGAATTGGTCAATTGCATGGTTAGTCATAAAATCCTACATACAACTTTCGGATCACTGAATATGATATGTTTGATTCCTTGCAATAGTTTTGCGATATAGAGATGATAATATGTGGGAGGTACTAGTGGATGATCGTGTTTAGTAAGATATGGGTGTTAAGGTTTGTGATTCCCGAAGCATGCATGTATAGTCTCTCGTTATGCCGGGAAGTTGGAGCACAATTTATCCTTGATTGTTTATCTTTGTGTGAAGGTCAGGGGCGCGCGATGGTTAACTCCTACTGACCTCCCCCCTAGGGGCATGCGTAGTAGTACTTTGCTTCGAGGGCTAATAAAATTTTGCAATAAGTATATGAGTTCTTTATGACTAATGTGAGTCCATGGATTATACGCACTCTTACCTTTTTGCAATTTGCAAGCCTCTACGGTACCGTGCATTGCCCTTTCTCACCTTGAGACGTGGTGCAAACTTTGTAGGTGCATCCAAACCCCGTGAAATGATACACTCTATCACACATGAGCCTTATTATATCTTCCTCAAAACAGCCACCATACCTACCTATTATGGCTTTTCCATGGCCATTCCAAGATATATTGCCATGCAACTTCCACCGCTTTCGTTTGATGACTTGAGCATTCATTGTCATATTGCTTTGCATGATCATATAGCTGACATAGTAGTTGTGGCTCAGCCACCGTTCATCATTTTTCATACATGTTATGCTAGATCATTGCACATCCTGGTACATTGCCAGAGGCATTCATATAGAGTCATATTTTGTTACAGGTATCGAGTTGTATTTTTTATTTCTTCTGAGTTATAAGTAAATAGAAGTGTCATGATCATCATTATTCATTTTTAGAGCAGTGCCCCAGTGAGGAAAGGATGATGGAGACTATGATTCCCCCACAAGTCGGGATGAGACTCCGAACAATGAGAGAAAAAAAGGGAAAAGAAAAAAAAGAAAAAAAGAAGAAAGAAGAAGAAAAAAGAAAGAAAGAAAAAGAAAAAATAAAACAAAGAGAGAAGGGGCATTGTTAGTATCCTTTACCACACTTTGTGCTTCAAAGTAGCACCATGTTTTTCATATGGAGAGTCTCCTATGTTTTCACTTTCATATACTAGTGAGAATTTTTCATTATAGGATTAGATGCACACCCACTCAGTTTCATACTGAGCTTTCATACACTTATAGCTCTTAGTGCATCCATTGCATGACAATCCCTACTCCTCGCATTGATATCAATTGATGGGCATCTCCATAGCCCGTTGGTTAGCCGTTTCGATGTGAGACTATCTTTATTTTTGTCTTCTTTATATTAATCTCTACCACCGTATTCTATTCCACCGATAGTGTTATATCCATGGCTTGCGCTCATGTATTGCGTGAGGGTTGAATATGCTGAAGCGCGTTAAAAAGTATGAACCAATTGCTTGGCTGGCACTGGGGTAGTACATGATTTATACTTTGTGTTAGGAAGACAGAGCATGACAAGGCTGTATGATTTTGTAGGGATAACGTTCTTTAGCATTTGATATTCTGAAAGACATGATTGTTTGTTGGGATGCCTGAGTATTGATGTCTTTATGTCAAATTATAGACTATTGCTTTGAATCATTTATGTCTAAATATTCATGCCATGATTAGATATATGATCAAGTTTATGCTAGGTAGCATTCCACATCAAAAATTATCTTTTTTATCATTTACCTACTCGAGGACGAGTAGGAATTAAGCTTGGGGATGCTGATACGTCTCCATCATATCTATAATTATTAATTGTTTCATGCCAATATTAATCAACTTTTACATACTTTTGGCAACTTTTTATATGATTTATTTGGACTAACTTACTTATCCATAGCCCAGTGCTAGTTCCTATTTGTTGCATGTTTTTGTTTCACAGAAAATCCATATCAAACGAAGTCCAAATGCAATAAAAATCTACAGAGAATTATTTTGGAATATTTTGTGAATTTTAGGAGGTGGAATCAACGTAAATAGAGGCCCGAGGCCACCACAACCCACTAGGGCGCGCCACTAGGCCCAGGCGCGCCCTGGTGTATTGTGTCCTCCTCGAACGTCGGTTGGAGATATACTTTGGGTGCAAGGAAGCTTATATCTGGAAAAAAATCATGTAAAAATAGCAGCGCAGTCGGAGTTACGGATCTTCGAGAATTTAAGAAACCATGAAGGGCCAGATCTGGAGAGCGCAAAATAGAAGAGAGAGGGAGAACCAGTCTCGGAGGGGCTCCTGCCCCTCCGCCGCCATGGAAACCATGGACCAGAGGGGGGACTCTCCTCCCATCTAGGGGGAGGCCAAGGAAGAAGAAGAAGGAGGGGGGCTCTCTCCCCCTCTCTCCCGGTGGTGTTGGAGTGCCGCCGGGGCTAGGATCGTGACGACGATCTACATCAACAACCTTGCTACAGTCATCACCAATTCTCTCCCCCTCTATGCAGCGGTATAACATCCCTTCTCCGATATAATCTCTACTTAAACATGGTGCTCAACTCCATATATTATTTCCCAATGATCTATGGTTATCCTATGATGTTTGAGTAGATCCATTTTGTCCTATAGGTTAATCGTGATCTTGGTTGGTATGATTGTATATTTTATTTTGGTGCTGTCCTACGGTGCCCTCCATTCTTGCGCAAACGTGAGCGGCCCCCGCTCTAGGGTGTTGCAATATGTTCATGGTTTGCTTATTATCAGTGTTGCGGGGGTGACAACAGCGTAAACGTGGATAAGTGGGTTATGGCGTATGGGAGTAAAGAAGACTTGATACTCAATGCTATGGTTGGGTTTCACGACCTTAATCATCTTTAGTAGTTGCGGATGCTTGCTAGAGTTCCACTCATAAGTGCATATGATCCAAGTAGAAAAAGTATGTTAGCTCATGCCTCTCCCTCATATAAAATTACAAGAATGATTACCGATACTTGTTATCGATTGCCTAGGGATAAATGACTTTCTTGTTGACAAAAGCTATCCACTTTTATTACCTTGCAATTTATACGTAGTTTTATTCTCGCAAAGTACTTGTAGTTTTATTCTTGCAAAATAGTTTCATACTTGTTTTTTGGTAAAGAAAACATCAAGTGTGCATAGAGTTGTATTGGTGGCCGATAGAACTTGAGGGAATATTTGTTCTTCCTTTAGCTCCTCGTTGGGTTCGACACTCTTATTTATCGAAGAAGGCTACAAACGATCCCCTGTACCTGTGGGTTATCACTTCCATCCCGGAGAGCCTCCCGATAGCCATTGCTGGCCTCCCCATTCTCCCATGCGCTTGGCTTCCCTCCACCTCGCCCTGCTCCCATCACGCCGCCTCCGCGTTAGCAAGTCCCGACACTGGCGAGCTACTGCTCTTTGGGTGATGAGGTGCTCCCGCGTATGCACCTGTGGTGGGCTGGCTGGTGCTGGGATTAGGCGCGCACTCTGGCCTCGGCCACAATTTTTGACTGGTCAGTCCTCCTTTCTGCTCAGATCTCTTGTGGCATGCGAGTAGAATTCACTTCGATTAATTAATTACATATTAGATCCGGTTTAGCGTTTTAGAACCGATTTGGTCACAATTGGTAGATTTAGTGGTAACCTCACCTCACTCAATGATGGTTCAACTGTCCCTGCTCCAAATCTATAGACTCTCTGCTCCAAATGTGTGCCAAGCATCTTATTCAATGACATGTAAGTAACTATCAGAAAGTAATCCTATTTCAAGAAAGCAAGCTTGCACAATGTAATTTGCTGCGTGTTCATAGAACCATAATTCCAATCATAAGTTTAACAAAGTTTTAGTAAGCAAATCAGCTCTCCGTCACAACCACCAATGTGTTTCCCATTAATGAAGACATTGGGAACAATCCTCTGCCCAGTCCATTCAGCAAGAGCTAAGACTAGCCATAATGGGTAGTAACATAGACTAGCACTGGTACCATAAGGTGCTATACAAATGGTTTTTAACCCCACTCCGTGACGGCATTTGGAACCATCGCCAAGTGAGTGTGGGCGATAGGGGGGTCCTTCCCACACAACTCAGAAACCGTCGGGGATGGACGAGCGGCTACTGACGTACGCCATATAATAAATGTATGAGAAGACGCCCCAGTCCCACGCGTTACATCTCAACGTTACGTTTCTGATCAGAGAGACATCCCAAACGATTACGCCGCTATAGTCGTGTGAAAAAGGTGGACATCAACATTTAATCTGCCAATATGTTTGTGATAGGTACGTTATCGCACACGGTTCAAGAATGTAAAATGTGTGTGGTGCCTCTACTAACGCCAACGTGTACATTTTCATAACTATGTGCGATTGGTATTCCTATCACACACGCACACTGGTTTGAAACGTTTGTCGTATTACCATGAATCACACACACATATGGGACGAAATTGTGTGTGCGGCCGTCGGGCATTGCAAATGTTTCACGTCAAAGAACCATCTTTATTCTTTTTTCATCGCACACGTTGTTTTCTTTCTAACCGTGTGCACATTATTTTATTCGCTCCTGTACATTTTTTGGCTGTAATTTATTATTCAAATTGGAAATTTTGAAATATGAAATGTGAAATTCAAATTCTCAGCACAATGGTTCAACAACGAATCCATAAATAAAATTGTCAGTACAATATGTTCAGTAATTACAGGATTAGACAATAATTAACTATGATGAACCACAATATTTACAGGCGGTAAAGGTGAATAGACAAGTGTAAATCATTTTGACTGCCGATGGTGTTGAAAAGCAGAATGCCCATAATGTGTCTTCCTGCATGCCATAGGCAAGAACAACTTTTGTCCAACCCCTTGTGACAATCGCTCGCCTATCCTTCATCACCTTCAGGAAGACTTCTAGAGCATTATCATGGTAGCATGAATTATATACTTTAACCTTAGTTGCCTCCACTTCGGTCATGTAGTTTGCAAGGTAATCATCAATAAATAGCTTCAGAAACCACTGAAAAGAGAAAAATAGCAGATCATGAGGTCTAATAGAGTAACTTGTTGTGGGCAGGGGGAAAAGGCAACACATTACTTACCATACTAAAGTTCATTGTTGTCTTGGACAAAGTGCAAATAAAGGGCTTAATTCCCATCACCCATTTCTTTCGCCTAACAATCTTTCTTAGTTTCCTCACTTGACGCTTGTTCGTGAATATCTCATTGCCCCTTACGCAAAAGGGATCGAAGTGTGGATCAATACCGCTCATATATGTACCTACAAGCAACCAGTAAACGTTAGAAGCTAAACTGAGATTTCACAAATGATGTAAAATACAACTACCTACATTCCTAAGTACAAGTATTTTAAGAGATTTCAGTATGAACTACATATAGATGTATATAGAATTATAGATATAGTTTAGACTAGAATCTAGATTCAATCATTTTGCTCCTTATGTATTCTATATTGGATTCTCTAAAAATACTTAAATTTAGGAATAGATGGTGTATAAGACATGGGATGCAGCTAACCTCGACGGCAAACAACAGCATCACCCATTGTAACCCTATATAAGTACATGGAAAGCCAATGTTAACTACAACAGGGTTAACATCCACCAAAAATAGCAAATGGTAATAAAACGGCATCATCTGTATTGATTCATTGTGAAAGAGTAGCACAGTAGCACAGGGAAGAACTAAAAAATGGATACAATTGTTAATTGCAACAGGCTTAACAACATCCTAATTCATGTTTTGTAAGTTTGTAGCCATTGAAATACAACTATTTAATAATGGATACAACTGTTAATTGCAACATGCTTAATGGCCATTGAAACCGGTACCGATAAAAATGCAATTGGCAGAGTTAAACATCACAAGGCAGGTGCTGCCAGAGTAGATAATGGACCAGTTGTCTATAAAAAGGTAGGGAAAATAGCTAACACGTGTTGGGCATGTTTACTACAAGATGCTTAAGACATCAACCGTATAAATCATAGCCATTAATTGCAACTGGTATTGGTAAGCTTGAACTGGTGAGTTCATACTTGGTAAGTCCTGAGAGGTATTTGCTGGGGCACTTCCTCTTGGCCAGAGCCCGCCTAAAGTCAGCGGTGGTGAAGGCGAGCTCTTCCTCTGGGTCGAAGCGTGGATCAGTGCCCCCGACATGTGTACCTACAAGAAGCAAGTAAATGTTAGAAGCCAAACTACAATTGCACAAATGATGTAAAATACTGTGAGACATGGGACATAGCTAACCTCGACGGAAAACAACAGCATCGCCCATTATGGCCCGGCGTAAGTACATGGATATGCATGTTAAGTACAACAGGGTTAGCATCCACCAAAAATAGCAAATGGGCAGCATCTGTAGTATATCTTCATTGTGGAGAGTAGCATGGTAGCAAAGGGACAAATTAAAAAATGGATACAGCTGTTAATTGCAACAGGCTTAACAGCATCCTAAGTCATGTTTTGTAAGTTTGTAGTGATTGAAATACAACTGTTTAAAAATGGATTCAATTGTTAATTGGAACAGGCTTAATAGCCATCGAAACCGGTACTGATAAAAATGCAATTGTCAGAGTTAAACATCACAAGGCAGGTGTTGCCAGAGCAGATAATGGCCCAGTTGTCTATAGAAGGATAGGGAAAGTAGCTAAAACATGTTGGGCATGTTTACTAGAACATGCTTAATACATTGACCATACAAAACATAGCCATTAATTGCAACTGGTATTGGTAAGATTGAACTGGTGAGTACATACTTGGTAAGTCCTGAGAGGTAGTTGCTGTGACACTTCATCTTGGCTAGAGCCTGCCCAAAGCCAGCGGCGGCAGAGGCGAGCTGTTCCTCCGGGTCAAAGTGTGGATCAGTGCCACTGACATGTGTACCTACAGGCAACCAGTAAATGGTAGAAATTAAACCGCAATTGCACAAATGATGTGAAATACTATAAGATATGGGATGCAGCTAACCTCGACGGCAAACAATATCATCGGTCGTTATGACCCTGCATAAGTACATGGACATGCATGTTAAGTACAACAGGGTTAGCATCCACCAAAAGTAGCAAATGGGCAGCATCTCTAGTGATATCTTGAGTCATGTATTGTAAGTTTGTTGCTGGTATTGGTGAAATTGAACTGCACAGTTAATACTTGAACATCACACAGTGTGCAATACTAAAATAAACAAGGCACGGACATGCTTAATACATCAACCGTGCGAAACATAGCCATTGCAAGTGGTATTGGTCAGGTTTAGCTGGTTAGATCATACCTGTTAAGTCCTGGGGGGTAGTCATCGGGGCACTTCTTTTGGGCCAGAGCCTGCACCATGTCGGTGGCCATCGCGCCATGGACCGCCATCAGCTCCTCGACCTGCACGTGATATGTGGTTGGGCTTGCGCGGCGATTCTCTGGAGGTAGGGGTGGTGGGGATTTGGAGGCATGAGGATGTTTCGTAGGCGCCATTTAAGCAATCAGGTCGTGGCCGTGATAGAGATTGGTGGGTTACCTGACTGGATCCGAGAAGAACGTAGATGTGGTTGAAGAAATGGTTGTGACGGCGGCGGATTGAGCTGCTGGTAGGGGGAGGCGCGGGGGAGGCGAGGTGGGGGTGGGAGATACTGAGGAAATTTGATGGGTGGGGATGTGGTTGGAGGAATAAATTCTGAAATCGCGCGCCTAATGAAAATTTCGCTGCAAAACTTGAAAATTGGGCGGGGGACACACACAACGCAGACTAAGCGCGTAAAATACTCGTGTGCAAGAAAACAGAAAATTGGCAGATCCCGTCTCCAAAAAAATGTACACGTGTAGTCGATTTCTTTCGGTCAATGGTACGCCTGATTTATTAGGAACCATCGCATAGGTAACTGACTTATGGATCATTAACGCAAAAAAATGCACACATGTACGGCATAGAAACCGTGTGTTTTGTGATCTTCTAATGATTAACACAAAAAAAGCACACGGGCACACATGCTAATCAATGCTCAAAGCCCTCAAAGGATGCTCTTACCGACATTGTATGTTAATACTACAAACTTAAAGTACTACTGGTAATTTGCTCTAATACTACAAACTTAAACTACTTCTCACATGCTGCCATCGGGGCATGCTGGCTAGACACCGGTGTTCTCCTTCCCGGCCTTGTAGGCGTCAACAAACCGTGCTTTGATCTCCACCAAGCTCTCCTCACCATGGTGTGCGGCCTCTTCTTTCTTGCGGCGGCGGGACTCTCTTTTCTTGACTGCTTTATGCCTTTTCTAATACTCCTATGAGGCTTTGGGCGCCTCTAGATCCACCGCCCATTCGACCATGGCAGCCTCAAAGTCCGCCCACGTAACTGTGTGGCCGGCGGCAGCGATGAACTCGGCGAGGCGAGATGCCATCGCTTCCTTACCATGTGTGCGGTCGCGGGCGGTGAGGAACGTGGTGCGACGGGATGCCATCGCTTCCTTACCAGTTACTGTGCGCCACAGTGCCATGAACGACGCTTGAAGAGAGCTCTGGGACGGAGGGGCCGGGCAACCGTACAGTGCGGTGGTTTTTAAGAGCTCAACAACAAATGACAAAGGAAATTTGGCTTTCCTTACAAATTTGTTCGTTCGTTATCGCACACGGTTCATCTCCGTCGCTTCCGTAGTTGTAGCTGGATTGGATTTATATGCGCCAAATGCCTAGAAAATGCACATAATCCCCTAAAGATGGTAAATGATCCTGGTAAATTCCAAATTTGAACACGGTGATTTGCAGGGTGTATGTTCTTCGTAGAAAAAAAAATCCAGGGCAAAGAACAAAGAAAATTTGGATTCCCCTTCAATCTTAGTGATTTCCCTCTCGAAAGCATGCAACTTCCCCGACGATGGTTCGATTTATGAAGGGCGTGCATGATGGCATAAGCCAAACCTTCTCAAATTTTTACCAGGGCATGGTGAGGTCATATCATGGCACCATGCCAGGCTTCATGTTTTTCAAGCATTTATTTCATTTTTTCTATAATTGAAAACCCAATAAATAAATGTTTGTGGTTGACTATTACCTCACATTTCATTGAAATATATGTCCATTCCTTGTAAAAGGCATGAGAATTTACTAAATGGCATGAGCATCGTTTTCCAGGCTATTCTTGTGCACGCTTTCATGCACCGATTGCTTGAACTTGAATTATGTGCATTAATGCCTAGAAAATGCACATAATCCCCTAAATATGGTAAATGAACCCGGAAAAGTGTCAAATTTGAACGCGGTGATTTGCAGGGTGTATGTTCATCATACAAAAAAACTCATGGACAAAGGACAAAGCAAATTTGGATCCCCCTTCAATCTTGGTGATTTCCCCCTCGAAACCATGAAACTTCCTCGAAGATGGTTTGATTTATGAAAGGCGTGCTTGACGACATAGGGAAAACATTCTCAAATTTTTACCAGGGCACGGTGAGGCCATACCATGGCACCATGCCAGGTGTCATGTTTTCCAAGCATGTATTTCATTTTTGTATAGTTGTTAACCCAGTAAATAACATGTGTATGGTTGACTATTGTCACACATTTCCTTGTAAAAGGCATGAGAATGTACTAAATAGCACGAGCATGGTTTTCCAGACCGTTCTTGTGCACCTTTTCATGCACCGATTGTTCGAATTTGAATTATGTGCATTAATGCCTAGAAAATGCAAATAATCCCCTAAATATGGTAAATGAGCCCGAAAACATGTAAAATTTGAACACGTTGCATCTGAGGCAGTATGTTGATCGTTGGAAAAAATTGAATGACAAACTACAACGGAAATTTGGATTCCCCTTCAATCTCGGTGATTTCCCTCTCGAAAGCATGGAACTTCCTCGGTGATGGTTCGATTTATAAAGGGCGTGCATGAAGACATTAATCAAACCTTCTCAGCTTTTAACCAGGGAATGGTGAGGCCATACCATGATGGCACCATGCCAGGCGTCATGTTTTTCAAGCACGTATTTCATTTTCCTATAGTTGCTAACCCAGTAAATGACGCGTTTTGGTTGACTATTGCCACGCATTCCCTTGAAATCTCTGCCCATTCCCTGTAAAAGGCTTGAGAATTTACTAAATACCATGAGTATGGTTTTTCCAGACCGTTCGCGTGCACCTTTTCATGCATCGATTGTTTGAGTTTGAATTATGTGGATTAATGCCTAGAAAATGCACATAATCCCCTAATATGGTAAATGAGCCCAGAAAAATGCCAAATTTGAGCACGTTGCATTTGTAGAAAAAACTGAATAACAAGCTAGGAAGGGAATTTGGATTCCCGATGCCTTCAATATTGCTGATTCCCCTCGAAACCATGAATTTTCCTCGGTGATGGTTCGATTTATGAATGGCGTGCATGACGACATAAGACAAACATTCTCAAATTTTTACCAGGGCATGGTGAGGCCATACCATGGCACCATGTCAGGGGTCATGTTTTCCAAGCATGTATTCCATTTTTGTATAGTCATGTTTTCCAAGCATGTATTCCATTTTTGTATAGTACCAAGTAAACACATTTCGTTGAAATATCTGCCCATTCCTTGTAAAAGGCATGAGAATTTACTAAATAGCACGGCCATGATTTTCCAGACCGTTCTCGTGCACCTTCTCAAGCACCGATTGTTTGAATTTGAATTATGTGCATTAATGCCTAGAAAATTCGCATAATCCCCTAAATATTGTAAATGAACCCGGAAAAGTGCCAAATTTGAACATGGTGATTAGCAGGGTTTATTTTCATCGTAGAGAAAAACTTATGGACAAAGGACAAAGGAAATTTGGATTCCCATTGAATCTCGGTGATTTACTATCGCACATGATTCATCTCTGTCGCCTCTACAAACCATGTGTGTTCACTCACACATGCAAAAGGAAAAAAGAAAACCCTCGCCCCCTTCATCCCCACCCACTCGCCGCGGACTCCTCCGCAACTCTGCATCTCATCAACTTCTATCGGGGAAGTCACCCTAAGCTTGACATCGCCGTTGTTGGCGGGCGGAGGTTGCGCTCCAAATGGCACAGGATTTCGCCCCTACCGCTTTCCGCCGCCTATCTACACTGACATTCTAGACTCTGGTCGACTGGGGTTTTCTACGGGATTGGGCCGGGGATTTTCTCATGGAGAAGGTTATCAACTTAGTTAAACATTCACTCATCTATTACCACAGTTCGTCCGTCGCTGTTAATCAACCAGCGAAAATCGCTGTGGATCATTTTTATTCTAGCTGATGTGTGGGTGTTCATTCATGTGTCCACAGTGCAAGCACAAATCGGGCAAGTGTGGTCGCGGCCAGTCGAAAACAAAGTTCTATCTCACCATTCCGTATGACTTCAGGGAGCGCTCGGTATGTTCATTCTCAACCTACCATGGTCGGCATGGCCTAAATTTGTGAACATATACCATTTGTTGCTACATTATCTATATATTTGCATCAAATCTTTGTTACATTGTCTATTTTTAATTATATAATTATGTACTTTGCTTTCATCTATATATTGCTCTATTCTATTATTTACTCCCGCATCTGCATCTTGCTCTGTTATTTCGATATATCTAATTTATGATCTTAATTTTCATTTCAAGCAGTACATCCCTTGCTTTGCAAGAACATGAGTAGAAGGAAATGTTGGGCTTTACTTTGTTGATGACTCCCAGGATGTCATATTGACAACGCCACATGGACATACAATGACGGTTAGCGTAAAACTTGATAAAGATGGTCACTCCTATTTTAATGTGGACCTTTGGAGAAAAATGTCTAAGTGTTATGAACTGAAAGCTGGCAATAAAATTCTAGGGCATGCACCACAGCCTGGCCTAATTAACATGGGTGTTTACTTCCCCAACGTCATCAGCCGATGAAAGTTTGGTCGCGGTTAGTGTCCTTTCAACTTTCTCCATGCTGTCATATTACTTAGCAAAATCAGGGCATTTGTTCTGACTAATTGATCACTATTTAAGCAAACAATTCTGATTTCATTTTCTAACTCCGTTCGTAGGCAGTAACAAATTCTATTTACCAAATTATGTGCACTATATATTCTTCTACCATGTTCGGAAAAAATAATGCATTTCCACCTTTTAAACAAGATATGTTGGATGCATAGTGAACGATCTGTATGTT
This sequence comes from Triticum timopheevii, assembly GCA_963921465.1. Taxonomy (NCBI): domain Eukaryota; kingdom Viridiplantae; phylum Streptophyta; class Magnoliopsida; order Poales; family Poaceae; genus Triticum; species Triticum timopheevii. Next base: position 416,645,231 of record OY997266.1, on the reverse strand, counting down.
ACTAAGCGTACCATATTTCACTAGAAGGACTTGAAGCATGTCATAAACTTTGTTGATAATCTAACAGAGATAGCACAACGTAGGAACGCTGGATTTTGGATGGGATTAATTATACCTATGGTGCACACATTGAACAAGATCAATTGTGTGCACAAAACGCTGGTAAAAAGTCTTATTTTAATGTTCATGCTCATAAACTATATATATTTTCAATGATATGCTACAATTTGTTTTTATTCTACATTTCAACAGAAATTGCCCGCTGTAGCAGTTCCTGGTTCAATTTCCCGGCATGGTCGAATTACACTTGTGCCTACTAATAACGCCAAAGTGATTGCAAGGTACTGCATTTCCCGCGGAATTGGAACCACTCAAATTAACAAGTTCCGCTTGTCGTGGCAATGCATCCATATTGGAAAATTGGAGACACTATTCTACCCATGCTCTACCAAGACACAGGAGGGCTCTTCCTTTTCATTGATGAGATGCCGAGTCATCGTGATCAAGCTGCTTCCAGCAGATAGTTGTGGTTGTTGGCCCTCAGCCTCTTAAAATGTGCTAGCTATTAATATGTTAAGTATGTAGATATGGACCATATGGTTGTTGGCCGTTAGCCTCTTAAAATGTGATAGTTGTTACTAGGTTAAGTATCTAGATATGGACCATATGGTTGTCAAAACCGTGTTATGAATATCCTCCTTTTGTCAAATAGTGTAACCACTATATATATGTTACTCAAATGTTGTTAGCCAAGTTCTTAAATTTTCATGGAAAGTATTAGTATCGTACACAGTTCCTTGAGTTTAAGCGTGTGCCCGATGTCCAGAAGGCATTTGCATATTAACTATCCATATTGCAAATTCACACACATGTTAACATAAGGAAACGTATGTGTAACTTACAAATCATCGCACATGAGTACTCGCAGACGGATCATGTGCGATACTCCTAGCCATTGCAAACAACTAGTTTGCATTTTTCAAAGTTTTTTGTACACAGAGGATCGCACACGAACTTACTGTATTAACCGTCTATGTTGTAATTTCTCATCGCAAACAGTTCATCTGAGTCGGTTGTTTGCCACGTATCACACACATCTTGTTTATAGGTCTCATTTGTGTTCTTTTGGCTCATCGCAAACAATTCATCCATGTGAACTATATGCCTCATATCACACACATCTTGTTAAGTTGAACCGTTTCTGTTGTGTTCCTTAGTCGGAAATAGTTCGTCTGAGTGAACCGTATGACGTATATCACACACACCTTGATCTGGCTAACCGTTTCTGTTGCACTCCCTAATAGCAAACAGTTCATCGGAGTGAACTGTATGTCGTATATCGCACACACATTAATATGGCTGCTCGTTTTTGTTGTTTTGCCTCATCACAAACAGTTCGAATGGACTAACCGTGTACCCTGCATCGCACATGTAACTAAAATCTGAACCGTGCTTGATAGCTCTGCCATCGCAAACGTTTTGCACCTTTTTAGACGGTTCTTCTACACCACCGTCTGCGGTTAATGCATCGCACACAGTTTCGTGAAAGGGCCTCTGATCGTAGTGTCGCATTAGCAGCATTCTGCAATAGTGTAGTAACATGCATATGTTACTATTCTATGTTACTACCTCTACAGTGGGGAGTAACATATGTGTGGTAACATGCAACACTTCATTTATTAGGCTATAGACTCATCTTGTATTGATATGCGTGATGTTACTCATACTACTAGTAACTAGCTATGTTACCACTTTTCTCTCTTTCTTCATTTATTACATGCCACATCATCTATTTTATCTAGATATGTGTGATATTACTACCTATGTTACTCCCACTATGGGTAGTCTAACAGAATCTGAGGTCCATCGCCTTGATAAAAGATAACATGGGTTAGTTCAATAAGAGTTTCTCCCAAGACCTGTGCTGATCATCCCAATGCAGAGCCAATACATGATGAAATTAGAAGTTAGAACATGCTTGATGTTTATCATGAGCATCCAGTAATCACTTAGCTGCAAGCTGCAGGTGAGTAGTAGAGTAGTACGACCAGGAGCACAGTGTAAAAAAACATGTTTTGCTCACAGCATGTAAACACTAAAAAGAAGAGTAACTAATCTGAGGTTCAGATGATAGCACTTAGATTACATAGTGTGTCATAGTTGGGTGCTTGCGACCTCAATTGCTTCTTCTTTGTTGCCAAGAAACTCAATTGCTTCTTTATTGTTTAACCAATCGTCAAAGCTCCCAAGAGATTTGAGATCACACTCACATCATTACTTAGTGAGCTTACTGATTACTTACGAAATCATTGTTCCATAAATGGTGTTATCATAAATTATTTTCCAGGCCGCACTAGTATGAAGCTCTTAAACTAAATATGTATAGTATTCCAATAAAATAGTACACAGGGAAATCCAAATGCAGGAAAATAACTTGCATTAAGCTCTTATAAACCTAGCAAGTACACCATTTCAACGAAACATTACGCAGTAACATCCGGATGCAGGAAACTTAAGGTTATTATTCATCTAAATTATTGGGAGCTTGCATATTTTGTCTACCAATGTACAATATACATGCATGTATCCCTAATGCATAACACTGTAATTCAGGACCATGGGATGCAATTGTAATAAGAAAAATTGTATACATACATGAAGCTCTAATTGGTAGGCCCTCGTATTCAGGTCAGCCAGATCACAGTGTGGTTGTTGGGACATCAGCGAACCGGAACAAGGCAAAGACGAGCCATAATAGTACATGCATAGCACTAATGCATATTCTGTCTACTAATGCATAACCAAGCTGAGTTTAACCAAACTATCTACATCACTGTCAGGTACTGCATTTTCTGCCTACCAATGTACAACATACATGCATGTATCTCTAATGCATAGCACTGTCATTCAGGACCTTTAATCTTTGTCCTAGAGGATATGTTTCTTGGAATCTTTGTCAAGTCGACTACATCGTACTTCTACGTACGGAATCTTCGTCAAGTCGACTACATCAACCTGGCGGCCTTCGTCCCTGGGCTGCCTACTGGGTCGTGCGACTACTGGCCACAGCAGTCGCCCAAGCGCCTGCCGACCTATATAGTCAGCGTCCTTGCCCGGCTGGAAGAGATGACGAGCCGGGAGGGGCTCAAGCCGGCCGACTTGCTAGCCGGCTTCGTCATGCGCCGGGTGTCGCCCCTCCAACTTCGGCCGCACCTCATCAGCCAAATCAATGAGATGTCGAGGGTGGAGGTGGCCCGCCATGTCAACTACTTCTCCAACTGCAAGCTCAACGAGGAGGAGTGGCACATCGGCAAGGAGCCCTACAGTCGGGCCAACCCGCCCCCAGCAGTAAGTACCAGGTCCGGCTGCTTCATTTACAATGCTCTTTGTTCCTCCGTCTTGACCGGTCGGCTTTTGCAGCAGCGCTTCCCGGGCCAAGGCACGCTGACTGCTGACCACTAGTGGATGACGGACCGCGAGGATAGCAACGTCGATGATCTCGAGCAGGGGCAGCCACCATGGAAGAAGGCGGTGAGGAAGAGGTTATCAAAGGAGGTGGTGGAGGAGTAGGCGGCCCCGAAGTAGGCGGCTCCACGGGAAGGCGGTGGAGGAGGAATCGGCGAAGTCCGGTCTTGACCGGACGACGACGAAGATGACGAGGAGTGGCGTCCGCCTAGGGGAGGCATGGGAATAGGAGTCGGACCTTCTACGCCGCGGCCGGCTGCTGCACCTAGCTGGCAGAAGCTCGCCTAGCAGGGAGGTAAAACAGCAACCCGGCCAAGAAGGCCAAGCAGGCGGACGCCACCAGGTGGCACGAGGCCCAGAAGGTGGCTGCCGCTCGAAAGGGGCCGAAGCCCATGCCATTCACGTCCGGGTAAGCGTGCTTGCCGCCCTGACTTAATGTTTTTCTTCTTTCTTGGTGTGCTTTCTTATCTTTGCTCTCTTGCTAAGCAGGACGGCCTTCACCACCACGCGGGCTCCATCCACCTCGCTGATGGACCCAGTGGATGGCTTCGCGGATGCTCGGCATTCGGGTCCGGCTGCTGCCCTTCGGGAGGCGCATGAGAGGAACGCGCGGGAGGCGCGCGAGGAGCAGGAGGCCGCGGAGAAGGCACAGGCCGACGCCCAGGCAGAGGAGGCAGCGCAGGCGGAGGCCCGAGCCACGGCTGAGGCGGAGGCGGCGACGAAGGTGCAGGCGGAAATCGATGCCAGGGTTACTGTCACAGCCCTAGCTTAGCCTTTGCTTGTCCTTGCATGATCATCATGTCATCATGTCTAAATTTCATTTAAATATGAAATGGGGATTCTCAAACCCTAGCACCAAATGAATTCGACTAGGGTCAAAATAAAATCTTTTTCATTGAACTCAAAATGCCCTTTAAAAATGTTCAACATTTCTGGATGGAGGTGGAAGCATCTACCAAAGATGGTTTACATTTTTTCAGGACATATTTGGTCTTTGAATTAATTCAAACATATTTGAATTGGAGCTATTTAAATGCTATATATATTTTAGGTGCTCCAAAAATGTTGGGAATTGTTATGGGTTACTGGAATAATTCAGACAACACCCCTAATTATTTCCAGTATTATATAAAATGGTTTAGTATTTTACTAAATCAAAACAAAACAGAATAAATAGAAAAAAGAAAAGAATTAGGAAGAGAGAGAGACGAAGCCTACCTGGCCTTACCTGAAGTCAGCCCAGCAGCACAGGCCCAGCCCACCACCGCAGCTCCTCCTATCGTCTTCCTCGTCGGACAGAAGGACGAGCGCGTGCCCGAGCCCGCACGCCCACGCCCACGCCACCTCCTCCCTCCCTGCCTACCTGGTTCCTCTTGGACGGCTCTAGAAGAGCGCCACGCAGCCCCTCGACCCTCTCTCACTCTTCCTGGATCCCTCCTTCTCCTCTGCTCTCTCCCGCAGCACCACCGACACGCCACCATCGCCACCGATGCCGATTGCCGCAGCCACCATGCTCCCCTCGCCTCGCCGACGCACCAAGAAGCCCCGTCTCGTCCCCCCTTCCCCCTCACCAAGACAGAAGGTGTCGGGAAGCCCTGGATGCCGCCAGCTCCGCCGTTCCCCTCGTCGGCCACCGAGGATCGCCGCCGCCCGTACGTCGCCGTCCGACCTTCTCCGAGCCCGCGTCGACGCCCTCTGCAACCACTGTGAGCTCCCGTGTCGGAAACCCCTCTCCCCCGAGCTCGTTACGCCCTATAGCCATCACCCCCTTGCCGACCAAATCGCACCGCCGCCTGAGCTCCTCACCGCCATGGCCACGCCCACTAGAGCTCGAAACTGAGCGCGTCACCGCGCTCAGCGCGTCACCACGGGACCAGAGCAACCATCTGTCGCTCCTTTCGTGCCCTGCAACGTCGGAACGGTCGACGTCCGAACTCCAGCCGCCGCGGACGTGCTTGCCGCCGTCGTCTCCGGCCACCCCAGCACCTGCCACCGCCACTGTTGGACGCGCCACCTCGCGAGCGTTCCAATGAGCCCAACCTGCCTCTTCTCGTTGCTGGAATCGCCGGGATGAGCGATGCCGCCGCGTCTGTGTGCCACCGGCGGTTAGCCGCTGATGTGGGCATCATTAGTGGCTAATGACCCACTAACTAACCCCTCCTCTGACAACGACAGCTGGGCCCCGCGCCTAATTAACTCCGGGTTTATTTTCTGTTTAGATTAGTTTAATAACACAGGACCCACCAGTCAGAGTTGACTGTGCTGACGTGTCCGTTGACCCGACCCCACCTGTCAGTGTCACTAAACAACACTGGGTCACTAACCAGTGGACCCCACTGGTCAGTTTGACCTGGACCGGCCCTGTTGACCGCTGACATCACAGTGACATCATGCTGACGCAGTAACTCTTCTGGAATTTAAATAAATCTTAAATGGTTTATTTATTTCATAAAATGTTATAAACTTCTAAAAATCATATAAAATCAACCGTAACTCAGAATGAAATAAATTATATATGAAAAATGATCAGAAAAATCCAATCTATCCATCTGCACCATTTTCATGCATGTTAGAACAACTTATAACTACTGTTTAGGACAATTCAATTAAATGGCATATAATAAATCACATATGGAGTTTGAATTTGAATCTTTGATTCAAACCAACTTCATTTAATCTGGTTTTAGATGCATCAGCTCAAATCATAGCATATTGCCATGTCATGATCATACATCATATTGTTGCATTGCATTGATTGTGTTCTTCCTTGTTTGCCGGTATTTGTCCCCTCTCGATAGACGTGTACCGACGATGTGATCGATGATACCGATGAAGAACTATACTATCTTCAGAAGTGCAGGGCAAGCAAAACCCCCTTGTTCATTCCGATACAATCCCACTCTCTCGCTCCTGCTCTCTTTTACCGCATTAGGACAACAACAATTCAACTGTTACTTGCTGCGGTAGCTGAACCCCTTTATCCTCTGCATGACCTGTCATTGCCACAGTAAATAGATGAAACCCACTAGCATGAGTAGGAGTTGTTTGAGCCCTGATGTGCCTACTCATTCATGCTTGTCTGTCATGCCTGCTATTGCTTAGAGTTGTGTCAGGTCTGATTCATCGGTGATGAATTAGAGGTGTGTGAACATGTCCTACTGTGTGTGAGCTAAGTGTGTGAACACGATTTGGTAAAGGTAGCGGTGAGAGGCCATGTAGGAGTACATGGTGGGTTGTCTCATTGAAACCGTCCTCAGGAACTGAGTTCTGTGTTTGTGACCCATGAACAGCTACTACCACACTTTGGGATCCTTAATTGACTCTATCGACTTATTAATCGCCTTGATCTCTGTCCAGGAGTTGCAACTAGTTTCTGGTGTTTGTAGGTAGTGCTAGTAGTCTACCAAGTGGCACCCAGTATAGGTGGGCTTGGGACAGACTAGGTGCAGTGGCACGGTGTACCAAGTGGCACCCGGTTGGTGGGCTTGGGAACCCTTCTCACATCGTTTGGGGCCGTGAGCGACACCCCGGCTGGATCTCCTTGCGGATGCAACCTGAATAGGCGATAAACCTGGACTAGAGACTTGTGTGGTTAGTCAGGTCGTGGTCGACACCCTCGCCAGGCTTCCGCTTGAAGGTTGCCGAGATACACGACGTGTACATGGCGGTAAGTGGCGCGAGCATGTGTGAAGAAGTACACCCTTGCAGGGTTAACATCATCTATTCGAATAGCCGTGTCCGTGGTAAAGGACTTCTGGGTTGCCTATACAGTTCATAGACAAGTGAAAGTGGATACTCTAAAATACGCAAGATAAGCGTGAGTGCTATGGACGGCGTTCTCGTAGGGAGGCGGGAGCGGATCCATAGTGGCGTATTGATATGGTGAATATGTGGACTCGTGTGCGCCACCTCAAAGAGTTACTTGCCGTCGTAGTTTAGGATAGCCACCGAGTCAAAGTTGGCTTGCTGCAGTTAAACCCCACCATCCCCTTTGTTGATAATGATGCATATGTAGTTAGTTCTGATGTAAGTCTTACTGGGTAAATTTGTACTCACGTTTGCCTATTTTATGTTTTTGCAGAGAGACTTCAGTCTCGCTAGTAGTTCCGCTTGGACTTCGACATTTAGCTTGTTACCTCAGCTACGATCTTGTGCCCTCGGCATGATCTAGTAGATAGTCAGGCTTCTCAGCCTTTTTCATTTATAGTTGTCTATACTCAGACATGTTAAGCTTCCGCTTGTGCTTTGATTTGTGTGCTCTGAATATTGGGTCATGAGACCCATGTTTGTAATATCTCGCTCCTCGGAGCCTATTGAATAAAATACTTGAGTTGTAGAGTCATGTTGTGATGCCATGTTGTATTTGCACATATCGAGCATATTGTGTGTATGTTATTGAAATGCTTGGTATGTGTGGGATCTGACTATCTAGTTGTTTATCATTGGTAGCCTCTCTTACCGGGAAATGTCTCCTAGTGCTTCCACTGAGCCTTGGTAGCTTGCTACTGCTCCAGAACACTTAGGCTGGCCGGCATGTGTCCTTCTTCGTTCCTGTGTCTGTCCCTTCGGGAAAATGTCACGCGGTGTCTACTGGAGTCCTGTTAGCCTGCTACAGCCCGGTTTACCGGAGTCCTGCTAGCCCAGCTGCTACAGCCCGGATTCACTCGCTGATGACCGACACGTTCGTTGTTGGGTCATGTATGCCTGTCCCTGTAAGTTAGTGCCACTTTGGGTTCACAACTAGCCATGTCAGCCCGGGCTCCTTATCATATGGATGCTAGCGACACTATCATATACGTGTGCCAAAAGGCGTAAACGGTCCCGGGCAAGGTAAGGCGACACCCGTGGGAATACCGTGCGTGAGGCCGCAAAGTGATATGAGGTGTTACATGCTAGATCGGTGTGGCTTTGGGTCGGGGTCCTGACAGCTTTGGTATCAGAGCTTGATTGCTTGTAGGATTACCAAGCCAAACTGGTCGAAGTTGAGTCTAGAAATGCTTTAGTTATATGTAGGGGAATTGATTGTGGGATGGAACGTAAGGCTCTTTTTACTCCTTTACCTTATGGCCTTCTGATCTAAGTCATCATATCTTTCCTACGGGGTTAAGGAACTAGGCATTCTCTTCTTTCTTTCAGGATCACGTGTTACTAATCTGTAGACCTATAAGATTGTTGGATTTAAGCCTCAGCTCAGTTTCTACTATCTTCGTGTGTTCATAGTTGATCTCAGAACCTTGATATTATGATGAGCGAGTGGTTATGCCACCATTTTGTAGGATGTCTTAAATCCTTTCGAGCATTTACAGCCGTTATGCTGTCCGAGTCGTCCCAGGTTTCTAGACAATCTGATGCATTTGCAAAATCCTTTCCCTCTGGTTTCGATGTTCCTTTAGGCCAAGTTAATCACATTAATTGTTGAGTTGAGGTATTCTATTGCCTCGACATATATGTTGGAATTATTATTATGACCCTAGATGTCTTAGGGGATCATCTAGTAATCTAGCCATGTTTTGTGTTCCCAGTGTGATGATTCTGGCCATCATTCTTGAAAGCATCCCGTGATGCCACTTAGTTAGTAGGCATTCTACTCCTGGGTTTCTGAACCCGAGATTCACCCTACCTACTTCTTGTTGGTAGTATTTGCTAGTTCCTTTAGGTTATTAGTAACCTTTGCGATAGTCCTCGAGGTCTGTGGTATTTCCTTCTTCCAATACCATGAACCAATATGGCAGAAGTTTGGGAACCAAAAGATCACAACAAGAGTGCTCTCGATGAGTTCCCCCTTCTATATTATGATTCTGCCAAACCTACCTCTCTGCATGGGTTATCCGGAAGAAACCTGTTGAACTTGGTTCGACATACTAATCTATGCATCCACAACTCAGAAAATTGTATGTTCATTTGAGTTGTCCCCCTTTAGTTGTATTCTGATCCTCGTCTATCAATTGATAGTAAGGAGTAGTTGTGCAATCGTGTTTATCGATGCCTATTACTCTTGTGGTCCATCAAGCCATTCTATTCCGGAATGACTAGGAGAAACAAACTCCAGTACCTTATCCATTTCTAGGATTGGGTCAAAACAGTTGTGTTCCACAGATCAAAATGCTAATCTAGCTCTTGTTCTGCCCTACCTTGGAGTATTACCATATTTACATCAAGAATGTCATGGGAATTGCACACCCTCCTATGAACTCTTGATACAGTGATACTTCTCACCCTCATTATTCATTTCTCGGCTCCCGTGTCGTTGCAACCGGAACGCCGACAAATGAATCGTGATGTGTGAAATCTACACTCCTAGCAACTCCATTTCTTGGTAGTTAAATAGACAATAACCTCATTCTTAGCGTGTTGATTATTGAATCATCACCCTAAGGTTGATCGTGCTACCTAGTCCATATTTCTGGTGCACTCTTTGATCAATGAGTTGGGATTGTGTCAACCCCTCGCTCTTTTGATCATATCGTCTTGCCCAGAAAAGCAAGATTGTTCTCAAGCTTAGTAACATATCGGTGGTTCGTGATTCTCTGAATATCTTCTCGGAAGTATCACCAGGTTGTCACCTGACCGCTATGTTAAGCTCGTGATCAAGTTGGTTTTCTTGTAAACCACCCTTTCTCCAAGAATCTGTGTCAGATACCCCGAGCGAGTTGGTTAGGCTAAACAACAACTTGGAGAGTTGGAAGATGAAAGCTTGTCCGACTTAGTTCAGTTTAAGGGATATCTTGTGTGTGTGTGTGTGTTGAAGATAGATGATATCTTCCTTGATTGAACCTCGTGATCAATTATTGGATCTATTGTCTTGCCAAAACTTTGATTTGAGTATGGGTTATCCTCAAATCAAATAAGAACCAACGATGTTCGAAATGTTGTCTTACTCGTGGTTGATTCCTCGGGCATACACCATTATATCCTTTGGTGTGACCAATGCTATCACCTTGTTCACATAATTATGGAATTCCATTTACATGGAAATCTCGATGACTTGTTGTTGAGCCCATTATTAGCATTTTGTCTCCTCTATGATTCATGTTGAACATCCAGCTAGTGTTGGAAACTTCTATAAGCATTATCTTCATGCTCCGTTCATGAAGCATGTGTTGGATGAAAGAAGTGACTTCCTCTGATTCATGTGCATTTGGTGCAAGTTGCCGCCGTGAGTTCGAGAAAGATTGTTTTTGTTTTCTCTGGTACCATCCCAAGTCAGTTATGCATGTGCGAATGTATTCTATGGTTTGGTAGATTAATTACCTCCACTCCATATGTATTCCCTAGCACACCAAGCCACTGACTGATTTGTTCCAGGAGAAGGAGTTCCTTTTAAGAGCTAACCCGTGCTTAATCAAGGACTTCGATATCCTCGATGATGGTTCCCCACCTGAACTCGGTAGCGCTTAACTATAAGACTACAATGTGGCCATGCTTGTCTGGGACAACGTGTTCACATGTTTGTAGCAGAACCAGCTCATGTTTTGGAGCTTACTACCGTAGTCCATTACCCGAGAATCTTGCAACGTCATCTCGTCGATTTGTGTTGCAAACTTTCATTTTTCTTCCTAGACTTTATGAGTCTGGAATATTCTGACACCAACCAGATCTGAATCTCAGGTAGATATGATGGTTGGAACGTTTCCCAAGAACTATAATGTTGGTCTCTTTGTAAACTGGTAAGGTGGATGTCGTGGCCAACACACCCAGCCGGAAGACCTATTATTGTAGTATCTTGATTGAGAAAGTTGGCCACATCCCCATAAGGATTTTGTAGGATTTACTCCAGTAGTTGTTCCTTATGGATTTTTGAGCTCCCGAAGTCCGACCGTGCTAAATGTCTCTCGGTCGATCATCCAGATTTTGTTTCCTTGGCCTCGCTAAGGTGAAATCTGAGAAGGTGTTATCTTCCTTTGCATCTGCATCCTCCACCATTATTCATCATGGTAGTATGTGGTGTTGCCAGGATCCTTGACACGGATATTGGTAAAACCTTGATGAATATGGAAATGCTCAAGTTCTTGAGAGCACGCACAAGCGCTAGGTGTTATCATCAGCACTAACTGGGATTGCTCTCAGTTTCCTCGGTTATGCTATAACTTTTCAAACAGTGGACTCACTCTCTACTGTTGAGCTTCTCCCTAGTTACTAAAATCATCCCTTGTGTTGTTTTCAACAAGGTAATCCACATCATCCATTCTAATCCAGGTATGCCATTCTACCGAACCCTCCAAATGGTCGCTCGAGAATTGCCTTAGGTTGTTATAAAGAGTTTCAATGATCTCTGAATCAAAGGTAATTCTTTTTGCCACTTAAGGGGATATTTCTACGATTAACCTTCCCTAAGGTGCCCCGTTATGGTATCATGGCAACTCAACTCCTCGCTGCGTTGACAACCATTCACCACCTTCTTAAGTGTGGAATTGTTGTCTACCTAGTGACCCCTCGTCATCTGTTCCACTCCATCCCTCTAGATGTGTGCTTCGTGTCCCAGCTCGAGAGATGTTGCTATGAATCATTCCGTGAGTTAATCCTGAGTTGTTCGATCTTCGAGAAGATTGATCCTTCTAGAGTATCCTTCTCCTCTCATTGTCATGTTGGCTGGAGTTCTCAGAGCAAGACGATGAGACAAAGATGGTGATTGAATCAACGTTCATTTGAAGTGCAACCTGGATCGTGAAGATTGCGTTAGTTGCGTTCCCCCTTCCATCTTACCCTATGCTTGAATCTTGGGACGAGATTCTTGTTAGTGGGGGTGAGTTGTCACAGCCCTAGCTTAGCCTTTGCTTGTCCTTGCATGATCATCATGTCATCATGTCTAAATTTCATTCAAATATGAAATGGGGATTCTCAAACCCTAGCACCAAATGAATTCGACTAGGGTCAAAATAAAATCTTTTTCATTGAACTCAAAATGCCCTTTAAAAATGTTCAACATTTCTGGATGGAGGTGGAACCATCTACCAAAGATGGTTTACATTTTTTCAGGACATATTTGGGCTTTGAATTAATTCAAACATATTTGAATTGGAGCTATTTAAATGCTATATATATTTTAGGTGCTCCAAAATGTTGGGACTTGTTATGGGTCACTGGAATAATTCAGAGAACACCCCTAATTATTTCCAGTATTTTATAAAGTGGTTTAGTATTTTACTAAATCAAAACAAAACAGAATAAATAGAAAACACAAAAGAATTAGGAAGAGAGAGAGAGATGAAGCCTACCTGGCCTTACCTGAAGTTAGCCCAGCAGCACAGGCCCAGCCCACAACCGCCGCTCCTCCTGTCGTCTTCCTCGTTGGACAGAAGGACGAGCGTGTGCCCGACGCCCGCACGCCCACACCCAGGCCACCTCCTCCCTCCCTGCATGCCTGGTTCCTCTTAGACGGCTCTAGACGAGCGCCACGCAGCCCCTCGACCCTCTCTCACTCTCCCTGGATCCCTCCTGATTGCCGCAGCCATCATGCTCCCCTCGCCTCGCCGACGCGCCATGAAGCCCCTTCTCGTCCCCCCTTCCCCCTCACCAAGACAGAAGGTGCCGGGAAGCCCTGGATGCCGCCAGCTCCGCCGTTCCCCTCCTCGGCCATCGAGGATCGCCGCCGCCCGTACGTCGCCGTCCGGCCTTCTCCGAGCCCGCGTCGACGCCCTCTGCAACCACTGTGAGCTCCCGCGTCGGAAACCCCTCTCCCCCGAGCTCGTTACGCCCTGTAGCCGTCGCCCCCTTGCCGACCAAATCGCGCTGCCGCCTGAGCTCCTCGCCGCCGTGGCCACGCCCACTAGAGCTCAAAACTGAGCGCATCACCACGGGACCGGAGCAACCATCTGTCGCTCCTTTCATGCCCTGCGACGTCGGAACGGTCGACGTCCGAACTCCGGCCGCCGCGGACGTGCTTGCCGCCGTCGTCTCCGGCCACCCCAGCACCTGCCACCACCACCGTTGGACACGCCACCTTGCGGGCGTTCCAACGAGCCCAACCCTACCACTTCTCGTCCCCGGAATCGCCGGGACAAGCGACGCCGCCGCGTCTGTGTGCCACCGGCGGTTAGCCGCCGACGTGGGCATTGTTAGTGGCTAATGACCCACTAACTAACCCCTCCTGTGACACCGACAGCTGGGCCCCGCGCCTAATTAACTCCGGGTTTATTTTCTGTTTAGATTAGTTTAATAACACAGGACCCACCAGTCAGAGTTGACTGTGCTGACGTGTCCGTTGACCCGACCCCACCTGTCAGTGTCACTAAACAACACTGGGTCACTGACCACTGGACCCCACTGGTTAGTTTGACCTGGACCGGCCCTGTTGACCGCTGACATCACAGTGACGTCATGCTGACGCAGTAACTCTTCTGGAATTTAAATAAACCTTAAATGGTTTATTTATTTCATAAAATGTTATAAACTTCTAAAAATCATATAAAATCAACCGTAACTCAGAATGAAATAAATTATATATGAAAAATGATCAGAAAATCCAATCTATCCATCTGTACCATTTTCATGCATGTTAGGACAACTTATGACTACTGTTTAGGACAACTCAATTAAATGGCATATAATAAATCACATATGGAGTTTGAATTTGAATCTTTGATTCAAACCAACTTCATTTAATCTAGTTTTAGTTGCATCAGCTCAAATCATAGCATATTGCCATGTCATGATCATACATCATATAGTTGCATTGCATTGATTGTGTTCTTCCTTGTTTGCCAGTATTTGTCCCCTCTCGATAGACGTGTACCGACGATGTGATCGATGACACCGATGAAGAACTATACTATCTTCAGAATTGCCAGGACAACAACGATTCAACTGTTACTTGTTGCGGTAGATGAACCCCTTTATCCTCTGCATGACCTGTCATTGCCACAGTAAATAGATGAAACCCACTAGCATGAGTAGGAGTTGTTTGAACCCTGATGTGCCTACTCATTCATGCTTGTCTGTCATGCCTGCTATTGCTTAGAGTTGTGCCAGGTCTGATTCATCAGGGATGAATTAGAGGTGTGTGAACATGTCCTACTATGTGTGAGCTAAGTGTGTGAACACGATTTGGTAAAGGTAGCGGTGAGAGGCCATGTAGGAGTACATGGTGGGTTGTCTCATTGAAACCGTCCTCAGGAACTGAGTTCTGTGTTTGTGATCCATGAACAGCTACTACCACACATTGGGATCCTTAATTGACTCTCTCGACTTATTAATCGCCTTGATCTCTGTCCAGGAGTTGCAACTAGTTTCTGGTGTTTGTAGGTAGTGCTAGTAGTCTACCAAGTGGCACCCGGTACAGGTGGGCTTGGGACTGACTAGGTGCAGTGGCACGGTGTACCAAGCGGCACCCGGTTGGTGGGCTTGGGAACCCTGCTCACATCGTTTGGGGCCGTGAGCGACACCCCGGCCCGATCTCCTTGCGGATGGAACCCGAATAGGCGATAAACCTGGACTAGAGACTTGTGTGGTTAGTCAGGTCGTGGCCGACACCCTCGCCAGGCTTCCGCTTGAAGGCTGCCGAGATACACGATGTGTACATTGCGGTAAGTGGCGAGAGCGTGTGTGAAGAAGTACACCCCTTAGGGTTAACATCATCTATTCGAATAGCCGTGTCCGCGGTAAAGGACTTCTGGGTTGCCTATACAGTTCATAGACAAGTGAAAGTGGATACTCTAAAATACGCAAGATAAGCGTGAGTGCTATGGACGGCGTTCTCGTAGGGAGGCGGGAGCGGATCCATAGTGGCGTATTGATATGGTGAATATGTGGACTCGTGTGCGCCACCTCAAAGAGTTACTTGCAGTCGTAGTTTAGGATAGCCACCGAGTCAAAGCTGGCTTGCTGAAGTTAAACCCCACCATCCCCTTTGTTGACAATGATGCATATGTAGTTAGTTCTGATGTAAGTCTTGCTGGGTACATTTGTACTCACGTTTGCCAATTTTATGTTTTTGCAGAGAGACTTCAGTCTCGCTAGTAGTTCCGCTTGGACTTCGACGTTTAGCTTGTTACCTCAGCTACGATCTTCTGCCCTCGGCAGGATCTAGTAGATAGTCAGGCTTCTCAGCCTTTTTCATTTATAGTTGTCTCTACTCAGACATGTTAAGCTTCCGCTTGTGCTTTGATTTGTGTGCTCTGAATGTTGGGTCATGAGACCCATGTTTGTAATATCTCGCTCCTCGGAGCCTATTGAATAAAATTCTTGAGTTGTAGAGTCATGTTGTGATGCCATGTTGTATTTGCACATATCGAGCATATTGTGTGTATGTTATTGAAATGCTTGGTATGTGTGGGATTTGACTATCTAGTTGTTTATCCTTGGTAGCCTCTCTTACCGGGAAATGTCTCCTAGTGCTTCCATTGAGCCTTGGTAGCTAGCTACTGCTCCAGAACACTTAGGCTGGCCGGCATGTGTCCTTCTTCGTTCCTGTGTCTGTCCCTTAGGGGAAATGTCACGCGGTGTCTACCGGAGTACTGTTAGCCTGCTACAGCCAGGTTTACCAGAGTCCTGCTAGCCCAGCTGCTACAACCCCGATTCACTCGCTGATGACCGACACGTTGTTGCTGGGTCATGTATGCATGTCCCTGTAAGTTAGTGCCACTTTGGGTTCACAACTAGCCATGTCAGCCCGGGATCCTTGTCATATGGATGCTAGCGACACTATCATATACATGTGCCAAAAGGCGCAAACGGTCCCGGGCAAGGTAAGGCGACACCCGTGGGAATACCGTGCGTGAGGCCGCAAAGTGATATGAGGTGTTACATGCTAGATCAGTGTGGCTTTGAGTCGGGGTCCTGACAGTTACGGTAGATCCGGCTGATGGAGAGGTCCTGGAGACCGTCACCCTTGAACAGCCGGAGGTGAAGATGGAGGAGAACCGGAAGCCACCTGGGGCGGCCGGGGCCAACCAGTCAGTGTCAGAGCTGGTGGTCCCCAACACTGTCATCCCAGAGGTGGAGGAGACCCAGCGTGCACCGGATGCTAGTGGACGAGGAGGCGGTGAGCCCAACCAGCCAGGGCACCACCAGCCGGCGCTCGGCAGGCGGCGGGCCGGGCCTTAGTGGCGCGTGCTCCTGCACGCCAGCGCACGACGTGGGCAACATCGGAGCCAAGGCGGCGGGTGGAGGCCGCGGCTTCGAACTCACAAAGGGCCAGCGCTGAGGCCATAAGCGCCGCTCCTTCGGGTTGGATGGCAGGGGCCGGCCCCGCCGCCCTGAACCTGGCATTGCGGGACATGGAGGACCAGTTCCTCGCCCAAAATCCTACCCTTCTGAGGGCGAGGGAGGAGATGCTGGCGACACGGGCGGCCGTCCGGGTACGCGCACCATGTCTTATTTTCTTATCTTGTAATCTTCCGTGGGGACGCGCCAGCGCACCCACTATAGCCCCTGATTTCCGAGTTGGCTACTGAGCCGGCAGGTTGGAACCCCAAGGTGTTCTTTTTGTTTGTTAAGATGTTTGCTGTTGTTGTAGGACTACCACAACATGCGGGCAGCCGCGTACAACACGCAGAACTCGATGCTCGCCACCGAGACTATTGAGCTGGCTCATAGCCGAAGTAAGTAAGCTAGATTCCAGTGGGGGCGCGCTAGCGCACCCACTAGGTGTAGCCCCCGAGATTCGGGCAGACTGCTGAGCAGTCGGGCCGGATCTTCTCTGGTGGGCTTGCTTTTTATTTTTGTCGAAGTAGATGATGATGATTTTATCTTCTTCCTGCAGCGGTTGCCGCCCAATTGAGGGAGCGCGTGGCTGAGCTCGAGGGCCAGCTCTGGGTTGTGGGGTAGGAGCGCGACCAGGCAGCCTCCACGCGCGACCGGCTGGAGAAGGAGCTAGCGGACTAGGCCGTGCGGCACACGGAGCAGGTCCAGCAGCTGAAGGCCGATGAGGAGCAGCTCAGGGCCGAGTTCGAGACCTAGCGCGTGGAATGGGCCGAGAAGGAGAAGCTCCTCGATGGAGGCTACTCCATGATCGAGGATATGCTCGACGGTATGCCTCTTCCCTTTTGTTCTGAGCGCTCGCCGCCGGCTGCTACCGGAGTCCATCTTCTAACATCTTTGTCTTGTTATTGGCAGAGTTCCTCCCGGGCCACTCCGTCGCTGTCAGCATGGCCATCGAGGCTCGGCGCGAGGAGTGTCGGCGCAAGGGCAAGGAGATTGCATAGGACCGGCCTCGGACCATGGGTGATGAGGACATCAATACCATTGTTACACCCACAGCCCCTACTGCTACATATACTGGACCAATTACTAGAGCTCGCGCACACCAATTAAATTATCAGGTACGTTCATTTCTTGGTAATGATTCTAATGTTCATTTGTTTTGCTACATTTGTTTTTCTCACAAATGAAGGGCCTAGCATGGATAAGAGGGAAGAACACTAGAGCAAGACCAAGCATGGAGATGATGGCATGCGCAAAGGGAACAAGAACAGAGTTACAAGTGATGATTTCAGGACTTTGAAGCCACCATAATGAGTGCATGAAGCCTTGGACAAAATATACAAGATGCCACTTCATAAATTTCGTCCAGAGGCTATTCTAGGTGATGCGTCACCTTATTATTTGGCCAGGCCCATGTAATTTCGAAATACATAAGTATAGGCTATTTTTAGAGTTCGTATGTGTGGGGAAACAAGAGATAGGGTTGGTTTCGGACCCCTCAACCAAGGGCCACGAAATCCCCCCCCCCCTCTTCCTCCATATATACAGCCCTTAGGGCGCCGTTTAAACTTTGGGTTTTGTTTATATTAAAAGTTCACCATAGCTGCAACTTCGCGTACTTTGTTTGTGTTCAACGACCAGACAAAGGCGTCATAGAACCCCACCTTCATTAATAAAGCTTCCCTCTGTTATTCGTAATATCCAGATTGCAATCTTAGTTTCTTGCTTGTTCTTCGTTTGCTTGCAGGAAATAGACCTTCGTGGTCAGGTTGATCATGCTCCAGCGTGGTCAATAACCTCTCGGAGTTGGTTTAGCGATTGCTAAGGCGCGAGGTCCTCGCACGTTCGTAGTCGGATCGTCAAAGTTGACTTCCACCAAAACGATAGCCACCATCTCATCGAAAGACGGGACACCTTTGCCTCTATCAAGTGGTATCAAATTTCCAGGTTGCTCAGTGAGATTTTATAGTTTTTCATAGTTTAGATCGAGTCTGTTATCATACCTACAGTCCACGAAAAAGCCACAAAAAAATAAGGGTTAGTTCATCATATCCGAACCAATCTGAGCCTTTGCATAATTTTTTTTAGGGTTTTTGCATTGTTCAATTTGCGGCATCGTCGTGTCTAGTTGCTGGTCTTAGTGTCTAGTCCTTTAGAGTTCGAGTTTTGTCATAGTTTGTCATGCCGCCGCCGCACCATCTTCATCGCTGCTGCCATATACCACCACCGCTGCCATATCCTACCACCGCTGCCATATACCACCATATATCCACCACCAATCCGAGTTCTTTCCATATTAGGTTTGTTTTCGAGATCCATCTATTTTCCGCTTCGTGTTTCCTTGCCTGAGTAGGTTTCGGAAAAAAAAGTTTGGAGACCCCCGGGCAGTTTTTAGGCCAAAATTTCGGCAATCGGATTTTTTCCCTATCCTATTTTTAGGTTCCAAGGAGCGTTTTGAGACACTCGCCATCATAGTGATTTTGTTGCATTTTTTCATCGTTGCTACCCTGATTTCCGAAAAAAATAGTCAAAAAATTTCGTGCCTATCCTGTTACCTTGACTTCGGAAGAGTTTTGAGACACTCGCCATTATAGTGAATAATTGCCAAAAAAAAGAGGAGCACAAAAAAGAGCGCAAAAAAAGCAATTTTTTTCAAAGTGTGCTTTTCCCTTGTTTACGTGTCGCCCTGTGATTTTGTTAGTGTTCTAGGCTCGCGTCTTTAGCACAGTCTGTCCTAGGACCAGCACAGTACCGTCGTTAGTGTTTATTCAACTTTGCATCTCTGAATTGATTATTGCTGACCCTTTTTGCTACCATATTATAAGCCTTCCCAGCTCCACATACATCTACGTCGTGCGTTTGACTCTCCCTGGTAATCGCTCGATCCAAGCTTTGAGAGTTTTGACTACAACGGCTGCCGATCACCACCTGCTGCTGGGTAAGAATTGGTAAGAATTTGAGATTCGCTTGACGGATTTGTGACACCCCACCACCACCATTTTCCAGTAGTATGTAGGATCGTATTCTTGTCTGTTTCTATTGCTACTAACTATGGCAGGACCACAAGCCGACGAGATTGACTGGGAGAACATGACGAACAAGGAGCTTCATGATAAGTTTCATCAAATGTTGGGTCAACAGGTGGAAGACGTGATGGCCAGCTTTGGAAAGGCAATGGAGAAGATGGATGACATTGAGAAGACAATTGACACCAAGTTGGATGCCAAGTTCAATGAATTACCCAAACGTCTCCCACAACCAGCTCTAGGCCGCGATACAGTAGGGCGAGCACAGCGTGTTCCTCTTGAGCTAGGAAAAATTTCTGGTGCCGCTGCTACTTCTGTTGATGATTCTGTAGCTCCTGCTGCTACTGCAGAGGTGGAGGACTATTACGAGGATAAGGTTGATCAAAATTAGAAATACGTGCAGGCACCAGCACCACCACCAGCAGGTCGACCTCAGGTATTTATTCGCAATGGTACGCCTACACCACCACCTCAGGTACGAGATCTTGACCATATTCCTAAACTGTAATTGAATATTCCACCGTTTGAGGGTAGATACATTTCTGATGTATATCTTACTTGGGAGTTAGAAACTGAACAACGCATTACATGTTTACAATATCCCGAGGAGAGACGGGTTGCTGCTGCTGTTTGTGCTTTCACTAGTTTTGCATGTGTATGGTGGTCTGAACATTGTAGATTATATCCTATTGCATCTACTTGGGCTACTTTCAAAACTACTACGCGTACTCGTTGGGTTCCACCATATTATCAACGTGAATTACTTCAAAAACTGCAGCGTTTGAGACAAGGGAAAATTTTTGTAGAAGAATATTATCAGGAACTACAAACTGGCATGATTAGATGTGGTATTATTGAGGAGAATGAAGGTATGCTTGCACGTTTTATGGGTGGATTAAATAGAGAGATTCAGACCATTCTAGAGTATAAGGAGTACACTAATATCACTCATTTATTCCATCTTTCTTGTAAAGCTGAAAGTGAAGTGCAGGATCGACAAGCATTGGCGCGAACTAACTTTTCTGCAGGTCGACCTTCATCATGGACACCATGTGCATCTTCTACTTCCACTACACCAGCACCTCCATCAGGTGCCACCTCCAGCCGTGATACAAGAAAGTAGGCACAACCACCACTATCTTCCAAGAGCGCACCTGTCGGGCCTGCACAGAGCTCTTCTTCTTCCATGGAATCAACATGGCACACAAGTGATATTATTTGTCGTTGTTGTAAGGGAAGAGGTCATTATGCGAGAGAATGCAAATCTCAGCGTGTGATGATTGCTACTGAGGATGGTGGGCATGAGTCCGTTAGTGACTATGATGAGGAGACTTTGGCTCATATTACACGTGAAGAACATGGTGGGGATGATTTTGAACATGAGACGCAATACATGGCTCCTGAAGATGCTGACAGGTATTAATGTTTAGTTTCTCAACGTGTTTTGAGTGTGCAGGTCACACAAGCTGAGAAAAATCAGAGGCATCATTTGTTCCATACAAAGATAGTTGTGAAGGAACGTTTTGTTCGTTTCATCATTGATGGAGGGAGTTGCAACAACTTGGCTAGCATGGAGATGGTGGAGAAGTTATCTCTCACCACAAGACCACATCCACATCCTTACTATATCCAATGGTTCAATAATAGCGGCAAGGTTAAGGTAACGCGTGTTGTTCATGTGCATTTTAGTATCTCTACATATGTTGATTATGACGTGGTACCCATGCAAGCATGTTCCTTATTACTTGGTATACCATGGAAATTTGATAAAAAAAATTGTACACCATGGTAGAAACAATTAGTATACTCTTGTTCATAAGGATAAACATATTACTTTGTTTCCTATGTCTCCTGATTCCATTTTGAAAGATGATATTAATAGAGCTAATAAAGCAAAACAGGAGAAAAATAAGAGTGAAAATTAGATTGTGGCAAAAGATTTTTAGCAACAAATGAAGCCTAATAATAAACCATCTAGTGTTGCTTCTGAAATTAAATTGAAAAGTGCATGTTTATTTGCCACCAAATCTGATATTGATGAGCTAGATTTCAGCAAATCTGTTTGCTATGCTTTTGTGTGCAAAGAGGTATTATTTTCATTCGAGGATGTGCCTTCCTCTTTGCCTCCTGCTGTCACTAACATTTTGCAGGAGTTCGCTGACGTCTTTCCACAAGACGTGCCACCAGGATTACCACCTATTCGAGGGATTGAGCATCAGATTGACTTAATTCCCGGTGCTTCACTGCCAAACCGTGCGCCATACCGTACCAATCCAGAGGAGACGAAGGATATTATGCGTCAAGTACAGGAGCTTCTCGACAAAGGTTATATACGCGAATCCCTTAGTCCTTGTGTTGTTCCTATTATTCTAGTGCCGAAAAAGGATGGTACATCGTGTATGTGTGTTGATTGTAGAGGCACTAATAATATTACTATTCGTTATCGTCATCCTATTCCTAGGTTAGATGATATGCTTGATGAATTGAGTGGCCCTACAATATTCTCCAAAGTTGATTTGCGTAGTGGATACCATCAAATTCGTATGAAATTGGGGGACGAATGGAAAACAACATTTAAAACTAAGTTTGGATTATATGAGTGGTTATTCATGCCTTTTGGGTTAACTAATGCACCTAGTACTTTCATGAGATTAATGAACGAAGTTTTACATGCTTTCCTTGGACGATTTGTGGTAGTCTATTTTGATGATATACAGATTTATAGCACATCTTTGGAGGAACATTTGGAACATTTTCGTGCTGTTTTTATTGCTTTACGTGATGCACGTTTGTTTGGTAACCTTGGGAAGTGCACCTTTTGCACCGACCGAGTATCTTTTCTTGGCTATGTTGTTACTCCACAGGGAATTGAAGTTGATAAAGCCAAGATTGAAGCTATTGAGAGTTGGCCGCAGCCCAAAATAGTCACACAAGTGAGGAATTTTCTTGGCCTTGCTAGATTCTATATGCGTTTTGGGAGAGATTTCAGCACCATTGTTGCACCTCTCAATGAGCTTACAAAGAAAGATGTGCCTTTTGTTTGGGGTACCACACAGGAAGAATCATTCACGGTATTGAAAGATAAGTTGACACATGCTCCTTTATTCCAACTTCCTGATTTTAGTAAGACTTTTGAGCTTGAATATGATGCTAGAATTGGTTTAGGTTGTGTGTTATTACAAGATGGCAAACCTGTTGCATGCTTTTCTGAAAAATTGAGTGGGCCTAGTCTGAATTATTCTACTTATGATAAAGAATTATATGCTCTTGTTCAGACTTTAGAAACATGGCAACATTATTTATGGCCCAAAGAATTTGTTATACATTCTGATCATGAATCTTTGAAACATATTAAAAGTCAAGCTAAATTGAATCATAGACATGCTAAATGGGTTGAATTCATTGAGACTTTCCCTTATGTCATTAAGCACAAGAATGGTAAAGAAAATCTTATTGCTGATGCATTGTCTCGTTGCTATACTATGCTTTCACAACTTGACTTCAAAATATTTGGTTTGGAGACCATCAAAGATCAATATGTGCATGATGCAGAATTTAAAGATGTAATGCAGAACTATAAAGAAGGAAGAATGCGGAACAAGTTCATCGTTAATGATGGATTTGTGTTCCGTGCTAATAGGCTGTGCATTCCAGCTAGCTCTGTTCATCTTTTGTTGTTGCAAGAGGTGCATGTAGGAGGATTAATGGGACACTTTGGCATGAAGAAGACGGAGGACGTGCTTGCTACACATTTATTTTGGCCAAAGATGAGACGGGATGTTGAGCGTTTTATTGCTCGCTGCACTACATGTCAAAAAGCTAAGTCACGACTCAATCCTCATGGTTTATATATGCCTTTGCCTATACCTAGTGTTCCTTGGGATGATATATCTATGGACTTTGTTTTAGGTTTACCTTGAACAAAGAAGGGGAGGGATAGCATATTTGTTGTCGTGGATAGATTCTCGAAAACGGCACACTTTATAACATGTCATAAAAGCGATGATGCTGTTAATGTTGCAGATTTGTCTTTTCGTGAAATTATTCGCTTGCATGGTGTGCCAAATAATATTGTTTCAGATCGTGACACTAAACTTCTTAGCCACTCTTGGAGATGTTTATGGGCTAAGCTGGGAACTAAGCTGCTTTTTAGTACTACTTGTCACCCCCAAACTGATGGACAAACTGAAGTAGTCAATAGAACATTGTCTACTATGCTTAGGGCTTTTTTGAAGAATAATAAGAAAATGTGGGAGGAATGTTTGCCTCATATTGAATTTGCTTATAATCCTTCATTGCATTCTAATACTAAGATGTGCCCTTTTGAAATTGTGTATGGTTTCCTACCTCGTGCACCTATTGATTTGTTGCCTCTTCCATCTTCGGAGAAGGTTAATTTTGAAGCTAAACAACATGCTGAATTGATCTTAAAAATGCATGAGTTAACTAAGGAAAACATTGAGCGTATGAATGCTAAATATAAACTTGCTGGAGATAAGGGTAGAAAACATGTTGTGTTTGCACCTGGAGATCTTGTTTGGTTACATTTGCGTAAGGATAGATTTCCTGATTTGCGCAAATCAAAGCTAATGCCACGTGTTGATGGTCCTTTTAAGGTGTTGGAGAAAATAAATGATAATGCATATAAATTTGAGCTGCCTGCAGATTTTGGGGTTAGTCCCACTTTTAACATTGTAGATTTGAAGCCTTATTTGGGTGAGGAAGATGAGCTTTCGTTGAGGACAACTTCATTTCAAGAAGGGAGGATTATGAGTACATCAATACCATTATTACACCCACATGCCCTACTTCTACATATACTGGACCAATTACTAGAGCTCGCCCACGCCAATTAAACTATCAGGTACTTTCGTTTCTTGGTAATGATTCTAATGTTCATGAGAATATGATGTTGCCTAAATTGGATACATTTGTTTTGCTCGCAAATGAAGGGCCTGGCATGGATAAGAGGGAAGAACACTGGAGCAAGACCAAGCATGGAGATAATGGCATGTGCAAGGGAACAAAAACAAAGTTACAAGTGATGATTTCAGGACTTTGAAGCCACCATATTGAGTGCATGAAGCCTTGGACAAAATATACAAGATGCCACTTCATAAATTTTGTCCAGAGGCTATTCTAGGTGCTGCATCATCTTATTATTGGGTCAGGCCCATGCAATTTCGAAATACATAAGTATAGGCTATTTTTAGAGTCCGTATGTGTGGGGAAACAAGAGATAGGGTTGGTTTCGGACACCTCCACCAAGGGCCACGAAATCCCCCCCCCTCTTCCTCCATATATACAGCCCTTAGGGCACTGTTTAGACTTTGGGTTTTGTTTAGATTAAAAGTTCGCCATAGCTGCAACTTCGCGTACTTCGTTTGTGTTCAACAACCAGAAAAAGGCGTCACAGAACCCCACCTTCACTAATAAAGCTTTCCTCTATTATTCGCAATATCCAGATTGCAATCTTAGTTTCTTGCTTGTTCTCTTGTAGGAAATAGACCTTCGTGGTCAGGTTGATCGTGCTCCGGCATGGTTAATAACCTCTTGGAGTTGGTTTAGCGATTGCTAAGGCACGACGTCCTCACACATTCGTAGTCGGGTCGTCAAAGTCGACTTCCACCAAAATGATAGCCATTATCTCATCGAAAGACGGGACACATTTGCCTCTATCAATGGGCGAACAGCTCGCGGCCGTCCGGATGCGCCTCGAGCCAACGTGCTGCCTGCTCCGCCGGCTTCAGCGTGTCGGGTCGCAGGTTTTAGAGGGCTTGTGGCCAGGCGGTCCGATCCCGCGGACTCCCAGTTGGACGATCGACTGGCTGGAGGTGGTGGCCAACCGGCTCGAAGCCTGGAAGAGCTCCGCGGCGCGGTCTGGGGTTGCAAAGGCGTTGGAGTTCATCAAGGCCTGGTACCCTGGCATGCGCCTAGCGCAGTTGGTGACATTCCACCAGGAGGTGCTACTAGAGCTGGCGGTGGAGCGTGTGGACATCGCCATCCGAGCATCGGCTCTCGCCGACTATGTCGACATCGATGTCTTTGTCTCGAAGCAGGGAGATGATGGCGCCACCATTCCTCCGTCCTAGTTCGGTCTGAGCCCGTCGAACGGGGAGGACTCGGCAGGGGAGATCGCCACCAGCGATGACGATGATGTGGACGAGGAAGGCAGCTATGTTGCACTAGACGGTGAAGTGACCAGCCGGACTTGGCCCGACCCAGCACCGACTAGCGACAAGCCGGAGACCACGTCAGCCGTCGTCGACCCTCAGGCCGAGACCCGGCAGCCGGAAGCCCCGCCAGCCAGAGCTACGCCTGCTGCCGACCAGTCCATGCAGCCTGAGGGGCCGTCCGCCTAGATGGCATGTTATCTTTTTTCAAGTTTTTTCTGTCTTCGTGCTTGAAAACAATGTCAGTTATGCGCAGTTCCACCCACTAGGGGTGTAATTTTAAAATTGATGAATGCTGGCCTTGGGCCATTTTTGCAATGTATAAAGTTTAAATCCCCACATTCTTGCATGTGTTGCCGGGTTCTAGCTTGAGTTTGCTTTTTCTCTCTTTGGCTTTTTCATTTGCCGCCTTCCTTTGGCCTCTCCCTGCCAGCCGGGCAGCTGCGCTGCGGTCTATGGCCGGGTCAGGGAGTTGGATGTTTAGAACGGACAAGCTACTTCAGCCGCTTAGAGCGTAGCTAGTCGAGCAAGAAGCCGGCCGACCGGCTGCTGAGCAGCAAGACGAGGGAGCCGAAGGGCCGGCTTGGCTTAGAGTCAACACTTTCCTTAGTCGTTTTTCGTGTGGATAGCATTTCCGGCCTTTAGCTCTTGCCAGCCGGACAGTTGCGCTGCGAGCTGTGGCCAGGTCAAGAGAGGGCTTTGGCACCGGCACACTACTAGGCGGCTCCGGGTGGTGCTAACTTAAGCCAAGGCGGCGAGCCCCCGGGCCGACTGGCCGGACCCAGGCGGGGCAAGAATAAAAAACTCAAATCATGGCATAAGCTTATCTCATAGATAAAAAGGTAGCCCCCGAGTGCATCTCGGGGGACCCGAGGTCTTTACTTAATGGAAAAGGCAGCGTGGTACATACGCTTGCTTTAACTGTAAAACGGACGGAGTAGGTTCACGTTCCATGGCCACTCCATCTCTTTGCCGGTTGTGCTTCGCTTGCATGCTCTGGGCTTTTGGGCATCGATGATGTAGTACGAGTCGTTGCCCAGGGCCTTGCTGATGATGAAGGGGCCTTCCCAAGGAGCTGTGAGCTTGTGTTGGCTGGCTGATCACTGGATCAGGCGGAGCACAAGGTCGCCTTCACGGAATGTACGCGGCTTGACCTTCTTTTTGTGGTAGCGGCGCAGGCTCTGCTGGTAGATGCCGGACCGGCTGCACGCCAGTAGTCGGGCCTGTTCCAGCAGATCAACACCGTTTTCTTGTGCCTCCTTTGCTTCCGTCTCAGTGTACATGGTGACACGAGGAGAGTCGAACTCGATATCCATGGGGATGATAGCCTCGGCCCCATACACGAGGAAGAAGGGTGTGAAGCCAGTTGATCGGTTGGGTGTGGTCTGGAGGCTCCAAAGGACAACCGCCAGCTCCTCAATCTAGCAACCGGCCAAGCGCTCCAATGGCTCGACCAGTCGGAACTTGATGCCGGACAGGATGAGGCTGTTTTCTCGCTCCACTTGGTCATTTGACTGCGGGTGGGCAATGGAAGCTAGGTTCAGTCAGATGCCCTAGTTTGCGCAGAAACGGGCCAAGGCGCCCTTGGCCAAGTTGGTGTCGTTGTCAGTGATGATGCTATGTGGGACGCCGTACGTGACGGTGACATTGGCGATGAACATGACGGCTATCGGGCCGTTTAGCTTCTTGATAGGCTTGGCTTTGATCCACTTGGTGAACTTGTCCATGGTGACCAGCAGGTGGGTCATGCCGCCGCATTCTGTCTTGAATGGGCCTACCATGTCAAAACCCCACACGGCGAACGGCCAGGTAATGGGGATGGTCTTGAGGGCTAAGGCCGGCTAGTGCTGCTTGGTGCTAAACTTCTTGCACCCTTTGCACTTCTGGACCAACTCTTTGGCATTGTCCAAGTAGTCGGCCAGAAGAAACAGTGGCGAAAGTCCTTGGCGTCAAGAGCCCTGGAGGTGGCATGGTGGCCACATTCGCCTTGATGGATGTCTCTCAGGATCTCCATGCCCTTCTCCAGCTCCACGCAGCGTTGGAAGACACCAGTCAGACTGCGCCTGGCGAGCTTGCCGTTGACGATGGTGTAGGCTCCTGCCTGGTGTTGGATCTGTCGGGCCAACACTTCATTGGATGGTAGCACGTGGCTTACCAAAAAGTCACGGATAGGCTGTGCCCAAGATGGCACTTCCACCACTGTGTAGACGACAACTGGTGCTAGGGTGGCCGGGCTGGGAGGCGGTGGATTGGAGTTGGCCGCTCCTGATGGTGGTGATGAAGTCCCTAGGCCGACTGCAGCAGCCCCCAGGCCGCTTGTTGGAATCTCTGGACCGGATGCTAGCACCGCAGCCCCCAGGCCACATGCTGAAGTCCCCAGGCCAACTGCTGAAGTCCCTGAGCCGACTGTTGAAGTCCCTGAGTTGGATCCGACTGCTGCAGGGTCAGTCGGCATGAAGATGGACTCAGATTTCAATGAGGGTTTGATAGATGGCTTGCGCGGGCGCTCGAGGGAGACGTCGGCTGGTATGGCCTGCCGACTGGAACCAATGCAAGCGAGGGCATCTGCTGCATCATTGTCAGCTCGTGGCATGTGGAGGAACTCGCACCCGTCGAAGTGCCCGCTCATCTACTGGACGAGGAAGCGGTAGCTCGCCATGTTGGCATCCTTGGCGTCCCAGTCACCGGACGACTGCTGGACCACCAAGTCTGAATCACCGTAGCATAGGATGCGGCGGATGCCGATCTCCTTAGCCAGTCGGAGCCCAAAGATGAGCGCCTCGTACTCGGCTACGTTGTTGGAGGCGGCGAAGTGGATCTGCAGTGTGTACTTCAACTTGTCACCTTTCGGAGAGGTGAGGATGATGCTGACTCCTAGACCGGTGCGCATCTTGGAGCTGTCGAAGTGCATCCGCCAATGCGTGGAATCCGACGCTAGCGGCAGGTACTAGGACTCGGCCTAGTCGATGAGGAAGTCGGCCAGCGCTTGGGACTTGATGGGGGTGCGGGGCTGGTAGAGAATGGTGTGGGGAGCTAGCTCAATGGCCCACTTCACCACCGCCCCGAAGCATCTCGGTTTCCCATGATCTCGGCAAGGGGAGCGGTGCAGACGGCCGTGATGGAGTACTCTTAGAAGTACTGCTTTAGCTCCTTGGCGGCAAAGTACACGCCGTAGCACATCTTCTGATAGTGGGGGTAGTTCTGCTTGGAGGCGGACAACACTTCACTCATGTAGTACACTGGCCTCTGGACGGCTGCACCTTGCCGGCTTCTGTGCACTCGACGACAATCACCATGCTGATGACCCAGTTGGTGGC
Source organism: Triticum timopheevii (assembly GCA_963921465.1). Taxonomy (NCBI): domain Eukaryota; kingdom Viridiplantae; phylum Streptophyta; class Magnoliopsida; order Poales; family Poaceae; genus Triticum; species Triticum timopheevii. The sequence goes on along the minus strand of OY997266.1, from coordinate 416,616,110 downwards.
GGCGATGTAAAGGAGTATATGTTCCTTAGCAGCCGAAGCGGCCAGGATAGGCGGTGTTCACATCATGCGCTTGAGATGGAGGAATGCTTTGTCCGCCTGGTCGATCCACTTGAAGTAAGTAGTTTTCTTCATGAGCTGGTACAAGGGAAGCGCCTTCTCGCCCAGCCGGCTGATGAAGCGGCTGAGGGATGCCAGGCACCTGGTGAACTTTTGGACACCGCGCAGCTTGGTGGGTCTCTCCATCCGCTCAATGGCCTTGATCTTCACGGGGTTGCATTTGATGCCGCGTTCAGAGACAAGGAAGCCAAGGAGCTGGCCGGCTGGTACACCAAAGACACACTTCTCCGGGTTGAGTTTGATTTGAAAACGGTGCAAATTGTCGAAGATTTCCTTGAGATCTTGCATGAGGGTGCCACGCTTCTCCGTCTTCACCACAATGTCATCCACATAGACGTGAGCATTGCGGCCGAGTTGTTTCAGGAGGCACTTCTGCATGCAATGTTGGAAGGTGGCGCCGGCATTTCTCAAACCAAACGTCATGGTGATGTAGCAAAAGGCACCGAATGGTGTGATGAAGGTGGTCTTCAAGCGGTCGGCTGGATCCAGCTTGACCTGGTGGTAATCGGAGTAGGCGTCCAAGAAGGATAGCAGCTTGCAGCCGGCCGTGGGGTCTATCACTTGGTCGATCTGTGGCAGAGCGAACGGATCCTTTGGGCAGGCTTTGTTGAGGCTCGTGTAGTCGATACACACGCGCCACTTGTTATTCTTCTTCAAGACGAGGACTGGGATGGCAAGCCAGTCCGGGTAGAACACTTCCATGATGAAACCGGCTACCAGAAGCCAAGCGATTTCTTCACCAACGATCCTTCTCTTCTCTTCTGATAGGCGGCGGAGGGGCTGCTTGACCGGTTTAGCATCCGACCTCACATGGAGCTTGTGCTCGGCGAAATCCTTCGGAACACCTGGCATGTCTTTGGGGGACCATGCGAAGATGTCCTGATTCTCACAGAGGAAATCGACAGGCTCGCCTTCCTATTTGCTGCCTAGGTTTGACCCAATGGCAGCGAACTTCTCCAGGTGCGCCGGATCCAGGATGATCCGCTTGGTATCTTTGGCTGGAAGGAGGCCCCAGCTTCCGTCTCCTTGGGATCAGTTGGCACGGCCGGCTGCTCGCCGGCCATGGCTACCATCCGGTCGAGGAGACACTTCTCTTGAGCGATGACGAGTGACTCGGCCAGCCGGCTGCTAGTGGCGGCGCACTCCAGCAATTTCTCGTAGTTGCCGACGATGGTGATGATGCCCTTGGGACCCGACATCTTGGCCTTCAGGTACGCGTAATGTGGGACAATCATGAACTTGGCCAGCGCAGGGCGGCCCAAGAGCGCATGGTAGGGGCTGTCCAGGTCAACCACCTCAACCCAGATTGGCTCGCGGTAGAAGTGGTTCTTGTCGCCGAACAGGACGTCAATCTTGATCTTGCCGATTGGAGAGCAAGAAAGGCCGGGAACTATGCTGTGGAAAACAGTCTGGCTGGGCTGAAGCTGCTTGGCCTTGATGCCCAACCACTCCATGGTTTGGCGGTACAGAATGTTGATGATGTTTCCACCATCTATCAGAACTCGGGTGAAGCGGCAGGCCCGCCTCTCCGTGGAGAAGGTGGACTCTAGCACTAGAGCATACGCACCCGGTGATGGAATCACGGCCGGGTGGTCTTCTTGGCTCCAGGTGACGGGCTTCTCGGACTAGTGCATGAACTACGGGACCTATGATGCAACAACATTCACCTCGCGTGCTGCTGCCATCTGTTGTGCTTGTCGTCGGCCTCACTGGTGAAGGCGACGTAGGTGGCGTTCTCATTGGGGAACTCGTCTTGAAGCATGTCGGCCGCTCGGGCCGGTTGCCGAACAGCCGGAGCCGCCTACCCGGCTGGTGGAGGGGCGGCAGGGCCTCACCCTTAGCGATCCAAGCGAGCTAGTTGCACTTCCAAGTGGTGTGGTTAGACGGCTTCGCACCGCTGTGGAACTTGCACGGGGCATCGAGGGCTTGCTCAAAGGAGAAAGCAGGTTGCCAGGCACCCTTGCCGCCCCGCTGATGCTTGGGGCCGGACTACCTGGCCGACTGCTGATTCTCGACAGCTGCCACTTGCCATTTGTTGGAAGCCGGATGCTGGGCCTTGCACTTGTTGTCATTTGGCTGGCGTCGGTTGGTATCACCAGCCAGCGTTTGGAAGCCCGGCTGGATCACCTTGCCGGATGTGTCAACCCAGATCTCCGACTTCATGGAGGAGTCGGCCATGGTGTACTTGTCGTCCACGACTAGAAGCTCGTCCAAGGTAGCCGGCTCGTCGCACAGATGCTTGTGCTTGAGCAGGGTGCCCTCTCTGCACCCGGCGATGAAGTACTCAATGGCCAGCACTTCGTGGACCCCCTCGCAGGAGTTGCACAACTCGTCCCATCGTGTGAGGTAGTCGCGCGTGGACTCCGCTGGCCCCTGGACGCACATGGAGAGCTTGCGAGGCTTGGGAGGCCGCTTGTACGTGCTGGTGAAGTTGCGGACGAAGGCATCGCTGAAATCCAGCCAGCTGTTGATGCTGTGGGGCTTGAGGCTGTTCAGCCATGTCCGGGCGGTGCCCTGGAGCATGAGTGGAACGTACTTCACGGCAACACACTTGTTGCCATTGGTGATGCTGACGAACGTGAAGTAGTCGATCAACCAATCTTCCGGCTTCACTGAGCCAGTGTACTTGGGAGTGTCTCGAGGGAGCGTGAACCCTTTGGGAAAGGGCTCCTTGTGGATGTGGGGGCCGAAGCAGGCCATGCCGATCGTGTCCTCCTCCTCTACTGTCTGGGACTGAGCCAGCTACTCGATCTAGCGACGGGCGTCGTTTTCGTCGACTATTTCACGGGGTCCCAGCTGGCCTCCGAGCGTCGGGTGATCAGGCGGCGGCGGCGGAGTTGCTGCCCTCTCCCTTTGAGGAGGCGGGCGTTCCTTCAGCCGGCGCCGAGGCTCCGGGTTCTGGAGCACTTGCTGGCTGTCCGCCATCATATGGTGCGAGCGCCAGCTGTTGCTAGCAGCCGGCTCCGGGTCTCGCTGCTCGCGGCCTTCGCCGGTAGGGACCAAGAGGTCGCTCCATTCTCGCAACGGGGCTGGTGGGTGTCGACCTGTCGGTTGGTTCCCACCGCGTGGTTTCCCACGTCCTGCTGCGCGTTCGCAGAGTCGATGAGCTCCTGGAGGCGCTCCATCTGGTCGCGCAACTCCTCGCCCTCCAGGTGCTTGAGCTCGATTGCGGCCGCCTGGGTGGCACGCATGTTTTGCGCCGGGATCTCATAGACCGAGCGTCCAATTCCCAGCATGCTGGCAACCGTAGCGCCGCATTGCCGGATGGCGCCGGCCCGACTAGGCTCAGTCACGGCCGGTGTCTCACCGACCACGTGGTCGATCTATTCAGCGCGGCGCTTCAATGTTGCCATCTTGGTGGCATTGTCGAAGAGATTGGCGTGGAACTCCTCCAGCTCCTCCTGGCTAGTGTCGGCACGAGCCGGCGTCGCTAGGGCGTGTATCGCCGCCTCCAGCAGATCCTAGCTGGACCCGCCAGTGCCTTGGCCATCACCAATGACCATCACCTCCTCGATAGCGCTGGCGTCGGGCGAGCCGACAGGGGCATCGCTGGCGGCAGGAGGGAGCGGATCGTCGACGACCTCCACGTTGCTGGGGAAGCCATCAGTGGTGGTCGCGTCGGCGAGGAAGAGCTTGCCGAAGAGGTCGTCGAGGCCGCTCGCGAGGGAGGCGACCTCCTCAGCAGGCGATGCGCTGAGGCTAGTGCAAGCGGGCGCATCAGGCTGGCTGCTCGCACTAGCCGCGACATGCTCGCCGGAAAGGAACAAGGTTCCTGCCTAGAATGTGTCTCCGGCCGACGTCGCAGATGGCCCCATGGTGGGCGCCAACTGTCATGGTAATATCACGTCAGATGCCAAGGGGTGGCTTATCATGGATGGGGCCAGAAGTACGTTCTCGGGTCCTAGAAGCGGGATTGAGCACAAGCTTGGACGAACACGAGATGTACCCAGGTTCAGGGCTCTCCTAAGAGATGAAACCCCTACTCCTGCTCTGCAGGGTCTCTGCATGATCACTATCTCATAAAGAGTACAATGGTGCTCCTAGAGCTGTTTGGCTAGAGGAGGAAGAAGGGCAAGGCTAGCTCTCCTCTCCCCCTAGCTGTGGTGTGTGTAAATGGTGGGGGGACTCAGGTTGGAACCCTTTGCATGGGTGTGGCTTGGGGGGTTTCATAGGCCAACCTCCCAGGGATACAATGGTAATATGTTCGGGTGGTAGGTCCCGGCTGCCAGCATCAATGGAGGCTGGGTTCTCCGCCGGCTGCTGATATGTCTCCAATGTATCTATAATTTTTGATTGTTCCATGCTATTATATTATCTATTTTTGATGTTTAATGGGCTTTATTATGCACTTTTATATTATTTTTGGGACTAACCTGTTAACCAGAGGCCCAGTGCAAATTGATGTTTTTTGCCTATTTCGCAGAAAAGGAATATCAAACGGAGTCCAAACGGAATGAAACCTTCGGGAGAATCATTTTTGGAACAAACGCAATCCAGGAGACTTGGAGTGGACGTCAAGGAAGCAACGAGGCGGCCACGAGGTAGGAGGGCGCGCCCCCACCCTTATGGGCCCCCCGTGGCTCCACCGACCTTCTTCTTTCGCCTATATATACTCATATACCCCAAAAACATCCAGGAGCACCACGAAACCCTATTTCCACCGTCGCAACCTTCTGTATCCGCGAGATCCCATCTTGGAGCCTTCGCCGGTGCTCCGCCGGAGGGGGAATCGACCATGGAGGGACTCTACATCATCTCCAAGGCCTCTCTGATGAGTTGTGAGTAGTTTACCACAGACCTTCGGGTCCATAGTTATTAGCTAGATGGCTTCTTCTCTCTCTTTGTTTCTCAATACAAAGTTCTCCTCGATCTTCTTGGAGATCTATTCGATGCAATACTTTTTGCGGTGTGTTTGTCGAGATATGATGAATTGTGGGTTTATGATCAAGATTATCTATGAACAATATTTGATTCTTCTATGAATTCTTATATATATGATTTGATATCTTTGCAAGTCTCTTCGAATTATCAGTTTGGTTTGGGCTACTAGATTGATCTTTCTTGCAATAGGAGAAGTGCTTAGCTTTGGGTTCAATCTTGCGGTGCCCTTTCCCAATGACAGCAGGGGCAGCAAGGCGCATATTGTATTGTTGCCATCGAGGATAAAAAGATGGGGTTTATATCATATTGCTTGAGTTTATCCGTCTACATCATGTCATCTTGCTTAATGCGTTACTCTGTTCTTATGAACTTAATACTCTAGATGCATGCTGGATAGCGGTCGATGTGTGGAGTAATAGTAGTATATGCAAAATCGTTTCGATCTACTTGTCACAGACGTGATGCCTATATACATGATCATGCCTAGATATTCTCATAACTATGCACTTTTCTATTAATTGCTCGACAGTAATTTGTTCACCCACCGTAAGATATGCTATCTTGAGAGAAGCCACTAGTGAAACCTATGGCCCCCGGGTCTCTTTTCCATCATATTATATCTCTTTTATTCACATTGCATCTCGTTTACTATTTTGCAATCTTTACTTCTCAATCTATACAACAAAAATACCAAAAAAATTTATCTTATTATCTCTATTAGATCTCACTTTTGCAAGTGGCCGTGAAGGGATTGACAACCCCTTTATCGAGGGAAATACTTACGCTACTTTGCTACTGAAAGTGCAACTATCCCTAGGTGGTTTTGGTAATTCATAACAACATATAGCTCATTGAGCTAATGCTATTCCAAGACTATTATTTCATGAAAGCTCAATGAATGGCATGGCATGGATGATGAAAGTGGATCCCTCAAAATACTAAGGACAAAGGATTGGCTCAAGCTCAAAAGCTCAAGACTCTTCATTTTATGTTTTAGTGATCCAAGATCATATTGAGAATATAGGAAAAGCCAATACTATCAAGGAGGGATGAGGTGTTGCTTAATGAGCCTCTTGCTTCATGTGCTTAGTGATATGCTCCAAAACCCTCAACTACTTTCCCACATCCACAAATGACCTAAACCCAAAGCCAGAATCGGTCACACCGAATCTTCCTATCCGATGCCACCGATTCCAAAAGTCATAGCCACTGCCACAAACCCTAAGCAAATCGGTCTTACCGATAGGGATCTCAGTCTCACCAAGATGGGGTTGTAATCTGTATGTTTCCCTTCGTAACGTTTCGGTCTAACCGAAGTGAGCGATCAGTCCCACCGAGATTGCAATGTAAACTCTCTGTTTCCTTTCTGTAACATTTTGGTCTCATCGAAAAGAGCAAATCGGTCCCACCGAGTTTACCTGACCAACTCTCTGGAAAGCTTACTACCAAATCGGTCTTACCGAGTTTGTGTAATCGGTCCTACCGAGATTACGTTATGCCCTAACCGTAACCGAATCGGTCTCACCGAGATGCATGTCGGTCCCACCGAAAATCACTAATGGTCACTAGGTTTACTAAATCGGTCTTACCGAGTTTAACGATTCGTTCCCACCGAGTTTGGTAAATTGTGTGTAACAGTTAGATTTTGTGTGGAGTCTATAAATACCCCTCCACCTCCTCTTCATTCGTGGAGAGAGCCATCAGAACGAACCTACACTTCCAACCTACCATTTCTGAGAGAGAACCACCTACTCATGTGTTGAGGCCAAGATATTCCATTCCTACCATATGAATCTTGATCTCTAGCCTTCCCCAAGTTGCTTTCCACTCAAATCTTGTTTCCACCAGATCCAAAACCTATGAGAGAGAGTTGAGTGTTGGGGAGACTATCATTTGAAGCACAAGAGCAAGGAGTTCATCATCAACGCACCATTTGTTACTTCTTGGAGAGTGGTGTCTCCTAGATTGGCTAGGTGTCACTTGGGAGCCTCCGACAAGATTGTGGAGTTGAACCAAGGAGTTTGTAAGGGCAAGGAGATCGCCTACTTCGTGAAGATCTACCGCTAGTGAGGCAAGTCCTTCGTGGGCGACGGCCATGGTGGGATAGACAAGGTTGCTTCTTCGCGGACCCTTCGTGGGTGGAGCCCTCCGTGGACTCGCGAAACCGTTACCCTTCGTGGGTTGAAGTCTCCATCAACGTGGATGTACAATAGCACCACCTATCGAAACCACGCCAAAAACATCCGTGTCTCCAATTGCGTTTGAATCCTCCAAACCCTTCCCTTTACTTTCTTGCAAGTTGCATGCTTTAATTTCCGCTGCCTATATACTCTTTGCATGCTTGCTTGAATTGTGTGATGATTGCTTGACTTGTCCTAAAGTAGCTAAAATCTTCCAAACTCTAAAATTGGGAAAAGGTTAAGTTTTTATTGGTCAAGTAGTCTAATCACCCCCCTCTAGACATACTTCAAGGTCCTACAAGTGGTATCAGAGCTTTGGTCTCCATTTGCTTTGATTTCCATAGCTTTTGGTGGTCATAGCCTTGGTTTCACAACCTAGGAGAGTATGGCATCTAGCGAGGGAAATTATCACCGTAGAGGTCCTTACTTTGATGGTACTAATTTTGCTAGTTGGAAGCATAAGATGAAAATGCATATTCTTGGACATAACCCTGCCGTTTGGGCAATTATTTGTATTGGCTTGCAAGGTGAATTTTTCGATGGGAGAGAACCAAACCGTGAATCTAATGCGGAAGAATTGAAGATGCTGCAGTACAATGCTCAAGCTTGTGATATCATCTTCAATGGACTGTGCCCCAAAGAATTCAACAAAATCAGCCTTCTTGAGAATGCAAAGGAAATTCGGGATACTTTGATTGATATGCATGAAGGTACCGAGTCCGTCAAGGAATCCAAGTTGGATGTGCTCCAGAGTCAGCTTGACAAGTTCAAAATGAAGGATGGTGAAGGTGTCGCTGAAATGTACTCTAGGCTTGCTCTTATCACAAATGAGATTGCCGGCTTAGGGAGTGAAGAGATGACCGACAAATTCATCATCAAGAAGATCCTAAGAGCATTGGATGGAAAGTATGATACCGTATGCACATTGATTCAAATGATGCCAAACTACAAAGATCTCAAGCCAACGGAAGTCATTGGAAGAATTGTTGCTCATGAGATGTCACTCAAGGATAAGGAGGAACTTCACAACAAGTCAAGTGGTGCTTACAAAGCCTCAAGTGAAGTCCCCACATCATCAAGTGAGAAACAAACCTTCAATGAAGAATTGAGCTTAATGCTGAAGAACTTCAACAAATTCTACAAGAGTAGAAGCAAAGAAAAAAGCTCCAAGTCTAGTTCTTACAATGACAAGAGATCTTCTAGTCGAGAGCGCAATTGCTACAATTGTGGGAGACCCGGACACTACTCCAATGAGTGTACGGCACCCTACAAAAGAAGAGAAGATTCTCCAAGAAGAAGGAGCAAAAGAGAAGAATAACCACCAAGAGAGAGGAGGAGTAGAGATGATCGTTATGAACGAAGACCCTCACGGAGAAGCAAGGATTCGGAAAGGAAGGACAAGTCATCAAGGAGCTACACAAAATGAAGACATCAAGCTCATGTTGGTGAATGGGTATCCGGCTCCGACTTCGACAATCACTCCGAGAGAAGCTATCACTCCGACTCTGAATATACTCAAGATGAAGGTGTTGCCGGTCTAGCACTTGTGTCAACCAACTCCTACGACATATTTGATTCACCAAATGAAGGTGTTGGAAGATGCTTCATGGCCAAAGGTCCAAAGGTAACACATCCTGAGTATGTTGATTTCAATAGTGATGAAGATGACTTGCTTGTGGATGATGATTTACTTGTTGACAACTCTAGTGATGAATACTATGATGAAACGTCAATTAATCATGCTAATCAAGATAAAATGAATGACAATGATGAGGAGAAGATTGAGCTTCTAACTAAAGAACTAAACACTCTTAAGTTAGCTCATGAAACTATCTACGAAGATCATCGAGAACTTTTAAGGGCTCATGAGAAGTTACGCTTTGAAAAGCTCAATCTTGAGCAAGAGCATGAGTTCTTAAAAGCAATCAATGATGATCTCCGCAAGAAAAGTTCTTCTTACATTGCCAAGCGTTTACTCTTATCTACTTACATGCCTCAAGTCAAGTCTAGTAACAAGTACAAGAAAGATACTTCCTCTAGTAGTAACAATAATAATGTCAAATCCAATATTGTTGCTTCTAGTAGTTCTCTTGATTCCACTAATGATTCTCTTAGCCAAGTTACACTTGAGCAAGAAAATAGCTTATTGAAGGGAATTATAGAGAAAGGTGTTTACAAGAGCCTTGCCGGGAGTAAGCAATTCGAGGAAATTGTACGCAAGCAAGGAAGGCACCGGAAGAATCAAGGTGTTGGTTTTGAACGAAAGTTCAATGCTAATGGAGTTGAGTGGGAAGAAGATCAATACCCCAAGACGAAGTTTGTTCCTCAACAAGAGAAGTATGATCCTACTTCCTTCAAGGGAACACAAGCTCAAGATGATCTTCCACCACAAGACCACAAGAACAAAGGCAAGGACAAGTGTCGGTGTCAAAACCGGCGGATCTCGGGTAGGGGGTCCCGAACTGTGCGTCTAGGCGAATGGTAACAGGAGACAAGGGACACGATGTTTTTACCCAGGTTCGGGCCCTCTCGATGGAGGTAAAACCCTACTCCTGATTGATTGATATTGATGATATGGGTAGTACAAGAGTGGATCTACCACGAGATCAAGGAGGCTAAACCCTAGAAGCTAGCCTATGGTATGATTGTTGTAATGGTTGTTGTCCTACGGACTAAAACCCTCCGGTTTATATAGACACCGAAGAGGGCTAGGGTTACACAGAGTCGGTTACAATGGTAGGAGATCTACATATCCGTATCGCCAAGCTTGCCTTCCACGCCAAGGAAAGTCCCATCCGGACACGGGACGAAGTCTTCAATCTTGTATCTTCATAGTCTTGGAGTCCGGCTGACGATGATAGTCCAGCTATCCGGACACCCCCTAGTCCAGGACTCCCTCAGTAGCCCTTGAACCAGGCTTCAATGACGATGAGTCCGGCGTGCATATTGTTCGGCATTGCAAGGCGGGTTCCTCCTCCGAATAATTCATAGAAGATTGTGAACACCAGGATAGTGTCCGGCTCTGCAAAGTAATTTCCACATTCCACCGTAGAGAGAATATTATGTACACAAGTTCAATCTGCTGATGTATTTTGTGGCATGACGTCACACCACCACCAAGCCTTTACTTGAATTGTTTTTTATTATACCACCTCAGCGCGTTTAGCGAAGCGGTTTCCTTGGCACGTCTTGTTGAAGCAGAGATCGTGTTCCCCTTATTTCGGGATTCTCATCAATACGGACGTGGGTAACCCAACCGCGCCATCGATGGTGGCGCTTGGGAGATAGGCGAGTTTTACCAGGCCGGTGGGGACGCATGGTCTTCGTCCGCCCATATATAAGGGGATAAGGATCCACCTTTTTACCTACGCCTTCTTCCTCCTTTGCTTACCCATCTCCGCGCACTCGAGCTCCAGCGCCCAAGCCCGCACATCTCGTCTCGACCTTCTCCAGTCATGTCCGGAGCGGGAGGCAAGTCGTTGGCTTCCTCCATTATGGAGGAGCACATCAAAAAGCTGCACGGCGCCGGATACCTGTCCGGCGACATCGCGCACCGGCTGCCCGACAAGGGGCAGCTCATCCCCACCCCCAGGCCCCATGAGAGGGTCGTATTCCTTCCCCACTTCCTCCGCGGACTGGGCTTCCCGTTGCATCCCTTCGTCCGGGGGCTCATGTACTATTACGGCCTGGATTTCCACGATCTGGCGCCAAACTTCATCCTCAACATCTCGGCGTTTATCGTCGTGTGCGAGGCCTTCCTCTGCATCCAGCCCCACTTCGGCTTATGGCTCAAGACCTTCAACATCAAGCCGAAGGTAGTGAAGGGCGTCCAAGCGGAGTGCGGAGGCGCCATGTTGGGCAAGATACCCAACGTCATCTGGCTCGAAGGGGCCTTCGTGGAGTCCGTCAAGGGGTGGCAATCGGGGTGGTTCTACATCACCGAGCCGCGTGACCCAAAATGGGCGGCGGCCCCCGAGTTTAGATCTGGTATCCCGATGCAGCTCACCTCCTGGAAAGAGAAGGGCTTGCTATGGGGCAGTTCAGAGGAGCTGACAGGACTCCAGTCCTGTCTCCAGACCTTGGTGAACAAGAAGCTTAGGCTTGTCAATGTGATCCAGGTCATGCTCGTCCGCCGGATTCTCCCCTGCCAACAGCGGGCCTTTAATTTGTGGGAGTTCGATTCGGCACAGCACCGGACCCTGAGCGGGCTCTTCGACACGACGTATGAAGACGCCTGGAGGGTGCTGTTCAAGGGCGGAGAAGCCCCGCGTCCGCGACGGAAGACCGCGGATTTAGCACCAAGCGCCCGGCCGGCGAGGTAAGCTTTGTTATCCTCTATGGGACATTTATTTTCTTTCACAATTTAATGTTATGTGGGATCTAAAACTCCCAATGCCTTTGACAGGACTGGCAGAGGACATCCGGACAGGTAGACTGTCCGGCTCCCCTTCCCGAAGAACCAGCGGACACCCGGTTAGCGGGGCTGCTAGTCCCGGCACTTTATGTGGTGCCGGAGAAGAAGGCCAAGAAGAAGGTCGCGGGAACTCGAAGAAGTTCCCGGCGCCAGGTGATATCGGACTCATCGTTTGATGGCTCTGAGGTGGACTCCTCCCCCGAAGACAAGGAGGAGAAAGAGGACTCTCTCCCAGAGGAGGGAGAGAGGCAGAGGAAGGCTCCCCCAATGGGGGAGGCCGAAGGGTCCAAGAGGGGAAGGACTATTCCCCCGGACAGCTCCGCCAACGCCAACGTTGGCGACGAAGAGTGGCCCTCAAGGGCCAGGCCTCCGGCAAGATCGTAAGTATCCAGATTCCTGAATGATTCATAATTTATCTTTTGTGTCACATAGTGTCCTTCTAATGCCGCATACTGCCTGCAGTCCGGCCGATGATGATCTTCCCGCTTCATCGAGCGGGTCCTTGGCTCCATCGGACGTGGATTCCATTCCGACCGCCTCCACCCCGCGCGGTGCTGACGACACCGAGGTGGGATCCCAGGAGGGGACCCATTAGGAGGAGGCTCCGGAGGTGCCGCAAGGCAACCTCCCAGACTCTGCGCCGGACTCCGCGCCGGAACCCGCAGTGGTTCCGGAGTCCGGCAGATGGCCCCTTCGTAAGAAGGGCAAGACCGTGACACCGGCAGCCTCCGTCCAACCGGAGGCGTCGGACAACTTGTTGGAGGCGCTCAACGGCGCTTCCATCGAGGAAGAGCACCGCACTATTATGAGTGCGGTGATTCAGAAGGTTCAGCTCGCCAAGAGCAGGTTGACCGAAGCCTGCAGTAGCCTTCTAACAGGCTTTGAGGTAAGAAGTTTAAAATATGTAATGTAATACCGCATAGATAGTAGCCCCTGATGCTCGGTTCGGTGTTCGGAAAGAAAAACCGGATTGAGGATCTAAAAAAGATATACGCAGGAGTGCTAAAAATTATGTCAATATGGGTTTGCAGGCTGCGCTGCTGACCTCTGCCGCACTGACTGCGGAGGTCGGTGCTTTGAAGCAGGACCTCGAGCGGTCCGAGCAAGAGCTCGGCCTTGCCAAGAAGAAGCTCGAGGACAAAGAGGGTGAGTAACACCACTTTAAAATTTGTACCTTACAGAAAAGGATTTTGGTTGCCATAAAAATAACAAGGATAACGTGGGTACTGAAGGGGCCACGAACGAGGTGGCGACCGTGAAGGAGGCCGTGTCCGCGGCCGAACGCAATGCGGCCGCGGAACGAGCGGAGCGAGAGAAGCAGGAGGCGCGGGTGGCGGAGGTGCGGCAAGAGCTCCAGGCTCTCATGGAAAAGCATGAGAGTTTGGAGCGCGACTCGAAGACTCGAGAGTCCGAGCTTGCCTCGGCTCTTGAAAGTGCCAAAGCCGCTAAGGCCGAGGCCCGTAAGGCCCTCCAGGAGGTCGAGGATGTGAAGAAAATAGCGGCGGGTAAGGCATTTTTCATGCAAAGCAAGCATGTTAATGTAAATTACCTGTTACTTACCCGAATTCGGAGCTCTCCAGGGGCGTTTGCAGATCTGCCTCGCAGTGTGTCTGATGCCGCCGCATTCTACCGTGGCGAGGAGGGGAGCTCAACGGAGAAGGTCTTCTGGTCTCAGTACGCTGAGGCCGGACATCCGGTGCCCCCTAGCGACCAGCTGAAGCAGCTGGTCGAGCTCCACAAGGTAGCCGAGCAGGCCATGAAGGGCCTCACAGTCCGGCTGTGTCCTGGAGAGGCCATGCCTGGGAGCTACTTCAGCCTCGTGCGGCGGCTGGTGGATGCATGCCCCTGGGTGGAGGTCATCAAGCGCTCCGCCTGTATTGAAGGTGCCCGTCGGGCCCTTACCCGCGCAAAGGTGCACTGGGGCAGGCTGGATGCGAAGAGGCTTATCACTGACACGCCGCCAGCGGGCAAGGAGTATCGTACGCCCGAGATGTACTATAAGACTGTCCTGAAGGGTGCCCGCAAGATTGCGGATGAGTGCCCCAGAGATGTAATTATTGAGTAAACTCGCAATGTGTTATCCTGTGCGCTGAAAACTTTGTTCATATGTGCTAAGCAACGCTTATTGATTTAAAATATTACCTTCTGTGCGGCCGTTTATAAAATCTGAGAGATGGCAAGTCGTCGGCTTCAGCCCCCATGCCACTAGTGCTGGGGTGTTCGGGATAAACTTGAGCGCTCTTGTTCCCATTTTTGGGTCCATCTAGGGAGGCGCTCAACACAACGAACAAGGCAACCAGACTTATAATGCTTGAACACTCTCACTTAGCCATAGAATTCTATAATTTTAAATTTCGGCGAAGCCCCTAGTATTCGGAAGACCGAGTTCGGGGCGCTATCTACGCCTTGGCCGGACATTATCCGGTTCTTCGCTCGAAGCGGCATAAGTCTTTAGGGACTCGAAAAGACCTCTCGAACAGCGACCAGTCTCTCGCCTTATCATGACAGTCAGTTTTAGCTTTCTCCACTGAGGCGCTCGCCCAGCTCAACCGGGGCGCAATCGCAGTGGTTCTCCCAGTGCTACCTTAGCCGACAGAACGGAAAGTAAGGTACCAAAACATGGAAGCCAGGCAAACCCAACTATTGACCCAAGACATGATTCGGAGCCGATTCATATAATGCTATAAGTTTGGGTGCCGCACTTGTGAAAGTGTTCGGACTTATCACACCATAATGCGGGGAACATAAGCCCCTGGTGTATTCGGCCGTACCAAAATATACGGGTGCGAGATGTCATTAATGAACATATATGTAAAGTAATGCAATTATAGGCGAAAGGTGCTGCATTGTTTATTCAAGGAATTCTGCCATGAGTGCAGAATGATACAAATAGTGCAGTAAGCAAGGGATTGGACTAATTAAACATGTCCCCCTCCAGGGGTGGGCTGCGGACTGGTGTATTTAACAAACTTAATGCTCGTAATGGAGACCACCTGAGTATTTGTCGCAGCCTTTGTCCCTCCCTGGCTGTTGCATCGTGAGTTCGGCAGGTTCGCCGTCGGACAGGGCCTCTGGTGAACGGAGTCCTGTGTATAAAAAGAAGGAAAATAAGAATGAAAAGAGCGACACACTTGGGAGCCCCTGGTGTGATCGAGCCGCACTCTGGGCCTGCTGTGGTCATGCCCCTCCCCCTATGCCCATGGTATCTCCAGAGCGTAATGATGTACGCAGAGAGCTGGTCTTGCAATCATGCGAGGGCTGGGGTTGGGGCCGCATTGCTACGCGTGCTCGGAACGTGCCAGGTGGTCTTGGTTGATGTTGCTCCGGGCGCATTTGGCCGTGTCCGGTCGTTTAACGGCCGGACTCGAAAATTGCCTTAAAAGGCTGCTCTGTACTTCTGCCGCGAGAGCCGCTATGTGTTCCTCCGTTCGAAGGGAGCGTTCCGTATTTCCGTTGACAGTGATGACTCCATGAGGGCCTGGCATCTTGAGCTTGAGGTATGCATAATGCGGCACCGCGTTGAACTTTGCGAACGCGGTTCGTCCGAGCAGAGCGTGATAGCCGCTGCGGAACGGGACTATGTCGAAGATTAACTCCTTGCTTCGGAAATTATCCGGGGATCCGAAGACCACTTCCAGTGTGACTGAGCCTGTACAATTGGCCTCAACACCTGGTATGACGCCTTTGAAGGTCGTCTTTGTAGGTTTAATCCTTGAGGGGTCTATGCCCATCTTGCGCACTGTATCCTGATAAAGCAGGTTCAGGCTACTGCCGCCGTCCATCAGGACTCTCGTGAGGTGAAATCCATCGACGATTGGGTCTAAAACCAATGCGGCTAATCCGCCATGGCGGATACTGGTCGGGTGGTCTCTTCGATCGAAAGTGATCGGGCAAGAGGACCATGGATTGAACTTCGGGGCGACTGGCTCCATCGCATATACGTCCCTAAGTGCACGCTTCTGCTCCCTCTTGGGTATATGGGTTGCGTATATCATGTTTACCATCCGCACTTGTGGGGGGAAGCCCTTCTGTCCTCTACTGTTCGGCGGCCGGGTCTCTTCCTCGTCATCGCTGTGCAGCCCCTTGTCATTGTTTTTGGCAATTAACTTGCCTGCCTGCTTGAATACCCAACAATCTCTGTTGGTGTGCTTAGCTGGATTTTTGGGGGTGCCATGTATCTGGCAAGAGCGGTCGAGTATTCGGTCCAAATTGGACGGACCCGGAGTGGTTCTTTTCAATGGCTTCTTCCGCTGACCGGGTTTAGAGCCTCGGAATCCGGGTTGACTGCCGTATCCTCATTGTTGTCGCCATTAACGCGGCGTTTGTTTTTGTTTCGACGCGACCTACCATTGTGGTCCTTAGTATCTGGACTGCCAGCATTTTTACTGAGGTTGTTGCTGCGAGCTAGCCAGCTATCTTCTCCCGCACAGAAGCGGGTCATGAGTGATGTGAGGGCTGCCATGGATTTCGGCTTTTCCTGTCCTAGGTGTCGGGCTAGCCACTCGTCGCGGATGTTATGTTTGAAGGCTGCGAGGGCCTCTGCATCCGGACAGTCGACGATTTGATTTTTCTTTGTTAAGAACCGTGTCCAGAATTGCCTGGCCGATTCGTCTGGCTGCTGAATTATGTGGCTTAGGTCATCGGCGTCTGGTGGTCGCACATATGTGCCCTGGAAGTTGTCGAGGAATGCGGCTTCCAGGTCCTCCCAACACCCAATTGACTCTGCGAGCAAGCTGTTAAGCCAATGCCGAGCTGGTCCTTTAAGCTTGAGTGGGAGATACTTGATGGCGTGGAGATCGTCGCCGCGGGCCATATGGATATGAAGGAGATAATCCTCGATCCAAACCGCAGGGTCGGTTGTGCCATCGTAGGATTCAATGTTCACGGGTTTGAACCCTTCAGGGATTTGATGATCCATTACTTCGTCAGTGAAGCATAGTGGGTGTGCGGCCCCTCTGTATTGAGCAATATCACGACATAGCTCAAGGGATTGTTGTCTGCTGTGTTTGGCCCGGCCGGAGTTGTTGTATCCGGTGCGACGGTAGTCGTCGTGGGTCGTGGGGCGTCCACGTGATCCATAAATAGATCTGGATTGTCTTGCCTTGTCCTCCAATATATCCCGCAAGTCCGGCGCATTCCCTCGTGGCTTCGTACTTTTTGAGCGATGCCGGAGTACGGTCTTGATTGAGGGCCTAGATGCCTCTCTGTCGCGACCACGGGGTGGTCGGTCTGCCGTATTGTGCGCTGGTGATGAAGGTATGTATGCTTCCTCCTCTAGTCGGGGGAGCAACTTGCGTTTTGGGTAGCTCTTGGAGGGGCGTTCGAGTTCATACTCTTCGGCCGCGAGGACCTCGGTCCATCTGTCGGCCAGCAGGTCTTGATCAGCTTGAAGCTGTTGCTGCTTTTTCTTTAGGCTATTTGCTGTGGCCATTAGCCTGTGTTTAAAACGCTCTTGTTCGACGGGATCCTCAGGCACGACGAATTCGTCGTCGTCGAGGCTTGCCTTGTCTCCGGAGGGAGGTATGTAATTATCATCCTCGACCTCTTCGTCTGCTGCTCTCTCGTGAGGGCTGGCTTCTGCATCCTCCTGCGCTGAATCTTGCTGGAGGGGATTGTCTTCGGCACTTTCTGGGGTGTTATTATCTCCTGTGCCGGAATCTCCATTCTTGCTGTGGCGGGATTTAGAGCGGCACCGCTGACGTCGGCGCTTGGGCTGTTTCTTTAGGGAATCTGCCTCCCCTGCTTCTTTGCCGTCCCCATCCTTTGGGGTGTCCACCATGTATATGTCATATGACGAGGTGGTCTTCCAGTGCCCTGTGGGCGCTGGTTCTTGATCATCTCCGGCATCGTCGTCCATACCGTCAATGTTCTCGGAGTCATAGTCTAGCATGTCGGTTAGATCGTCGACAGTGGCTACAAAGTGGGTGGTGGGTGGGCTTTGAATCTCTTCGTCGTCCGCGTCCCAACCATCCTGACCGCAGTCCGGCCAGGGCTCTCCTGATAACGAGAGATGCTTTAGCGAATTTAGGATGTCGCCAAAGGGTGAGTGCTGAAAGATGTCCGCGGCGGTGAACTCCATGATCGGCGCCCAATCGGATTCGATTGGCAGGGGCGCAGGAGGTTCGGAGTCTGGCAAGGAGTCCGGCGCCTCGGAGTCACGAGCTTTATAAGGGACAAGGTCAGTATTCGGCTCCATCCCCGTAGAAGTCGCAGCCCCCGAGGCGGTGTCCAGCCACCTGTCCTCGATCTGCGCGGTCTGCTCTGAACTATGGGTCAGAGCGGACTCGGATGTGGCCTCCAGGGCACTATCCGGCGGCAGAGCTAAATCATGCCCATCGTGATAGCGCGGCACGCTCGGCTGTGGCTCGAATCCGTCGAAGATCAAGTCTCCGCGGATGTCGGCCGTGAAGTTTAGGCTTCCAAACCTGACCTGATGGCCAGGGGCGTAGCTTTCGATCTGCTCCAGATGGCCAAGTGAATTGGCCCGCAGTGCAAAGCCGCCGAACACGAAGATCTGTCCGAGGAGGAAAGTCTCACCCTGGACGGCGTTGTTGTTAATTGAAGAAGCCATCAAGCCTATCGGTGACGACACAGAGGATCTCTCAATGAAAGCACCAATGTCGGTGTCAAAACCGGCGGATCTCGGGTAGGGGGTCCCGAACTGTGCGTCTAGGCGGATGGTAACAGGAGACAAGGGACACGATGTTTTTACCCAGGTTCGGGCCCTCTCGATGGAGGTAAAACCCTACTCCTGCTTGATTGATATTAATGATATGGGTAGTACAAGAGTGGATCTACCACGAGATCAAGGAGGCTAAACCCTAGAAGCTAGCCTATGGTATGATTGTTGTAATGGATGTTGTCCTACGGACTAAAACCCTCCGGTTTATATAGACACCGGAGAGGGCTAGGGTTACACAGAGTCGGTTACAATGGTAGGAGATCTACATATCCGTATCGCCAAGCTTGCCTTCCACACCAAGGAAAGTCCCATCCGGACACGGGACGAAGTCTTCAATCTTGTATCTTCATAATCTTGGAGTCCGGCTGACGATGATAGTCCGGCTATCCAGACACCCCCTAGTCCAGGACTCCCTCAACAAGCTTCAAGAAGAGATTGATGCATTTGAAGAAGCACCTAAAGCCTCGTTCAAGTGGGTTCCCAAGACTACGTCAAGTTCTACTTCATCAAGTACAACTACAACTCCAAGGATTCCCATCAAGATGATGTGGATCCCGAAGAAGAAGAACTAGAGAGTTCTTAAGGGTGACTCCGCCAACATTCTTCACTCATATCATTTTGGCAAGAACAAGTGCAATCAAGTTCCACATCTTGCACTAGTTCAAGGAGTCACAAACCCTCATGTTGGTAAGGCAAGGGACAAGGTAACCTAATGATTTCATGGACATCATCTTGTGTGTGCATCACTCTATCTCTATGGATATTCTTGTTTGTTCCTTGTGGGACTAACCCATGTAGCTAAGTTGAAAGTGCAACTCACTCCAAAGGATTGCTCCAAATGATCTACATCAACATTGAGCATCTACATCTTCAACACCTACATGAAGTCATCATCGACAAAACCCAAGGTTAGTTCATCCCTCTAAGGGGGGATCTCACATCTAGGGGGAGCTTAACTCTAAGAATTGAGTCAAAGCAATTCTAATGGTGTGAACACATTAATGCATTATGTAAAAGTGGTAACCCCACTTGAGCTTAAACGATGAGTATGACCTATGATCAAATGTTCTCATTTGACTCCTAAGTCAATATGCTCATATATAGATGACCTAGTCATCGCCAATTGTTTGATAGATGCTAGAATTGGTTGTGCATGCTTTGCTACATATTTCACTTGCCATTTTATTGTGTGAGCATGTTGGTGCAGGTTTTACTCATTCAAGAACATCCACTTGTTGTTTTGATTGTTTGGTTTTTCTTTTTGCCAAGTGGATGGACAAGAATGCCTAAGAACCTTCTTTAGCTATCTATGCTTTTCTCATCTCAAACTCTATTCATGCTACATCACAAAATTTGATCAAGTCAGATTCGAACCACTCTGTGTGAGGAGCACTCGGAGTCCCCGATTCGTCATAGACTTAAACTTCCAAAACCTCTTTGTGACTCTCAGTCAGACCGATTCCTCCATTTTGGTCCTACCGAGATCATTAAGTTGATCTGAGTTTTCAATCTCGGTGCAACCGATTTGAACTTTTCGGTCACACTGATTTGCTGTAACTGTACACAGTTATGCATCTCGGTGCCACCGAGTTGTTCCACTCGGTCACACCGACAGGGTCGGGCTATATATAGTCACGGGCAAAATTTTGGAAATTTCTCCGAAACCCTTCGCCCGTGCAATAGCTCGCTCTGCCATCGGAGGTCTTCGGATCGTCTCCTCGTCGCCAGCAGCCTCCAGTAGCTGGTCTCCGCTGCCGTCAACGGATTTCGCCCCCGCCGTTGTCGCCGTAGCGAGTCCACCGCCAAGTTAGGGTATGGACTCAATCTTTGTGCTATCCACGTCTGATTCCTAGCACATTGTATTCTTAAGGATTCTTGCCACGATTGAAACACTCTTATCCAGCCAAAGTAATCCGTAGAGTAGATTAGATTCAAAATTTTAGGGTTAGGTTTCCGCCGAAACCATCTCGGACCCACCAAGTTGAAAAACTCGGCCTCACCGATTTGGCTTATGCCATTGCACTAGTGACTCTCAGTCTGACCGAGAATTACTAATCGGTGCGACCGATTTGAGGATTCTGTGAAACCCTAGCAGTCTCGGTGCCACCGAACTATGACTCGGTCCAACCGAGATCATCAGTTTAGGTTCCAAAACTGCTTCGGTATCATCGAGTTTGAAAATCGGTTGATCCGAAATGCTTTCTGTGGAAAACTAAAACTGAATTTTTGAATCATTCTTTTGCAAAAATCTTTGCATTTTGTGATGCTCATCTATTCTATCTCATCTATAACTCTTCACAGGGTCAGCAGTCAGCTTTTTACAGCATGTCAGACCAGAGTGGCAGCCAGAACAGGTCAGAAGAGCAGATGGACTTGAGTGAGGGCACTAGTCCCTCAACTACAGATGAAGGGAGCAGAAGCACTCCTAGCAACCTGCCCAAGGCTGCTACCAGGCAGAGAAGGAAAAGAACATCAGACTCAGAGGATGAAGATTATAAAGCTGAGGAAGATGAGGCTACTTCCAAGAAAGTGGTGCTCAAGAAAGAATATGGCTCTGCACATAGCACTAAGCCTGGACTGAAGAAGAAAATTCCTGCCAAGAGGACACCAATGCCTAAAGCCAGAAAGTCCACTCAAGTGCCAGCTCAGACAGAACCCAAAGAGGCACCTGAGAAGAAAGTCACTTCTTCCAAACCTCGGAAAGTCCCCACTGGAGAGACTATGAAATTCACAATTGAATCAGAGGATGAAGGTGCTCAGGACAAGAAGAAGAAGAGAGCAAGAACCACAACTGCCAAGGTCCTTGGAAAGCCCTCAATGAGAAGAGATTCTGAAGAAGAGGAAGAGGTTGTTGCACCAGCACCTAAGGCACCTAAGCTTATGGGTGATGCAATCAGATCAGGGGCTGCAACATCCAAGCCCAAAGAAGCACCCAAAGCTGCCTCCAAGGCCAAGCAAGTTCCAAAGAGGAATACTAGAAGTATTCCAGCTGCTGAGAAGAACAAGGCCCCAGTGCCAAATGTTGCTGAAGAAGAAGATGAAGAAGGTCAAGTCCTAAGAAAGCTCAAGCCCAAGATACCAGACCACAATGATGCCCATCCTTTGGCTGAGGACATGAGGATCAGGAAGGATTCAGGGCTGAGACTGTGGAGGATGGAAGATCCATATGCATCAAGGAGAAGAACTGCGGTTGACTACAGGTTCCACACAAAGGAACAACAGGACTTCTATGAGACAATTCTGTTGGATAAGAAACCCATAGTTTGTGACATGAGGTGGGTCGACTGGACCTACATCAAGGACAATGAAGAGCACTATCCAGGAGTGCAAGAGAGCTTTGTTGCTTGTGGAGTTGCTGATTTTGTTGGACAGAAGTTCACCCACTGGAATGATGAACTTATCATGCAATTCTACTCCACAGCACATTTTTATCCAGATGGAAGAATTGTTTGGATGTCTGAAGGTACAAGGTACCAGTCAACTGTTGAAGAATGGGCAAGTCTGATCAATGCCCCTAAGGAAAATGATGATGACCTGGATATCTATGCAAAGAAAAAGATGGATCACAATTCCATGGCTCACATGTAGAAGGAGATCCCAGACAAGGCAGTTGAGACTCACAAATTTGGATCAGTTCACTTTCTGTTGTCAGAGTTGCCAACCATCAATTGGATTCTGAGGCATACTTTGTTGCCCAAGTCTGGTGACCATAACATGATCAGAGGGCATGCCATCAACATGTTGCATGTGTTTGATGTGCCACAGAAATTCAAAGTCATGAGCCTGATGATTGAAACAATTAAGAGGACTGCAGCAGATCAGAAGAGGAGCTGTGGATATGCACCTTAGATTCAGGAATTGATCAACTCAAAGATGGGCACAGGGAAATATCAGTTGGATAAGGAACACTTTCCACTTTATCCAGACTTTGAGGACAATGAGGTTGTCATGAATGAGAATGATCCAACATCAGTTCAAGCTCAGGAGAAGAAGGAGAAGGCAAAGAAGGAGAAGGCTGCCAGGATGCCAACTCAAGAGAAGGCATCTGAATATTTCCTGAAGACCAAACAGGAGTAGCTTGGTTACTTGATAGCATCTACACTGAGGATTGAGAAGGGACTGGCCACCCTCACTCAGAATCAGGAGAGCCTTGAGAGAATCATGGAACTCAAATTCCATGACCTTGATGTCAAAGTAACTGAGATTCAGTCAGTTGTGGAGCAGCTGCAGGAGGACATGCAGGAGAAGCAGGGCAAGACAACAACTATTGTGTTTGCCAGAGTGCCCAGAGCCCGGAGGTCAGTTGCAGTGCCTGTGACAGACACTAGAGCAACAACATCTGCACCAGCCACAACACCTACAGTTCCAGTGCAACCAGCTCCAACATCCACTCCAGCACCCTCTACTTCAACTGAAGCCTTCGTCCTTGGAGTCATCAGGACACCACCACCAGAAGATCAAGCCTGAGAGTCGATCTAGCACTATGCATTTTCTATGAACTTTTTGGTAACTTGTTGCCAAAGGGGGAGAAAAATGTATAGATCATAGGCTTCGAGAGAGAGAGAGAGAGAGTGTGTTGCTTTTGTTCTCTCTTGCTTTATTTGGTGGTTTAAAACTTTGTTTGCTTTGATTGGTTGAGATACTATGCTTGTGAGACATTGATGATCATGTGTTTGATCATAAGCTACACTTATGCATGTTTGATGATATTATCCTATCTATCTTATGTGATCATTCACTATGCTTGGTGATGAGTGCATGTATTCATTGTTTATTATTTTGAGCACTCCACCAAGATGTATGTGACATGGAAGAGTAACCCATGAGCCTAATTCATTGTGCATTTGCAGTCCAAAGCAAATCTTAAGCTATGCACAAATTTAGGGGGAGCTGTTGCTTATCACATACTTCTCAAAGTGATGATGTTATTCAATCTTATTATCATTTGTCGAAGCTTTGATCTATATGTTGTCATCAATTACCAAAAAGGGGGATATTGAAAGTGCAACTATCCCTAGGTGGTTTTGGTAATTCATAACAACATATAGCTCATTGAGCTAATGCTATTCCAAGACTATTATTTCAGGAAAGCTCAATGAATGGCATGGCATGGATGATGAAAGTGGATCCCTCAAAATACTAAGGACAAAGGATTGGCTCAAGCTCAAAAGCTCAAGACTCTTCATTTTATGTTTTAGTGATCCAAGATCACATTGAGTCTATAGGAAAAGCCAATACTATCAAGGAGGGATGAGGTGTTGCTTAATGAGCCTCTTGCTTCATGTGCTTAGTGATATGCTCCAAAACCCTCAACTACTTTCCCACATCCACAAATGACCTAAACCCAAAGCCAAAGTCGGTCACACCGAATCTTCCTATCCGGTGCCGCCGATTCCAAAAGTCATAGCCACTGCCACAAACCCTAAGCAAATCGGCCTTACCGATAGGGATCTCAATCTCACCAAGATGGGGTTGTAATCTCTCTGTTTCCCTTCGTAACGTTTCGGTCTAACCGAAGTGAGCGATCGGTCCCACCGAGATTGCAATGTAAACTCTCTGTTTCCTTTTTGTAACATTTCGGTCTCACCGAAAAGAGCAAATCGGTCCCACCGAGTTTACCTGACCAACTCTCTGGAAAGCTTATTACCAAATCGGTCTTACCGAGTTTGTGTAATCGGTCCTACCGAGATTATGTTATGCCCTAACCTTAACCGAATCGGTCTCACCGAGATGCATGTCAGTCCCACCGAAAATCACTAACGGTCACTAGGTTTACTAAATCGGTCTGACCGAGTTTAACGATTCAGTCCCACCGAGTTTGGTAAATTGTGTGTAACGGTTAGATTTTGTGTGGAGGCTATAAATACCCCTCCACATCCTCTTCATTCATGGAGAGAGCCATCAGAACGAACCTACACTTCCAACTTACCATTTCTGAGAGAGAACCACCTACTCATGTGTTGAGGCCAAGATATTCCATTCCTACCATATGAATCTTGATCTCTAGCCTTCCCCAAGTTGCTTTCCACTCAAATCTTCTTTCCACCAGATCCAAAACCTATGAGAGAGAGTTGAGTGTTGGGGAGACTATCATTTGAAGCACAAGAGCAAGGAGTTCATCATCAACGCACCATTTGTTACTTCTTGGAGAGTGGTGTCTCCTAGATTGGCTAGGTGTCACTTGGGAGCCTCCGACAAGATTGTGGAGTTGAACCAAGGAGTTTGTAAGGGCGAGGAGATCGCCTACTTCGTGAAGATCTACCGCTAGTGAGGCAAGTCCTTCGTGGGCGACGGCCATGGTGGGATAGACAAGGTTGCTTCTTCGTGGACCCTTCGTGGGTGGAGCCCTCCGTGGACTCGCGCAACCGTTACCCTTCGTGGGTTGAAGTCTCCATCAACGTGGATGTACGATAGCACCACCTATCGGAACCACGCCAAAAACATCTGTGTCTCCAATTGCGTTTGAATCCTCCAAACCCTTCCCTTTACTTTCTTGCAAGTTGCATGCTTTAATTTCCGCTGCCTATATACTCTTTGCATGCTTGCTTGAATTGTGTGATGATTGCTTGACTTGTCCTAAAGTAGCTAAAATCTGCCAAACTCTAAAATTGGAAAAAGGTTAAGTTTTTATTGGTCAAGTAGTCTAATCACCCCCCCCCCTCTAGACATACTTCAAGGTCCTACAGCTGCATCACCCTTTCCTCAAGGGAAAACCAACACATGCTCAAGAGGTAGCAGTTGCTGGGTCCCGCCTCTAATGGGCCCCGCCAGCTGTCGAGGAACAGGCCGACATGTGGGGCCCGCCGCCTACAGGCTCTATTGACGGCTCTTTACTGTAGCGTCGCCCGTACTGACGGGGGCCGTGTCGGGCGCGCCGGGCGGGTCGGCGGTCGCCTGGCGGCGCCTACTGTAGCCACGCGTGCCGGGATTTGGGGGAGGCATGGTGCACTGTTGCCATGTCTCAACTTGTCGCCTGGTTGGGCTCAGACTCCGAGGGGGAGGATGGGCCGCCTGCTAGGAGCCGGCCCACACCTTGGTCGCCTTCTTGGGGTCCGCCGTCTTCCAGGAGGCGGCCTTCTTGTTTCCGTCGTCTTCTTGGGGTCCACCGTCTTCTAGGAGGCGGCCCTCCGATTCCAGCCGGCCCAGGAAGCCGGCCTCGTGACCAGTCGGATTGAGGAGCTTGGCCAGCCCCAATGTCTTGAAATGTTGCTTAAGTGTAGATGAGGCTACCCGGGGTCTATCCCCCGAAATGCTGCAATTATAATAAGAAAAGTCATATACATGCATGAATCTCTAATTGGTAGGCCCTCGTATTCAGGACAGGCAGAGCACAGTGTGGCCGCTAGGACGCCGGTGAATAGGAATCTATGCTTGCGGCGGAGGCGAAGACGAGCCATAGAGTTGTAGGAGCGAGCAGTAGAGCGAAAGGAGGCTCAGAAGAACAACTCTAGCAGGCGGCATGGTGGAGCAGTGACGGCTACGCTCACTGGTGGTGGCGAGGCGTGGAAAACAAAAACCATGATTTCAACTCTTTTGTGCAATACCTCAAGCATAGGATCGGACGGCAAATTTCCGGTGAAATGTGGAGCACTCTTGGAAGCCAACATATTTTCTGTCGAAGTCTAACAATGCGACATTGGACGGTCTTTCGGCGAAGTAGGCGGAGACAACATTGGACATATTTTGTTGGGCGTCGTCTTGTTTTCTGGCGAAGTCTGCGGAGGTGACAGTGGGCAGTCTACCGGCGAAGGTGGACAGAATTTGTCGGATGACGTCTTGCTTTCCGGCGAAGTCGGCGGAGGAGGCATTGGGTGGACTTGAGGCGAGTTTGCGATGCAATTTATGTGTATTTTTGGTCGAGCCTTACATCTTATATCAGTCGATTTTGTGCGAAATCCTGTCTGTATTGGAGTTGGGCAGGAGTAAAAGAAAATATGGCTGATTGGCTGGAGACATACGTGTGAACGGACGAGCGAGGTCCTAAGCTCGATCCCACCTCAGGCCAGTTTTTTTAATGCAATATTAGGAAGCACACTAAGGCCCACATCAATACTTTTGGCCCAGGTCTGTATACCAAGCAGGCTGAGGCCCAGGCGCCGGACGCAAAATTTAGATCGATCAGCCTTTAGTACCACCTCGTACGTGATGGATGGACCGCGAGTACGTGATCGAAAATTCGAAACTAACACTGCATTTGGATGTCTGTATTGGAGGCCTCCGTATTGTATTGGTTTCAATTTCAATTCAGTCAGAAAACTGTAATGGATATGAATACAAATTCGGTTGTTTGGATGTATATTGAATTGGCTCACGGAATCATCCTGAGGTTTCCATACAGAATCGTGTTTGGATGTCAAACACTAGAATTGCATAGCAACATTAGTATATGCATTAAAACAGTAGTTGTATGACTATAATTGAATGATTATATAGCAAAAATTATCATCAATTATTCTAGAAATCGAGGATGACATCATATAATATCGACACAGAAACAAACAAAATAATTTTCCAACAAAGTGCAACACATATAGTTTAAATAGGTGTCTCAAATTCTCAACGACACATAGTTCCAAATCCAACCTGCAACGAGAGGATACATCAGAGGTCAGCAAATCATTGACAAAAGGACTGGAAAGAAGAAGAAGAAACAGAGTTGGCTGCCTGGAGCTAGGGAAGAAAGGTGGAGGAAGAAGGGCTGGCTGGAGCCAGAGAAGAAGGGGCGGCTCAGGAGGTGGCCCGAGGGAGAGGAGATGTGCACTGACAGTGGGCCATCGCACAGCTGGGAAGGAAAGGAAGGGCCGGCGCCGGAGGGCACTGTCGCCGTTCGCATCAGATGCGATCTGGCCACGACGAGCAGGGGCGGAGAGAACGGGAAGGGTCAGCATCGGAGGAGGGGAAGGGACGGCGGCAGAGGAAATAGGGAACGGAAGGCGGGTGCCATACCTACGCCGCCGTCGACCTGCCAGGGCGCCGCTCTGCTCTCTCGAACCCTTCTGTCTCGTGGTGGAGGGAGAAAGAAAGCCCGAACCGTTTTTGTTTTGCGGGAGCGAGGCAATTCAGGCAAAATCGAAGGTGCAGGCCTCTGTATTAGCGCGATGGATGGGCGTGCGAGCGAAAACGCCCACGTATTCGTTTCCGTTTCAGAGTGTTGTTTCAGAGTACATCCAAACGTCTGTATTGGGGTTAGACCAATACCAAATCCAATTCGACAGCCCAATACAGACATCCAAATGCAGCGTAACGGAAAAAAACTAATTGCGGGATGAAACCAAGAATATAGTATTGCTTTAATAGTATGTAATAGAAAAAACTAATCGCAAGACGAAACTAAAAATATCACCTTGCTTTAATAGTAAGTATAGATATAGATATAGATATAGATATAGATATAGAATATAGATATAGAATATAGAATATAGATATAGATATAGATATAGATATAAATATAGATTACGAAACTAAGAGGGTGTTTGTTTCCAGGGACTTATTAGTTTAGGGACTTAAAAAAGTCCCTGTAAGTCCCATCTATAAACCAAACAGGAGGAACTTATAGGGACTTAAAGTGGGCATTTGGGACTTATGAAATAAGACTCTCAAGGAGGGACTTATAGGGACTTATAGTTGTAATATGGTCTTATAGGGACTTATAAGTCCCAGGAACCAAACAAGTAGGGACTTTTTAGGGACTTGTAACTTATAAGTTGGGACTAAAAAAAGTCCTAGGACTTATGAACCAAACAGGGCCTAAGGGCATCTCCAGCCGCGCCCCCAAGAAGGCCTCCCAGGCGTTTTTTTTCGCGCCGGCGCCGAAAAAACGGCGCAGTCGCGCCCCCAGGAGCCCGATTTTCGCCGGCTTGGGCCGAAAACAGCGCCGGCGGACCCAGCCCGAACCCGGCGCGCTGGGGGGCGCTCGGGGGTGCCGGGCGAAGTTTTTTGGCGCGAAGAAACCGCGGGCCCGACGCGTCAGCGACCAGTTTACTTCTCGGCCCTTCGTCGTCCTCATCGCCTCGTTTCCCGCGGCGAATCAATGCCAAAGCTGCCGCGCTGCCGTGCCGGTCAGCCTGCGCCATTGATGCTTTACGGGCGGCGCAGTGAAGGCCGGACGACGCGCGTCCCTCGCCCTCGCCTCGCCCGCCACGCGTACGCACGGTGCCACGCGTGTGGGCGGCGCGTTGGCCTATATATGCCGCGCCCCGGCGCACTCGGTCGCTCACACTCCCACTCCGCCGTCGCTCCTTCCCCTCCGCCGTCGCTCCTTCCTTCCTCTCCTCTCCTCCAATGGTCGAACGTTTCCCAGGCGACGGCGCGGCGGCGAACAGCTTCGGCCGCCGCCATCTCCATGAAGACGAAGCTCGCCTCCTTTACGAGGCCGAGTACCCGGTCCCGCCGGATATGCGGGTGCCCGGGGCGTGGAGGATCAGCGCCGGCGGCGCGCCGGTGCCCCCGGTACCCTCCGGCGCGGTGCGGCGCGCGGAGATCGCCCGCATCCGGTCGAATCTGCCGCCTGCGGCGAGGGATGCGCCGCGGTACGCCCCCGACAGCCCGCTGTGGGAGCCCTACTTCCGCCACCATCACGCCCAGCAGCTCGAGGCCACCAACGGCGTCGTGCCCTCCGGCAGGCAAAACTCCGCCGGCCGGCGTCGATGGTGGGGCGTGCCAGGGCGCACGCTGGACGCCGTCCTTGAGTACATCGAGGGCGGCAACACGCCGCGCCTCGACTACCCAGCCCCCCCTTCCTTTTCACGCCGCCGGGGAAGCTCCTGGACCCCGAGGCGCATGGAGACCGGGGGGTCCTCCTCTTCGTCCGGCGGCTCGCCCTGCCTCCACCCCGTCAAGCCGAAGCCCCAGGACACGCCTGTGGCCACGCGCACCCGCAGCTCCCGCGTCCGTATCGGCGCCCCGTCAAGCCGGAGCCCCGCCGGCCGTTTTGTCCTCGTCGAGCCCAAGCCGGAGCCCGGCCTCGTCGAGCCCAAGAAGGAGCCCGGCCTCCCCGCGGAGTACGAGGAGATAGCCCGGCGCGGCTTCTCCGACGAGGACGCCATGTGATGGGCGCGGGAGGACTACCTCCGCGAGGAGACGGTCCGGCAGTGCCGAGCCCTGGAGGAAATCGCCGCCCGCAAGCGCGGGCGCGAGGACGAGCACGGCGTCGTGATCCTCGACAGCGACGACGACGGCGCCCCCGGGCCTTCCAACCCGCCGCGCCAACCGGGGGAGGGGTGTAGCAGGGACGGCGGAGGCGGGGGCGGCAGCGGCGACGACGACGACGACGACTACACGCGGTTCTACAGCCTCCTCGGCATGTAGACGCGTTGGGCGGGCGGCGAGGCGGGCGGCGAGGCGGGCGGCGAGGGAGACGGCGGGATTAGCCCGCCGGTTTTTTTTTTTGTAAAATATGTTTATGTTTGAACGAACTCGCCGAAGTTTGCTATGTTTGTGCCGTGTTTGCGCCGTGTTTGTGCCGTATTCAAATTTTTTGAAATACCGTGGGCGCCGCGACTGGGGGGCATCACGCCCCCAGTGCGCCGTTAGCGCCGGTGCGCCCCCAGGGGCGATTTTTTGGCCCTCCTGGGGGGCCAACGGCTGGAGATGCCCTAACACATTAGAATTTGATGCCTGCATCAGTGTTCCCTAAGTAATTGGTTCCGATTACAGTACTAGCCTTACCATCCCCGATGTTCGATATAGCTTTCCACTCTCCCTTACACGTCGTCTCTCCTTGTGCCGATGTGAGTCCTAGGATCCATGAGAAGACAAGAGAGAAATTGTTGTAGACACATAAATAACCATACCATGGACAAACACACACACACACACAGCTGATGGGTTTAGCCTTAAGGGATTACTCACAGATCGCAATCGAATAAAAAGAAAAGACACTGTAAATAGTTTAATTGAAGCTGAATGATTAACCGTCTTAAATATAGTTGATAGAGATGCGATCCTGATTACAAGTATTGATCTAATGGGAGACGAAGATGCTTTCCCATAAATTTCGCCTTAGAAAAATATGAAGATCATGGATGATACAGAAAGAAATATCTTTATCTAGAGTTTTTGTATAACTTAGAATTTTTTTATTCCTATGGAACAAACGTTTTCAAGAAATAAATACGTGTACCGTATATAGCATTTTGACCTTTCCTTCTCTGGCTTGGAATTGCATGCTATTCATAACAGTCATTGATTCCCTACTTCAGCTTTAGCCATATTATTACTCCAAAGGTCATGTTTGGCACACTCAGGTATCATTGAAATATATAGCAAAACATTTTCGCAATGACGTGGGGCTATTATCTAGTTATAACAATACATGGTTTAGATTTGTTCTCTAGTCTTAGCATCTCCACGAATTTGGCGCGAAAACAAAATTGTACTGCATGGACCCGCCGAGTCAGCGATTGGGCGACACCAAAAACCTTCGTCGTCATCATCGCCTCGGTTCCCGCACAACGACGCTGCTCGCCGCCGTCAAGGCCGAGCCCCAGGACACGCCGAAGTGCCGACGCAGCCGTGGCCGCAGCCTCGTCATAAACGAGGGCCGCCGCCAACCTTGCCCTCCTCCCGGCGGCCATCTTCTCCTTGTCAGGGCGAAGAAGGAGCCGACGACGCCGCCCGTCGTCGTCAAGCAGGAGCATGTCGACATGGCCGCCAACCTCGAAACCGGCCTCAAGTGGGCGCGGGACGACTACGTCCGGGAGAAGATGGAGCGCTAGCGCCACGCCCTCGAGAAGGGCCGCGTCATCATCCTCGAGGACAGCGACGAGGAGGTGCCGGCGCCGACCAACCCCGTCCGCCACGGCGACCCAAGACAGGGTTGTAGCAAGGACGATCACGACGACGACGATGACGACGACGGCGACTACACCGCCTTCTACAAGCTCCTCGGCATGCGGTAGGCTCGAGGCGGCGGCGGCATAGTTTTATTTTTCTAAGTTTTTAAGTTATGTCTTTAATTTTGTACAAATATCAATGAAAACTGCCTAAATTTCGCCCAAATTTGTGTCATTTTGTACAAAATTTAGCCGAATTTGGATTTCAAAAAAGGACATCTGGGGCCAACTTCGGGCGGCGGTTGGGAACCCAATTGCCCCCACGGTGGAAATAGCGCCGGCTAGCCCCCAGGCGGCAATATTTCAGTCCCTGGGGCGCCGAACGGCTGGAGATGCTCTTAGCTCCTACTCCCTCCGCTCCTAAATATTTGTCTTTTTAGCGATTTCAAATAAACTACCGTATACGGATGTATATAGACATATTTTAAAGTGTAGATTCACTCATTTTGCTGCATATGTAGTCACTTGTTGAAATCTGTGGAAAGACAAATATTTAAAAACGGAAGGAGTAAGTCTCAAGAGTGTTCTTTTTTCAATGGTCAAGAGGTAAGTTGGAGAATCGTAAAAGTGCACCTGAATCATTGCGTGATCTGCAGAAATTATTTGTTTCCCGGAGAGTACCAATCGGCGACGGCATATGAAAGTTCCAGCGTCAAAAGGGACAAATTGTTGCAATAAACTGTTCCATTTGGCAATGCCGACCGGTAGAGTAATCAACTTGTCACATTATTAGGTGAAGCTAAGTACCCCACCACCAATCTTATATCCAAGTCGTCGCATTGCCATGAACCAAACAGCTCATTTGCAGATTGCAAGTACACGAGTTGTGACTTGTGAGTAGTAAAAGAAGGTCTCCGTCGAGACATACAATTCTTGATCACAGGAACCGGAAAAGATACAGGAAAAGAAAAATAATGTGCATGCAAGCTCTGAATCTTCTGAACGATGAACAAGACGTACGCACGAGTTAATTGGTGTGCCTGGCCTGGAGGAGTGGCTTGATTTGCACCGGCAACAACGATCGGCTGTATATATACGGCGGCGCCGGGTCGATGATCTGCCCTCTCGCTCACATGATGGTGCAGGGGCCGGAGTCGTCGACGTAGCAGTAGGATTGCGGCGGGCAGTGGGGTGGCGGCGGGCAGTGGCGTGGCGGCGAGCAAGCCTTGGGGCAGTAGAGTGGCGGCGAGCAAGCCTTGAGGCAGTGCTTCTGCATGCATTCCTTTTTCTTCTTCTCCTCGGCCTCCTTCTCCTTCTTCTTCTTCTCCTCTTCTTCCTTCTTCTTCTTCTCCTCCGCCTCCTTCTTCTCGTCGCCCACCGTCACCACCGTCGCCGGGTGCTTCCCCTTGCGCAGCGCGTCCACGACCACCACCACGTCCACATCCCCCACCACCGTCAGCGTGCTCTTCTCCTCGTCGTACGCCATCGACTTGACCCCTGCCATGGACACACACGACCTTCAAGTAAGTTACAGAGGAGGACGAGCGAATCACGGCCACAGAGAGAATATACAGACCTTTGACCTTGGACACAATCGTAAGGACGCAAGATTTGCACTTCTTGCAGACCATCGGCACCTTAAGCACCATCTGGTTCAGAATAACAGAAACGGTGACTGTGAGTGACCGATAAAATCTCAGAAACAAGCCAGGGAGGATCGATGGAGATTAAGAGCATGCAGAACCTTCATCTTCGCGGGCTCGCGGCGAGATTAAACTAGGATACTTGAAGGTTGCTGATTGGTGTACTTGGTATATGTGCCTGGATGCAAGCTCTCCCGAAAGCCTCCTCTCCAATGGGTGGCTTTATACTCCCTTGGTGGTTCGGACTCTGGACTTGGTCAATTGCAACAATCATTGCCGCAGTGCAAAACCAACTTATGCAAATGCATTTCATATTGTTGTTTCTACAAGGAGATTTGAAATAAGTTTAAGTCAGTAACTAGTCGTAGTAGTAGGTGTGCAGCCCGTTATGTATTCAGCCGACTCTTCATGTGATGTCGACATGATGAGAATTATGTAACACCCGCAAAAAGAAGTCCCGAGATTTTCAGCACCTTATCATCTATTGGTGCATTTTTTTGCAATGAACGGCGGCAGTTAAGCATGTGCTTATTCTAACAGCTGGTTGGAAGTTGAATTAGTATATGCCTAATCATCAAGGGCTCAATCGGTTTAGAGGAAATTAAAACGTAGGAATTAGGAGTAGTATAGGAATTTGATAGGATGTCACTTGCCATCCTAAGGAAATGACTTGCCTCGTTCCTACGCGTAAAATGAGCTTTGAGTGGATGTGTAGTTTCCTTCAAAAACACAGAAAATGAGTAGTATTCTTACAAAATTCCTATACGTGTTTCCTACAAACCGAATGCATATATAGGAATTTTTTCTCCGAAATACTTCTTCCTATGTTTTTCCTACGAAAATCTCCAAACCAAATGAGGCCCAAATGGATTGGTGGTAGTATATAGCTATGGCCGTGGTTGCTGTCTGGTTAGGATAGTCTTATTTTTTTTTATTAGGCTTGACTAGCCAGCAACCTGGGGAGACGACTTGGGTGTCACGTAGGAGACGTCGGCAACTAATACCACCGCGACAACAGCACGGTATGGCCTATGGGTACTGGAACGAACATAATATATATGTAGTAGTTGGTTCGTGTTCTATTGGCGCAACGTCGCTTATCATGAAGAAACTTAAGTATGGTTGCTCTCATCTCTGCATCCCAGGACGTTATGTTTTGGGAGTGTTGACATTAAAAGTTCTCGGAATCAAAGTGGGATAATGGGACAGCCGATCCAAGAGGGATCTCACTGAGCAACACCCTCCAGCAAAAAATATGCCGGCATTCTCTTGCTTGAACGGAGATTCCTAGCTGTTGGGTGTAATATGGGTGGCTGGTTGTTTTCAGCTCCGTTGTTCTGGAGAAATTTTCTCGCAACAATGGCACTATCATCATCTTGTTAATAGGGGATTAGGCCCCAGGACATGTGTCAAGGATGCACACGAAACCTTGGACGACAAAGGAAAAGAAAAATATGTCAGAGCAAAAGGATCAATACTCCCTCCAACCACTCTGCCTTCGTTGCGCAAGACCAGACAAAAACAACCCTACATAAACAAAAGGTTAAAGGTCAAACAAAGCACAGCGTGCTTCAGAGAAAGGGGCATCAATTAGTGTAAGGGTGATGGGCCAAGCCGATGATCAATTAGTACCGTCTGATTGACTAGAGTAAGGTCGGGGCAAGGCTTGTGTCAAATCTGATTCGCTACCATAACAGTTTCATCACTGTACGGGCAAACGAGAGGGAGAGCGACGCTTTCCTTCAAGGCTCGGCCGGTACTGACTCGGGTAGGCTCTTTGCCATATGCTCCAGCCGGGTAGACGCCACTAAAATGCTTCGAAGAGCTACGTGACCTTCCATCCCTAACCAATAAATAACCCCCGAATTCAACCGGGTGGGCCTTTTCTAGATTTCATCCAATAGGTCATGTAAGATCCCTTACGATAGGTGTAACGTTACTTTTTGTTGCTCATGATACCACATATGTCATTTCTTCACGAAACTTCACACGTGAGTAGAATGGGCGATCAAGTTTAATACCCTAAAATTTCATATATATATATATATATATATATATATATATATATATATAATCTATTATTATTACCAATTTTACTGGTCTAGCGGGTATGCATGTAACCATGTTCCAAGAATTCTTGTCCCATTACTTATGCTCATTATAATAAATTGCTAAAGATATCGCCCCCCTTAAAAATTGAAGGAAAAATTGATGTGATGATTAAACAACAGATAGATCTTACATTGAACCTATAGAAATTGTTAGAGAAGTTCTTTGTGCTAAAACCAGGGTAATGTCATTCAGCGGACGATTCTCTAGGAAGGGTGGCAATTGCAAACATTTTGATGGCAACTTTAGTTGCCACAAGGATGGGCAAAGATGACGATTTAAATTTGCAAGCACTGGCAATTTTATGATGAAAAACAAAACTACAGCATAGTTGTCATGCTCACTAACTATGCTGTTTTAAATTTGCAATGCTCGTGGCAACAAAAATTGACCCTTAACAGGGAAGGCTCGTTGGCTATTGGGGTCATTATCCCTTGTTTTTTTCCTTTTTGATAGATGCTCCTTTTTTTCTTAATACTTAGTACGCCAAAAGCCATCTTTTGTCCTATAGTGTTTGGCAGACATTTCTGAAGTATTGTCACAGAGAAAAAGTTTCTTTAATGAAAACAATGAACTGATCTCTCAAAAGACTGTTACAGGATATTTTACCGGCCAGCCCTGGTGCTTACCAGGAGGTACTACTGCCACCTGAAGAAGAAAATGTCATTCCCGCAAGGTCAGCACAAATGACAAGGAAACACAAGGATCCCACAAGGAATGCACCTATAGGAAAGAGCAGGTGATTGTTATACATGCCCGGTGCAAGACTTATGTAAGTAATAAAAGTTCGGATGGGCTTCTTCAGTGATTTGTACTCCCTCCTATGCAGCGATCACTTTAGCAGCTTCACGCTTCGCAGTGAACTCTAATTCATCTGGTGTGAAGGGAAGTGGCTTTGTGGGAGCAGGTAGTCGGCCAATGCTATCAACCTTGTCTCGTTGCTTGGGTGGAGGCCTCGCCGCTTTTGGTATAAGGCGGCCCTTCTTTGCAAACCACTCAGGTTTGAGAAGTGCCCTGAACCCAAGCTTGTTGTAGTACACCAATCTTACAGTTCCACCTGCTGCTTCAACTGCAGCTTTCGCCCTTGCAGTCGCCCTTGATACCTGCCAATTTACATTTGCTCAGGAAGGGATTCGTGAAATTTGTATACATAATATATCAAATCCAATCCACAGCACCAGTGTTCACAGCTGACCTAGTATGTGTAACCATTCTTTTAAGTTGAAAATGTTATATCTTGATAATCAAATCAATATAATTTCACTTAAAAATACTCCCTCTGTAAAGAAATATAAGAGCATTTAGATCACTAGTGATCTAAACACTCTTATATTTCTTTACAGAGGGAGTACATTGCAAGTAAAATCATGCTGTTTTTTTTGTCACTGTCACATGCCAAACGATATTCAGCGATAGGAAAGCTATATTTACTACACTCACAGTTGGAACTACCTCATTGCCTCTACAAAAGAGTCACTATTTGTACTAAACATGATTGCAAGCAATGGACAGGCAGGTCATGCAAAGACATAATGAATGAGCACATTCTGTGATATCATTATAATGGATAAATAGCACTCAGTGGAACAGATACATTTACATGTTCGAATTATGTGATCACATGTAGCAAGAAACTGAACAGAATCGGACTATGAAAACATGCATGTTAGTCTTTAGAATGGAGTACTTAAAATGAACAAGAAACTATATGCTTATGAATATTGATAAGATTTAACTATTTTGAACTAGCTTCTGCTTGCCTCGAGGTGAATTGGCCATTTGATTTCTTCTGCACCACGGCCCATTAACCGAATCCCATCCTTTATTTGTTTCCCAATGGCACTTGTATCCTGATAAAGTGTGATAGAGAAGTTGATGTTGCAAGGAAGAAAACAGAAACATAGCTAGTTCAACGAAATGACTGCAGTACCTTCAGGGTCTTCATTGTGATCAATTCAGAGGAATCAATTTTTCCAGCATTGATGAGCTTCGCAATTTTCCCCAGTCCACAGGGCTGACCACAGGGAAAGGTGACCAACATCACACTATGCCCACGGCACCATTTGGAAATAAAAATTTGAACTTAAAGCATAATAAATAAACAAAGTAATTGTCAAGTTGTTGAACAAGTTCTATAATGAACGTCCAGTTACTCAAATGAATACAAAATTTTGCCGTTATTTTGTAGATGTTGAAGTCAGACATTAGCATGGATCAAATAGCAACCACAATTTTCTGAAAAAATCACTGCATGAACTAGCAGAGATAGGTACATCACATATCATGTTGGAATACAATTTTAGGAGACTGAAAAGATTGTGAAGCAAACAGAAAGTTACTCCACTGCTCAGTGCCGAACAGTATATCACTTCACAGTACCTCCTGAAGGATTTGGGAACATATGATAGATGTAATTCATTAGATTACAAATCTTGATGCTTTACTAGGTCTTATGCTAGATACAACTATATATTGTAAGAATATGGCATGTTCTTTTTGTGAGTCAATATGAACAGAACAGAACAGAAAAGAAAAGAAAAGAAAAAACTAGAAATCGGCATGTTCTATTAAAAATATTCTTGCAGTGCTCTTCATAATCTAATCTATGTAACACTATAGAAATGTAACTCTGCCACATATGATACTTCTTTGAAACCTGCATACACGCACAAGGTTCCGTTGTTCTTGCATACTAACACGGCACAAAATAGTCAACACTTGACTAACATTAACCTATATATCCATTAATAGATTAGGTAATGTGTAAACTTTAATTAGAAGCCTAGGTTTGCTTCGCAAACAAATATCAAGCACAGAAATGTTGTCCAATCAATAGTTTTCTCTGTAATAGATACGTCCAAAATCAGTGCCCAATCAGTGCACAACACCTCAGATCTTACAACAGATTAGCACAGTTCGACCGATTAGATTTATCCACCAAAGTTTGGCGACTAATTCAGTACATACGCCACATATCTGGGCACTTGGTATGGATCTACCACTGCTCACATATATCATACTCTAGCTGATAAGGAGCCAGCATACTCTGCCCTCACTGTAGCTTGACCTATGACCATAACCTCTTGCTGTCTTCTCGGTACTTTCTGTGTTATCTCAGAATGCCCACTTTTCCAAAGCTCATAAGTTCCTTAAAAATGGACGCTGCTAGGTGAAAAATTAAGGCCGCTGCTAGGTGAAAATCCACTATCCCAGTCTTCTCGTAATGCATATTGAGGTACTTTCATGCTGCCTTTTGCCATTTTTAACACGCAGTTCTATTGTTGTATACTGAGGAACAAAATGATCCAGAACCTCGTCTAAGAGCTACCACTACAGATAGGGCACTAGTAAGCTCAGTCAGAAATTCCTTCACCTAACTAAGGAGCATCTACGAAGGGGACAAAATCCTTATCAAGGTAGCACTTGGAATAAGCGGTAGTAAATTCAAAATATGTGAACTCCGTGCACAGAGCACAGATCAAGCACCTTCTGTGCAAAAATGTTGACCCTGACAACTTACGGTCCTCGAATCAAGCAACCTTAGAGGATGCCACGCATACATGGAAAACATGGAAAGAAATGTTGATTCGTAATCAAACAACTTAGATCGCAAACAGCAAATGTCGCATTGTTGCGTGCAAGGAAAGCAGATGAATAGAAATGCAAAGAGGGCCCTGGACCTGGAACGTGAGTGAGAAGCGGTTCTTGAAGCCGCGGCGGGGGAGACGGCGGCGCAGAGGGGTCTGGCCGCCCTCGAAGCCGAAGCGAGCGGTGCCGCGCGCCTTCTGGCCCTTGTGCCCGCGCCCCGCCGTCTTGCCCTTCCCGGAGCCGATCCCGCGGCCCTTGCGCGTCTTCTGCTGCGTCGCGCCGGGGTTATCGCGGATGTCGTTCAGCCTCAGCAGGCTCCCCACCGTCCTCAGTGGCCGCGGCACCTTTGGTGGCCGCGCCGCCGGCGCCGCCGCTGACTGGGTGGCGTAGAAGTACGACGGTTGCCTGGGGGCGGGGAGGAGATGGGCGGGTGGGGCTGGAAGCGGGTGCCGGTGCGGTTGCGGGAGGCGGCGGGGGAACACAGTGGCGGCGGGGATGGTGCGGAGGAGCTGGGAGGCGCGGCGCAACATGGCTGCTGTAGTGGGCTGGCGGCTTCCTCCACCGGTCTGGCTGCGCCGGGGGTTTAGGGTTAGAATGGACGGTTCCGTGGCATAAAACCTGAGCCGCTGGCCTAAAAATGGACGCCCAGGATCACGTCACGTGCAGTCTTTGCTGGTTAGGTTGTCTCGCGTTGAGGGCTTTGGCGCGCCGCGCCGACGCCGCCGACGCAACACGCACCCCAAAATCCTAATCCTCCTCGCCGCCGGCGACCATGGTGTCGCAGCACGGCATCCTCCTCGCCGCGGGCCTCATATCCGACCACTTCGGCCCCCTCGTAGCGGTAAGTTCCCTGTCCACCTCCTACCCTCCCGTCGCTCCCTGGTACCGGCATTGTGTCAGCGTGTTCGTGCGTGTGAAGCCCTAACTCCCGCCGCCCCGATCCCTTCTCGCAGAAGGTGTGCGACTGCCTCCTCCGCCACGGGGCGCTGCAGCTGACGGAGATTGTGCGCCGTCTCAAGCTCCCGCAGGGGCAAGTGAAGAACTCTCTCCTCGTCCTCATCCAGCACAACTGCGTTCAGGCCTTCTCATCGCCCAGAGGCAAGCCCATATGCAAATCCCTTGGCTATATGATTCGATTCGATTCGATGCCCTGCTAGTCCGTGACTCCATTAATTTTCTGTGATTGTAGGCGATAGGACCATCACGCACTACTTGGCCATCTTCGACAATGTCCTGCATCGGCTGCGCTTCTCAAAGTTCATCTCTATTATCCGCGCGGACATTCCAGAGGTGTGCACTTGATTTTAGTTCACGCTTGCTTGTTAAAAGCTGGGATTGATTAAAACAGCATCCATAATTCTCTGAATGCTGAAATCAGTGCGGAGCAGATGGTACTGTAGATCTTTTTTTTTTGCGCCTTGTTATTCTCGTTGCTAGATGCATATCGGCCTTGATTAATGGTCTAGAGGCGATGGCAAGGAGTAACTGAGATATCTTGGAGTATTACACTTAAGATTATTAACATGTGCTAAAACAATCACAATGCATCTTGACCTTGATTACTGATCTGGAGTTGATGACATGTGGTACTTGCAAATTTAGGTCGGGTCCTGAGGATGTCCTTTACTCTTTCATGATATCTAGCTACTGCAGTCACTGTTGGCAAATAGAGGCTAGCTAATCCTTTCTATCTGGAGTTTGCCGTTCAGCATAATCAAATTATTGTAGTGCTGTATGTCTGAACATATTCTTCTTACTCTTCAAGATCATAAGGCATCATCTTTTCGTCGACAAACATTTTCCTCTATATGTAATGCAAGATGAACCGTTTCATATTCGTACTATTTGACCACATTGTGGATGAGCTTTATGTCATTAGGAGGGCGGGTGTAGTGTATCTAGATATTTTTGTGAGACAACCTTAGAGTGTAATAGATGGAGTGGCGTTTCTCTGGCTGCACTGTTTGTAGTGTAGTGCCAGACTCCTGTAATTTGGTTTGCTCCCTTCTATAAAACTAAGGTACACCATTGGTGTACTCTGAAAACTAATATCCATACTATTTCAGCTTTGATCATTCCAATTTTTTAAACTAATGCTGTATTCACATTCTCGATCCATCCTCTGGGTTAATTTCTAAGCATGCTGCGCTGTGGTGCATGGTACCATGTATGACCCTATTTTCAATGTTCCCCACACTTATTAGGGGCGTCAAAGGTCCATATTATCCATATTATTGGACTACTATATTTTATAAAATACAAATATGGTTAAGATTTTCCTGTACAATTAACATTTTGTATTTTCTCACATATTCATATTTGTACTCTGCCTTGAGGGTTGAGAACCTGTCCACACCGAAATCCCCCCAATCCATAATACTAGAGTATGTTGAATCTGAACAAGCAAACACTTTTGCAGAAAGATGATCATATCTGCATTGCATAAAATAAGTTGCCTTGTATCACACAGGATGATTTTAATTGGAATTTATTAGTTGAACTATTTGTATTTTTACTCAATATATCAATATACATATTTAATTGGACTAGTGTTATAAAAGTCATTAGGTTCTAGGTTTGATGCTTGTGATGTTGTGGCCATTCCCTGTTCTCCACCCATGGTAACAGAGGCGGGTTGACAGGGCAAGGGGAGAATGCTGTTGGCCGTGGGGAGGAGAATGCCAGAGAGAGGAAGTTGGATGGCACAATGATTTGGATTGGATTAGCATGACCCAAAGACTACCTGATACTACTGAATGGCATTGAGATATTTTCCGATGCAAATATCTGTTGAATTCAGTGCTCTTTAGAGTACATGTACACAGTCTGAATGAGAAATAACCAGAGATAACCATGCAGTTGGCATGGTATGGAGACTGATTCTAGCTCTCGACAAGTGAAGGAATCATCAGAAATATGCGGATACGTAATGCGATGCACGACAGCCTAACAGCTTAGTGGATGTGCAGGAGGATGAGTCTTATATTGCTTAACAATGATAACTGGTAAAATCCATATTAGGTGGTTGTAAAATATGGCTCCAGTTAGCATGGCGATGTGAAATGCTAATTTGTTTAGTTAACGATTAGTTTGTCAGTTGTTCCAAAAATAAAACATGTCACTTATCTTAGTTCTTGATATGATCCCTTTTTAGGTTTTTAATAAATATGCTGGTAATTATTGTTTGTGATAGGCTTGTAGTTGATAGAGAAACTGACAGATAACATACCTTGCCTGAACTTACATTCTAATTGTTCTGGTGCTATTTTTGTTACAAAATGTGTGGTCGTTTCCGGGCCATTCTGAGAAGAAAATAAAGTTAATTTTAACATTGTGCCTACAATCATTCAGTACTTGTAACTTTTCCAAAGTTTATGACCTTATGCATAGAACTTATGTATCTTGCAGTCAGAAGCTCTTATTGAGGGATTGCTTCAGAATGGTAGGCTAACATTTGACCAACTTGTGGGACGCACAATCTCTAAAGTGCCAGAAGGTATGCCCTTTTAATTTGTTGAAGTTGTTATTGGATCATCCACTGTTCTTTTTATGATGTTATTCTCTTTCCTCTTTTTCCCATAATCTTTGATATTTGCCGGTGATGGTGACTATTACTGTTCCCTGATAATGGGTCATCCATGTTCCAGGCACCATCCGACCAGCAAGGGAAGAAATACGAATGAACTTCAACAGACTTGTGTATGCACGTTATGTGGAACGTTGCCCAAAAGCTGAACCCTATTTCAATCCACAGGAAGATGAACAATCTACAGGTGCAAGGAGAAGAGTTCCAAAAGTATGCAAAGCGATTCCCTGTTATGGACATTCCTGGTCATTTTAATAGGCCTCTACTTTTATCAATGTTCAAAAAAGCGGAAAGCGTAAGCGAAGCGGAAGGTCACAGCTTAGAGCAATGGGCGCTTACTTAAGCGTGCTTAAGCATTTTTTGAAATTGGCTAGAATTTGACAGATTTTGAATAATATACATAGTAAAATAGGAAACATGGCACATGGATAATTGATATAGCATCTAAAATACAGTTCACACCATAGCAAATACACATCAGGTTCACATAGCAAGCAAGATAACAACTAAAATGCAGTTCAGTTCAAATAGTCATAACCTAATAGAGATCATGTGCCAGAGTTTTGCCAGAATATGAAGGAAATAGTTCCTGAACAGAGCCTAATAGTAAGATAAATGGCATATTACCATTATTGCGCAAGCAGACAAGCAAAAGCAGTTCAAAAACAGCCAAATTTAAGAAAAAACGCTTAATCTACCGCTTAGGGCAAAAGCGAAGCGGTTTGCCATCGCTCAGCGCTTAAAAACGCTTTCTTGAACACTGAATTTTATAGTTTTCTACTGTAAACTAATACAATGCATACAGGATTGGTAGAAGCTGACTAAGCTTGTTAGTTTAGTAACTTGGTCTTTTAATTAGACATCTTAGCAAAGGGCTAATTAGCTAGCTCAGTGGTTTTGGTCCTTTTTATGCATGTCCTGTTGACAAAAATCATCTTACTCTTAACTCATAGTCATCACATGTGTACACTTTGTGAAAACTGATAATTATTAGTGCCAAGATCTCGATGCTTTAATAATGTACTCCCTCCGTACGAAAAAGCTTGTCACTCAAATGAATTTATCTAACACCAAGTTAGTGCTAGATACATCCATTTGATAAACAAGCTTGGGACAAGTTTTTTCGGACGGAGGGAGTAGTACTGTTCTTTCTTCTGTCGATATGCACTGTGTATGATAGTCAGTTACATGACTCTTAGAAAATTATCTTTGTTACAGACTGCCGAGGAGATTCTTTCACTTGAGCAGAAAGTTATCAATACTGCAAACCTTTCTGATCCAGAAAGGTTTTCTGAGATCCCATACAGCATGGAGGATGCATCAAAAACGAATGATTGTCC
This sequence comes from Triticum timopheevii, assembly GCA_963921465.1. Lineage (NCBI taxonomy): Eukaryota > Viridiplantae > Streptophyta > Magnoliopsida > Poales > Poaceae > Triticum > Triticum timopheevii. Next base: position 416,572,797 of record OY997266.1, on the reverse strand, counting down.
TCATAACGCTGTTGCGGGTGCTAAGGTGGTGTACTCTTTCTACTTATCTTCACCACCATGTTATGCAGTGACTTCATGTTACGGGAAAAATTGGTATTTGTTGTTTCGGCCATCCTGTTGTTAAATGAGAAAAGGCAAAGTGATATATGTAGATTGTTTGTTAATGGCGAAGGCATTTTTCTGAAAATATTGGTAGGAACTGGCAAATGCGGCAACAACATGCAATTAACTGCTTTTATCATCATGTAATTCTCTGCGTCGTTATTTCATCAGCGGAAACACGGAGCCTTTGAGGTAGATGAAGAGCTCAACTCAACAATTGCAGAGAATGAAGTACTTTGGCGGGTAAATTTTGAGAAATTTATATTCTGTCTAAAGAAGAAGGTATGTTGCTGTTATCATAGCATTACTATGGATAGCATATTTATGCAGGCGTCTTCATCTTTTTATCTGCAGCGCTGTTTCTGTAAAAAAAATCCTTGCTTGCATTGGGTCTTCTATAAATAGGATACCTACCAAGGCATTCTATTCTACAAAACGATAGTGAAATGTATTGCTTCGGAAGAGAAGTGGGGGTGGGGTGGGGTTGCTGCTGCCATGAAGAAAGGATTGTAATGTAAACCCAAAGTGAAATGAAGTTAGTACAGTAAAAAGAGGACAAAAGAAAAAGGGAATATACTCCTTCATGAACATATAAGAGCTTCTGCACTGTATTGAATCAACGTTGGTACATAGCCATGCTACCTCAGTGAAAACCATACATAGAAAAAGGAACAGCAGAAATTAGCTCCCGTTCATCTCTGTTCCCTCTCTCTCTCTCTCTCTCTCTCTCTCTCTACCACTGCCACTGTTATTTCTCCTGAAACCAAGACAGAATAGTGATGGTAGGCCGATGAACATGAGCAGCGTCTTCCTTTATCTTGACAATGTTCTTGACTGTGGGGGAGATCTTGGAGACTATCCAAGGGTTTCTGCGGCGTGGGAATGAGTCCGAGCTGCTCCTCGGAGTGGATGGGCCAGAGCTGCAAGTGATGACAGAGCATTGAAGCGGCAGCCGGCAGCTAGGGTGGGCATGTTGTTGTGTGGGCCATGAAAGTTATTCTCTCATGCTGTGGTCGGCTTCAACTTAAGAGTTTGATGCTAGGATTATTTTCCAGCTTGAACTTACCGTTCCATTGTACAATATGGACTCGATAACATCTATTTAACCGGTTTGAGATGCACATCAGAGATGCTGTAAGGATTGCCTGTTATGTGTAATGTACAGGACCGTGTTGTTGTACTGCATCTGCCTTTTGTGCCGAATAAGTTAAGTTGAATGAGGATTATTCACGTAGCAGCACCGCCTTCCCCCCACCCCCTCACACCCCCACAAAAAGAGAGTAGAGAATGAGGATTTCATTTTGATATATTTTTATTTGTGTATGCATGAGCGGTGCAGCTGAAGGAATCATGCAATTTGACTTTGTTAATCCCCACTTCATGTTTTCCTTCTTGCATTAAAGTTTTGTGCAGACCGAAAGAAGCCAAAGCTGAAGGTTGGCACACATCCTATCTGGGAGTCATTTTTTGAAGCTAACTTAACTGACAAAGACACAAACTCTGGTAGTACCCAATATCAATAGCTCAAGTATCCTTTCAATAGTAGATCCAGGAACACTGCAATTTTATTTATGGCTTTACGCTTTTATGGCTTTACGTTCACACATGGTCTTGTATGAACACAACTATTTTTAACCTGCATTCCTGTTTTTAAATTCCATCGGTTTTGGTCTTGCCTCTTGGTGGTGAGCATTAACTAAGAAATGCTAGTTTCTGTTTGAGCTATTTATTTTAAATCTATAGCTTGGCAGTCTTGAATGAGCCAGATTAGGGAATGCCATATGCTAGTTTATTTCCTATGGTGGCAAATGGTTGTTAAAATCACGCCTTTTGTGATTTGATTTAGCTTTTTACTCTATTCGATTTGAAGAAAGGATAAAACGAATTTAGTACTCCCTCTGTAAACTAATATAAGAGCGTTTAGATCACTAAAGTAGTGATGTAAACGCTCTGATATTAGTTTACGGAGGGAGTACCTCATTAGGTTAATTGTATATGAATATTTTGCGGAATCAGTACCAGCACAATGCCTCCCAAGATACCAAGTAGGCAAGTAACCAACTTGCTGAAGTACCAATGTACCATGACAATTTATCACTGAAGTTACATGGTTTCAGTTTCATTGGTATAATATCACTAGAGGGGGAAAAGACCATCCTTGCAAGCAGTTGTGAATTATTTCTAACGAATATAACATTGAGTTCCCTTTTTTCAGTGACATCATCAATAAATGGTATTTTGGAGAAACTAGGACAAAAGGAAGGAGGTGCAGCAATGTCAATTGGTGACATAAAACCAGTCCTGCTGGATTTACAGTGTACTACTTCCGATGGGGAAGAATTTACTTTTGGTAAGTTACTGTTGATATTTTTAGTCTGTATAAGTCGAATATATCGAAGTTCTGTTAGTTAAGTGCCCGGCATGAAGCCCAGTTCAAGCTTGCTAGAAATGAACTTCTATGGTTCGGAAATCAAAACTTGCCACTAGGCAATGGATGCCATAAGGAAACTGATTTCAGTTCAGTCCAATTCCTGGATTGAATTGTGGTAGCTTAATGTCTTAATTATATTTGAACTTAGATATGATCATGTGAACCAGTCCACACTCCGCACTTCCAGATAAGGAGACATGTTGGTTGGTCTATACATGGAAAAAGTACTATAGCTATGACATCTTCCATCGTTTTCATAATTAGTTCGAGCCTAGTTACCATTAGGTTGCTGATACTGACGGCCTGCTATTCCATGAAATTGTGCTGTATGCAGTGATAACAAAATATTCAGCCGAAGCATGAAAAAGCCTCTAAACAGCTGGAAATTATGTTGTAGAAACTTACTTTCCTTGTTACTTGTCTTCCATTCTAAACTCTGGATGCTCAAATTTAGTATGCCAACCTTGAGTTAACATCATAAGTTCTTTTATGTAAGATTAAAAAACACTTGATGTTTAAATTTAGTTTGCCAGCCTTTGAGTGATCGTAAGTTCTTTTTGTAAGATTCTCATGACAGTGGTACTGTTTTTCTGTAGATTTACGCAAAATGGTTGAAGCATGTAGAAATGAGGAGGTACCAGATTGTGTTACTGTTTCATGGTTTATTTGAGTTAAAAGACACTCCCCTGTCCTTTCCGTACTGACAGTTAACATGCACATGTCTTTTATGTGTGCATTATAGATAGAGTCGCTTGTGAAAAAGAAATACGGGCAAGAAGCTTTTACAATCTTTAGGCTATTGGTCACACAAGGTTGTGCAGTTGAGACAGATCAAGTAAGTACTCTTACACATTGAGGAAATTGTAGAACTATGCTTTGCTATTGTTGTCAATCTCGTTTGGTTAAGAAAGCTTCTGTTATGCATTAATTTTATTTGTGTGATCCTGTTCTATGATTGTTTATTTGATGGCATGGCTTCCTGTTGCAAACCGAAGTACACAAATCTAAACTTTGATTGCAAATGTGCAGATTATTGACACAACAATTCTGGATAAGCAGATTGTTCATTCAACTTTGTACAAACTATGGAACGACGGCTACATAGATACAGAGGTCTGTTTCCTAGTGTCATCAGAAAAAGTAGTATTTCTTGCTTGGAGGGCAGAGAGAATGACAATGATAACCCTCCTTGCTTTAAATGCTAGTTGTGCGATAACTTCACTGCTTTGATGGTCTACTGCTTTACTATACAAGGCAGGTGGCCCATATTAGCCTTACGAATGCATCATGAATTCATGATATATTGCGTTACTTTCGTCATAAATCTGCATCATTTATAAGCATCAATGCAGTTTAAAAAGGCTATTTGAGCATTTGGGACAAAGCTTGTAAACAAACTTGATAAGTTAGTTAATACAAGAGTAAGTGTCTAAAGTTTTCTTGACACATTAAGTACTTAAAATAATATCCAGTTATATGTTCTAGTTATGTGAATGGTGCTCGAACACCTTGACCCACACTTTCTGAGTTTTGTAGTGTGGTAATTGGTAATACCGCAAAAGTTTAGAACTTCTTGCACCCATAAGTTTCACCAGCTCAAGAGCATATCTAGGTGCTTTATTAAACACTCATTCCTTAAAATGATTGTAAGTAACTGATGTGAATTTACTGAACAAATACCAGTTTTAGGGATCATCCTTCAAAACAAATTTGGGATAAGGAATGGTTAAAGTTTAGAACTTCTTGCACCCATAAGTTTCACCAGCTCAAGAGCATATCTAGGTGCTTTATTTAGTTGCAAATTTGAAGGAATGAGTGGGTTATAAGGAATCTGCTAGAGAGGCTCCAATGCTGCATTAGCATAGTTAGAACTATCCATAAATAATACCCGTGGAAGTGATTCTATTGGACTGATACAGTAGAAAATTAGCTGGAACTAGGAAATTGGATGCATCTGCTATTGCTGTTTTTGGCTTCTGTTGTAGCCCAAATAAATGTTTGCACTAGATGTTTGACAAAATGATATGTTCTTAAGTCACATAGAATGGTATTTTTGCTCCACACGTCACCCATGGCAGAGTTATCGTCTAGCAATTCTTCTGTAGCAACTTTCAAGTTTCAGTTACTTTCCTGGAGCAATAGTTCAGAGCTTCCACACTACTGCAGTTCTGCTACCTCAGTTTCAAGCTAACCTAAAGAACTGACTATGGCTTAAAGCTAGGAGAACTTGTGTAGTAAATTACAGGATATAGATATCCTGTAAGTTTATAAGTAACAAAAAATATGTCTCATTTTGTGCTTCTGTTCACAATAATTCTATTATGTTTACAGAAAATCGCTTCCGCAGCAGGAACAGGGTACGCACAGTTTTTTGTTTGGAGAGCCAAAAATACATTTCGTGAGCAGTTCATCGATAATCTCTACCATGCTGCTTTGAACTTGCGCCAGATGGTGAATTACATTGCTGAACTTCTACTCGAGGTTATCATCTAATGATCACAATTACAGTTTTCTAGCTGTAAGCTGAGCTTTCCTAAGCAAAAAATTGTTTATTACTTTTACGTTTCATTAATTCAGGATGCACGTCAGGATTGGTTGCTCTATTGCCCATATGTTTATCATCACAGTACATATATGACTATATAATGTGTTTATGCCATATCATAGTTGCAATTCAGTTTGTTTGTTTCTTTACTGAGTCGTACTTTCATAGTGTTGTTTGGTTGGGATCAGGCTTACATTATTAGTTCGTCCCAAACGCAGAGCAGGAAGATACGCAACCATATATCGAGGCCAATAATTTCCTCTGCTCCCATATAGAAAACCTTCGTTAGAAACAACTCTCAAGTTACTAGATTGAAGAATCAATTGGGCTGAGATCAGTTTACATTAGCACCATCACTGGGGTTTGGAAGTTGTAGGACACCTGATGTGCAATGCACGTTCGTCATAATAACAAGAATAATGTCTGTCAGCAATATGGGATTAGTTGCCACCATGCCATCTTACTAAATGAACCCTTGTTGAAACTAACTTTGTTGGCTTGAAGCAGATTTTACTTGCAGAGATGTGTGCAACCCCGACCTCAACTCACGAATTGTTTAAATATTGTGTATTGCAGGGTTCGAAGGACGAAACAAAGCTGCGGAACAGAAAGAACATTTTGATCCTGGCCCTCACTAGACATGATGACTCTCTCATGCTGTTCCATGATTTTTGAGAACACCGGAACCGGTGAGTCTACCATGAATGTAGAACGGAATCCAGGCTGTGAAGTTGGACAACTGAATTAATATATCTTAGGCTCGTAGCTGATTTCACCTATGGGAAATTCATTTACGCTGCATTTTTTTGAGATCTTCGTTATCGCATTTTGCCATTGTTGTGTTTGGAAATTCCACACTTTGGTAATATCCAGCATGCAATTGGTACGGTAGGAGAAATACTATTCCCACCGATTTTCCACTCGTCATCCGGCATGTCAGGCTATCCATTCGGTTCGTCTGGCCAAATGCCACTCGTACCGGCAGGCAGGCAGGCCACCGATGATTGGGAGCGGATAATCACAATAATTCGCAAGTTGCGGGGGCGCCGATGCTGCGCCACTTGGAGCGGCTACCATTATCTATCTATCAATCCGCGCGCGAGAGGTAGAGGTCGCAAGCGCGTCGTCATGCACGTATGACCATGGACTTTTGCGAGCCGTATCGCACCCATGTGCGCGCACACATGCATGAAGCAACCCTACAGCTAATGCGCGCGCATACGGCCAGGTCAACTGCTGCAGTTAGCTGGAGACAAATAACAAAACTACAACCATTCTTTCTTTCTGCAATGATAAGAGTGTCCCCCCACTGATTCGGCCTTGTTCCGCGGGGAATGTTCGACGGCGTACCAACCTCCATAAACAACGGTGTAATGAGAGCAAAAGTCTGTACGTGCGTACACAATCGATCCGCCTGTACAGATGGATAGACATATTGTACGTACTTGCGTATGATTGTGTCCACACAGTGTACATACGTAGTACGTTATCTACACCGAGGGGTGAGGGGCTGCTGGTAGCGGTGGCGTGTTACCATGCACGCGCCTGCGGTTTCTGGGATTTTGTCTAGTCCAGCTGGTGAGTGACAATCTCGCATCTTGTTTCCTTGTGCCTTCTGAAAGCTCCAAGCCAAGTGGTCGTGCCTTTTCTTGTTGGTACTGTCCGTGCGTTGTTACCGATCTCCATGTAGCACATTATATCGGCTACCGTTTGAACTTTCTAGCTCCATATATATAGCTTTTGGAGCGTGACCTCAACTTCCCGATTTGGTATTGCGGAAACTTGTGGAGACAGATGCCACGCTTGCCAGTCGGCACTCAGGAATTGGCACGATGAGCAGCTCGGTGCATGTGTTCTGAACCTGAATTTCGCAGTGCGTAGCCGAGTTTTACGTCGCTTCAAGGAAGGGAAGGCTCCATTGCTGTGGGGCTGAGTGGTGGCGATCGACTCGACTCCTATGCCTGCTACAACAACCAACCCATTTAGATTCAGGGTTTGCAATGCAAGCAATCCCTTCTGGCCCGGTATTGCCACACACACACACAGACGCACGCACGCACACGCAAAATAGCACTGTGCTATTCTCCTTGTCACCTGGGCTGGGATAGAAGGATTGGTTTCTAGTGCTGCTATTTTATTTACGTCTCGCTGTGCATGATAAGACTAGTGATCACCCACCCAGCGTGCAGTGAGATCCGGAATACGCGTGTGACATACTGACCACCAACGCAGACATCCTCCAACCTACTACAGATCGACTAGAAAAATTCGGGCCGCCGGAGGAATCCCCTGTGATTGACAAATGAACGTAAGCGCGGCCTTAGTCATCGTTGGAAAGGCCTTAACCCTGATGGATCAGCTCGCAGGCAGAGCTGTTTTTGCTCCCGCGCTGCTAATGGACTAGGGCACACATGTGAGGGTGCCGCTGCCCTGCGGTACCGTGGTCAAATGGACGATGAGCTGGAGGCCAGGCACCAATGGAGTACCACCATGTGCCGTGACAGAATATGTTGCCGCCTGGGCATGTGTCCTTGCTTCCTTCCCCGCCCATCCTGCGGCATTCAGCAGTAGTCGCGGACAAATTTTGAATCCTGTGGCTTCGCTTTTGGGAACTTGTTGCCAATCAATACCGGGTCGTGTCTGATCGGGCACCAGCTCTGCGCGCGCGGCGTCGCGTGGGAGTGGGATTCGGGGTGGACGCCCCTTCGCCCCGTCACGCATGATCGCCCCGGTTACATGGAGCACCAATCCTTTTTTGTTTCTCTATATACTACTAGGAATATCGTGCTTTATTGATCAAGGATAACCAAGTGAGAGTGTCTCCCGGATACAATCCAGAGTTACATGAAAACTAGAGTCATCAAATGACTCAGAAGATCTAGTCAGAATATGTGCCACGACATTTGAGAAACGATTTATAAGAATAAAGCGAACGGACAAGAAGAACGATGTCAACTCCTTGATATCAGCAGTAGTGAGCCCCACCGGCGAACGATCAACTGTTGAACATTGATTCTCTGGATAACGGGCAAACGGTTTGACTGTAAAATGGTCCTTGGAAACTCTTCGGTGAGAGCCATCGCACGCAATAGCCCTAGTGTTTCAGCTAGTTCCAGAGAGGTAACCTCGTCAATGTACTCGTGGCAAGCCAGCAAGCAATCATGGAGCACCAATCTTGGTGCATGTGTTTTGCGTCCCTCCCGATATACTAGGGGAAAAAAATTAAAGAATCGTTGTGCGTTCGGCAAGACTGGCACGAGCGGAAGTGAGAATGTGCTCTTATAGTGGCGAACAAAACAGTCTTATTAAATCTGGAACAAAATTTAGAGAAGACAAATAGTGAATTATTTCTTACTCTTATTTTTGCAGGATAGATATATCTATTTATTTGAAGTGGAGGTTAAAGGTTTGCCTTATCCATTAGTTAAGGAGTTTAGAGTTTTCTTTACAAAAGAAAAATAAGATTGCATGGCCATACTCTTCCGACATGATATAGCCGTGTTTTGCGCCAGAGGTGACCCAAAGGTTGGCCTCGCACTGAATGTTTGATAGTAGGATGGGCGGGAGGGAAGACTTGTGGCGGAAGACCCTAGCATTTCTCTCGCACCAAATGGTCCAACAAGTTAGCATGGTAAGGGAGGCTAACGCCTTCCGGCTCGGCATATTGGTGCCCGACATGTTGATCCACCAATCCTTAATGGAGCGCTCATCAATCCATCATGAAGTGCCCATGTAGTCAAGGTTGAGCCATCCCTTGATCATGCCCAAAATCTGACGGTATACCGACACTTGAAGAAAATGTGGCCAACAGATTATGTAGCCTGCTTGCAAAGCGGACAGAGGCCACCATTTGGCCATATCCTTTCTTCTAATCTACTCCATGAGTATATGCCATCGAAATACGGTATTGAATTACCAGTCAAGCAAACAATTTCTTCTTTGGAGGGCTCTAGGCCTTCCAAACCACGGAGCTCGTGGGTGAGCGAGCCATCCCTAGAAGTTGGGCATTGTACATGGATGTGGTGGAGTAGTACCCGTTGGTCGTATGCTTCCAGTAGATGGTGTCCTTAGTGTCCGCCGCAATGGGAATGGTCCTCAAGCCATCCCAGGGAGTCACAATTTGCTGGGTGTGAGCCATCATCCAGAGGTTGGGAAGCTTAATCTTAGAGAGCCATGCGTCTCCATGCATGGCTTCCTTGACCTTCCAGTTTTTTTCTTGTGGAGGCCTCAAAGATGAGCGGAGTGTTGTCGATCGGCTTCTCCCCGTTAACCCAAGGGGAGTCCCAAAAGGGCGCACATGCTCCGTTGCCAATGGTGATATGCGAGGATGCATAGAATAGGACATGGTCCAACTCATCACACGGGTTCCCAACCCAACCCGCATCTTGGAAGGCTATTTCCACTCAAACCATAGCCATCTAAATCGAAGATCCCTCGCAAATTTAGCGAGATAAAAATTCCCAATCCCCCAAAATTAGTCGAGTGGCAAATGGAGTTCCATTAGACCTTACACTTTACCCCGGTTGTCTTGTTTGTGCCCGCCCAAAGGAAGGCCCGCTCGATCTTGGTGATGCCAAGAAGGGTGCTCGGAGGAGGATTCAGGACGGTGATCTGGTAAATCACTTGCGAAGTGAGTACAAACTTCACAAGCGCACCTCGCCCCATGGCAGTAATACTCTACCCATCCCACGACATAAGCCTAGCCGCAACCTTGTCCTCAAGGAATTGAAAATTAGATTTTCAAGTTGCCAAACTAATAGCGGGGAGGCCCAAGTATTTGATGGGGAAGGAGGCACGGGTGGCCGGCAAGTTAGCAAGGGTTGAGCCCAAGTTGAGATTTCCACACCGAATTGGGACAACTGAGCTCTTTTGGAAGCTAGTCAAAGGACCGTCACATTTCCAAAGAAAGTTCCGCCTGAAGTTCTCGATATCCTTCTTGATGGGAGCCATAAAAACTGCCGCATCATCGACATAGCGTAAGTACAGAAGATGGCTCTTCGCCTCCTAATCTTGTGGAATAGGCCATGCCGGATAGCAAGGTCAAGAATTTACATCAAAAGAGGCAATGGCGGTGATGAATCGTAGCGGTGAAAGTGGGTCTCCTTGACATAGCCCACGACTGTGCTTGATGTGGGGGTCGGGCACCTTGTTGAGGAGGATCCTTGAGGATGACGAGCAAATCAAGGTGGTGATCCGCTCACGGTACCTAGGCGAGAAACCCCCCTGATGTAGGAGGTCAATAATGTACTCCTTTGACCGAGTCGAAGGCTTTGCATATGTCAAGCTTTAAGAGGAGTGATAGAGTTTTGCTCTTGTGGAGGAAATGTACAAGGCACTTCACATACATGAAGTTGTCGTGAATGCATCTCCTTTTGATGAAGGCACTTTGCACATTCGAGATGAGGGCGTGCATGTGTGGGCTGAGATGCATTGCAGGCACTTCCGCAACAATCTTCGCCACGGTGTGGATGAGGCTTATCAGCCTATAGTCAGAGATCTCCTCTGCCTTTTTTTTGTAGGAGCACAATGTTCGCGGAATTGAGCCACTTGAGGTTCAACGAGTGGAGGTTGTCAAAGCAAAGAATGACATGTGTGATGTCATTCTTTATGGTAGGCCAACATTTCCTGATAAGGCACCAGTAAGGCCATCCAGACGGGGAGCTTTGTCGCTAGGAATTTGGTTGATGGCCCCTGTCACTTCCTCCTTGGTGATAGAATTGCCAAGGCTGGAGAGATCTTGGTCATCAAAATTGAGCTCTTCCACCTCAACATTTGTCCTACGTGCCACTCGTAAGATAGCAACACTGTACATGCCCTAATAGACTTGGGAGAAAGGTTGATGCTACGTGACCAAGTCGGTAGTAGTATGATATGATGTTTGGAGCCATCGGATCATGTCCATTAGCAGCGCACCTCTCCCCTTCACACCACACACAGGTCAGCGGTCGCCACACAATGCACCAACACCAGCAACCATGCGGTAGCAGCTGGTGCTGCAAGCCGATGATCTTGCACCAGGAAGTGGTGTTGTAAGCCGTGACTCGTAGCAGGACGTCAGTGTCAGTGACCTCGCACTTCCATTCCCCTTTGCAACATCTCCTATACTGCCTTTTGATACGTCCATATAGCATCACTATTTCTATTTCCTATTATAATTTATCCTATTTCACTTATGATGCAATTCTAATGTATTTCCTCTCTTAAAATCAATTTAACACAAAGGGGAAATTACCAAACAACTAGAAATCTGGACCAAAATTACAACCGAAGAAAAAGAATTTTTTTGGAGCTTCTAAAATGCCGAATTTTACTGAATTGTTTTCAAAAAAATATGAAGACTGGAGCCAGAAGATGGGGCCAGGGGGAGTGACGAGGGGCCCATGCAGCCAAGCCATGCAGGTGGATGCCTAGCCATGCCACTTGGCCGCATGGACCCCTGGCGGCTCACCTCTCGACGCCCTTTGGCCATAAATTCTATTCTTACCTAGAAAAAATCATTGAAATACTCGGGACTTCCCACCGTTGACTGCGGGGCAAAACCTAGGAGGAAACTTTTGCTCTCCAGTGAAGAGATTCTGCCAGGAAAACTTCCCTCTGGAAGGGAGAAATCGAAGCCATCGTCATCACCAACACTTTGTTCATCATTGGGATCATCATCTTGATCAACATCTTCACCAACACCATCTCATCTCCACACCGTAGTTCATACATCTTCTCGATCTTTGTACCAAACCTCAAGTTGGTTTCCGGGAGTACTTGTATGTGTTGATTACACCTTGTAGTTGGTGCATACGAGATTTATTGGTGAAACATTGTTATGTTCAGATTGTTTATCAAATATTTATACCCACTGATCATGATCCATATGATGGCTTGTTATTATATTCTTTGGTTCTTGACGACATGGGAGAAGTCTTCTTGCTAGTAATCATGTTAAGTCGAATACTATTTAATGTTTTGATGATATGTTGTGTTGTTCTTACCCTAATGGTGTTATTTGAACGTCGACTACATGACACCTCACCATATTTGTGCCTAGGGGGGACATTCTGGAATTAGTTTATAGATGATGGGTTGCGGGAGTGATATAAACTTTAGTTTATGAATTGCTCCATAAGGGGCTGTTTTGGATCCTACTATTTAATGCAGTAAAAGTCGTGGGCGATTGGGACCATGAGTGTGATACATGCGAGTATTGATTGGTATTACACAAAGGCATTGAACCATGATGTTACTTGCTTGTTATTAACTATTGCTTTAATCACTTTTATTGTGATTTCACAATGCTTTACATTATTTAATCAAGATTATGCTAGGTAGCATGCACAATAAAAAAATTATCTTTGTTTTATCATCTACCTACTCGAGGACGAGTTGGGATTATGCTTGGGGATGGTGATACGTATCAAACGTATCTATAATTTTTTATTGTTTTTATTTGGACTAACCTATTAATCTAGTGTCAAAGGCCTGTTCTTGTTTCATATTGTTTTTGGAAATATAGGTAAAAATTCAACAAGTTGGATTTTTTTGTGAATTTTTCTGGAGTATATCAGATTTTTGGGCGAAGGAATCAATGTAAGGTTGTGAGTGAGGCCGCCACATGGCCACCTAGTGGGGCCTGGGCCCTAGCCATGTGGGCCACCCATGTGACGAGACCGTAAGTCGGTTGGAGCTCTACTTTGGCGCAAGAAAGATAATTTGTGAAGAAAATTGTATTAAAAAATCAACCCAATAGTTACAGATCTTTAGGTATTTAAGAAGTGGTGTTGGGTCGCAGAAACAATACCAAAATAGAGAAGAAAACGTATAGAAATAGAGAAGGAGAGATCCAATCTCGGAGGGGCTAGGAGAGATCCAACCTCGGAGGGGCTCTCGCCCTGCGGGAACCATTGAGGCCAAGGACTAGAGGGGGGAACCCTTCTCCCACCTAGGGGGAAGGCAAAACAAGAAGAAGGACATGGGCCTCTCCGCCCTCTCTTCCGGTGGCGCCGGAGCGCCGTCGAGAGAACCATCATCACATCGATCATCTCCATCAACTTCACCGTCGTCATCAACATCTTTCTCCCTCTCTATGCATCGATGTAGTCTCTCTCTCTATCACCCCCATAATCTCTACTTGAACTTGGTGCTTGATGCTATATATTATTACCCAATGATGTGTTGCATCTATATTATGTCTGAGTAGTTTCTTTATTGTCCTATGGGTTAGTGGTGATATGATATAGTTGATATGAGTTGTACTCCCTCTGTCCCAAAATATAAGAACATTTTTGACACTATGCTAGTGTCAAAACGTTTTTATATTCTGGGACAGAGGGAGTATGTTATTATCGTGATGTCCTATGGTTCCCACCGTTTCGCACACACATGTGGGATTCACGGTGTAGGGTGTTATAATATGTGATTGATTTGCTTATGGTGTGTTGCTGGAGCGACTGAAACCAAATCCCCAGTTCATGAGTTGTTGCATATGGGATTAAAGTGGACATTAGAACTTAATGTTATGGTTGAGTTTTACCTTAATAATCTTTCGTATTTGTGGATGCTTGTTAGAGTCTCATAAGTACTTGCAGTCAATGGATTTTTCTACTTGCTATCATAGGCCTTTCCCGCATAAAATATTGCAATAGAGGATTATCACTATTGTTTCACATATTTGCCTAAGTACAATCATTTTCTTCATTGTTCTTTCAAAACTCTTCACTTTATTATTCTTTTATTGAAAAATTCCCTAGCTTTTATTTCCAAATTCTTTATATTTTTGCAAAGCTATCTTTTCATTTTAGGTAGTTTTATTTCTTGTTCTAGGTAAAGCAAATGTTTGGTGTGCATAGAGTTGTATCAGTGGTTGATAGAAGTTGAGAGAATATTAAGTCTATGCACTACAAAAAAAACCACTTCCGTGATGATACGCGTTTGTCATATTAGGTCACGTTTTCTGTCATGCATGTACATTCATGACAATTTTATGACAGAATCAAGATAGTCATACATGTGTTGTCGTAGAAGTGTTCCATGACATTACCAAAATTATCATCACAGAAGTGTCCACTTCCATGACGATAAATCACACGTCATAGAAGTGCTTTCGTCAAGGGTAACCGAAATGTGGCATCCACTGTAACGGGTCGCCGTTATGCTATCGGGTTCTGGTTTGGATTTGATGACCCATTAACAGCCCAGACCAATGGGGATTTTCCACGTGTAAAATTCTCATTCGCCGACAGATCCACGTGTCGGCCCATCGTTCGGGCAGTTGTCATCCAGCGAATGGACGAGATGCGCCTATGATACGTCGACATGTGTCTCGGCCCAACAGTGGCCCATTCAGGTTAAAAGGTCGGGCCTGTCAAAATAAGTGGGCCAACCCATTGGCGGCCTACTTGAGTTAGGAGCATTCACAAGCATGGCCCATACAAGTTACATAGAATCGGCCCAACAATGTCCCATTCTAGATTTGACAATTTCCAGCCCATTATCAGTTCCAGCCCGTTAACGGCCCACTACGTCTTTGGGCCCAATTACGGCCCGAGCTTCTTTTGGCCTGTTAGCAGCCCATCGTCAGTTTTAGCCCGTTAACGCCCCGAAACGTCTTTCGGCCTTTTCTCGGCCCATTCTGTAGTTGGGCCAACTTCTATCCCATTGTGACCTTAGGCATGTCCTCGACCCATTCGGTAAATGGGGCAATTCCTGGCCCATTTTGTCTTTCAGCCTGTTAACGGCCCGCACAATAGTTGGGCGTTTGACTGTGCAACCTAGTTTTGGGTCCATTAGCGGCCCAGGTTCTGTAGGGCAAAATTTCAGCCCGACGCGACTTTTGGCCTGTTAAAAGCCTAGTTTGCGAATTCGGCCTCCTCTGGCCCAAAACACTTTCAGCCTCTTACTGGCCCGTAAATTAAAAGGGCCGAGACAAAATTGACATTTATTTCAGCATGCTAGAGGCCCGCGGGCCATTTCCATTTATACGGCCCTATCGAGCTTTCGGCCTGTTAACGTCCTGCTAAGAGCCATTGTTACGGTGGGCCACATAATTTGGGATCCACTAAATATTATTTTGACTAGCCCAATTAAGGCCCGCTTTGACTACACATGTTTGTTCGTTCGGATGGCGTCTAGGAAATGTTTGTTAGCCCCCGTTTCAACGATATAGCATATTCAAAGAATTATGCTACTCTATACTATCGCCTCTAAAAACATACACTATACAATAAAGAGACTAAGGCAAAGAAACGTAGAATAATCATACACTATACAATAAAGAAATTATAGTCGATTATACCTATTGAGCATTACATTTCGGCACTAGTGATAATATAGTGCGCACAAACAGCAAATTACATACACTGGGCAAATAAAGCTCATACATCATGGACGCACATCAATAGAACTTACCATTTGAACTATAATCTCTTCAAAATAGGATTGGCCGGATTCAGATAGCACAATTTCCAGTCTGCAAAATCTCCAATTCCTTCATGGTTACCTCAGTGTCTCGTTTCATTTTTTTGACTCCTGCATCTAATACCTGCAAGTCCAGTCTCAAGTTGTTGATTGCACGTTGAGAATCATGTACACGTTGTCTTGCCACCTCTAGTTGATGCTCGAGAACATCAGCACATTCCAATTCCAATACATAATCATTTGGTAACGGCCATACCGCAGTGCTCGCAGATCTTTGTGTTGATGTCACTTCATCCTGAAATGTTTCTGTAAGTACACATGACTAGGGTAAAAATATAGTTACAATAGTGAAGCGAGCAAGACAGACTATTTTGTACATGGCAAAACAGGACTAACAATAATGTTACACGTCATGAAGCATAAGCAGGTGATATTTTAAAAATTATAAAAATTGTAGTCTATGCAGCCCGCATATAAATCTCTCTTAGCTCACCAGAGGAGCATGATGTTGGGGCCAAATCCAAAACACAGACATGTTACAATTTTAGACAGCATGTTGCGTATAAGTAAGCAAGCAGTTGGCCATTCTGTAGCTCAATTAAAGTCTTAGGGAGCATAATGAACAGCAGAGGGATTCATACAAACCTAATACACCAAGAAAAACTATGCAATCATTAGCCTGGTATAAACTAGATTGTGAGCCTCATGCAGTAATAGTTGGTTAATAGACTTCAAAGCTTCAGGCACACTTCGCCAGAGTAATTAAATGGTAAGGCCTTTAATTATGTTAACTAATAGTTATACAGGTGCCCAACATTAGGCATCCTTGTTTGGGCATCTCATTAACTGAGGACAAATAAAGCAATTGAAAAGAGCAATTTAACTATACCTGAAACAAACAAGCAATTGAACTGTTGAATTGGCAGCATGCATACATGCACGCCTCAATAATATCCATGGCCCAGCTACATTTACTATATAAAGGAACAAGTAATGTAATATTGTTTGCCCCCTATGAAGTATCTCGACTAGTATGTAATCAATATCCTAGTAATGATAGGGAGGCTAATGATGTGAATATGCGTTTGGTTATGACATTTATGACATCGACAACTCTACCATGGTAGGAAGCAGTTTCACACTGTTCACTACTATAAGATGTTTTAGATACTTAAAAGTAGACTACATCCGTAATAAGTGAACAGACACATTAAAATGTGTTTACATACATCTGATTTACAAAAAAGTTAGAACATCATATAGTAGTGAGTGGAGGGGGTTTTAATCAATGGCCCAATGACTGGGTTACAGGTGAAGAACTCTATGCAAGCACAATGTCAGACAAAAATAGGATGTCCTGGTAATTGTAATACAGTGTGACTTACCTTAACTAGTTGAACAAGCTCAGTGTTGCTCCTCCTTCTCTTGCAAGGCTCCTTTCTAACATCTAGTACTTCGAAATCCTCAATCTTATCTTCAGTGCACCCCCTCAGCAAGGTGACACAAACTAGTTACTGGTCTCCTTGGAAGTTAAATATGCATACTTTCCAGTCTATGAACAACACAAAAGTATGATATTATAACAAAACAACACCACATACTGAAACATGCCACATCTCTTGCACACAATGAAATGAGCATTTACTATGTGTGTACCATGTAAAAACTAGGCATACCTTTGAACTGGATCTCCACGTACTTTTGGAGAGCCTACTTTAGTGTACAGCCAAACCTTTATGTCACCTATGAGTTATACAAGTCCCCACTACAGCAGCCATTAGTGTTTCAATCGTTGACAAGGTCCGTTACGTCAAGAACAACAAGTAATCAAAGCAAACAGTCCTAGTATTGCTGGCTGATACAAATAGGCAATTGAACATATGTGTGAGCAAATCTTACATATCAAGAAAATAAGCATAGAAGGAGGCTTAAAGACCATCACTTGACTGACCAGATTTAAGGGGCATTTAAACATCATGTGCAACGTATGAACTAAAATAAACATTGCATATTTCAGATTCTATAATGAAATGCACATGTATTAGGTTATGCCATATGATGATGCCTAAATGTACACTATAGCAGGCAGGAGTGATTCATCATTGCACGCACAATTGAATTGCAGGTTAAGGGCCAGTTCTATTCCGCCTTTTGAGAGCTTATTGTCAAAATAAGTCATAAAAATGTAAAGAAGTCATTTTTGAGTTATGGGCTTGGGCTTAACTTATTTCGCTTTGGAGGGGGGTGTTTCGGGTAGAAGCTCGCTAAAAATTGAAGGGAAGGGGAATAGTGAAATGACTCTGTTGTCTGCCTATATTACACTCAAAATGCCACTGCTCACGCCCGCATCACAACTGACCCTCAAGTAAAAAGAAACACGCAAGCGTTCATTGCTCTGCCTGCTTGCATCTCGTCTCCCTTTCCCTCTACCTCGATCCCCTGCCTGCAGCGCTAGGGTTTCTCCAGCGAGCCGTCGTCACTGGTCCCATCTGGCCTGGTCCTCGACGATGCTTGATAATCCCCAAGTGCAGGGAATCATCGTAGCAATTTCCAAAGGTGGAAGTGATAAGCATGGAGTGCCGAACCCACAAGGAGCTAAAGGTAAGATCAATATTCTCTCAAGTCCTATCTGCCACTAATACGACTCCATGTACACCGAACGTTTGCTTCCAACTAGAAACGACAAATAAAACTATGTTGTGGGTATGAAGAGGATAGCTTTGCATGGTATCGGAGAGCTAAAATATAGAAGTAGGTGCTATTATCATAAAGTTGGAATATATTACTAAATATTATAAATAGCGAGTGTGGAATAATGATGGGTCGGGTGCGGAATTATCCTAGGCAATTGTTAACAAGACCGGTGGTCGTCATTGCAATTTCATATGAGGGAGAGGCATAAGCTAACATACTTTCTCTTCTTGGATCATATACACTTATGATTGGAACTCTAGCCAGCATCCGCAACTACTAAAGACCATTAAGGTAAAACCCAACCATTGAATTAACATATCAAGTCCCCTTTATCCCATACGTTGTGACACACTTATCCATGTTTATGCTTCTGTCACTCAAGCAACGCAGACAATAAGTAAACCATTGACATATTGCTACACCCTACAGCGGGAATCCCTCATGCTTGCGCGACACGGAGGGCACAATAGGACAACACCAAAATAAAACATACAACTCATACCAATCTAGATCATCAGTCAACCCAAGGACAAAAGATATCTACTCAAAACATAGGATGGCAACACATCATTGGATTATAATATGTGGCATAAATCACCATGTTCAAGTAGGGATTACATCGGGTGCGGGAGAGTGGACCGCGTAAAAGAGATGAGGATGGTGATGTTGATGAAGACGATCACCGCGGCGATGATTCCCCTCCCGATGGCACTCCGGCGCCATCGAGAGAGAGGAGGAGAGGTTCTCCCCCTTGTGCTTCCTCCTCTATGGCCTCCTCCCTGGATGGGGAGAGGTTCCCCCTCTGGTCCTTGGCCTTCATGGTGATGATGGCCCCTCCGAGATCCTTCCCCATGGCCTCCAGTGATGATGGCCCCCTTCGACAGTGTGCCAGAGAGGTCCTAGATTGATTTCTCGGGGCTACAGAGGCTTACGGCGGCAGAACTTCCGATGTAGGTTATTTTCTAGAGGTTTGGGCATTTATAGGAGAGGTTGGCGTCAGTTTCACGTCAGGGGGGTGGGTCTTCGAGTCGTCCACGAGATAGGGGGGCGCCCTCCACCCTCGTGGACGGCTCGGGACTCTTCTGGTCCATCTCTGATGCTCCGTGGGCTTCTTCTGGTCCATAAAAAATCATCAAAAACTGGCACGTCAATTGGACTCCGTTTGATATTCCTTTTATGTAAAACTCAAAAACAAGGAAAAAACAGAAACTAGCTCTGGGCTCTAGGTTAATAGGTTAGTCCCAAAAATCATATAAAATAGCATATAAATGCATATATAACATCCAAGATGGATAATATAATAGCATGAATACTTCATACATTATAGATACGTTGGAGATGTATCAGCATCCCCAAGCTTAATTCCTGCTCGTCCTCGAGTAGGTAAATGATAAAAGAAATAATTTATGAAGTGTGAATGCTAGCAAGTGCTTAAGTTTGATCAATGATAGTTTCAATCACTTTTTCTAGCATCATTATATATCATAACAGTAGCTCAACTCATAAAACTTCTCATGATCAAGTAACAAGCTATTCACATGTTAAAGTATAGATCGTAAACTTTCTTGAAAACTAACAAACCATGCTCTTAGTCTTCAAACAATTGCAATTCATCTTATTTTCAGGAAGGGTCTATGTAAGAGCTTGGATTCAGCAAACTCCACATACTCAACTATCATTTAATCTTTCACAATTGCTAACACTCATGTGATATTTATGGGTTCAAAGTTTCAATCGGACACAGAGAAAGATAGGGACTTATAGTTTCACCTCCCAACCTTTTACCTCAAGGGTAATGTCAACAATAATACTTTATGAAAACCTACATCCAAGTGGATATATATATGTGGATCGCTCCAACACAAAGTGCTTGCCAAAGGAAAAAGCGTAAAAAGGAAAGGTGATGATCACTAAGACTCTTGTATAAGGGTAAAAGATAAAAGTAAAAGATAGGCCCTTCGCAAAGGGAAGCAGAGGTTGTCATGCGCTTTTATGGTTGGATGCACAAAATCTTAATGCAAAAGAACGTCACTTTATATTCCCGCTTGTGATAAAGACCTTTATTATGCAGTCCGCCACTTTTATTTCTTCCCTATCACAAGTTCGTATAAAGCTTATTTTCTTCGCACTAATAGATCATACATATTTAAGGAGCAATTTTATTTCATGCATCGACGACAACTTACTTGAAGGATCTTACTCAATCCATAGGTAGATATGGTGGACTCTCATGGCAAAACTGGTTTAAGGGATGTTTGGAAGCACAAGTAGTATCTCTACTTGGTGCAAAGAATTTGGCTAGCATGAGAGGGAGAGGCAAGCTCGACATGTTGGATGATCCAAGACAATATAACGTTTCAGATATAGGAAAACATAACCCATTAAGTTGTCTTCCTTGTCCAACATCAACTTTTTAGCATGTCATATTTTAATGAGTGCTCACAATTACAAAACATGTCCAAGATAGTATATTTATATGTGAAATCTCTCTTCCTTCAATATTCTTTCATGAATTGCTCAAGTGACCAATTCTGCGTTTGCTAACTTTCAATAAGTTTACTACCTATACTTATTATGTGTGAAGTCATTACTCCCCATGTTATAAGCATATGAAACATATATATAAATGAAGGAAATATGCCCTAGAGGCAATAATAAAGTTAATATTTATTTCCTTATTTCATGATAAATGTTTATTATTCATGCTAGAATTGTATTGACCGGAAACATAATACATGTGTGAATACATAGACAAGAAAGTGTCACTAGTATGCCTCTACTTGACTAGCTTGTTGATCAAAGATGGTTAAGGTTTCCTAACCATAGACATGCGTTGTAATTTGATAAACGGGATCACATCATTAGGAGAATGATGTGATTGACTTCACCCATTCTGTTAGCTTAGCACTTGATCCTTTTAGTTTACCGTTATTGCTTTCTTCATGACTATACATGTTCCTATGACTATGAGATTATGCAACTCCCGATTACCGGAGGAACACTTTGTGTGCTACAAAACATCATAACGTAACTGGGTGATTATAAAGGTGCTCTACAGGTGTTTCCAATGGTACTTGTTGAGTTGGCATAGATCAAGATTAGGATTTGTCACTCCGGTTGTCGGAGAGGTATCTCTGGGCCCTCTCGATAATGCACATCACTATAAGCCTTGCAAGCAATGTGACTAATAAGTTAGTTGCGGGATGATGCATTATACAACGAGTAAAGAGACTTGCCGGTAACGAGATTGAGCTAGGTATTGAGATACCGACGATCGAATCTCGGGCAAGTAACATACCGATGACAAAGGGAACAACGTATGTTATTATGCGGTTTGACCGATAAAGATCTTCGTAGAATATGTAGGAGCCAATATGAGCATCCAGGTTCCGCTATTGGTTATTGACCAGAGACATGTCTCGGTCATGTCTACATAGTTCTCGAACCCGTAGGGTCCGCACGCTTAACGTTCGGTGACGATCGGTATTATGAGTTTATGTTTTTTGATGTACCGAATATAGTTCGGAGTCCCGGATATGATCACGGACATGACGAGGAGTCTCGAAATGGTCGAGACATAAATATCGATATATTGGATGACTATGTTTGGACTTCGGAAGTGTTCCGGGCAAGTTCGGGCATATACCGGAGTACCGGGGGGTTACCGGAAACCCCCGGGGAGTATAATGGGCCTTATGGGCCTTAGTCGAGAATAGGAGGGGCAGCCAAAGCAGGGCCGCGCGCCCCTCCTCCTCTAGTCCGAATTGGACAAGGAAGGGGGGCGCCCCCTTTCCTTCCCCCCTCTCTCCTCCTTCCCCCTTCTCCTACTCCTACTAGGAAAGGAGGAGTCCTACTCCTAATAGGAGTAGGACTCCCTCCTTGGCGCGCCCTCCTCCTGGCCGGCCGCCTCCCCCTAGCTCCTTTATATATGGGGCGGGGGGGGGGGGGGGGGGGCACCCCAAGACACACAAGTTGATCATTGATCTTTAGCCGTGTGCGGTACCCCCCTCCACCATAATCCACCTCGGTCATATCGTAGCGGTGCTTAGGCGAAGCCCTGCGTCTGTAGCTTCATCAACACCATCATCACGCCGTCGTGCTGACAGAACTCTCCCTCGAAGCTCTACTGGATCATGAGTTTGTGGGACGTCACTGAGCTGAACGTGTACAGATCGCGGAGGTGCCGTACGTTCGGTACTTGGATCGGTCGATCGTGAAGACGTACGACTACATCAATCGTGTTGTCATAACGCTTCCGCTTACAGTCTACGAGGGTACGTGGATGACACTCTCCCCTCTCGTTGCTATGCTTCACCATGATCTTGCGTGTGCGTAGGAATTTTTTTGAAATTACTACGTTCCCCAACAGTGGTATCAGAACCTGGTTGATGCCTAGATGTTATATGCACGAGTAGAACACAAGTGAGTTGTGGACGATACAAGTCATACTACTTACCAGCATGTCATACTTTGGTTCGGCGGTATTGTAGGATGAAGCGGCCCGGACCGACATTACGCGTACGCTTACGCGAGACTGGTTCTACCGACGTGCTTTGCACTTAGGTGGCTGGCGGGTGTCAGTTTCGCCAATTTTAGTTGAACCGAGTGTGGCTACGCCCAGTCCTTGAGAAGGTTAAAACAGCACTAACTTGACAAAATATCATTGTGGATTTGATGCGTAGGTAAGAACGGTTCTTGCTCAGCCCATAGCAGCCACGTAAAACTTGCAACAACAAACTAGAGGACATCTAACTTGTTTTTGCAGGGCATGTTGTGATGTGATATGGTCAAGACATGATGCTAAATTTTATTGTATGAGATGATCATGTTTTGTAACAAAGTTATCGGCAACTGGCAGGAGCCATATGGTTGTCGCTTTATTGTATGCAATGCAATCGCCCTGCTATTGCTTTACTTTATCACTAAGCGGTAGCGATATTCGTAGAAGCAATGGTTGGCGAGATGACAACGATGCTACGATGAAGATCAAGGTGTCGCGTCAGTGACGATGGTGATCATGACGGTGCTTATGGAGATCAAAGGCACAAGATGATGAGGGCCATATCATATCACTTATATTGATTGCATGTGATGTTTATCTTTTATACATCTTATTTTGCTTTGATTGACATTAGCATTATAAGATGATCTCTCACTAAATTTCAAGGTATAAGTGTTCTCCCTGAGTATGCACCGTTGCCAAAGTTCGTCGTGCCGAGACACCACGTGATGATCGGGTGTGATAAGCTCAACGTTCACATATAACGGGTGCAAGCTAGTTTTGCACACGCAGAAATACTCGGGTTAAACTTGACGAGCGTAGCGTATGCAGATATGGCCTCGGAACACTGAGACCGAAAGGTCGAACATGAATCATATAGTAGATATGATCAACATAGTGATGTTCACCATAGAAAACTACTCCATCTCACGTGATGATAGGTTTTGGTTTAGTTGATTTGGATCACGTGATCACTTAGATGATTAGAGGGATGTCTATCTAAGTGGGAGTTTTTAAGTAATATGATTAATTGAACTTAAATTTATCATGAACTTAGTACCTGATAGTATTTTGCTTGTCTATGTTGTTGTAGGTAGATGGACCGTGCTGTTGTTCCGTTGAATTTTAATGCGTTCCTTGAGAAAGCTAAGTTGAAAGATGATGGTAGCAATTACACGGACTGGGTCCGTAACTTGAGGATTCTCCTCATTGCTGCACAGAAGAATTACGTCGTGGAAGCACCTGTTGGGGAACGTAGTAATTTCAAAAAATTTCCTACGCACACGCAAGATCATGGTGATGCATAGCAACGAGAGGGGAGAGTGTTGTCTACGTACCCTCATAGACCGAAGCGGAAGCGTTGACGCAACGTACAGGAAGTAGTCGTACGTCTTCCCGGTCCAACCAATCCAAGCACTGTTACTCCGGCACCTCCGAGTTCTTGACACACGTACAGCTCGATGACGCACCCCGAACTCCGATCCAGCAGAGGTACGGGGAGGAGTTTTGTCAGCACGACGGTGTGGTGACTATCTTGATGTTCAACTGTCGCAGGGCTTCGCCTAAGCACCGCTACAATATAACCGAGGTGTAATATCGTGGAGGGGGGCACTGCACACGGCTAAGGAACGATCACGATGATCAACTTGTGTCTATGGGGTGCCCCTACCCCCTTATATAAAGGAGGAGAGGAGGAGGGGGCCGGCCAAGAGGGGAGGCGCGCCCTAGGGGGGGCAAACCTACTCCAAGTAGGTTTGGCCCCCCTTTCCTATTAGTAGTAGGAGAGGGAAGGAAGAGAGGGGAGGGAAGAAGGAAAGGGGGGGCCGGCCCCCCTCCCAATTTGGATTGGGCTTGGGGGGGGGGGGGGGCGCCCCCTCCTTTGCTCCTTCTTCCTCCCTTCCACTAAGGCCCAATAAGGCCCATATACTTACCGGGGGGTTCCGTAACCTCCCGGAACTCCGGTATAATCCCAATCTCATCTGGAACCTTTCCGGTGTCCAAATATATCCGTCCAATCTATCAATCTTTATGTCTCGAGCATTTCGAGACTCCTCGTCATGTCCGTGATCACATCCAGGACTCCGAACAACCTTCGGTACATCAAAATACATAAACTCATAATAAAACTGTCATCGAAACCTTAAGCGTGCGGACCCTACGGTTCGAGAACAATGTAGACATGACCGAGATACGTCTCCGGTCAATAACCAATAGCGGGACCTGGATGCCAATATTGGTTCCTACATATTCTACGAAGATCTTTATCGGTCAGACCGCATAACAACATACGTTCTTCCCTTTGTCATCGGTATGTTACTTGCCCGAGATTCGATCGTCGGTATCCAATACCTAGTTCAATCTCGTTACCGACAAGTCTCTTTACTCGTTCCGTAATACATCATCTCGCAACTAACTCATTAGTTGCAATGCTTGCAAGGCTTAAGTGATGTGCATTACCGAGAGGGCCCAGAGATACCTCTCCGACATTCGGAGTGACAAATCCTAATCTCGAAATACGCCAACCCAACAAGTACCTTTGGAGACACCTGTAGAGCACCTTTATAATCACCCAGTTATGTTGTGACGTTTGGTAGCACACAAAGTGTTCCTCCGGTAAACGGGAGTTGCATAATCTCATAGTCATAGGAACATGTATAAGTCATGATGAAAGCAATAGCAACATACTAAACGATCGGGTGCTAAGCTAACGGAATGGGTCATGTCAATCAGATCATTCAACTAATGATGTGATCCCGTTAATCAAATAACAACTCTTTGTCCATGGTTAGGAAACATAACCATCTTTGATTAACAAGCTAGTCAAGTAGAGGCATACTAGTGACACTCTGTTTGTCTATGTATTCACACATGTATCATGTTCCCGGTTAATACAATTCTAGCATGAATAATAAACATTTATCATGAAATAAGGAAATAAATAATAACTTTATTATTGCCTCTAGGGCATATTTCCTCCAGTCTCCCACTTGCACTAGAGTCAATAATCTAGATCACATCACCATGTGATTAACATCAATAGTTTACATCATCATGTGATTAACACCCATAGTTCACATCGCCATGTGACCAACACCCAAAGGGTTTACTAGATTCAGTAATCTAGTTCACATTGCTATGTGATTAACACCCAAAGAGTACTAAGGTGTGATCATGTTTTGCTTGTGAGAGAATCTTAGTCAACGGGTCTTTCACATTCAGATCCGTTATGTATTTTGCAATTTTCTATGTCTACAATGCTCTGCACGGAGCTACTCTAGCTAATTGCTCTCATTTTCAATATGTATCTAGATCGAGACTTAGAGTCATCCAGATCGGTGTCAAAACTTGCATCGACGTAACCCTTTACGATGAACCTTTTGTCACTTCCATAATCGAGAAACATATCCTTATTCCACTAAGGATAATTTTGACCGCTGTCCAGTGATCTACTCCTAGATCACTATTGTACTCCTTTGCCAAACTCAGTGTAGGGTATACAATAGATCTGGTACACAACATGGCATACTTTATAGAACCTATGGCCAAGGCATAGGGAATGACTTTCATTCTCTTTCTATCTTCTGCCGTGGTCGGGTTTTGAGTCTTACTCAATTTCACACCTTGTTACACAGGCAAGAACTCGAATGTTCCATTTTGAACTACTTCAAAATCTTGTCAAGGTATGTACTCATTGAAAAAACTTATCAGGCGTCTTGATCTATCTCTATAGATCTTGATGCTTAATATGTAAGCAGCTTCACCGAGGTCTTTCTTTGAAAAACTCCTTTCAAACACTCCTTTATGCTTTGCAGAATAATTCTACATCATTTCCGATCTACAATATGTCATTCACATATACTTGTCAGAAATGTTGTAGTGCTCCCACTCACTTTCTAGTAAATACAGGCTTCACTACAAGTCTGTATAAACTATATGCTTTGATCAACTTATCAAAGCGTATATTCCAACTCCGAGATGCTTGCACCAGTCCATAGATGGATCGCTGGAGCTTGCACATTTTGTTAGCACCTTTAGGATTGACAAAACTTTCTGGTTGCATCATATACAACTCTTCTTTAATAAATCCATTAAGAAATGCAGTTTTGACATCCTTTTGCCAGATTTCAAAAAATGTGGCAATTGCTAACATGATTCGGACAGACTTTTAAGCATCGATACGAGTGAGAAAATCTCATTGTATTCAACATCTTGAACTTTGTCAAAAATCTTTTTCGACAAGTCTAGCTTTGTAGATAGTAACACTACTATCAGCATCTGTCTTCCTCTTGAAGATCCATTTATTCTTAATGACTCACCAATCATCGGGCAAGTCAATCAAAGTCCACACTTTGTTCTCATACATGGATCCTATCTCAGATTTCATGGCCTCAAGCCATTTCGCGGAATCTGGGCTCATCATCGCTTCCTCATAGTTTGTAGGTTTGTCATGGTCAAGTAACATGACCTCCAGAACAGGATTACCGTACCACTCTGGTGCGGATCTCACTCTGTTTTACCTACGAGGTTCGGTAGTAACTTGATCTGAAGTTACATGATCATCATCATTAGCTTCCTCACTAATTGGTATAGTAGTCACAAGAACAGATTTCTGTGATGAACTACTTTCCAATAAGGGAACAGGTACAGTTACCTCATCAAGTTCTACTTTCCTCCCACTCATTTCTTTCGAGAGAAACTCCTTCTCTAGAAAGGATCCATTATAAGCAACGAATGTTTTGCCTTCGGATCTGTGATAGAAGGTGTACCCAACAATTTCCTTTGGGTATTCTATGAAGACGCACTTCTCCGATTTGGGTTCGAGCTTATCAGGATGAAACTTTTTCACATAAGCATTGCAGCCCCAAACTTTAAGAAACGACAACTTTGGTTTCTTGCTAAACCACAGTTCATATAGTGTCATCTCAACAGATTTAGATGGTGCCCTATTTAACGTGAATGCAGCTGTCTCTAATGCATGATCCCAAAACGATATTGGTAAATCGGTAAGAAACATCATAGATCGTACTATATCCAATAAAGTACGGTTATGACGTTCGAACACACCATTATGATGTGGTGTTCCAGGTGGCATGAATTTGTGAAACTATTCAACATTGTTTTAATTGAAGACCAAACTCGTAACTCAAATAATTTGTCTCCACGATCAGATCGTAGAAACTTTATTTTCTTGTTACGATGATTTTTCCACTTCACTCTGAAATTCTTTGAACCTTTCAACTATTTCAGACTTATGTTTAATCAAGTAGATATGCCCATATCTACTCAAATCATCTTGTGAAGGTCAGAAAATAACGATACTTGCCACGAGCATCAACACTCATTGGATCGCATACATCGGTATGTATTATTTTCAATAAGTCAGTAGCTTGTTCCATTGTTCCAGAGAACGGAGTTTTAGTCATCTTGCACAAAAGGCACGGTTCGCAAGCATCAAATGATTCATAACCAAGTGATTCCGAAAATCCATCTTTATGGAGTTTCTTCATGCGCTTTACATCGATATGACCAAAACAGCAGTGCCACAAATAAGTTGCATTATCATTATTAACTTTGCATCTTTTGGTTTCAATATTATGAATATGTGTATCACTACGATCGAGATCCAATGAACCATTTTCATTGGGTGTGTAACCATATAAGGTTTTATTCATGTAAACAGAACAACAGTTTATTCTCTTACTTAAATGAATAACCGTATTGCAATAAACACGATCAAATCATATTCATGCTCAACGCAAACACCAAATAACATTTATTTAGGTTCAACACTAATCCCGAAAGTATAGGGAGTGTGCGATGATGATCATATCAATCTTGAAACTACTTTCAACACACATCGTCACTTCACCCTCAACTAGTTTCTGTTTATTCTGCAACTCCCGTTTCAAGTTACTACTCTTAGCAACTGAACCAGTACCAAATACCGAGGGGTTGCTATAAACACTAGTAAAGTACACATCAATAACATGTATATCAAATATACCTTTGTTCATTTTGCCATCCTTCTTATCCTCCAAATACTTGGGGTAGTTCTGCTTCCAGTGACCAGTCCCTTTGCAGTAGAAGCACTTAGTCTCAGGCTTAGGTCCAGACTTGGGCTTCTTCACTTGAGCAGCAACTTGCTTGCCGTTCTTCTTGAAGTTCCCTTCTATCCCTTTGCCCTTTTCTTGAAACTAGTGGTCTTGTTAACCATCAACACTTGATGTTCTTTCTTGATTTCTACCTTCATCGATTTCATCATCATGAAAAACTCGGGAATCATTTTCATGATCCCTTGCATACTATAGTTCATCACGAAGTTCTACTAACTTGGTGATGGTGACTAGAGAATTCTGTCAATCACTATTTTATCTGGAAGATTAACTCCCACTTGATTCAAGCGATTGTAGTACCCAGACAATCTAAGCACATGCTCACTGGTTGAGCGATTCTCCTCCATCTTTTAGCTATAGAACTTATTGAAGACTTCATATCTCTCAACTCGGGTATTTGCTTGAAATATTAACTTCAACTCCTGGAACATCTCATATGGTCCATGACGTTCAAAACGTCTTTGAAGTCCCAATTCTAAGCTGTTAAGCATGGTGCACTTAAACTATCAAGTAGTCATCATATCGAGCTAGCCAAACGTTCATAACATCTGCATCTGCTCCTCCAATAGGCCTGTCACCTAGCGGTGCATCCAGGACATAATTCTTCTGTGCAGCAATGAGGATAAACCTCAGATCACGGATCCAATCCGTATCATTGCTACTAACATCTTTCAACACAGTTTCTCTAGGAACATATCAAAACAAACATATGAAAGCAACAACACGAGCTATTGATCTACAACATAATTTGCAAAATACTACCAGGACTAAGTTCATGATAAATTTAAGTTCAATTAATCATATTACTTAAGAACTCCCACTTAGACAGACATCTCTCTAGCCATCTAAGTGATCACGTGATCCAAATCAACTAAACCATAACCGATCATCACGTGAGATGGAGTAGTTTTCAATGGTGAACATCACTATGTTGATCATACCTGCTATATGATTCATGCTCGACCTTTCGGTCTCCATGTTCCGAGGCCATATCTGCATATGCTAGGCTCGTCAAGTTTAACCTGAGTATTCCGCGTGTGCAAAACTGGCTTGCACCCATTGTAGATGGACGTAGAGCTTATCACACCCGATCATCACGTGGTGTCTGGGCACGACGAACTTTGGCAACGGTGCATACTCAGGGAGAACACTTCTTGATAATTAATGAGAGATCATCTTAAAATGCTACCGTCAATCAAAGCAAGAATAAGATGTATAATAGATAAACATCATATGCAATCAAAATATGTGACATGATATGGCCATGATCATCTTGCGCCTTTGATCTCCATCTCCAAAGTACTGTCATGATCTCTATCGTCACCGGCACGACATCATGATCTTCATCATCTTGATCTATATCAATGTGTCATCACATGGTTTTCTCACCAACTATTGCTCTTGCAACTATTGCTATCGCATAGCGATAAAGTAAAGCAATTATTTGGCACTTGCATCTTATGCAACAAAGAGACAACCATAGGGCTTCTGCCAGTTGCCGATAACTTCAACAAAACATGATCATCTCATACAACAACTTATATCTCATCACGTCTTGACCATATCACATCACAACATGCCCTGCAAAAACAAGTTAGACGTCCTCTACTTTGTTGTTGCAAGTTTTACGTGGCTGCTACGGGCTGAGCAAGAACCGTTCTTACCTACGCATTAAAACCACAACGATAGTTCGTCAAGTTAGTGCTGTTTTAACCTTCGCAAGGACCGGGCGTAGCCACACTCGGTTCAACTAAAGTTGGAGAAACTGACACCCGCCAGCCACCTGTGTGAAAAGCACGTCGGTAGAACCAGTCTCGCGTAAGCGTACGCGTAATGTCGGTCCGGGCCGCTTCATCCAACAATACCGCCGAACCAAAGTATGACATGCTGGTAAGCAGTATGACTTGTATCGCCCACAACTCACTTGTGTTCTACTCGTGCATATAACATCAAACCATAAAACCTAGGCTCGGATGCCACTGTTGGGGAACATAGTAATTTCAAAAAATTTCTTACGCACACGCAAGATCATGGTGATGCATAGCAACGAGAGGGGAGAGTGTTGTCTACGTACCCTCGTAGACCGAAGCGGAAGCGTTGACGCAACATAGAGGAAGTAGTCGTACGTCTTCCCGGTCCAACCGATCCAAGCACCGTTACTCCGGCACCTCCGAGTTCTTGACACACGTACAACTCGATGACGCACCCCGAACTCCGATCCAGCAGAGGTACGGGGAGGAGTTTTGTTAGCACGACGGTATGGTGACGATCTTGATGTTCAACTGTCGCAGGGCTTCGCCTAAGCACCGCTACAATATAACCGAGGTGTAATATCGTGGAGGGGGGCACTGCACACGGCTAAGGAAAGATCACGATGATCAACTTGTGTCTAGGGGGTGCCCCTACCCCCGTATATAAAGGAGGAGAGGAGGAGGGGGCCGGCCAAGAGGGGAGGCGCGCCCTAGGGGGGGCAAACCTACTCCAAGTAGGTTTGGCCCCCCTTTCCTATTAGGAGTAGGAGAGGGAAGGAAGAGAGGGGAGGGAAGAAGGAAAGGGGGGGGGGGGCGGCCCCCCTCCCAATTTGGATTGGGCTTGGGGGGCGCCCCCTCCTTTGCTCCTTCTTCCTCCCTTCCACTAAGGCCCAATAAGGCCCATATACTTACCGGGGGGTTCCGGTAACCTCCCGGAACTCCGGTATAATCCCAATCTCATCCGGAACCTTTCCGGTGTCCAAATATATCCGTCCAATATATCAATCTTTATGTCTCGACCATTTCGAGACTCCTCGTCATGTCCGTGATCACATCCGGGACTCTGAACAACCTTCGGTACATCAAAATACATAAACTCATAATAAAACTGTCATCGAAACCTTAAGCGTGCGGACCCTACGGTTCGAGAACAATGTAGACATGACCGAGATACATTTCCGGTCAATAACCAATAGCGGGACCTGGATGCCCATATTGGTTCCTACATATTCTACGAAGATCTTTATCGGTCAGACCGCATAACAACATACGTTGTTCCCTTTGTCATCGGTATGTTACTTGCCCGAGATTCGATCGTCGGTATCCAATACCTAGTTCAATCTCGTTACCGACAAGTTTCTTTACTCGTTCCGTAATACATCATCTCTCAACTAACTCATTAGTTGCAATGCTTGCAAGGCTTAAGTGATGTGCATTACCGAGAGGGCCCAGAGATACCTCTCCGACATTCGGAGTGACAAATCCTAATCTTGAAATACGCCAACCCAACAAGTACCTTTGGAGACACCTGTAGAGCACCTTTATAATCACCCAGTTACGTTGTGACGTTTGGTAGCACACAAAGTGTTCCTCCGGTAAACGGAAGTTGCATAATCTCATAGTCATAGGAACATGTATAAGTCATGAAGAAAGCAATAGCAACATACTAAACGATCGGGTGCTAAGCTAACGGAATGGGTCATGTCAATCAGATCATTCAACTAATGATGTGATCCCGTGAACCAAATAACAACTCTTTGTCCATGGTTAGGAAACATAACCATCTTTGATTAACAAGCTAGTCAAGTAGAGGCATACTAGTGACACTCTGTTTGTCTATGTATTCACACATGTATCATGTTTCCGGTTAATACAATTCTAGCATGAATAATAAACATTTATCATGAAATAAGGAAATAAATAATAACTTTATTATTGCCTCTAGGGCATATTTCCTTCAGCACTGCTGGATGCCAGGCCTGCTGCAGATGCAACTGACGACGTTAAGAACGTCTGGCAGAGCAAAGCTGATGACTACTCGATAGTTCAGTGTGCCATGCTTTACGGCTTAGAACCAGGACTTCAATGACGTTTTGAACGTCATGGAGTTCCAGGAGTTGAAGTTAATATTTCAAGCAAATGCCTGGGTTGAGAGATATGAAGTCTCCAATAAGTTCTATAGCTGCAAGATGGAGGAGAATAGTTCTGTTAGTGAACATATACTCAAAATGTCTGGGTATAATAATCACTTGATTCAACTAGGAGTTAATCTTCCTGATGATAGTGTCATTGACAGAATTCTTCAATCACTGCCACCAAGCTACAAGAGCTTTGTGATGAACTATAATATGCAAGGGATCAACAAGACTATTCCCAAGCTCTTCGCAATGCTAAAGGCAGCCGAGGTAGAAATCAAGAAGGAGCATCAAGTGTTGATGGTCAATAAGACCACCAGTTTCAAGAAAAAGGGTAAAGGGAAGAAGAAGGGGAACTTCAAGAAGAACGGTAAACAAGTTGCTGCTCAAGAGAAGAAACCTAAATCTGGACCTAAGCCCGAGACTAAGTGCTTCTACTGCAAAGGGACTGGTCACTGGAACCGGAACTGCCCCAAGTATTTGGCGGATAAGAAGGATGGAAAGGTGAACAAAGGTATATGTGATATACATGTTACTGATGTGTACCTTACTAGAGCTCGCAGTAGCACCTGGGTATTTGATGCAGGTTCTGTTGCTAATATTTGCAACTCGAAATAGGGACTACGGATTGAGCGAAGATTGGCTAAGGACGAGGTGACGATGCGCGTGGGAAATGGTTCCAAAGTCGATGTGATCACTGTCGGTACGCTACCTCTACATCTACCTTCGGGATTAGTTTTAGACCTGAATAATTGTTATTTGGTGCCAGCATTAAGCATGAACATTATATCTGGATCTTGTTTGATGCGAGACGGTTATTCATTTAAATCTGAGAATAATGGTTGTTCTATTTATATGAGTAATATCTTTTATGGTCATGCACCCTTAAAGAGTGGTCTATTTATCTTGAATCTCGATAGTAGTGATACACATATTCATAATGTTGAAGCCAAAAGATGCAGAGTTGATAATGATAGTGCAACTTATTTGTGGCACTATCGTTTAGGTCATATTGGTGTAAAGCGCATGAAGAAACTCCATATTGATGGACTTCTGGAATCACTTGATTATGAATCACTTGGTACTTGCAAACCATGCCTTATGGGAAAGATGACTAAAACGCCGTTCTCCGGAACAATGGAGCGAGCAACAGATTTGTTGGAAATCATACATACTGATGTACGTGGTCCAATGAATATTGAGGCTCGCGGCGGGTATCATTATTTTCTCACCTTCACAGATGATTTAAGCAGATATGCGTATATCTACTTAATGAAACATAAGTCTGAAACATTTGAAAAGTTCAAAGAATTTCAGAGTGAAGTTGAAAATCATCGTAACAAGAAAATAAAGTTTATATGATCTGATCGTGGATGAGAATATTTGAGTTACGAGTTTGGTCCACATTTGAAACAATGCAGAATAGTTTCACAACTCACGCCACCCGGAACACCACATCGTAATGGTGTGTCGGAACGTCGTAATCGTACTTTACTAGATATGGTGCAATCTATGATGTCTCTTACTGATTTACCGCTATCGTTTTGGGGTTATGCTTTAGAGACGGCTGCATTCACGTTAAATAGGGCAACATCGAAATCCGTTAGGACGACGCCTCATGAACTATGGTTTGGCAAGAAACCAAAGTTGTCGTTTCTTAAAGTTTGGGGCTGTGATGCTTATGTGAAAAAGCTTCAACCTGATAAGCTCGAATCTAAATCGAAGAAATGCGTCTTCATAGGATACCCAAAGGAGACTGTTGGGTACACCTTCTATCACAGATTCGAAGGCAAAACATTTGTTGCTAAAAATGGATCCTTTCTGGAGAAGGAGTTTCTCTCGAAAGAAGTGAGTGGGAGGAAAGTAGAACTTGATGAGGTAATTGTACCTGCTCCCTTATTGGAAAGTAGTTCATCACAGAAACCGGTTCCTGTGACGCCTACACCAATTAGTGAGGAAGCTAATGATATTGATCATGAAACTTCATATCAAGTTACTACCAAACCTCGTAGGTCAACCAGAGTAAGATCCGCACCAGTGTGGTACGGTAATCCTATTCTGGAGGTCATGTTACTTGACCATGGCGAACCTACGAACTATGAGGAAGCGATGATGAGCCCAGATTCCACAAAATGGCTTGAGGCCATGAAATCTGAGATGGGATCCATGTATGAGAACAAAGCGTGGACTTTGGTTGACTTGCCCGATGATCAGCAAGCCATCGAGAATAAATGGATCTTCAAGAAGAAGACTGACGCTGATGGTAATGTTACTGTCTACAAAGCTCGACTTGTTGCGAAAGGTTTTCGACAAGTTCAGGGGGTTGACTACGATGAGACTTTCTCACCCGTAGCGATGCTTAAGTCTGTCCGAATCATGTTAGCAATTGCCGCATTTTATGATTACGAAATTTGGCAAATGGATGTCAAAACTGCATTCCTAAATGGATTTCTGGAAGAAGAGTTGTATCTGATGCAACCAGAAGGTTTTGTCGATCCGAAAGGTGCTAACAAAGTGTGCAAGCTCCAGCGATCCATTTATGGACTGGTGCAAGCCTCTCGGAGTTGGAATAAACGTGTTGATAGTGTGATCAAAGCATATGGTTTTATACAGACTTTTGGAGAAGTCTGTATTTACAAGAAAGTGAGTGGGAGCTCTGTAGCATTTCTAATACTATATGTGGATGACATATTGTTGATTGGAAATAATATAGAATTTCTGGATAGCATAAAAGGATACTTGAATAAGAGTTTTTCAATGAAAGACCTCGGTGAAGCTGCTTACATATTGGGCATCAAGATCTATAGAGATAGATCAAGACGCTTAATTGGACTTTCACAAAGCACATACCTTGACAAAGTTTTGAAAAAGTTCAAGATGGATCAAGCAAAGAAAGGGTTCTTGCCTGTGTTACAAGGTGTGAAGTTGAGTAAGACTCAATGCCCGACCACTGCAGAAGATAGAGAGAAAATGAAAAATGTTCCCTATGCTTCAGACATAGGCTCTATCATGTATGCAATGCTGTGTACCAGACTTGATGTGTGCCTTGCTATTAGTTTAGCAGGGAGGTACCAAAGTAATCCAGGAGTGGATCACTGGACAGCGGTCAAGAATATCCTAAAATACCTGAAAAGGACTAAGGATATGTTTCTCGTTTATGGAGGTGACAAAGAGCTCGTCGTAAATGGTTACGTCGATGCAAGCGTTGACATAGATCCGGACGATTCTAAGTCGCAAACCGGATACGTGTTTATATTGAACGGTGGAGCTGTCAGTTGGTGCAGTTCTAAAGAAAGCGTTGTACATAACGGTGGATACGTGTTTATATTGAACGGATATACGTGTGAAGCGGAGTACATAGCTGCTTCGGAAGACGCAAATGAAGGAGTCTGGATGAAGGAGTTCATATCCGATCTAGGTGTCATACCTAGTGCATTGGGTCCAATGAAAATCTTTTGTGACAATACTGGTGCAATTGCCTTGGCAAAGGAATCCAGATTTCTCAAGAGAACCAAGCACATCAAGAGACGCTTCAATTCCATCTATGACCAAGTCTAGGTGGGAGACATAGAGATTAGCAAGATACATACAGATCTGAATGTTGCAGACCTGTTGACTAAGCCTCTCTCACGAGCAAAACATGATCATCAGCAAGACTCCATGGGTGTTAGAATCATTACTATGTAATCTAGATTATTGACTCTAGTGCAAGTGGGAGACTGAAAGGAAATATGCCCTAGAGGCAATAATAAAGTTAATATTTATTTCCTTATTTCATGATGAATGTTTATTATTCATGCTAGAATTTTATTAACCGGAAACGTAATACATGTGTGAATACATAGACAATAAAATGTCACTAGTATGCCTCTACTTGACTAGCTCATTGATCAAAGATGGTAAAGGTTTC
Organism: Triticum timopheevii; assembly: GCA_963921465.1. Lineage (NCBI taxonomy): Eukaryota > Viridiplantae > Streptophyta > Magnoliopsida > Poales > Poaceae > Triticum > Triticum timopheevii. The sequence goes on along the minus strand of OY997266.1, from coordinate 416,536,211 downwards.
CTAACCATAGACATGAGTTGTCATTTGATAAACGGGATCACATCATTAGGAGAATGATGTGATTGACTTGACCCATTCTGTTAGCTTAACACTTGATCGTTTTAGTTTACTGCTATTGCTTTCTTCTTGACTTATACATGTTCCTATGACTATGAGATTATGCAACTCCCGATTATCGGAGGAACACTTTGTGTGCTACCAAACGTCACAATGTAACTGGGTGATTATAAAGGTTCTCTACAGGTGTTTCCGATGGTACTTGTTGAGTTGGCATAGATCAAGATTAGGATTTGTCACTCCGATTGTCGGAGAGGTATCTCTGGGCCCTCTCGGTAATGCACATCACTATAAGCCTTGCAAGCAATGTGAATAATAAGTTAGTTGCGGTATGATGCATTACAGAACGAGTAAAGAGACTTGCCGGTAACGAGATTGAGCTAGGTATTGAGATACTGACGATCGAATCTCGGGCAAGTAACATACCGATGACAAAGGGAACAACATATGTTGTTATGCGGTTTGACCGATAAAGATCATCGTAGAATATTTAGGAGCCAATATGAGCATCCATGTTCTGCTATTGGTTATTGACCGGAGATGTGTCGCGGTCATGTCTACATAGTTCTCGAACCCATAGGGTCCGCACGCTTAACATTCGGTGACGACCGGTATTATGAGTTTATGTGTTTTGATGTACCGAATATAGATCGGAGTCCCGGATATGATCACGGACATGATGAGGAGTCTCGAAATTGTTGAGACATAAAGATCAATATATTGGATGACTATGTTTGGACTTTGGAAGTGTTCCGGGGAAGTTCGGGCATATACCAGAGTACCGGGGGGTTACCGGAACCCCCCGGGGAGTATAATGGGCCATATGGGCCTTAGTGGAGAAGAGGAGGGGTGGCCAAGGTAGGGCCGCATGCCCCCTCCCCCTCTAGTCTGAATTGGACAAGGAAGGGGGCGGCGCCCCCCTTTCCTTCCCCGTTCTCCTACTCCTACTAGGAAAGGAGGAGTCCTACTCCCGGTGGGAGTAGGACTCCCCCTTGGCGCGCCCTCCTCCTGGCCGGCTGCCTCCGCCCTAGCTCCTTTATATATGGGGGCGGGGGGGGGACCCCAAGACATGCAAGTTGATCATTGATCTTTAGCCATGTGCGGTGCCCCCCTCCACCATAATCCACCTCGGTCATATCATAGCGGTGCTTAGGCGAAGCCCTGCGTCGGTAGCTTCATCAACACCGTCATCACGCTGTCGTGCTGATGGAACTCTCCCTCGAAGCTCTACTGGATCGTGAGTTCATGGGACATCACCGAGCTGAACGTGTGCAGATCGCAGCGGTGTCGTACGTTCGGTACTTGGATTGGTCGATCGTGAAGACGCACGACTACATCAACCGCGTTGTCATGACGTTTCCGCTTACGGTCTACGAGGGTACGTTGACGACACTCTCCCCTCTCGTTGCTATGCATCACCATGATCTTGTGTGTGCGTAGGAATTTTTTTGAAATTACTATGTTCCCCAACTATAAATTCAGACTTATGATATTCAATTCATTCAACCATTACTCATAGGATATACGTGAAGCACGTGAGTAAATGACAAACTACTCCAGAAAGATATAAGTGAAGACCACTGAGTAGTCAAATAATTAACTAGCCATGGGAGGATTCTTTTTAATTCAAGATTTCAGATCCAATGATTTTATTCACACAGCAAGTAAAATTGAAAACAGGCTCCAAGCAAAATACATATCATGTGACGAATAAAAATATAGCTCCGAGTAAGGTATACCGATAGTTTTGAAGACGAAAGAGGGGATGCCTTCCGGGGCATCCCCAAGCTTAGGCGCTTGAGTCTTCCCTTGAATATTACTTTGGGGTGCCTTGGGCATCCCCAAGCTTAGGGTCTTTCCACTCCTTATTCTCCTCACATCGATATCTCACCCATAGCTTGAAAACTTCAATCACACAAAACTTAACGGAACTTCGTGAGATGGGTTAGTATGATAAAGAGTAAACCATTCACTTTGGTACTGTCAAAGACAAGGTTCAAAATTTTTCTCACAAAATGCCTACTGTACCATATCATTTCTACAATTTATATTGAGAAATATAAGCCATAGAAACTAGAAAACAAGCAAACTATGCAATGAAAACAGAATCTGTTAGAAACAGAACAGTCTGTAATGATCTGAACAGCGGCCATACCTCTTCTACTCCAAAATTTATGAAATAAATTGTTTCACGTGAGGTATTTGTCTATTAATCTTGTGCAAAAAGAATCAACTCAAAATCACTTTTCTGTAAAAAATAACAATCTCGTGAGCGCAAAGTTTCTGTTTTTTACAGCAAGATCACATTAACTTTCACCCAAGTCTTCCCAAAGGTCTTACTTGGAACTTTATTGAAACAAAAGCTATAAAACATGATTAATACCGTATATTAATCATGTAAACACACAAAAACAGTAAGGGTAAATATTGGGTTGTCTCCCAACAAGTGCTTTTCTTTAATGCCTTTTAGCTAGGCATGATGATTTCAATGATGCTCACATAAAAGATAAGAATTGAAACATAAAGAGAGCATCATGAATAATATGACTAGCACATTTAAATATAACCCACTTCCTATGCCTAGGTATTTTGTGAGCACACAATTTATGAGAACAAGAATCAACTAGCATAAGAAGTTAAAACAAGTATAACTTCAAAACTTCAAGCAAATAGAGAGCAAACTTGATATTATTGCAACTCCTACAAGCATGTATTCCTCCCTCTTAATAATTTTCAGTAGCATCATGAATGAGTTCAACAATATAACCATCACATAAAGCATTCTTTTCATGATCTACAAGCATAGAAATTTTAGTACTCTCCACATAAGCAAAATTCTTCTCATTCAGAATAGTGGGGGCAAACTCAACAAAATAACTGTCATGTGAGGCATAATCCAATTGAGATTTAAAATCATGATGACAAGTTTCATGGTTAACATTATTCTTTATAGCATACATGTCATCACAGTAATCATCATAGATAGCAATTTTATTCTCATAATCAATTGGAACCTCTTCCGAAATAGTGGGATCATTACTAACTAAAGTTGACACTCTTCCAAATCCACTTTGATAAATATCACACTAAGATTCAACACCCTCCAAAATAGTGGGATCACTAATTCCTAAACTTGACACTCTTCCAAACCCGCTTTAGATGATAGTATTATTCATACTCCAAAATATATAAGTGAAGTTCATGGAGCATTCTATAATTAATATAGACTAACCAATATGCAAACTCAAAATATATAAGTGAAGCACACGAAACATTCTATAAAATCATACTCAAAAGATTTAAGTGAAGCACAAATAGCATTCTGTAAGATCATTGAAGGGCTATCTCATACTAGCATGGTTCCTAAATAAAAAGAAAAACACAAAGGACACAAATCATGCGAACGAAACAAAAACCGAGGTATACCAATAATTGTTGAAGAAGAAAGATGGGATGCCAACCGGGGCATCCCCAAGCTTAGATGCTTGAGTATCATTTAAATATTTATTTGGGGTGCCTTGGCATCCCCAAGCTTGAACTCTTGCCTCTCTTTATTCTTCTCACATCGGTAACTCCTCGTTCTTCGAACATTTCATCCACACAAAAACTTAACAAAAACTTTGTGAGATCCGCTAGTATAATAAAGAAAATCACTACCTTTAGGCACTGTTGCAAACTCATTCCAATTTAATATTATCACTTTATCTACTGTATTCCAACTTCACAATGGTTCATACCCCACGATACATAGAAAACAGAATCTGTCAAAAACAGGACAGTCTGTAGTTATCTGGAAATTTAGTGATCTTCTGTAACTCCAAAAAAATCCAAAAAAAATGAAAATTTTAAAAATTTGGACAGAAGTAATGTGCAAAAAGTTTCAGACCCATTTGACTTTCCAGTAAAAAATGTAAAATCACGCGCTATAGCCAAAGTTTCTGTTTTTGTACTACACATAGCAAACAAGCAATCTAATCGTCCTAAAACCAAAGCTTGTCATATTATTTTTATAATACAATGAATATATACAAGGGATAATTATTTTCAGAGAATCTTCCATGAATTTTTTTACATTGCTTCCATGAGCATAAACACAAGTGCTCAAGGTCGACCCTCACTTCTTCAATGCATAACCTTTCAATCACTTCTCTTATTGAAAAACTTTTTAGGCATGAGAGGCAAGTAATTTTTTTGGTAATTTCATTCTTTTAATTTTTTTGTATGCTTCACCCACAACTAAATAGAAACGAAAAGGAAAAACAAAATCTAATTAGTGAAGAAAGCAAACAAGCACACACGAGAATATCAACCCCACGCTATTGCTCCCCGGCAACGGCGCTAGAAAAGAGCTTGATAATCCCCAAGTGCAGGGAATCATCGTAGCAATTTCCAAAGGTGAAGTGATAAGCATGGAGTGTCAAACCCACAAGGAGCTAAAGGTAAGATCAATATTCTCTCAAGTCCTATCTGCCACTGATACGACTCTACGTACACCGAACGATTGCTTCCAACTAGAAACGAGAAATAAAACTATGTTGTGGGTATGAAGAGGATAGCTTTGCATGGTATTGGATAGATAAAATATAAAAGTAGGTGTTATTATCATAAAGTTGGAATATATTACTAAATATTATACATAGCATTATAGGCATCAAAAGTGTGGCTACCCAAGAAATTCCCTCCGGTAATGGCATCAAGAATACATCTATTCCAAGGAGTAATGCCTACATAAAAATTGCGAAGAAGGACGGAAGTAGATTGCTTCCTAGTAGATATATTTTGAGCGTTGCAAATTCTATGCCAAGCATCCTTTAAATTTTCTCCCTCCCTTTGTTTAAAATTGAGAACTTCATGATCGGGAGTATTAACGATAATAGGAGGACTAGCCATAGCGACGAGCACACAAAAGGCAAGCGAAAGAGAGAGAAGATTGGGAAAGAGAGGGCGAATAAAACGGCAAGGGTGAAGTGGGGGAGAGGGAAACGAGAGGCAAATGGCAAATAATGTAAGTGCGAGGGAGATAAGTTTGTGATGGGTACTTGGTATGTCTTAACTTGAGCGAAGACCTCCCCGGCAACGGCGCCAGAAATCCTTCTTGCTACGTCTTGAGCTTCCGTTGGTTTTCCTTGAAGAGGAAAGGGTGATGCAACAATAGTAGCGTAAGTATTTCCCTCAGTTTTTGAGAACCAAGGTATCAATCCGGTAGGAGACTCCTCAAAAGTCCCACGCACCTACACAAACAAAAAGAACTCGCAACCAACGCAATAAAGGGGTTGTCAATCCCTTCACGGCCACTTGCGAAAGTGAGATCTGATAGAGATAATATGATAAGATAAATATATTTTTGGTATTTTATGATATAGATTGGAAAAGTAAAGATGCAAATAAAAGTAGATTGAAAGCTTTATATGATAAAAGATAGACCCGGGGGCCATAGGTTTCACTAGTGGCTTCTCTCAAGATAGCATAAGTATTACGGTGGGTGAACAAATTGCTGTCGAGCAATTGATAGAAAAGTGAATAATTATGAGATTATCTAGGCATGATCATGTATATAGGCATCACGTCTGTGACAAGTAGACCGACTCCTGCCTGCATCTACTAGTATTACTCCACACATCGACCGCTATCCAGCATGCATCTAGAGTATTAAGTTCATAAAGAACAGAGTAATGCATTAAGAAAGATGACATGATGTAGAGGGATAAACTGATGCAATATGATATAAACCCCATCTTTTTATCCTCGATGGCAACAATACAATACATGCCTTGCTGCCCCTGCTGTCACTGGGAAAGGACACCGCAAGATTGAACCCAAAGCTAAGCATTTCTCTCATTGCAAGAAAGATCAATCTAGTAGGCCAAACCAAACTGATAATTCGAAGAGACTTGCAAAGATAACTTAATCACACATAAAAGAATTCAGAGGAGATTCAAATATTTCTCATAGATAAACTTGATCATAAACCCGCAATTCATCGGTCTCGACAAACACACCGCAAAAAGAGTTACATCGAATAGATCTCCAAGAAGATCGAGGAGAACTTTGTATTGAGATTCAAAGAGGGGGAAGAAGCCATCTAGCTAATAACTATGGACCCAAGGGTTTGTGGTAAACTACTCACAACTCATCGGAGAGGCCTTGGAGATGATGTAGAGGCCCTCTGGTCGATTCCCCCTCCGGCGGAGCACCGACAAAGGCTCCAAGATGGGATCCCGCTGATACAGAAGGTTATGACGGTGGAATTAGGTTTTCGTGGTTGCTTCTGATGTTTTCGGGGTATATGGGTATATGTAGGAGGAAGAAGTAGGTCGGTGGATGCTCGAGGGGCCCACGAGGGTGGGGGGGGGGGGGGGCGCCCACCTGTAGGGGGCGCGCCGGGCACCCTCATGGCCACCTCCCTTGTTTCTTGACTTCCACTCCAAGTCCTCTGGATCATGTTTGTTCCAAAAAAATTGCCCCCGAAGGTTTCATTCCGTTTGGACTCTGTTTGATATTCCTTTTCTTTGAAACACTGAAATAGGCAAAAAACAACAATTCGGGCTGGGCCTCCGGTTAGTAGGTTAGTCCCAAAAATTATATAAAAGTGTAAAGTAAAGCCCACAAACATCCAAAATGGGTAATATAATAGCATGGAACAATCAAAAATTATAGATACGTTGGAGACGTATCAGATGGCAACACATCATTGGATCATAATATGTGGCATAAAGCACCATGTTCAAGTAGGGATTACAACGGGGTGCGGGAGAGTGGACCGCGTAAGAGAGATGAGGATGGTTTTGTTGATGAAGACGATCACTGCGGCAATGATTCCCCTCCCGATGGCACTCCGGCGCCATCGAGAGAGAGAGGAGAAGAGGTTCTCCCCCTTGTGCTTCCTCCTCCATGGCCTCCCCCTAGATGGGGAGAGGTTCCCCCTCTGGTCCTTCGCCTTCATCACGATGATGGCCCCTCCGAGATCCTTCCCCATGGCCTCCAGTGATGATGGCCCCCTCCGGTAGGGTGCCAGAGAGGGCCTAGATTGATTTCTCAGGGCTACAGAGGCTTCCGGCGACGGAACTTCTGATCTAGGTTATTTTCAGGAGGTTTGGGAATTTATAGGAGAGGTTGGCGTCGGTTTCACGTCAGGGGGGTCTCCGAGTCGTCCACGAGATAGGGGGGCGCGCCCAGGGGGGTAGGGCGCACCCTCCACCCTCATGGACTGCTCGGGACTCTTCTGGTCCATCTCCGATGCTTCGTGGGCTTCTTCTGGTCCATAAAAAATCTTCAAAAATTGGCATGTCAATTGGACTCCGTTTGGTATTCCTTTTCTGTAAAACTCAAAAACAAGGAAAAAACAGAAACTGGCACTAGGCTCTAGGTTAATAGGTTAGTCCCAAAAATCATATAAAATAGCATATAAATGCATATAAAACATCCAAGATGGATAATATAATAGCATGAATACTTCATAAATTATAGATACGTTGGAGACGTATCAATGCTGTACTAGCTAGGCTATATGGCCGACGGGTACGGCCAAATCTCCCCGGTTGCTCCTCCCCGTGGCACCGCCCCTCATTCTCATGGTCTCTAGCAGCTGATTCGTTGTGGTCCGTCCAACGTACTACTCTGGCGGGTGCCGCACAAGTACGACCGATGCCACACTGCGGCAGAAGGCAACTCGTTCCCCCTCCCATCCTCCCAGGCTGTGGCCTTGAGGTGTTGTTAAAGGATGAGGTCATCCAACAAGGTGAGGATATCCTTTGATTTTTTGCCAAATATTCATTCGGATCCGCTATACGATGAATTGCTATGAGCTGCTTCTGCTTCTGCTATATGATGCATTGCTATGGCCTGCTCTTGCTGCTGCTATATGATGAATTGCTATGAGTTGCTGCTGCTATATGATGAATTGCTATGAGCTGCTGCTGCTATATGATGAGTTGCTATAAGTTGCTCCTGTTGTTGCTATAGGATGAATCGCTATGAGCCACTCCTGCTGCTGCTATATGATGAATTGCTATGAGCTGCTGTTGGTATATGATGAATTGCACGCTGCTGCTATTGCTGTATGATGAGTTGCTATGCGCTGCTATTGATGCTATATGATGTTTTCAGGTGGTGCTGCTATATGATAATAACCAGCCACTTGTACGATCGCATTTCGATAAATAATTGTTCTTCATTTAAATTTAGGTCATGCGTTCTTCATTTAAATTAGGCAATGGGATCTCTGTGGAAGACATTGACCAAAGTAAATTGTGCCAAGTAGATGGTATCTTTATATTTGCATTTTGAAAAAATATTGATGGTATGTTTCCCTATCATATTAATTACTGCATTGGGTTTGATTTGTGATGTTTGCAAGTCAAATTAATTTTCATATGGGCAGCAAAAATGACAAAATATAATGCAATCTAGACTTTTCACTGATCATACCACAGATAAGCTGAAAAGGCAGGCAATGAAAAGAACTGGTAGGCTTATTATCTGGAGCTTATATTTAAGGTGCTTATTTTCTTAGGATAACTCGAAATAACTGTCCCTAAGAAACTTGGCCAATAGAACTGACATACAAATAACATGTCACGATGATTGCAATGGAGACCCAGTTCTTTTGCCAGATTCTCCCAGAATCTGACCCCTACCCAGATTCTCCTAGAATCTTTGAGCCCCATTTGTATTACAATCCTATCTAGTTAGGTTCTAATTAGGTAGGATTGTAAAACAAAAGGGGGTTAAAGATTCTAGGAGAAGCTAGAGAGGGGCAGATTCTGGGAGAATCCTGCAAAAGAATTGGGCCGGAGTAACCTCACATTGTATAGGCTCGCTGCTGCATCTCCTTTTTTTTACGATGTTCCATGAAATTCTGACATACATCTTGTACTTTTTCATTGCGTAACCCTATCTGCAAGTTGACACGCTAATTTTAGATATCTCTACATGATAATACATTGCATATCCCTTGCACATATTTAAACCACCAATTAACGATTGTGTGCATAGCATAAACTAGCCATGACTCTGTGTGCTGGACTAGCAGGCACTCTAAGGGAGCCTAATGTAGTGCACTGGAATTCCCTACATGCCACTATGACTTCGTGTAATGTACTACCTCTATTCCTAAATATATGTCTTTGTAGAGATTCCAGTATGGACCACATATATATGTATATAGATGCATTTTCGACTGTAGATTCACTTATTTTTGTCTGTATGTAGCCTATAGTGGAATCTCTAGAAAGACTTATATTTAGGAATGGAGGCAGTATAATGTATGACATCTACATATCTAATTTAGCAGCCAGTAGTGGAAATCATTGTCTACACAAAGGATTACTGGTCAAAAATCCTAGCAAAGCACGCTGGCAGGCACACAACAATACAAGAGAGAGAGAGAGAGACGCAATTACAAGATCATAGCAATACCTCAGTCCAGGATCTTGGTTGGCCAAGCTGTTAGATCCAGAAGAAACATCGTCCTTGTAGTTTTTGCCAGCTGCATAACATGTAACAACGACTTGTTAATATATTTGAAGTACATCGGGCAGGTGATGCTGGATGGGTTTAAAGGTGACAAGTACCTAGGCCGTGGCGGGTGCTTGGCATCTTTCCAGACGGTGGGAATCAGGTTAGAAACGTCAAGGGTGATGACGCTTCACTGACTGTCGGGGTCCGATAAGGAGATCTAGAACTGTCGAGTAGGGTGTTTGTGGAGCGGCTCCTGTAGGGTGGACTACGGTGTGGGCAAAGCGGATCTGAGGCCGTGAACGAGGGTGTCGGTGAAGCTGCTCCGATGGTTGGGTTCAGGATGGTGTCGATGATGTGGATCTGCGACTGTGGACAGGGCGTCAGAAGCTACTCCGATAGGTTGGACGAGGGTGTGACGAAGCGGATCTGAGGCCGTGGACTTGTGCATTGGCAAAGTGGCCCCGGTAGGGTTGAGAATGGTATATGCGAAGCTCCTCCGATAGGGTTGAGGAAGGTGTCGGCGAAGAGGATCAGAGGCCGTCGATGGGGGCATCGGTGGGGCGGCTCCAGGGTGTGGACGAAGCATCTCCGGTGGGGAGTATGAAGGAGCCACTGCAGATGCGCTGCGTTTGATGAGAGTATCGGCGAAGGAGATCCGGCGCCGTGGACAAGGATGACACTGAATGGGTTGTGGTACAGTGGTGGATGAGCAGTCTACTTGTTTCTAGGGGAGGTGGGAGGGGTAGATGCAGCCACAAAAGCAGATCCGGCGAGGTGGACGGCGTGATATAAGATGCTCCCGAGACAAGATATCGTGGAGCTCACCTTCGATGGCTGCCCCATAGAAGTATATACCCTCTCGAGACAAGAAATCATGGAGATCACCTGGTATGGAGGGTGCGTGTATGATGTGGTACACCAGAACATCATCTTCGAGGCACAGCTGAAGGACGGCGGCGCGTTGGATCTTCCCAGTGGCACGCTCCGTGTACTCTGCGTCGAGACCGATGACCTTCATCTCTACCTTTTGGAGGGAGTTGGATACATTGTTGATCCACTTCCGAACAACTCTTGGGTGGTCGGTAACGATGGCAACTATGATCAACGAGCCTTCGACGAGGACATGTTGGACGCTAAAAACCTGCATCTGGATCTCTTTCGCCATTTGGAACTGCTAGACCGGAGGGCTGTGGTTTGGAGAATTAGGATTAGATGGCTAGTCTAACTGAAGAAGATGATTATTAAGGGGCTTCGGGATTACTCCAGGAGTATGTGAAGAGGTTAAAACAATGTGAATGCGGTGGGGTTTGGATGCAAATGAAGATGAAGAAGAGGTGAAGAAGCCGAGGAAAATTAGTTCCCGATGGAGAAGTAAATGGGGGAAGTGTCCTGCAGGCAGTTGATTGGATGGCTAGGTAGACTAAACGAAAAGGCTATGTGGGTAGACTGAGGAGTGGTACCTGCCTGCGTACGTGCCCATCCTTCTAGCGCTACATGTGCCACTGGCTAGTTGAGGTCACTCTTTCGAGTCACCGTGGCGAGACATTTTATGATTTCTTTTTATTTCTGCATCCCTCCTGACAGGTGGGACCTATGCAAATAGATATAAAAAATGTGTCGTAGCTGGTTCAAATGAATATTAGCACGTGTGTGGGAGTAGTACAACTGTGGTAGACTTGATGTTCAAAATATTATTCATCCGGTCCTCACAGTGAAGTGACAAGACCCTGCGCTCGAGGTGACACCAGTCCAGGCAGCGTGTTCGGGTTACCAAAGTCAGCCTCACCTTGTGCATTGGCCAGTCACTGTCATCGCCCCTGTATAGCATGCCTCGCCTGGTCTCCCTCTCCCCTAGCACCACTCCATCTCCATCACCGTCTCATCAGAGATCCTGAGGTCACTCTTTGTCATCTCACTGTGTTGATACGTCTCCAACGTATCTATAATTTTTGATTGTTCCATGCTATTATATTATCATTCTTGGATGTTTTACAATCATTTTATAGTCATTTTATATCATTTTTTGGTACTAACCTATTGAAATAATGCCCAGTGCTAGTTGTTGTTTTCTGCTTGTTTTTTACATCGCAGGAAATCAATACCAAATGGAGTCCAAACGCGGCGAAACATTTTGTGGATTTTTTATGGACCAGAAGACACAAGTTGGGCCGAAGAACTACTAGAGGGGTGCCCCGAGGGGGGCACAACCCACCAGGGTGCGCCTGGGGGCCCAGGCGCGCCCAGGTGGGTTATGCCCACCTCAGTGACCTCCCGCACCACCTCTTTGCTCTATAAATACCCCCAATATTCCAGGAACCCTAGGGGAGTCAACAAAAATCAATTCCAGCCGCCACAAGTTCTAGAAACACCAGATCCAATCTAGACACCATCACGGAGGGGTTCATCATGTCCATTGCTGCCTCTCCGATGATGTGTGAGTAGTTCTTTGTAGACCTACGGGTCCGAAGTTGGTAGTTACATGGCTTCCCCTCTCTCTCTTGATTCTCAATACAATGGTATCTTGGAGATCCATATGATGTAAGTCTTTTGTGGTGTGTTTGTTGGGATCCGATGAACTTTGAGTTTATGATCAGATCTATGTTTTTATCCATGAAAGTTACTTGAGTCTTCTTTGATCTCTTATATGCATGATTGATTATAGACTCGTATTTCTTCTCCGATATTTGGGTTTTGTTTGGCCAACTTGATCTATTTATCTTGCAATGGAAAGAGGTGCTTTGTGATGGGTTTGATCTTACGATGCTTGATCCCAGTGACAGAAGGGGAAACGACATGTATGTAACGTTGCTATTAAGGCTAAAAAGATGGGGGTCTATTTCTACATAAATAGATCTTGTCTACATCATGCCATCATTCTTATTGCATTACTCCGTTTTTTCATGAACTTAATACACTAGATGCATGCTGGATAGCGGTCGATATGTGCAGTAACAGTAGTAGATGCAGGCAGGAGTCGGTCTAGTAATCTTGGACGTGATGCCTATATAATGATCATTGCCTGGATATCGTCATGATTATTTGAAGTTCTATCAATTGCCCAACGGTAATTGTTTTCCCACCATTTGCTATTTTTCTCGAGAGAATCCACTAGTGAAACCTACAACCCCTGGGTCTCTTATTTATTATATTTGCCTTCGCGATCTATTTCTTTTGCTTTTATTTTTAGATCTATTAAACCAAAAATACAAAAATACCTTGTTGCACTTTTTTTATTCGCGAACTATTTATCCAATCTATTATAGCTTTATCCCGTTTTCGTGCCAATTTCTGGTGCCGTTGACCGAAAGGGATTGACAACCCCTTTTAACACATCGGGTTGCGAGTATTTGTTATTTGTGTGCAGGAGCTGTTTACTTTGTGTTGCGTGTTTCTCCTACTGGTTTGATAGCCTTAGTCTCATCACTGAGGGAAATACCTACCGCTGTTGTGCTACATCATCCCTTCCTCTTTGGGGAAATATCGACGTAGTTCAAGCAAACATCAAAAGGAATTTTTGTCGTCGTTGCTGGGGAGGATCACGTCAAGATAGTCTCCCGTCAACGTGCTTTCTAATCACAAATCTCATCTCCTTGCAATTTACATTATTTTCCATTTGCCTCTCGTTTTCCTCTCCCCCACTTCATAAAAATTTGCCGTTTTATTCGCCCTCTTTTTCGTTTGCCTTTTTCTCGTCAGACCTCTTATTTGATATCTCTACTTGGGTTACCATGTGCCTTCTATTTGCTTGCATATTTGATTGTTAATAATCTATTGATATGGATCCTCATCCACTTGCTAATCTTTTAAAGAGATCCAATTATGATGAACCAATTGCTAGTGAATTGAGTTCACTAGATTATCTTTATGAAGTTTTGCTTGAGATCTATGAATCCGAAAATTGTGATGAAGTGTTAAACAAAGAAATTTATAAAGTGATTCATGATAGCCCCTTGAATGAAAAGCATGATTGATATGATGTTATTATAAATTCTATTAATGTCAATTGTGTTAATTACATGCCAGATGCCAAACTTGGGGATGCTAATTTTGACATGTCCACTACTTATTGCAATGATCATGATTGGGGTGATTCTTCTTATGATCTTGAACATTTATTTAAGCCTCATGATGAATATGTTTGTGATAATATTGAAAGTGGGTTTGGAAGAGTGTCAACTCTAGATATAAATGATCCCACTACTTTGGAGCATGATCAATCTTATGAAAATTTTGATAAAAGTGGGCTTGGAGAGGTCATGACTTTATTTGATGATCCCACTATTTTGGAAGAGTGTCAACTTTGCATGCATGTGGATCATGTAGAGAATATGTTATGTGATAGCTATATTGTTGAATTTGTATATGATCCAACATGTAATTATTACAAGAGAGGAAAATATGGTTGTAGACATTTCCATGTTACTAAATTACCTCTCTTCATGTTGAGATTGTCTATGTTTTATTCTTCTTCCTTGCATTTGCCAGCTATTTCTTGTCTTGATAATTTGTTTGCTTATAAAATGCCTATGCATAGGAAGTATGTTAGACTTAAATGTGTTTGTCACATGATTCATGATGCTCTCTTTGTGTTTCACTAATATCTTTCACGTGAGCACCATTGAAATCTTATGCCTGGCTAGGGGCATAAAATGATAGCGCCTGTTGGGAGGCAACCCAATGAATAATTTTTTTGTCTTTTTCTTTCTGTTCTTGAGTGTTTGCCCAATTATTCCTATGTTTAGATATGTTTTTGTGGTTTAAATTAGTGTTTGTGCCAAGCAAGGCCTTTGGGATGATTTGGGTGAGAGTTGATTTGATCTTGCTGAAAAACAGAAACTTTTGCGCTCAAGAGAATATTTTTCATTTTTAACAGAAGAGCGCTTTTGAGTTGATTCATTTTGCAGAAGATTAATAAGCAGATTATTCACGTCTTCCTAATTTTTCAGAATTTTTGGAGTTACAAAAGTTCGAAGTAGTCAGATTGCTACAGATTGTTCTGTTTTTGACAGATTCTGTTTTCTTTGCGTTGTGTGCTTGTTTTGATGATTCTATGGTTTTCTGTGAAGAGTTTTTGCCATAGAAAAGTCTGAATACAGTAGATATAATGCAGAAATAAAACATGAATGGGTTTGCAACAGTACTTATAGTAGTGGTTTGCTTTCTTATACTAACGGTTCTCACGATGGTTTTTTTGAGTTTTGTGTGATTGAAGTTTTCAAGTTTTGGGTGAGATTACGATGGATGAAGGAATAAGGATTAGCAAAAGGCTAAGCTTGGGATGCCCGAGGCACCCCCAAGATAATATTCAAGAAGTAGCAAGCAACTAAGCTTGGGGATGCCCCCGAGTGGCATCCCCTCTTTCTTGTAAAAACCACCGGTATTTTACTTGGAGCTATATCTATATTCGTCACATATTATGAGTTTTGCTTGGAGCTTCTTGTATGATATGAGTCTTTGCCGTACTTAGATTATTTTGAGAGAAAGAAATTTTATGCTCATGTTCTTCACTTAAATTTGTTTGAGCTTATTAAAATCAACATATGAAATTAGTTCCAAAGTGATAGATATCCAAGGAGGATATAAAAAATTTCATGAAGATCATTGGACAAAATAAACTTGGTTCTTAGTAATGGTTTTGAGATATGACGATATGATACGTGAGTCATGTTGATGAGTAATTATGCTTTATTAAGAATATCAATGTTAAGGTTTTTGATTCCCTATGCAAGCACGAAAGTCAATAGTTATGCAATGAAATTATATCCTACTTATGGTGCATTATTCGGTGTTACTTATGCTTAATGCTTGGGTACGAGATTTTTCGTTTCTTGGTTGGAGGCTTCTCAATATTTTTGCTAGCCTTCATTATGCACTAAGTATGATCACTACTTGTGCATCCAAAACCCTTTAAACTAGTTTTGCCATATGAGTCCACTATATCTACCTATATGCGGTATTTTCGTGCCATTCTAAGCAAATTTGCATGAGCCATCTCTAATTTTCAAAATAAATTTCTCTTTTGTGTGCTCATACCGCTCGCGAGGTGGTGAGGGGTGGCCGATGTTTTCCATGCTAGATGTGTTATTCTCACGATGAGTGTTTATTCACATGTCATTGCATAAGAGTATGGCAAAGGTATTAGGGATGCCCAGTCCCAAAATGAAAAATGAATTTACGTTATGTTATCAAATAATAAATTCCTTGGAAAGTGTTGGTATGGAGGGCACCCATGGATATGGTTAGCCATGGAAAGTGAAAGTATGGTGGAAAAAGGAATAAACTTTATTTTCTGTTTGGGAACCGCCTATGATATATCTAGCATGGAAAGTGTTGGGAACTCTAAGTCATTTTCGTTGGTGGGAAAAGTATGCCTCCCAAAATGTTTTTATCTCTCAATTTTTGCTTTGAGCTCTGGCACCTCTACAAATCCCTACTTCCCTCTATGAAGGGCCTTTCTTTTACTTTATGCTATTTTTATTTTTAACTTGAGTCTCCATCTTCTCTTATAAAGCATCAACTAAGGGGCACTATGATCGTATTTGAGCATTGGATATAGCTAATATTCGAATGTGTTTCATAAATGGATCAATGGTTGAGCATAATGAGCTAGGGATAACTTGCTTTAGTGTTGATATTTTGAAAGGCATTGTTGCTTGTTCATATGCTTGAGTATTAAAGTCTTCATGTCAAAATTAGACTATTGCTTTGAACCATATAAAAGTCCAAATGTCCATTCTACAAAGAAAAGAATATGCGATGAACATGTTAGGCAACATTCCACATCAAAAATTCTGTTTTTATCATTTACCTACTCGAGGACGAGCAGGAATTAAGCTTGGGAATGCTGATACGTCTCCAACGTATCTATAATTTATGAAGTATTCATGCTATTATATTATCCATCTTGGATGTTTTATATGCATTTATATGCTATTTTATATGATTTTTGGGACTAACCTATTAACCTAGAGCCCAATGCTATTTTATATTATCATTGTTGGATGTTTTACAGTCATTTTATAGTCATTTTGTATCACTTTTTGGTACTAATCTATTGACATAGTGCCCAGTGCCAGTTGCTGTTTTCTGCTTGTTTTTTTACATCGCAGGAAATCAATACCAAACGGAGTCCAAACATAGCAAAACTTTTGTGGATTTTTTCTGGACCAGAAGACACAAGTTGGGCCGAAGAACTACCAGAGGGTGCCCCGAGGGGGGCACAACCCACCTTGGCGCGCCCGGGGGCCCATGCGCGCCCAGGTGGTTTATGCCCACCTCGGTGCCCTCCTACACCGCCTCTTTGCTCTATAAATACCCCAATATTCCAGAAACCCTAGGGGAGTCGACGAAAATCAATTCCAGCCATCGCAAGTTCCAGAAACACTAGATCCAATCTAGACACCATCACAGAGGGGTTCATCATGTCCATCGGTGCCTCTATGATGATGCGTGAGTAGTTCTTTGTAGACCTACGGGTCCGTAGTTAGTAGCTAGATGGCTTCCTATCTCTCTCTCTCTCTCTGTGTGTGTGTGTGTGTGTGTCTCTCTCTCTCTCTCTCGATTCTCAATACACTGGTCTCTTGGAGATCCATATGTTGTAAGTCTTTTGCGGTGTGTTTGCTGGGATCTGATGAACTTTGAGTTTATGATCAGATCTATGTTTTTATCCATGAAAGTTATTTGAGTCTTCTTTGATCTCTTATATGCATGAATGATTATAGCCTCATGTTTCTTCTCCGGTATTTGGCTTTTGTTTAGCCAACTTGATCTATTTATCTTGCAATGGGAAGAGGTGCTTTGTGATGGGTTTGATCTTACGGTGCTTGATCTCAGTGTTAGAAGGGGAAACAACACGTTTGTATCATTGCTATTAAGGATAACAAGATGGGGTCTATTTCTACATAAATAAATCTTGTCTACATCATGTCATCGTTCTTATTGCATTACTCCGTTTTTCCATGAAATTAATACACTAGATGCATGCTGGATAGTGGCCGATGTGTGGAGTAATTGTAGTAGATGCAGGTAGGAGTCGGTCTACTAATCTTGGATGTGATGCATATATAATGATCATTGCCTGGATATCGTCATTATTATGAAGTTCTATCAATTGCCCAACGGTAATTGTTTTCCCACCATTTGCTACTTTTCTCGAGAGAAGCCACTAGTGAAACCTAGGGCCCCCGGGTCTCTTATTTATTATATTTTCCTTCGTGATCTATTTGTTTTGCTTTTATTTCCAGATCTATTAAACCAAAACAAAAATACCTTGTCGCACTTGCGAACTATTTATCCAATCTATTACAACTTTATCCCGTCTCCGTGCCAATTTCTGGTGTTGTTACTCGAAAGGGATTGACAACCCCTTTAACACATCGGGTTGCGAGTATTTGTTATTTGTGTGCAGGTGCTATTTACGTTGTGTTGCGTGGTTCTCCTACTAGTTCGATAACCTTGGTCTCATCACTAAGGGAAATACCTACCATTGTTGTGCTGCATCATCCCTTCCTCTTTGGGGAAATACTGACGTAGTTCAAGCAAACATCATGTGCCCCCGCGTACCCTCGCCTCACTCGCCTCCCCCAGTACCACTATTCTCTCGCTAGCCGCTCCAGCACCGAGAGCCTTCTCCCCCATAAATCAAGCCCCCAAAAAACCCACCTTCCGAACTCCATCATGGCCGAACACAAACTATGTAGCATCCATATGGGTCGCGATTGGAGCAATCTCCCGAGTGACATCCTCGACCTCTGTTGTTCGTGTATGGATATGTTGAGTGTCGTGCGGCTGGCTGCATGCTCGGGCAACAAGCACATGGCCATCATTGAAGCGAGGCCTAAGCTTTTCAAGACACCCTGCTTACTGTTATCTGGTCTTGCATGATTTGCTCGCCATGATACGAGGCGTACATGATGCCCCTTGAGGGAGTCCTGGACTAGGGGGTGTCCGGACAGCCGAACTATCATCGTCCGCCGGACTCCAAGACTACGAAGATACAAGATTGAAGACTCCGTCCCGTGTCCGGATGGGACTTTCCTTGGCGTGGAAGGCAAGCTTGGCGATACGGATATGTAGATCTCCTACCATTGTAACCGACTATGTGTAACCCTAGCCTCCTTCGGTGTCTATATAAACCGGAGGGCTTTAGTCCGTAGGACAACATACATTACAACAATCATACCATAGGCTAGCTTCTAGGGTTTAGCCTCCTTGATCTCGTGGTAGATCCACTCTTGTACTACCCATATCATCAATATTAATCAAGCAGGACGTAGGGTTTTACCTCCATCGAGAGGGCCCGAACCTGGGTAAAACATCGTGTCCCTCGTCTCCTGTTACCATCCGCCTAGACGCACAGTTCGGGACCCCCTACCCGAGATCCGCCGGTTTTGACACCGACATTGGTGCTTTCATTGAGAGTTCCTCTGTGTCGTCATCGATAGGCTCGATGGCATCTTCAACCAACAATGCTGTCCAGGGTGAGACTTTTCTCCCCGGACAGATCTTCGTATTCGGCGGCTTTGCACTGCGGGCTAATTCGCTTGGCCATCTGGAGCAGATCGAAAGCTACGCCCCAGGCCGTCAGGTCAGATTCGGAAGCCTAAACTTCGCGGCCGATGTCCACGGAAACTTGATCTTCGACGGACCCGAGCCACAGCCAAGCGCGCCGCACTGTTGCGATGGGCATGATCTAGCTCTGCCGCCGAACAGTGCCTTGGTGGCCGCACACGAATCCGCTCCGGCCATTAGTCCGGAGCCGATCGTCCGGATAGAGGGTCGGTGGATAGACACCGCCTCGGGGGCTTCAACTTCCTCGGAGATGGAGCCGAACATCAATCTTGTCCCCCACGAAACTTGTGATTCCGAGGTGCCGGACTCCTTGCCGGACTCCGAACCTCCCACGCCCCTACCAATCGATTCGGATTGGGCGCCGGTTATGGAATTCACCGCCACGGACATCTTCCAATACTCGCCCTTTGGCGATATCCTGAATTCACTAAAGCATCTCTCGTTATCAGGAGAGTCCTGGCCGGACTATGGCCAGGATGGTTGGGGTACGGACGACGAAGAAATTCAGAGCCCACCCACCACCCACTTTGTAGCTACTGTCGACGATCTAACCGACATGCTAGACTACGACCCCGACGACATCGACGCTATGGATGACGATGCCGGAGACGAACATGAACCAGCGCCTACAGGGCACTGGAAGACCACCTCGTCATATGATATATACATGGTGGACACCCCAAAAGACGGGGACGGCGAAGAAGCAGCGGAGGCAGACTCTTTAAAGAAGCAGCCCAAACGCCGGCGTCAGCGGCGCCGCTCTAAATCCCGCCACAGCAAGAATGGAGATTCCGACACAGGAGATAATAATACTCCAGAGAGTGCCGAAGACAATCCCCTCCAGCAAGACTCAGCGCAGGAGGATGCAGAAGAAAGCCCTCACGAGAGGGCGGCAGACGAAGAGGTTGAGGATCATAACTATATGCCTCCCTCCGAAGACGAAGCAAGCCTCAATGATGATGAATTCGTCGTACCTGAGGATCCCGTCGAACAAGAGCGCTTCAAGCGCAGGCTTATCGCCACAGCAAACAGCCTAAAGAAAAAGCAGCAACAACTTCAAGCTGATCAGGACCTGCTGGCCGATCGATGGACCGAGGTCCTCACGGCCGAAGAGTATAAACTCGAACGCCCCTCCAAAAGTTACCCAAGACGCAAGCTGCTCCCCCGATTAGAGGAGGAAGCATACATACCTCCATCACCAGCGCACGATATGGCTGACCGACCACCCCGTGGTCGTGACAGAGAGGCATCCAGGGCCCCAGCCAAGACCGTACCCCGGCATCGCTCCAAAAGTACGAAGCCAAGAGGGAACGCTCCGGACTTGCGAGATATATTGGAGGACAAAGCAAGGCAATCCAGGTCCATCTACGGATCACGTGGGCGCCCCACGACCCACGACGAATACTGTCGCGCCGGATACAATAACCCCGGCCGGGCCGAGCACAGCAGACAGCGCTCTCTCGAGCTGTGTCGCGATATTGCTCAATACAGAGGCGCCGCACACCCTCTATGCTTCACTGACGAAGTAATGGATCATCAAATCCCTGAAGGGTTTAAACCCGTAAACATTGAATCCTACGATGGCACAACAGACCCCGCGGTTTGGATAGAAGATTATCTTCTCCACATCCATATGGCCCGCGGCGACGATCTCCACGCCATCAAGTATCTCCCACTCAAGCTTAAAGGACCAGCTCGGCATTGGCTTAACAGCTTGCCCGCAGAGTCAATTGGGTGTTGGGAAGACCTGGAGGCCGCATTCCTTGATAACTTCCAAGGCACGTATGTGCGACCACCAGACGCTGATGACCTAAGCCACATCATTCAGCAGCCAGACGAATCAGCCAGACAATTCTGGACACGGTTCTTGACGAAGAAAAATCAAATCGTCGATTGTCCGGATGCAGAGGCCCTTGCAGCCTTCAAACATAACATCCGGGACGAATGGCTAGCTCGGCACCTGGGGCAGGAAAAGCCGAAATCCATGGCAGCCCTCACATCGTTAATGACCCACTTTTGCGTGGGAGAGGACAGCTGGCTAGCTCGCAGCAACAATCTCCATAAAAATTCTGGCAGTCCGGATACTAAGGACAACAACGACAGGTCACGTCGAAACAAAAACAAACGCCGCATTAACGGCGACGATAAGGAGGATATGGCAGTCAACGCTGGATTCCGAGGCTCTAAACCCGGTCAGCGGAGGAAGCCATTCAAAAGAACCACTCTGGGTCCGTCCAATCTAGACCGAATACTCGACCGCTTATGCCAGATACATGGCACCTTTGAAAAGCCAGCTAACCACACTAATAGAGACTGCTGGGTGTTCAAGCAGGCCGGCAAGTTAATTGCCGAAAACAATGACAAGGGGTTAAACAGCGACGACGAGGAAGAGACCCGACCGCCGAACAATAGAAGACAGAAGGGTTTTCCCCCACAAGTGCGGACGGTGAATATGATATACGCGACCCATATACCCAAGAGGGAGAAGAAACACGCACTAAGGGACGTCTACGCGATGGAGCCAGTCGCCCCGAAGTTCAATCCATGGTCCTCTTGCCCGATCACTTTCGATCGAAGAGACCATCCGACCAGCATACGCCCTGGCGGATTCGCCGCATTGGTTTTAGACCCAATCATCGATGGATTTCACCTCACGAGAGTCCTGGTGGACGGCGGCAGTAGCCTGAACCCGCTTTATCAGGATACAGTGCGCAAAATGGGCATAGACCCCTCAAGGATTAAACCTACAAAGACAACCTTTAAAGGTGTCATACCAGGAGTGGAAGCCAACTGTACAGGCTCAGTCACACTGGAAGTGGTCTTCGGATTCCCGGATAACTTCCGGAGCGAAGAGTTAATCTTCGACATAGTCCCGTTTCGCAGCGGCTATCACGCTCTGCTCGGACGAACCGCGTTTGCAAAATTCAATGCGGTGCTGCATTATGCATACCTAAAGCTCAAGATGCCAGGCCCTCGCGAAGTCATCACGGTCAATGGGAATATGGAACGCTCCCTCCGAATGGAGGAACATACAGCGGCTCTCGCGGCAGAAGTACAGAGCAGCCTTTTAAGGCAATTCTCGAGTCCGGCCGCTAAAAGGCCGGAGACAGCAAAACGCGCCCGAAGCAATACCAACCAAGACCACCTGGCGCGATCAGAGCATGCGTAGAAATGCGGCCCCAACCCTCGCCCGCGCATGATCGCAATAATAACACTCCGCGTAGATAATTACGCTTTGGAGATACCATGGGCACAGGGGAGGGGGCACGATCGCAACGGACCCAGAGTGCGGTTCGACCACACCGGGGGCTCGCAAGTGTGCCCCCCCCTTTTTTTACATATATCTTTTATTTTTTATTTTATGTACACAGGACTCTGTTAACCAGAAGCCCTGTCCGGCGGCGAATCTGCCGAACTCATGATGCAATAGTCAGGGACTAAAGAAGGTTGCGACGAACATTCAGGTGGTCTCAATTACGAGCATTAAATTCGATTATATACACCAAGTCCGCAGCTCACCCCTGGAGGGGGACACGTTTACTTAGTCCAAATCCCTTGCTTACCGCAGTATTTGTATCAGTCCGCTCTACTAGCAGACCTTCTTTCATTAATAATGCAGCACCTTTTTGATTGCAATTGCATTACCTTATATATATATATATATATATATATATATATATATATATATATATATATATATATATATATGTTGATTATATGACATCTTGCGCCCGTATATTTTGGTACGGCCTAATACGCCAGGGGCTTATGTTCCCCACTCTATGGTGTGATAAGTCCGAACACTTTCACAAGTACGGCACCCCGAACTTATAGCATTATATGAATCGGCTCCGAATCATGTCTTGGGTCAATAGTTGGGTTTGCCCGGCTCCCACGTTTTGGTGCCTTACGTTCCGTTCTGTCGGCTAAGGTGGCACTGGGAGAACCACTGCGATTGCGCCCCGGTTGAGCCGGGCGAGCGCCTCAGTGGAGAAACTAAAACTGACCGGCATGATAAGGCGAGAGACTGGTCGCTGTTAGAGAGGTTTTTTTCGGGTCCTTAAAGACTTACGCCGCTTCGAGCGAAGTTCCGGACAATGTCTGACGAAGGCGTGGATAGCGCCCCGGATTCGGTCTTCCGAATACCAGGGGCTTCGCCGAAATTTAAAATTATAGAATTCTATGGCTAAGTGAGAGTGTTCAAGCATTATAAGTCCGGTTGCCTTGTTCGTTGTGTTGAGCGCCTCCCTCGATGGACCCAACAATGGGAACAAGAGTGCTCAAGTTTATCCCGAACACCCCAGCACTCGTGGCTTGGGGGCTGAAGCCAACGACTTGCCATCTCTCAGATTTTATAAACAGCCGCACAGAAGGTAATATTTTAAATTAAAAAAGTGTTGCTCAAAGCGCACATGAACAAAGTTTCAGCGCACAGGATAATACATAGCAAATTCACTCAAAGATTACATTTCTGGGGCACTCATCCGCAATATCGCGGGCTCCCTTTAGGACTGATTTATAATACATTTCGGGCGTGCGATACTCCTTGCCCGGTGGCGGTGGGTCCGTGAGAAGCTTCTCCGCATCCAACTTGCCCCATTGCACCTTTGTGCGGGCGAGGGCCCGGCGAGCGCCTTCAATACAGGCGGAGCGCTTGATGACATCCACCCAGGGGCATGCATCCACCAGCCGCCGCACGAGGCCAAAGTAGCTCCCAGGCATGGCCTGTCCAGGCCACAGCCGGACTATAAGGCCCTTCATGGCCTCTTCAGCTACCTTGTGGAGTTCGACCAGCTGCTTCAGCTGGTCGCTTGGGGGCACCGGGTGTCCGGCCTCAGCATACTGAGACCAGAAGACTTTTTCCGTCAAGCTCCCCTCCTCGCAAGGATAGAATGCGGCGGCATCAGACGCACTACACGGCAGATCTGCAAACGCCCCTGGAGAGCTCCGAATGCGGGTAAGTGTCAGGTATTTTACACTAACATGCTTGCTTTGCATGAAAAATGCCTTACCCGCCGCTATTTTCTTTACATCTTCAACCTCCTGAAGGGCCTTATGGGCTTCGGCCTTGGCGGACTTGGCACTTTCGAGAGCCGAGGCAAGCTCGGACTCTCGAGTCTTGGAGTCACGCTCCAAACTCTCATGTTTCTCCATGAGAGCCTGGAGCTCTTGCCGCACTTCCGCCACCCATGCCTCCTGCTTTTCTCTCTCTGCCCGTTCTGCGGCCGCACTGTGTTCGGCCGCGGACACAACCTCCTTCAGGGCTGCCACCTCGTTAGTGGCCCCTGCAATACACATATTATCCTTGTTAATTTTATTGCAACCAAAATCCTTTTCTGTAAGGTAACCATTCAAAGCGGTGTGACTCACCTTCTTTGTCCTCAAGCTGCTTCTTGGCATGGCCGAGCTCTTGCTCGGACCGCTCGAGATCCTTTTTCAGCACATCGACCTCCGCCGTTAGTGCGGCAGAGGTCAGCAGCGCAGCCTGCAAACCCATATTGAAATATTTTAAGCAACCCTACGTATATCTTGTTAGATCCTCAGTCCAGCTTTTTCTTTCCGAACACCGAACTAAGCATCAGGGGCTACTGTCTATGCGGTATTACATTACATAATTTTAACTTCTTACCTCAAAGCCTGTTAGAAGGCTGCTGCAGGCTTCGGTCAGACCGCTTTTGGCGAGCTGAACCTTTTGAATCACCACACTCATGATAGTGCGGTGTTCTTCCTCGATGGAAGCGCCTTTAAGCGCCTCCAACAAGTTATCCGGCGCCTCCGGTTGGACGGAGGCCGCCGATGTCACGGTCTTGCCCTTCTTTCGAAGGGGCCGCTTGCCGGACTCTGGAACCATTGCGGGTTCCAATGTAGAGTCCGGCGCAAAGTCCGGGAGGCTGCCTGACGGCGCCTCCGGAGCCTCCTCCTTATGGGTCCCTCTCTGGGATCCCACCTCGGCGTCCTCGTCGACGCGTGGGGTAGAGGCAGTCGGAAGTGAATTCACATCCGACGAGGCCAAGGACCCGCTTGATGAAGCGGGGAGATCATCATCGGCCGGACTACGGACAGAACGCGGCGTTAGAAGGACACTACGCGACATAAAATATATTGCATATCAAGGATCCGGATACTTACGATCTCGCCGGACGCCTGGCCCTTGGAGGCCACTCATCCTCGCCAACGCTGGTGTTGGCGAAACTGTCCGGGGGGATAGTTCTCCCCCTCTTGGACCCTTCGCCCCCCCCCTATTGGGGAAGCCTTCCTCTTCTTCTCTCCCCCCTTCGGGAGAGAGTACTCCTCCTCCTCCTCGTCTTCGGGGGAGGAGTCCGCGTCGTCGTCAGACGCCTGATTGCGGGAGCTCTTTCGAGTCCCCGCGGCCACCTTCTTGGCCTTCTTCTCCGGCACCACGTGCGGTGCCGGAACCAGCAGCCCTGCTAAGCGGGCGTCCACTGGATCTTCTGGCATGGGAGCCGGGCTGATAAGCTGCCTGGCCTTCTCCATCCATTCCTGTCAAAGGAAAGGAAGGGATGAAACCCTCTTATAATCAATTCGATTACTACAAAGTGTCCCGTAATGGGGTTGAATCACTTACCTCGTCAGTTGGATACTGCGAGCTGAATCCGCGATCTTCCGTCGCGGATGCGGGGGCTTCGGTGCCCTTAAACAGCACCCTCCAGGCGCCTTCGTATGTCGTATCGAAGAGCCCGCTCAGCGCCTGGTGCTGTTCCGGATTGAACTCCCACAGATTGAATGCCCGTTCTTGGCATGGGAGAATCCGGCGGATGAGCATGACTTGGACCACGTCGACAAGCCTAAGCTTATTGCTCACCAGCTTCTGGATGCAGGTTCGGAGTCCAGTCACCTCCTTCGGGTCACCCCACAACAAGCCCTTCTCTTTCCAGGAGGTGAGCTGCGTGGGGACGCCAGATCTGAACTCGGGGGCTGCCGCCCATGTGGGCTTGCGCGGCTCGGTGATGTAGAACCACCCCGATTGCCACCCCTTGACGGAGTCCACAAAGGCCCCTTCGAGCCAAAGGACGTTGGGTAATTTACCCAACATGGCGCCTCCGCATTCCGCTTGCGTGCCCTTCACAACCTTCGGCTTGACGTTGAAGGTCTTGAGCCACAGGCCGAAGTGGGGCCGGATGCAGAGGAAGGCCTCACACATGACGATGAACGCCGAGATGTTGAGGATGAAGTTCGGCGCCAGATCGTGGAAATCCAGGCCATAATAGAACATGAGCCCCCGGACGAATGGATGGAGCGGAAAGCCCAGTCCGCGGAGGAAGTGGGGAGGGAAGACGACCCTCTCGTGAGGCCCAGGGGTAGGGACGAGCTGCCCCTCGTCGGGCAGCCGATGCGCGATATCGCCGGAGAGGTATCCGGCGTTGCGCAGCTTGGTGATGTGCTCCTCCTTAACGGTGGAGGCCAACCACTTGGCTCCCCCTCCGGACATATTCGGAGAAGGTCGAGGCGAGATGCGCGAGCTTGGGCGTTGGAGCTTGAGTGCGCAGAGATGTATAAGCAAAGGAGGAAGAAAGCGTAGGTGAGAAGGTAAATCCTTATCCCTTATATATAGGCGGACGAAAACTATGCGTCCCGCTGGCCTGATAAAACTCGCTTATCTCCCAAGCGCCACCATCAATGGCGCGGTTGGGTTACCCACGTCCGTATTGATGAGAATCCCGGAATAAGGGGAACACGATCTCTGCTTCGACAAGACGTGCCAAGGAAACCGCTTCGCTAAACGTGCTGAGGTGGTATAGTAAAAAACGATTCAAACAAAGGCTTGGTAGCGGTGTGATGTCACGCCGCATAATACGTCAGCATATTGAACTAAGTGTATATTTTATTCTCTCTACGGTGGAATGTGGAATTTATTTTGCAGAGCCGGACACTATCCTGGTGTTCACGATCTTCTCTGGATTATTCAAGGGAGGAACCCGCCTTGCAATGCCGAACATTATGCGCGCCGGACTTATCGTCATTGAAGCCTGGTTCAGGGGCTACTGAGGGAGTCCTGGACTAGGGGGTGTCCGGACAGCCGGACTATCATCGTCCGCCGGACTCCAAGACTACGAAGATACAAGATTGAAGACTCCGTCCCGTGTCCGGATGGGACTTTCCTTGGCGTGGAAGGCAAGCTTGGTGATACGGATATGTAGATCTCCTACCATTGTAACCGACTCTGTGTAACCCTAGCCTCCTCCGGTGTCTATATAAACTGGAGGGCTTTAGTCCGTAGGACAACATACATTACAACAATCATACCATAGGCTAGCTTCTAGGGTTTAGCCTCCTTGATCTCGTGGTAGATCCACTCTTGTACTACCCATATCATCAATATTAATCAAGCAGGACGTAGGGTTTTACCTCCATCGAGAGGGCCCGAATCTGGGTAAAAGATCGTGTCCCTCGTCTCCTGTTACCATCCGCCTAGACGCACAGTTCGGGACCCCCTACCCGAGATCCGCCGGTTTTGACACCGACACCCCTCGACTTCAATCCGACCTCCATTAGCCAATACTTCTTTGCAGGTATGTAGTGGGTCATCGTACATCATTTCCCTCGGCTTCGATTCGATCACCATCGCCCGAAACTTCTTGGCAAGTATGTACTAGGTCGACATGAACTCCCATTGGATGGCTGCCGTCAAATAAGACGGGAAAAAGTTGGTGCTCGTGAACTTCCACACCTCCCATGAGATTATCCTTCCTCCGTTGGATTATATAGGGTTTTACCATCGCGGTCCAAGTCATCTAGATTACCACATCAGTTGGACGGACCTTGTTTTGCAGAAGATTGTAATCTGCCAAGTGCCCACACGACATGCGGATTACACAGACTTCAAGCTAATTGCCTTGTTCGACCCCAGACTCGCCTATATTTACGACGGTGCCTTCTTTAGTTGGAGACAACTCAGCTCGCAGTGGATCGTCAAAGCTGATACACACTTCTGTGATGCTATTGAACACAATGGCATCATCCATGCAATCGACAAAGCAGATGGCACCACGTATTGCTGGGATGGCGCATGTAAGGTGTTTTCGTCTGATGTTAATGATAACGCCATGACACTATTTGAACTTTTTGTGATGATTGGCATATCCCTGTTTGAGTAGAATTTGAGTAGAACTATGGCAATGTATAAGAGACACCATAAATCAGCTATATTTGGAATGAGTTTATTCATGCGATTGTGACCATGTCATTACAACCAATTTTACCCTTGAATAATCAAACAGTTAGGAAGATATGGATATTCTCCTTATTTTATAGTAATCTATATACTACTAAATATGAGTGTGTATCAATAGCCATGTTAGTTTCCTCATTTTCATGATGTAGAAACATGCATCACACTATTGGTTTCATCTAACCATACATTAGGGAAGTAAATGATGGTGTTGGATCATCCCTCTTCGAATGACTTGTTGTCTATGCTGCTTGTTCTGGATGGGTAGTTCTCTCTTTTGTTATGAATATTCCTTATCATTTGGTCATCCTCGTCTATGTCACTCTTATTATGTAACCGTTTCCTATATTTAGAATGCCATTCTCGTCTGGATCACGAGAGTCTGAGCGCTGCAGATGGGTGTGTTTTGGTGGTGTAGCAAGACTTCTTCTGAACTGTCATGTCCTACTGTTTATGTCACTTGTAGTCACTAGTCAGTGTTTGAATGTTGTATATATCGTTGTTTCGAACTGTTTATTGTCTCAAACTGCTGGTGGGCTAAATGAGGGCATCACTCCTTATAACCCACAAGTATAGGGGATCGCAACAGTTTTCAAGGGTAGAGTATTCAACCCAAATTTATTGATTCGACACAAGAGGAGCCAAAGAATTTTCTCAAGTATTAGCAGCTGAGTTGTCAATTCAACCACACCTGGAAGACTTAATATTTGCAGCAAAGTATTTAGTAGCAAATTAGTATGGAAGTAACAGTAACAGTGGCAGAAGTAACAATAGTAGTTTTGTAGCAATCGTAATAGTGGCAACGGAAAAGTAACGTAGCAAAGATCAATATGTGAAAAGCTCATAGGCAATGGATCAATGATGGATAATTATGTCGGATGACATTCATTATACAACAATTATAACCTAGGGTGACACAGAACTAGCTCCAATTCATCAATATAATGTAGGCATGTATTTCAAATATAGTCATACGTGCTTATGGAAAAGAACTTGCATGGCATCTTTTGTCCTACCCTCCCATGGCAGCGGGGTACTAATGGAAACTAAGGGATATTAAGGCCTCCTTTTAATACAGAACTAGACCAAAGCATTAGCACTTAGTGAATACATGAACTCCTCAAACTACGGTCATCACCGGGAAGTGTCCCGACTATTGTCACTCCGGGGTTGCCGGACCATAACACGTAGTAGGTGACTATAACTTGCAAGATAGGATCGAGAACACAAATATATTCATGGAAACATAATAGGTCCAAATCTGAAATCATGGCACTCGGACCCTAGTGACAAGCATTAAGCATAGCAAACACATAGCAACATCAATTTCAGAACATAGTGGATTCTAGGGATCAAACCCTAACAAAACTAACTCGATTCCATGATAAATCTCATCCAACCCATCACCGTACAGCAAGCCTATGATGGAATTACTCACACACGGCAGTGAGCATCATGAAATTGGTGATGGAGGATGGTTGATGATGACGACGACGACGATTTCCCCTCTTCGGAGCCCAAAACGGACTCCAGATCTGCCCTCCCGAGGAAGAACATGAGGTGGTGGCGACTCCGTATCGTAAAACGCGATGAATCCTTCTCTCTAATTTTTTTCTCCCCGAACGTGAATATATGGAGTTGGAGTTGAGGTCGGTGGAGATTGTGGGACCCACAAGCCAGGGGCACAACCAGGAGGGTAGGGCGCGCCCCCACCCTTGTGGACAGGTGGTGGGTCCCCCTTAGTTGATTCTTTTGCCAATATTTTTTGTTAATTCCAAAAATATTCTCCGTGAAGTTTCAGGTCATTCCGAGAACTTTTATTTCTGCAAAAAAATAAAACCATGGCAATTCTGCTAAAAACAGCGTCAGTCCAGGTTAGGTCCATTCAAATCATGCAAATTAAAGTCCAAAACAAGGGCAAAAGAGTTTGGAGAAGTAGATACGATGGAGACATATCAACTCCCCCAAGCTTAATCCATTGCTTGTCCTCAAGCAATTCAGTTGACAAACTGAAAGTGATAAATAAAAACTTTTAGAAACTCTGTTTGATCTTGTTGTTGCAAATATGTATAGACACCATTCAGGTTTTCAGCAAAGATCATGAACTAACCATATTCACAATAACATCTAGGTCTCAGATTTACTCATATCAATGGCATAATCAACTAGCGAGCAATAATAATAAATCTCGGATGACAACACTTTTTCAAAACAATCATGATATGATATAACAAGATGGTATCTCGCTAGCCCTTTCTAAGACCGCAAAACATAAATGCATAGCACCCCTGGGGATCAAGGACTGACTAGACATTGTAATTCATGGTAAAAGAGATCCATTCACAGTCATACTCAATATCAATTAATAAAAATGCATACAAATGACAGTGGTGCTCTCTAACTGGTGCTTTTTATAAGAGGATGATGACTCAGCAATAAAAGTAAATAGATAGGCCCTTCGCAGAGGGAAGCAGGGATTTGCAGAGGTGCCAGAGCTTGGGTTTTTGAAACAGAGATAAATAATATTTTGAGCGGTATTATTTCATTGTCAACATAACAACCAAGAGATCTCGATATCTTCCATACTAGATACATTATAGGCGGTTCCCAAACAGAATGGTAAAGTTTATTCTCCCCCACCACCAACAAGCAGATTCCACGGCTGGCCCCAAACAACGGGTACCGTCCAACTAACAACAGTCCCGGGGGAGTTCTGTTTGAAGTTATTTTGATTTGATTTGAGCATGGAACTGGGCATTCCGATTACTAGTCATTCTCTCGTCAATGATGAGCGGAGTCCACTCATCATGAGAATAACCCACCTAGCATGGAAGATACTGACAGCCCCCTATCGCTACATGAGCGATCCGGGCATTCAAAACAGATTATCATTTGAAGGTTTAGAGTTTGAAACATGCAAATTACTTGGAACGGCAGGTAAATACCGCATATAGGTAGGTATTTTGGACTCATATGGAACAACTTTGGGTTTATGGAAGTGGATGCACAAGAAGTATTCCCGCTTAGTACAAGTGAAGGCTAGAAAAAGACTGGGAAGCGACTAGCTAGAGAGCGACAACATTCATAAACATGCATTGAGATTAACCAACAATGAGTGCAAGCATTAGTAGGATATAAATCACCATGAACATAAATATCATGGAGGCTATGTTGATTTTGTTTCAACTACATCCGTGAACATGTGCCAAGTCAAGCCACTCGAATCATTCAAAGGAGGATACCATCCTATCATATTACATCACAACCATTTTAAAGCATGTTGGCACGCAAGGTAAACCATTATAAACTCCTAGCTAATTAAGCATGGCATGAGTAACTATAATCTCTAATTGTCATTGCAAACATGTTTCATTCATAATAGGTTGAATCAGGAACGATGAACTAATCATATTTACAAAAACAAGATAGGTCAAGTTCATGCTAGCTTTTCCTCATCACAATCGTTTCATCAAATTTCATCATTATTGCCTTTAACTTTCACGACCGAATGGTGTGAATAATAATAAGCGAGCACGTGCATTGGACTAAGCTGGAATCTACAAACATTTATTCAAAGGAGAAGACAAGGTATTATGGGCTCTTTGTTAGATCAACAATAATGCATATGAGAGCCACTCAACATTTTCATCGTGGTCTTCTCCTCTCGACCCCCAAAGAAAAGAAAATAATTTCAAAGAAACAAACTGAAATGTTTTTTGAGTTTTTGTTTTTCTGAAAAAAGTAAAACAAGAATGAGAAATACTATTCACACGGGAAAGCTCCCAACAAGCAAAAGAAGAACGAGAAATCTTTTTGGGTTTTATTTTAGTACTACTACTAAGTAAACATGGAAAGTAAACTAAACTACAACTATTTTTTTTTGTTTTTCTCAAAGTTTTTCAAAGACACAAGAAGAAAACAGGAAAAATAAAATAAAATAACATGGATAAGACAATGAAAAAGTATGAATACTGACAACTAGAATGAGTGTGTGAACATGAATGTAATGTCGGTGAGAAATACGTACTCCCTCAAGCTTAGGCTTTTGGCCTAAGTTGGTCTACGCCATGGATCAAAGTAGCCCTCTCCGGTGTACTGAGGAGGATCCTGGGGGTTCCACTGGTTAGCGAGCTCCCGCGGCTCCCACTGATAAATAGACTCCTGATATGGATCAGGTGATGGCTCTGGCTCAGGAACTGGGGATCGTCTCCCCTCCCAATATGCGTGAATGTCCGCGGGCAAAATGAAAGTACCTGCCTGAATGAATATCGAACAAACAAGGTGCAGGAAAGGTAATAATCTGACAAGTCTTCTCGCTAAATACCAGGTTATAAATGAGTCTCTTGTCATCATCTTTCTTAATAAAATCATGTGCCACCATACTTTCATAATCTAAGTATATAGTGGGCAGTAACTTCTCCTCTTTTTCATCGTGCCTAATGGGTATCTCGAAGCGTTTATCGAGGCAGGAGGCATAGATACCTCCAAAGATAGGACCCTTCGTATGGTTTAAACTCAACCGTCGAGCAACCATATCGCCCAAACTGAAAGATTTGTCATGAAGTAAAGCATGGCGCAAAATAGCAAGGTTGGGAGAACTACGGCCTCCACTCTCCCCGCAACCAATTAAACATCTCCCAGCAAATAATGAGTAGTAGCGCAAAACACAAAAATTTAAACTAGACACTCTCGCTTCCGACACCTTTCTCCTTTCCCCTACAGCAACTTCATCAATAAAATCTTCCACATCCCTAGGACATGGCTCGTTGACGCTGCCTTCATAAGGTAATTTACAAACCTCACAAAAGTCATAAAGCGTCATCTCCTTATGCTCATCATACAAGTGAAACTCTACTGTGGGTGGTGATCTCCTAGCATGAAAATGAAAATTTTGCACAAAAATATTAGTGAGTAGGAGGTACTGATCACACTTATCGTGCAGAAAGTCGGTGATGCCTGAATTCTAAGCCAAATAATAGAAATCCTCATAAATTATGGCCGCCTACAAGAATGCATCAAATGGCCATTCACACGGCCGAACCTCTGCGGTGCGAGGAAGGTTGTACTTGAGCTTTTCCTTCTCTTCATTTTCTTTTTCTTTCGAACCCCGGCTTGAGGAGCCTCTCAACAATCTCATCATCATTTTCTCCCTCTGAAAATTTCTGAAATGTTTAGTGACTCAAGATAAAAGTGAATCAAACTCAACAAAATTGATAGCAACTACTCCTACAAGTATCTAAAGGCTATATCATGCATCAACACTTCTTTGGACCATATAAATTTGATATGCAAGCTCAAGAACAGGGTCACCTAAGCAGAAAAATTTGCAATAAATAAAACACTAGAACAAAAACTAATTGGACCATTGGACGAGTCACATATCGAAGAACAATCCCCCAAAACAGTTTTGCAAATGGAGCTTTGCACAAGGAGATCTAAAATGGCAGCAAGATGAGCAAGAACACGGGTTTGAGCTACGGGGTGATTTTTTCTGGAGGAATGAAGTGGATGGGTGCTGGAATAAGTGAAGGGGACCCACAACACAGGGGGGCGCACCCAGGGGGTAGGGCGCGCCCTCCACCCTTGTAGCCCACTGGTGCATCCCCCTGGTGCATGTTCAGTGCTAGAAATTCTAAAAATTCTATAAAAAATTATACTAAATTTTCAACGCATTTGGAGAACTTTTATTTTCGGGATATTTTTTATTACACGAATAATTCAGAAAACAGATAGATAATAGAGAGTAAAGAGTAGGTACAGAAAGTTGTGCTTTCTAAATTCATCCATCTCATGCCCATCAAAAGGAGTCCATTAACAAGGTTGATCAAGTCTTCTTAACAAACTTCTTTCGAATAACATGAAACCAGAGAATTTTTCGAATTACACTAGGTTACCTCAACGGGGATATGCATGTCCCCAACAATAGGAATATCATATTTCTTTTTGACAGTAGGGAGAGGGAATTCAAAACCTCCCATAGTAATGGTTGAAAGTTTTCCAATAGAATTGATACTATGAACTTGAGGTTGCTTCTTCGGAAAGTGTACCGTATGCTCATTACCATTAACCTGAAATGTGACATTGCCTTTGTTGCAATCAATAACATCCCATGCAGTATTCAAAAAGGGTCTACCAAGGATGACTGACATATTGTCGTCCTCAAGAATATCAAGAATAACAAAGTCCTTAAGATAGTAACGTTTGTAATCACAACAAGCACATCCTCACAAATACCAATGGGTATAGCAGTTGATTTATCAGCCATTTGCAAAGAGATTTTAGTAGGTGTCAGCTTATTCAAATCAAATCTACGACATAAAGTGAAAGGCATAACACTAACACCGGCTCCCAAATCACATAAGGCATTTTAACATAGTTCCTTTTAATAGAGCATGGTATAGTTGGTATTCCTGAATCTCCAAGGTTCTTAGGTATTCCACCCTTAAAAGTGTAATTATCAAGGATGGTGGAAATTTCAGCTTCCGGTATCTTTCTTTTATTTGTAACAATATCTTTCATATACTTAGCATAAGGAGACATTTTCAACATATCAGTCAGACACATATGCAAAAATATAGGTCTAATCATTTCACAAAAGCGCTCAAAATCCTCATCATCCTTTTTCTTGGATGGCTTAGGAGGAGAGGGCATGTGTTTCTGAACCCATGGTTCTCTTTCTTTACCATGTTTCCTAGCAACAAAGTCTCTCTTATCATAACGTTGATTTTTTGATTGTGGGTTATCAAGATCAACAATGGTTTCAATCTCTACATCGTTATCATTGCTAGGTTGAGCATCATCATGAACATCATCATTAACATTATCAATAGGTTCATGCTCATCACCAGATTGTGTCTCAGCATTAGAAATAGAAATATCATCGGGATTCTCAGGTGTATCTACAACAGGTTCACTAGAAGCATGCAAAGTCCTATCAGTTTTCTTTTTCTTTTTATTAGAAGGACTAGGTGCATCAGTACTAATTCTCTGAGAATCTTGCTCAACTCTCTTAGGATGGCCCTCGGGATACAAAGGTTCCTGGGTCATTCTACAACCTCTAGTCATAACCCTAATGTCATTATCATTTTTCTTACTATTTAACTCACTGAGCAAATCAACATGTGCCTTAAGTACTTGTTCTACTTGAGTTCTAACCATGGAAGGATGTTTACTAATAAGCTTGAGATCATTGACAGTTCTACTCATATAATCACCCAAGTAGTCAAGCATGTGAGCATTACATTTCAATTGTCTACTAACATAAGCATTGAAGTTTTCTTGTTTAACACTAAAATTATCAAAGCATTGACTAGTAGACTTATTATGAGGAATATCACCTTCATCAAATCTATAGAGAGAGTTTACCTCTACTACCCGTGTCGGGTTATCAAGACCATGTATTTCTTCAATAGGCGGTAAATTCTTAACATCTTCAGCTTTAATACCTTTTTCTTTCACAGATTTATTTGCCTCTTGCATATCTTCAGGACTGAGAAATATAATACCTCTTTTCTTCGGAGTTGGCTTAGGAGTTGGTGCAGGAAGTGTCCAATAATTTTCATTACTCTATATTATTCAATGGCAATTCAGCTTGCTCAATAGTTCTTTACCTGAAAACACAACCAACACAACTATCTAGGTGGTCCCTAGAAGCATCGATTAGTCCATTATAAAAGATATCAAGTATTTCCTTTTTCTTGAGAGGATGATCATGCAAAGCATTAAGTATTGGAGAAGACTTCCCC
Organism: Triticum timopheevii; assembly: GCA_963921465.1. Classification (NCBI taxonomy): domain Eukaryota; kingdom Viridiplantae; phylum Streptophyta; class Magnoliopsida; order Poales; family Poaceae; genus Triticum; species Triticum timopheevii. Next base: position 416,500,190 of record OY997266.1, on the reverse strand, counting down.
AAGCTTGTGGGAGACTTTCTTCAATTTACACAAAGTTCCTGTAAGGCAGCTTGTTTCTTATGAGCAGGAAAATATTTTGCAAAGAAGTAGTAAATCATATCCTGGGGACTACGCACACAACCAGGAGCAAGAGAATTAAACCGTAACTTAGCATCACCCTTTAATGAGAAAGGAAACAAGTCAAGGATATAGTAATAGCGGATTTTTTCCTCATGAGCTAATAGGGTGGCTATATCATTCAATTTAGTAAGATGTGCCACAACAGTTTCAGATTCATAACCATGGAAAGAATAAAATTTAACCAAAGTAATTAACTAAGGATCGACAGAGAATTCATAATCCTTATTAGTAACAAAGATAGGTGAAGTAGCAAACTTAGGATCATATTGCATTCTAGCATTAAAAGATTTTTCTTTCAGCTTAGCTAACAGTTTCTTAAGATCATCTCTATCATCGCAAGCAAGAAGTCTCTAACAGTTTCTTCATCCATAATATAACCCTTAGGTACAACAGGCAATTCATATCTAGGGGGAGAATCACAATCTTCAGTTTCAATAATATCATCAGTTTCATTTCATTTTCTCTAACCCTGCAAGTTGTTAATAAAGAAATTCACCTAGTGGCATAGTATTGTCAAGCAAACAAGTAGTATCATCATAAGCATCATGCATAGCAGAAGTGGCATCATCAATAACATGCGACATATCAGAATCAATAGCAGGTGTAGGTGTCGCAAGTTTACTCAAAATAGAAGGTGAATCAAGTGCAGAGCTAGATGGCGGTTCCTTATATCCCCTCGTAGTAGAGGGAAAGATCTTGGTTTTTTTATCTTTCAGATTCCTCATAGTAACTAACAGATATAAATCCCAAGTGACTCAGAGAATAGAGCTATGCTCCCCAGCAACGGTGCCAGAAAAAGGTCTTGATAATCCACAAGTATAGGGAATCGCAACAGTTTTCTAGGGTAGAGTATTCAACCCAAATTTATTGATTCGACACAAGGGAAGCCAAAGAATATTCTCAAGTATTAGCAGCTGAGTTGTCAATTCAAACACACCTGGAAGACTTAATATCTGCAGAAAAGCATTTAGTAGCAAAGTAGTATGGAAGTAACGGTAACGGTGGTAAAAGTAACAGCTAGTTGTTTTGTAGCAATCGTAATAGTGGCAACGGAAAAGTAACGTAGCAAAGATCAATATGTGAAAAGCTCGTAGGCCATGGATAAATGATGGATAATTATGTCGGATGGCATTCATCATGCAACAGTTATAACCTAGGGTGACACAGAACTAGATCCAATTCATCAATATAATGTAGGCATGTATTTTGAATATAGTTATACGTGCTTATGGAAAAGAACTTGCATGACATCCTTTTTCCTACCCTCCTGTGGCAGCGGGGTCCTAATGGAAACTAAGGGCCATTAAGGCCTCCTTTTAATAGAGAACCGGACCAAAGCATTAGCACTTAGTGAATACATGAACTCCTCAAACTACGATCATCACCGGGAAGTGTCCCGACTATTGTCTCTTCGGGGTTGCTGGATCATAACATGTAGTGGGTCACTATAACTTGGAAGACAGGATCAAGAACACAAATATATTCATGAAAACATAATAGTTTCAGATCTGAAATCATAGCACTCGGGCCATAGTGAGAAGCATTAAGCATAGCAAAGTCATAGCAACATGAATCTCGAAACATAGTGGATACTTGGGATCAAACCCTAACAAAACTAACTCGATTACATGATAAATCTCATCCAACCCATTACCGTCCAGCAAGCCTACGATGGAATTACTCACGCACGGCGGTGAGCATCATGAAATTGGTGATGGAGGATGGTTGATCATGACGACGACGATGATTTCCCCTCTCCGGAGCCAAAAATGGACTCCAGATCTGCCCTTCCAAGGAAGAACAGGAGGTGGCGGCGACTCCGTATCGTAAAACGCGATGAGTCCTTCTCTCTGATTTTTTTCTCCCCGAACGTGGATATATGGAGTTGGAGTTGAGGTTGGTGGAGCTTCATGGGACCCACAAGCCACGGGGTGCCCAGGGGGTAGGGCGCACCCCCCACCCTTGTGGACAGGTGGTGGGTCCCCCTCGGTTGATTCGTTCGCCAATATTTTTTATTAATTCCAAAAAGATTCTCCATGAAGTTTCAGGTCATTCTGAGAACTTTTATTTCTACACAATGATAACACCATGGCAATTCTGCTGAAAACAGTGTCAGTCCGGGTTAGTACCATTCAAATCATGCAAATTAGATTCCAAAACAAGGGCAAAAGAGTTTGGAAAAGTAGATATGATGGAGAAGTATCAATCACCATTCTCCAGTGTTCAGAGTATATCCCCTTTTTTCAAGTTATAATTTGAGCTCAGTGTCTTTTCGATGATGTACACTTGTTTGGGCCAGTGAGGTATCGTTGAATATGGGGCGGGTAGTAACGCAATGCCAAACAGGTCAATTATGACTCTCAAGCTGGGCTCTCAAAAAAGAAAGAAAAATGACTCTTAGGCCGACATGTGGGCGCCACCGGTGTTTTCGTGCGCTTGCGCGCCGAGAGCATATTGGCGCGTGTTCGAAATTCATGCTACCTTTTCATCCCCAATCTCCTACCCCTCCCCCACCTCTGGAATCTTGATTCCTACTCCAGTTCCCCCAAATCCCTCACATGTACTCCCTGTACTCAAGCACACTATCATGTCACCGGTCAACACGGATCTCCGAGCTGGAGATCCTGAGGTCCGTCCTGCCTTCGAGCGCTGCGTGCTGTCGCTCAACAGTGGCTTGGCAGCGCTTGACGACCAGTTTGCCGGCAAAGTGCTGATGGTAACCATCAACAGCGACCGGCCTCTCGTCTCACCAGATGACCTTATCAAAGCTCTTGACATTGCGCACGGCATCCAAATAAGTGACTTTCTCGTCGAAGTCTATCTGCCACCGGCTGATTTCTTCGTCAGGTTCCAGACAACTTTCGACTGCAGTCGTGTGTTTGAATCATCCCGGTGTTTGTTCTGCGATGGCACACTGGTGAGCTTTGATTGGTGGCACCCAGGATGGGGCTTAGTGCCCTCTGAGCTTGAGTTTTTAACAAAGCTTACCTTCCACATCATGCCTCGACGTGCTTGGAACAACGAGTCCATGAATGAGCTTATCAATGACCTTGGAGGTGAGCTTGTATGTATGGTTGTTCCGCTAGACAGCTGGGCTCTAACGGTTATCGCATGGATGAAGAAGCCGTCCACCATACCGAAGGTGATTGGTGTTGAGATACCGGTGTAGGAAGCTGGGTTGTACTATTCGTCGCCACCAAGGCCGCTGAAAGATCAAGGATGTCGCCTAGAGGGGAGGGGTGAATAGGCGCTTTAAAATAATTACGGTTTAGGCTTGAACAAATGCGGAATAAACCTAGTGGTTAAGTTGTCAAGCACAAAACCTAAAACAACTAGGCTCACCTATGTGCACCAACAACTTATGCTAAGCAAGATAAGTAACTATGTGATAGCAAGATATATGACAAAGAACAATATGGCTATCACCAAGTAAAGTGCATAAGTAAAGGGCTTGGGTAAGAGATAATTGAGGCACGTGGAGACGATGATGTATCCCGAAGTTCACACCCTTGCAGATGCTAATCTCCGTTTGGAGCGGTGTGGAGGCACAATGCTCCCCAAGAAGCCACTAGGGCCACCGTAATCTCCTCACGCCCTCGCACAATGCAAGATATCGTGGTTCCACTAAGGGGCCCTTGAGGGCGGTCATCGAACCCGTACAAATGGTGACCCGTGGGGGCGGTCACCGAACCCGTACACTTTGGAAACCCTTGAGGGCGGTCACCGGTACCTGTCAAATTGCTCGGGACGATCTCCACAACCTAATTGGAGACCCCGACGCTTGCCCGGAGCTTTACACCACAATGATTGAGCTCCGAACAACACCAGCCGTCTAGGGCACCAAGGCACCCAAGAGGAACAAGCTCTAGGGTGTCCAAACACCCAAGAGTAACAAGCTCAAGGGTACCAAGCACCCAAGAGTAATAAGCTTCTCAACTTGTAACTTCCACGTATGACGTGGATAACTCAAACCGATGCACCAAATGCAATGGCAAGGGCACACAGAGTGCCCAAGTCCTTCTCTCTCAAATCCCACCGAAGTAACTAATGCTAGGGAGGAAGATGAGAGGAAGAACAAGAAGGAGAACACCAAGAACTCCAAGATCTAGATCCAATGGGTTCCCCTCACATAGAGGAGAAAGTGAGTGGTGGAAATGTGGATCTAGATCTCCTCTCTCTTTTCCCTCAAAAACTAGCAAGAATCCATGGAGGGATTAAGAGTTAGCAAGCTCGAAGAAGGTCAACAATGGGGGAAGAACACGAGCTCAAAGGATAAGGTTCAATGGGGAAGAAGACCCCCTTTTACAGGTGGGGAAAAATCCAACCATTATGCTCACAGCCCGCACAGAGCGGTACTACCGCTCCAAGGAGCGGTACTAAAAAAATACTTCTGTGCCTACCTCCGTTGAGCAAAACACGAGATTTTTGGTCCAGAGTGGTACTACCGCTCAGGAGCCATGGTAGTACAGCTCTGGAGTGGTACTACCACTCAGGAGCCACGGTAGTACCGCTCTGGAGCGGTAGTAAAAATTTACATCCACTCTAGTCGCGGTAGTACCGCTGCATCCTTTACCAAAACAGCCACAACTTTTGCAAACAGACTCCAAATTCAACGAAACCAAGTTTGTTGGAAAGCTAACGACATGGGATAACACAATATTGATAGAAATATCAGTAATAAGCAAATGAGAAAAGGCCCATAAGAAAATGGTGAGAACCCTTCCTCGGATAAGACTGGTAAAACCTCTAACACCGAAAATATCATAGAAGACGCATGCGAACTCCGTTTTCGATGAACTCAAGCTTGTCATCAAGATGACCATAAGCTCTAAGACTCACAAAGAGAACCAAACAAGAACCTAGAAACATGATGCAAGGATGCAATGGTTTGAGCTCTCTACTAACGATACGATCAAGCTACCAACTTGAGAGCCCCCCTTGATAGTACGGCAAACGATCCTATAACCGATCTCCCAACTACCACCACGAGACCGGTAAAATAGAAAACCTATCAAGGGCAAACCTTTGCCTTGCAAATGGTCCACTTGAGCTAGATGATGAAGATCTTGACTCCCTCAAGTTGTACCACCTTTCTTGATTGCGTTGGCTCGATGAAGACTAGATGATTGCTCCCCCATAGTCCACTATGGGTGAGCCACTCTTCAGCACATCTTCACAAGTCCATTGACACCACAATGGATGGCAAGATTCAAGCACTTGATCTCTTCGTGATGCTCCACTTGAACTTGCACACGGCAATCTCGATGACGATCACCACTTGATGTCATCCTTTCCATGGGTTGTATGATATCTTCCTCTTGACACAGGCCCATGGACACGTACCTAACCCCACATATAACTCTCACATAGACCATGGGTTAGTACACAAAGTGCAACAGACAATGCTTACCATACCATGGGATCACTTGATCCCTCTCGATACATCTTCTACGCTTTTGTGAGTTGATCAACTTAATTCACTCTTGACTTAGTCTTGATCAACCTTGAATCTTTCCAACTCTCTTCATTTGGATGATGTCTTGAAGGTAAACATGAATGATCACACAATCTTCTTCTTCAAGACATGCTTGCAATAAGCTCAACATTCACATGACCGATCTTTGGATAATTCCTTAATAGCACCTTGGTCAACTTATAAAATCCTTGAAACCAACACATGGACTTCAAGAAAAGCCTATGGACAAAACCTTCAAATATAACTCAAGGCAACCATTAGTCCATAGAGATTGTCATCAATTACCAAAACCAAACATGGGGGCACCGCATGTTCTTTCAGCTGCCGTGGACCACGTTAGGGATGTACCTATATCGAGTGTTTGTGCATGTCGAAGAAGTCGTCAATCCATCAATCGAAGTCCTGTCGCCGCCACTGGTGCCAGGGTCCGTTGACGACGTCCATTACAGGAGTCAACGTCAGACTTTCCCCGTGTTGCTCGGAACGATGGATGGCACAGGGCCTACTCCATCGCACGGTGGAGGCCACTGCTTCTTTGGGAGAAGAGGTAGGACTGGCTGCCTGGATGTGCTCTAATTTGAGGTAACAACTGAATCTTGTCAGATACTAGTTAAATCCGAGCTATCGGTGTGAAGCACTGATGTGCCATACATTTGATTATGACATGTTCTATTTTTGTACCTGAACTTTTTTTAGAAAGGGTTGTACGTCAACTTAAAGTGCTAGCAGAACTTATTGTGTTTTCTATCTGTTTTCTTTGCACAACATTCAAGATATTTCCCCATCATTAATAAAGACGATGAACTATTATGTACGAGTTCATTGGTTTCAACATAGCCCTACCCGTAGAGATCCACTGTTTCCACCTTGATTGTGCCGCCTGCGTGAAATTTTTGTATGCAAGTTCTGTGTGCTATGATGTTCTATATGATTGTGTCAACTATATAAGTTTTTACTGAGCATCAGCAATGCATATGGCTAAAAGATGTATTTACAAGCATCGATCGATGGGTCTCTCTCTCTCTCTCTCTCACACACACACACACACACACACAAGTGGGACCCGTTGAATTATTTCTTCGCTCGTGACAACTTTTAATTAGGTTCCACTGTACTCTAACTTTTTTCTTAAGTTATTAATTGAGCTGAGTGACTTCAAAAAGTTGTAAAGAAGTCTTGTTTGGGCCTTTCCGGCGTCTTGAATGTGCACTGAATAGCCATGTAAAGTTGTACTGTATTACGTAGGCCTTTGTTTTTGGACATCAGCAATACAACTGGGCCGACAGTTGTACACAATATCCTAAAATAAGTGCAACCTAGCCTATCTTTCTTTTAATAAAATGCATAGCCCATTTCATTTTTTATATAATAAGATTACCAAGGCCAACTTAATTTTTTAATAATACTCGTGTCTCAGTATTATTTTTATACAAAATGCTCAGTCCAGACCATCATTGTTTTTTCATTATCCCCGAAAATGGGCCCATTTCTACTAAAAGCAAATGGCTTGTAAATTATCAGAAATGATAAATGCGCTGCATGTACGCAATATTATTTTTGACCTGGCACGGTAAATAGGTGTATTCGAATAAATAATCAAATGCGCTGTAAATTATCATAAATAGTTTTTTTTGAGAAAAATTATCTTAAATAGTAAATCGGCTATTTTTTAAACCAGCCCAGGAAATAGATTATTTTTTGAGTCAAAGCCCAGGAAATAGATATATTGGCAAACAAAATGAAATGGGCTGTAAAACCTAAATAAATGGGCTACATTCCGCCACAGCTTTCAAAGCTGACTTTGTTGGCCCACTAGACGAAGCCTGCGCAAGGTGTTATCCATTTAGTGAAAAAAATGATTTAATGGTCTAAACAAAGAGTAAAAAACTTTTTCTAACATCTGTAGTCGTTGGACATCCAACGGCGATCCTGCTTCTTTAATCTCTGTTCTAGTTGCTCTTGCTCCAGCCGCCAAAACCATCGCCGGCTGGATAGCCTGCGTCTGCCTCCTGTGGCCGGTTGTGCTGCCGTGCAGGCCTCGCCGCCCCACGCTATTCCCAATGATGGCCAGGTCATACCTGTACTCACCCACACCTTCTGTTATTCTTCAGTGAAGGCAGCCTCACCCAGCAGCCGAACCAGTCCCTCATACTCCCCTCCGTCAGGGACTCCAGTGCCCCTTGTTCCATGACTCCAGATCGTTCTCATCTCAGGCCTCGCCGTCGTCCACCGCCTTGGTGCTCTCAGCACGGCGTGGTCAACATGGTCAAGGAACGCCTTCCATCGGAAGAGGACTGTACGTGGAGAGGCTAACAGTTGGGTCCACGGCCGCAGCAAGGAAGTGCCTCCTTATTACGCACAAAATAATGATTCATCCAACTGACAGCAAGACCTACCAGAAGGGCCTTGAAAAAAACATTTTTCCCCTGACAGCTGGGACCCACCAGCTACATCTTCATACGCAAGAAAGTGCCTCTGTATTACGGGCAAAAAAATGATTCTCCCCCCTGACAGCTAGGACCCACCAGCTATATCTTCACACAGAAGGAAGTGCCTCCTTATCCTCCCTGATAGCTGGGACCCACCAGTTATATCTTCACACGGAAGGAAGTGCCTCCTTATCCTCCCTGATAGCTGGGACCCATCGGGTCGAACCGTACGTCGGGTTGTCTGTCTGGTCGCGATCGTGTACATACATACTGGTCGATCGGTCTTTCTGCAGCGATGAACCGTGTTCGAGTAAGGAGATGCACGTACCGTAGTAGAGGCACGGATGTAGCATGTCACGCAGTCCCATCTATATATATCATGTACACATACATACAACCACGGTGCAAGAAATTAAATACGACTATGTACGTACATAAGGGCGGGGTCTCGAACACATACTCGCGCATACGTGCGGCCAGGGCTCGTGTACATGGAGAGGCAACAGACGGCAGCAAAGTCATCCTGTTCAACAGTAGCTAACCGGCTGGGTCAGAGCAGAGGAAACAACATCGTCTTCACCGAGAGCCAAGTGACTGGTTCGGAATGTGTCCTATTCATCAGGAGCAAAGCCACTGGGTCAGAACGCGTCCTGTTCATCGGGAGCCAACCGTCTTGGACGGAATAGCTGAAACAACATATGGCGTACCGCAGAACGGAGAAAACGGGCCTTCTGTTCGACCGTGTACGGTCGAAATGGGGTCTTGTTCAACGGGAAGGGTCTGGCGTACCACAAAATGGTGGAAACGGACTTCTGTTCGAGCTCCTACGGTCGAAACGAGGTCCTATTGATCGAGAGGGGTGTGGTGTACCGCAAAACGGAGGAAACAGACTTCTCTTCGACTTCCTACGGTCAAAATGGGGGTCCTCTTCATCGGGACGGGTGTGGCGCACCACAAAACGGGACTCCGCGAGCTATTGTTCATCCACCATCGACTTCCTCCATCCTCCACCTGCTACTGTTCATCCACCGTCTCCAGCATCCAGCAGACATTGTTCATCCAAGGGCTATTGTTCATTGAGCCTCCACTGGCTTCAGTTCAACCAGCCTCCACGGGGTCCTGTTCATCCACCCCCAACCAGCTAGGGTGTGTGGCGGCCTCCATGGGCTCCTTTTCATCCAGCGGCAACCGTGTACTATATACCACGGGGTCATGTTCATCCAGTGGCAACCGCCTATACACACGGCCGAGGTCCTGGTCATCCGACCCCCACCGGGAACTGTTCATCCACAGCCAACCCAACCGGCTCGACACACACCACGTCTCGACTCGTTGTACGTATCACGCGCACAGCAGCAACGGGCACTGTGCATCTAGAGGCAACCCAACCGGCTAGCTACGTCTCACACGGGGGTTTGACCGGCTTCAGTAAGCATGCAGCAGCAGTGATCGATCGGGTTAAGTTAGCAGCATAGGAGTCTCAGTCGGGTTCAGTTAGGAGCGAAGGGATTGATACGTCTCCAACGTATCTATAATTTTTGATTGTTCCATGCTATTATATTACCCCTTTTGGATGTTTATGGGCTTTATTTTACATATTTATATCATTTTTGGGACTAACCTACTAACCGAAGGCCCACCCTGTATTGCTGTTTTTTTTTCCTATTTCAGTATTTTGAAGAAAAGAAATATCAAACGGAGTCCAAACGGAATGAAACCTTTGGGAGCGTGATTTTTGGAACAAACGTGATCCAGAGGACTTGGAGTGCAAGCCAAGAAGCAGCCGAGGCGGCCACGAGGGTGGAGGGAGCGCCCACCTCTACAGGGCACGCCCCCTATCTCGTAGGCCCCTCGGGTGGCCACCGACGTACTTCTTCCTCCTATATATACCCACGTACCCCAAAAGCATCCAGGGAGCCAACAAAAAACAATTTCCACCGCTGTAACCTTCTGTATCCGCGAGATCCCATCTTGGAGCCTTCGTCGGCGCTCCGTCGGAGGGGGAATCGACCACGGAGGGCTTCTACATCAACACCATAGCCCCTCTGATGAGTTGTGAGTAGTTTACCACAGACCTTCGGGTCCATAGTTATTAGCTAGATGGCTTCTTCTCTCTTTTTGGATCTCAATACCATGTTCTCCCCCTCTCTTGTGGAGATCTATTCGATGTAACTCTTTTTGCGGTGTGTTTGTGGGTTTATGATCAAGTTTATCTATGAGAAATATTTGAATCTCTTCTGAATTCTTTTATGTATGATTGAGTTATCTTTGCAAGTCTCTTCGAATTATCAGTTTGGTTTGGCCTACTAGATTGATCTTTCTTGCCATGGGAGAAGTGCTTAGCTTTGGGTTCAATCTTGCGGTGTCCTTACCCCGTGACAATAAGGGCTGCAAGGCACGTATTGTATTGTTGCCATCGAGGAGAAAAAGATGGGGTTTATATCATATTGCATGAGTTTATCCCTCTACATCATGTCATCTTTCTTAATGCATTACTTTGTTCTTATGAACTTAATACTCTAGATGCATGCCGGATAGCAGTCGATGTGTGGAGTAATAGTAGTAGATGCAGGCAGGAGTAGGTCTACTTGTCACGGATGTGATGCCTATATAAATGATCATGCCTAAATAATCTCATAATTATTCGCTTTTCTATCAATTGCTCGACAGTAATTTGTTCACCCATCGTAATACTTATGCTATCTTGAGAGAAGCCACTAGTGAAACCTATGGCCCCCGGGTTTATCTTTTATCATATAAACTTTCAATCTACTTTTATTTGCATCTTTACTTTTCTATCTATATTATAAAATACCAAAAATATATTTATCTTATCATACTATCTCTATCAGATCTCACTTTCGCAAGTGCCCGTGAAGGGATTGACAACCCCTTTACTGCGTTGGTTGCGAGTTCTTTGTTTGTTTGTGTAGGTGCGTGGGACTTTTGAGGATCCTCCTACTGGATTGATACCTTGGTTCTCAAAAACTGAGGGAAATACTTACGCTACTATTGCTGTGTCACCCTTTCCTCTTCAAGGAAAACCAACACAAGCTCAAGACGTAGCAAGAAGGATTTCTGGCGCCGTTGTCGGGGAGGTCTTCGCTCAAGTCAAGACATACCAAGTACCCATCACAAACTCATCTCCCTCGCATTTACTTTATTTGCCATTTGCCTCTCATTTTCCTGTCCCCCACTTCACCCTTGCCGTTTTAGTTGCTCTCTTTCCCAATCTTCTCCTCTCTTTTTCGCTTGCATCTTTTTGTTTGCTCGTGTGTTATATCATTTACCTTGTCTTAATGACTAGTCCTCCTATCCTTGTTATTACTCCCGAACATGAAATTCTTAATTTTAAGCAAAGGGAGGGAGAAAATTTAAATATGCTTGGCCTAGAATTTGCAATGCTCAAAATAAATCTACTAGGAAGGTTTCTACTTCCGTACTTCTTCGCAATTTTTATGTAGGCATTACTCCTTGGAATAGATGCATTCTTGATACCATTACCAGAGGGGATTTATTGAGTATCCATACGTTTGATGCTTATAATGCCATGTTAGATTTGTTCCGCCCACCACCTATTTTGGTTAATGGAACTGTTTTAACTTTGGAACATGTGATGCAGCGACTTGAAATTATTGACAATAAAATTGCCACTGTTGAGTTGATTGAAAATTTGGATAAAAAGATTCATAATCACATTACCTAATATGGATCTAGGGTTGGAGTTACTTTGAAATTTTTTAAAGAGAAAGAACCTATAGTTAATGAAAAAATAGATCTAGACTCTGCAAGAATCGGTAAACTTGAGGATATCATTACCAACTTAGGGTCGGCGTTTTCTTCCGTGAAAAACACTCCAAATCCTCCTACAAAAACTACCAAATTTATTTATGTTCCTAAAAATAAGGGTGAATCTTCTAGTAAGGGGAATGCGGATCTCAAATCAATAAGTGTTCATCCCAATTATCTCTCTATCATTAAGGAACCTTTTGCTACAAATGAATTTCTTGATTTCTTGCCTAAGGGTTTAATCATTGCTAAAAAGGGAGAAACCCCTAATAATTATAAGTGCTCTATTGTGGAATTGAGTGCCAAAGATGGCACTACTTAGATCTATCTTCGCTTTTATGCCTAGCTAGGGGCGTTAAAACGGTAGCGCTAGTTGTGAGGCAACCCAATTTTATTTGTGTTTTTTTGTTTTTGTTTCTTTTTAGTAATAAATTTTGCATCTACCTTCTGTTTAGATGTGTTTTTATGTTTTAATTAGTGTTTGTGCCAAGTAGAACCTATAGGATAACCTATGGTGATAGTTGATTTATTCTGCTGAAAAACAGAAACTTTGCACGCACAAAATTAGTTTTGTTAAATCACAGAAACGTGATATTGCGTTGATTCTTTTTGCTGTAGATCAATAGATAAATTGTACAGGAATTCCTATTTTGGTAGGATTTTTAGAGTTCCAGAAGTTTGCGTTAGTTACAGATTTCTACAGACTGTTCTGTTTTTGACAGATTCTGCCTTTCACGTGTTGTTTGCTTATTTTGATGCATCTATGGCTAGTATTAAGTGGTATGAACCATAGAAAACTTGGAATACAGTAGGTTTAACACCAATATAATTAAACAATGAGTTCATTACAGTACCTTATGTGGTGGTTTTGTCTTCTTTCACTAACGGAGCTTATGAGATTTCCTGTTGAGTTTTGTGTTGTGAAGTTTTCAAGTTTTGGGTAAAGATTTGATGTTCTATGGAATAAGGAGTGGCAAAAGCCTAAGCTTGGGGATGACCATGGAACCCCAAGATATTCAAGAGTAGCCAGAAGCCTAAGCTTGGGGATGCCCCGGGAAGGCATCCCCTCTTTCGTCTTCGTTCATTGGTAACTTTACTTGGAGCTATATTTTTATTCGCCACATGATATGTGTTTTGCTTGGATCGTCGTGTATGATATTAGTATTTGCTTTTTAGTTTTCCACAATTATCCTTGCTGTACACACCTTTTGGGAGAAGCCTACTTGATTGAACTTTATTAGAATACTCTATATGCTTCACTTATATCTTTTGAGCTAGATAGTATTTGCTCTAGTGCTTCACTTATATCTTTTAGAGCACGACGGTGGCTTAATTTTGTAGAAATTGCTAGTCTCTCATGCTTCACTTATATTATTTTGAGAGTCTTTTAGAACAGCATGGTATTTGCTATGGTTATAAATTTGGTCCTAGAATGATGATCATCCAAGTTGGGTATAATAAAAACTATCATAGAAAGTGCATAAAACACTAGGATCAATTTGATGCTTGATAATTGTTTTGAGATATATAGGTAGTAATGTTAGAGTCATGCTAGTGGGTAATTGTGAAATTGAGAAATACTTGTGTTGAAGTTGGCAAGTCCCGTAGCATGTATGTATGGTAAAAGTTGTGTGACAATTTTGTTGCATGAGGTGCTCTTTTAATTGTCTTCATTATGTGTGGAGGTCGGGATCGCGCGATGGTTAACTCCTACCAACCCTTACCCTAGGGGCATGCGTAGTAGTACTTTTCTTCGAGGGCAAGTAGAATTTTGCAATAAGTATATGAGTTCTTTATGACTAATGTGAGTCCATGGATATACGCACACTCACCCTTCCACTTTGCTACCCTCTATTATACCGTGCAACTTTCACCGGTATCATGCACCCATTATTTACCTTCCTCAAAACAGCCACCATACCTACCTATTATGGCATTTCCATAGCCATTCCGAGATATATTGCCATGCAACTTTCCACCGTTCCGTTTATTATGACACACTTCATCATTGTCATATTGCTCTTTGCATGATCATGTAGTTGACATCGTATTTGTGGCAAGGCCACCTTCATAATTTTCATACATGTCACTCTTGATTCATTGCATATCTCGGTATACCGCCGGAGGCATTCATATAGAGTCATACCTTGTTCTAGTTTCTGAGTTGTAATTCTTGAGTTGTAAATCGATAAAAGTGAGATGATCTTCATTATTAGAGCATTGTCCCAGTGAGGAAAGGATGATGGAGACTATGATTCCCCCACAAGTCAGGATGAGACTTCGGACTTTACAAAAAGAAAAAAAAAGATAAAGTCCAAAAAAAAGGCCAAAGAAAAAAAGAAAAAAGAAAAAGAAGAAAAAAAAACAAAAAAAGAAGAAAAAATAAAATGAGAGAAAAAGAGAGAAGGGACAATGCTACTATCCTTTTTACCACACTTGTGCTTCAAAGTAGCACCATGATCTTCATGATAGAGAATCTCCTATGTTGTCACTTTCATATACTAAGTGTGAATTTTTCATTATAGAACTTGGCTTGTATATTCCAATGATGGGCTTCCTCAAAATGCCCTAGTTCTTCGTGAGCAAGCAACTTGGATGCACAACCACTTAGTTTCTTTTGTTGAGCTTTCATATATTTATAGCTCTAGTGCATCCGTTGCATGGCAATCCCTACTCACTCACATTGATATCTATTGATGGGTGTCGGTGTCAAAACCAGCGGATCTCGGGTAGGGGGTCCCGAACTGTGCGTCTAGGCGGATGGTAACAGGAGACAAGGGACACGATGTTTTTACCCAGGTTCAGGCCCTCTTGATGGGGGTAAAACCCTACTCCTGCTTGATTAATATTGATGATATGGGTAGTACAAGAGTAGATATACCACGAGATCAGAGAGGCTAAACCCTAGAAGCTAGCCTATGGTATGATTATTGTTCGTCCTACGGACTAAAACCCTCCGGTTATATAGGCACCGAAGAGGGTTAGGGTTACACAGAGTCGGTTACAATGGTAGGAGATCTACATATCCATATTGCCAAGCTTGCCTTCCACGCCAAGGAAAGTCCCATCCGGACACGGGACGAAGTCTCCAATCTTGTATCTTCATAGTCCAGGAGTCCGGCCAATGGTTATAGTCCGGCTATCGGGACACCCTCTAATCCGGGACTCCCTCAGTAGCCCCCGAACTAGGCTTCAATGGCGATGAGTCCGGCGCGTAGATTATCTTCGACATTGCAAGGCGGGTTCTTCTCCAAATCCTGTGTACCTGTTGAATAGCGTCCGGCTTCTTGTAAATATTGCGCTCCTCGACTTCCACGCCCAATAATGGCCATATTCCACGTGTTGTACGAATGCGAAAAGCCAGCGTATTTTTACATTTATCCCCCTAGCTGCGCAAATGAGCTACCTATAAAAGAGACGAGGATCTAGATCCGAATCACACCATCCTCCCTTCGCGAGCATTCATCAGAGCGCATCTGATAGAAATACATTCCATCATGGACAGTCGACGCGGCTCCTCCTCTCGCCCTCCCAGCCCTCAGCCTGGAGATTGGGAGAGATGCTCCTTCCCGCATAATGAGCTAGTGGCGCTCCAAACCAAGGGATTTCTTCCCCCAACCTTCATGGTTCCGGTTCAAGCCGAACTCGCCACCTATAAGGGCGGAAAGCAAGTGGAGAGCATCCCCAGCCCCTCCAAAGGAGAGCAGGTATGCCTTGTCTCTTATTTGATAAGAGGGCTTGGATTTCCTATTCATCTGTTTCTCCAGGGGCTCCTGGAGTTCTACGGCCTCAAGTTGCACAACCTTACGCATGCCTCAATTTTGCATATTGCGGGCTTCGTGGCCCTTTGCGAGCTGTTTTTGGGCATCGAGGCTCATTTTGCGCTGTGGAAGAAGCTGTTCTGCCTTGTGCCCCGTTCTCAAGAGGGGTCAATATATCAAGTGGGCGGAGCCGAACTATGGCGCATCGCCGGGACCGGATATCTATCCAGAACCCCGAAGAAGGCGTCCGAAGACTGGCCTTCGGCATGGTTTTATATAGAAGATGTCCCCCTGCCGGACCCTGTTCGGGTCGGCCTCCCTGAGTTTAATAACGCTCCATTGAAGAAACGCCTAAGCTGGCGTCCGCGGAGCCCTCAGAAGGAAAACGACAGGGACGTCCCTTACCTCATGAGCCGGATAAGGTTGTTAGCTCATTCCGGACTGACTATGATCGGGGTCATGGCCACATGCATTATGCGGGGGTGCAGCCGCTCCAGTATAGAGGCCACCCCATGTGGGATTTCAATGGCGAGGATGATGCCACCCGCTGCGGCCGTAAGGGGCCGGGATCGATCGCCGATCTGATGAAGATCTTGTCCGCATTGTACAAGGGAGAAGAGGAGGAATTTCTCCGCGTCAATCCACAGGGCGGATTTTCTATGTACAATCCTCCGAGCTGGGTAAGCGGACATTTCTTTTTGCCTATCTGATCCATATTCCCGTAGTCAAGTATCTTATTTTGTGATTTCGACGTAGGAACTGCGCCAGACCGTGAAGGACATAAACAGCCCGCCTCCACAACCCGAGGATCCGGAACGGTTCCTCGATCCGACCTCCCAAGAGGATCCGGACATATCGGTGGAGCTGATTGATGGGGTATTTCACCAACTGAGCATCGATAATGCCTTGGTCGCCATCACGGCCGATTTCCCCGGAATACTTCCAGCCTCGCAGGTAACTGAGACCGAAGTCCCAATACTTTGAAAATGACCCATCCGTGCTTATTTTTTATCACCGTATACCAATGGTGTTTCACAGGGGAAGTCCTTGAGGCGGAAGGCCGAGCCTGTGACGGCTAGTCAACAGGGGACAGCAAGGTCCAACAGGCTGAAAAGAAGTGCAGTCCAGATTGAAACGCCGGCGCAATGGTATGGCTTGTCACCTTACTCCCAGGCTTTATTCCCAGGAGGCATACTAACGCTCGTGCTTTTTCAGGAAGAAGAGCGCTCGCCGGACTGTATTCGGAGAGGTTTCCAATCAATCCTCGCTCGCCAGGCTCCAAAGCCAGGTCCAGAAGCAGAGGCGAACACGAGGCATGCGTCGGATGCTCCTCCGACAGAGGACGCCGACAGGTTATCTGCCACCGATTCTGAGGTGGAGAGTGCCATGAATCACAGGCGTCGCTGGACAGTTCCTCGTGACGCATGTTTCTCCCCAGAGGCATTGGATGCCTTTAATTCGGGAGATGCGCACCTCTGTGCCGCTCAAAATGGTCTAGCCAGAGCCACGGAGCAGTATGTAAAAGACATACGGGTGAGAAAATTTGACAGTTATATATGCCAGTAGCCCCCGAGACTTGAAATAGTTAGAATAACTGATTTAAGGATCATTTGTTATGCAGGATCTTACAGAAAAGAATACCCAACTGTCCCGGGAGCTGGAGGACTGCAAAGCCCAACTTGAGGCCGCACTAGCCGCAGCGGGGGAAGCCAAAGAGACCCCCTCTTGTAATATATGCTTCAGAAGATAAGTAATTTGTGAAGTGCGGCGTGTGTATAAGTCTGACAATAATATTGCAGATGGCGCCGGGATAGATCCGGACAAGCAACAGCTCATGCGCCGGTTAAAGGCCAGCGAGAATGTGCTTACAAGGGTGAGGCAAGAGAAAAATAATCTCCAAGATGCCAACACCCAGCTAGGTGAGGAACTAAAGGATGTTCGTGCCCAGCTTTCTGACTCTGTTAAGGAGAATCGGCGGCTTCGACGCGGCAGTTTTAGTAAGTGCTTGAACAAACTTTGAAAAAGAGTTCGGCGTGGAAGTCGACTAACAGAGTTATGTCTGTAGGTATGCTCACAGACCGTCCTGCAGAGGAACTGCTCGGTTCTATGGGTGACCTTCTTCCCGAGCTCTTGCAACTGCACGAATGAGTTCGGCAGGTGATGAAAGACGTCTCCCAGGCCTTGTGGCCATCTGTCTCCCTGCCCGAAGGCCTTGGAGAGCTTGCAGAGAGGCTTCAGGGGGCGCGGTGGCGCTTCCGATTATGGAAGATATCGGCCTGCCGTCAAGGCGCTAGGGAGGCCTGGGCCATGGTGAAGACGCGGTACACGAAGGCTGACCCAAACCACATGGCCAAGGTCGGACCTATGGGGCCCGATGGGAAGGAGATCCCTGTGAGCTTAGTGTACGGCCAAGTAGAGTTGGCCGCAAAGTATTCCCAGCAGGACTATAAACTAGACAGCCTATTAGATGGCATTGAAGAGGAATACAACCAGTCGAATTGACTATGTAATTTAAGATGACATGAAAAATGCCTTCTAGCCGGATTGTAGATCGTTTGTCATAGCGGACCTTTTCGCTTCAACCTCGGGACCCAATAGTCCGGAGTGTGTCCGAATACCCTCGCGGTTATATAAGAACCGGGGTATGCGTGGAGACCAGGCGTAGGGGTCATTACTGCTTTATCATACAAGTGCCCAACTAGTTATGTTATATTACATGGTAAGTAAGAAACATCTTCCAGGGAGAATAGTTCCGTTAAGGGTTCCTTTCCCTGGGAGGCATGCCCTAAAGTGCATGTCCGGACTGCGAAAAAAGCAGAAAAACATCTGGGGGCAGATAAATAGGTATTAAATCGTCTTTTTGTTCACCGACCGAATATTCCCTTAAGAACGCTAGCTTTCGGCTTCACCCAGTCTGAGGTACACATTCGGCTGACCCGGCAGTAACAATTGCAGAGGTGCTCCCTTTACCACCTAGCCGAACAATCGGGAACGTAGGGGTAAGCACAGGAGCCAGGCAACCCAGCTTGGCCAAAACTTAAGTCATATCGATGCATAACTGCCTCTGCGCCGTATACCATAAAGAATGGTGTAATCCCGGTGGTGCGATCCGGAGTGGTCCGCAGCCCCCAGAGTATGGATTCGAGCTCGTCTACCCAGTGCGTGTTAGATTCCTTGAGGGACCGCACTAATCTGGGTTTGATGCCGCTCATGATTAGACCATTTGCTCGCTCGACTTGACCGTTAGTTTGAGGGTGATAGACTGAAGCATAGTCGAGCTTGATGCCCATGTTTTTGCACCAGAGTTTGACCTCGTCGGCCGTAAAGTTCGTGCCGTTATCAGTGATGATGCTATGGGGGACGCCGTAACGGTGTACGACCCTTGATATGAAGTCTATCACCGGTCCGGATTCGGCCGTCTTAACAGGTTTGGCCTCTATCCATTTGGTGAACTTATCCACCATGACCAGTATGTATTTTTGCTTGTGGGTTCCTCCTTTAAGGGGTCCAACCATGTCAAGCCCCCAGATCGCGAAGGGCCAGGTTATGGGTATAGTTTTGAGGGCGGTGGGGTGGCATGTGGCTTTGATTAGCAAAGAGCTAGCAACCAACGCATTGTTGGACTAAGTCCTAAGCATCTGCCCGGGCCGTCGGCCAATAAAATCCTGTATGGAAGGCCTTGCCTACAATGGCCCGGGCTGCGGCGTGGTGCTCGCCGAGTCCGACATGAATTTCATCCAGAAGATTTCGCCCTTCCTCTTCGGAGATACACCTTTGAAGGACTCCGGTTGTGCTTTTCTTGTAAAGCTCTCCCGCAGAATGGGCCGTATGGGGTGATGAATGCCGTTGCGGCCTGGTCGTGCTCCGCCATCTTAATTTGGTGGTAGCCGGAGTATGCGTCGAGGAAACACAATGAATCGTGTCCTGCGATGGCGTCGATAATTTGATCGATGCGGGGGAGTGGGAAGGGATCCTTTGGGCAAGCCTTGTTGAGGTCCTTAAAATCGATGCATAGGCACCAGGATTTGTCCTTCTTTGGTACCATCACCAGGTTTGCTAGCCAGTCCGGATGTTTTATATCTCTGATGAATCCGGCCTCCAATAATTTGGCTAGCTCCTCTCCCATGGCCTGTCTCTTGGGTTCGGAGAAACGCCGAAGGGCCTGTTTGACTCGCTTGTATCCTTTTAGGATGTTTAGGCTGTACTCGGCCAGCCGGCGTGGGATTCCTGGCATGTCTGAAGGGTGCCAGGCAAAAATGTCCCAATTTTCGCGTAAGAATTCTCGTAGTGCGGCATCTACATCAGGGTTGTACGTCAACTTAATGTGCTTGCAGAACTTATTATGTTTTCTATCTGTTTTCTTTGCACAACATTCAAGTTATTTCCCCGTCATTGATAAAGACGATGAACTATTATGTACGAGTTCATTGGTTTGAACATAGCCCTACCCGTAGAGATCCACTGTCTCCACCCTGATTGTGCTGCCTGCGTGAAATTTTTGTATGCAAGTTCTGTGAGCTATGATGTTCTATATGATTGTGTCAACTATATAAGTTTTTACTGAGCATCAGCAATGCATATGGCTAAAAGATGTATTTACAAGCATCGACCGATGGGTCTCTCTCTCTCTCCCTCTCTCTCTCTCTCTCTCACACACACACACAAGTGGGACCCGTTGAATTATTTCTTCGCTCGTGACAACTTTTAATTAGGTTCCACTGTACTCTAACTTTTTTCTTAAGTTATTTGAGCTGAGTGACTCCAAAAAGTTGTACAGAACTCTTGTTTGGGCCTTTCCGGCGTCTTGAATGTGCACCGAATAGCCATGTAAAGTTGTACTGTATTACGTAGGCCTTTGTTTTTGGACATCAGCAATGCAACTGGGCCAACAGTTGTACACAATATCCTAAAATAAGCGCAACCTAGCCTTTCTTTCTTTTAATAAAATGCAGAGCCCAGTTCATTTTTTATATAATAAGATTACCAAGGCCAACTTAATTTTTTAATAATACTCGTATCTCAGTATTATTTTTATACAAAATGCTCAGTCCAGACCATCATTGTTTTTCACCATCCCAGAAAATGGGTCCATTTCTACTAAAATCAAATGGCTTGTAAATTATCGGAAATGATAAATGCGCTGCATGTACGCAATATTATTTTTGACCCGACACAGTAAATAGGTGTATTCGAATGAATAATCAAATGCGCTGTAAATTATCATAAATAGTTTTTTTTTGAGAAAAAAAATCTTAAATAGTAAATCGGCTATTTTTTTAAACCAGCCTAGGAAATAGATTATTTTTTGAGTCAAAGCCTAGGAAATAGATATATTGGCAAACAAAATGAAATGGGCTGTAAAACCTAAATAAATGGGCTGCATTCCGCCACAGCTTTCGAAGCTGACTTTGCTGGCCCACTAGACGAAGCCTGCGCAAGGTATTGTCCATTTAGTGAAAAAATGATTTAATGGTCTAAACAAAGAGTAAAAAACTTTTTCTAACATCTGTAGTCGTTGGACATCCAACGGCGATCCTGCTTCTTTAATCTGTGTTCTAGTTTCTCTTGCTCCAGCCGCCAAAACCATCGCCGGCTGGATCGCCTGCGTCTGCCTCCCGTGGCCGGTTGTGCTGCCGCGCAGGCCTCGCCGCCCCATGCTATTCCCAACGGTGGCCAAGTCATACCTGTACTCACCCACACCTTCTGTTATTCTTCAGTGAAGGCAGCCTCACCCGGCAGCCGAACCAGTCCCTCATACTCCCCTCCTTCAGGGACTCCAGTGCCCCTTGTTCCATGACTCCAGATCATTCTCATCTTAGGCCTCGCCGCCGTCCACCGCCTTGGTGCTCTCAGCACGGCGTGGTCAACATGGTCAAGGAACGCCTTCCATTGGAAGAGGACTATACATGGAGAGGCTAACAGCTGAGTCCACGGCCGCAGCAAGGAAGTGCCTCCTTATTACGCACAAAATAATTATTCATCCACCTGACAGCGAGACCTACCGGAAGGGCCTTGAAAAAAACATTTCCCCCCTGACAGCTGGGACCCACCAGCGACATCTTCATACGCAAGGAAGTGCGTTACGGGCAAAAAAATGATTCTCCCCCCTGACAGGTAGGACCCACCAGCTATATCTTCACATAGAAGGAAGTGCCTCCTTATCCTCCCTGATAGCTGGGACCCACCAGCTATATCTTCACACGGAAGGAAGTGCCTCCTTATCCTCCCTGATAGCTGGGACCCATCGGGTCGAACCGTACGTCGGGTTGTCTATCTGGTCGCGATCGTGTACATACATACTGGTCGATCGGTCTTTCTGTAGCGATGAACCGTGTTCGAGTAAGGAGATGCACGTATCATAGTAGAGGCGCGGATGCAGCATGTCACGCAGTCCCATCTATATATATCATGTACACATACATACAACCACGGTGCAAGAAATTAAATACGACTATGTACGTACATAAGGGTGGGGTCTTGAACACATACTCGCGCATACGTACGGCCAAGGCTCGTGTACATGGAGAGGCTACGGACGGCAGCAAAGTCATCCTGTTCATCGGCAGCTAACCGGCTGGGTCGGAACAGAGGAAACAACATCGTCTTCACCGAGAGCCAAGTGACTGGGTCGGAATGTGTCCTGTTCATCGGGAGCGAAGCCACTGGGTCGGAACACATCCTGTTCATCGGGAGCCAACCGTCTTGGATAGAATAGCTGAAATGACATATGGCGTACCGCAGAACGGAGAAAACGGGCCTTCTGGTCGACCGCGTACGGTCGAAACGGGGTCTTGTTCATCGGGAAGGGTCTGGCGTACCACAAAATGGTGGAAACGGACTTCTGTTCGAGCTCCTACGGTCGAAACAAGGTCCTATTGATCGGGAGGGGTGTGGCATACCACAAAACGGAGGAAACAGACTTCTCTTCGACTTCCTACGGTCAAAATGGGGGTCCTGTTCATCGGGAGGGGTGTGGCGCACCACAAAACAGGACTCCGCGGGCTACTGTTCATCCACCGTCAACTTCCTCCAGCCTCCACTTGCTACTGTTCATCCACCGTCTCCAGCATCCACCAGACATTGTTCATCCAATGGCTACTGTTCATCGAGCCTCCACCGGCTTCAGTTCAACCAGCCTCCACGGGGTCCTGTTCATCCACCCCCAACCAGCTAGGGTGTGTGGCGGCCTCCATGGGCTCCTATTCATCCAGCGGCAACTGTGTACTATATACCACGGGGTCATGTTCATCCAGCGGCAACCGCCTATACACACGGCCGAGGTCGTGGTCATCCGACCCCCACCGGGAACTGTTCATCCACAGCCAACCCAACCGGCTCGACACACACCACGTCTCGACTCGTTGTACGTATCACGCGCGCGGCAGCAACGGGCACTGTGCATCTAGAGGCAACCCAACCGGCTAGCTACGTCTCACACGGGGGTTCGACCGGCTTCAGTAAGCATGCAGCAGCAGTGATCGATCGGGTTCAGTTAGCAGCATAGGAGTCTCGGTCGGGTTCAGTTAGGAGCGAAGGGATTGATACGTCTCCAACGTATCTATAATTTTTGATTGTTCCATGCTATTATATTACCCCTTTTCGATGTTTATGGGCTTTATTTTACACATTTATATCATTTTTGGGACTAACCTACTAACCGGAGGCCCACCCCGTATTGCTGTTTTTTTGCCTATTTCAGTATTTCGAAGAAAAGGAATATCAAACGGAGTCCAAACAGAATGAAACCTTTCGGAGCGTGATTTTTGGAACAAACGTGATCCAGAGGACTTGGAGTGCAAGCCAAGAAGCAGCCGAGACGGTCACGAGGGTGGAGGGCGCGCCCACCTCTACAGGGCACGCCCCCCCTATCTGGTAGGCCCCTCGGGCGGCCACCGACGTACTTCTTCCTCCTATATATACCCACGAACCCCAAAAACATCCAGGGAGCCAATGAAAAACAATTTCCACCGCTATAACCTTCTGTATCCGCGAGATCCCATCTTGGAGCCTTCGCCGGCGCTCCGCCGGAGGGGGAATCGACCATGGAGGGCTTCTACATCAACACCATAGCCCCTCCGATGAGTTGTGAGTAGTTTACCACGGACCTTCGGGTCCATAGTTATTAGCTAGATGGATTCTTCTCTCTTTTTGGATCTCAATACCATGTTCTCCCCCTCTCTTGTGGAGATCTATTCGATGTAACTCTTTTTGCGGTGTGTTTGTGGGTTTATGATCAAGTTTATCTATGAGAAATATTTGAATCTCTTCTGAATTCTTTTATGTATGATTGAGTCATATTTGCAAGTCTCTTCGAATTATCAGTTTGGTTTGGCCTACTAGATTGATCTTTCTTGCCATGGGAGAAGTGCTTAGCTTTGGGTTCAATCTTGCGGTGTCCTTACCCCGTGACAATAAGGGCTGCAAGGCACGTATTGTATTGTTGCCATCGAGGATAAAAAGATGGGGTTTATATCATATTGCATGAGTTTATCCCTCTACATCATGTCATCTTTCTTAATGCGTTACTTTGTTCTTATGAACTTAAAACTCTAGATGCATGCTGGATAGTGGTCGCTTTTATGCCTAGCTAGGGGCGTTAAAACGATAGCGCTAGTTGTGAGGCAACCCAATTTTATTTGTGTTTTTTGTTTTTGTTTCTTTTTAGTAAAAAAATTTGCATCTAACTTCTGTTTAGATGTGTTTTTATGTTTTTATTAGTGTTTGTGCCAAGTAGAACCTATAGGATAACCTATGGTGATAGTTGATTTATTCTGCTGAAAAACAGAAACTTTGCACGCTCAAAATTAGTTTTCTTAAATCCCGGAAACATGATTTTGCGTTGATTCTTTTTTCTGTAGATCAATAGGCTAATTGTACAGGACTTCCTAGTTTGGTAGGATTTTTAGAGTTCCAGAAGTTTGGGTTAGTTACAGATTTCTACAGACTGTTCCGTTTTTGACAGATTCTGCCTTTCGCGTGTTGTTTGCTTATTTTGATGCATCTATGGCTAGTATTAAGTGGTATGAACCATAGAGAACTTGGAATACAGTAGGTTTAACACCAATATAAATAAACAATGAGTTCATTACAGTACCTTATGTGGTGGTTTTGTCTTCTTTCACTAACGGAGCTTATGAGATTTCCTGTTGAGTTTTGTGTTGTGAAGTTTTCAAGTTTTGGGTAAAGATTTGGTGTTCTATGGAATAAGGAGTGGCAAAAGCCTAAGCTTGGGGATGACCATGGAACCCCAAGATATTCAAGAGTAACCAGAAGCCTAAGCTTGGGGATGCCCCAGGAAGGCATCCCCTCTTTCGTCTTCGTTCATTGGTAACTTTACTTGGAGCTTTATTTTTATTCGCCACATGATATGTGTTTTGCTTGGAGCGTCGTGTATGATATTAGTATTTGCTTTTTAGTTTTCCACAATTATCCTTGTTGTACACACCTTTTGGGAGAAGCCTACTTGATTGAACTTTATTAGAATACTCTATATGCTTCACTTATATCTTTTGAGCTAGATAGTATTTGCTCTAGTGCTTCACTTATATCTTTTAGAGCACGACGGTGGCTTAATTTTGTAGAAATTGCTAGTCTCTCATGCTTCACTTATATTATTTTGAGAGTCTTTTAGAACAGCATGGTATTTGCTATGGTTATAAATTTGGTCCTAGAATGATGATCATCCAAGTTGGGTATAATAAAAACTATCATAGAAAGTGCATAAAACACTAGGATCAATTTGATGCTTGATAATTGTTTTGAGATATATAGGTAGTAATGTTAGAGTCATGCTAGTGGGCAATTATGAAATTGAGAAATACTTGTGTTGAAGTTGGCAAGTCCCGTAGCATGTATGTTTGGTAAAAGTTGTGTGACAAATTTGTTGCATGAGGTGCTCTTTTAATTGTCTTCCTTATGTGTGGAGGTCGGGATCGCGCGATGATTAACTCCTACCAACCCTTACCCTAGGGGCATGCGTAGTAGTACTTTTCTTCGAGGGCAAGTAGAATTTTGCAATAAGTATATCAGTTCTTTATGACTAATGTGAGTCCATGGATATACGCACACTCACCCTTCCACTTTGCTAGCCTCTATTATACCGTGCAACTTTTGCCGGTATCATGCACTTATTATTTACCTTCCTCAAAACAGCCACCATACCTACCTATTATGGCATTTCCATAGCCATTTCGAGATATATTGCCCTGCAACTTTCCACCGTTCCGTTTATTATGACACACTTCATCATTGTCATATTGATCTTTGCATGATCATGTAGTTGACATCGTATTTGTGGCAAGGCCACCTTCATAATTTTCATACATGTCGCTCTTGATTCATTGCATATCTCGGTACACCGCCGGAGGCATTCATATAGAGTCATACCTTGTTCTAGTTTTGAGTTGTAATTCTTGAGTTGTAAATCAACAAAAGTGAGATGATCTTCATTATTAGAGCATTGTCCCAGTGAGGAAAGGATGATGGAGACTATGATTCCCCCACAAGTCGGGATGAGACTTCGGACTTTACAAAAAGAAAAAAAGATAAAGTCCAAAAAAAGGCCAAAGAAAAAAAGAAAAAAGAAAAAGAAGAAAAAAGAAGAAAAAATAAAATGAGAGAAAAAGAGAGAAGGGACAATGCTACTATCCTTTTTACCACACTTGTGCTTCAAAGTAGCACCATGATCTTCATGATAGAGAATCTCCTATGTTGTCACTTTCATATACTAAGTGTGAATTTTTCATTATGGAACTTGGCTTGTATATTCCAATGATGGGCTTCCTCAAAATGCCCTAGTTCTTCGTGAGCAAGCAAGTTGGATGCACAACCACTTAGTTTCTTTTGTTGAGCTTTCATATATTTATAGCTCTAGTGCATCTGTTGCATGGCAATCCCTACTCACTCACATTGATATCTATTGATGGGTGTCGGTGTCAAAACCGGCGGATCTCGGGTAGGGGGTCCCGAACTGTGCGTCTTGGCGGATGGTAACAGGAGACAAGGGACACGATGTTTTTACCTAGGTTCGGGCCCTCTCGATGGAGGTAAAACCCTACTCCTGCTTGATTAATATTGATGATATGGGTAGTACAAGAGTAGATCTACAACGAGATCAGAGAGGCTAAACCCTAGAAGCTAGCCTATGGTATGATTGTTGTTCATCCTACGGACTAAAACCCTCCAGTTTATATAGGCACCGAAGAGGGTTAGGGTTACATAGAGTCGGTTACAATGGTAGGAGATCTACGTACCCATATCGCCAAGCTTGCCTTCCACGCCAAGGAAAGTCCCATCCGGACACGGCACGAAGTCTCCAATCTTGTATCTTCATAGTCCCGGAGTCCGGACAATGGTTATAGTCCGGCTATCCGGACACAACCTAATCTGGGACTCCCTCAGTAGCCCCCGAACCAGGCTTCAATGGCGATGAGTCCGGCGCGTAGATTATCTTCGGCATTGCAAGGCGGGTTCTTCTCCAAATCCTGTGTACCTGTTGAATAGCGTCCGGCTTCCTATAATTATTGCGCTCCTCGGCTTCCACGCCCAATAATGGCCATCTTCCACATGTTGAACGAATGCGAAAAGCCAGGTATTTTTACATTTATCCCCCTAGCTGCGCAAATGAGCTGCCTATAAATGAGACGAGGATCTAGATCCTAATCACACCATCCTCCCTTCGCGAGCATTCATCAGAGCGCATCTGACAGAAATACATTCCATCATGGACAGTCGACGCGGCTCCTCCTCTTGCCCTCCCAGCCCTCAGCCTGGAGATTGGGAGAGATGCTCCGTCCCGCACAATGAGCTAGTGGCGCTCCAAACCAAGGGATTTCTTCCCCCAGCCTTCATGGTTCCGGTTCGAGCCGGACTCGCCATCTATAAGGGCGGAAAGCAAGCGGAGAGCGTCCCCAACCCCTCCAAAGGAGAGCGGGTATGCCTTGTCTCTTATTTGATAAGAGGGCTCGGATTTCCAATTCATCTGTTTCTCTGGGGGCTCCTGGAGTTTTACGGCCTCGAGTTGCACAACCTTACGCCTGCCTCCATTTTGCATATTGCGGGCTTCGTGGCCCTTTGCGAGCTGTTTTTGGGCATCAAGGCTCATTTTGCGCTGTGGAAGAAGTTGTTCTGCCTTGTGCCCCGTTCTCAAGAGGGGTCAATATATCAAGTGGGCGGAGCCAAAATATGGCGCATCGCCGGGACTGGATATCTATCCAGAACCCCGAAGAAGGCGTCCGAAGACTGGCCTTCGGCATGGTTTTATATAGAAGATGTCCCCCTGCCGGACCCTGTTCGGGTCAGCCTCCCTGAGTTTAATAACGCTCCATTGAAGAAACGCCTAAGCTGGCGTCCGCGGAGCCCTCAGAAGGAAAACGACAGGGACGTCCTTTACCTCATGAGCCGGATAAGGTTCTTAGCTCATTCCGGACTGACTATGATCGGGGTCATGGCCACATGCATTATGCGGGGGGTGCAGCCGCTCCAGTATAGAGGCCACCCCATGTGGGATTTCCACGGGGAGGATGATGCCACCCGCTGCAGCCGTAAGGGGCTGGGATCGATCGTCGATCTGATGAAGATCTTGTCCGCATTGTACAAGGGAGAAGAGGAGGAATTTCTCCGCGTCAATCCACAGGGCGGATTTTCTATGTACAATCCTCTGAGCTGGGTAAGCGGACATTTCTTTTTGCCTATCCAATCCATATTCCCATAGTCAAGTATCTTATTTTGTGATTTCGACGCAGGAACTGCGCCAGGCCATGAAGGACATAAACAGCCTGCCTCCACAACCCGAGGATCCGAAACGGTTCCTCGATCCGACCTCCCAAGAGGATCCGGACATATCGGTGGAGCTGATTGATGGGGTATTTCACCAACTGAGCATCGATAATGCCTTGGTCGCCATCATGGCCGATTACCCCGGAATACTTCCAGCCTCGCAGGTAACTGAGACCGAAGTCCCAATACTTTGAAAATGACCCATCCGTGCTTATTTTTGATCACCGTATACCAATCGTGTTTCGCAGGGGAAGTCCTTGAGGCGGAAGGCCGAGCCTGTGACGGCTAGTCAATAGGGGACAGCAAGGTCCAACAGGCTGAAAAGAAGTGTAGTCCAGATTGAAACACCGGCGCAATGGTATGGAGTGTCACCTTACTCCCAGGCTTTATTCCCGGGAGGTATACTAACGCTCGTGCTTTTTCAGGAAGAAGAGCGCTCGCCGGACTGTATCCGGAGAGGTTGCCAATCGATCCTCCGCTCACCAGGCTCCAAAGCCAGGTCCAGAAGTGGAGGCGAACACGAGGCGTGCATTGGATGGTCCTCCGACAGAGGATGCCGACAGATTATCTGCCACCAATTCTGAGGTGGAGAGTGCCATGAATCACAGGCGTCACCAGACAGTTCCTCGTGACGCATGTTTCTCCCCAGAGGCATTGGATGCCTTTAATTCGGGAGATGCGCACCTCCGTGCCGCTCAAAATGGTCTAGCCAGAGCCACAGAGTAGTATGTAGAAGACATACGGGTGAGAAAATTTGACAGTTATATATGCCAGTAGCCCCCGAGACTTGAAATAGTTAGAATAACTGATTTAAGGATCATTTGTTATGCAGGATCTTACAGAAAAGAATACCCAACTGTCCTGGGAGCTGGTGGAGTGCAAAGCCTAACTTGAGGCCGCACTAGCCGCAGCGGGGGAAGCGAAAGAGACCCCCTCTTGTAATATATGCTTCAGAAGATAAGTAATTTGTGAAGTGCGGCGTGTGTATAAGTCTGACAATAATATTGCAGATGGTGCCGGGATAGATCCGGACAAGCAATAGCTCATGCGCCAGTTAAAGGACAGCGAGAATGTGTTTACAAGTGTGAGGCAAGAGAAAAATAATCTCCAAGATGCCAACACCCAGCTGGGAGAGGAACTAAAGGATGTTCGTGCCCAGCTTTCTGACTCCGTTAAGGAGAATCGGCGGCTTCGACGCGGCATTTTTAGTAAGTGCTTGAATGAACTTGAAAAAGAGTTCGGCGAGGAAGTCGACTAATAGATTTATGTCTGTAGGTATGCTCATAGGCCGTCCTACAGAGGAAATGCCCGGTTCTTTGGGTAACCTTCTTCCCGAGCTCTTGCAACTGCATGAACGAGTTTGGCAGGTGATGAAAGACGTCGCCCAGGCGCTGTGGCCATCTGTCTCCCTACCCGAAGGCCTTGGAGAGCTTGCAGAGAGGCTTCAGGGGGCGCGGTGGCGCTTCCGATTATGGAAGATATCGGCCTGCCGTCAAGGCACCAGGGAGGCCTGGGCCATGGTGAAGACGCGGTACACGAAGGCTGACCCAAACCACATGGCCAAGGTCGGACCTGTGGGGCCCGATGGGAAGGAGATCCCTGTGAGCTTAGTGTACAGCCAAGTAGAGTTGGACGCAAAGTATTCCCAGCAGGACTGTAAACTAGACAACCTATTAGATGGCATTGAAGAGGAATACAATCAGTCGAATTGACTATGTAATTTAAGATGACATGAAAAATGCCTTCTAGCCGGATTGTAGATCGTTTGTCATAGCGGACCTTTTCGCTTCAACCTCGGGACCCAATAGTCCGGAATGTGTCCGAATACCCTCGCGGTTATATAAGAACCGGGGTATGCGTGGAGACCAGGCGTAGGGGTCATTACTGCTTTATCATACAAGTGCCCAACTAGTTATGTTATATTACATGGTAAGTAAGAAACATCTTCCAGGGAGAATAGTTCCGTTAAGGGTTCCTTTCCCTGGGAGGCATGCCCTAAAGTGCATGTCCGGACTGCGAAAAAAGCAGAAAAACATCTGGGGGCAGATAAATAGGTATTAAATCGTCTTTTTGTTCACCGACCGAATATTCCCTTAAGAACGCTAGCTTTCGGCTTCACCCAGTCTGAGGTACACATTCGGCTGACCCGGCAGTAACAATCGCAGAGGTGCTCCCTTTACCACCTAGCCGAACAATCGGGAACGTAGGGGTAAGCACAGGAGCCAGGCAACCCAGCTTGGCCAAAACTTAAGTCATATCGATGCATATAATGGTGAATAAAAGGTACAGGCAGAAGTGTGACACATGTGTTGGGCATGAAGCCTGTGTAAATAAGCTTCTGTTAAAGAAGCCCCCAGGTATAATGAGCGCGGATAGCGCGTCAAGTGTGTGCGAACAATGTGCAAACAAGCTTTCAAAGGCTGTAATAGAAAAGGAGGGAGAAGGAGAGAAACAGAAGACAGCTAATATGTAAAATATAGACGGAGGAAGGAGACAAACTCAGAATCCGGCGCTAGGCGTAGAATCTTCGGAGATGGGCTGCGTTCCATGGGTTCGGCTTGAGTTAGTTATCCGATGCATCTCGCAGATGGTACGCTCCACCGGTCAGGACTTGGTCGATGATAAAGGGACCTTCCCATTTGGGCTTGAGTTTGTCCTTTTTCTTGTCCGGCAGGCGTAGAACTAACTCGCCAACGTTGTAAGTTTTGGCCCGTACTTCTCTGCTTTGATATCTTTGAGCTTGTTGTTGATAAAATGCGGAACGGGCTTTTGCTATGTCACGCTCCTCCTCCAATGCGTCCAAACTGTCCTGCCGATCGAGTTCGGCTTCTCTTTCTTCGTACATGCGCACGCAAGGTGAGTCATGAATTATGTCACAGGGCAGAACTGCCTCTGCGCCGTATACCATAAAGAATGGTGTAATCCTGGTGGTGCGATTTGGAGTGGTCCACAGCCCCCGGAGTACGGAGTCGAGCTCCTCTACCCAGTGCATGTTAGATTCCTTGAGGGACCGCTCTAATCTGGGTTTCATGCCGCTCATGATTAGACCATTTGCTCACTCGACTTGACCGTTAGTTTGAGGGTGATAGACTGAAGCATAGTCGAGCTTGATGCCCATGTTTTTGCACCAGAGTTTGACCTCGTCGGCCGTAAAGTTCGTGCCGTTATCAGTGATGATGCTATGGGGGACGCCGTAACGGTGTATGACCCCTGATATGAAGTCTATCACCGGTCCGGATTCGGCCGTCTTAACAGGTTTGGCCTCTATCCATTTGGTGAACTTATCCACCATAACCAGTAGGTATTTTTTCTTGTGGGTTCCTCCTTTAAGGGGTCCAACCATGTCAAGCCCTCAGATCGCGAAGGGCCAGGTTATGGGTATAGTTTTGAGGGCGGTGGGTGGCATGTGGCTTTGATTAGCAAAGAGCTGGCAAATGACGCATTGTTGGACTAAGTCCTGAGCATCTGCCCGGGCCGTCGGCCAATAAAATCCTGTACGGAAGGCCTTGCCTACAAGGGCCCGGGCTGCAGCGTGATGCCCGCCGAGTCCGACATGAATTTCAGCCAGAAGATTCCGCCCTTCCTCTTCGGAGATACACCTTTGAAGGACTCCGGTTGTGCTTTTCTTGTAAAGCTCTCCCGCAGAATGGGCGTATGGGGTGATGAATGCCGTTGCGGCCTGGTCGGGCTCTGCCATCTTAATTTGGTGGTAGTCGGAGTATGCGTCGAGGAAACACAATGAATCGTGTCCTACGGAGCGTCGATAACTTGATCGATGCGGGGGAGTGGGAAGGGATCCTTTGGGCAAGCCTTGTTGAGGTCCTTAAAATCGACGCATAGGCACCATGATTTGTCCTTCTTTGGTACCATCACCTGGTTTGCTAGCCAGTCCGGATGTTTTATATCTCTGATGAATCCCGCCTCCAATAATTTGGCTAGCTCCTCTCCCATGGCCTGTCTCTTGGGTTCAGAGAAACGCCGAAGGGCCTGTTTGACTGGCTTGTATCCTTTTAGGATGTTTAGGCTGTGCTCGGCCAGCCGGTGTGGGATTCCTGGCATGTCTGAAGGGTGCCAGGCAAAAATGTCCCAATTTTCGCGTAGGAATTCTCGTAGTGCGGTGTCTACATCAGGGTTTAATTGTGCCCCGATGGAGGCCGTTTTTGTAGGGTCTGTTGGATGGACTTGGAATTTGACTATTTCGTCCGCTGGTTTAAAGGAGGTGGACTTGGATCTCTTATCGAGTGTCACATCGTCCCTGTTCATCGTGGAGCGCAGCGCAGTGAGTTCCTCGGCCGCTAGGGCTTTGAATAGTGCCTCAAGGGGTAGTGCGGCTGTCTTATTTTCGGCGCGGAGTGCTATGTCCGGGTCACTAGCAAGAGTGATGATTCTGTTGGGCCCGGGCATTTTGAGCTTCATGTACCCGTAGTGGGGTATAGCTTGAAAAATTGTGAATGCCTCTCGCCCTAATAGGGCGTGATATCCGCTGCTGAACGGGGCCACTTGGAACGTGACCTCCTCGGATCTGTAATTGTCCGGCATGCCGAACACCACATCCAGTGTGATTTTTCCTGTACAGCATGCTTCCCGACTAGGGATTATTCCTCTGAAGGTTGTGCTGCTTCGCTCAATGCGGCTCCAGTTTATTTCCATTTTTCAGAGGGTTTCCTCGTAAATGAGGTTCAATTTGCTGCCACTGTCCATGAGTACCTTGGTAAGGTGAAAGCAGTCCACTATTGGACTGAGGACCAATGCGGCTGGTGCTCGGGCTGTTCGGAATTTAGGTTCGTCACTGGCATTAAAGGTAATAGCCATGTCACTCCATGGGTTTATTGTTGCTACTTGGTAGACTTCGGCAAGGCTGCGGAGTGTTCGTTTCCGCATATTGTTTGATGCGAAAGTCTCGAAGACTGTTAATACCGTACTGGTATCCTTGGGCTGGTGCTCTGGAGTTAGAAGCCATCCCTCCATTGAGCCATCCCTCCAGTATGGTTCCATGCCCTATAGAGGGTTTTTGCTTTTTGGTATTTGACCCAGGTGCCTGGCGATGATGCACCCTTTTATTTTGGACTGGGGTTGTATTCAGGGCCGGATTGTCCCAAAAATTGATTTCAGTTTTCCAGGTGCTTTCCATCACACAGTACTTTCGTGCTATGGACGCCAAGTCAGCAAAGCGTGTACTTTCACGACGACTTACGGTGTCGAGGATTCCCTTGTCCGTGCAATTACTGCAGAAGAATGAAATTGCGTCCTCCTCACGGCAGTCCTTTATCCTGTTCATAACCAGGAGGAATCTGGCCCAGTAATGGTGTACTGTTTCTGCGGGCTCTTGCCGGATTTGGGATAGATCGCTTATGTTTGGGTGGGCGGGTGGAATTAAATTCAGAACCCCGTCCAATCTAAGACTCAAGGGCCAAGAAGTTTCCGAACTTGGAAGCTTGGGTTCTTGGATGTTGTCCAATGAATCTAGCCCGCTGCCTGACTTTGGGTTCAGGGCTTGAGTGACGTCCTCCCCTCCGCGGGAATCCGGCATGGAGGGATCGGGAATCCGGACATAGCTAGTCCTTAAGATAGAAGAAGGGTCACCGTATTGTTCCTCTACCACAGCAACATGGTGGGTAACCTGGGATAGTTAATCTCTCTCAGATCGGGTTTAGGCCCAATCTGATCGTAGTCTGTAGCGACTCCCAGGGCGGCGATGCGATCCAGGAGCTCATTTAAGGAAGAGAGCTCCATCAGATCTAACTGCTCGGCGAGTTCCGAGTTAACGTGAAGATTGCTTTCGAAGACCCGAGAAGTCATCGTCGGCGCGGCGGCCGAACTGGCGGTCATAAGGAAACCGCCTAGCCGGAGAGTTTGGCCGATAGCCAAAGATCTTTTAGCAACAGTGCCGTCTTTAAAGA
Source organism: Triticum timopheevii (assembly GCA_963921465.1). Classification (NCBI taxonomy): domain Eukaryota; kingdom Viridiplantae; phylum Streptophyta; class Magnoliopsida; order Poales; family Poaceae; genus Triticum; species Triticum timopheevii. The sequence continues at coordinate 416,465,938 of OY997266.1, read as the reverse complement.
CGGGATGAGGCATCCTTCCTGACGGCAACGGCACAGAGGAACTCTCAATGAAAGCACCAATGTCGGTGTCAAAACCGGCGGATCTCAGGTAGGGGGTCCCGAACTATGCGTCTAGCCGGATGGTAACAGGAGACAAGGGACACGATGTTTTTACCCAGGTTCGGGCCCTCTCGATGGAGGTAAAACCCTACTGCTGCTTGATTAATATTGTTGATATGGGTAGTACAAGAGTAGATCTACCACGAGATCAGACAGGCTAAACCCTAGAAGCTAGCCTATGGTATGATTGTTGTTCCTCCTACGGACTAAAACCCGTAGGTTTATATAGGCACCGAAGAGGGTTAGGGTTACACAGAGTCGGTTACAATGGTAGGAGATCTACATATCCGTATCGCCAAGCTTGCCTTCCACGCCAAGGAAAGTCCCATCCGGACACGGGACAAAGTCTCCAATCTTGTATCTTCATAGTCCAGGAGTCCGGCCAATGGTTATAGTCCGGCTATCCGGACACCCCATAATCCGGGACTCCCTCAATGGGCATCTCCATAGCCCGTTGATACGCCTAGTTGATGTGAGACTATCTTCTCCCTTTTTGTCCTCACAACCACCACCATATACCACCATAGTGCTATGTCCATGGCTTGCGCTCATGTATTGCGTAAGAGTTGAAAAAGCTGAAGCGCGTTAAAAAGTATGAACCAATTGCTTGGCTGAAACCGGGGTTGTGCATGATGGGAGTATTTTGTGTAATGAAAATGAAGCATGGCCTAACTATATGATTTTGTAGGGATAAGCTTTCTTTGGCTATGCTATTTTGATAGGACATGATTATTTGTTACTATGCTTCGAAGCATTATTTTTTTTATGTTTTATAAGCTTTTATCTTCAATCATTTGGATCTGAACAATCATGCCACAATAAAGAAAATTACATTGAGAAATATGCTAGGTAGCATTCCACATCAAACTTTCTGTTTTTATCATTTACTTACTCGAGGACGAGTAGGAATTAAGCTTGGGGATGCTTGATACGTCTCCAACGTATCTATAATTTTTGATTGTTCCATGCTATTATATTACCCCTTTTGGATGTTTATGGGCTTTATTTTACACATTTATATCATTTTTGGGACTAACGTACTAACCGGAGGCCCAGCCCGTATTGCTGTTTTTTGCCCATTTCAGTATTTCAAAGAAAAGGAATATCAAACAGGGTCCAAACGGAATGAAACCTTCGGAAGCGTTATTTTTGGAACAAACGTGATCCAGAGGACTTGGAGTGCAAGCCAAGAAGGAGCCAAGGCGGCCACGAGGGTGGAGGGCGCGCCCACCCCTACAGGGCGCGCCCCCTATCTCGTAGGCCCCTCGGGCGGCCACCGACGTACTTCTTCCTCCTATATATACCCACGTACCTCGAAAACATCCAGGGAGCCAATGAAAAACAATTTCCACCGCCTTAACCTTCTGTATCCGTGAGATCCCATCTTGGAGCCTTCGCCGGTGCTCCGCCGGAGGGGGAATCAACCATAGAGGGCTTCTACATCAACACCATAGCCTATCCGATGAGTTGTGAGTAGTTTACCACAGACCTTCGGGTCCATAGTTATTAGCTAGATGGCTTCTTCTCTCTTTTTGGATCTCAATACCATGTTCTCCCCCTCTCTTGTGGAGATCTATTCGATGTAACTGTTTTTGCGGTGTGTTTGTCGAGATCCGATGAATTGTGGGTTTATGATCAAGTTTATATATGAGAAATATTTGAATCTCTTATGAATTCTTTTATGTATGATTGAGTTATCTTTGCAAGTCTCTTCGAATTATCAGTTTGGTTTGGCCTACTAGATTGATCTTTCTTGCCATGGGAGAAGTGCTTAGCTTTGGGTTCAATCTTGCGGTCTCCTTACCCAGTGAAAATAAGGGTTGCAAGGCACGTATTGTATAGTTGCCATCGAGGATAAAAAGATGGGGTTTATATCATATTGCATGAGCTTATCCCTCTACATCATGTCATCTTTCTTAATGCATTACTCTGTTCTTATGAACTTAATACTCTAGATGCATGCTGGATAGCGGTCAATGTGTGGAGTAATAGTAGTAGATGCAGGCAGGAGTCGGTCTACTTGTCACGGACGTGATGCCTATATACATGATCATGCCTAGATAATCTCATAATTATTCGCTTTTCTATCAATTGCTCGACAGTAATTTGTTCACCCACCGTATTACTTATGCTATCTTGAGAGAAGCCACTAGTGAAACCTATGGCCCCCGGGTTTATCTTTTATCATATAAGCTTTCAATCTACTTTTATTTGCATCTTTACTTTTCCTTTCTATATTATAAAGTACCAAAAATATATTTATCTTATCATACTATCTCTATCAGATCTCACTTTCGCAAGTGGCCGTGAAGGGATTGACAACCCCTTTATTGCGTTGGTTGCGAGTTCTTTGTTTGTTTGTGTAGGTGTGTGGGATTTTTGAGGAGCCTCCTACTGGATTGATACCTTGGTTCCCCAAAACCGAGGGAAATACTTACGCTACTATTGCTGCATCACCCTTTCCTCTTCAAGGAAAACCAATGCAAGCTCAAGACGTAGCAGGGATCGATCGATCGACTTCAGTACGTAGCAGCAGGAGATCGCTCGGGTTCAGTTATAGCGACACAGCTCGCACCACACGCGCGTATGAGAGAAACGCGCAAACCACTGCATCGCTCGGCCTCGACCACCCACCGTAACCAGGAACTCCCCAATATTTTCCTCGCCCTCGTTTCTACCACAATTTTCTCTATCATGGACGGCCCAAAGAATTTCACGCAGGTGCGTCTCCGGCCCGCCCAGGATGAAAAGCCCATTTTCTGTCATCATTTTTTGTCATAGAAGTAGGAGCCCACCACATCTGTGATGATACCGGGTTTTGTCATAATTATCGTCATAGAAGTGTCATAAGCATGACCGAAAAAATTCGTTCGGCCCAAAATGTCATGGATGTGTCTTTTTTTGTAGTGATGTATGACACTCTTTCTTATTGAAAAGGCTACAACTGATCCCCTACACTTGTGGTTGTCAAACATTGGTCCGGTTTTTAGCATAAGGAAATACTTCCTGGAACTTCTACTTGCACTTCTTTTATCAGTTATAGTTTATTCTGAAAATACAAAAATCACATATCACATTATCTTTTAATGTGGTACACAACTAGCAAGGTTGACACCCTTGTTGGTATTGTTGGGACATAATTGAAGTTTTATTTGTGTTGGAGAGCTTATAATTGGTGTAAGATCGTTGCCTCCATGATGTGGAGCATCCCTTGACTATCCACATGGACACTCCATCACCACCACAAGCATCGAGAGGACCAATGGCAAGAGCACATGCACTCGCCATCGTGAATGAGGTCAATTCTTTCCTCTTCGAGTTTCGTTCGGATTCAAATGGGAATTGGGTTCTACCTCAAACGGAGATGTTTTGCACTCTTAGGTACGAAGGAGACGATCGTGTGGAGGCTATGACGGAGGTCCCAGCAACCATGGAGAAGGAAATACACGGGAATCTCTAAGAAAAGGGCCCTCGGGACACCCCGGGTGCCCGGACAAAATGAAACCGGGTGCCCGGACATATGGCAGAGGGGGGGGGGGGGCAAACCCTCTAGACACCCCAGGTGCCCAGCCCCTACAGCCCCGGATGCCCGGCCCCCCTGCCTGGGCGCACCCCCGGGTGCCCGGCCACTCTCCCTGGCGGCCTCCCCGGGTGCTCGACCCCCCTCCAGCCGCGACCTGGGAGAGGTCCCTGGCCGGTCCGGGTGCCCGGGCCTTCGCCCTCCGGGTGCTCGCCCCCCCCCCCCCCCCCGCATCTTGGCCGCGACCCCCCCCCCTGACCAGTCCGGGTGCGCGGCCCCTCCTCCCTCGAGTGCCCGGTCCCTCCTCCCCCGGGTACCCGCCCCCTGACTGACCCGGGTGCCCGGACCCCCCTGTATGCCTGCGTGCATTTTGGGTTAAAATGACCCTTGTACCCCTGTCTTCATCTCATTTCTTCCCTATCCTATATAAACTCTTCCCCTAGCTCATTTGTGAGGTTAGCAAAGTATTTAATAGACACTAGAGAGCTTTGCTCCTTGTATCCCCTCCTCTTGGAGATCAAGCCCCCACTTTGGGAAGAACCCTTGTGGATTATCAAGGCCTCCTCTTGGAGAAGATCAACATCAAGACCTCATCTCCTTGGAGTGGGAAAAACCTTTACCCTAGTGCTATTTTCCTTGAATTGTTCTTGTATGTTTGTGGATCTCATGTATGCTACTGTAGTGGATGTGTTATTTGGGCTTGTTTGAGTGATTCTCCTCTTGTGTTCTTGTGTGTTCTTCGCTTTCCCCCTTCCAAGTGTGAAAAGATCCCCTCTAGGGTTTCACCCTACAACATCTTGGTATCATGAGCAAGGTTGATTCACATCTTGGAGTCCCTACCCCCCATTTCCTAGCTTGATTTTGTTGTTTTTCATCCTAATTTGAAAATCCTCACAAAAATAGCCCCAATTTTTTTTCTTGCAATTTTTTGGATCTTGTGAGATTGGGTTGTTTTGGTCCATGGATTTGTTGTTTGGCAACTGGATCTAGCCCCTACAGCTTCATCCCCGCCCTTCCCACCATGAAATCCACCGAATTTGGCCATTTCCCAAAAATTTCCACCCAAATCCTAGACCCCCGGGAACCCGCACCCTGAATCCCTGGGTTCCCGCACCCTCGGGCTGTTTCTCCCTGACCACCCCGGGCACCCGCACCCCGAACCCCTGGGAGCCCCCACCCCCCGAAATCAGCCCAACTACAACACCAATTTGGCCATAACTTTCACCTCCGGAGTCTGTTTTTCGTCTTCTTTAGCTTGTTTTGTAGCTCTTGACATTCCTCTTCCACTGAGATCATTACCACCACCATTTACCTCCATAAAAAATTCACCATAAAAACACCCACCTTCCGCATTTGACCGATTTTGAGTTGTAGTTTCCGTTTCCTAAGGTGTTTCGGCTTCATGGGAACGGTTTGACATCGACGACACTGCTCCTCATCATCGCATCGACCTCGACATCGACAACGACCACTTCATCCTCATACCAACCATAAGCAAGGACGGTAACCTCGACGACATTTAGTACATTTCCTTGCCATTGCATTGATAACACGAGCCATTTTGCGTCACTTACCTATCGAGACTAGCAAGTTGAGAATTGCCGGGCCATGCTTTTGTGCACCTTAGTGATACGCCTACTCCGCATAGCCTCATGAGCGTTCAACTAATCTTGCTATCATCTTTGTGCCCTAATTCTCTCCCATGCATATCTTACATACTTGTATCATATCATACTTGGCTTGAGCATCAAGCATAGTGAAAAAACTTTTAAGAAAAAGAGGAGAAACAAAGAGCTTGTAAGTAATAGCCTCATGCCATTTGCATAGTTGCATCATCTTGGTCAATACATACATATCATATTTGGGATTGAAGACGGCACGGTTAATCTTATAGGTTGGTGCACTACAGTGTACCTAGCCCATTTGAGCAATCGAGCTAGTGTCTCTCTAGCATCCATACAACAAGAGCAATTTCCGTGGTCACACATCTTGAGCTCACTCCTTGGTTGTGTGGATCCCATCTATCTTCCGTGTGTGTGTGTGTTCCTAGTGATATTCTTGGGTTTGATCTATTTTCTTTACTTGCAATTTTGTGAACCTTCACAACCTTATCGATATCTTGACGAACATATGCTTGAATTTTTTGTGCGACCGTCCTAACCGAACTCCTCCATAAGCTTTATTTGTATAAGTGTGAGAAACAAACGCGGTACCAATTCACCTATTGTGGCATTACACTGATCGGTACTTGATACATCCACAATCCCCGGAAAATGTAACTTTGGTATTGTTCTCTCATTTTCCTACTCACCCAACTTGGTTATGATGGATAGGCCAAGTTATTCGATGAACCCACTTTTCAAGGATCAAGGTGACAATCGCGACTACGTACCAAGAACTACTTCTTCGTCTACCAACGAGATCTACATCAAGAAAGTGAAGCTTTGGGAGAGCGCCTCGAGCAACTCACCACCAACCTTCGTCAATCGGAAGCAACTAACCGTGACTACCTCGATGCCAAGCGCACCACACAAATGGAAGAATTTTGCAACATGATCATGAGCCGCGCGTCTTCCTCAACCTCTTTGCCAAGAAGGCGTCACTCAAGCCGCCGCTCAAGTCCTCCATCTTTGTACTACTCGTCTTACTATGCAAGTCCTCCCCGAACTCGTTTCCATCAACGTGACGACCCTCAAGATCGCCAAGCTCAAGAAAATCCATTCCATGGTAATGGCTTGCAAGACCGAGTACGAGCACGTGAAAGGGCGAGATGCCAAGCTCAAGAGGCCGAGGACAAAGAGCAACCTCCACAAGTGCAACGTCAAGCACCTCAAGACGGTGATGCAATACGACAAACACAAGAGCACCGTGAAGCACAAGCACTCGAAGCACAACACGCACTCTGCGAGGCCACTAGAGCCGTCGATGAGCGCAACCACGAAGTGCGTGAACAAGAAGAAGCACTTCGTCAAGCACGCCAAGAGGAAGTCGCCCGACTCGAAGAGCAACAAGAAAGGCGAAACCAAGCGCATATGCCTCGACCTCCTCCACGAAAAGAACGACACCAATTGAAACAAGTGCTTGAAGAACCTCCTCCACAGCAAGAGCAAACTGAAAACTGCCATTGTGATGAATAACTCCGCTATGCCAAGCTCAAGTTCACCATGCCCAAGTTCTCCGGAAGCAATGATCCTGAGGAATATCTCTCATGGGCATTGAAAGTGGACAAGATATTCCATCTTCACAACTACGTCGAGGAAAAGAAGATCGCCATGGCCTCCCTCGAGTTTCAAGACTACGTCCTCATTTGGTGGGAACAAGTGATCGAGCGACGACAAGCAAGAGGCAAACCACCAATCACAACTTGGACGCAAATGAAGGATGTCATGAGAGCTCGCTTTGTGCTTACACACTACACCTGTGATCTTTTCAAGAAGTTGAAACTCCTCAAGCAAGGCACGAAGACGGTGGAAGAATACTACCAAGAAATGGAGGTTGCCATGATACGAGCCAATGTCAAGGAAGATGACGAGCAAACTATGGCACGCTTCTTGAACGGCCTCAACCACCCAATCAAGCGGATTGCCGACTTACAACCCTACTCCAACCTTCTCGAGTTAGTTCATCAAGCGACCAAGGCCGAATGACAAGTGCAAGATGACTTCAAATACGCCAAGTACTATTCCAAGACCTACGACTCCTACACTCAAGCTCCCGCGAGTTCGGCACCTCCTACCTCAACTAGGGCATCACCAAGTACTGACAACAAGTCAAGTTCCAAGCAAGTTACGCCTTCCTCCACTCATCCTCTGGCAAGCAACTATAAATCCAAAACTCTCTCATCTTCGGTGCCACCGAATGACCCCATAAATACAAGTTCTATCAAGTGCTTCACATGTGGTAGCCAACGACACAAGTCCTTCGAATGCACCAACAAGCGAACAATGGTCTTCAATCATGATGGCACATACAACTCCATGAGTGAAGAAGAAATGGAAGCCCTTGAGCACATGGCCATGCCCCGGCGCGTGAATGAAGGGGAAGATGATCAAGTCTTTTGTAACAATGATTCAAGTCCCTCTCTCGTGGTCTCCAAGGTCTTGACGCTTCAACACCACCAAGAAGAAGACCAAAGGTGCCACATCTTCCACACCAAGGCCGACATCAACGGGTGTCCCATGAAAGTCATCATCGACGGAGGAAGTTGCCACAACTTGGCAAGTGAAGAGCTATGTTCCAAGATACAATTGGTGAAGAAGAAGCATCCTCGTCCCTACAAGGTCCAATGTCTTAGCGACTCCGGCACTATTCAAGTGGAGCATACGGTGCAAGTTTCTTTCAACATCGGCGCCTACGAGGACACCTTGGAGTGCGACATGGTTCCAATGTTCGTGTGCTATCTTCTCTTAGGAAGACCTTGGCAATTCGACCGCAGCGTCATCCACAATGGAAGAACAAACCACTATAGCTTCAATATGAAGGGAAAGGAGTATGTGCTACGACCCATGTCACCAAGTCAAGTGATTGCCGACAAGCAAGCATCCACCCATCGCTGAGAGAATATTGAGAGAGTGAACCACCACAAAGAGAGTGAGTGCCACAAGCCCAAATTGAGCGACTCCTCACCGAGAGAGAAAAAGTTAGTCCTCCTAGTCAACAAAAGAGAGATGAGAGAAGTGTGCGAGAACCCATCGAGTGTCATCCAGTATGTTCTACTATGCAAAGATGAGGTGGCAAAAACTAACCCTTCTAATCCTCTTCCTCTAGTGTTCTCTAACTTGTTGCAGAAATTCGCGGATGACTTCCCCGATGAGCTACCTCTGGGTCTTCCTCCTCTACGTGGCATTGAACACCGGATCGACCTCATCCCCGTTGCACCTCTACCAATACAAGGCTCCATACCATGTCAACCCAGAAGAAACTAAGGAGATCCAACAACAAGTACAAAAAATCATCGACAATGGACATGTATGTGAAAGCTTAAGCCCTTATGTTGTCCCGATCATTCTTGTGCCAAAAAGAGATGGTAGTTTTCGCATGTGTTCTGATTGTAGACCCATCAATGCAATCATCGTTTGTTATAGGCATCCCATTTCACGCCTTGATGATATGCTTGATGAGCTTAGCAACGCCACCATTTTCTCAAAAATTGATCTTAAAAGTGGCTATTATCAAATCCACATACAAGAAGGTGATGAATGGAAAACCGCTTTTAAAACTAAATTCGGCTTGTACGAGTGGTTAGTTATGCCTATGGGTCTATCGGAAGCTCCCGATACTTTCATGCGTGTTATGCATTTTGTGCTTCGCCCATACATTGGAGTGTTTGTTGTGGTCTACTTTGACAACCTACTTGTATTTAGAAAATCCCTCAAAGATCATGTAAATCATCTTAGGATCATTTTGCAAACTCTTCGAAAAGAATGTCATTATGCCAATATGGAAAAATGCACGTTTGGTGTTGACAAGCTTGTTTTCTTGGGTTTCGTTGTGTCATCAAAGGGTGTTCACATTGATGAGTCAAAATTGAAGCAATTAAAACTTGGCCACAACCCAATAATTTGCAACAAGTGCGTAGTTTCCTTGGTCTTGTGGGTTTTTATCATCGCTTTGTGAAAAAATTTAGCACTATTGTCGCACTGTTGCATGCCTTGAGTAAGAAAAATGCACCCTTTGTTTGGGGACCCTTGCAATCTAGCGCATTTGATGAGCTAAAATCTTTGCTTACTCATGCTCGATTCTTGCTTTGCCTAACTTTAACAAAACATTTGAGGTTCATTGTGATGCTAGTGGTAATGGAACTAGTGGAGTTTTGATGCAAGAAAAGCGAGCCATTGCATATTTTAGTGAAAAACTTTCCGGTGCTCAACTTAACTATCCCATCTATGATAAAGAGTTGTATGCTTTAGTGCGTGTATTGCATGTTTGGGAGCATTATCTTTGCCCACATGAATTTGTCATGCATACCGATCATGAAACACTTAAGTACCTTAAAGGTCAAACTAAGTTGAATAAACGGCATGCTAAATGGAGTGAATTTATTGGATCTTTCCCTTATGTGATCAAGTACATTAAGGGCAAAGAAAATGTTGTGGCAGATGCTCTTTCCCACAAATGCATGTTAGTTACTCAACTTGAATTGAATGTTGTTGGATTGACCATATCCAAGACTTGTATGAGCACGATGTGACTTTTGCTACTCCTTATGCTAAGTGTGTGACACATATATCTCGGGAATGATATTATATCAAACATGGTTATCTAATGAGAGCTAACAAACTATGCATCCCCGAGTCTTCTCTTCGTTTGTTACTTTTGCAAGGGTCTCATGGAGGAGGACTCATGGGACACTTTGGATGCAACAAGACTTTGGACACACTCTCTAAGAACTACTTTTGGCCCAAGATGTTTCGCGATGTCTCACGCTTCACCAACCGGTGCTCTACATGCCACAAAGCCAAGTCACAATCTCAATCCCATGGTTTACATATGCCACTTCCTATTCCACACCAACCATGGGAAGATATTAGCATGGATTTTGTGCTTGGATTACCTAGGACTCAAAATGCCAAGGATTCCGTATTTGTTGTTGTGGACCGATTCTCTAAAATGGCTCATTTCATCCCATGCAATAAGATAGACGATGCTTCAAATGTTGCAAATCTTTTTTGTAGGGAAATCTTAAGACAATTGTGTCGGACCGAGATGTCAAGGTCTTAAGCTACTTTTGGAAGACATTATGCGCCAAGCTCGGCATCAAGCTACTATTTTCCATGACATATAATCCTCAAACCGATGGCCAAACAGAAGTCACCAACCGGACGCTCTCCACTCTCCTATGCATGTTGATCAAGAAGAACATCAAGGAGAGGGAGGAGTGCTTACCCATCGCCGAGTACGCCTACAAGTGCGCAAGACACGCTACTACCGGCAAGTCCCCCTTCAAGGTTGTCTATGGCTTCAACCCATTATCGCCGTTGGACACCCTTCCTATACCGCTACAAGAACGAGCGAACATGGATGCTAGCACAAGAGCCACCTTCCTCAAGAAAATGCATGAAGAAACAAGGTCCATGATCGAGCGTCAAGTACACCGCCTCGCCACCAAGCTCAACATCAACAAGTCATTGATGGTGTTCCAACCGGGCGATCTCATATGGTTACATCTCCGCAAGGACCGCTTTCCCAAGGAGCGCAAGTCCAAGCTACTTCCAAGAGCCGATGGACCCTTCAAGGTGCTCGCACGCTACAACGACAACGCCTACAAGATCAACATTCCACATGACAAGTACAAGATAAGCGACATCTTCAACGTCAAGGACTTGGCCAAATACCAGGATGATGAAGAAAATGGTCCGCGGCCGGATCTCTCCCAAGGGGGGGAGATGATGCGGAGCATCCCTCGACCATCCACATGGACACTCCATCATCACCACAAGCACCGAGAGGACCAATGACAAGAGCACGTGCACACGCCGTCGAGAACAAGGTCAATTCTTTCTTCTTCGAGTTTCGTTCAGATTCACACGGGAATTGGGTTCTACCTCAAACAAAGATGTTATGCACTCTTAGGTACGAAGGAGATAGCTATGTGGAGGCTATCACGGAGGTCCAAGCAACCATGGATAAAGGAAGACACGAGAAGCTTGAACAAAAGGGCCCCCGGGACACCCCGGGACAAAAGGACATCGGGTGCCCGGACATATGGCAAAGGGGGGGCAAACCCTCTGGACACCCCGGGTGCCCGCCTTCCCCCTACCTGGGTGCACCCCAAGGGGCCCGGATCCTCTAGCCCTGGTGCCCGGCCACTCCACCTCGTGGCCAGCCCAGGTGCCCGACCCTTCTGCATGGGTGCCCGGCCCCCCTCCAGCCATGACCTAGGAGAGGTCCTTGGCCAGTCCGGGTGCCCGGCCCCCTTGCATCGCGGCTACGGCCCCCCTGACCAGTCCGGCTGCCCGGTCCCTCCTCCCTCGGGTGCCCGGTCCCTCCTCTAGCGCATGCCTCTGACCAGTCCAGGTGTCCAGACCCCTTTACCTCGGGTGCCCGGACCCCTCCGTATGCCTGTGTGAATTTTGGGTTAAAAGGACCCTTGTACCCCTGTCTTCATCTCATTTCGTCCCTAGCCTATATAAACTCTTCCCCTAGCTCATTTGTGAGGTTAGCAAAGTATTTGATAGACACTAGAGAGCTTTTCTCCTTGTATCCCCTCCTCTTGGAGATCAAGCCCCCACTTTGGGAAGAATCCTTGTGGATTATCAAGGCCTCCTCTTGGAGAAGATCAACATCAAGACCTCATCTCCTTGGAGTGGGAAGAACCTTTACCCTAGTGCTATTTTCCTTGAATTGTTCTTGTATGCTTGTGGATCTCATGTATGCTACTCTAGTGAATGTGTTATTTGGGCTTGTTTGAGTGATTCTCCTCTTGTGTTATTGTGTGTTATTCACTTTTCCCCCTCCAAGTGTGAAAATATCCCCTCTAGAGTTTCACCCTACAACACACCATGGATTGATACCTTGCTTTCTCATCGAGGGGAATTTGTGACTTACTACAAACCCTTGCACTTTAGAGTCCAACTAGTTGTTAGGCTATTGCTACCTCTTGAGCACTGCGTTGGTTTTCCCTTGAAGAGGAAAGGGTGATGCAGCAAAGTAGCGTAAGTATTTCCCTTAGTTTTTGAGAACCAAGGTATCAATCCAGTAGGAGGCTACACGCAAATCCCTCGTACCTACACAAACAAATAAGAACCTCGCAACCAACGCGATAAAGGGGTTGTCAATCCCTTCACGGTCACTTGCAAAAGTGAGATCTGATAGACATAATAATAAGATAAATATTTTTGGTATTTTATGATATAGATTGGAAAGTAAAGATTGCAAAATAAAATAGATCGGAAACTTATATGATGGAAAATAGACCCGGGGGCCATAGGTTTCACTAGTGGCTTCTCTCAAGATAGCATAAGTATTACGGTGGGTGAACAAATTACTGTCGAGCAATTGATAGAAAAGTGCACAGTTAGGAGAATATCTAGTCATGATCATGTATATAGGCATCACGTCCGCGACAAGTAGAATGAAACGATTCTGCATCTACTACTGTTACTCCACACATCGACCGCTATCCAGCATGCATCTAGAGTATTAAGTTCATAAGAACAGAGTAACGCATTAAGAAAGATGACATGATGTAGAGGGATAAGCTCATGCAATATGATATAAACCCCATCTTTTTATCCTCGATGGCAACAATACAATACGTGCCTTGCAACCCTTATTTTCACTGGGTAAGGAGACCGCAAGATTGAACCCAAAGCTAAGCACTTCTCCCATTGCAAGAAAGATCAATCTAGTAGGCCAAACCAAACTGATAATTCGAAGAGACTTGCAAAGATAACAAATCGTATATAAAAGAATTCAGAGGAGATTCAAATATTTCTCATAGACAATCTTGATCATAAACCCACAATTCATCGGATCTCGACAAACACACCACAAAAAAGAGTTACATCGAATAGATCTCCAAGAAGATCGAGGAGAACTTTGTATTGAGAATCAAAGAGAGATAAGAAGCCATCTAGCTAATAACTATGGTCCCGAAGGTCTCTGGTAAACTACTCACAACTCATCGGAGAGGCTATGGTGTTGATGTAGAAGCCCTCCATGACGATTCCCCCACCGGCGGAGCGCCGGAAAAGGCCCCAAGATGGGATCTCATGGGTACATAAGGTTGCAGCGGTGGAAATAGGGTTTCGTGGTGCTCCTGGATGTTTTCAGGGTATGTGGATATATATAGGCAAAGGAAGTCGGTCTGGGAAGCCACGAGGGGCCCACGAGGGGGGGAGGCGCCCACCCCCCTGGGGCGCGCCTCCCTGCCTAGTGGCTTCCTCGTTTGTTTCTTGACGTCCACTCCAAGTCTCCTGGATTGCGTTTGTTCCAAAAATAACTCTCCCGAAGGTTTCATTCCGTTTGGACTCCATTTGATATTCCTTTTCTGCGAAACACTAAAATAGGCAAGAAAACTACAATTTGGGTTGGGCCTCCGGTTAATAGGTTAGTCCCAAAAATAATATGAAGTGCTTAGTAAAGCCCATTAAACATCCAAAACGGGTAATATAATAGCATGGAACAATCAAAAATTAAAGATACGTTGGAGACGTATCAAGCATCCCCACTGAGGGAGTCCTGGACTAGGGGGTGTCCGGATAGCCGAACTATCACCATCGGCCGGAGTCCAAGACTATGAAGATACAAGATTGAAGACTTCGTCTCGTGTCCAGATGGGACTTTCCTTGGCGTGGAAGGCAAGCTTGGCGATACGGATATGTAGATCTCCTACCATTGTAACCGACTCTGTGTAACCCTAGCCCTCTCCGATGTCTATATAAACCGGAGGGTTTTAGTCCATAGGACGAACAACAATCATACCATAGGCTAGCTTCTAGGGTTTAGCCTCCTTGATCTAGTGGTAGATCTACTCTTGTAATACCCATATCATCAATATTAATCAAGCAGGAGTAGGGTTTTACCTCCACCGAGAGGGCCCGAACCTGGGTAAAAACATCGTGTCCCTTGTCTCCTATTACCATCCGCCTAGACGCACAGTTCGGGACCCCCTACCGAGATCCGCTGGTTTTGACACCGACATTGGTGCTTTCATTGAGAGTTCCTCTGTGTCGTTGCCCATAGGCCCGATGGCTCCTTCGATCATCAACAACGACGTGGTCCAGGGCGAGACTTTTCTCCCCGGACAGATCTTCGTATTCGGCGGCTTTGCACTGCGGGCCAATTCACTTGGCCATCTGGAGCAGATCGAAAGCTACGCCCCTGGCCATCAGGTCAGATTTGGAAGTTTGAACTATACGGCCGACATCCGCGGAGACTTGATCTTCGACGGATTCGAGCCACAGCCGAGCGTGCCGCACTGTCACGATGGGCATGATTTAGCTCTGCTGCCGGGCAGTGCCCTGGAGGCCGCACCAGAGTCCGCTCCGACCCTTAGCTCGAAGCCGACTGCGCCGATCGAGGATGCGTGGCTGGACACCGCCTCGGGGGCTGCTACCTCTACGGCGATAGACCCGAATATCGACCCTATCCCTTGTGAAGCTCGTGACTCCAAGGTGCCGGACTCCTCTCCGGACCCCGAACCTTCCGCACCCCTGCCAGTCGAACCCGATTGGGCGCCGATCATGGAGTTCACCGCTGCGAACATCTTTCAGCACTCACCTTTCGGCAACATCCTGAATTCGCTAAAGTGTCTCTCTTTATCAGGAGAGCCTTGGCCGGATCATGGCCAGGACGGTTGGGATGCGGACGACGAAGAAATTCAAAGCCCACCCACCACCCACTTCGTAGCCACTATCGATGACTTAACCGACATGCTAGATTTTGACTCCAAAGACATCGACGGTATGGACGACGATGCCGGACACGACCAAGAACCAGCGCCTTCAGGGCACTGGAAAGCCACCTCGTCATACGACATATACATGGTGGACATCCCAAAGGATGGGAATGGCGATGGAACAGCGGAGGACGACCCCTCCAAAAAATAGCCTAAGCGTCGGCGCCAGCGGCGCCGCTCCAAATCCCGCCACATCAAGAATGGAGATTCCGGCACCGAAGATAATAACACCCCGGACAGTGCCGAAGATAATAACACCCCTAACAGTGCCGAAGACAACCCCCTCCAGCAAGATTCAGCACAGGAGGATGGAGAAGCCAGCCCTCGTGAGAGAGCGGCAGACAAAGAGGTAGAGGACGATAAATACATGCCTGAGGATCCCGTCGAACAAGAGCGTTTTAAATGTAGGCTTATGGCCACGGCAAGCAGCCTCAAGAAAAAGCAGCAACAGCTTAGAGCTGACCAAGATTTGCTAGCCGACAGATGGACTGAAATCCTTGCGGCCGAAGAGTATGAACTCGAACGCCCCTCCAAAAGCTACCCAAAACGCAAGCTGCTGCCCCGATTAGAGGAGGAAGCACATAAACCTACATCACCAGCGCACAATACGGCCGACCGGCCACCTCGTGGCCGCGACAGAGAGGCCTCTAGGCCCTCCACTAAAGCCATACCCCGGCGTCGCTTGAAAAGTACAAAGTCACAGGGGAACGCGCCGGACTTGCGAGACATATTGGAGGATAAGGCAAGGCAAACAAGATCGATCTACAGATCACGTGGGCGCCCCACGATACGCGATGACAACCATCACGCCGGATACAACAATCCCGGCCGGGCCGAGCACATCAGACAAAGCTCGTTCGAGCTGCGTCGTGATATAGCCCAATACAGAGGCGCCGCACACCCACTATGCTTCACAGATGAAGTAATGGATCATCAAATCCCCGATGGGTTCAAACCCGTGAACATTGAATCCTACGATGGCACAACAGATCCTATGGTTTGGATCGAAGACTATCTCCTTCATATCCACATGGCCCGCGGTGATGATCTTCACGCCATCAAATACCTCCCACTCAAGCTTAAAGGACCAGCGCGGCATTGGCTCAATAGCCTGCCGGCAGAATCAATTGGGTGTTGGGAGGACCTGGAAGCCGCATTCCTCGATAACTTCCAGGGCACATATGTGCGACCACCAGATGCCGATGACCTAAGCCACATAATTCAGCAGCCAGACGAATCGGCCAGACAATTCTGGATATGGTTCGTAACCAAGAAAAATCAAATCATCGACTGTCCGGATGCAGAGGCCCTTGCAGCCTTCAAACACAAACATCCGCAACGAATGGCTTGCCCGGCACCTAGGACAGTAAAAGCCGAAATCAATGGCAGCCCTCACATCGCTCATGACCCGCTTCTGTGCGGGACAAGACAGCTGTCTAGCCCGCAGTAACAACCTAACCAAAAACTCTGGTAGTTCGGATACCAAAGACAGCAATGGCAGGTCGCGTCACAATAAGCACAAGCGCCGCATTAACGGCGATAATACTGAAGATACAACGGTCAACGCTGGATTCAGAGGCTCTAAACACGGTCAGCGGAAAAAGCCATTCAAAAGAACTACTCTGGGCCCGTCCAATTTGGACCGGATACTCGATCGCCCGTGCCAGATACACGGCACCCCCGAAAAGCCAGCTAATCACACCAACAGAGATTGTTGGGTGTTCAAGCAGGCAGGCAAGTTAATCGCCGAAGGCAACGACAAGGGGCTGCATAGCGATGACGAGGAGGAGACACGGCCGCCGAACAATAGAGGACAGAAGGGTTTCCCCCCACAAGTGCGGACGGTGAACATGATATACGCAACCCACATACCCAAAAGGGAGCGGAAGCGTGCGCTCAGAGACGTATACGCAATGGAGCCAGTCGCCCCAAAGTTCAATCCATGGTCCTCCTTCCCGATCACTTTTGATCGAAGGGACCACCCCACTAGTATCCGCCACGGCGGATTCGCCGCATTGGTTCTAGACCCAATCATCAACAGATTTCACCTCACTAGAGTCCTGATGGACGGCGGCAGCAGCCTGAACCTGCTTTATCAGGATACAGTGCGCAAGATGGGCATAGACCCCTCAAGGATTAAACCCACAAAGACGACCTTCAAAGGCGTCATGCCAGGTGTAGAGGCCAATTGTACTGGCTCAGTCACACTTGAAGTGGTCTTCGGATCCCCGGATAACTTCCGACGCGAGGAGTTAATCTTCGACATAGTCTCGTTCCGCAGCGGCTATCATGCACTGCTCGGACGAACCGCATTTGCAAAGTGCAATGCGGTGCCGCACTACGCATACCTCAAGCTCAAGATGCCAGGCCCTCGAGGAGTCATCACGGTCAACGGAAACACCAAACGCTCTCTCCGAACGGAGGAGCATACAGCGGCTCTCGTGGCGGAAGTGCGGAGCAGCCTCTTTAGGCAATTCTCGAGTTCGGCTGTTAAGCGATTGGACACCGTCAAGCGCTCCCGGAGTAACCTACAGCAAGACCACTTGGCACGTTCCGAGCACGCGTAGCAATGCGGCCCCAACCCCAGCCCTCGCGAAATCGCGAGACCATTACCACGCGTACATCACTACGCTCTGGAGATACCATGGGTATAAGGGGAGGGGCACGACCACGGCATGCCCAGAGTGCGGATCAACCACACCAGGGGCTCCCAAATTTGTCATTCTTTTTTTCCCTTTTTTTTCTTCTTTCTTCTTATTCTCAGGACTCCGTTTTCCAGAAGCCCTGTCCGGCAGTAGATCTGCTGCACTCACGATGCAACAGCCAGGGAAGTAGAAAGGCTACGACGAGTATCCAGGTGGTCTCCACTACAAGCATTATACCTGTTTTACATACCATTCCGCAGCCTACCCCTGGAGGGGGACATGTTAAATAATCCCACCCCTTACTTATTGCACTATTTTTATCATTCTACCTTCATTGCAGTGTTTTTTGAATAAACAATGCATCGCTTACGCCTATCATTGCATTCCTTTCTATATATGTTCACTTATGACATGTTGCACCCGTACGCTTTGGTACGGCCAAATACACCAGGGGCTTCAGTTCCCCAAAATATGGTGTGATAAGTCCGAACACTTTCACAAGTGCGGCACCCCGAACTTATAGCATTATATGCACCGGCTCCAAATCATGTCTTGGGTCAATAGTTGGGTTTGCCCGGCTCCCATGTTTTGGTACCTTACGTTCCGTTATATCGGCTAAGGTAGCGCTGGGAGAACCACTGCGATTGT
Organism: Triticum timopheevii; assembly: GCA_963921465.1. Classification (NCBI taxonomy): domain Eukaryota; kingdom Viridiplantae; phylum Streptophyta; class Magnoliopsida; order Poales; family Poaceae; genus Triticum; species Triticum timopheevii. The sequence goes on along the minus strand of OY997266.1, from coordinate 416,447,625 downwards.
GCCCCAGTTGAGCTGGATTGAGCACCTCAGTGGAGAAAGGTAAAACTGACCGTCATGATGGGGCGAGAGCCGGTCGCTGTTCGAGAGGTTTTTTCGAGTCCCTAAAGACTTATGCCGCTTAGAGCGAGGAGCCGGCTTTGTCCGGCCCAGGCGTGGATAGCGCCCCGAATTCGGCCTTCCAAACACTAGGGGCTTCGCCGAAATTTAAAATTATAGAATTCTATGGCTAAGTGAGAGTGTTCAAGCATTATAAGTCCGGTTGCCTCGTTCGTTGTGTTGAGCGCCTCCCTAGAAGGACCCAAAAATGGGAACAAGAGCGCTCAAGTTTATCCCGAACACCCCAGCACTCATGGCATGGGGGCCGAAGCCAACGACTTGCCATCTCTCAGATTTGATAAACGGCCGCACAGAAGGTAATATTTTAAATTAACAAGCGTTAATTAGTGCATATGAACAAAGTTTTCAGCGCACAGGATAACAAAATGCGAGTCTACTCAAAAATTACATCTTTGGAGCATTCACCCGCAATAATGCGGGCACCCTTCAGGACACCCTTATAATACATCTCGGGCGTGCGATACTCCTTGCCCGGCGGTGGCGCGTCCGTCACAAGCTTCTCGACGTCCATCTTGCCCCTGTGCACCTTAGCGCGGGCAAGGGCCCGACGGGCACCTTCAATACAGGCGGAGTGCTTGATGACTTCAACCCATGGACAGGCGTCCACCAGCCGCCGCACCAGACCGAAGTAGCTCCCAGGCATGGCTTCTTTGGGCCAAAGCCGAACTATGAGGCCCTTCATGGCCTGTTCGGCCACCTTGTGGAGCTCGACCAGCTGCTTCAGCTGGTCGCTCAGGGGCACCGGATGTCCGGCCTCAGCATACTGAGACCAGAACACCTTTTCCGTCGAGCTCCCCTCCTCGGCTCTGTAGAACGCGGCAGCATCGGACACGCTACGGGGCAGATCTGCGAACGCTCCTGGAGAGCTCCGAATTCAGGTAAGTAACAAGTAATTCACTTTTACATGCTTGCTTTGCATGAAGAATGCCTTACCCGCCGCTATCTTCTTTACTGCCTCGATTTCCTGGAGGGCCTTCTGGGCTTCGACCTTAGCGGCTTTGGCACTCTCAAGAGCAGACGCGAGCTCGGACTCCCGAGTCTTTGAGTCACGCTCCAAACTCTCGTGTTTTTCCACGAGAGCCCGGAGCTCTTGCCGCACCTCCGCCACCCGCGCCTCCTGCTTCTCTCGCTCGGTGCGTTCCACGGCCGCATTGCGCTCGGCCGCGGACACCGCCTCCTTCAGGGTCGCCACCTCGTTCGTAGCCCCTAGACAACCCATGTTATTCCTGTCATTTTTTGCAACCAAATTCTTTTCTATAAGGTACAACTTTAATAAGGTGTTACTTACCTTACTTGTCCTCGAGATGCTTCTTGGCACGGCCGAGCTTGCTCTCGGACCGCTCGAGGCTCTACTTCAAGGCATTGACCTCCGCAGTCAGTGCGACAGAGGTCAGCAGCGCAGCCTGCATTCCCATATTGACATATTTATGTTAGACTCCTGCGTATATCTTTTTAGATCCTCAGTTCTGCTTTTCTTTCCGAACACCGAACTGAGCATCAGGGGCTACTGTCTATGCGGTACTATTTTACATATCTTAAAATCCTTACCTCAAAGCCTGTTAGAAGGCTGGTGCAGGCTTCGGTCAGCCCGCTCTTGGCGGACTGAACTTTCTGGACCACCGCACTCATAACAGTGCGATGCTCTTCGTCAATGGAAGCGCCATTGAGCGCCTCCAGCAAATTATCCGGCGCCTCCAGTTGGACGGAGGCCACCGGCGTCGCTGTCTCGCCCTTCTCACGAAGGGGGCGCCCGCCGGACTCCGGAACCACCGAAGTTTCCGGTGCGGAGTCCGGTCCAAAGTCTGGGAGGTTGCCCTGCGGCACCTCCGGGGCCTCCTCCTCCTGGCTGGTCCCCTTCTGGGACCCCACCTCGGCGTCGTCTGCGTCACGGGGGGAGGAGGCAGTCGGAAGTGAAGCGCTATTCACATCCGACGAACCCAGGGACCCGCTCGACGAAGCGGGGAGATCGTCCTTGGGCGGACTACATGGTTGTATTCGGCGTTAGAAGACACTATGCGACGAAAGAAAAATCATGAGTTATTCTGGAATCCGGACACTTATGATCTCGCCAGGGGCTTGGACCTAGGGGGCCACTCCTCTTCGCCGTCGTCGGTGTTGGTGGAACAGTCCGGAAGAAGGGTCCTTCCCTTCTTGTACCCTTCGGCCTCCCCCATTGGGGAAGCCTTCCTCTTCTTCTCTCCCCCCGCTGGGGGAGGGGCCTCTTTCTTCTCCTCCTCGTCTTCGTGGGAGGAGTCCGCCTCGGAGTCATCGAACGATGAGTTTGATAACACCTGGCGTCGGGAACTCCTCCGGGTTCCCGTGGCCTTCTTCTTGGCCTTCTTCTCCGGCACCACGTAGGGCACCGGGACCAGCAGCCCCGTTAAACGGGCGTTCGCTGGGTCTTCTGGAAGGGGAGCCGAACAGTTAACCTGCCCAGATGTCTTCTGCCAGGCCTGTTAAAGGTAAGGGGAGTTTAGATCCTTCATAGAGTCAAACTATGGAAAACAAGTGTCCCGTAAAGGGTAATATAGCTTACCTCGCCAGCCTGACGCTGCGAGCTGAATCCGCGATCTTCGGCAGCGGATGCGGGGGCCTCGGCGCCCTTGAACAGCACCCTCCAGGCCTCTTCGTGCGTAGTGTCGAAGAGCCTGCTCAAGGTCTGGTGATGTGCCGGATCGAACTCCCACAAGTTGAAATCCCACTGTTCGCACGGGAGAATCCGGCGGATGAGCATGACCTGGACTACGTTGACAAGCTTGAGCTTCTTGTTCACCAGGGTTTGGAGACAGGATTAGAGTTCGGTCAGCTCCCCCGAATTGCCCCACAACAGGCCCTTCTCTTTCCAGGAGGTGAGCCGTGTGGGGATGCCAGATCTGAATTCGGGGGCCGCTGCCCATTTAGGGTCACACGGCTCGGTGACATAGAACCACCCCGATTGCCATCCTTTGATGGTTTCCATGAAGGCGCCCTCGAGCCAGGTGACGTTGGGCATCTTGCCCACCATGGCGCCTCCACATTCTGCTTGACGGCTGCCCACTACCTTCGGCTTGACATTAAAAGTCTTCAGCCATAAGCTAAAATGGGGCTGGATGCAGGGGAAGGCCTCGCATACGACGATGAACGCCGAGATGTTGAGGATAAAATTCGGGGCCAGATCATGGAAATCCAGGCCATAGTAGAACATGAGCCCCCGGACAAATAGGTGGAGTGGGAAGCCCAGTCCGCGGAGGAAATGGGGAAGGAACACCACCCTCTCATGGGGCCTGGGGGTGGGGATGAGCTGCCCCTCATCGGGGAGCCGGTGCGCGATATCGCTGGACAAATATCCGGCCTTGTGCAGCTTTTTGATGTGCCCCTCCGTGACGGAGGAGGCCATCCACTTGCCTCCCGCTCCGGACATGGTTGGAGAAGGTGGAGGTGAGATGTGCTGACTTGGGCGCTGGAGCTCGAGTGCGCGGAGATGGATAAGCAAAGGAGGAAGAAGTCATAGGTAGAAAGGTGGATCCTTGTCCCCTTATATATGGGCGGACGAAACTATGCGTCCCCCACCAGCCCGGTAAAACTCGCTTATCTCCCAAGCACCGCAATTAATGGCGCGGTTGGGTTACCCACGTCCGTATTGATGAGAATCTCGGAATAAGGGGACACGATCTCTGCTTTGACAAGACGTGCCAAGGAAACCGCTTCGCTAAACGCGTTGAGGTGGAACAATAAAAACAATTTGAGTAAAGTCTTGGCCGTGGTGTGACGTCATGCCACGAAATACGTCAGCAGATTGGAATTGTGTAAATATTGTTCTCTCTACGGTGGTATGTGGAATTTATTTTGCAGAGCCGGACACTATCCTGGTGTTCAAAATCTTCTATGAATTATTCAGAGGAGGAACCCGCCTTGCAATGCCGAAGACAATATGCACGCCGGACTCGTCGTCATTGAAGCCTGGTTCAGGGGCTACTGAGGGAGTCCTGGACTAGGGGGTGTCCGGATAGCCGAACTATCACCGTCGGCCGGACTCCAAGACTATGAAGATACAAGATTGAAGACTTTGTCCCGTGTCTGGATGGGACTTTCCTTAGCGTGGAAGGCAAGCTTCGCGATACGGATATGTAGATCTCCTACCATTGTAACCGACTCTGTGTAACCCTAGCCCTCTCCGGTGTCTATATAAACCGAAGGGTTTTAGTCCGTAGGATGAACAACAATCATACCATAGGCTAGCTTCTAGGGTTTAGCCTCCTTGATCTCGTGGTAGATCTACTCTTGTACTACCCATATCATCAATATTAATCAAGCAGGAGTAGGGTTTTACCTCCACCGAGAGGGCCCGAACCTGGGTAAAAACATCATGTCCCTTGTCTCCTGTTACCATCTGCCTAGACGCACAGTTCGGGACCCCCTACCCGAGATCCGCCGGTTTTGACACTGACACCCACGCTTAATTCTTGCTCGTCCTCGAGTAGGTAAATGATAAGAACAGAATTTATGTGGAATGCTACCTAGCATATTTCTCAATGTAATTTTCTTTATTGTTGCATGAATGTTCAGATCCAAATGATTCAAGATAAAAGTTCATATTGACATAAAAATAGTAATACTTCAAGCATACTAACAAGTAATCATGTCTTATCAAAATAACATAGCCAAAGAAAGCTTATCCCTACAAAATCATATAGTTAGGCCATGCTTCATTTTCGTCAGACAAAATACTCCCATCATGCTCAACCCCGATTTTAGCCAAGCAATTGGTTCATACTTTTTAACACGCTTCAACTTTTTCAACCCTCATGCAATACATGAGCGTAAGCCATGCATATAGCACTATGGGTGGAATAGAATATGATGATGGAGGTTATGTGCAGAAGACAAAAAAGGAGAAAGTCTCACATTGACGTGGCTAATCAACGGGCTATGGAGATGCCCATCAATTGATGTCAATGCGAGGAGTAGGGATTGCCATGCAACGGATGCACCAGAGCTATAAATGTATGAAAGCCCAACAAAAGAAACTAAGTGGGTGTGCATCCAACTTGCTTGCTCACGAAGACCTAGGGCATTTTGAGGAAGCCCATCATTGGAATATACAAGCCAAGTTCTATAATGAAAATTCCCACTAGTATATGAAAGTGACAACATAGGAGACTCTCTATCATGAAGATCATGGTGCTACTTTGAAGCACAAGTGTGGAAAAAGGATAGTAACATTGTCCCTTCTCTCTTTTTCTCTCGTTTTTTTCTTTTTTTTCTTTTTTTGGTGGGCTTCTTTGGCCTCTTTTTTTATTTGGGCTTCTTTGGCCTCTTTTATTTTTCATAAAGTCCGGAGTCTCATCCCAAATTGTGGGGGAATCATAGTCTCCATCATCCTTTCCTCACTTGGGACAATGCTCTAATAATGAAGATCATCACACTTTTATTTATTTACAACTCAAGAGTTACAACTCAATACTTAGAACAAAATATGGCTCTATGTGAATGCCTCCGGCGGTGTACCGGGATATGCAATGAATCAAGAGCGACATGTATGAAAGAATTATAAAGGTGGATTTGCCACAAATACGATGTCAACTACATGATCATGCAAAAGCAATATGACAATGGTGGAGCGTGTCATAATAAACGGAACGGTGGAAAGTTGCATGGCAATATATCTCGGAATGGCTATGGAAATGCCATAATAGGTAAGTATGGTGGCTGTTTTGAGGAAGATATAAGGAGGTTTATGTGTGATAGAGCGTATCGTATCACGGGGTTTGGATGCACCAGCGAAGTTTGCACCAACTCTCAAGATGAGAAAGGGCAATGCACGGTACCGTATAGGCTAGCAATGATGGAAGGGTAAGAGTGCGTATAATCCATGGACTCACATTAGTCATAAAGAACTCATATACTTATTGCAAAAGTTTATTAGCCCTCGAAGCAAAGTACTACTACGCATGCTCCTAGGGGAAGGGTTGGTAGGAGTTAACCATCGCGCGATCCCGACCTCCACTCATAAGGAAGGCAATCAAAGAACACCCCATGCTTCAAATTTGTCACACAATGTTTAACCATACGTGCATGCTACGGGACTTGCCAACTTTAACACAAGTATTTCTCAATTTCATAATTACCCAAATAGCATGACTCTAACATTACCACCTTTATATCTCAAAACAATTATCAAGTATCAAATTGATCATAGTATTCAATGCACTTTATATGATAGTTTTTATTATACCCAACTTGGATGCCCATCATATTAGGAAATTTTTTATAACCAAAGCAAATACCATGCTATTCTAAAAGACTCTCAAAATAATATAAGTGAAGCATGAGAGATCAATAATTTCTACAAAATAAAACCACTGCCGTGCTCTAAAAAGATATAAGTGAAGCACTAGAGCAAAATTATCTAGCTCAAAAGATATAAGTGAAGCACATAGAGTATTCTAATAATTTATGATTCATGTGTGTCTCTCCCAAAAGGTGTGTACAGCAAGGATGATTGTGGTAAACTAAAAAAGCAAAGACTCAAATCATACAAGACGCTTCAAGCAAAACACATATCATGTGGTGAATAAAAATATAGCATCAAGTAAAGTTACCGATGGACAAAGACGAAAGAGGGGATGCCTTCCGGGGCATCCCCAAGCTTAGGCTTTTGGATGTCCTTAAATTTTACCTTGGGGTTCCTTGGGCATCCCCAAGCTTAGGCTCTTGCCACTCCTTATTCCATAATCCATCAAATCTTCACCCAAAACTTGAAAACTTCACAACACAAAACTCAACAGAAAATCTCATGAGCTCCGTTAGTGCAAGAAAGCAAACCACCACTTTAAGGTACTGTAATGAACTCATTATTTATTTATATTGGTGTTAAGCCTACTTTATTCCAACTTCTCTATGGTTCATACCCCCCGATACTAGCCATAGATTCATCAAATAAGCAAACAATACACGAAAAACAGAACAGTATGTAGTAATCTGGCACTTTAGAATACTTCTGAAACTCCAAAAATCCTAGAAAAGGAAGTCCTAGGAGATTTTTCTATTAATATTCTGAAAAAAGAATCAACTAAAAATCATGTTTCTGTGATTTATTAAAATTATTCTCGTGCGTGCAAAGGTTTCTGTTTTTCAGCAAGATCAAATTAACTATCACCCAAGATGATCCTATAGGTTCTACTTGGCACAAACACTAATTAAAACATAAAACCACATCTAACAAGAGGCTAGATGAATTATTTAATACTAAAAAGGAGCAAAAAGTAAGGAACAGAAATAAAATTGGGTTGCCTCCCAACAAGCGCTATCGTTTAACGCCCCTAGCTAGGCATAAAAGCGAGAATAGATCTAAGTATTGCCATCTTTGGTATTGGATTCATAAGTGGCTCTCATAATAGACTCATAAGGTAATTTGATTTTCTTCCTATTAAAGTGTTCCATTCCTTTCCATAATGGAAATTGGAATCTAATATTTCCTTCTTTCATATCAATAATTGCACCAATCGTTCTAAGGAAATGTCTACCAAGAATAATAGGACATGAAAGATTGCAATCTATATCAAGAACAATAAAATCTACGGGCACATAATTCCTATTTGAAACAATAAGAACATTAATCCTTCACATAGGTTTCTTAATGGTGGAATCCGCAAGGTGCAAGTTTAAAGAGCAATCATCAAATTCACGAAAACCTAACACATCACACAAACTTTTTGGAATCGTGGAAACACTAGCACCCAAATCACACAAAGAATAGCATTCATGATCTTTAATTTTAATTTTAATAGTAGGTTCCCACTCATCATAAAGTTTTCTAGGGATAGAAACTTCTAATTCAAGTTTTTATTCATACGATTGCATTAAAGCATCAACAATATGTTTAGTAAAAGCTTTATTTTGACTATAAGCATGAGGAGAATTTAACACGGATTGCAACAAGGAAATACAATATATTAAAGAACAATTATCATAATTAAATTGCTTGAAATCCAAAATAGTGGGTTCATTGCTATGTAAAGTTTTGACCTCTTCAATCCCACTTTTACCAATTTTAGCATCAAGATCTAAAAACTCTGAATCATTGGGACGCCTTTTAACTAAAGTTGACTCATCTCCAGTCCCATAATTAGCAAGATTCATATTGCAAAACAAATATTTAATAGGAGACACATCAATCACTTTTAGATCTTCATCATTATTATCATAAAAACTAGAATAACATGCTTTTACAAAGCAATCTTTCTTAGCACGCATCCTAGCGGTTCTTTCTTTGCACTCATCAATGGAAATTCTCATGGCTTTGAGAGACTTATTGATATCATGCTTAGGTGGAATAGATCTAAGTTTCAAAGAATCAACATCAAGAGAAATTATATCCACGTTCCTAGCCAATTCATCAATCTTAGGCAATTTTTCTTCTAACAAAGCATTGAAATTCTTTTGAGAAATCATAAATTCTTTAACACTAATCTCAAAATTAGAGGGCATCTTATTAAAATTTCCATATGATTTGTTGTAGGAATTACCATAATTATTAGGGTAATTACTAGGGAACGGCCTAGGATTAAAGTTTCCTCTATACGCGTTGTTACCAAAATTATTCCTACCAACAAAATTCACATCCAGAGTTTCATTATTATTCTCAATCAAAGTAGACAAAGGCATATCAATAGGATCAATAGGAGCACTATTATTAGCAAACAATTTCATAAGTTCATCCATCTTTCCACTCAAAACATTAATTTCTTCTATCGCATGAACCATTTTACTATTAGATCTTTTGGTGTGCCATTGAGAATAATTAATCATAATATTATCTAGGAGTTTAGTAGCTTCTCCTAAAGTGATTTCCATAAAAGTGCCTCCCACGACCGAATCTAAAAGATTTCTAGAAGCAAAATTCAATCCGACATAAAATTTTTGTATGATCATCCTTAAATTTAATCAATGTGTAGGGCAACTGTGAATCATTAATTTCATCCTCTCCTAAGATTGTGCAACATGTTCATGATCAAGTTGCTTAAAATTCATAATATCGTTTCTAAGAGAGATGATCTTAGCGGGAGGAAAATACTTAGAGATAAAAGCATCTTTGTACTTATTCCATGAATCAATACTATTTTTAGGCAAAGACGAAAACCAAGTTTTAGCACGATCTCTAAGCGAAAACGGAAATAGCTTCAATTTACCAATATCATTATCCACATCTTTATTCTTTTGCATATCACACAAATCAACAAAGTTGTTTAGATGAGTAGCGGCATCATCACTAGGAAGGCCAGAGAATTGATCTTTCACAACAAGATTCAACAAAGCAGCATTAATTTCACAAGATTCAGCATCGGTAAGAGGAGCAATCGGAGTGCTAAGAAAATCATTATTGTTGGTATTGGAAAAGTCACACAATTTAGTATTATCTTGAGCCATCGTGACAAAAATCCAACACACAAGCACACAAGAGGCAAGCAAAAAAGAGGCAAACGGGAAAGAGAGGGTGAATAAAACGGCAAGTGTGAAGTGGGGGAGAGGAAAATGAGAGGCAAATGGCAAATAATGTAATGCGAGGGAGAAGAGTTTGTGATGGGTACTTGGTATGTCTTGACTTGTGCTTAGACTTCCCCGGCAACGGTGCCAGAAATCCTTCTTGCTACCTCTTAAGCACTGCGTTGGTCTTCCCTTGAAGAGGAAAGGGTGATGTAGCAAAGTAGCATAAGTATTTCCCTCGGTTTTCGAGAACCAAGGTATCAATCCAGTAGGAGGCTACACGCAAATCCCTCGTACCTACACAAACAAATAAGAACCACTCAACCAACGCGATAAAGGGATTTTCAATCCCTTCACGATCACTTGCAAAAGTGAGATCTGATAGAGATAATAATAAGATAAATATTTTTGGTATTTTTATGATATAGATTGGAAATTAAAGATTGCAAAATAAAATAGATCGGAAACTTATATGATGGAAAATAGACCCGGGGGCCGTATGTTTCACTAGTGGCTTCTCTCAAGATAGCATAAGTATTACGGTGGGTGAACAAATTACTGTCGAGCAATTGATGGAAAAGTGCATGGTTATGAGAATATCTAGGCATAATCATGTATATAGGCATCACATCTGCGACAAGTAGATCAAAACAATTCTGCATCTACTACTATTACTCCACACATCGACCGCTATCCAACATGCATATAGAGTATTAAGTTCATAAGAACAGAGTAACGCATTAGGCAAGATGACATCATGTAGAGGGGTAAACTCAAGCAATATGATATAAACCCCATCTTTTTATCCTCGATGGCAACAATACAGTACGTGCCTTGCTGCCCCTGCTGTCACTGGGAAAGGACACCGCAAGATTGAACCCAAACCTAAGCACTTCTCCCATTGCAAGAAAGATCAATCTAGTAGGCCAAACCAAACTGATAATTCGAAGAGACTTGCAAAGATAACAAATCATACATAAAAGAATTCAGAGGAGATTCAAATATTTCTCATAGATAATCTTGATCATAAACCAGCAATTCATCGGATCTCGACAAACACACCGCAAAAAAGAGTTACATCGAATAGATCTCCAAGAAGATCAAGGAGAACTTTGTATTGAGAATCAAAGAGAGAGAAGAAGCCATCTAGCTAATAACTATGGACCCGAAGGTCTGTGGTAAACTACTCACACTTCATCGGAGAGGCTATGGTGTTGACGCAGAAGCCCTCCGTGATCGATTCCCCCCTCCAGCAGAGCAATAAAAAAGGCCCCAAGATGGGATCTCATGGGTCCAGAAGGTTGCGGCGGTGGAAATAGGGTTTCGTGGTGCTCCTGGATGTTTTCAGAGTATGTGGATATATATATAGGCGAAGGAAGTCGGCCAGGGGAGCCACGAGGGGCCCGCGAGGGTTGGGGACGTGCCCACCCCGCTGGGGCGCGCCTCCCTGCCTCGTGGCTTCCTCGTTTGTTTCTTGACGTCCACTCCAAGTCTCCTGGATTGTGTTTGTTCCAAAAATAACTCTCCCGAAGGTTTCATTCCGTTTGGACTCCGTTTGATATTCCTTTTCTGCGAAACACTGAAATAGGCAAGAAAACAACAATTTGGGCTGGGCCTCCGGTTAATAGGTTAGTCCCAAAAATATTATAAAAGTGCTTAGTAAAGCCCATTAAACATCCAAAATGGGTAATATAATAGCATGGAACAATCAAAAAATATAGATACGTTGGAGACGTATCCGCTATACACTTAGCTGCGAGCAAGAGCCGGGTAAAATCAGTGTTGCACCTCGACCGATGTTGCAAGGAAGCAATCACTCGTGGTGGTACTACAGCTGGATTCTCGCCGATGCTGCAAGGCGGTGACCGCAACAACAACAGTGCGGCAAGCTAGAGTTTTACTACTCGTGGCTCTCCACCAGTAGTTGCAACAGTGCCCGTGCTGCATGGGAGTCATCATAGTCGCAACAATGCCTATGCCACGAGAGGTGTCTGCAACTGCAAATTGGTGGAGATGCACTACTGCAGGATGTTGCTAACGCGACACTATGATTAGAGACCCTTCGTGAAACTGTGTGCGATGCAATAACCGCAAACGGTGGTGTAAGAAAACCGTAAAAAATGTGCAAAACATTTGCGATCACGGATGCATCAAACACGGTTCAGATTTTAGTTGCGTGGATGCAGGGCATACAGTTCAGTTCAATTAACTATTCGCGATGAGGAGGAACAAAAGAAATGAGCAGACAGATGAAGGCGTGTGATACACAGCATACGGTTCACTCGGATGAACTTTTTGTGATTAGGCATCACAAAAGAAACGTTCAGCCAGATCAAGGTGTGTGCAATATACAGCATGCGGTTCACTCAGATGAACTGTTTGTGTTGAGACAAGAGAACAGAAACGTCTCAATATAACAAGATGTGTGTGATATGTGGCAAACAGGTCTGTAATCAGAAATGTGTGCGAAGACCAATAATAACACAGACGACTGCTGCTAACAAGACGTGTGTGTTGTGCAATGGGATTGCATACAGAACAACAACATATATATACACACACACTTATAAGGACATGGTTGCATAACCAAATTAAACATCTACTTACATAGGTGGCTACTATAACCATGGCATTTGCACACACCAAAGTAAACTATTACATGCATAATTACATAGGTGGCTACTACACACGTGTCGTTTCCACACACCAAAGTAAACTATATATTACATGCATGATTTACTAGCATAAACAATCATCTCATCATCATCTACTGGTTGTGATGCTTGCTCTGCTTGTGGCTCGATCCTGGCTTGTCGATTTCGGTAATGAGGCACTTCCTCATGTCAACGATCCTCCTATGCATCTCGTAGCATGTGTACATGCTCTTGGCCGCAAACCTGAGGTGAGGTTCATCCATTCGCCACATCCAGGCCCTATGCCAGGATACGGGACTTGTTCTCTAGGCATCCTGCTTCATCTTTTCATTGTAGGGGTCGATGATGGCCGAGGCGAGTTCAACTAGGGAGTCCTTCTTCGTGCTGCCCTAGACCCTATAGTGCTCACGGATTTCGACAAGGTTCTTGCAGGCCAAGTCCATAACACTAAGCTCTTTTACATCGTCGGTGGTTTCCACCGCAGCGAACTTGTAGTCGGTGTTATTGACAAACCTGGCCAAACGGAAGCAAGGCTCTGTGGCCATGCAGTAGTGATAGAAGAGGACATGATGGCGCACACACAACTGGGCGACGGCAACCTTCTGATCTTTGCCGGGAACACCGGCGGTGTTCTGGAGGTCGATGCTGACCACCTTGTACTTGTCTCCAACAAGCAACTGCTCAACGGTTGAAAGCACAAGTGCTCCTTGGTGATTTTGGTAATTAATGTCAACATATCTCTTGTTGGACTAATACTTCTACCTAGTATATTTCAGATAAGTTCTACATTGGAGTGGCATGGACATGGACAAGAGGATGTGGAACCCCTTCAAGATGCTAAGGACAAATATTGGCAAAAGCTCAAGACTCTACATTTTCATTTTAGTGATCCAAGATCACATTGAGTCCATAGGAAAGCCAATACTATTAAAAGGGGATGATGTGTTGCTTAATGGCTTGCTTGCTCAAAGTGCTTAGTGATATGCTCCAAAACCCCCAGCCACTTTCTCACATCCACATATGTCCTAAACCTAAAAGTCAAACTCAGCCCCACCGATTTGATCTATCCGGCGCCACCGAGTTTCATTTGACATAGCCACTGCCACAAACCCTAACCACTTCGGTTTCACTGATAGGGATCTCGTTCTCACCGAGATGGGATTGCAAACTCACTATTTCCTTTTTGTAACATTTCGATTCCACTGAAATGAGCGAATCGGTCCCACCGTGTCTGCAGTGCAAACTCCTTGTTTCCTTTTCATAACACTTCGGTCTTATCGAAGTGAGGGAATCGGTCCCACCGAGTTTGCCTGGCCAACTCTCTATGTGCCTATTGCTAAAATCTGTCCCACCGAGTTCATGTGATCGGTCACACCGAGATCACGTTATGCCCTAAGCCAAGCATATTGGTCCCACCGAGTTGACCCTGTCGGTCCCACCGAAAAATCTAACGTTCACATTTTGACCCAAATCGGTCTTCCCCAAGTTGCTTTCCACTCAAATCATCTTTCCAACATAGCCAAATCTATAAGAGAGAGTTGAGTGTTGGGGAGACTATCATTTGAAGCACAAGAGCAAGGAGTTCATCATCAACACACCATCTATTACCTTTTGGAGAGTGGTGTCTCCTAGATTGGTTAGGTGTCACTTGGGAGCCTCCGTCAAGATTGTGGAGTTGAACCAAGGAGTTTGTGAGGGCAAGGAGATCGCCTACTTCATGAAGATCTACCCTAGTGAGGCAAGTCCTTCGTTGGAGATGGCCATGGTGGGATAGACAAGGTTGCTTCTTCGTGGACCCTTCGTGGGTGGAGCCCTCCATGGACTCGCGCAACCGTTACGCTTCGTGGGTTGAAGTCTCCACCAACGTGGATGTACGATAGCACCACCAATCGAAACCACGCCAAAAATCACCGTGTCTCCAATTGCGTTTGCACACTCCAATCCCACCCCTTTACTTTCTTGCAAGTTGCTTGCTTTACATTCCGTTGATCATATACTCTATGCATGCTTGCTTGAATTGTATTGTGTATGCTTAAAATTGTGTTAATCTACCACCTCAACTTGAAAGACTTAAAAACTGCCACCCTTATTTGGTGAGGGTCTAATCCCCCCTCCCTAGACACCTCTTCTCGATCATTTCAATTGGTATCAGATCTTTGGTCTCCATTGCTTTGGTTTAATCACCATTGGAGGAAGATGGATGAGTCTATGTTGGGGAGTCTTAGACGTAGAGTGCCTATGTTTGATGGAGAGTTCTTTAGTGAGTGGAAAAATGAGATGATTGGAATTTTTCATGAATATCACTTGAACAAGTACAATACTACTCCTTGTGAACCCCTTGTTGATCCCTTGCATCCTACCCATGACGAGACTCTTGACATGATTCACAATCTTAGAACTATCAATCTTATCACTAGAGGTTTGCCTAGAAATTTGATTGGTCACTTGCAACTCTTGATTGTGCTTATACTATATGGAGATTTCTTGAGGAACGATTTCCGGACTATTCCTTGAAATACTTAGATGAGATTCGTCACAAGTCTATTGCTTTGAATAAGATGAATCCCAATGATCCTAAGTTTGGAGATTGTTTATTTGAGCTTACCAATCTTATGCATGCCAAAGGAGATGTTGGAATCATTTGCAATATTATTTCCGAAGCTATTAGAATTCATAGAGATGAACATTGTCAAAATCAAATATCTAATGAATCACTCTCTCTAGGAAATGATCATTTGCAAGATGTTGTTGAACATGGATACTATGATGAGGATGATGATAATGACTTTGATCTTGAAGAGTCTATGAGACACTTTGGTCTTATGGCTAACCTTCACGGCTACATGGCCGGAGGAAAGGAATGGGTCCTTGATAGTGGATGTATCGATCACATGACCGGAGACAAAGATATGTTTCGTGAGCTTGCTGAAAACAACGGCCCTCGATAGTATGTCACTTTTGGTGATAATTCAAAGGGTAAGGTGGTTGGCCTCGGTAAGGTGGCCATCTCACATGACAGCTCCATACAAAATGTTATGCTCGTTGAATCTCTCCGCTATAATCTACTTTCTGTATCTAGACTAGTTGACGTTGGTTTCAATGTCCTATTTATTGAAGTAGATTGCCAAGTGTTTCGAAGAGATAATCATAAAATGGTCTTTACCGGCATACGTAGAGGTGATCTATACATTGTTGATTTCACTAAAAAGGCTCAACCTAGAACTTGCTTAATTGCTAAATCTTCCAAATGCTGGTTGTGGCATAGACAGTTAGGTCATGTGGGCATGCGAAACCGTGACAAGCTTATAAAAGGTGATCACATCCTTGGTGTTAAAGATGTCATATTTGACAAGGATAAGCTTTGTAGCACTTTCCAAGCAGGAAAACAGGTTGGAGGAAGCCACCCCGTGAAGAACATCATGACCACGAGGACACCGCTCGAGCTATTTCACATGGATCTTTTTGGTCCCAATGCCTACAAGAGTCTCAGTGGTAACTCGTTTGGACTAGTCATTGTTGATGATTTTTCAAGATTTACGTGGGTGTTCTTTCTTGATGATAAATCGCATGTCCAAAAGATCTTCAAAAACTTCGCTAGGAAGGCCCAAAACCAATTTGAAGTGAAGTTCAAGAAGGTTCGCAGCACAACGGAACAGAGTTCAAGAACGCCAGTGTGGACACCTTTTTTGACGAAGAAGGGATTTCACATGAGTTCTCGGCTACGTACACACCTCAACAAAATGGAGTTGTTGAGAGGAAGAACCGGATGCTCATCAAAATGGCGAGAACGATGCTTGATGAGTACAAGTCGCCAAAACACTTTTGGTCGGAAGCGGTTGAGACAGCTTGTCATGCAACAAGTCGTTTATATCTTCACAAGCTACTCGGCAAGACAGCATATGAGCTTCTCATCAATAACAAACCCCAAGTTGGATACTTTTGGGTATTCGGCTCAAAGTGTTACATTCTTGATAAGGATTGTTATTCGAAATTTGCTCCTAAGTCTCATGAAGGTTTCCTACTCGGTTATGGCTCAAACTCTCACACTTACCGTGTCTACAACAATTTCACCCGAAAGGTTGAAGAGACGGTAGATGTGAAGTTTGAAGAATCTAACGGCTCGTAATTAGAGCAATTGCCAATTGATGTAGGTGACAAAGATCCTTCGAAAGCAATCCAAGACTTGTCTATTGGCAAGATTTGCCCAGCGAAGGTAAAGGAGAGTACCTCGTCCGTCCAAGTGGAAGTCTCAACTTCACGCCATGGTGAACCACAAGTTGACTTGGAGGCATCCACGAGTGGGACACATCAAGACAATGAAAACGAGGATGTACAACAAGATGAACCTCGACAACCTCCTTTTCCATCTCCATGGGAGAACAACAACGCCAACAACAACGAAGAAAGACAAGAGGAATAACAAGACAATGAAGAGGATGTTCCACCCCGACCCAAACAAAAGCTCTCACGATTTTGAGCAAGAGTCTCAAGAGATCATCATGTCGAACAAATCTTTGATGACATTTAAACCGGGAGAATTACTCACTCTAAATCTCGTTTGGCTAACTTTTGTGAACATTACTCATTCATTTCTAGCATTGAACCTATGAAGGTTGAAGAAGCATTGGAAGATCCGGGTTGGATAAATGCCATCCATGAAGAGCTACACAACTTTGAGAGGAACCAAGTGTGGATGTTGGTTGAAAAGCCCGATGAGAAGCACAATGTCATTGGAACCAAATGGGTGTTTTGGAACAAGCAATATGAAGATGGACAAGTTGTACACAACAAGGCTCGTCTCGTTGCTCAAGGCTACACTCAAGTCGAAGGTATGGACTATGGTGAGACTTATGCCCCCGTTGCTAGACTTGATTCCATTCGCATCTTACTTGCTTATGCCAATCATCATGACATTACCTTATATCAAATGGACATCAAAAGTGCTTTTCTTAATGGTGAAATTGAGGAGGAAGTTTATGTTAAACAAGCTCCCAGCTTTGTTAATCCTAAGAAACCCGACCACGTTGTCGGGGGTTAGATGCGACATATGCCAACGGGTGGCTTATCATGGTGGGGGCGAGTAGAACGTCGCCGGTGCCTGGAAACGGGATGAGGCGCAGACATGCACGCCGACAAATCTTACCCAGCTTCAGGGCTCTCCGGGGAGATAACACCCCTACTGCTGCTCTGCGGGGTCTCCGCATGATCACTATGGGACGATAATACAAAGGTGCTCCTTGAGCTGTTTCGGGTGGCTGGAGGGAGCAAGGCTGGCTCCTTCCTTTGCTTGCTATGTGTCTAAAAACCTATCCAGGGCCGAACCCTTTGCATGGGTGCCCCGGGGGGTTTATATAGGCCTACCCCCCGAGGGTACAATGGTAAACTGACTGGGTGTGGCCCCCAGCTGTCTGTCTCTCATGCCGCCGCCCCCCTGCCGGCTTCTAGGGCCCGCCGACTGGCGGGCCCCGCGGACAGGCCGGGCACTGTGCAACACTCCTGATGACACAGGCTCGGTCATGGGGTTGTGGGAACGGTGTCGCCGTCTATCGGGCGATCACTATCGCCACTCCCCGTCCAATCTGGTTTATGGTTCGTGGGGCCCTGACTGAGAGGCGGCCGACTCCGGGAAGGCCGACTCCCGCAGGGCCGTCTTCGGACTCTCCGGCCATCTTCTTCTCCCTCACTGACGGGGGACCCGGCGGTCTTCGGGCCGTACAGGCCGCCGTCGTGGGCACAGTGCCTTGCACACTGTGGCTGAAGTCAGGGGAGGCATGGCAACAGTGCCGCGCCTTACCGGAGATCTCCTGGTGGTACGGATCACTGTAGCCATTCCTACCTCCCGTAGGTTTGAGGGGACGGCCACGTCGGGACCGTACCCTGCGTCGGCATCGTGAAAAGGTCGCGAGCCGACTCTCATAGTCGGCCCCTCGTAAGGTCACAAGCCCGGAGTCGGCTTGCTTCAGAGTCGCCAGCTGGGACTCGGCCTTCTTTGAAGGTCGCCAGCCGGGACTCGGCCTTCTTCGAAGGTCGCCATCTGGGACTCGGCCTTCTTCGAAGGTCGCCGTCTGGGACTCGGCTGAGGGGCACGGCCTGCCCCGATGTCTTGAAAGATCTTGGGACCCGGGTCAGCCTACCCGTGGCCCATTACTCCGACAGTAGTCCCCGAAGCAGGTGAAGCCCGGCGGGTGCCACCTCGAGGGGCTTCAGCAGTTTCATTTCATCTAGTGCCGACTCTGAGACTCGGCTGCTGTTGCTTTGGGCCGCCTCGCCGAAGTCGGACTCGTTCGGCGAGGGGCCGCCATCCGCAAGTCGTGGCGGGAAAACGGGAGGCGTATCGGTCACGTCTCCCTGCCATTATCGAGACGGTCCTGTCGCGCGGCGCCACGTGGAGGCGATAGTCTGTCCACCCACGCGCGTGACGGGACGGTCCGTCTGGTGGGGCCCGCCATTACCGCGCCTCGGGCCCCGAGCGGATCCGCTGTGGCCGAGGGCGGTTGGCATCCCCACGTTGCTACTGCGCGCAGTAACTTCGTGGGGGTCGATCGTGGGCGGCGTGGGGCCGCGGGCGCAGTTAATCCCCCTGTCGCCCCCTCGGCTTCTCAGCCCGTAGGGCTATAAGTAGGCGGGGAGGAGCGGGGCGGCACTGCACGCGCACTCTCTCGCCCGCTCTCCCGCCCTTCTCCTTCCTTCGCCGCGAGCCACGACATTCTTCCTCCGCCACGAGCCAAAACCTTCTTCCTCGCCGGCGATGAGTTCTTCTTCCGCCGCGCCGCCCGCCTCGCGCTCCGGCGAGTCGGATGGCTCGGACGTGGAGGCGGAGGACATTGAGTTCCTTCGCCTGACTCGCCGTCTCCCCAGCGCGGACCTGGTGCACGCCCGTCCCGCGCCGGCGGGAGAGATCCGGCCCGCACCGGAGGAGGGCGAGCGGGTCATCTTCCGCTCGCATCTTATGCGCGGGCTGGGGCTTCCGGCGAGCGGATTCTTCCGCTCGTTTCTCGAGTTCCACAAACTGCAGCCGCACCACCTCACCCCCAACGCGGTGGTGCTTCTCTCCGCCTTCGCCACCCTGTGCGAGGGCTACATCGGCGTTCTCCCCACCCTCGAGCTGTGGGGGGAGTTCTTCTCCGCCAAACTCGGCACTCAGGCCGCCGGCACGCCGGCTCAGTGCGGCACCTACATCGTGGTGCGGCGCTCGACGGCCGACAATCCTTTTCCGTCCATCCCGCTGGTGAAGTCGGTGAAGATGTGGCAGAAGTCCTACCTCTACGTGAAGAACATCTCCACCGACGGCGACTGGGTCAACCTGCCGCCTTTCGACCCCGAGCCGCTGACTGGCCGGCTGGCTAGTTGGTCCCATCGATCCAAGTCTCTCTCGACCTCCGGAAACGGCGCCGTGGCGCGGCTCCGAGTCATGCTGCAGTCGGAGGGGCTCGTCGCCTCCGATCTTCTGGCCGCCTTCGTGGCGCGCCGGGTTCTTCCGCTCCAAGGCCGGCCTCACCTCATCTGCCAGATGAGCGGCCGACACGATCCGAGCCGGCTGTGCACCAGGGACATGCCGCGTGGGGAGGTGGCGAACTTGGTGAACCACATCGCCCACTGCGGGTTCACGGAGGAGTGGCAGTTCGGCAAGGAGCCGTACTCGCGCGACAACCCCCCTCCAATGGTAAGTCGCATCTATCTGCAGCTCGATCTTATTTCCGTCAGACCTCGAGCTCTGATCTTTGTTGGCGTCTTCTGGGCAGAATCCCCTTACGGCGCCCTCAGCCGGCGCCACAAGAGAGCCTCGCGACTACGTCCCAGATCGCGAGGTCAGCGACGCTGACGACCCCGACCTGGGAGCGGCGGCACTGGAGGCCGACGCCGAAGGCGGCGGAGAGGGGGCAGACGGCGGCCTCAGACCGTCGGCGACCTTCGCCGACTGGCCCGAGGGCGACGCCGACGCGGAAGTCGCCCCGCGCCGCCAGCCGAAAGCCGGCTCCTTCAGCCAAGCTGGCGCGAAGAGGCGTCACGCCGGGCCGAGTGTGCCCGGCGGCAAGTCGAAGAAGTTCAAGGGAGCTGCCGCCGCGACCAAGCGGGAGGAGGCGGCCGCAAAGGCCAACCGCTTCCGAAAGGAAGTGAGAAGGCCGCCGCTAGTTTCTTAGTGAGTCTTCTTACTCTGTCGTTTCTTTCTTGGATCTCGCTTGGAGTTTTTTCTATTTTCCCTCCGACCTTCTCTAGAGCTCCCCTCTCTCTTGAGAGAGCCGCCGTCCCCTCCGTCATGGGGTCGGTGGAGACGTCTGCCAACACATGGCAGATTGATCCCGCCGCCGACCTTCGGGAGGCGACGGCACGGAACGCGCGAGAGAAGCGCGAGGAGGAGGAGGCCGGCCGCCTGGAGAAGGCGGAGGCCGAGAAGGCGGCCGCCAACGCCCAGCGGCACCTGGAGGAGGCCGTGGCTGCGGCCGCGGCGAAGCGGCATGCCGAGGAGGTCGCGCATCGTCGATCGGCGATGCTCGTCCCCCCACTGTCGTCGTCGCCGCCGGCAACTGAGTTCACGGGGCAGACCGGGGAGGTCGGCACCGCAAACCCTCTCGCGGAGGAGGGTGGCGACGTCTCAGGCTCAGATACTCACGCGCCGCCCCCGCCGCCCCCGCCGCCTCTGTCTTCAAGGCCGCACGGCAAACAGCCGGTGGACCCGCAGGATCCTCCGACTGCGGACGACGCCGACGTGCAGCTACTTCTTCAGGTCGCCGTTCCAGCGCGCCACCGGATTGAGAGGACGAACTCAGCGCCGCGAGCTCGGGAAACTGGCACTGCAAGCTCGGCGAACTTGGACGTCGAGGCCTCAAGTGCCGCGCCCACCGGCTGGCTGCGTGAAGGCGGCACCGGCCCGCTGAACCAGGCCCTTCTGGACGTCCAATCGAAGCTGCGCAAAGAGGGCGACGCCCTCCAACTCTACACCAAAGCGCATCTGGCCCTGCGGACCTCCGTCCGGGTATGTTTCGTTTTTCCTTTTTTAGTTTCTGTCTTTTTCCGTGGGGGCGCGCCAGCGCACCCACTGGGTGTAGTCCCCGAGTTCGGGGTCGGCTGCTGAGCAGGCGACTCGGAACTCCTTCTGGCGAGCTCCGAAGGCTAACTTTGCCTTGCCGGCTTTGCAGGAATACTACAATCTCCGCGCCACTGCCTTCAACCGCAATGTTGAAGAGCTGCGGAATCGGACCGCCGATCTGACGGAAAGCCGAGGTGGGCTAATTCTTTTTTCTTTGCGGGGGCGCGCTGGCGCACCCACGGGCTGTAGTCCCCGAGATTCGAGACGACTGCTGAGCAGTCGGGCCGGATCTCCCCAGCGATCTATCTTCCTTCTTCTCCGCGGGGGCGCGCTGGCGCGCCCACGGGCTGTAGTCCCCGAGATTCGGGCCGACTGCTGAGCAGTCGGGCCGGATCTCCCCGGCGACCTTTCTTACTGATAACGTCTCTCGATCTTCAGACGCCAATGCCGCCCTCCAGGAGCAGCTGAACGAGGCCAACACCACTCGTCGTGCCAAGGAGGAGGAGTGCGACAAGCTCGTCCAAGAGCGCGACCTGCTGGCGACGCAGCTGGCCGAGCAGAAAGAACTGCTCCGGAAGGCGCAGGAAAACGCCAAGTCGCGGGAGGATGCCCTCATAGCCGAGTTCGAGGTCGAGCGCTCCGCCTGGACCGACCGGGAGGCGATGCTGACCTTCGGCTAC
The DNA here is from genome assembly GCA_963921465.1 of Triticum timopheevii. Lineage (NCBI taxonomy): Eukaryota > Viridiplantae > Streptophyta > Magnoliopsida > Poales > Poaceae > Triticum > Triticum timopheevii. Next base: position 416,425,681 of record OY997266.1, on the reverse strand, counting down.
CACAAGCTTGAGGACATCGTCGACGGTAATTCTTTTTTCTCGTCTTTGGTCTTCCGACTCTTGTGTCAGGCTGATTTCTGATTTTTCTGACTGTCTTCTTTTCTGTCTTGGCAGACTTCTTTCCCGGCCACTCGCAGGTCGTTCCTCTGGCCATCGAGGCGGCCCGGGAGGAGCGAAGGGCGAAGGGCGAAGTGATTGCCGCCAACGCCCCCCGAACCATCGACGAGCAGCTCCTGAGCATCGGGGTTCGCCTTCGTCCTGCTCATCGTCTATTGCGCCGTCTTCAACGCGCCGGCACTCAAGTCGTTGCCGCTCTGTGGCCGGAGGTGCCAGCTTTTCGCACCACCAGCCGGACGGCCGACTGGCTGGAGGTCGCCGCCGGTCGCTTCGAGGCTTGGAGGGGCTCCTCGGCCCGTGCCGGAGCATGCCGGGCCTTGGAGTTCGTCAAAGGGTGGTATCCAAGGCTGGACCTGGACCGTCTGGCCGCGTTCCGGTCAGAGGCCCAGGCCGAGCTGGAGGCCGTGGAAGGCGCCCTTGTCGAGCGCGCGGCGGCCATCGCCGAGTACACGGACACTAGTGTCTTCGTGCCCGAGCGGACCGAAGGCGGCGAGGAGGTCCCGCTGGAATGGTTCGGGATGCACCCGGAGTACGAGGAGGACTCGGCGGAGGTGATCGGCTCCAGCATCGAGGAGGAGGACGAGTCGGAGGACGGAAGCGAGGAGGAGGCGCCAGAGGACGAAGCGGGCAGCCAGCCCCAGCCTGATCGCGCCTCCAGCAACGAGCCTCAGAAGAACAAGGCGACTGTCGCTGGAGGCGGCCAAGCCGAGACCGCCCAGCCGACTGCCCCGACGTCCGACACCGCCGCCACCTCCAACCCTCCGGCTCCGGAGGCAGTCCCCTAGAGTGCTTCAGTTTTACCTGTCTCTTTTGTTCTTTTTTAAAAAACTTGTCAGTTTCGAACAATTCCACCCGCGGGGTGTATTCGGCCAAGGGCCTTATGTAAATATTTATCAAATTTCCGCCTTTCCTTGCTTTGATTCTTTAGACTTTTTCCTTTGCCGCCTTCCTTCAGTTGCCGCCTTGCCGACTGGGCAGCCGCTCTGCGGACTGCCGCTGGGTCAAGTGTTCAGCTACTTTAGGGAGGCAAGTACTTAGTCGTTTAGAATACCTTAGCAAGTTGGCTGAAAATCGACAGGCCGACTTTCGAGAGTCGGCTATTCTTGATGAAAATTGAGACTGCGAGCCGACTGCTCGCGAGTCGGCTCGGTAAGGGGAGGCTGGCAGCTGGCTTGGGCTATGCGTAGCTCTTAAGTCCTTAGCCGTTTTTCATGTGTGCACTCGTTCTTTCCCGTCCTCTGCTTACCGACAGTCGCTCTGCGAGCTGCGTCTTTCGGCAGGAGACGGCTTTGAGAGCGGCACATTACTTGTCTGACTTCAGGGAGCATTTCATAGCGCAAGACGGCGAGTCCCCGGGCCGACTAGTCGGACCCGGTGCCAGATAGTATGATAAAAGTGGAAAGCATACTCGGAAGCGTAATCCATATCATACAGATAATCAAAAAGGCAGTCCCCGAGCTCGTCCCGGGGGGCCTAAGGTCTTAGTACTTTAATACAAAAGAGGGTAGCGTGATACATACTGCATCAACTGTAAAATCTTCGCAGAAGATTTGCGTTCCACGGGCGCTCTGTTTCTTTGCCGGAGTCGTCCTTCTTGCGCGCTCGAGGCTTCTGAGCGTCGATCAGATAGTAGGCGTCGTTCCCTAGCACCTTGCTGATGATGAAGGGACCTTCCCAAGGTGCCGACAACTTGTACTGGCCGGCTGTTCTCTGAATCAGCCGGAGCACAAGGTCGCCCTCTTGGAATGATCTTGGCCTGACCTTGCGGTTGTAGTATCGGCGCAGACTCTGCTGGTAGATGCCGGACCGACTGAGTGCCAACAGTCGGCCCTCTTCCAGCAGATCGACGCCATCTTGGCGTGCTTCCTCAGCCTCCTCTTTGGTGTACATGGAGACTCGCGGAGAGTCGAACTGTATGTCCGTCGGGATGACGGCTTCGGCACCGTAGACGAGGAAGAACGGCGTGAAGCCGGTTGACTTGTTTGGGGTTGTGCGCAGGCTCCAGAGGACGGCAGGCAGCTCTTCGACCCAACAGCCGGCCGAGTGCTCGAGTGGTTCGACCAATCGAGGCTTGATGCCGGACAAGATGAGGCCGTTGGTTCGTTCTACCTGGCCATTTGACTGCGGGTGGGCAACGGACACTAAGTCTAGTCGGATGCCCTGCGTCGCGCAGAAACGTGCCAGGGCGCCCTTGGCGAAGTTGGTGCCGTTGCCTGTGATAATGCTATGCGGTATGCCGTACCACACTGTGATGTCGGCAATGAAGGTCACAGCTGTGGGCCCGTTTAATTTCTTGATGGGCTTTGCTTCTACACACTTGGTGAACTTGTCCACCGCGACAAGCAAATGAGTTAGGCCGCCTCGGGCCGTCTTGAATGGTCCCACCATGTCCAAGCCCCAGACTGCAAAGGGCCAAGCAATGGGGATTGTCTTCAGCGCGGAAGCCGGCTGGAGGGGCTTGGAGCGGAACACCTGGCACCCCTTGCATTTCTTGACTAGTTCTTTAGCTTCTTCCAGGGCGGTCGGCCAAAAGAAACCGTGCCGAAAGGCTTTGGCCACGAGCGCCCTTGGAGCCGCATGGTGGCCGCACTCGCCCTGATGGATGTCTCTGAGGATCGCTTGGCCTTGCTCTGACTCTACGCAGCGCTGGTGGACACCAGTGACACTGCGCCTGACTAGCTCTCTGTTGACTATGGTGTAGGCTGCTGCTCGGCGTTGTACTTGCCGAGCCAGGGTCTCATCTGCTGGTAACTCCTTGTTTACTAGGAACTTGAGGATGGGCTGCGCCCATGAAGGTGCTGCTATCTCTTCAACTGCTACCACAGCGACTTGGACAAGGGTGGCTGGGCTGGGAGGCGGTGGGTTGGAGTCTGCCGCCGCTTGCTGGATTGAGGGAATCTCTGGGCCGACTGGCGCAGCTTCCGGGCCGACTGGCGCAGTCCCCGGGCTGGGCTTGGAAGTCCCCGAGCCGACTGGCGCAGTCCCCGGGCCGACTGTGGCTTTCTTGAGTTCGCTTGCCAGGGCCTTGGAGTCGGATCCGACTATCTCTGGCGGAGCCGGCACGAAGATGGAGTCGGATTCTGGTAAAGGCTTGATAGACGGCTTGAGGAGGCGCTGAAGGGCGACGCCGGAAGGTATCGCTTGGCGAGTAGAGCCGACTCGTGCCAAGGCGTCTGCTTGATCGTTGTCGTTTCTCGGTACGTGAAGGAATTCGCACCCCTCGAAGTATCCGCTGAGTTGCTGCACCAGGAAGCGGTAGCTTGCCATGTTTGCGTCTTTGGCGTCCCAGCCGCCGGATGATTGCTGAACCACCAAGTCGGAGTCGCCATAGCACAGGATCCGGCGAATGCCGAGTTCTATGGCAAGCCGGAGTCCGTGGATGAGCGCTTCATATTCAGCGACGTTGTTGGAGGTGGCGAAGTGGATTTGCAGCACGTATTTGAGCTTGTCGCCCTTGGGGGAGGTGAGGACGACGCCGGCTCCGAGGCCGGTGCGCATCTTGGAGCCGTCGAAGTGCAGCCGCCAATGAGTAGAGTCGGGCGCTGGTGGCAGGTACTGAGTCTCGGCCCAGTCGACGAGGAAGTCGGCCAGCGCCTGCGACTTGATGGCGGTGCGAGGTTGATAGTAGATGGTGTAAGGAGCTAGATCGATAGCCCACTTGGCCACTCGGCCGGAGGCATCTCGGCTTCCAATGATCTCGGCGAGTGGGGCGGTGCAAACCACCGTGATTGGATGCTCTTGAAAGTAGGGCTTCAGCTTCTTGGCGGCAAAATGCACGCCGTAGCACATCTTCTGATAGTGAGGGTAGTTCTGGTTGGAGGTCGACAGTACCTCGCTCAGGTAATACACCGGTCTCTGGACCGGAAGCGCTTTGCCATCCTCCTTGCGTTCGACTACAATAACCGTGCTGACTACCCGGCTGGTGGCGGCGATGTACAAGAGCATGGGCTCTTTGGGAGTCGGAGCCGCCAGCACAGGGGGAGTCGCCAGCATCTTCTTTAGTTGGAGAAATGCCTCGTCTGCCTTGTGGTTCCACTCGAAAAAGGTGGTCTTCTTCATCAGTTGATACAAAGGCAGAGCTTTCTCGCCCAGCCGACTGATGAATCGGCTGATTGATGCCAAGCAGCCGGTGAACTTCTGCACATCCAACAGTCGGCTGGGTACCTCCATTCTCTCAATGGCCTTGATCTTCACGGGGTTGCACTCTATGCCGCGTTCGGAGACCAAAAAGCCGAGGAGTTGGCCGGCCGGGACTCCGAACACGCACTTCTCAGGGTTGAGCTTGATCTGGAATCGGCGCAGATTATCAAAGGTCTCTTTGAGGTCTTCCAGTAGCGTCCCACGCTTTTCCGTCTTCACCACCACATCATCCACGTAAACGTGGGCGTTTCTGCCGAGTTGCTTGAGGAGGCACTTCTGCATGCAACGCTGAAAGGTGGCGCCGGCATTCCTCAAGCCGAACGTCATCGTCAGGTAGCAGAAGGCTCCAAACGGCGTGATGAATGCGGTCTTTAGTCTGTCTGCTGGATTCAGCTTGATCTGGTGATATCCTGAGTATGCATCTAGGAAACTCAACAGCTCGCATCCGGCTGTGGAGTCTATCACCTGATCGATCCTTGGCAGAGCAAATGGATCCTTCGGGCAGGCTTTATTGAGGCTGGTGTAGTCTATGCACATCCGCCACTGCTTATTCTTCTTCAATACTAGCACAGGGTTGGCTAACCACTCCAAAAAAACACCTCCATGATGAATCCAGCTGCCAGGAGCCGGGCTATCTCTTCTCCCACAACTCTTCTCTTCTCTTCTGACAGGCGGCACAAGGGCTGTCTGACGGGCTTTACATCCGGCCTGACGTGTAGCTTGTGCTCGGCGAATTCCGTCGGTACACCCGGCATGTCCTTGGGGGACCATGCGAAGATGTCCCGATTCTCACGGAGGAAATCGACGAGCTCGCCTTCCTATTTGCTGTCGAGGCCTGTGCCTATGACAGCGTATTTCTCTGGGTGCTCCGGGTCCAAGGGTATCTTCTTGGTTTCTTTAGCCGGCTTGAATGACCCTTCTGCCTCCGACTCCTTGGGGTCGGGCGACATCTCTGGCTGCTTCCCAGCCATCGCCACGACGCGGTCAAGGATCCGCTTCTCGGCTGCGATCACCAAAGACTCGGCCAGCCGACTGCTCTCGGCCGCGCAAGCGGACGACTTCTTGTAATCGCCAGCAACAGTCAGGATCCCCTTGGAACTCGGCATCTTCATCTTGAGGTAGGCGTAATGGGGAACCGCCATGAATTTGGCCAAGGCAGGCCGGCCAAGCAGGGCGTGGTACGTGCTCTCCAAGTCTACCACCTCGAACCAGACAGGCTCTCGGCGGAAGTGATCTTTGTCTCCGAAGAGGACGTCTATCAGAATCTTGCCGATCGGTGAGCAGGAGAGGCCGGGTACAATTCCATGGAATACGGTGCGGCTGCTCTGTAACTGCCTTCTCCTGATTCCAACCTTCTCCATTGTGTCCTTGTACAGGATGTTTATGCTGCTACCTCCATCAATCAGGACCCGCGAGAAACGGGCGGCCCGCCTATCAGTGGCCAAGGTCGCGCCTAGGACCAGAGCGTAGGAGCCCGGACTCGGCATCACTTCTGGATGATCCGCCCGACTCCAGCTGATAGGCTTCTCGGACCAGTGCATGAACTCTGGGGCGTCAGTTGCTACCGCGTTGACTTCTTGCTGTTGTCGGCGCCTGCTGCGCCGGTCATCTGCCATGCTGGTGAACACTACGTAGGCTCGTTGCTCTTCCGGGAACTCGTCTTGGACCGCGCCGACTGGCCGAGCCGCCGGCTGCGGGGGTGGCAGCGGAGGCGGCGGCCCCGCAGGCGGCGGAGGGGCGAGGCCGTCTCCCTTGGCGATCCTGGCGAGCCAATGGCACTTCCTGGTGGTGTGGTTCGACAGCTTCGCGCCGCTGTGGAACTTGCAAGGTCCATCCAAAGTCTGCTCATAGGAGAAATCCGGCAACCAATTGGACTTGCCGCCTTTCTGCCGCTTGGCCTGAGGCTGCCCCTCCGGCTGCTGATCTTCTACTGCTGCGACCTGCCGACTATTGGAAGTCGGCTGAGGGGCCTTGCGCTTGTTGTCGTTCTGCTGCTGTCGCCGGCTGGCGTCTCCAGCCGGGGTTCTGGGGGCCTGGGGAATCACTTTGCCAGCCGCATTGACTTGAATCTCTGTCTTCATAGAAGAGTCGGCCGTGGCGTACTTGTCTGCTATGACTAGCAGTTCGTCGAGGGTTTCGGGCTCGTCGCAGAGGAGCTTGTGCTTGAGGAGGGTGCCCTCTCGGCACCCGGCCGTGAAGTACTCGATGGCCTGCACCTCGTGCACGCCCTCGCAGGAGTTTCGAAGTTCGCCCCAGCGCGTGAGGTAGTCGCGTGTTGATTCTTCAGGGCCTTGCACGCACAAGGAGAGCTGGCGCGGCTTGGGAGGTCGCTTGTACGTGCTGGTGAAGTTGCGGATGAAGGCTTCAGTAAAGTCGACCCAGCTATTGATGCTGCGGGGCTTCAGGCTGTTCAGCCATGTCCGGGCCGTGCCCTGGAGCATGAGGGGAACATACTTCACGGTGACTCGCTTGTTGCCGTTGGCTATGTTGACGGCTGTGGAGTAGTCTATCAGCCAATCCTCCGGCTTCACGGAGCCGGTGTACTTGGGCGTGTCTCGGGGGAGCGTGAACCCTTTGGGGAAGGGCTCATCTCTGATGCAGGGCCCGAAGCAAGGCGGACCCAACTCTTCTTCTTCTTCTAACGCCAGGGATCTGTGGAGTCGGTCGATCCGGTGGCGGGCGTCATTCTCTCCGACTCCCTCTCGGCGGCCAAGGCGACCTCCGAGAGTCGGATGCTCAACAGGCGGCGGAGAAACTCGCCGCTCTCTTCGGGGTGGGGGAGGCAGATAATCATCTCGCCGTTCCACTGCTCTGGGGCGGCCGTCTTGGTCGCGCTCGATGGTGATGCGAGTCCGGCTGTGACTGGCAGCCGGCTCCTTCTCTTTCCTCCCGCGGACTCCGCCAGTCGGCGTCCGGGAGGTCGCGCCTTGATCTCGGCAAGGGGGTAAGTCGTTGTTCGGCTGCTGCAGCGCGTCTGCGCGGCCACCTGCCGCGTTTTGTGCTGCAACCGCATCGAGGAGCTGCTGGACTCGCTCCGTTATTACACGGCGCTCTTCGCCTTCGAGGTTCTTCAGTTCTTCGGTCGCCGCTTGGGCGGCGCGGATGTTCTCCGCAGGGGTGGCGTACACGGGGCGTTTCGCCCCGAGCAAGTCGGCGATGGCCGCGCCGCGCTCTCGGACCGCACCTAGACGGCTCGGCCCAGTCGGAGCCAGCGAGCCGCCTACAGCACGATCCATATCGCGCTGGTATGCTTCTGACAAGCGTCTCATGCTCGCCAACTTCTTGGCGCCTTCGATGATCTGAAGGCGGCGTTCTTCCAGCATCTCCGCGTCCGCGTCCTCTGGGATGGGCGCGGCCAGGTCTTGCAGGGCCGCTGGCAGCGGGTCCTGGGCATTTTCGCCGGAGTGCTCGCCGTGGCCGATGACGAGCACCTCCGTGACGGCGCTTCCGCCACTCTCCTCGTACGGAAGCGGCTCGTCGTAGACCACCATGTTGGTGGGGAAGATATCGAGCGATACGGCGTCGGAGTCGACCAGCATCGGGTCGGAGGAGCCTACGGACTCCAAATCTACGGCGGGCTCGCCGGCGACGTGGAGTTGGTCGAGGAGGCCCGCGAGGAGGCTCTCGGGGCCACCCGCCCCCGCACTCGGTGTGGGCTCGTCGGAGAGGCGCACCTCGCCAATGAATCCGGCGAGGCCGCTCGCAGCGCAGGCGGCTTCAGCGCCGCGCAGCGTGTTGATGCAGACTCCATCTGGCGAGCCGGGCTGGCTGCGCTCGCCAGGGAGGAAGAGGGTTCCCGTCCAGAACAGATCTCCGGACGACGGTGCACCTGGCCCCACGGTGGGCGCCAAATGTCGGGGGTTGGATGCGACATATGCCAACGGGTGGCTTATCATGGTGGGGGCGAGTAGAACGTCGCCGGTGCCTGGAAACGGGATGAGGCGCAGACATGCACGCCGACGAATCTTACCCAACTTCGGGGCTCTCCGGGGAGATAACACCCCTACTGCTGCTCTGCGGGGTCTCCGCATGATCACTATGGGACGATAATACAAAGGTGCTCCTTGAGCTGTTTCGGGTGGCTGGAGGGAGCAAGGCTGGCTCCTTCCTTTGCTTGCTATGTGTCTAAAAACCTATCCAGGGCCGAACCCTTCGCATGGGTGCCCCGGGGGGTTTATATAGGCCTACCCCCCGAGGGTACAATGGTAAACTGACTGGGTGTGGCCCCCAGCTGTCTGTCTCTCATGCCGCCCCCCCCCCCCCTGCCGGCTTCTGGGGCCCGCCGACTGGCGGGCCCCGCTGATAGGCCGGGCACTGTGCAACACTCCTGATGACGCAGGCTCGGTCATGGGGTCGTGGGAACAGTGCCGCCGTCTGTCGGGCGATCACTGTCGCCACTCCCCGTCCAATCTGGTTTATGGTTCGTGGGGCCCTGACTGAGAGGCGGCCGACTCCGGGAAGGCCGACTCCCGCAGGGCCGTCTTCGGACTCTCCGGCCATCTTCTTCTCCCTCACTGACGGGGGGCCCGGCGGTCTTCGGGCCGTACAGGCCGCCGTCGTGGGCACAGTGCCTTGCGCACTGTGGCTGAAGTCAGGGGAGGCATGGCAACAGTGCCGCGCCTTACCGGAGATCTCCTGGTGGTACGGCTCACTGTAGCCATGCCTACCTCCCGTAGGTTTGAGGGGACGGCCACGTCGGGACCGTATCCTGCGTCGGTCTTCGTGAAAAGGTCGCGGGCTGACTCTCATAGTCGGCCCCTCGAAAGGTCGCAAGCCCGGAGTCGGCTTGCTTCAGAGTCGCCAGCTGGGACTCGGCCTTCTTTGAAGGTCGCCAGCCGGGACTCGGCCTTCTTCGAAGGTCGCCGTCTGGGACTCGGCCTTCTTCGAAGGTCGCCGTCTGGGACTCGGCTGAGGGGCACGGCCTGCCCCGATGTCTTGAAAGATCTTGGGACCCGGGTCAGCCTACCCGTGGCCCATTACTCCGACACACGTTTACAAACTCCACAAAGCTATGTGTCTTAAACGAGCTCCTAGAGCTTGGTATAAATGCTTGGCTAAGTTTCTTCTTGAAAAAAGGTTTGAAATTGGTAAAATTGATTCAACACTCTTTACTAAAAGGGTTAATGGAAAATTATTTGTGTGTCAAATTTATGTTGATGATATCATATTTGGTTCAACTAACCCTCATTTTAGTGAAAAGTTTGGAAAGCTTATGTCGGAGAAGTTTGAGATGTCTATGATGATTGAACTCAAGTTCTTTCTTGGTTTGCAAATCAAACAAACTAAGGAGGGAACCTTTATCTCTCATACAAAGTATACCAAGGAGTTATTCAAGAAGTTCAACATTCAAGAATGCAAAGGTATGAATGCCCCCATGCCTACTAGTGGACATCTTGACTTGACAAAGGATGGCGAACCGGTTGACCAAAAGGTTTATCGCTCTATGATTGGTTCATTGTTATATCTATGTGCCCCCCGTCCCGATATCATGCTAAGCATGTGCATGTGTGCATGATATCAAGCGGCCCCCATAGAGTGTCATCTTAAGGCTGTGAAAAGGATAGTGAGATACTTAATACATACACCAAATTTTGGCATTTGGTATCCTAAGAGGTTCTCCTTTAATCTTGTTGGCTACTCCGATTCGGACTAGGTCGATGACAAGGTTGATAGAAAGTCCACTTAGGGTACTTGTCAATTTCTTGGTAGATCTCTTGTGTCTTGGTTCTCCAAGAAACAAAACTTGGTATCCTTATCCACCACCGAAGCGGAATACATTGCCGCCGGTTCATGTTGTGCTCAATTACTTTGGATGACCCAAATTCTTAAAGATTATGGGATATATGTGAAACATGTTCAATTACTTTGTGACAATGAGAGTGCTATTAAGATTGCTCATAATCCCGTGCAACATTCTTGAACTAAACATATTGAAGTTCGTCATCAGTTCATTCGAGATCATGTTGCTAAGGGAGATATCAAACTTAAGCATGTTCGTACCGGTAAGAAATTGGTGGATATATTCACCAAACCACTTGATGAGAAAGTGTTTTGCAGGTTGAGAGGTGAATTGAACATCATTGATGCCTCAAATTTGGAGTAGAAACTCCATGTGGATGCATGCAGGGCATGAGCCTTACTATGACTAATCCTTGACATTTCGCTTATGATGATGATCATATGTCTTGGATATTCTTGTACTCTTGCATTCTATCTAACCCTTGTAGGTACTTGGACAAACCCAACTCTATGAGATTGCAACTCAATCACATTCTAAGCAATCTCTACATCTCCATGTCTCTACAAAATGGTGGATGAAGACGAGGAAGCATGAATCCATTCAATATATCCTTTGACAAATTCCTTATATCAACTTTCAATTGGTATTCAATTTCAATTGGAATCAAATTTCATGATTGTCACTTTGGATACACAAGTGCTCTTCCTTGCAAGACTGACCCATGTTGGAAGATGAACTTCAACTACAAGTGGTGATCCCAACTCTTGATGATCTACATCAACTTGAGCACCCTACACAAGTTCAACTACATGACCAAGTTCAACACCACCACCCAAGGTATGTAATTCCATCTTAGAGAAGCTTTACCCCAAGACATGGGTCAAGGCAACTCAACAAGATGTGAATACAACAAAATGCCTAAACAAAAAATGGCAACCCCATTTTGAGCTTAAACGATGAGTATGACCTATGATCAAGTGTCTTCACTTGATTCCTAAGTCAATATACTCTAACATAGGTGACTTTATCGCCGACCATTTCTAGATGAAGTTTTGTGTTGTTTCTTTGTGCTCTTGCATTTATCTCTTGCATGCTAGTTCCCCTTTCAAAAAACTTCATCGAGATTTCTTTTCTTTTCTTCTCTCTGTTATTTTCTGCATTTTCCTGCATCCAATTCATTGCAAATCCTTCAGTTAATTCCTTGCATATCCTTGTGAGATTATAATTGCCTAAGTGAGTTGAGGTAACAAGTATTTACTCTCTGGGTTGAACTCGGTCTCACTGGATTGATTTCTTCGGCTGAACCGAACCATCTCGGTGTCACCGATAATAACAACTCGGTGTTACCAATGTCAATTCTGAGATAAAACCTGTGTCACTTGCATCCTGCATATTTGTCCCAGCTCCACTCAATGATACTTGTCCTCTAACATCATCGTATATTACATGTGGCTTTGTAATGTGACTCAAGGACCAAACCTACTTGACTCATGCTCCAGAAGTCCCTTCTTGGAAATTGATGTCAAAGGGGGGGAGAGAGCATATCAAAGCTTATCACATAAGAGAGAATGCACTCCTAAAGCTTCTCCTGATGCTTCTATTCTTAAGAGGAAGGTTATCTCATGTCTTCAAGAGGGGAAAGACATGATAGCGTTATTTTGTTGTTTGCTCTGATTTTCTTTCCCTATCTTCTCCCACTATCCAATATCAGATTCAGGGGAGAGAGCTCAGTCCTAAGAGAAGAAAATCCTTGGAATTCATTGCATATCTTTATTCTTGTGGGCATGTCTATAACCAAATAGAGTACCTAGTATTCACTCTCAACATGTCATCCCAGTCTTGGTATTCTTGTGATCTCCTGTTCTTGCTCTGTCTAGTAGATGTTCTTGTGTTATTTAACCTTGTTTACCTAGGTACATCTCTTTCAAAGCTAGCTCAAGACCACAAGGTAAGTATATGCATCACACTCATGTCATGAAGACCTCTTGCTAGTGTACATATTGTTTGCAAGAGAAATTCATGAACATGAAGGTATATTTCCAGCATCTACATCATTTGCTCTAATGCATATAGCCAAGACACATGTAACTCATTGCTTGCTCTGACATGTTTATGCATTCTCATACTCTTATGATCCATCATCACACGATTGCATACATGTAGGGGGAGTTAATGCATGTTGCATGTCTTGCCAAAGCTTTACTTTCTATTGCCTTATATCTTTATCTAAAGCTTTGATGTATGTTGTCATCAATTACCAAAAAGGGGGAGATTAAAAGCACAAGCGCTCCTTGGGTGATTTTGGTAATTAATGTGAACATTTCTCTTGTTGGACTAATACTTCTACCTAGTTTATTTCAGATAAGTTCAACATTGGAGTGGCATGGACATGGACAAGAGGATGTGGAATCCCTTCAAGATGCTAAGGACAAATATTGGCAAAATCTCAAGACTCTACATTTTCACTTTAGTGATCCAAGATCACATTGAGTCCATAGGAAAGCCAATACTATTAAAAGGGGATGAGGTGTTTCTTAATGGCTTGCTTGCTCAAAGTGCTTAGTGATATGCTCCAAAACCCTCAGCAACTTTCTCACATCCACATATGTCCTAAACCTAAAAGTCAAACTCGGCCCCACCGGTTTGATCTATCCGGCGCCACCGAATTTCATTTGACATAGCCACTGCCACAAACCCTAGTCACTTCGGTTTCACCGATAGGGATCTCGGTCTCACCGAGATGGGATTGCAAACTCACTGTTTCTTTTTTGTAACATTTTGGTCCCACCGAAATGAGCGAATCGGTCCCACCAAGTCTGCAATGCAAACTCCCTGTTTCCTTTTCGTAACACTTTGGTCTTACCGAAGTGAGCGAATCGGTCCCATCAAGTTTGGCTGACCAACTCTCTATGTGCCTATTGTTGAAATCGGTCCCATCGAGTTCATGTGATTGGTCACATCGAGATTATGTTATGCCCTCACCCTAGCATACCGGTCCCACCGAGTTGACCTTGTTGGTCCCACCGAAAAGTCTAACGTTCACATATTGACCTGAATCGGTCTGACCGATTTTACCATTAGGTCCCACCGAGTTTGGGAATCTGTGTGTAACGGCTAGATTTTGTGTGGAGGCTATATATACCCATCCACCCATTCTTCATTCGTGAGGAGAGCCATCAGAACGTGCCTACACTTCTAGCATTCATTTTCTGAGAGAGAACCACCTATTCATGTGTTGAGACCAAGATATTCCAATCCAACCACAAGAATCTTGATCTCTAGACTTCCCCAAGTTGCTTTCCACTCAAATCATCTTTCCACCATAGCCAAATCTGTGAGAGAGAGTTGAGTGTTGGGTAGATTATCATTTGAACCACAAGAGCAAGGAGTTCATTATCAACACACCATCTATTACCTTTTGGAGAGTGGTGTCTCCTAGATTGGTGAGGTGTCACTTGGGAGCCTATGTCAAGATTGTGGAGTTGAACCAAGGAGTTTGTAAGGGCAAGGAGATCGCCTACTTCGTGAAGATCTACCCTAGTGAGGCAAGTCCTTCGTGGGCGATGGCCATGGTGGGATAGACAAGGTTTCTTCTTCATGGACCCTTCATGGGTGGAGCCCTCCATGGACTCACGCAACCGTTACCTTTCGTGGGTTGAAGTCTCCACCAACGTGGATGTACGATAGCACCACCTGTCGGAACCATGCCAAAAATCTCCGTGTCTCCAATTGCGTTTGCACACTCCATTCCCATCCCTTTACTTTCTTGCAAGTTGCATGCTTTACTTTCCGCTGCTCATATACTCTTTGCATGCTTCCTTGAATTGTATTTTCTATGCTTAAACTTGTGTTAATCTACCACCTCAACTTGAAAGACTTAAAAACTGCCACCCCCTCTAGACACCTCTTCTCGATCCTTTCAACAGTGTTGATGTAGTCATCCACCACGGCCGGGTCGATGGTGTACACCACCGAGAGATCCGTCTCCCTCACGTGGGTCTCCACTTTATGCTCACCGAACTCTATTGGAGCGCCGCTAGACATCCCCTCTCTATGTGTTGTCGTGGGAGTGCTTGTTGGGGCGCGATCGAAAGGTTGAAGAGACTAAGGTTATAATGGCCGCAGGAATTAAAGGGGAAGCCGGACGGCCTGGAATATCGATCGGCACGCCCTGATGGCAGTTCTAATTCGAGGCGCATAACTCTATCGTGCTGCACGTAACTACATCGCGTGGCAATGCGCGCGGCGCAACTGCATGCTTATGGTGCCCCCGACGTGATCGTGCGTAGGCCCAACCGCTGGCAGAGCGCGCGTGGAGGGACGCGAGCAGAGCGCTCAACGGTCGCCTCAACGGCGAGCGACCATATATATATGCATATAGCAGTTGAACATGCAAGAAAAAGTTGTCCAAAACCCGAGCGCGCCGACGGACGCGAGCAGAGCACGCTGCGGCGCCCAACAGCGAGCAACCATATATATGCATATACTAGTTGAACTGTTTGTATAAATTAAGCACGATTGCTTAATCTACGAATGAAATCTATGCTTAATTAATTAATTTTAGTTGCAAAAAATAGATAGTGCTAGTGATTTTTAGCTTCATATTTTGACAAATCGCAGTGTTACAAGAATTGACAAATGGCAATGTTACTAGATCAAGAAATGTCAACCTTTCCAGTTTGATAAATGTCAATATGCCCAATATGACAGATGCAAATCTTACCAAATTGTCTGTACGTGGTTGCACACGGGTCATCCGAAATAACTATTTGCGTTGAAGGGAGGTAGAAATCCTGCTTGTCAAATTTTTTCTTGGCTTAGCGCCGAAGTCTCGCTTTGCATAATTTATTCAATCTGAACCGTTTGCGTTGAAGGGATGCACAAATCCTGCGCAGTGAATTTTCCCTTGGCTTACTGCAGAAGACCATAGCTCTCACTTTGCAATCAGGTGTTCTATCTAAAACATTTGCGATGAAGAGCTGCACAAATCCTGCTCGGCACATTTTCCGTTGGCTTACTGGGGAAGCTGTCAGTGTACATATGGGTGTTCTATCTAAAATGTTTGCGATACTAGAGTGTCAGCTAGTTGTTTCAAAATGCCTTTGTTGACTTTTATTTGAGTGTGCCTTCTCTCAAAATGGACACGAAAATTACCACATCATGTCGGGTGTCATTCCATGATAGCATGGCAAGTTTCATGAATTTTAGACGAGTTTTGGAGTTACTAGAATTTAAAAACAAAGTATCTCAACGTTTTGCCGGCAGTCAATAGTGCCCTGGTGTTTGATATTCATTCCCATTTCTTGCATGGGACCTAAGCATGCACCCAAGGACACAGATTTGATTTTATGTGCACGTAGTTCAAATTTGAATTATGCACATAAATGCATTGAAAAATCAAATAATGCATAAGAAATGTGCTAACGACCCCCAAAAGTTCCAAAATTTAACACATCACTCATGTTGTTCTATGTTGACACTAGAGAAAAAATTGAAATCAAGAAGAGGCAACGACTATCATTTCGTCTAGAAAGGTGAAACGTTCCCTACCGATACCATCAGGCTTGTTGTGAGAAGCTCTGGTTTGTGACAAAATTATACCCAAACCTGCCTCAAATGGGACAAAAAATTTACCATGGCATGTTGGGTGTCATTCCATGATAGCATGCATGGTTTCATGAATTTTAGACGAGTTTTGGATTCACTAGAATTTAAAAACTAGGTATCTCAATGTTTGCGGCCAAGTGATGATGGCAGGCTGTTTGACATTCATTCCTATTTCTTGCATGCGACGTAAGCATGCAACCAAGGACACAGATTTGAATTTTCAACCAATTTATATGCATTAGAGCATGTGCATGTAGTTCAAATTTAAATTATGCACATAAATGCATTGAAAACTCAATTAATGCAGAATAATGAGCTAACAAACCCCGAAAAATTCCAAAATTTAACACAACACTCATGTTTTTCTATGTTGACACTAGAGAAAAAATTGAAATCAAGAAGAAATAACGGCTACCGTTTCGTCTATAAGGGTGAAACGTTCCCTACCGAAACCACCAGGCTTGTTGTGAGAAGCTCTGATTTGTGAGAAGCTTATACCCAAACCTGCCCCAAATGGGACAAAAAATTTACGATGGCATGTTGATGCCGCTCCATGATAGCATGCCATGTTTCATGAGTTACAGACGAGTTTTGGATTTATACTACAATTTAAAAATCAGGTATCTCATTGTTTGTGGCCGAGTGACGGTGGCAGGGTGTGACATTCATTCCCATTTCTTGCATGGGACCGAAGCATGCAACCAAGGAGACAGATTTGAATTTTCAACCAATTTATATGCATTAGAGCATGTGCATGTAGTTCAAATTTGAATTATGCACATAAATGCATTTAAAGGTCAATTAATGCATAAAAATGTCCAAACGAACCCCGATAAATTCCAAATTTAACACAACACTCATGTTGTTCTATGTTGTCACTAGAAAAAGAATTGAAATCAAGAAGAGGCAACGGATATCGTTTCGTCCAGAAAGGTGAAACATTCCCTACTGTAACCATGAGGCTTGTTGTGAGAAGCTCTGGTTTGTGAGAAGCTTATATACCCCAACCTGCCCCAAATGGGACAATATTTTTACCACTGCATGCTGATGCCATTCCATGCTAGCGTCTCAAGGTTCATAAATTTCAGACGCGTTTTCGATTTACTAGAATTTAAAAACCATGTATCTCAATGTTAGCGGCCGAGCGACTGTGGCAAGGTGTTTGACATTCATTCTCATTTCTTGCATGGGACTTAAGCATGTAACCAAGGACACACATTCAGATTCTGAACCACTTTATATGCACTTGAGCATGTGCATGTAGTTCAAATTTGAATTATATATGCACATGAATGCATAGAAAACTCAGTTAATGTATAAAAATGTCCAAGCGAACCCCGAAAACTCCCAAAAAATGACACAACACTCGTGTTGTTCAATGTTGACATGAGAGAATTTAGAAAGTAAGAAGAGGCAACATATATCGTTTGTCCCCCAAGGTGGCACGTTCCCTGCCGAAACCATCTGGCTTGTTGTAAGAGAAGCTCCGGTTTGCGAGAAGCTTATACCCAAACCTGCCCTAAATGGGAAAATATTTTTACCACAGCATGTCGATTCCGTTCCATGACATCATGTCGAGTTACATGAATTTCAGCCGAGTTTTCAATTTACTAGAATTTTAAAACCATGTATCTCAATGTTAGCGGCTGAGCGATAATGTCAAGGTGTTTGACATTCATTCTCATTTCTTGCATGTGACCTAAGCTTGCAACCAAGGACAAACATTTGATTTTGCAACCCGTTTTTCTGGACTGGAGCATGTGCTTTAATTTTGAATTGTGCACCTGAAATTGATAGAAAACCAATTTAATGTATAAAAATTCCAAATGAACCCTGAATAATTCCAATTTTTTACGACACACATATAGTTGCATGTTCACTGCAGATAAAAGGTCTAGCAATTCAACCACTGTCCATTTCTGTTGTGACCCCATTATGTAATTCAAACCAAAATGAAAAATCAAGTAGATCCCACATAGCTTATTATCACCAACCGTGTGAGATGCAGTACAAAATATCCTGGAGCACCGTCGGTGTATAGTACGCCTATGGCTTACGCGAGAAGGTGCGTCGGCTATACAGTACACAGCCAGCGTGTCAAGCACACTAGCTCACTCCCCAAATACTCTCGCCTTTGCATCCCTCGCAATCTCAAAAATATTTGCTCGCCCTTGATCCAAACTTTCAGTAGCCCCCACCTTGTTACTCCAGCCTAGTAAAAATTTCAGTTGCCGCGGTATTTCCTCAAACACCACCTTAACCCCCTGCCCCCTCCACACACTCCACAAAACCTGCGCTCACCGACACACACCACCCCCGTAACCATTGTTAGGTCACCGCCATCGCCGCCGCCTTCATCCTCAACCTCTGCTTGTGTGTCGGGGAGCTCGAGGAGCCAATGGCCCAAGAGAGGTTTATCGCGGCCTCTTCGCCCGAAACTGACGAGGTGGCTGCCGAGGTGTCCCTTTCGTCTTCCGCGGGCTCTTTATCGATCCGTCATCGCCGGTCCCCCGATCCGCCCGCCTCCGTACCCCTACGCTGGTTCGAGGACTTCTCCGTCCTCCCTCGGACCCGGCAGCCGACGAGGTCCTACCTCGGGGTCCGGCAGCGGCGGTGGGGGACGTGGTCGCCGAGATAACAGATCGGGAGACCCACACTCGCCGGTGGCTCGGTAGCTTCCACATGGCTGAGCTCGCGGCCATGGAGTACCACCGCTGGCAGGTCCTCTACCATGGCGCAGTGGCTAGGCTCAATTTCCCCTTAGGCATACGTCCGGTCCACCTCGTTCCATCGGAGCCAGGGGTGGTGAGCTCGGCTATGGCGCGGGAGGACCGCGAGGCCTGGGAGCACCTCGAGGCCGAGGCCACCGACGAGGCCTACATGCCAGAGCTCCGCTGGCAGCACCCGGAGCTCGTGGAGGCGGAGCGGGCGATCTTTGCCGACGCGGAGGGCAGCGAGGTTATCACGCTCTTCTCTGATGATGAAGTCGAAGGCGGCAAGGACGGCGGTGTGAATGGCGGCGAGGTTATCGCGCTCTCCTCCAATGACGAGGTTGAAGGCGGCTAGGACCGCGGCGCGGAGGGCATCCAGGTGGGTGGCGAGGACGAGGAGATCGACGTCGACGAGTGGAGGAGTGCCTTCCCCAACGACCCGATGAAGGCACCGGCCCAGACCTGGCTCGTGGCATACCGTACCTAACGAGGAAGGATTGGCTCGACCTCTACTTCGACCGAAAGTAGTTTAGCTTAGTTTAAATTTATGTTTATGTTCGGTTATGCAAAACTATCTATGTTTATGTTTGAATGCATGCTACTTTCAGCTAAACCTGCTTTGAACTTGATCAAATTGAAGTTTACAACATTAAGTTTAGGGGATCGACTAGAAAAGGCCATAATTGCTGGAGTATATATATATATATCCACTGACTGTTTTAATCCTTTAACTTTTAGAGGATCGGCTAGAGATGGCCTTATGCCTTGTTTATTTCAGTTCTTCACAATGTGATGCTCTATATGTGCAATTCAATTTCATCAATAACAGTTTCAACAATACCACTATGAATTACGATATTTGGTTGCTATTAAGGATATTGCAGTTAACAAGCCTTTTCTTTTTTTAACAATAATTAGTGTACTTTAGACCTGCACAATACCAGTTTGAACGACTATTTGCTTGTTTATAAATGTTATGCCTGATGCAGTTAACACACCTTTCCACTTCTTATTTTTCTTAACTAGCGTGCTTAAGCCTGCACACTCAAGCTATCATTTGTAGATTATGTTGTCTACGATGGATATATTTGATTGATATTTAGCCTGTTGTGCTTAACATGCCTTTATATGTACTCATACATGACAATATTGAGAACATTGTTGTTTTTTCCATCGAGATTAGTTTCATGCATTGCTTATATGTACTCACTGTTCAGGATCTCGGTAGCTGGTACCATATAGCCTGGGGGCTGATAAGGGATTAATCGTCGAATCGGACATTTCACTGAATATATATGTAACCCATTTATCATTAGGTTAACTAGGGTCATATTTAATGCATTGATTAATTCGTAAACATATGTACCTGTGAATTGAATAATGCATTGATTGTTTGAACCTGATGGATATGAATAAAGCTATAGCCTACTTCCAAGTTTAAATTAGGTACAACTTAAATAACAACAATTAAATTAGGATGAAATTACGGTATGCAGGTCATTATGGCGCACACGGTTAATAAAGCACAGCGTGTGCGATATACATCATAATCTGACACGGTTCACGAACTGGAAACGTGTGTAACAATGTACACAGTTGCTGTTTGCAAAGCGTGTGTGATGTCAGACACTATCACATATGGTGCGGAAAAACTAAATGTGTGTGAATATCTACCTATCGTACACTGTTTATAATCATGAACTACTTGTGATGTGACAGGCATCGTAAATGTAGAGCCAGTTTGGTACGTGCCTAGAAAACTCTCGTGCCTGGAATCTTCCTGGATTTAGGTAAAACCACAAAACTCCGACTGCGATGGCAATGCGAGCACAAACGAATAGCAAGGATGAAGTGTTTCGGATATGCGAGACATCGGAAACGGTTATATAGGGGCAACTGTATGCATCAAGGCTCTCTATCCCCAACGGTTTCTGGGTCGTCTGGGAAGGATCCCCCCTATCGCCCACACTCACTTGGTGACGGTTCCAAGTGTCGTCGTGGATAGGGGTTAAAAACCGTTTGTATAGCACCTCGCTGTACCAGTGATGTCGGTTTAGATATGCAGGAATGCCGGTCATCGTGCCACTCACTGTTCCGATGTTGTGGAGACACTACCATGTTGCGAAGCAGTACTGTAAAGCGAGTTGTGGAGAAAAGTGTGGTTGTGGGATCTGCGGGGGAGTCATCAGTTTAGGTGATGTACATCTATGGCTGTCAAGGTGACTGGTAATTCGGAGTGTTTTTCTTTGGAAAGGTGACGATAACTTTGAATTATCCGTCGGATAATGTGTAGAAGATGAAAAAAAAAATCTCGAACACATCAACTAATCTGACCAAACAAGCGATTATGACTATCCATAGCCAGCAAAAAGATTCCCTTCACTAACCCACTATATCACCCAAATGAAAACTCAAACACACCATGTACATGTTAGGATGTGTACAATGATGCTATTTTAGAAGTGCTATGTAGGATAAATAATGAAATAGTGCCCAAAAAGACCTGTCTTCTCTTAATTTTATTTGAATTGACTTCTCTGAGTTAAGAAATGATCTCTCGACAGCAGTTTCTATCACCACATATTTTAGACATTCTACTTACTAAAGATAAGACAAAAGACAACTCATTATATTATCATGTTTTATTGTCCGATTTTGCATATATCAGGTGCTTGAAAATTTTATTTGCGCCAATCACCTATTCTAGTTCATCCCGAGCTCACCGGAGAAGAATGACATTGTCGGAGAAAGCCATACCCCCACCATCTATCTTAGGAGGAAGCCATGGGGCCTCACTAAGGGAGTCACGACCCCATTTTTCTATCTTAGGGGTGGGTGGCGGGGGGGGGGGGGGGGGGGTGTTGCAGGGGATCGCTAGAGGTTTTCTCCGGTAGGGCAGAGCTTAGAGGGATGGACGGGGCGGTGGCCAGCAACGACGGTGGGGGGAGATTGAGGGGAGGGCGAGACGGTGCGTGGTAGCGCCCGCCGGCCGCCGGGGGAGAGGTTTCACAGGAGGGCGGGGCGACGAGGCGGTGTGTGCTGGTGCCCGCCTGACGCGGGGGGAGAGCGGTGTGCCACGTATGCCGATCGCGCCTGGACGTAGTTGTGATTCGTGCCTGGGTAATTGGGGATTAATTTCGGGAGTTCTTTCTTGAGCGTGGATTTGCTTGTCCTGAACGATGCCACGTGACCGTGACTAGGATGTCCTTGTGTCATCAGCCAGTCGCGAACATATTCAACACTGTGTTTTGGCTTCTTCTGCCTCGCCCTCGCCATCACCGCGCTCCGTCTGGGCCAACCGATGATTCCTGTTTGCGTGTTGCCCTCTAGCTGGGCCTCCTGATTCTCCGAGGGTCATGAGATCTATCCTTCCTAAACTAATCCAGATCTCTTATGCCAGCAGTGCATGCAGCAAGCATGCCGCCCTCATCATCATCCGACCGAGCAACGGCCAAAGGAGCATATCTCATGAAGTTCTGCTTGTACGTGTACTGTACTACAGCGTTAGCGTACGTACAAAACAGGCAGAAAATACTAGCTAGTCCAGCGTACAAGCCTCCGCAAAGGGGCATGTAGGGCCGGATGCCAGTGGTCTGTGTGAGTGCATCCTTGTTTGGGGCGACACTACAAGGTTGAGCAGCACATGCCAATCGAGTCATCAACCATGAGCATAGGAACTGGGTAATGGCCGATGCTCCCATATAATACTATCTTTAATAATGTTATTAATTGGACTACAACTGTCAAGCTGAAAAACACTTTGAATTTGTTGTACTTTTATCGTTATCGTGAACTTAACGAACGGTAGATGACGTCGCGTTTCAAGAAGAAGAAAAAAATGATTTCTTGCGTGGAACAGAAAGCTTTCTCGTGCGACTTCTGCTGTTGCTCGGGGATGTGGCCTCGACGAGGCGCTCAAACTGCCGCCGAGTGCGCTGCCGCTTTTAGCGCCGCGCATTGCGCTCCGGCACCAGCTAGCATAACATATACACACCACCGGCAGCCTGGGTAGCTCGGCGGCGGCGGCTGTACAGCGCACATGGAGAACGGTGAAGGCTTATCTGCAACGCGCGCGCGCGCGGCTGCTAAAATCAGCAGCTGCAACCCTCCTGGAACATGGCCGAACGGCAAGATTCCAGAGCGGTGGAGGGTGGGGGCGTGTCGGAGAATAGACGGATTATTTTGTGGAGAACGCTTCGAATCAAGCGACTGGTTACTCATGCGCGTCAGCCGCCTCGCTGGACGACACCTGTCCAAAGGCCCCCACACAGCCCCCTTTCCACCGAGTTCATCGGTCTCCCCAGTCCCCCGATTCCTACCCGCTCTGCTCTCTCTCCCATCTCCCAGCACAAATCTCGTCGTTGTTTTTTTTTCTTTTCGAGAGTAAGTGGTTGCGTATCATATTTTTTATAGAAGGCAGAATTTAAATTATAAGAGACTACAACTTGATACGAACAACGAGCGTAGTGCACACACCACATCAGGGCTAGTTCGAAAATAGCCACCACCGAGAAAAGAGCATGTCTAAAAAACAGAGCAAGCCGCGTCTCGACCAACGCTGGTCACCTCCGAAGACAACACCAACTCCGGATGAACTTCCCTTGTCGACGAACCACCGACCCTTTGATGCCTAAAAGGAGGTGGCAAGTAGATGGGGGAACTTGGTCGGTCCACTAAGGGCGTGTTTGGTTCCATGCATAGCCTCACGCTGCATCGCATCCACCATCCTGGGTGAGTCTAGCCTGGCTAAGCTGATGAAAAAATGGGTTGAGATGTATGTTTGGTTGTGTGCATGTTGAGGGACAGGTCAATGTGAGATGGCGTCTGGAAGCCTGTATGAGAAATCGGCCAGCTCCTGCACCACCAGCGCCCCGTGAGGCCATGACGCCGCCGCGACCACGGACGGTCCGGCCGAGCCGTCGCAGGCGCGCCTCCCCTTCTGATGCAAGTCTTGCAAAGTACACGCATCCAGGCGCCGGCGGGCAGAGGGGGATGGAAGTCCAGCGGCGGAGTCGCAACGGACTATGGAGCTCGGAGCGATGGCGAAAGAGGGAGCTAGGGCGGCGGTGTTGAGACGGACGAGGGGGCTCTGACCAGTTGCGGAGAAGGTAGTCCGGACGGGTGGCACAAGAAGGAGCTCCCGACGGCGGCGGCGGCGATTGTTTCGGTCCTCGATCTGATCTGAGAGGAGAGGAAAGAGAGTTGCGATGGCACTTTTGAAGTAATTCTAGTAAATATCAGGGCCTATCCCGTGTACCGCTTCGTTTTAAGTGGAAGCGCGAGTGCAGGCACGAGGCTGCATCGCAGGAACGCCCGATTCCTACGTTCCTCTCAGCCTGGCTGATGGGCCTCTGTTTGCATCAGTTGGGCCAGGCTGAGGAGGCCACACAGGACACCAAACAAGCCATATTATGCATGCCTGGTGCGATGCAGGTGCGAGCCGATAGACCAAACACGCCCTAAAGGCACCGTCTTGGATTCACCAGTGATGATGTACATTGCGCCACTGAAGATCGTCTTGGACAACGGCGAGCACCGGAAGTAGCGAAACATGGAACCTCATGATTGTGTCTTCAAGCACGATGCTCCCAACAGAGTAGCGGCGTTGAGGACACCGCCATCACGCCGATTCACCTCCGAACCTAAGGCTTTCGCACGAAGACCGCTACCAATCCCAAGAGTGAGTGTCGTGGTGGGCGCACGACAGATGCGAAGGGATGACTAAAGAGAGGAGGAGGCTCGAGGGCGCTGGTGGGCTCCAGAGGCAAGGTTGGTATGAGCGGGCGCGGGACGCCGGACATACCCAGGTTCGGGGCTCTCCGGAGAAATAACACTCCTAGTCCTGCCGAGTCAGTTGATGTCTGATAGTACAATGTTACTCCTGGAGCTGTATGGGGGAGGAAGGAAGCTGGCCAAGGCTTAGGCTGCTCCTCCTCTCTGGTGTTGCTGTCTCGGTGGCTACTTCTATGCTTGCTAGCTCTTCTCTGCTTACTTTCTTACATGCCCGTATGCGTGGGCTCCTGGGGGGGGTTTATAGACCACCCCCCAGGGGTACAATGGTAATGTTACAAGACAGTGGGTCCGGGTTGTCGGCGTCCGGGGACCCGGGCTGGGACCCGCTGAGGGCCTGTGGTTCGCCGGGTTCCCCTAGGTGCGGACCCCGCGTGCCTAGGGGACTGTGCGCCGTCTTGTCGATCGTCAGGGCGTGGCCGAGTCGAGTCATGTACAGTGGCTCTGCGTCAGGTTGCCGCTTGCTGTCGTCAGTGGTGAGGGCGGGGGCACTGTAGCCACGCCAGCCCTGGTCAGCGGATAGGTGAGGGGCACTGTTGCCACGCTCCGGCTGACCAGAGGCATGGGCGGGGCACTGTTGCCTTGGTCGTCGATGATTGAAGACTCATCCCATCGTACGGCCTGGATGGGACGGGAGCTGACCCGTGGCTGGATTGCGGAGCATGCCATGGGTGGAGTTGGCTTGTCGAGGAAGCTTTGACTGTGCCGGGTTCGGCTGTCTTGCGCTAGTTGTTAAGGCCGAGTAGGTGCGTCTTGCCGGGTCGGAGAGCTCGGCCGGGTTGCGGGGCTTGGCCGGGTCGAGCGACCCGGCTAAGCACATGCTGGCTTGAGGGGCGATGCCGGCCCCCTTGTTTTTAAAAGGATCCAGGTTCCATTGCCTGCCCGGGGTTCATCCCCCGGACAGTAGTCCCCGAAGCTGTGAAGGTCCGCCGTCTTCGGATGAGTGGGCCTTCACAGTTTCCTCCTTAAGCAAGGCAGATTCTGCGAACGCCGTGTCCGGCAACACCCACTGTGTGCCGGTTTTCTCGGAAAGCGGATCGTGGCATCCCGGTCATGGCGGGAACCGAGGGGTCCGTCGAATCTTGGGGCAATCCCTCGGGCTTCGCGTGGGCGCCACATGGTGCCCGGAAGTCAGAGGGACCTGACAGGCCACGCGCGCGACGGGACTGGGCAACGGGCTGGGGCCCGCCGCCGCGCGCCCTTGGCCCACGCGCGCGGATTTATTGCGGCGTCCGGGGGCCGGTTGCTCTTCCTCGGATAGTTACTGCATGTGTACGTGCACACTTATTGTGGGGTAGTGGAATGGGCGCGTGCAGACGATCCCACTCCCCCACGTTCAAACCGAGGGTTATAAATCGGGGGGCAGGGGGGCGGCGGACATCATTCTCGCTCGCGCCCTCTTCCCATTTGCTCTTGCCCTGCTCTTTGCAACCGACGCACTGCAGCGCCCGCTGCTCCGAGCAGAACTCTTCCGTCGTCCATCTTCCTTCTCCTTCCTCCGATCATGGCACTGCCGTCGGGCTCCTGGATTGGTTCGAATGTCACCACCAAGGACATCGCCCATCTTCGGGCGTCGCGGTGCCTGCCGCGGGAGACGGACGTCGCCGTCCGTCTGCCGCGCGGCGAGCAGAGGCCGCAGCCCGAGGAGTTGGAGCGCGTGGTCTTCCTCACGCACTTCGAGCGTGGATTTGGGTTGTCGGCGAACACCTTCTTCCGCACGTTCCCAGAGTTCTTCGGGCTCCAGCCGCATCATCTTGGCGCCGGCGCCATCGTCCAGCTCTCCGGCTTCGTCACCCTCTGCGAGGGGTACCTGGGGGTCGAGCCCACGATCGACCTCTGGGCGCTTCTTCTCCCTGAAGTAGCAGGGCCCGTCGACCGGAGAGTTCGCCAACAGCGGAGTCGCCATCATCTTGAAGCGGTCGGGGGCTGACTTCCCCAAGATCCCGCTGGAGGATTCTGCCAAGAAATGGAAGAACTCCTTCTTTTACGTCCGCAACTTGGGTGCGGACCGCATCAATCTTCCGGCCTTCTCCATCGCGCCACCGCGGGCGAATACAAACTGGGGCTACTCACCCAGGCCCCCGACGCAGGAGATTCTCAATCTCTGCGAGCGGGTGACGGTGATGAGGACACAGAAGGGGCTCACCGGCAACGACCTCATCGCCGCATTCATCATGCGTTGGGTCCTCCCGCTGCAGAGGCGCTCCTGCCTCATCGACGAGATGGTCGGCGTTCAAGACCCAACCACATGGGGTCGACGCACCTGACAGCGAAGCAGATCGCGCGCTACGTGAACAACATCTCCAAGGCCAACCTTGGGGAGGACTGGCAGTTCGGCAAGGTGTCGTACAGCGAGTCGAACCCGACGCCATCGGTGAGTGTCTGGTCGCCTTACTTTGCTGTTGCGCACCTTCTCGTCCGTCCTGACGCGACGCGGGAGGTGCTTCTGAACGCGATCCGACATCCTTACGCCCGAGCTCCATCGCAGGTGGCGCCGGTGGTGCCAGAGGAGCAAGCCAGCCGGATTGCCTCCTGGGCCAGCTAGATGGCCGAGTTCGCCTTCCACGACGAGTTCCACCCGGAGCAGACAAAAGACGGCAGGGTCGTGGATGGCGACGACTACGGCTTGCTTCTCCACGATCCGGAGGAGAGCTCCGAGGAGATGGGCGTCTACCGCGATGGGGGTGCCGAGGAGGACACTGGTGCCTTGCTGGACCCGGAGGCTGCCAGGGGAGAGCCGTCGACGTCGCGACGCGGCGCTGGAGATGCCTGAGACATTCTTAGTAGAATTTATAAGTAGCAGGTCCACCCAACCACTGGGGGTTTTAGGGTGTAATGAACTCGGGCCGCGGGCCTTTTAAATATTTGTGTGTAAATGTCATGAGTGTTTTTGCTTTTGCCTTCCGTTCTTTGGACCGATTTCTTGCACTTCTCCTTTCTCAAACCTCCCCCCCTCCCCCCGCGAGTCAGACGGCCGAGGCTCCGGTCCATGACATGGAGTTCGGTTCTTCGATAGGAGCGCGCAGGACTTGGGCCCTTCAAAATGTTGAGTGCGAGATAACACCCACTAGGCCGGCTGGCGGCAATCCGGCGAAGCCGGTTGGTGAGCAGCCGGTCGTGCGGCTGTTTATTTTCTGAGCGGCGGGCCGGGTTGATAGATCCGGCAGCCTTTGACTTAGTGTATGAAGCGTAAAGGAGCTCTGGCCCGTTGTGCTTGCCAGCCGACAACCGAAGCCGGATTTGTGGCTTTAGGGCGAAGTGGGGGACCGCGGCATCCTAACTGTATCAGGAATCACCAAGTAAGGCGGCGGGGTGGCGATCGAGCCGGCCAGCCCCCGAGCCCCCGGGTCGAGCGGGTCGGACCGGTGGCCGGGTTCAGTGGCATAGTGATGCAAGAAAGTAGGGACACAGTAAATTGGTCGACAAAAGGCACCCCCCGAGTCTCGTTCGGGAACCCCATAGTTTCATGCGTTTACAAAAGGCGACGATACATACACTCGTGTGGCTAACTGTAAAACGGGCGGAGGAGTTCCGCGTTCCACGGCCGGATCGTTTCTTCGCCGGCGGTGTCTTTCTTGCGCTTCTTTGACTTGCGTGTGTTGATGAGGTAGTAGGCGTTGCGATCGTGCAAGGCCCTGCTCACGATGAATGGGCCCTCCCATGGAGGGGACAGCTTGTGCTGGCCTGCTTGCTCTTGGACGAGTCGGAGGACGAGGTCGCCCTTGTGGAATGCGAGTGGCTTGATCTTCTTGCTGTGGTAGTGCCTCAGGCCTTGCTGGTAGATGGCCGAACGGCTGAGCGCCAAGAGGCGTGCTTCTTCGAGCAGGTCGACGCCATCTTCGCGGGCTTCTCTGGCTTCGGCTTTGGTGTACATCGTGACACGCGGTGAGTCGAACTCAACATCGGTCGGGATGACGGCTTCGGCTCCATAGACGAGGAAGAACAGAGTGAACCCGGTCGACCGATCGGCGTGGTGCAGAGACTCCAGAGAACGGCCTGCAACTCGTCAAGCCAACTGTCGGGTGAGCGGATGAGTGGCTCGACGAGTCATGGCTTGACGCCGGACAGGATGAGTCCGTTGGCCCGCTCGACCTGCCCGTTGGACTGTGGGTGTGCGACGGGGGCCAGGTCGAGGCGGATGCCGGAGACGGAGCAGTATTGCTCGAGCGCGCCCTTGGCGAAGTTGGTGCCGTTGTCCGTGATGATGCTATTCGGCATGCCGTAGCGCACCGCTATGTCCTTGATGAACCGAATGGTTGTTGTCCCGTCCAGTTTCTTGATTGGCCGTGCCTTGATCCACTTGGTGAACTTGTCCACTGCCACCAGCAGGTGCGTCATGCCGCCTCGAGCGGTTTTGAAGGGTCCCACTATGTCGAGTCCCCAGACCGCGAAGGGCTAGGCGATCGGTATGGTGCGGAGTGCTGACGCCGGCTGGTGGCTGCATTTGCTGAAGCACTGGCACCCCTCACACTTGAGAACGAGCGACTCGACGTCTTGGAGGGCCGTGGGCCAGTAGAAACCGTGGCGGAACGCCTTGGCCACCAGGGATCGCGATGTGGCATGGTGCCCGCATTCGCCCTGGTGTATGTCGAGGAGGATGTCGATGCCCTGTTCCTGCTCGACGCAGCTCTGGAACACGCCGGTGGAGTTGCGCTTGATGAGCTCGTTGTTGACGATGTTGTAGGCGGACACCCGGCGCTGCACTTGCCGGGCTTCGGTCTCGTCCATGGGGAGAACCCCGTTCTCCAGGAATTCTGATATTGGGAGGGCCCAAGACGGAGCCGTAACCATGGCAAAGACGGCCACCAGGGTGGGTTCCGAGTTGACAGCCCCCGAGCCGGGTTGAGCAGCCCCGGGTCAGGATGGCGACGGCCGGGTCCGGGGCGATGATGGCTGGGTCGATCTGAGCAGCCCCCGGGCCGGGTTCAGCAGCCCTCGGGCCGGGTTCAGCAGCCCCCGGGCCGGGTTGAGGTGCGACCGGGTCGTCTGTAACGTGGATGGACTCGGAGTCCGGCGATGGCTTGACGGACGGCTTGCGCAGGTGCTCGAGGGAGACGCCAGACGGGATGGACTGTCGGGTCGAGGTGATCTTGGTGAGTGTGTCGGCCGCTTCGTTCTTCGTGCGCGGGATGTGGAGGAACTCGCAGCCCTCGAAGGATCCGGACAGCTTCTGGACGAGGAAGCGGTAGCTTGCCATGTTGGAGTCGCGGGCGTCCCACTCGCCGAAGCACTGCTGCACCACCAGGTCCGAGTTGCCGTAGCATGGGATGCGCCGGATGCCGAGTTCCTTGGCGAGCCGGAGGCCGTGCACAAGGGCTTCGTACTCGGCGACGTTGTTGGAGGCAGCAAAGTGGATCTGGAGCACGTAGCGGAGCCGGTCGCCCTTCGGGGACGACAGTACGATGACGGCCCCCAGGCCGAGTCGCATCTTGGATCCATCGAAATGCATGCGCCAGTGCGTTGAGCCGGGGGGCGGCGCCAAGTACTGGGTCTTGGTCCAGTCGACGAGGAGGTCGGCCAGGGATTGAGACTTGATCGTGGTGAGGGGCTCGTAAAGGATGGTGTGGCCGGCTAGCTGGATCGCCCACTTGGCGACCCGGCTAGAGGCATCCCGGCATCCGATGATTTCTCCGATAGGCGCCGTGCTGACCACAGTGACAACATACTCTTGGAAGTACTACTTCAGCTTCTTGGCGGTAAAGTACACGCCGTAACACATCTTCTGATAGTGTGGGTAGTTCTGCTTGGACATGGAGAGCACCTCGCTCAGGTAGTAGACTGGGCGCTGGACGGGTTGGATCTTGCCCTTCTCTAGTCGCTCAACCACCAGCACCGTGCTGACCGCCCGCGAGGTCGCACTATGTAGAGCAACAGCGGCTCCTTGTCGGTTGGCGCGGCCAGGACTGGTGCGGTGGAGAGCATGCGCTTGAGGTCTTGGAAGGCCTCGTCTGCCTTGTCGTTCCATTCGAACGGGTTCATCTTCTTCATCAGCTGGTACAGGGGTAGCGCCCTCTCGCCCAGCCGGCTTAGAAACCGGCTGACAGAGGCCAAGCATCCGGTGAACTTCTGGACGATGCCGCGTTCCGAGACGAGGAAGCTGAGTAGCTTTCCGGCCGAGACGCCGAAGATGCACTTTCCCGGGTTAAGCTTGACCTTGTATTCGCAGAGGTTGGCGAATGTTTCCTTCAAGTCGTCGAGGAGCGTGAGGTGCTGCTTGGTCTTCACCATGATGTCGTCCACATAAACATGGATATTGCGGCCGAGTTGCGGCAGCAGGCATTTCTGCATGTAGCGCTGGAAGGTGGCGCCGGTGTTCTTTAAGCCGAACGACACGGTGATGTTGCAATACGCCCCAAAGGGCGTGATGAAGGACGTCTTCAGGGTGTCGGCCGGGTCCAGCTTGATCTGGTGGTAGCCGGAGTAAGCGTCCAGGAAGGACAGGAGCTCGCACCCGGTGGTCGAGTCGATGACTTGGTCGATTCGCGGGAGAGCGAACGGATCCTTGGGATAGGCCTTGTTGAGGCTGGTGTAGTCGATACAGATGCGCTAGGTCTTGTTCTTCTTCAGGACGAGGACTGGATTGGCCAGCCACTCGGGGTGAAACACTTCCATTATGAAGCCGGCCGCCAAAAGCTTGGAGACCTCTTCACCAATGGTTCTTCTCTTCTCTTCGTAAAAACATCATAGGGGTTGATGGATAGGCTTGGCGTCCTTGCGGACGTGAATTTTGTGCTCGGCGTACTTCCTCGGGATACCCGGCATGTCCTTGAGAGTCCATGCGAAGATATCCCGATTCTCACGAAGGAACTCGACGAGCTCGCCTTCCTATTTGCTGTCGAGGCGGGCGCCCACGACGACATACTTGCTGCAGCTAGGGTCTTCCGGTTTAGCTTCACTTTCTTGGTCTCCTTGGAGGGTTTGAAGGCGGCCTCGTCGGCCGGGTCCTTGGTCAGGATCGATGCAGCGGAGGCATAGCCTGCCAGGGCGACGATCCGGTCGAGCTGGCGCCGCTCCACGGCAATGGCCAGCGACTCGGCCAACTTGGCGCTGTCTCGGGCGTACTCCAAGGACTTGCGGTAATCGCCGGTGATGGTGATGAGGCCCTTGGGACCTGGCATCTTCATCTTCAGATACGCGTAATGGGGAACTGCCATGGACTTGGCGAGCGCGGGCCGGCCCAGCAATGCGTGGTACACGCTGGACAGGTCCACCACCTCGAACCAGATCGGTTCGCGTCAGAAGTGGCTGCTTTCACCGAACAAGACATCGAGCCGGACCCGGCCAACGGGAGAGCAGGAGAGGCCGGGCACGAAGCCGTGGAAGATCGTCCAGGTCGGCTCCAGGTCCTCGGTCTTGTGGCCGAGTGAGGGAGTCCTGGACTAGGGGGTGTCCGGATAGCCGAACTATCACCATCGGCCGGACTCCAAGACTATGAAGATACAAGATTGAAGACTTCGTCCCGTGTCCGGATGGGACTTTCCTTGGCGTGGAAGGCAAGCTTGGCGATACGGATATGTAGATCTCCTACCATTGTAACCGACTCTGTGTAACCCTAGCCCTCTCCGGTGTCTATATAAACCAGAGGGTTTTAGTCTGTAGGACACACAACAATCATACCATAGGCTAGCTTCTAGGGTTTAGCCTCCTTGATCTCGTGGTATATCTACTCTTGTACTACCCATATCATCAATATTAATCAAGCAGGAGTAGGGTTTTACCTCCACCGAGAGGGCCCGAACCTGGGTAAAAACATCGTGTCCCTCATCTCCTGTTACCATCCACCTAGACGCACAGTTCGGGACCCCCTACCCGAGATCCGCCGGTTTTGACATCGACGTTGGTGCTTTCATTGAGAGTTCCTCTGTGTCGTCACCTATAGGCTCGATGGCTCCTTCGATCATCAACAACAACGCGGTCCAGGGTGAGACTTTTCTCCCCGGACAGATCTTCGTATTCGCGGCTTCGCACTGCGGGCCAATTCACTTGGCCATCTGGAGCAGATCGAAAGCTATGCCCCTGGCCATCAGGTCAGATTTGGAAGTTTGAACTATACGGCCGACATCCGCGGAGACTTGATCTTCGACGGATCCGAGCCACAGCCGAGCGCGCCGCACTGTCACGATGGGCATGATTTAGCTCTGCTGCCGGACAGTGCCCTGGAGGCCACACAAGAGTCCGCTCCGACCCTTAGCTCGGAACCGACTGCGCCGATCGAGGATGGGTGGCTGGACACCGCCTCGGGGGCTGTTACCTCTACGGTGATGGAGCCGAATACCGACCCTGTCCCTTGTGAAGCTCGTGACTCCAAGGTGCCGGACTCCTCTCCGGACCCTGAGCCTTCCGCGCCCCTGCCAATCGAATCTGATTGGGCGCCGATCATGGAGTTCACCGCCGCGGACATCTTTCAGCACCCGCCTTTTGGCGACATCCTGAATTCGCTAAAGTGTCTCTCTTTATCAGGAGAGCCCTGGCCAGATTATGATCAGAACGGTTGGGATGCAGACAACGAAGAAATTCAAAGCCCACCCACCACCCACTTTATAGCCACTGTCGATGACTTAATCGATATGCTAGACTTCAACTCCGAAGACATCGACGGTATGGACGACGATGCCGGAGACGACCAAGAACCAGCACCCACAGGGCACTGGAAGGCCACCTCAACTCACGATGTATATATGGTGGATACACCTAAAGGAAGCGATAACGGGGAACAACGGGACGCTGCAAAGGATAATTCCCTCGAAAAACAGAAACGGCGACGCAAGCGCCATCAAAAGTACCGCCTCGACAACGGCAACACCCATATAGACCCAGCCATAGAGCAGGGCGAACCGGTGGACGACGGACATGCCCCCGAGTAACCATCCGAACAGGATGAATTGGATAAGCAATCCATCCCCGGCGAAAACAACAGTCCGGAGGATCTCACGTCGGACACATTGTTGGAGCAGAAGAACCTCCACAAAAGGCTCGTCACCACTGCACGAAGTCTGAAGAAGTAGAAGCGGAAGCTCAAAACAGCGGAAGACGTACTCAGAATGAGATGGAGCAAAGTACTCAAGACCGCAGACAAATACGGCGATAGTCGCCAAGCAAAAAGTTACCCGAAGCGCAAACTACTGCCCGAATTTGACAAGGAGGCCGTAGATCCCCCAC
The DNA here is from genome assembly GCA_963921465.1 of Triticum timopheevii. Classification (NCBI taxonomy): domain Eukaryota; kingdom Viridiplantae; phylum Streptophyta; class Magnoliopsida; order Poales; family Poaceae; genus Triticum; species Triticum timopheevii. Next base: position 416,392,417 of record OY997266.1, on the reverse strand, counting down.
AATCAAAAAACAAAGAGGCCGGCCGGTCGGATAGACGACCACATGGCAAACAAAGAGCGACAAGCAGCACTGCACATAAGCCGGCACACGATCCACATAAGGATCCTCACAAAAATGATGGCCCAGTCAGGTCCATCTATGGGCCAAGAAAGCAAGCCCCAGAAAGCAATACAACACGTCGAGTATTCGAACATCATGGCACACCCAAATACAGGGGCGCCACACACCCCCTATGTTTCACCGATGAGGTGCTGGATCATGAATTTCCAGCGGGATTCAAGCCCGTAAACATAGATGCATAGGACAGAACAACAGACCCCGGAGTCTGGGTTGAGGATTACATCCTGCACATACATATGGCTAGAGGAGATGACCTCCACGCCATAAAATACCTACCCCTCAAGCTCAAAGTGTCAGCCCGGCATTGGCTCAAAAGCCTCCCAGAAAATACCATTGGAAGTTGGGAAGAGCTCGAGAATGCGTTTCGGGCAAATTTTCAGGGGACTTATGTCCGCCCTCCGGATGCAGACGATTTAAGTCACATAACCCAACAGCCCGGAGAGTCAGCCCGCAAATTCTGGAACAGGTTCCTCACCAAAAAGAACCAAATAGTCGACTGTCCGGACGCCGAAGCCTTAGCAGCCTTCAAACATAACGTCCGAGACGAATGGCTCGCCAGACACCTCGGCCAGGAAAAGCCAAGAACAATGGCCGCACTAACAAGCCTCATGACCCGCTTTTGCGCGGGAGAGGATAGCTGGCTGGCAATATGCAGCACCAGCGACCCAAGTACATCCGAGGTCAGGGATGGAAATGGGAAACCACGACGCAGAAAGGACCAGCGCCGAACTAAGGGAAACGGCCCAAAGAGCACGGCAGTCAACGACGGGTTCAAAAGCTCTCGACAGATCAACAAAACACTACCTCTCAAGGACAACAGCGACGAGCTATCCAACCTAAACAAAATCTTGGACAAGATATGCCAAATCCACAGCACCTCCGGGAAGCGTGCAAACCATACCCACAGAGATTGTTGGGTCTTCAAACAGTCCGGCCGACTTAATGCCGAACACAAGCGGCTTGAAACACCAAGTGAGGACGACGACGAACTCCACAAGCAGAGCACCGGCAAACAAAGGAATTTCCCACAAGAGGTCAAAATAGTAAACTCACTTCATGTGACAACAGGCAAAAATAGAGCGGCGCCCATTAAAATACGCGCCGCACGGTCCACCCCAGCGGAGTCCCGACACTGGATGTCAAAACCAATCACTTTCGACCATCAGGATTACTCCGGAAGTATTCAGAACGCAGGATGGACTGCCCTGATATTAGATCCTATAATCGACGGACTACAATTTACTCAAGTCCTAATGGACGGCGGCAGTGATCTAAACCTACTATATCAGGATACAATCCGCAGAATGGGGATAGACCTAACCAAAATACGCCATAGCAACACTTCCTTTAAAGGAGTGATGCCAGGCCCATGTGCCCATTGTACGGGCTCTCTACCACTAGAAGTTGTGTTCGGCTCATCCGACAACTTCCTTTAAAGGAGTGATGCCAGGCCCATATGCCCATTGTACGGGCTCTCTACCACTAGAAGTTGTGTTCGGCTCATCCGACAACTCCCGTCGCAAAAAGTTAGTCTTCCACATCTCCCCATTTAAAAGTAGCTATCAAGCACTATTGGGACGCGAAGCTTTTACCCGCTTTAACGCAATACCGCATTACACATCTCTTACACTTAAAATGCCCGGTCCACGCGGCATAATCTCATTAAAGGGAAACCTCGAGTGTTCCTCGAATACGGAAGAAAGTGAGACTGCCTTGACAGCCACACATTAATCCAGCTTTACCGATCAAAGCACCCAAACAGGTCATTCAGACCCAGGACACGGATAGGCGAGTCCGGCACAAATAAACAAGGGGCTTACTAGCCGCGTACCCCCTTACAAGGGGCTGCACGCATGTACAATAAGAGACAATAAAGCTCAATTTTATTCGTTTTTGACTTATACTCTGTTTATACATTTTTCGCACGATCCCGTTTTCAAACTAAGTTCTTCTCCTTTACAGATGGACACCGTGCTACGCCCGTCCAGGATACGGCACAACGGAGACACAGGCGTAGACGTGCAGTAGGGACCCGTTGCAAGGATTCTTTTCAGATTAAGACCCTGCATAAACCTTTCTTACTGTCTCTTGTTGATACACATCCCCCGGTTTCTCACTATAACCGAGGAGGAGGCTGGCGTTTTGGCATCGGCCGCATCAGAAATTTTTGCGCGTACCTGGACACTAGGGGCTCAGAGCATTGTTCTACCTGTTTTCATAAAAGACCGAATACCTTAGGGAGTGTTCGGCGTCTTGAGTTAGGCCTTATATGCATCAGCTCTGAATCATGTCTTTGGTCAAATGTTAGGTTTGCCCGGCTCCTGTGTTTTGCTGCGTTACGTTCCGCTATCGGCTAACGCGGCACCAGGAGAACTACTACGATTGTGCCCTGGTTCGTCCAGGTGAGCACCTCAGTAGAGAAAGCTGAAAACTGACTATCATGATATAGCGAGAGACTGGTCAACCACTCGATCGACCACCGGAATGTTTAGAATTCCTCTGCTTTAACGAAGGACCGTTTCCCGGTCAGGCACATACGCGCCCCGAAATTCGGAGAGCGCAGTGCCCCTAGTTATAGCCCCACCATCGAACTCCTATGGCTAAGTGAAAGTGATAAAGCATTATAGTCCGGTTGCCTAGTTTGCTACGCTATCACCTCCTTCACAGGACCAAGACGTTGGATTAAGTGTGAAAATGTGCTTCTTCTTTTTTTGCAAACACCCCCGCACTATGTGCGTGGGGGCTGAAGCCGAAGACTGCCATCTTTCAGGTTATATACACATATACGTTAACGGGCGCACAGGAGGTATTTCAACACTTGAACGCACAAGTATAAAAAGCCCTTATATTATATTTTGAAACATGGTTTCACAAATCATACATGTCATTTGAACATAATATTTTTCGAGCACTGCCTCTCTATTAAACGAGCGCCCTGCAGGACTTCCTCAAAATAGTGCTCGGCTGATAATCGGCTTCTGTCCGAATCCTGGGATGCAACGTCGGTGGCCTCCATCTCTGCCCAGTATGTTTTGACACGGGCGAGAGCCATTCGTGCACCCTCTATGCATGCCGACAGCTTCATCGCCTCGATATGCGGCACCGCATCCAGGAACTGCTGCACCAAGCCAAAATAACTCTTCGGCTCGGGCCTTTTTGGCCACAAATGAGCCATGACATCCTTCATGGCAAGTCCGGACAACCTATTCAGCTCAGCCCACTCGGCTAACCGATCGGTCAATGGAAGTGGACGCTCCGGACTATGGCATTGCGACCAAAAAAGCTCTTCCATTTCGTGATCCTTTTGGCCTCGGAAGTGTGCGACTGCGTCTGCGGCACTCGCCGCCAAATTCAGATAAGCATCCTCCGCACCCCACAACTGGCCCAACTGAGCATACTTTGGATCCGTGAATTTCCTACGCAACAGAAAGGGCTTTCCAGCCGCAATATCCCCGGCCTGACGTAGCTCCTCCTTTATAGCTCTCATTGCGGAGCGGGCATCCTTGGCTTCGGTGGTGGCCTTCTTCAAGCCCTCTTGCTCCGCTCGGCGTTCCCTTTTAAGAAACTCGCAGCGGTCGGTAGCATCCTTCAGCTCCACGACCATCTTGGCCATTTCCTCCCTGCTTCGGCAGTGAGCAGCCTGTTCGGCTTTAAGCTCTTCGGCCGCCTTCAAGGCAGTCGCATCACTTTTTCGGGCTTGCTCCTTGGCTCGGGCAAGCTCTGCCCGAAGATCCTCCATAGCAGCGGCACCATCTACATTTAGCATACATTTAGTAAGGCACGGGCGTCAAGCTCCCTTACCAGGTGTCCGCGGAGAAGCCACATACCTTGCGACTCGTCAAGTCGCTTATTGACCAGCGCGATGTCCGCATCCGCAACGTCAAGTTGCCGCTTCAGTTCGGCAAATCTATCAGTCTGGCTGGCCACCGAATGCTCTGCCACCTGAATGGGAAAGGCGACATCTTATAACTGAGATTATGATCCTCGGCACGCCATCGCTTTTGACAACGTACCGAGTCTCAGGGGCTACTATCTATACAGGGCGCATTCTATGTGCAAAACTGTTAGAAGGTATATCATTTTCGCGTACCTCAAACCCCATCAGTAAACTTTTGACGGCCTCATGCAACCCGCTCTCAGCGGATGAAATCTTTTCAATCACCGTACACATTAACGTATGGTGATCTTCTGAGATAGACGCCCGCCCGAGCAGATCTTTCAGCTCCCCCGACCGTACACCAGTTGGCACCGAACTTTCTGGCCCCGCCGGACTCGGGGAAGCCCTCCGCGACGACACCTCAGGGTCGTCCGCCCCGCCTGACGGTGCGGCAAATGGAGGCGTTTCGCTCTCCATATCTCCGGACGAAGATCCCCCGAAGATGAGCTCTGCTGAGAAGGGCTGAGATCCGAACTACAAGGTAATAACTTCGTTTATCTTCAGAAATAAAAACAGGGATGTCCCTTATTGCAAAACTCCCTTTTCTACTTACGGCTCGCTAGAGGGCTGATTTCCTCGGGGAAATAGTGCGGCCGGGGCTCCTCCCGGCGCAGGACCCTCTGGTGAAGATTTCTTCCCCCGCTTTGAGGCCTTGGCCTCCGGATCTTCAGAAGCGGTCCTCTTCTCCCCTTGGAGGTGGGGATTCTCGATCCCCCCTTCCTTAAGAGCCTCCTTAGCGGAGGCGGTAGCTTTCCTGTTCCCTCCTTCGCCGTCTTCCAATGGTTTAACCTCCAGCATCTTGGTTAACACGGGATCCGGCGTGGTCTCAGGGAGGGGGGCCGGACACCTTATCAGTTTTGCTTTTGCTATCCATTCCTGTTCAAGGGACAACTCTTTAAAGGGCAAGTTTATGATAAATGTACGATAGCATGTCTGGGGACATGACTACTTACTTGAGTATCCGGGCGATTGCAGCTCAGACCTGCATCCTCGGTCAAGTCCGGACACACCTCTTGTGATCCGAAGAACAGTTTATACATCTCCACGGGCGTCGCACCCATGAAGTGTTGGAGAGCTCGCGGTCCCTCCGGATTGAATTCCCACAGGCAGAGGGGTTGACGTTTGCAGGGCAGAAGGCGCCGGATCAGCATGACCTGTGCCACTACAACCAGATTGATCTCCCTCTCTTGGAGGTCTCAAATACGGCCCTGCAACAGTGGCATGTCCTTGGACGGCCCCCAGTCAAGCCCTTTGTTGACCCATGACGCCAGCCGTTGTGGAGGGCCCGAGCGAAAGGCAGGCGGTGCCACCCATCTGGTGCCCCTGGGAGCGGTGATATAGAACCACTCATGTTGCCACAAACTAAGCTCCTCTTGGAAAACGCCCTCGGGCCATGGAGCGTCTGCCCTCTTGCTTATAACTGCCCCTCCGCACTCTGCCTGCCGCCCCTCGATCATCTTCGGCTCCACGTTGAAGGTCTTGAGCCACAATCTGAAGTGAGGGGTAGTGTGGAGGAAGGCTTCGCATACAACAATGAATGATGAGATGTGGAGGATGGACTCCGGATCCAAGTCATGGAATTCCAACCCATAATAAAACATGAGCCCCCTCACGAAGGGGTCCATCGGGAAGCCTAAACCTCGAGGAAGTGAGACACGAACACCATGCTCTCACCAGGCTCGGGAGTAGGAATGACTTGCCCTTGGGCGGACAGCCTATGCGAAATTTTGTCGGTTAGATACCTGGCGTCTCTCAGCTTTAGCACGTCTTCTTCCGTGACGGAAGAAGGCACCCACCGGCCTTGTAGGTCGCAGCCGGACATTGTCGAAGGTCCGAAGCACCCGAATCTGGAGCCTTGGGTGTTGGAACTCGAGGCGAGGGGCGGATTCGATTGAGATTAAAGAAAAGGAACAGGCCTTGGTCTCATTATAAAGGGGTTGAATACCAAGAGCCATCCCCGTGAACGTTTGGGACTCGCCTTCGATGGAGGGGGCGTGCCAACAGGCGCGGTTGGGTTACCCACGCCCGTATTGATGAGAATCCCGGAATAAGGGGACATGATCTCTGCTTTGACAAGACGTGCCAAGGAAACCGCTTCGCTAAACGCGCTGAGGTGGAACAATAAAAATGATTTGAATAAAGGCTTGGCCATGGTGTGATGTCATGCCACGAGATACGTCAGCAGATTGAACTTGTGTAAATATTATTCTCTCTACGGTGGTATGTGGAATTTATTTTGCAGAGCCGGACACTATCCTGGTGTTCAAAATCTTCTATGAATTATTCGAAGGAGGAACCCGCCTTGCAATGCCGAAGACAATATGCGCGCCGGACTCATCGTCATTGAAGCCTGGTTCAGGGGCGACTGAGGGAGTCCTGGACTAGGGGGTGTCCGGATAGCCGAACTATCACCGTCAGCCGGACTCCAAGACTATGAAGATACAAGATTGAAGACTTCTTCCCGTGTCCGGATGGGACTTTCCTTGGCGTGGAAGGCAATCTTGGCGATACGGATATGTAGATCTCCTACCATTGTAACCGACTCTGTGTAACCCTAGCCCTCTCCGGTGTCTATATAAACCAGAGAGTTTTAGTCCGTAGGACACACAACAATCATACCATAGGCTAGCTTCTAGGGTTTAGCCTCCTTGATCTCGTGGTAGATCTACTCTTGTACTACCCATATCATCAATATTAATCAAGAAGGAGTAGGGTTTTACCTCCACCGAGAGGGCCCGAACCTGGGTAAAAACATCGTGTCCCTCATCTCCTGTTACCATCCGCCTAGACGCACAGTTCGGGACCCCCTACCCGAGATCTGCCGGTTTTGACACCGACACCGAGCTTGGTCATTGTGTCGCGGTAGAGGATGTTGATGTTGCTGCCGCCGTCGATGAGGACTCGGGAGAACTTGCACGGGCGCTGCGCGACGATGGTGGGGTTGAGGACGAGGGCGTAACCACCCAGACTCGGCATGACCGCCGGGTGATCCTCCCGGGTCCAGGTGATTGGGCGATCCGACCAGTGCATGAACTCCGGCTTGGCCGGGACGACGGTGTTCACCTCTTGTCGAAGGAGGCGCTCGCTGCGCTTGTCGTCGCCAAGGCTGGTGAAGACGACGTAGGCCGCGTTCTGATCTGGGTAGGCGTCGCTGCGCATCCCGCCGCCAGCTGGAGGCGGCGGTGGAGGTGGAGGCGGCTGAAAGGATCGAGAAGAGGTGTCTAGAGGGGGGGTGATTAGACACTAAGTACCAAAAGTTGCAGTTTTTAACTTCTTTAAGTTTAAGTGGAGTTGAGGCACAAGTTTAACACTCACAATACATAACAAGCAAGCATGCAAAGAGTATATGGGCAGCGAAAGTAAAGCATGCAACTTGCAAGAATGTAAAGGGAAGGGATTGGAGCATTCAAACGCAATTGGAGACATGGATGTTTTTATCGTGGTTCCGATAGGTGGTGCTATCGTACATCCACGTTGATGGAGACTTCAACCCACGAAGGGTAACGGTTGCGCGAGTCCATGGAGGGCTCCACCCATGAAGGGTCCACGAAGAAGCAACCTTGTCTATCCCACCATGGCCGTCGCCCACGAAGCACTTGCCTCACTAGCGGTAGATCTTCACGAAGTAGGCGATCTCCTTGCCCTTACAAACTCCTTGGTTCAACTCCACAATCTTGTCGGAGGCTCCCAAGTGACACCTAGCCAATCTAGGAGACACCACTCTCCAAGAAGTAACAAATGGTGTCTTGATGATGAACTCCTTGCTCTTGTGCTTCAAATGATAGTCTCCCCAACACTCAATTCTCTCTCACAGGATTTGGATTTGGTGGAAAGAAGATTTGAGTGGAAAGCAACTTGGGGAAAGCTAGAGATCAAGATTCATATGTTAGGAATGGAATATCTTGGCCTCAACACAAGTGTAGGTGGTTCTCTCTCAGAAAATGTATGTTGGAAGTGTAGGTTCGTTTTGATGACTCTCTCCACGAATGAAGAGTGGGTGGAGGGGTATATATAGCCTACACACAAAATCTAACCATTACACACAACTTCCCAAACTCGGTGGGACCGAATTGAGAAACTCGGTCGGACCAATTCAGCAAATCTAGTGACCGTTAGGATTTTTGGTGGGACTGACATGCAACTCGGTAGGACCGATATGATTAGGGTTAGGGCATAACGTAATCTCGGTGAGACCGATTACACAAACTCGGTGGGACCGATTTTGGTAATAAGTTAACCAGAGAGTTGGTCAGGCAAACTCGGTAGGACCGATTACACAAACTCGGTGAGACCGATTTTGGTAATAAGCTAACCAGAGAGTTTGCATTGTAATCTCGGTAGTACCGATTGCTCAAACTCGGTGAGACCGATTCTGGTAATGGACATACATAGAGAGATTACAATCCCATCTCGGTGAGACCGAGATCCCTATCGGTGAGACCGATTTGCCTAGGTTTTATGGCTGTGGCTAAGACATCTGAACTCGGTGGCGCCGGATGGAAAGAATCGGTAGGGCCGAGTTAGACTTTTGGTTTTGGATATATGTGGATGTGAGAAAGTAGTTGAGGGTTTTGGAGCATATCATTAAGCATTTTGAGCAAGTAAGCCATTAAGCAACACCTCATCCCCTCTTGATAGTATTGGCTTTTCCTATAGACTCATTGTGATCTTGGATCACTAAAATAGAAAATGTAGAGTCTTGTTCTTGGAGCTTGAGCCAATCCTTTGTCCTTAGCATCTTGAAGGGGTTCCACATCCTTTAGTCCATGCCACTTCATTGTTGAACTTGTCTGAAACATACTAGGTAGAAGTGTTAGTCCAACAAGAGATATGTTGACATTAATTACCAAAATCACCCGGGGAGCACTTGTGCTTTCAATCTCCCCCTTTTTGGTAATTGATGACAACACACATCAAAGCTTTAGATAAAGATATAAAGAATAGCAAGTAAAGCTTTGGAAAGTCATGTAACATGCATAGGCTCCCCCTACATGTGTGCAATCATGTGAATATGGAAATTAGAATCATGTGAGAGCATAACCATGACAGAGTAGGCAATGTGTTACATGTATCTTGGCTATATGCCTCAGAGCAACAAATGTGAATATGGGAAATGTACCTTCATGCTCATGAGTCCTTCTTGCAAACAGTATGTACATCAGCAAGAATTACTCATACGCATGATTGTGATGCATATACTTACCTTGTGGTCTTGAGTTGGCTTAGGATGGAATGAACCTGTGAAAATAAGGTTAGATAACACAGATGCATCTACTAGCCAGAGCAAACAGAAAGAAACCACAAGAGTACCAAGACTGGGATGACATGTAGAGAGTGAGTACTAAGTACCACATTTAACATAGACATGTCCCCAAAGGTAAAGATGTGCAATGAATTTTAAAAAAATTATTTCCCTTAGATGTCTTGCTCCCCCTGAATCTAGCATGGGATACTGGAAGAAGATAGGGAACAGAAAATCAGAGCTCAAAGAAACAAATGAACACAGCTAATGCAAATAAGCACATATGAACATGTCTTTCCCCTCAAGAAGACATGTGGCATCTCTCCTCTTGAACACCAAGCATCTGGGATCCTTGAAGATTACTCTCTCCTTGAGTATTCTCTCCCCCTAGATATATGATTAAGCTTTGATGTGATCTCTCTCTCCCCCATTGACATCAATTTCCAAGAAGGGCCTTCTGGAATTTGTCGTGAATGGGTTTGGTCCTTGAGTCACAGCACAAAGCACTAAGGTAAATGTGATGCTTGTACAGGACAAGATTCATTGAGTGGAGCTGGATCAAGAGTAATGCAGGAATAAATGGCAAAATGTCTTTCCTGTAGTGAAATCAGTGGCACCGAGTGGTATGCTTCGGTTGCACCAAAAGAATTCGGTGAGACCGAAAACAAGAGACAGGTGTGACCGAGTTCATCACAGAGAAAACACTTGTCACCTCATCTCTCTAGACAAGTAAGATCTCACATGGATTTGCAAGGAATTAACTGAAAGATTTGCAAAGAATTTGATGCAGGGAATGCAGAACAAACAAAAAGGAAAAGAAAAGAAAAAGAAAGAAATCTAGATGAAGGTTTTTTTGAAAGGGGAAACAGATATGCACGAGACGAATGCAAGAGCACAGAAAAGAACACAATAAAACTTCATCTAGAGATGGTCGGCGACAAAGTCACCTATGTTAGTGTATATTGACTTAGGAGTCAAGTGAGATCACTTGATCGTAGGTCATACTCATCGTTTAATCTCAAAATGGGGTTACCATTTTTCGTTTAAGCATCTTGATGTATTCTCATCTTGTCGAGTTGCTTTGACTCATGACTTGGAGTAAAGCTTCTCTAAGATGGAATAACATACCTTGGGTGGTGGTGTTGATCGTGATCATGTAGTTGAACTTGTGTGGGTTGCTCAAGGTTGATGTAGCTCATCAAGAGTTGGGAGCACCACTTGGAATTTGAGTTCATCTACCTACATGGGTTAGTTCTTGCAAGGAAGAGCACTTGTGTATCCAATGTGACAATCATGAAACTCAACATAGAATTTTTCAAGGGATATGTTTGAATGGTTTCGTGCTTCCTTGTCTTCAACCACCATTGTGTAGAGACTTGGTGATATAGAGATTGCTCAAGATATGAGTGGTTACAATCTCATGGAATTAGATTCATCCAAGTACCTACATGGGTTAGATAACATGCAAGGTGCAAATATATCCAAGACATAAGATTATCATCATAGGAGAAATATCAAGGATTAGTCATAGGCTCATGCCTTGCATGTATCAAATGGAGTTCCTAATGCAAGTTTGAAGCATCAATGATGTTCAATTCACCTCTGAACCTACAAAACACTTTCTCATCAAGTGGTTTAGTGAATATATCTACTAATTGCTTTTTGGTGCGAACATGCTTAAGATTAATGTCCCCTTTGGCAACATGATCTTGAATGAAATGATGACGAACTTCAATATGCTTAGTTCGAGAGTGTTGCACGGGATTGTGAGCAATCTTGATAGCACTTTCATTGTCACAAATTAATGGAACATGGTTCACATATATCCCATAATCTTTTAGAGTTTGGGTCATCCAAAGTAATTGTGCACAACATGAACCAGCGGCAATGTATTCCGCTTCGGCGGTGGATAAGGATACCGAGTTTTGTTTCTTGGAAGACCAAGACACAAGAGATCTACCAAGAAATTGACAAGTACCCGAAGTGGACTTTATATCAACCTTTTCACCGGCATAGTCTGAGTCGGAGTAGCCGACAAGATCGAAAGAGGCCCTCTTAGGATACCAAATGCCAAAATTTGGTGTATGGATTAAGTATCTCACTATCCTTTTCACGGCCTTAAGATGACATTCTTTAGGAGCAGCTTGATATCGTGCACACATGCACACACTTAGCATGATATCGGGACGTGAAGCACATAGATATAACAATGAACCAATCATAGAGCGATAAACCTTTTGATTGACCGGTTCACCATCTTTGGTCAAATCAAGATGTCCACTAGTAGGCATGGGTGTACTCATACCTTTGCATTATTGCGTATTGAACTTCTTGAATAAGTCCTTGGTGTAATTTGTTTGAGAGACAAATGTACCTTCCTTAGTTTGCTTGATTTGCAAACCAAGAAATAATTTGAGTTCACTCATCATAGACATCTCAAACTTCTCCGACATTAGCTTCCCAAACTTTTCACTAAAATGAGGGTTAGTAGAACCAAATATAATATCATCGACATAAATTTGGCATACAAATAGTTCTCCATTGACCCTTTTAGTAAAAATAGTAGTATCTATTTTTCCAATTTCAAAGCCTTTTTCAATAAGGAACTTGGTCAAGCATTTATACCATGCTCTAGGAGCTTGTTTAAGACCATAAAGAGCTTTGTGAAGTTTGTAAACATGATCAGGTTTCTTAGGATTAACAAAGCCGGGAGGTTGCTTAACATAAACTTCCTCCTCTATTTCACCATTTAGAAAAGCACTTTTAATGTCCATTTGGTACAAGGTGATATCATGGTGATTAGCATAGGCAAGTAAGATGCGAATGGACTCAAGTCTAGCAACGGGAGCATAAGTCTCACCATAGTCCATACCTTCGACTTGTGTGTAGCCTTGGGCGACAAGACGTGCCTTGTTGCGAACTACTTGTCCATCTTCATCTTGCTTGTTGCGAAACACCCATTTGGTACCGACGATGTTGTGGTTGTTGTCGGGCTTCTCAACTAATGTCCAAACTTGATTCCTCTCAAAGTTGTGTAGCTCTTCATGCATAGCGTTTATCCAATCCAGATCTTCCAATGCTAATTCAACCTTCATAGGTTCAATGCTAGAGATGAATGAATAGTGTTCACAAAAGTTAGCTAAACGAGTTTTAGAGCGAGTGATTCTCCCAGTTTGGATATCTTTGTAGATTTGCTCAACGGGATGATCTTTAGCAATTCTTGCTCGAACTCGTGAAAGCTTTTGCTTGGGTCTTGGTTGAACATCTTCTTCATCTTGTTCTTCTTCTTGGCCTTCTTCATTGTTGACGTTGTCGTTCTCTTGTCGTGGTAGAGAAGGAGGTTGTTGACGTTCGTCTTGGTGCACTTCCTCGTTTTCTTCATCTTGGTGTGTTCCACTTGTGGATGCTTCCATATCAACTCTTGGTTCACCTTGTCGTGAGATAGAAGCTTCCACTTGGACGGATGAGGTACTCTCCTTCACCTCCGTTGGATGAATCTTGCCAATAGACAAGTCTTGAATTGCTTCTGAGGGGTCTTTGTCTCCTACATCAATTGGCAATTGCTCTACTTGCGAGCCGTTAGATTCATCAAACTTCACATCTACCGTTTCTTCAACTTTTTGGGTGAAACTGTTGTAGACACGGTATGTGTGAGAGTTTGAGCCATAACCAAGTAGGAAACCTTCATGAGATTTAGGAGCAAATTTAGAACGACGATGCTTATCAAGAATGTAGCACTTTGAGCGGAATACTTGAAAGTATCCAACTTGGGGTTTGTTACCGGTGAGAAGCTCGTATGCCGTCTTGCCGAGTAGCTTGTGAAGATACAAGTGATTTGTTGCATGACAAGATGTCTCAACCGCTTCCGACCAAAAGTGCTTCGGTGTCTTGTACTCATCAAGCATCGTTCTCGCCATTTTGATGAGCGTCGGTTCTTCCTCTCGACAACTCCATTTTGTTGAGGTGTGTACGTAGCCGAGAACTCATGTGAAATACCTTCTTCGTCAAGAAAGGTATCCACATTTGCGTTCTTGAACTCCGTTCCGTTGTCGCTGCGAACCTTCTTGATCTTCACTTCAAATTGATTTTGGGCCTTCCTAGCGAAGTTTTTGAAGATCTTTTGGACCTGCAATTTATCATCGAGAAAGAACACAAGAATTTCCACCGAGACTTTTGTAGGCGTTGGGACCAAAAAGATCCATGTGAAGTAGCTCGAGTGGCCTCCTTGTGGTCATGATGTTCTTCACGGGATGCCTTCCTCCGACCTGTTTACCTGCCTGACAAGCACTGCAAAGTCTATCCTTATCAAATATGACATTGTTAACGCCAAGGATATAATTTCCTTTAATAAGCTTATTAAGGTTTCGCATACCAACATGACCTAATCGTCTATGCCATAACCAACCTTTAGAAGATTTAGCAATAAAGCAAGTTCTAGGTTGAGCCTTTTTAGTGAAATCAACAACGTATAGATCACCCCTACGTACACTGGTAAAGACCATTTTATGATTATCCCTACGAAACACTTGGCAATCTACTTCAGTAAATAGGACATTGAAACCGAAATCAGCAAGTCTAGATACTGAAAGTAAGTTGTAGCCAAGAGATTCAACGAGCATGACATTTTGTATGGAGCTATCATGTGATATGGCCACCTTACCGAGGCCAACCACCTTACCCTTTGAGTTATCACCAAAAGTGACATACTTTCGAGGACCATCGTTTTCAGCAAGCTCACGAAACATATCTTTATCTCTGGTCATGTGATCGGTACATCCACTGTCAAGAACCCATTCCTTTCCTCCTGCAATATATCCCCGAAGATTTGCCATAAGACCAAAGTGTCTCATTGCATCATCAAGATCAAAGTCACTATCATCATCCTCATCATAGTATCCATGTTCAACATCGTCATGTGGTGGATCAAATCCTAGAGAGGGTGATTCGTTAGAGTGAGTTTGACAATGATCTTGTTTATGAATTTTTATAGCTTCGGAAATAATATCACTAATAATTCCAACATCTCCTTTGGCACGCATAAGGTTTGTAAGCTCAAATAGACAATCACCAAAGATAGGATCACTAGAATTCATCTTACTCAAGGCAATAGACTTATGGAGAATTTCATCTAGATTTTTTAAGGAATAATTTGGAAAACGTTCCTCAAGAAATTTCCATATGGTGTAGGCACACTTAAGAGTAGGCAAACATCCAATCAAGTTTCTAGGCAAGCCTCTAGTGATAAGTTCAACAGTTCTAAGATTGCGAGTCATGTCAATTGACTCATCAAGGGTAGGATGCATAGGATCAACATGAGGTGCACAAGGGCTAGCAATGTACTTGTTCAAATGATATTGACTGAAAATCACAAGCATCTCATTTTTTCACTCATGAAAGTATTCTCCATCAAGTATAGGCACTCTATGTCTAAGACTCCCAACAGTAGACTCATCCATCTTCCTCCAATGGTGTTTAAACCAAAGCAATGGAAACCAAAGCTCTGATACCAATTGAAAGGTCCAGAAGAGGTGTCTAGAGGGGGGGTGATTAGACACTAAGTACCAAAAGTTGTAGTTTTTAACTTCTTTAAGTTTAAGTGGAGTTTAGGCACAAGTTTAACACTCACAATACATAACAAGCGAGCATGCAAAGAGTATATGAGCAGCGGAAAGTAAGGCATGCAACTTGCAAGAATGTAAAGGGAAGGGATTGGAGGATTCAAACGCAATTGGAGACACGGATGTTTTTGTCGTGGTTCCGATAGGTGGTGCTATCGTACATCCATGTTGATGGAGACTTCAACCCACGAAGGGTAACGGTTGCGCGAGTCCATGGAGGGCTCCACCCACGAAGGGTCCACGAAGAAGCAACCTTGGCTATCCCACCATGGCCGTCGCCCACGAAGGACTTGCCTCACTAGCGGTAGATCTTCATGAAGTAGGCGATCTCCTTGCCCTTACAAACTCCTTGGTTCAACTCCACAATCTTGTCAGAGGCTCCCAAGTGATACCTAGCCAATCTAGGAGACACCACTCTCCAAGAAGTAACAAATGGTGTCTTGATGATGAACTCCTTGCTCTTGTGCTTCAAATGATAGTCTCCCCAACACTCAACTCTCTCTCACTGGATTTGGATTTGGTGGAAAGAATATTTGAGTGGAAAGCATCTTGGGGAAAGCTAGAGATCAAGATTCATATGGTAGGAATGGAATATCTTGGCCTCAACACAAGTGTAGGTGGTTCTCTCTCAGAAAATGTATGCTGGAAGTGTAGGTTCGTTCTGATGACTCTCTCCACGAATGAAGAGTGGGTGGAGGGGTATATATAGCCTCCACACAAAATCTAACCGTTACACACAACTTGCCAAACTCGGTGGGACCGAATTGAGAAACTCGGTCGGACCGATTCAGCAAATCTAGTGACCGTTAGGATTTTCGGTGGGACCGACAAGCAACTCGATAGGACCGATATGATTAGGGTTAGGGCATAACGTAATCTTAGTGAGACCGATTACACAAACTCGGTGGGACCGATCTTGGTAATAAGCTAACTAGAGAGTTGGTCAGGCAAACTCGGTAGGACCGGTTACGCAAACTCGGTGAGACCGATTTTGGTAATAAGCCAACTAGAGAGTTTGCATTGTAATCTCGATAGTACCAATTGCTCAAACTCGGTGAGAACGATTCTGGTAATGGACATACATAGAGAGATTACAATCCCATCTCGGTGAGACCGAGATCCCTATCGGTGAGACCGATTTGCCTAGGGTTTATGGCAGTGGCTAAGACATCTGAACTCGGTGGTGCCGGATGGAAAGAATCGGTAGGGCCGAGTTAGACTTTTGGTTTAGGACATATGTGGATGTGAGAAAGTAGTTGAGGGCTTTGGAGCATATCACTAAGCATTTTGAGCAAGTAAGCCATTAAGCAACACCTCATCCCCTCTTGATAGTATTGGCTTTTCCTATAGACTCAATGTGATCTTGGATCACTAAAATAGAAAATGTAGAGTCTTGTTCTTGGAGCTTGAGCCAATCCTTTTTCCTTAGCATCTTGAAGGGGTTCCACATCCTTTAGTCCATGCCACTTCATTGTTGAACTTGTCTGAAACATACTAGGTAGAAGTGTTAGTCCAACAAGAGATATGTTGACATTAATTACCAAAATCACCCAGGGAGCACTTGTGCTTTCAGCGGCTGCCCCGCGCCTGGAGCCGGAGCCGGAGCCGGAGGAGGCGGGACGTGGCCCCTCATGATGTGCTCGGTGATGGCGCACTGCCGAAGCGTGTGGGTGGAGGGTCTTGCGCCGTTGTGGTGCTTGCAGGGGGCGTCGAGCATCTCTTCGAAACTCATGGCGGGTTGCCATGTCGTCTTGCCGGTCTGCCGGCGCTTTGCCGCCGGGTCCACCGCGGGCTCGGTGGCTGCGACGAGTCGGTTGTCGTGGCGCTGCGCTGGCTGGTCGGCCTTGCGCTTGTTGTTCTGGTGATGCTGCTGCCAGCTGCTTTCGCCGGCCAGCTTCGGAGGGGGCACCGACTTTGCCTTGCCGGCTTCATCCAGCGCCACCTGGATCTTCATGGCGGAGTCGGCGTTGGCGTATTTGTCTGCCATCACCATGAGCGCGGCCATGGTGGCCGGCTCGGAGCGTAAGAGCTTATGCTTCGCCTGGACTTCACGGAAGCCCTCGCAGCTGTTCCGAAGCTCGGTCCAGCATGCGAGGTACTCGCGACCAATCTTCGTAGGCCCTTGCATGCACATGGCGAGTTGGCTAGGGCGGCTAGGTCACTTGTAAGTCCCCGTGAAATTGCGGATGAAGGCTTGCTCGAAATCGACCCACCTGTTGATGCTGCCCATCGGCAGACTGTTCAACCACGTGTGGGCCGACCCTTGGAGCATGAGCGGTGTGTAGCGCACGGCGAGACGACAATTGGCACCGGTGATGCCAATGACCGTGGTGTAGTCGGTGAGCCAGTCTTCTGGCTTCATGGTCCCGTTGTACTTGGGGGTGTCGCGGGGGAGCATGAACCCTTTGGGAAAGGGCTCTTCCCGGATGCGTGGACCGAAGCACGCCGGCCCGATAGCACCGCTCTCCTCCACCTCCAGGGAGCGAGCGAGCTGATCGAGGCGGTGGCGAGCGTCGGCGTCGTTGACGGCGCGCGGGCCAAGTCGACTGGCGGCCAGGCCACGGGGGGGCGGGGCGGTTGGAGCCGGACGTCGGCTGTGCTGGTCGGGTCCGCACTAGATCTCTAGGACGGGCTCATCGCCCAATCCGCCAGCGGCTGTGGCGGCCGGGTCGCGCCGAGTCTGGGCTCGGCCGGAGTGCGCCTCGTCGGGTGGCGAGGAAGGTGTGTGCAGAAGTTTGCCAGGTCCGCCAAGGCGGGCGGAGCCGGATCCCGCCGGCTTGGAGAGCTGGTTGAGGCGGTCCTGCTGGGCGTTGGCCGCGTTGAGGAGCTCGTGCATCCGCCCGATGTGCTCCTTCAGCTCCTCACCCATGAGCTGGTCCAGGCCGACTGCGGCTGCCTGGGCAGCGCGCATGTTCTTCGCTGGGGTCTCGTAGACGGTTGGGACGGCGCCAAGAGCCCGGCCGATCGCTCCTCCCAAGGCACACACATCGGCGACCCGGCTTGGCTCGGCCGCGGCGGGCATGAATTCGTAGGCGGCATTGTGCTCCAGCTGAGCGGCGTCCAGGCGACGCTGGGTGGCGGCGAGTGTCTCGGACAGCTCCAGCATCTGCTTTCGCCTTTCCTCGAGCTGGGTTCGGGCCTCGGCGACATTGGTGGCGTCGACATCGGTGCCGATGGGGATGCAAAGGATCTGCATCACGGCACGCAACAGATCAGACGGCTCGGTCTGTTCTGCTGTGGCCCTGGCTTCGGCAGCCTTCCTTGTCTTGCTCGACGAGGAGGAGGCGCCATCGCTAGTGACGAAGACCTCCACATGGATGTCCATCGCCCCAGCAGAAATGCCGCCGCCGAGGGAGAGGGGGGAGTCAGAGTACCTGAGCACCTCGCTAGGGTACTCGTCGGCCGCGAACGCATCGGAGATACGCAACGCGGCGAAGGAGGCAGCGAGCACGCCGACGACGTTGTCCGCCAACGTGACGGACTTGTCGGAGTAGGAGAAGGGCCCCGTCTAAAGCATGCTCCTGGAAAGCTCCTCGAGCTGCCCCAAGGTGGGCGCCAACTGTTATGGTGGGCGCACGGCAGATGCCAAGGGATGGCTAAAGAGAGGAGGAGGCTCGAGGGCGCTGGTGGGCTCCAGAGGCGAGGTTGGTATGAGCGGGCGCGGGACGCCGGACATTCCCAGGTTCGGGGCTCTCCGGAGAGATAACACCCCTAGTCCTGCCGAGTGTAGTTTGATGTCTGATAGAACAATGTTGCTCCTGGTGCTGTATGGGGGAGGAAGGAAGCTGGCCAAGGCTTAGGCTGCTCCTCCTCTCTAGTGTTGCTGTCTCGGTGGCTCGTTCTGTGCTTGCTAGCTCTTCTCTGCTTACTTTCTTACATGCCCGTATGCATGGGCTCCTGGGGGGTTTTATAGACCAACCCCTCAGGGGTACAATGGTAATGTTACAAGTAGGTGGGTCCGGGTTGTCGGCGTCCGGGGACCCGGGCTGGGACCCGCCGAGGGCCTGTGGTTCGCCGGGTTCCCCTAGGTGCGGGCCCCGCGGGCCTGGGGGGACTGTGCGCCGTCTTGTCGATCGTCAGGGCATGGCCGAGTCGAGTCGTGTATAGTGGCTCTCCGTCAGGTCGCCGCTTACTGTCGTAGCGGTGAGGGCGGGGGCACTGTAGCCACGCCAGCCCTGCTCAGCGGGTAGGTGAGGGGCACTGTTGCCATGCTTCGGCTGACCAGAGGCATGGGCGGGGCACTGTTGCCTTGGTCATCGATGATTGAAGACTCGTCCCATCGTATGGCCTGGATGGGATGGGAGCTGACCCGTGGCTGGATTGCGGAGCACGCCACGGGTGGAGTTGGCTTGTCGAGGAAGCTTTGATTGTGCCGGCTTCGGCTGTCTTGCGCTAGTTGTTGAGGCCGAGTCGGTGCGTCTTGCCGGGTCGGAGAGCTCGGCCGGGTTGCGGGGCTTGGCCAGGTCGAGCGACCCGGCCAAGCGCA
Source organism: Triticum timopheevii (assembly GCA_963921465.1). Lineage (NCBI taxonomy): Eukaryota > Viridiplantae > Streptophyta > Magnoliopsida > Poales > Poaceae > Triticum > Triticum timopheevii. The sequence goes on along the minus strand of OY997266.1, from coordinate 416,373,014 downwards.
TGCTGGCTTGAGGGGCGATGCCGGGCCCGTTTTTTTAAAAGGATCCGGGTTCCGTTGCCTGCCCGGGGTTCATCCCCTCGATAGTGAGCGATGGAGATGCTCATACACCTTGGCGGCGCCTCCTGGGAGAGGAACGTCACCCACGGACATTGTCGCCGCCAGCAACCACCGAGCACGGGCAGGAATTTCTTTCGGATCGCCTCACACCTCCATCTCCGCCCTCCTGATTGGGGCCACACCATCCAAGTTGGCAACTTCGCCACCGCATCACTTAGCCAGCATAGCCAAGGAGTCGAAATCACCCAAGACCCACACAGCCAGGAGCACACAGCCTACTTCCAACACCTCCATGGCTGGGAACTCGCCGAGCTCCCTCCATGCCCAGCCAAGGGTGGTCGGACTGCACACCCGGCTGTCAGGCCAACTCCCGGCAGACGTATGTGTCATGGCCCTACGGCCTAGATCAGGCCCATCCGGCCCGTGACGCAGCCTCCAACACCCAAGACCACGAAGACCAGTAGGGGCGCCACCACGAAGGCGCGGAAAACCGCGACATGCTCGGCCACTACAAGCGTAGGTACGCCTGGCCGAACACCGCCACGCCACCCAGGCCAATCCGCGCCGCCGGTGCCTTGTCCCGTACTGTCACCTCCAGGAGAGGCCACCGTCCTACGACCATCTCCTGTTGTGAGCCTCAGCCGCGCACCTCCTCTCCATTGCAAAGCTCCACCGTGCACCGTCACACCAGCTTCTGATCTTGAAGTGAGAAGCACCGCATGTCCCACCACCAGGAGGGTCACGCCCGATCAGCGCGAGCGCGCGAGAGCCAGATCCTGCCGCCGCCGGCCTCCAAAGGGCTTTGACCACCGACGTGCACCGTCGGCGGCGACGGGAGAGGATGAGAAGAGGGGGCCGCGGCGGCATGGTTAGGGTTTCCGCCCGAGCCGCCCCTAGGGAGCGATGTAGGGGTTGGGGGAGGAACTTTGAGAAGTTAGAAAAAGAAATAATCAAACTTGTGTAATATCGTCATTGTCACCACCTATCTTGTCACGATGCCCTTCTCTGTAACACCACGACATGTGTGTCATTGCCCCCATATCTCCTGAGTTGTCAGTGCTTCAAGGATGACGACCATCTGCGCTGTTGCGAGGGTCGGCGGTGTAGATACAGAGAAAGATTTAAGCGAATAGAGTAGTTTTTCATTAATGTTGATTTTGATGGTTTCTCTATTTATAGGGTTTTTTGGTGTTGGTTTCACGCGAAGATGGGCCTCGAGGTGAGCACAACCCACCGGGGCAAGCCAGGCCCCTCTGGCATGCCGTGGTGGGTTGTGCCCTCCTCATCATTCTTCTGGCCCTCCCATGAAGCTTTGGGGGTCTCTTTTGTTCCAATTTTTTTTCAAAAAGTTTCAGCTCATTTGGAGAACTTTCATTTCTGCACAAAAAACAACACCACGGTAGCTCTACTGAAAACAACGTCATTCCGGGTTAGTTTCATGCAAATCATACCAAAACCATATAAAATTGTTGTAAACATGGCATGAATACTTCATAAATTATAGATACGTTGGAGACATATCAACATCCCCAAGTTTAATTCCTCTTCGTCCTCAAGTAGGTAAATGATAAAAGAAATAATTTATGAAGTGTGAATGCTAGAAAAGTGCACAAGTTTGATCAATGATAATCTCAATCACTTTTCCTAGCATCATAACAACAATTCTTTTTCATAAAACTTCTCATGTTAGAGTAGCAACCAATTCACATGTTATGGTTCAAGCAATGAATTCTCTTGAAACTTGACAACCTATGTTCTCAGTCACCAAGCAATTGCAATTCACCTTATTCAACAAAGTCTAAGTAAGAGCTCCACATACTCAATCATCATATAGTCTTACATGATTGCTATTACTCAAAGCATATTCTTAGAACAAATGGCATCCAACGAATACAGAGAAAGATAGGGGCTTAATATTTTGCCTCCCAACTCATTTTATCATAGAGATAATTGTCAACAATAACAATTCATGATCAAATATATTTGACTGGTCATATCAGCCTAGATCTTTCCCCACCACATGGTGCTTGCCAACTAGGGAATAGTTGAGGTTGAAATGAGAATTCATACTATTGAATCTTTGCATAAAAGTAAATAGTAAAAAGTAAAAGATAGGCCCTTCGTAGAGGGAAGCAGAGGTTGTCATGCGCTTTTTATTTTTGGATGCCCAAACTCTTAATGCAAAGGAACGTCATGTTATATTGCCCCTTATGATGGCAACCTTTATTATGCAGTTTGTCGTTTTTATTACTTTGCCATCACAAGTTTGTACAACGCTCAATTTTCCCTTACAATAAAAGATCAACCATATTTAGGAGCAATTTTTATCGCTTTATGCACCGATGACAACTTACTTGAGGGATCTTATTCAATCCATAGGTAGATATGGTGGACACTCATGGCAAAAAACTGGGTTTAAAGGTTTTTGGATGCACAAGTAGTATCTCTACTTAGTATGAATTTTTGGCTAGCAAAAGATCCTAAGCAAGCAACACATGTTGGAGGATCCATGACAATATAACTTCTATGAAATGTACACAAACATAACTCATTATGTTGTCTTCCTTGTCCAATTTCAACTAATATGCTCAAGTTTGAAAATAATTATGGGTATTCACAATCATAGAATATGTCCAAGATAATATATTTGCATGTGAAAGTTCTCTTCATTATACTAATCATTCATGAATTGCTTGTATGACCAATATTGTGATTGTCAAGCTTCAAAAGGTTTCACTTTCTAAACCCAATGTTAAGCTACTACTAGGCATAATATGAACATATAATTTCAACTTCATGATATTTGGTTCATTCAACAATTTACTCGTAGGATATAAGTGAAGCACAACAGTAAAAGACAAACTACTCCAAAAATATATAAGTGAAGTTCAAACGAGTAGTTAAGTAAATGGGTAGCTATTTGAGGACTCTCTCTTATTTAAAAAATCAGATCTAAGTATTTTATTAAAATAGCAAGCAAAAAAATAAAATGACATTCCAAGAATAGCACACATCATGTAAACAAGCAAAAACTTAGGCTCGGCCAAGACTAACCGATCATTGTTGAAGAAGAAAGGTGGGATGCCTACCGGGGCATCCCCAAGCTTAGATGCTTGATAATTCTTGAAATATTATCTTGGGATGCCTTGGGCATCCCCAAGCTTGAGCTTTTGTGTCTCCTTAATTCCTTTTATATCACTGTTTCCCTAAACTTCATCCACACAAAACTCAACAAGAACTTGTGAGATAAGTTAGTATAAATCAATGCAATAACCTTATCATTCTCTACTGTAGCAAATCACTAAAACTATTATTCAACATTGCATACTAAATGCCTTTGTATATTTAATACTCCTATCCTCAAATAGAATCATTAAACAAGCAAACATATGCAAACAATGCAAACATAACAGCAATCTGTCTAAACAGAATAGTCTATAAAGCATGAAGTAAGATCCATACTTATTTAACTTTAAAAATTATGAAAAATTACCATACTGTAGAAAACAATGCATATCTTATTGTGCAAAAAAATTCAACATGTTATCACATTCTGAAGTTTTTCAAGAATTCACGCACTAGCATGCAACTTTCTGTTTTCAAATAGCAACATATACACTTGCAAAATAAGCATGGCAAGGGCTATACTTGATATTTTTATTGAAAGAAAATATGCAAAACTTTATTCTAAATAACAGCAAGCAAATCCTAATAAAATAAAATTACGCTCCAAGGAAAGCACACATCATATGGCGAATGAAAATATAGCTCCAGGCGAAGTTGCCGATAATGTTGGGGATGAAAGAGCGGATGCCTTCCGGGGCATCCCCGAGCTTAGTTGCTTGGATATTCCATGAATATTACCTTGGGTTCCCTTGGTAATCCCCAAGTTTAGGGTCTTGTCACTCCTTATTCTCCTCATATTGATATCTCACCCAAAACTTGAAAACTTCATTCACACAAAACTTAACAGAACTTCGTGAGATGTGTTAGTATGATAAAGAGCAAACTATTCAATTAGGTACTGTCAAGACAAGATTCATAATTTTTATCACACAATTCCTACTGTACCCTATCATTTCTATAATTTATATTTACCAATATAAGCCATAGAAACTAGAAAACAAGCAAAATATGCATTGAAAACAGAATCTTTCAAAAACAGAACAGTTTGTAGTTATCTGAACTAGGACCATACTTCTGCTACTCCAAAAATTCTGAAAAATCAGGACAACGTAGGGAATTTGTATATCAATCATCTATAAAAATTTCAGAGCAAAATAATGTTCCAGTGAATTTTTAAAATTCCTGGAGCGAGCGCAAAAGTTTCTGTTTTTGCACAGAATCAAGTCAACTCTCATCCACACTATCCCAAATGCTTTACTTGGCACTTTATTGAAACAAAAGCTGTAAAACATTAACACACAAAAATAGTAGGCTTAAGTGTTGGGTTTTCTCCCAACAAGCACTTTTCTTTAGTGCCTTTTTAGCTAGGCATGATGATTTCAATGATGCTCACATAAAATATAAGAATTGAAACACAAAGAGAGCATCATGAATCACATGGCAAACACATTTAAGCCTAACATACTTCCTATGAATAGGTATTTTGTGAGCAAACAACTTATGGGAGCAACAATCAACTAGCATAGGAAGGTAAAACAAGCATGACATCAAAACTTTCAACATAAAGGGAGGAAACTTGATATTATTGCAATATGTAATTGCATATCTTCCCCTCTCATAATAATTTTTAGTAGCATCGTGAATGAATTCAACAATATAACTATCACATAAAGCATTATTTTCATGATCCACAAGCATAGAAAATTTATTACTCTACATACAAGCAAATTTGTTCTCATTTATGGGAGTGGTGGGATCAAACTCAACAAATTAACTATCATGAGATTGAAAATTGAAATCATGATGACAAGTTTCATGGTTATCATTATTCAATATAACATACATGTCATAGTCAATTCAAACCTCTTCCAAAATAGTGTAATCATCATTAAATAAAGTCATGACCTCTTCAAATCCACTTTCATAATTATCACAATAAGATTCAACACCCTCGAAAATAGTGCGATCATTATCTAGAGTTGACACTCTTCCAAACCCACTTTCATCAATATAGTCATCATAAATAGGAGGCATGTTTTCATCATAATAAATTTTCTCATCAAAACTTGGGGGACTAAAAATATCATCTTCATCAAAGATAGCATCCCCAAGCTTGTGGTTTTGCATATAATTAGCATCAAGGACATTCAAATAATTCATACTAACAACATTGCAATCATGCCCATCATTCATGGGTTTTGTGCCAAACATTTTATTGAATTCTTCTTCTATCAATTGAGCACAATTTTCCTTTCCATCATTTTCAGAAATACATGATAAAGACGAATAATATGAGGCCACCTCAATTCCATTTTTTTAGTTTTATTTTTATAAACCAAACTAGTGATAAAACAAGAAACTAAAAGATTTAATTGCAAGATCTAAAGATATACCTTCAAGCACTCACCTCCCCGACAACGGCGCAAGAAAAGAGCTTGATGTCTACTACGCAACTTTATTCTTGTAGACTCATGTTGGGCCTCCAAGCGCAGAGTTTTGTAGGACAGTAGCTTATTTCCCTCAAGTGGATGACCTAAGGTTTATCAATCCGTGAGAGGCGTAGGATGAAGATGGTCTCTCTCAAACAACCCTGCAACCAAATAACAAAGAGTCTCTTATGTCTCCAACACACCAATACAATAGCAAATTGTATAGGTGCACTGGTTCGGTGAAGAGATGGTGATAAAAGTGTAATATGGATAGTAGAAATATATTTTTATAATCTGAATAAATAAAATCAACAAGGTAGCGAACAATAAAAGTGAATACAAATTATATTGCAATGCTTGAAAACAAGGCCTAGGGTCCGTACTTTCGCTAGTGCAATCTCTCAACAATGCTAATATAGTTGGATCATATAACCATCCCTCAATGTGCGATGAAGAATCACTCCAAGGTTCCTATGTAGTGGAGAACATAAGAAGAAATTGTTTGTAGGGTACGAAACCACCTCAAAGCTATTCTTTCGATCGATCTATCTAAGAGTTCGTACTAAAACAACACCAAAGCAAATTCAGATTCATAATACTCAATCCAACACAAAGAACCTCGAAGAGTGCCCAAATATTTCTACCGGAGAAACAAAGATGAGAATGTGCATCAACCCCTATGCACAGATTGCCCTAATGTCACCTCAGGAATCCGCGAGTTGAGTGCCAAAACATATACCAAGTGAATCAATATAACACCCCATTGTCACCACAGGTATTCATATGCAAGACATATATCAAGTGCTCTCAAATCCATAAAAGTATTCAGTCCGATAAAACGAAATCTCAAAGAGAAAACTCAATTTATCACAACAAGATAGAGGGGGAGAAAGACCATATGATCCAACTATATTAACAAAGCCCGTGATACATCAAGATCATGCCATCTCAAGAACACGAGAGAGAGTGATTAAAAATGCTACTAGTACAAACCCTCAGCCCCGAGGGTGGACTACTCCCTCCTCATCATGGTGGCCATAGGGATGATGAAGATGGCCTCCGGTGATGATCTCCCCCTTCGGCAGGGTATCAGAACAGGGTCCAGATTGGTTTTCGTAGATACAGTGGCTTGCAGTGGCGGAACTTCTGATCTAGGGTTCGTTTTGATTGTTTGTCTATTTATAGGATTTTTTGTCGTTGGTTTCACGCGAAGATGGGCCTCGAGGTGAGCACAACCCACCGGGGCAAGCCAGGCCCCTCTGGCGCACCGTGGTGGGTTGTGCCCTCCTCATGCTTCTTCTGGCCCTCCCACGAAGCTTCGGGGGTCTCTTTTGTTCCAAAAAAAATTCATCAAAAAGTTTCAGATCATTTGGAGAACTTTCATTTCTGCACAAAAAACAACACACCGCGGTAGTTCTACTAAAAACGTCGTCAGGCCGGGTTAGTTCCATGCAAATCATACCAAAACCATATAAATTGTTGTAAAATGGCATGAATACTTCATAAATTATAGATACGTTGGAGACGTATCACGGCGCCGCCCTCCGGTGTCGTCAACATGGTCAACAACCAAGAGGAATACGTTGATGACTGTACATGGTGAGGATGGTAGTAGGGACCCACCAGGATCATGGCAGTAGGCAAGCAAGTGCCTCCCTTATTACAAGAAAAAATGGTTCCTCCTGATGGTTTCCTGACATCTGGTTCGCACGCCACTGTCAATGTAGTCAATAAGCGAGATAACTGCACAAGGAGCCGCTGACACCCGGGACCCAGTAGCTTGCGTAGTATCTTTTCCATTTTCGCGACAGAGCAGGGTATCAACTGGGTTGTGCGGGAGCTGTGGCTCATCTAGCCCAGGCTTTTATTCGTTTACCACATGCCCAGCCCAATTTTTTTTCTTTCTGAAAATGGCTAGCCAGCTATTTTGTTTTTTGCATAATAACAAACAGAGGCCTACTTGCTTTTCTACGCCTTACTGGGCCGGAAATCTTTCAAGATGAGGAGGGCTGCATTCGGCTTGCCCAGAAAATGGGCTATAAGTAATAAGAAATGGGCTGTAAAATGAGAAAATACTGCAAACAGGCAATTAGTACCAAATTACTTTTTTCTTTCGGATTTTGATATTATAAATTTCATTGTTTTTGTGCGGGTAAAACTTCATTGAATTTTAAATTATAGTATGTTTAATTTTTAAATTAATTTGAATCTGGCTAGAAATTTCGGGTTGTATGCTGTTTGGGACGGATTTAGAGGCTGACTTGTGGGTCTACTAGGTTGACATGTATGAAAGGCTTTGTGAACTTAGTCCACAAACGATTCTAGCAGCAGTGACCGTTGGATGTTAATCCAACGGCCGTGCTGCTTCTTCAATATTTGATCTTCTTGCTCCAGCCGCCCAAACCGACACCGATGGGACTGCCTGAACCTGCCTCCCGTGGTCGGTTGTGCTGCCGCGTAGGCCGCACCAGCTCACCCTACTCCATCGTTGGCCAAGCCATTCCTCTACTCACCCACACCTCCTGTTATTTTCCCGTGATGACAGCCAAACCAGTAAACCCTCGTACTCACAACCGCATGGGCAACCACTGTCGAGTCTTCCCTGGCTCCGGTCGTTCCCTTTCTAGGCCTCGCCGTCATCCACTGTCCTGGTGCTATCGGCGCGGCGAGGTCAACATGGTCAACGAATGACATCCATCGGAAGAGGACTGTATGTAGAGAGGCTGACAGCTGGGTCCACTGCCGCACGCAAGGAAGTGCCTCCTTATTACGCGCAAAATAATAATTCCTCCACCTGACAGCGGGGACCCACCGGAAGGGCCTCTGTATTTTTTGAAAAAGCGTTCCTCCCGCTTATAGCCCGGACCAACCAACTATATATTCGCACGCAAGCAACTGCCTCCTAATTACACAAAAAAAGGAATACACCCCCTGCTAGATGGGACCCGCCATATTTGGAGGCTGACTTGTGGGCCTACTAAGTTGACAGGGACGTAGGATTTGTCAACTTAGTCAATATAAACGATTCTAGCTGCAGTGGTCGTACGATGTCCATCCAACGGCCGTCGTGCTTCTTCGACCTCTGGTCTTCTTGCTCCAGCCGCCCAAACCAGCGTCGGCCATGCCGTCTTCTCTTGCCTCCCATGGCCGGCTGTGCTACCGCGCAGGCCTCACTGCCCCACCATACTCCCAATCGCTGGCCTGGCCATCCCTGCACTCACCCAGACCTCCTGTTATTCTTCGACGATGGCAGCCTCACACTGTAGCCAAACCAGTAAACCATCATACTCCCCTCCGTGTGGGAAACAACTGCCGAGTCTTCCTTGGCTCTGGGTCAATCCCTTCCTATGCCTCGCCGTCATCCACCGCCTTGGTGCTCTCAGCGTGGCGTGGTCAACATGGTCAAGGAACAACTTTCATCGAAAGAGGATTGTACGTGGAGAGGCTAGCAACTGGGTCCATGGCCGCACGCAAGGAAGTGCCTCCTTATTACACGCAAAACAAATGATTCCTCCCCCTACTTGCTGGGACCCACCTTATTTGGAGGCTGACTTGTGGGCCTACTAAGTTGACACGGACACACGGCTTTGTCAACTTAGTCCATAATAAAAGATTCTAGCTGCAGTGACCGTAGGATGTTAATCCAACGGCCAAGCTGCTTCTTTGACCTGTGGTCTTCTTGCTCCAGCCGCCCAAACTAGCGCCGACCGTACCGCTTTCTCCTGCCTCTTGTGGCCGGTTGTGCTGCTGTGCAGGCCTCACCGCTCCACCCTACTCCCAGTCGCTGGCCTGGCCATCCCTACACTCATACAGACCTCTCGTTATTCTTCGGCGACGGCAGCCTCACACTACAGTCGAACTAGTAAACCCTCGTACTCCCCCCCCCCCCTCGTGAGGGAAACAACTGTCGAGTCTTCCTCGGCTCCAGGTCAATCCCTTCCTATGCCTCGCCATCGTCCACCGCCTTGGTGCTCTCGGCGCGTCGTGGTCAACATGGTCAAGGAATGACTTCCATCGGAAGAGGACTTCGCATGGAGAGGCTGACAGCTGGGTCCACGATCGCACGCAAGTAAGTGCCTCCTTATTACGTGCAAAATAATGATTCCTCCACCTGACAGCGGGACCTACCAGAAGTGCCTCCTTATTATGGAAAAAAATGATTCCTCTCCTGACAGCTGGTATCCGCCATCTATATCTCTGCACGCAGGGAAGTGCTTCTTTGTCCTCCCTGACAACTGGGACCCACCCGATGGAAGCGTACGTAGCGTTATCTATCTGGTCGCGAACGTGTACGTACATAGCAGTCGATCGGTCTCTCTGCAGCGACGACCCATGGCTGAGTAAGGAGCAACACGTGTCGTACGTACAGCCACGCTAAATGGAGTACACGTACGTACAACCACGCTCCAAAAAATTACGGGCACATACGTACATACGGGCGGGGTCTCGAGCGCGTACTCACGCATACGTACGGCCATGCAGTCCCATACATATGGAGACGACAGCAACGACGTCGTGTTCATCGGCAGCCAACCGGCGGGGTCAGAACGGAGAAACAGCATCGTGTTCATCGGGAGCCAACCGGCTTGGAAGGAACGGCCGAAATGGGGTGTGGCGTACCGCAAAACGGAGGAAAACGGCCTTCTGCTCGAGCGCGTACGGTTGAAACAGGGTCCTGTTCATCGGGAAGGGTCTGGCGTACTGCAAAACGGAGGAAACGACCTTCCGCTCGACCGGCTATGGTCGAAACGGGATCTTGTTCATCGAGAGGGGTCTGGCGTACCACAAAACAGAGGAAATGGACTTGTGTTGGAGTGCTACGGTCGAAAGGGGGGTCATGTTCATCGGCAGGGGTGTGGTGCACCAAAAAGTGGGACTCCACGGGCTACTGTTCACCCACCTTTGACTTCCTCCAGCCTCCACCTACACTGTTCATCCATCGTGTCTTCCTCCTGCCTCCACCAGCTACTATTCATACGACCCTCCACCAGCTACTGTTCAACCAGCCCTCCACGGGGTCATGTTCATCCACCCCCAACCAGTTCATTTGTGGCGGCCTCCTCTCGGGGTCTTGTTCATCCAGCGGCAACCGCCTACTACCATGGGGTCATGTTCATCCAACCCCCACCAGGAACCATTCATCCAATCCCAACCACATCTCAACTCGTTCAACCAACCCCCACATTCACTATTCATCAAGAGGCAGCAGGTTCGATCGGCTTCAATAAGCAGCAGCAACAACAACAATCGTTCGGATTCAGTTAGCAGTGAAGGAGTCTGTCGAGTTCAGTTAGCAGCGAAGGGATCAATCGATCAGGTTCAATAACGTAGCTAGTGTAATCGCTTGGGTTTCGTAAGTGAATGCCTCGCTCGGGTTCAGTTAGAGCCCAACGCCTTGCACACACGCGTGTACGTGTATGACAGAAACGTGCAACCCTCCGTGCATCGCTCGGCGTCGACCACCCACCGTAACTGGGAACTCCCCGAAATTTTCCTCGCCCTTGTTTCTACCATGATTTTCCTGTCATGGACGGCCTAAAGAATGTCATGCAGGTGCATCTCCAGCCCGCCCAGGACGAAAAGCCCATTTTTTGTCATGACTTTTTGTCATAGAAGTATGAGCCCACCACATCTATGATGATACCGGGTTTTGTCACAATTATCGTCATAGATGTGGCATAAGCATGACAAATAAATTCGTTCGGGCCAAAATGTCATGGATGTGTATTTTTTGTAGTGAAAGCATTTTTATCCTCCTCATATGCAGGACCATAAACAGTAGTGAATCTAAAGACTAATTCAGAAATCTTATCTTTAACAATCACACTAACTGAAAACTTTCCAACTTCCCAACTAACTACCTCAAACACATCACAATCTACCCCAACCAATATGCCTCCTGCAGAGCCAATGGAAGGTAAAAAATTCCAACTGAAGTTCCTATTACCCATTAGGTTTTTAAGATTTTTTTTGGAATAGTCACTTTGTTTGGTTTCTTGAAACCCAACAATCTCAGGCTTTAGAGGTCAGATTGTATCTTCAATACATTTTTTCCTGCGAGGGGCAAGGATCCCCCTAATGTTCCAAAAGATGTATTTCTTTGGAACTTCTTTTTGGGGTGCTTGCCCCATCTAGTTTTATCCCCCAAGGACCAGGTATCAGTTAGGTTTTCCTCTGCATTACTAATATCATATTCAAGCGTACTTGAGTCTCCATCAACTAATATAGTTTGTTTTTATCTATCCTTAAGCCAGGATCATCTATAGCTGACCCACTATTCAAATTCTCAGAGATCACCACACCCATAGTGTGTGCCATATCTACCATCTAATCTGTAGGAATAGTATTAAAAGGTTTAGTAGCAGCCATACCTTTGATTGTATGAATCTCCAAATTCCTCTTCATTTGGATTAGCTTGACTTTTTCCATGACATGCTGACCCCCCACATTTCTGGCACTCTTCCTTCCAGCCTGGACAGTCCCCCACACCTTTTTTTTCTTTCTTCTTAGCTAGACTACCACCATCAGAAACTGACTTGTCTGCCTCGGTCACATTCATCAAGTTGAAGTCTAGCATGATGTCATCAGGAAGAAAACCATCCTCCGACTCAGCTTCACCGTGTTCCTTGTCCTTGTCTATGTTATCTTCTTCAAGAGACACTTCTTGTTCGGCAACATTTTCCACTTGCTACACCTTAGTATATATAAACCCACCTAGTTACATCCTTTTCAGGGTCCTCTCTTGGCATCACAGACCCATAGTCTAGCCCTTGTTCTATGCTATTTTTTCTCCTCCCATTCACCTGGAAATTTCTCAGCGCCATCCTCTTTTTGCTCATCCATTAGTGAGCTTTTTTGCCGTCCAACAGTATTATTACCACATTGTTTACTCACAGACCCCCCCTGAGTATTCTCAGCAGAGCTATTGTTTTTGGCATTGGGATCCCCCTGTCTCTTGTCTGTATCCATCATCTCTCCTTGTTGAGTTCCATCCCCATCACCATTCTCACCATCACCAGCTTTCTCCACATCAGTATCTTTCTTGACTATTGGCACCTCCATAGTCAGCTGCACTTTGAAGGTCTTGCCTCCTAGCTCAAACAGCCTCTGTGTAGGGATTTTAGATGGGTCCCTACACTGTATCTTCACCATAACATGCTCAAAAAGATATTGGAACATCCCTTGACAATCCATTCCTATCAGTATCCCAAAAGCAGAAGTGCATTGGTCCAGCACTCTCCATTCACACCACCTGGGCAACAATCCTTAGGCCTGCACCCAAATCTCCTCTAGCTCATCTAATGTAGCCAGTTCTTCTTTCCAAACCTCCACATTTACAGTAACATCCATAGAAGGTAATCCAATACATGGATATCCAGCCACTTCCTCTACTGAGATGTGTGGAGGAAACTTGACAAGAAAGGATTCTTCATCTATCTCTCTAATCTGCCATGGCCAATTAGTCTTGTATATAATAGAAAATTCCTTGGCCAACTCCTTTTTTATCACATGACCAGATTCTATGAAAACCACTCCATATTCTTCAGGATTCCAGTAGAATTCATCCCCAAATCAGACATCTCCACATGATAAAAACCCAGCCCAGAGGCAACACCTCCAATGTATTTGACCATTTGATGCAGCCTTTTCTTAGCAGGGCATGCATCCACCTGGTGGGTTAGTGCCTTTGCAAATAAAAAACTTTTTTGGCTTCTCACGCATGGCTTTGTGGTGCCTAGGATCACCACAATTGTAGCATGTAACATGTGGGTATTCTGTGAAGTCCTTGGGCTGAACCATCTGTCCAGCCACAGCAGCACTGCTCCCAACATTGCTCTTCTCTTGAGCCTTCTTTTGCTTGTCCTTCTGCTGCCCACTACTCCACATCTGATTCTTCCCCTGGGTCCCCTAAGAGTTGCCTTGCATGTTTCTCTGTTGCTGCTCCCCCAAACCCTTGATTCGTTTCCCATTGATTTCCAGGGAACATGCGAGGGGGTAGGGGTAACCACCAACGAACATCCACGATGGAGGAGCAATTGGGAAGCCATAGGCAGAAGGGGAGGGTAAGCGGATTGCGGAGGTCCCCCCTCTGGCGGAGCACCATGCCCTTGCTATAGAGGAGGTGGACGCTGTCGGTGTCAAAACTGGCGGATCTCGGGTAGGGGGCCCCGAACTGTGCGTCTAAGGCTAATGGTAACAGGAGGCGGGGGACACGATGTTTACCCAGGTTCGGGTCCTCTCTATGGAGGTAATACCCTACTTCCTGCTTGATTGATCTAGATGATATGAGTATTACAAGAGTTGATCTACCACAAGATCATAGAGGCTAAACCCTAGAAGCTAGCCTATGATTCTGATTGTTTCTTGTCCTACGGACTAAACTCTCCGGTTTATATAGACACTGGAAGGGGGCTAGGGTTACACAGAGTCGGTTATAGAGAAGGGAATCTACATATCCAAATTGCCAAGCTTGCCTTCCACGCAAAGGAGAGTCCCACCCGGACACGGGACAAAGTCTTCAATCTTGTATCTTCATAGTCCAACAGTCCGGCATAAGCATATAGTCCGGCTGTCCGAGGACCCCCTAATCCAGGACTCCCTCAGTAGCCCCTGAACCAGGCTTCAATGACGATGAGTCCGACGCGTATATTGTCTTCGACATTGCAAGGCGGGTTCCTTCTCCGAATACTCCAAAGTAGATCTTGAACACAAGAATCGTGTCCGGCTCTGCAAAACAAATTCCACATACCACCGTAGAGAGTACAATTTTCCACGAGTCTAATCTGCTGACAACTTTTACATAGCATGACATCACGCCACGGCCTGGTTATTATTCGAACCGTTTTCTCAACCTGCCACTACACGTTTTGCGAGGCGATTTCATTGGCACGTCTTGTCGAAGTAGAGATCGTGTCCCCTTATCATGGGATTCTCATCAATACGGGTGTGGATAACCCAACCGCTCCATTGGTATGACCCCTTGGATTAGGCACGTTCCAAATGGCCGCGCGGAGGATGCTTGACATTCATCTCCTTTATAAAGAGGTCAAGAGCTGTCCTTTTCTTTCCATGCTCGATCCTTCCCTTGCCTCACCTCGAGTTCCAACACCCAAGGACCAGTCCAAGCGCTTCGGACCTTCAACCATGTCCGGATCCAACCTTCAAGGCTGGTGGATGGCCTCTTCTGTCACAGAGGAGGACATCACGAAGCTTAGGGAGGCTAGGTACTTGACCGCTGAAATCCTTCACAGGCTTCCTGCTCAAGGGCAGGTTATCCCTACTCCCAAACCCAATGAGAGTGTTGTATTCGTCTCCCACTTCCTCCGAGGGCTAGGCTTTGGTCTTCATCCCTTCGTTAGAGGGCTCATGTTCTATTACGGGCTAGATTTTCACGATCTAGCTCCAGATTCCTTCCTTCACATCTCAACATTCATCGTTGTGTGTGAGGCCTTCCTCCGCATTACCCCACACTTCGGCTTATGGCTCAAGACTTTCAATGTGAAGCCCAAGATGATCGACAGGCGACACGCGGAGTGCGAAGGTGCTATAGTAAGCAAAGGTGTCGATTTTTATGGCCAAAGGGTTCCTTCCCGGAAGTTTCTGACCTATGGTAACGGGAGTGGTTTTATATCACAGCACCCTGAGGTAGAAAGTGCGCGGCCAACCCAGCCTTCCGCTCCGGTCCTCCGCCACAGCTTGCATCATGGGTCAACAAGGGGCTGGACTGGGGATCGGTTGATGACGTGCGGACATTGCAAAGTTGCATTCAGGATCTCATCAAGAAGGAAATTAGTCTTGTCAAAGTAATCCAAGTAATGCTAGTTCGTCAGGTCCTGCCATGCCAACGTCGACCTCTCTGTATGTGGGAGTTCAACCCGGAAGGACCGTGAGCTGTTCAGCACTTCTTCGGCATGACGCTCGGAGGGATGTATCAATTATTCTTCGGATCACGAATAAAGTGTCCGGACACAACAGAGGACGCATGCCTCGATTGCAACCATCCAGATACCCCGATAAGTAATTCCATAATCGAACATGCTGTCATTATATTTATCACAACATTATCCTGAAAACCATCCTCGGTCGGGGCATGATAAGAAAGGCAGAGAGGATCAGGTGTTTGGCCCCTCTTGCCGAAGATTTGGCGGACCCTGTATTAACCAGGATGCTGGCTCATGCACCTTATCAAGTGCCATCAGGGAAGGACAAGGAGAGGAATGAGGAAGCCGAAAGCGAACTTCATGCTGGAGGTACGTTACGCATCGTAACTGGGGAAATTGGTACTCCCGTGTCAGAGGGTGAACGGGGAGGAGAATCTAGTATACCCTCTCCCCACGGGAAGAAAAGGGCCGCCCCTGAAGACTTGGAAGTAGAGGTCTCCAAACGAGGGAAGAAACCTTTATCAGGGGGCCCTACCCCGGAGGGCAACATTGCTGCACAGCGCCCATAGGGGGGCCAGCCGTTAACCAAGTTGTAAGTGAACAAAGGTGCTTAGTAAGCATACCACGTTCTTTTCCTGAGATAACGACTGAGACGTATGTTTTGCAGTTTGGCTTATTAGCTCCCTCAACAATCTTCATCCTCTGGGGATCTTCTTCCGGAGATGATGGAGAGTGAAACGCCTCCTCCTACTTCTCCGCCTCATGGGACGGACGACCCTGAGGGGTCATCCCGGAGGATCTCTCCCGATCCGCAAAGGCCAGAAGGTAACTCTTCAGCCGCCCGAGGTCCGAGGTGTTCGGCTCCTAGAGAGACCAACAGAAAAAGCCCCGGATTGTCCGATATACAGCCGGACATATTGACGGGTCTTCTGCGGCAAGCGCCTATCTCGGAGGCACATCGTACCTTAATGGGTACGGTGGTTGAGAGGATTTCGTCCGCAAAAAGCAGGTTGAATGAAGCTTTTACGAGCCTGCTAAGAGGCTTTGAGGTACGCAATGTGATATTTTTTGATTGTACCATAAACACAAGGTGCACTGTGTATATATAGTAGCCCCTGAGACTCTGGTTGCCATCCTAACGGGGCGATCAGAGGATCAAAAATAGAAATAATCTCAGGTAACGATTTTGCCAATTTTGTACACAGGCGGCTGCAGCCCTGACAGCTGTCCGGGCTACCGAATTTGCCGAGCTGAAGCGGCAACTTGATGTGGCGGATGAATACATCACGCTTGTGGACAAGCGGCTTGACGAGGCACAGGGTATGTATTTTTGGGTGGTCAGCGAATATTAATAAGAGCATGATGCTGGGATTTATAATATGCTTTTACTGCAGATGGTGCTGCCGCCGTGGAGACCCTTCGGGCTAAGCTGGCCCAGGCCAAGGAGCAAGCCAGGAGAAGCAATGCGGCTGCCGAGAAGGCAGCTGCTGAATTAAAAGCCGAACAGGCTGCTCATCGCCAAAGTGAGGATAGAGTGGCCAACATGGCTCTTGAGCTACAGAATGCCGCTAGCCGATATGAGCTTCTCGAAAGGGAAAACCAAGCGAAAACGGCTGACCTGGAAAAGGCCTTACAAGCAGCAAAGTAAACTCGCTCTGAGATCAGAGCGGCTCGGGAGGAGCTCCGGCAAGCCGGTGAGATCGCGGCTGGGAAGCCCTTTTTATTGCAAACAAAATTCGACGATCTGAAGTATGCCCCTCTTGATCAATTGTGGAGTTCTTCAGACGCATACTTGGATTTGTCAAAGAGTGTTGCCGATGCGACACAGTATTTCGAAGATCAAGAAGATCATGAAGCGGAAAGATTGTTCTGGTCACAGTTCAGTACTCCAAGGCGTCCGCTGCTGTTGAACGAGCAAATGGCCGAATGGGCCGAGCTCCATAGGTTATTCGGGCTTGCCATGAAGGCCATCGTGGATCACCTGTGGCCGAAGGAACCAAGTCCGGATAGTTATTTTGCTTTGGTGCAACGATTTATTCGTGCTGTGTCGCATATCGACGCTGGCAAGCGGTCGGCATGCATAGAGGGTGCACGGATGGCCCTTGCCCATATTAAGACATACTGGGCGAAGATGAAGGCCACCGATATTGCAACTAGGGGTCCATCCGGGGGCCAGGACTCGCCCGAGCACTATTTTGAAGATGTCTTAGAAGGTGCCCGTTTAATAGAGGCTCAGTGCTCAAAGAATATCATGTTCGAATGACATGTATCTTGATTGTAAAAACAATGCTTTTGATAATAAAGGCTATATTTATACTTTTGCCCGTGAAGTATTGTAGTGCCTCCTGTGCGACCGCTTATGTATATATGTATATAACCTGAAAGTTTGCAGTCGTCGGCTTCAGCCCCCTCGCGTATAATGCGGGGGTGTTCGGCAAAGCACATAATCACACTTGATCCAATGTCTTGGTCCGTTAAGGAGGTGGTAGCGCGGCGAACGAGGCAATCGGACTATATAGCTTTAACACTTTCACTTAGCCATAGGAGTTTGATGGTGGGACTACTATATAGCCCCTGGTATGTCCGCGTTTATCCGAATACGGTGCGTTTACATACGTGACTGGGAAATCGGTCCTTCGTTAATGCGGAGGAACCGCGAAGATTCCGTTGAGTCATCCAGTGGTTGACCAGTCTCTCGCTTTATCATGACAGTCAGTTTTCGGCTTTCTCTACTGAGGTGCTCATCCGGATGAACCAGGGCACAATCGCAGTAGTTCTCCCTGTGCCACCTTAGCTGATAGAGCGGAACGTAAGATAGCAAAACATGGGAGCCGGGCAAACGCAACTATTGACCAAAGACATGATTCGGAGCTGATGCATATAAGGCCAAACTCGCGACGCCGAACACTCCCGAAGGTATTTGGACTTTACAACATATACTGGGTTGAATACAACCCTCGATAATGAGCCCTGAATTACAAGGTACGTGCATCAATACAGCATGACAAAAGAGCGCCTGTGGTGAGAGCATAGATCTCGAAAACACACTGGTTGCTGCCTTTGTAACGTCTATTCTAGAACGGTGAATCATAAGTTCGCCAAGATCGCCGGTATCCCTCTTGGTCATTTTAAGTGCCAGGAGGGGGTGAGACAACAAGAGACAATAAAAAGGTTTACACATGGTCTTAATCTAAAAAGAAACCTTTGAATGGGGCCCTGCTGCACGTCTGCGCCTTTATCTCCATTGTGTCGTATCCTTGAAGGGTATAGCACGATGGTCATCTGTAAAAAAAGAAAAACCCAAGTGAAAGAATCTGGTATGACCGTGCGTAAAGTCGGTTGACCTTAATGAACCGTGAAAATTCAATCTCTTGAGTGTAAATAGGGTCAAGCCGAACTATGGACCCTTTACATGCAGGCAGCCCCCCACACCACATATGGGGGCATAGCCATTAATCAAGCTCAGGTTTATCTGGGCTGCTACAACTAGGTGTGCGCCGAACACGTCTAGCCATGTCCGTGGTCTCGAAGACCGATGAGTTGCTCGGGTTGGAAAGGCCATTCCGTGATTCGGCTGCTAGAGCCGCCACGTATTCTTCCGTACGAAGAGAACACTCTGTGTTTCCGCTGATTGTGATGACGCCACGTGTACCGGGCATCTTGAGTTTGAGATAAGCATAATGCAGTACTGCATTGAAATGTGTGAAGGCTGTTCTTCTGAGTAGTGCATGATAGCCGCTTCGGAACGGAGCAATGTCGAAGATTAGTTCTTCGCTTCGAAAGTTGTCGGGAGAACCGAATACAACCTCCAATGTTAAAGAGCCCGTGCAGCGGGCCTCTACGCCTGGTATTACTCCTTTAAAGGTAGTACTGCTTTTGTTGATTCTTGACGGGTCTATCCCCATCTTGCTGACAGTGTCCTGATATATCATATTAAGGCTACTACCACTGTCCATTAGGACTCGGGTGAGATGGTATCCGTCGATTATTGGGTCAAGCACCAAGGCAGCCGAACCCCCATGACGGATACTAGTCGGATGATCCCTGCGATCGAAAGTGATTGGGCAGGCCGACCATGGGTTGAATTTGGGGGCGACGGGCTCTACGGCATATACGTCTCGGAGTGCGCGTTTGCGCCACCTCTTTGGGATGTGGGTGGCATAAATCATGTTCACTGTTTTGACCTTTGGTGGAAATTTTTTCTGTCCACCAGTGTTCGGCTGGCGAGGTTCGTCCTCATCTTCACTTAGCGGCTCCTTCCCTTTGTGTTCGGCGTTTAGCTTGCCGGCCTACTTGAAGACCCAGCATTCTCTGTTGGTGTGATTCGCAGGTTTCTCGGGGGTGCCATGAATTTGACAAGACATGTCTAGGATTTTATTTAGGCTGGACGAACCATCTCTGCTGCCTTTATATGGCTTTTTCCATTGACCGGGTCTAGAGCCCCTGAATCCGACGTTTACTGCTGTATTATCTGGGTTGTCTTCATTATTTCAACGTTTATTTTTATTGCGTCGCGGTTTTCCATTGTCATCCCTGATTTCGGATGTGCCTGGATCGCTGCTGCTGCAACGGGCCAACCAACTATCCTCGCGCGCGTAAAAGCGGGTCATAAGAGTTGTTAGGGCTGCCATTGTCCTTGGATTTTCCTGGCCGAGGTGTCTGGCAAGCCATTCATCCCGGATACTGTGTTTGAAAGCTGCCAGGGCTTCGGCATCTGGAAAGTCGACGATTTGGTTCTTCTTGGTGAGAAATCTGTTCCAAAGCTTACGGGCTGACTCTCCGGGTTGTTGGATTATATGACTTAAATCGTCTGCATCTGGAGGTCAGACATAGGTCCCTTGAAAATTAGCCCTGAAAGTGTCCTCGAGTTCCTCCCAGCTTCCAATGGAATTTTCGGGGAGGCTTTTCAACCAGTGTTGAGCTGGTCCTTTCAACTTGAGGGGCAGGTATTTGATGGCGTGGAGATCGTCTCCGTGAGCCATATGGATGTGAAGAATAAAGTCCTCAATCCAGACCGCAGGGTCTTTCATTCCGTCGTATGCATCGATGTTTACGGGTTTAAACCCTCCTTGAAATTCATGATCAAGCACCTCATCGATGAAGCACATGGGGTGTACGGCGCCCCTGTATTTGGCTTTGTCGTGGCATGGGTCCGACGGCTGTAGTGTTTGGTGTTGATTCCGAGCTGGTAGTCGATTAGTATAGTCGGTTTGGTGGCTGTGATCCTGCATAGGGACACATTTCCTAGATCCATAGATGGACCTGGTTATGCCAGCTCTTTTGTCCAGGTGCTCACGTAGATCGTGTTTCTGGTACTTGGTTGCGACCTCCCTTTCTTTGTGGGGTTCTGATTTGTGTACGGCATCATTAACCGCTTTGTCTCGGCCGCGAGGTGGCCGGTCTGGCAGATCGGCCGTATTGTTTTTCGGCGAAATGGGCGCGATAGCTTCGTCGTCGAATTCGGGCAGCAGCTTACGTTTTTGGTAGCTTGTTGTCTGGCGATCACCGTCGTATCTTTCCTCGGTGTCAAGCACTTCGTTCCATCTGTGGTTGAGCGTGTCCTGCGCGGCTTTAAGCCGTTGCTTCTGCTTCTTCAAGCTCCTCGTGGTGGCAATAAGTCTCTTGTGGAGGTGCTCTTGTTCCAAGTGTTTTTCCGGGATGATGCGTGCATCATCGTCCGGATTGTTCTCCTCTCCGGAGACAGGTTTATAAGTTTTGTCTTCGGCATCGCTGTGATCGCACAGCGGCCCAGGGCTGTGTTTGTCGCCTCCTTGCTCGTCCTGCTCCATTGCTGGGTCTGCGGGGTCTTTGTTGTCTTCGGCATCGTCAGGGGTGTTATTCTTTCTTGTACCGGTATCGCTGTTTTTGCTATGGTGGGGTTTAGAGCGTCGCCACTGACGTCGGCGCTTTGGCTGCTTCTCAGGAGTCGTTGCATCCTTCTGATCCTCGCCTTCCTTCTGTCCAGCGTCCTGTGGGCGGTGGTTCCTGTTCTTCTCCGGCATCGTCATCCATACCGTCAATGTCTTTGGAGTCAAAATCAAGCCTGTCGGTTAAGTCGTCGACAATGGCTATTAAGTGGGTGGTGGGTGGGTAACGAATTCCTTCGTCGTCCGCTTCCCACTCGAGTCGGACATAATTTGGCCAAGAGTCTCCTGACAAGGAGAGAGATTTTAATGAGTTTAGCACGTCGCCCAAGGGCGAGTGTTGAAAGGTGTCCGCTGAGCCGAACTCCAAGATCGATGCCCAGTTAGATCCGATGGGCACGGGTACACGCGGTGCGGAGCCTATGGGCCGGAAACAAGTCCGGGGGTTCGATGACACAGACCTCATTGAAAGTGAAATCTGTGTTCGGCTCTATCGCCGTTGAGTGTGCAGCTTCCGTGGCGGGGTCCATCCTCCCGTCCTCGGATGGCATGATCTGCGCTGGATCTAAAGCCACGGCAGCTGCAGGTGCGAATTCCTGAACACCGTCCGATGGCAGATCTAGGTCCTGCTCATCGTGGCTGTAGGGTGCACCTGTCATGGGCTCGAATCCGTCAAAGATCAAGTCTCCGCGGATGTCGGCAGTGTAGTTCAGGCTTCCAAACCTGGCCTGATGGACAGGGGCGTAGCTATAATTTTGCTCCAGATGGCCCAGCGAGTTGGCCCGCAGTGCGAGGCCGCTGAATACGAAGATCTGTCCGGGGAGGAAAAACTCACCCTGGACCGCATCGTTGTAGATGATTAAAGGATTCATCAAGCCTTATGGTGACGACACAGTGGAACTCTCAATGAAAGCACCAATGTCGCTGTCAAAACCGGCGGATCTTGGGTAGGGGGTCCCGAACTGTGCGTCTAAGGCTAATGGTAACAGGAGGCGGGGGACACGATGTTTACCCAGGTTCGGGCCCTCTTTGTGGAGGTAATACCCTACTTCCTGCTTGATTGATCTTGATGATATGAGTATTACAAGAGTTGATCTACCACGAGATCGTAGAGGCTAAACCCTAGAAGCTAGCCTATGATTCTGATTGTTTCTTGTCCTACGGACTAAATCCTCCGGTTTATATAGACACCGGAGGGGGCTAGGATTACACAGAGTCGGTTATAGAGAAGGGAATCTACATATCCGAATTGCCAAGCTTGCCTTCCACGCAAAGGAGAGTCCCACCCGGACACGGGACGAAGTCTTCAATCTTGCATCTTCATAGTCCAACAGTCCGGCATAAGCATATAGTCCGGCTGTCCGAGGACCCCCTAATCCAGGACTCCCTCAGACGCACAGAGCCTCTCCCTCTTCCCCTTCCCCTGTTGCTCTCAGCCATGAACTTGCTCTTCCAGATCTCTTCGGAATCTGGCCTATCGCCCTCACACCAAGTCGATCTCGAGCAACTGAACTCCACCGGGATGTGGAATTCCTTATCCTTCTCTCTAGCAGCAAAGCAATCAGCCACCGTAAATCTACACTAGAGCCTTCCTCTGGGTAGGGTTTCTTGTTGACGTATAATGTGCTGCCTAGTCTCTTCCATCAGATCAGTCTTATGGTTGCATTGGCTAGATCATGCACTTCTACATGGTATCGGAGCCAAGAGGTCTTGAGTTCAAGACCCGGCTGGCGCAATTAAAATTGCAGCCCACTTTCGGTCCACGTTTAGGCCTGAGGGAGCCACACGTGAGGGGGAGTGTTAACGTATAATGTGCTGCCTAGTTTTTTTTCATCAAATCGGTCTTTTGGTTGCATTGGCTAGAGCATGCACTTCTATATTTCTCTCCTGCCGCCTCTTATCGGAGATGCGTGAAGTGGTTGGGGGCGATGGGGAAAGTGAGCCCTCCCACAACTATCCAAAGAAATAGGCATCAGCCTCACTGTTGCCGCCATCCGTCCCCACTGACTAGTGACCTATCTGGCTCCTCTTCTTCTCTCCCGCCCCCTCTTCATCAGAACTGAAACTGCAACCACCGCACCTCTGCAGCTTCAGAAATGGACACACCACCGCAGACCTCAATTGGTTGCCGCTGGCGGGGACAGGAAGGGCAAGAGGTCACCACCCGCTCTGGGAACGGTGGGATGCACGTCGCAGTTAACCCCAGTATGCACCCCACCTCATTTCCCGCCGTGGGACTATGGATTTCGCCTCCCCCTTTGCCCACTGCACAAACTCGACCGGCAGTGAGGATGGGAACGCAGGCATCCTCGCCCTCTCCTCCACCGTGGCCTCGAAATGGATCCTCCTTGCGAGATTTATCTGCTCCCGGTTCGCCCGGCCATGACAGATCTCGCGAATCGCATCGCCACCGCCCGCGAACTCAGATCAGTGTCTGCCTCCGGCGCTTGATTCGCCTCCCTCCATTCCCGCACGCACATGATCCACGGCATGGTGTCGTCTCGGATCCTCGTCACCCGCTTCTCCCATCGCTGCGCTCTGGTCGCCATGAGCACCTCCTGCGGGACCGAAGAGATCGGCCTCAGCATCTCCGGAAAGGCCTCGTAGACGAACGGGAGCGCCCGAGGAGGCACAAGGGTCGTCGGCGCCGGCGGGCCGCGACGGCGTTGAGGCATGCCGCGGGCCAGAGGCAGCGAGATCTGCGGGGCAGTGGCGATGGCGAGCGAGAGGCAAGGTATCGCGAGAGCTATCCTAGACATGAGTCTAGTGTGTGTCATCCACCTGACCGACACATGTCACGGTAGCTTTTTCTATGTCCTATACACTGGGATACGATGCATTTGTGACGTGTAATGCGGCGAGACCCGTGGCGAACAATACTTATCCGAAGGAGGCGATGGCGTCCACTTGTTATTGCGTGGCCGCACTGCAAAATAGGTCCCGATCAACGTAGCGAAAGAAAACGAAGGGCGAATGGAAACATCCAAAGCTGCAGTTGAGTGTGGAGATACGGCGAGAGGTCGCTGCATTGCCCGGTGCCTCAAGCGAGAGGTCGCGTAGAAGCCCGGGTCAAACACAATCCGGCTGGGAACAGGAAAATGATCAGCTCGAACCGTCCAACAATCCTGTTGAACATCCAATTCGCGAAATGTACTCCGGACGTGACGCGGAGTTACTGTAGACGCATTTGTTTTGCGTGCATGGACACCCATCCCGTGGCATCCATCCACTTCAGTCCCCTTTTTTTTTTTTTGAGAAAAGCTCCCCCGGACTTTATTGATCAACTGAGATGTTCATAGGTATTACAACTTGGTCATGCTGAATACCCAGCCAAATATGCCTCCCAGCAGGGAGCGAGACACCAAACCTAGCTAAATTATGAGCCTCATAATTCGACTCCCGAGGTTCAAAAGAAAAACAACAAGACGTGAATAAGGTGGAAGTTTGCAAGATCTCTCTGATTATAGTGCCGTGATCACCTCCCGCTCTTTGATGGATATGGTTTACTACCTGCTTACAATCCGAAGCGATCTGTAGACGATTCTCTCCGAGATCTTGTGCCAAAGACAAACCTTCCCTGCAAGCGAGTGCCTCTAGTGTAGTTGGGTCTGTTAGCCCCTTAATTACCAGCATTGATGAGCCCAAATAAACACCTTCTCGGTTCCGACATACAGCTGCTGCCGTCCCCTGATTTGTCCCTTCAGAAACTCCCGCATCTACATTGATCTTCACACTTCCTTCCAGTGGTGGAACCCATCTAGGGCCTTGTCTAGCAATTGGCTGTACCCTACCTTGTGTTTCCTGCACCGGATTGAGCTGATCAAGATCAGCTATGTAGGCTAGCACAAACCTGTGTGTCTCATATGGGCTTTGGTGAATTCCCTCATGGATGAACTGTCTCCGTGCATACCAAATCGCCCACAAAGTAACTGTCAATTTCGTTAATTTTACACGATCAAGAGTTTCCATCATATAAAAAATCCAGGCTCTTGCCGAGGGCTCCGTTGTAGCGATCATGTGATCCAGCAGATCATGGTCTACAAGAGACCAAACACACCTCGCCATTGTGCACTCAAGTAAACTGTGTCTCCATGAGTCCTGTCCACCGCAAGCAAAACACTGATCGTGATGAGACATTTTTCTGTTCTTCCCAACATCTTCAGTAGGCAGCGAGTTTTTTGAAAGCCTCCAGAGGAAATTTTTCAACTTTGCCGGAACCTGTACTTTCCACAATGTAGCCCAGGCCTTCTCATTCGCTGCAGAATTAGAGGAACCGCTTCTACCTTCTAGCCAATCCTCGCGCCTTATTTTTATATCCACGATCATTTTGTAGGCCGAACGAACGGAGAAGATTCCATTCCTTTCAAAACCCCATGACCAAAAATCCTTCATATTTCTGGTGCATACAGGGACCTTCAAAATAGCTGTTATGTCATATGGTAGGAAGGTTTCTTCAAGCAAACCTGTATTCCAACAAGCATTATCCCGATCCAACAATTCTGAAACAAACTGAGGTGGACTTCAGTCCCCAAATGTGGTGGACAGCGATGTACTACTCCGACAGCCCAGCGAGGCCCAAGCAAAGCTACTACTCACAAGCGACTGGGTCCGGAACGTAAACAAGTTGCTACTCTGCTCAATGTAGGTGACCAGTGGACACGAAGGAAATGTTGTCAGGATCCAGATTTTTCAAGTGAAATTAATGTACTGGTACCTCATGCCGCTCATGAGAGTGGATATTTTTTGCTCTCGGGCTCCATGGAGCCTGAAATTTTCAAAAAATCAAAAATCAACTTGTAAGTTTCAAAAAAATCTTAAAATAAATACACAAGTACTTAAAGTCGATGTATGTGACATTTCATCACGTAATACGTTTGCTGTGCGTTGTACAAAAAAATATTTCATGGTGAAAATTTCATCATGTAATACTTTTATAGTGAGTAGTGCATGAGCTAGAAATACGCGATTTTGTCTTTTTTTTTGTGTAGCTCGCATAAAAACATATTTTCACCATGAAATTTTACTGAAAAGTAGTATACATCCATATTTATGTGCGTATTTTCTTAGAAAATTTTAAAACATCATAACTTGATTTTTGTGCTTTTCAAATTAAGGGCTCTATGGAGGTCGAGCTCGAGTAGCAAATTCTGCTTATGCCATACAGTACTCTTAGAGCATCTACAGCCGCAGGTTGCAAATCCAGGCATGCTTCATTTGTTGGCTTCAACACCCACGTCCCTCATATCCGAACCCTTAAAACCATACAACCAATTCAACGCTATGTAAAAGACGTTCATATCCCAGATCATTGGATCAGCATTGCGTCGCAAAAGGAGCATAGTTCATTGGCAAATCCATACTACAAACAACTTAAAACATAGTTAAAAATAAACAGAACTAAGGGCGGAGGAAATCACCATTTCCTCGTCGGCCCCTTCCCCTTCTGGTCATCGGCGCGACTGTGCCCCTCCTCCGTGTAGGCGTCGGCGTGCGGAGGTGTGTCGTCGTTGGAGCTGGAGCTGGAGCTGTCCATCAGGTCGGAGTCGTAGCTGCACCTCCGGCCGACAGCCTGCGAAGCAGGCGGTCCTACTCCTTTGCATGGCAGACCGCCTTCGCCTTCGCTGCCACCTCCTTGTTTGCCTCGTGCTCCGACAACTCGATGGCGAGTTGGAGCGCCTTGGCATTCTTGAGGCGGAGGCGTCAGGCATCCATCTCCGCCGTCATGAGAGAGCAGCGGAGGATCGACGCGAGGAGCGCGGCCTCGGGATCGACCGGCGCGCTCACGCGAGACCGGCGTGCGGACATCGCCTCCCCCCTCTCCCTCGCCCGCTGCCGCTTGCGTCGGGCAGCAGGTGCCTCTGACTCCAGCATCCTTGTGTGCGCCGACCCCGGCGCGGGCACGAGGACCCAGCGGTGCCCGGGTACCACTTTCGGATGGTGGAGGTAGGCGGCATACCTAGCAGAGCTGCCAGAGCTGCGCGCCGGGCGGGAAGGGCCGGCGACGTCGGCGGCGCTGCGTCGATGGGCGACGGGCACTGAGGAAGAAGATCTGTCGTTGCCGTGGCCGCCTTGCTCGAGCAGCGACCTCCTCAATGCGATGCGGAAGGCCACCTCCTCCACGTTGATGTTCGAGTCATCCGATTCTGAACCGGAGCCATGCGCTGCTTCCATCGCCGGCCATCGGATCGAGGGGATTGGAAGTGGAGTGGACAGAGAGGGAAGTGAAGTGGAGTTCGGATTGACCGGTGTCTAGGGTTTTTCGGATTGGGATATTTGTGGGGTCGGGGTGGGCTGACCTGATGCGGCGGACGCGCCCGGGCGCCTCATGTCCGCCCCGTATTTGGGCTAGATATGAGGGGTGCTGGTCAGCTAGGGCATTTGAGGTCTGTTTGAGGCACCGGCTGGGTCACATTTTTGTGACCGATCAGTGATCGCGCAGGCCGCCCGGGCGTTTCAGACCAGTTTGGGATGCCCGGTTGTAGATGCTCTTACTTCTTTTAGAGGAAGGGGAGCATCCAGTAACCACAGGTGCCTCCATAATCCATAGTCGATGGAAACGTCTCTTCCCACCTTTTTTCACACGAGTGTGTTGTTGGGGAACGTAGTAATTTCAAAAAATTTCCTACGCACACGCAAGATCATGGTGATGCATAGCAACGAGAGGGGAGAGTGTTGTCTACGTACCCTCGTAGACCGAAGCGGAAGCGTTGACGCAATGTAGAGGAAGTAGTCGTACGTCTTCCCGGTTCAACCGATCCAAGCACCGTTACTCCGGCACCTCCGAGTTCTTGACACACGTACAACTCGATGACGCACCCCGAACTCCGATCCAGCAGAGTCACGGGGAGGAGTTCCGTCAGCACGACGGCGTGGTGACGATCTTGATGTTCAACTGTCGCAGGGCTTCGCCTAAGCACCGCTACAATATGACCAAGGTGTAATATCGTGGAGGGGGGCACCGCACACGGCTAAGGAACGATCACAATGATCAACTTGTGTGTCTATGGGGTGCCCCCCGCCCCCGTATATAAAGGAGGGAGGGAGGAGGGGGGCGGCCTAAGGGGAGGCGCGCCCTAGGAGGGGGAAACCTACTCCAAGTAGGTTTCCCCCTTCTTTTTCGTAATAGGAGTAGGAGAGGGAAGGAAGAGGGGGGAGGAGAGAAGGAAAGGGGGGGCCGGGCCCCCTCCCAATTCGGATTGGGCTTGGGGGGGGGGCGCCCCCTCCTTTGCTCCTTCTCCCTCCCTTCCACTAAGGCCCAATAAGGCCATATACTTACCAGGGGGTTCCGGTAACCTCCCGGAACTCCGGTATAATCCCAATCTCATCCGGAACCTTTCCGGTGTCCAAATATATCCGTCCAATATATCAATCTTTATGTCTCGACCATTTCGAGACTCCTCGTCATGTCCGTGATCACATCCAGGACTCCGAACAACCTTCGGTACATCAAAATACATAAACTCATAATATAACTGTCATCGAAACCTTAAGCGTGCGGACCCTACGGTTCGAGAACAATGTAGACATGACCGAGACACGTCTCCGGTCAATAACCAATAGCGGGACCTGGATGCCCATATTGGTTCCTACATATTCTACGAAGATCTATATCGGTCAGACCGCATAACAACATACGTTGTTCCCTTTGTCATCGGTATGTTACTTGCCCGAGATTCGATCGTCGGTATCCAATACCTAGTTCAATCTCGTTACCAGCAAGTCTCTTTACTCGTTCCGTAATACATCATCTCGCAACTAAATCATTAGTTGCAATGCTTGCAAGGCTTAAGTGATGTGCATTACCGAGAGGGCCCAGAGATACCTCTCCGACATTCGGAGTGACAAATCTTAATCTCGAAATACGCCAACCCAACAAGTACCTTTGGAGATACCTGTAGAGCACCTTTATAATCACCCAGTTACGTTGTGAAATTTGGTAGCACACAAAGTGTTCCTCCGGTAAACGGGAGTTGCATAATCTCATAGTCATAGGAACATGTATAAGTCATGAAGAAAGCAATAGCAACATACTAAACGATCGGGTGCTAAGCTAACGGAATGGGTCATGTCAATCAGATCATTCAACTAATGATGTGATCTCGTTAATCAAATAACAACTCTTTGTCCATGGTTAGGAAACATAACCATCTTTGATTAACAAGCTAGTCAAGTAGAGGCATACTAGTGACACTCTGTTTATCTATATATTCACACATGTATTATGTTTCTGGTTAATACAATTCTAGCATGAATAATAAACATTTATCATGATATAAGGAAATAAATAATAACTTTATTATTGCCTCTAGGGCATATTTCCTTCAGTCTCTCACTTGCACTAGAGTCAATAATCTAGATCACATCACCATGTGATTCATATCGATAGTTCACATCATCATGTGATTAACACCCATAGTTCACATCGCCATGTGACCAACATCCAAAGGGTTTACTAGATTCAGTAATCTAGTTCACATCGCTATGTGATTAACACCCAAAGAGTACTTAGTTGTGATCATGTTTTGCTTGTGAGAGAATCTTAGTCAACGGGTCTTTCACATTCAGATCCATTATGTATTTTGCAATTTTTTATGTCTACAATGCTCTGCACGGAGCTACTCTAGCTAATTGCTCCCACTTTCAATATGTATCTAGATCGAGACTTAGAGTCATCCAGATCGGTGTCAAAACTTGCATCGACGTAACCCTTTACGACGAACCTTTTATCACTTCCATAATCGAGAAACATATCCTTATTCCACTAAGGATAATTTTGACCGTTGTCCAGTGATCTACTCCTAGATCACTATTTTACTCCCTTGCCAAACTCAGTGCAGGGTATACAATAGATCTGGTACACAGCATGGCATACTTTATAGAACCTATGGCCAAGGCATAGGGAATGACTTTCATTCTCTTTCTATCTTCTGCCGTGGTTGAGTTTTGAGTCTTACTCAATTTCACACCTTGTAACACAGGCAAGAACTCTTTCTTTGACTGTTCCATTTTGAACTACTTCAAAATCTTGTCAAGGTATGTACTCATTGAAAAAACTTATCAAGCGTCTTGATCTATCTCTATAGATCTTAATGCTCAATATGTAAGCAGCTTCACCGAGGTCTTTCTTTGAAAAACTCCTTTTAAACACTCCTTTATGCTTTGCAGAATAATTCTACATTATTTTCGATCTACAATATGTCATTCACATATACTTATCAGAAATGCTGTAGTGCTCCCACTCACTTTCTAGTAAATACAGGCTTCACTGCAAGTCTGTATAAACTATATGCTTTGATCAACTTATCAAAGCGTATATTCCAACTCCGAGATGCTTGCACCAGTCCATAGATGCACATTTTGTTAACACCTTTAGGATCGACAAAACCTCTTGGTTGCATCACATACAACTCTTCTTTAATAACTCCATTAAGGAATGCAGTTTTGTTTATCCATTTGCCAGATTTCATAAAATGCGGCAATTGCTAACATGATTCGGACAGACTTTTAAGCATCGATACGAGTGAGAAAATCTCATTGTATTCAACATCTTGAACTTTGTCAAAAACCTTTTTCGACAAGTCTAGCTTTGTAGATAGTAACACTACTATCAGCGTCCGTCTTCCTCTTGAAGATCCATTTATTTTCTATAGCTTGCCGATCATCGGGCAACTCCACCAAAGTCCACACTTTGTTCTCATACATGGATCTCATCTCAGATTTCATGGCCTCAAGCCATTTTGCGGAATCTGGGCTCATCATCGCTTCCTCATAGTTCGTAGGTTCATCATGGTCTAGTTACATGACTTCCAGAACAGGATTACCGTACCACTCTGGTGCGGATCTCACTCTGGTTTACCTACGAGATTCGGTAGTAACTTGATCTGAAGTTACATGATCATCATCATTAGCTTCCTCACTAATTGGTGTAGTAGTCACAGGAACAGATTTCTGTGATGAACTACTTTCCAATAAGGGAGAAGGTACAATTACCTCATAAAGTTCTACTTTCCTCCCACTCACTTCTTTCGAGAGAAACTCCTTCTCTAGAAAGGATCCATTTATTAGCAACGAATGTTTTGCCTTCGGATCTGTGATAGAAGGTGTACCCAACAATTTCCTTTGGGTATTCTGTGAAGACGCACTTCTTCGATTTGGGTTTGAGCTTATCAGGATAAAACTTTTTCACATAAGCATCGCAGCCCCAAACTTTAAGAAATGACAACTTTGGTTTCTTGCTAAACAACAGTTCATATAGTGTCGTCTCAACGGATTTAGATGGTGCCCTATTTAACGTGAATGCAACTGTCTCTAATGCATGATCCCAAAATGATATTGGTAAATCGGTAAGAAACATCATAGATTGTACTATATCCAATAAAGTACGGTTATGACGTTCGGACACACCATTATGATGTGGTGTTCCAGGTGGCATGAATTTGTGAAACTATTCCACATTGTTTTAATTGAAGACCAAACTCGTAACTCAAATATTTGTCTCCGCGATCAGATCGTAGAAACCTTATTTTCTTGTCACGATGATTTTTCCACTTCACTCTGAAATTCTTTGAACCTTTCAACTATTTCAGACTTATGTTTCATCAAGTAGATATACCCATATCTGCTCAAATCATCTGTGAAGGTCAGAAAATAACGATACCCGCCGCGAGCCTTAACACTCATTGGATCGCATACATCAGTATGTATTATTTCCAATAAGTCAGTTGCTCGCTCCATTGTTCCGGAGAACGGAGTCTTAGTCATCTTGCCCATGAGGCATGGTTCGCAAGCATCAAGTGATTCATAATCAAGTGATTCCAAAATCCCATCAGCATGGAGTTTCTTCATGCGCTTTACACCAATATGACCTAAACGGCAGTGCCACAAATAAGTTGCACTATCATTATTAACTTTGCATCTTTTGGTTTAAATATTATGAATATGTGTATCACTACGATCGAGATCCAATGAACCATTTTTATTGGGTGTGTAACCATATAAGGTTTTATTCATGTAAACAGAACAACAGTTTATTCTCTTACTTAAATGAATAACCGTATTGCAATAAACACGATCAAATAATATTCATGCTCAACGCAAACACCAAATAACATTTATTTAGGTTCAACACTAATCCCGAAAGTATAGGGAGTGTGCGATGATGATCATATCAATCTTGAAACTACTTTCAACACACATCGTCACTTCACCCTTAACTAGTTTCTGTTTATTCTGCAACTCCCGTTTCGAGTTACTACTCTTAGCAACTGAACCAGTACCAAATACCGAGGGGTTGCTATAAACACTAGTAAAGTACACATCAATAACATGTATATCAAATATACCTTTGTTTACTTTGCCATCCTTCTTATCCGCCAAATACTTGGGGTAGTTCTGCTTCCAGTAACCAGTCCCTTTGCAGTAGAAGCACTTAGTCTCAGGCTTAGGTCCAGACTTGGGCTTCTTCACTTGAGCAGCAACTTGCTTGCCGTTCTTCTTGAAGTTCCCTTCTATCCCTTTGCCCTTTTCTTGAAACTAGTGGTCTTGCTAAGCATCAACACTTGATGTTCTTTCTTGATTTCTACCTTCATCGATTTCATCATCATGAAAAACTCGGGAATCATTTTCATCATCCCTTGCATACTATAGTTCATCACGAAGTTCTACTAACTTGGTGATGGTGACTAGAGAATTCTGTCAATCACTATCTTATCTGGAAGATTAACTCCCACTTGATTCAAGCGATTGTAGTACCCAGACAATCTAAGCACATGCTCACTAGTTGAGCGATTCTCATCCATCTTTTAGCTATAGAACTTGTTGGAGACTTCATATCTCTCAACTCGGGTATTTGCTTGAAATATTAACTTCAACTCCTGGAACATCTCATATGGTCCATGACGTTCAAAACGTCTTTGAAGTCCCGATTCTAAGCCGTTAAGCATGGTGCACTTAAACTATCAAGTAGTCATTATATTGAGCTAGCCAAACGTTCATAACGTCTGCATCTGCTCCTGCTATAGGTCTGTCACCTAGCGGTGCATCAAGGACATAATTCTTCTGTGCAAGCAATGAGGATAAACCTCATATCACGGATCCAATCCGCATCATTGCTACTAACATCTTTCAATACATTTTTCTCTAGGAACATATCAAAATAAACATATGAAAGCAACAACGCAAGCTATTGATCTTACAACATAATTGTCAAAATACTACCAGGACTAAGTTCATGATAAATTTAAGTTCAATTAATCATATTACTTAAGAACTCCCACTTAGACAGACATCTCTCTAGTCATCTAAGTGATCACGTGATCCAAATCAACTAAACCATAACCGATCATCACGTGAGATGGAGTAGTTTTTAATGGTGAACATCACTATGTTGATCATATCTACTATATGATTCACGCTCGACCTTTCAGTCTCGGTGCTCCGAGGCCATATCTGCATATGCTAGGCTCGTCAAGTTTAACCTGAGTATTCCGCGTGTGCAAAACTGGCTTGCACCCGTTGTAGATGGACGTAGAGCTTATCACACCCGATCATCACGTGGTGTCTGGGCACGACGAACTTTGGCAACGGTGCATACTCATGGAGAACACTTCTTGATAATTAGTGAGAGATCATCTTAAAATGCTACCGTCAATCAAAGCAAGAATAAGATGTATAATAGATAAACATCATATGCAATCAAAATATGTGACATGATATGGCCATGATCATCTTGCGCCTTTGATCTCCATCTCCAAAGTACTGTCATGATCTCTATCGTCACCGGCACGACACCATGATCTTCATCATCTTGATCTATATCAATGTGTCATCACATGGTTGTCTCACCAACTATTGCTCTTGCAACTATTGCTATCGTATAGCGATAAAGTAAAGCAATTATTTGGCACTTGCATCTTATGCAACAAAGAGACATCCATAGGGCTTCTGCCAGTTGCCGATAACTTCAACAAAACATGATCATCTCATACAACAACTTATATCTTATCACGTCTTGACCATATCACATCACAACATGCCCTGCAAAAACAAGTTAGACGTCCTCTACTTTGTTGTTGCAAATTTTACGTGGCTGCTACGAGCTGAGCAAGAACCGTTCTTACCTACGCATCAAAACCACAACGATAGTTTGTCAAGTTAGTGCTGTTTTAACCTTCGCAAGGACCGAGTGTAGCCACACTCGGTTCAACTAAAGTTGGAGAAACTGACACCCGCTAGTCACCTGTGTGCAAAGCACGGCGGTAAAACCAGTCTCGCGTAAGCGTACGCGTAATGTCGGTCCGGGCCGCTTCATCCAACAATACCGCCGAACCAAAGTATGACATGCTGGTAAGCAGTATGACTTATATCGCCCACAACTCACTTGTGTTCTACTCGTGCATATAACATCAAACCATAAAACCTAGGCTCAGATGCCACTGTTGGGGAACGTAGTAATTTCAAAAAATTTCCTACGCACACGCAAGATCATGGTGATGCATAGCAACGAGAGGGGAGAGTGTTATCTACGTACCCTCGTAGACCGAAGCGGAAGCGTTGACGCAATGTAGAGGAAGTAGTCGTACGTCTTCCCGGTTCAACCGATCCAAGCTCCGTTACTCCGGCACCTCCGAGTTCTTGACACACGTACAGCTCGATGACGCACCCCGAACTCCGATCCAGCAGAGTCACGGGGAGGAGTTCCGTCAGCACGACGGCGTGGTGACGATCTTGATGTTCAACTGTCGCAGGGCTTCACCTAAGCACCGCTACAATATGACCGAGGTGTAATATCGTGGAGGGGGGCACCGCACACGGCTAAGGAACGATCACAATGATCAACTTGTGTGTCTATGGGGTGCCCCCCGCCCCCGTATATAAAGGAGGGAGGGAGGAGGGGGCCGGCCTAAGGGGAGGCGCGCCCTAGGAGGGGGAAACCTACTCCAAGTAGGTTTCCCCCTTCTTTTTCCTAATAGGAGTAGGAGAGGGAAGGAAGAGGGGGGAGGAGAGAAGGAAAGGGGGGGCTGGCCCCCCTCCCAATTCGGATTGGGATTGGGGGGGGGGGCACGCCCCCTCCTTTGCTCCTTCTCCCTCCCTTGCACTAAGGCCCAATAAGGCCCATATACTTACCGGGGGGTTCCGGTAACCTCCCGGAACTCCGGTATAATCCCAATCTCATCCGGAACCTTTCCGGTGTCCAAATATATCCGTCCAATATATCAATCTTTATGTCTCGACCATTTCGAGACTCCTCGTCATGTCCGTGATCACATCCGGGACTCCGAACAACCTTCGGTACATCAAAATACATAAACTCATAATATAACTGTCATCGAAACCTTAAGCGTGCGGACCCTACGGTTCGAGAACAATGTAGACATGACCGAGACACATCTCCGGTCAATAACCAATAGCGGGACCTGGATGCCCATATTGGTTCCTACATATTCTACGAAGATCTTTATCGGTCAGACTGCATAACAACATACGTTGTTCCCTTTGTCATCGGTATGTTACTTGCCCGAGATTCGATCGTCGATATCCAATACCTAGTTCAATCTCGTTACCGGCAAGTCTCTTTACTCGTTCCGTAATACATCATCTCGCAACTAACTCATTAGTTGCAATGCTTGCAAGGCTTAAGTGATGTGCATTACCGAGAGGGCCCAGAGATACATCTCCGACATTCGGAGTGACAAATCCTAATCTCGAAATACGCCAACCCAACAAGTACCTTTGGAGATACCTGTAGAGCACCTTTATAATCACCCAGTTACGTTGTGACGTTTGGTAGCACACAAAGTGTTCCTCCGGTAAACGGGAGTTGCATAATCTCATAGTCATAGGAACATGTATAAGTCATGAAGAAAGCAATAGCAACATACTAAACGATCGGGTGCTAAGCTAACGGAATGGGTCATGTCAATCAGATCATTCAACTAATGATGTGATCCCGTTAATCAAATAACAACTCTTTGTCCATGGTTAGGAAACATAACCATCTTTGATTAACAAGCTAGTCAAGTAGAGGCATACTAGTGACACTCTGTTTGTCTATATATTCACACATGTATTATGTTTCCGGTTAATACAATTCTAGCATGAATAATAAACATTTATCATGATATAAGGAAATAAATAATAACTTTATTATTGCCTCTAGGGCATATTTCCTTCATGTGTGTATCATATATTAAAGAATAAAAAGGGAAAAGAGCCCCTCCACCATTTGACAAGGCGTGAATAAAAGCGTTACACACCTCACTCTAGTTGACTACTCGCCTTGCGCCTACTCTTGTGCCGCCACGAGGAGGGCCTTGAGTCCCTCACCTCGCAACATGCCCGATTGCTGCCACACTTCACATTCATTCCAACCAACATAAATGAAAAACCTAAAATAAATTCAGAAAAATATGAGCATCAGTGTCAAAACTAAGACATTAATCCTAGTGGGTTGATTTTGTGGAAGTAATATTTGGTGCAAGACAAGCTAGAATACTTCCTAGTATATCATATGTTTCCAATCTAATCATGATACCCAACATCCCCTGCAGTCACAACGGTAGCGAACGCAGAGACTGGAGAAGAATCTGAAGGTAAGTCGACGGACCCCCCCCCCCCAGTCATAACGGCCGTTGCCTTGCGGAAGTCGCGACTGGAGTGGAAACCGACGAGGTTGCTCAAGGCGGTAGCCCTTTGTGCCGATGTCGAGGTAGCCGAGAGCATAGGATGGTGTAGCCGTGGTCGAGATAGCCATGCGAGGGACGTCGTGATTGATGTCGAGTCGGGGTGGTCAGTGTCGAGATAGTCGCCATGGACCAGGAAGAAGAGCGGCGATGGCCAGGTTAGGAGCGTGGCGGCGGTGCTCAAAGTAGGCGAGGAAGAACCCAACTCCGTGACGAAGACCGGTGCGGAAGGTGGCGCGTTCTCGCACCTAGGAAGGCGGCACGACACATAGCACACAGAAGTCAACGCGCGTGGACAACGAAGAGGACCACGTGCCGCGGTGCTACGGCCCAAAGGGGCGACGTAGTGGCAACGCGCGAGACAACTGGAAGATCTCGGGGCAGCGGCGGGAACCGCGTGCTACGCTCGCTACAGCTCGATGGGGCGACGCAGCGACAGCGCGAGGGTCGGTGCAGCCCCGGGGACGACCTGGAGCGGACGGCCTCAGGGTGGTGGTGGACCGCGGACCGCGGTACTACGAGCCGAAGTGGCGACGCAGTGGCAGCGTGCGGGTCGATGCAGACGCGGGGAGAACCACGGGGCGACAGCAGGCACCACATGTCACTCTCGCTATGGCCCGATGGAGCGACGCAGCGGCAGCGTGAGAGTCGGTGCAGCCACGGTTTTATACGTCATGCTCTAGCCAATGCAACTAAAAAATTGATCTGATGGAAAAGACTAGACAATACATTTATACGTCAATACTTTCACTCACGTGTGGCTCCCTCGGCCTAAATGTGGACCGAACTTGGGCTGCGATTTAATTGTGCCACCCGGGTCTTGAACTCAAGACCTTTTGGCCCTGATACAATGTAGACGTAATATTTGGTGCAAGACAAGTCAGAATACTTTCTAGTCTATTATATGTTTTGAATCTAATCACAACACTCAACAAAATCCACCCTAAAAATTTAACGATCTAAGAGCATCTCTAGCATGCCCCTTATATCCCACTGAATTGTAAAATAATTGCCGGGTTTTAGTTTTGGACGGAAAAAATAGCCCAAACAGACACCTTACACACCTTCGACCTTTAAATTTTTTATAAGGGGTGCGGGAAAAAGCTCCTCCCGATATGCAAAAATACAGTTTTGGCGTCCACTTCTATGGTGCCTTGTATCGGAAGAAAG
The DNA here is from genome assembly GCA_963921465.1 of Triticum timopheevii. Classification (NCBI taxonomy): domain Eukaryota; kingdom Viridiplantae; phylum Streptophyta; class Magnoliopsida; order Poales; family Poaceae; genus Triticum; species Triticum timopheevii. Next base: position 416,334,807 of record OY997266.1, on the reverse strand, counting down.
CAGTTGACGGAAGCCCAACTGCCATGAAAACACCTGCGTCCGCCGTTTGCACCGCCTCGGACGCCGCCCCGCCCGTCCCCGGACGCCTGCCCCCCCACCCCCCACCCCCACCCCCGTGTCTCTCCCGATGGAGGAGCTAGCAGCTAGCTGCTAGCTCCTAGATCGATTGGAGTTGGCTATCCGACAGAGGAGCTAGCTAGCTCCTGGAATTGGCCGGTTCATGCGCTCCGTATTTGGCCGCCCGCGGCTCCGTATTTGGTTGCTTCGTCCGTTGTTCGCCGGCTTCATAGAAGCGAGCTAGATGACCGTGGACACGGACGAGAGGAAGAAAAATACATGGAAAAAATATAAATGAATATTCGTTTTTACAGTCCAAGTTTGAGGGGTTTGTTCGGCAATAACTCAAACCAACCCTTAAAATGCGTTTTTTGTGAATTTTTTTTTCGCGAATACGCAAAGCTTGCATATCGTTTCGTTGATAGAAGAAAGAAGAAAGAGTACATCAGAGGGTACAACACATGCCATGAACGCAAGAAGGCATAAACATGATGTCCGGAGCATAGAGAGACGGGGTGCTTAGCCCAAACAGGGGGAATGACACAACTAAACCCACCAAACCTAAAACTAGAGGAGCAGACCAACACAGAAGGACGTCGAACATCTTCAATTCCAACACTGGGACACCACGAGCTAGCAAGATAGCACCTTCAAGAAGGAGAACGATGTCGAGACGTCGTCGCCATCCGATTCGGAGAACAGGACCTAGGGTTTCCCCCGATACTTGAAGGGGTGCACGGAAAAGGCCATGGCAGCGCCTCCAGGAAGGGAAACGACACCCGCAGGTGTCGCCACTGCCAGCATCGGCAAGCTGAGCATGGATTTCGCCTGGCCTAGTCCGAGCAATCCCAAAGCCGCCAGATCAGGATCCAAAGATGCTGGAGACAACCTGCTTGTCGACCGCTACCTTAGATGGGGGTGGGGCTGCACATGTCGCCGACGAAAAACACAAGCTTTGAAACCGACATGGCGTGTAGGTGGACCGGGTCGGAGAGGCAGCAGGGTAAAGAGCCTATGTGGATGGAAGGATGGCGGCCGGCACCGCCGGAAATCCGGAACCGGAAGGGAATGCAGATCCGTACCGCTGGAGGCGGAGCCACCAGAACGCCAGTGAACCGAAGCTGGAAGAGGCGCAGCTGCCGGTGCATCGGGGCCGAAACCACACCGGTAGAGGACGCCGGCGGACCAAGGACACTGGAGAACGCAGGTCCATGGAGGCCGGGACCGGAGCGGTGTCGACAAAATCCACCACGGAGCTTCTAACATGCTGCCAGAGGGCCACTGTCGCCACACACACAGAGGCATCACAGTAGCTCGGAGGAGACATCGTCGGGGATGAAGGTGGTCTGCACCTAGGCAGGACCGAGCTCCAGCCACCTCCCCCAAGGGTCACGCCCGCCCTGACGGACGGCAGCAAGAAGAGGGGCTGCACCACTGGGAGCAAGACGCGGACCGGGGGTGGATCAGCACGGACACGGCCGCGCCGGCGAGCAGGACCAGCAGGATGTGTGCAACAGTTGGACGGGGGGAGTGGTCGCGGCAACGCCAGATCCGATCTGGGGCCGTGGGGTGGGAAGGCCTCCAGCGCGAGCGCCGGGGGGAGGGAGGGAAGCTCCACCGCAGCCATCCTCAGGCGCGACGCGGCTGGCACGGCCGGCCCTTCGGCGGCGGCGTTGCTGGGAGACGGTGGCGGAAGGGCTGCGCGATGCAGGGGCGGGGCAGGGCAGGAATGGAATCGCCCCGCCGCCGCCATCCCCGTGCGCGGCAAGGCTTCGCCGGCCGGCCCTCCGGCGGCGGCGATGCGGGCGTGGCGAAGTCGAAGGGGGGCTCCCGGCGGCGAGGGTTTCCCTCGTGTCGCCAGACGCGGGCGACGCGGGGGCGGGGTTGGGGGTCATCCGTTTTTCGTGAACTAAAAACCACGCGTTTTTAGTTCCGTGGTCTAAGGGGTCTGCTGGAGATGCTCTAAGCTAGCAAGGCTCAGTTCGCTTAGAGCATCTGTGTTAACGGAGTATACGACACGACAACTTTATTTCCATAAGCGACACCCCTTCGCTCCTGCCCTCGTGCGACTCTCATCTAGGGTTTCCCTGCTTCTCGTCGGCGCTGTCGTCGGTCAGCCTCGTCTCCTATGGTCCTTGACCATGAAGGCGCGGTGGATCCTGACCCTTGCCGGCGGCAGGGCTCCGTTTTTAGATGTTTTTCTAAGTTTTATTAGGGATTGTGCCATGGTCAAGAAGATGAGGCGGCGACGACTTCTTGAAGATGGAATAAGTTCCCTGCGTAGCCCCGTTCTGGTGATGCTTGAAGTGTCGTCGGAGGGTGAGTCGAGGTGTGTCTCCGGCGGATCTCGTGGGATCGGGTCGGCGTTTGTCTTCGGTGGATCCGGTCTTCGTTCGTCTACGTCTATGTGTCTGCAAGTTGGATCCTTTCGATCTACACCTCTTTATCGGCGGCAGTTGCTGTTCTGATAAGTTGATCCTATGGAGGCTTAGCACGACGACTTTCTGACTGTCTACTACAACAATGTTTGCCCGACTGTGACGAGGGAGGGATGATGACGGCGGGGCAACTTCGGCTCGCTCGAGTGCTTGTAGTTGTCGCTAGATGATCTACGCAGCTAGATGTAAATTTTATTTCCAGTGTTCTTTGTACTACATTGATAATTGATGAATAGATAAAAAGTTTTCTTTAAAAAAAAACATCTGTGTTAACGGTACAGATCCAACCGAAATCCGGCACAGCGAGTCCCAGGAAACTTTGACCCGCGGCCAGCACGGCGCGCACAAAGCACAAGCGCAAGCGCCCAAGCGCGTCGCGTCGCACCACCTCGCCTCTGCAGGGGCCAAACAATGCCGCCGGACTACGCACAGCACAGGCAGAGCACAGCCACCACCCTGAACAAAAACTTAACACTAAACTAAACTAACCTAAGCTAGCTGCCTCCCCCACGCAAAGAGGGCAAGATAAATACGCACTGCAAAGCGGCACACAAACACAAACACATACACGCAGCCCGAAACGCGAGCGCAAACAAAAGCACCACCACCGCCGCCGCGGCAGCTCGCAGCGGCAGCTCGGCGGCTGCCTGCTTGTTTAGCCGTGAGGCGCGCGCGCGCGCATTGGCGCATACGGCCGCCGGCGGGCCAGCCACATACACATCTCCGGGCGTCGCGTTGGCGGCCTAGCTAGCCGCGAAACCAAGAACCTGCCGCGCCGTCTGCAATGGCGGGTCACCGCCTGACCCTGCTGCTCGTTGCGGTGGCCGCCGCGTTCTTGGCAGGCGCGAGCGGCCGCCACGCGAGCGACTCGGCGCGGTTCCCCCTGCTCCGCCTCGCCGCGCCGGTGTCCCTCGCGGACCTGGCGCGCAGCGACCGGCAGCGGATGGCGTTCATCGCCTCGCACGGGCGGCGCCGCACGCGGGAGACCGCGGCGGGCTCGTCGGCCTCTTCGGCCGCGGCCTTCGCGATGCCGCTCACCTCCGGCGCGTACACGGGCATTGGGCAGTACTTCGTGCGCTTCCGCGTGGGCACCCCGGCGCAGCCGTTCCTGCTGGTGGCCGACACCGGCAGCGACCTGACCTGGGTCAAGTGCCGCCGCCCCGCCTCGGCCAACTCCTCGCTCTCGCCGGCCGACTCGGGGTCGGGGTCGGGGCGCGCGTTCCGCCCCGAGGATTCCAGGACATGGGCGCCCATCTCGTGCGCGTCGGTCACCTGCACCAAGTCGCTCCCCTTCTCCCTCGCCACCTGCCCCACGCCCGGCAGCCCCTGCGCCTACGACTACCGGTCAGCATTCCCTCGCTCCTCATTCGCATTCGCATCCGCATCGCTCTCCCCTCTGCCGTACTAACCAGTCTTCACCCAAACGCCAGCCCGCGCTTTACTGCTACGACTAGTACCGCCACTCCTACTTAGCTGTGCGTAATCGCGATGGATTGAATCAAATCGATCTGCGGGTGGGGCGTCGTTAATTGGCCCTGGCATTGATGAGGAGACGCGAGCAGCAGCAGCAGCAGAGGCGGCAGGAGGAGGCAGGAGACGCCATTAGTGGTTGGTTGGTGGGCGAGTCGGATCTCGCAGTTGCAATTTGCAAATGGCGATGGGGCCGCAGCGTTTAATCAATGCGGCGCCATTGATGCCCTCCCTGCTCCGGGCAGCTCCTGCCTCGCCTTACTGGTACTGGTACTGGCAGTCCCACTTGTACTACGAGACCGCAGCACTGCACGGCATTCATTGGCTCCGCCATGTAGGTCGACGATGCCCCTTCCTTCTCGTATGTACTCCTCCTCCTACCCCCCTGTGATGGAGATGGGAGTCCTCATGCTGATTGAGCTGAGCTCCACCCCCCTCTAAAATCTGCAATCGATTTGCCGCTTGCTTCGTCAAAGTCATCGATAGATTGGAGCATATTTATGGCGTCTACTAATAGAGGCGTGGGCTTGCCATGCCTTCATGGAGCTGTCGCGGACAAACACGCGCACAGGCGGACATGGCGCGCCATCGTCGTCACTCCGCTCACCAATTAGCCGATGGACCGAAACGAGCACACCGAAAAGAAGAAGAATGCATGGGTGCTGCCTCATGTCCCGAACTATGCCCGCTCACGAAAGCGATGAGATGAGACGGATCACATGCGCGCATATGCATCGGATTCGGATCCTTATTACAGCGCCCGCCGGCTAGAAAGGGGTCGCGCAGTCCGCGCAGGATATCTATCTACTACTCTAGTTTTTGCTGCATGTGCACGCTGCCGGGTGTTCATATCCAGGCCAGGCATTTGTTTTCTTGTTTCATTAACAATGGGCAGAGAAAGGGGAACGGCGGTAGCGGCTGCAGTATAGTATACTCGACTTTGCTTGGCTCGGCTTGAGAATTGAGATGGTCATGTGCACGGTGGATTGGGCTGTACTCCATCAGTGTCTGCCTGCGTGTCAGGACATTGCACATATTCCGTAGGAAAGGAGCCACCGAAAGAAAAATTCACAGATCTGAGATGTTTGTGAGTAGAGTACGCTGTCCCAAGCAGGTACCGTAACAAATGGTGCTCATCTTCTTCGATTCCACAACAAATAGGTAGAAGTACGTACGTAATGCAAGGACGAAAATAGGTGTATGGAGTTCGTGAGGAGTACTAGTGATGTCTCGCTAAATGGCCGAAGCAGCCAGCGAGCACGCACCCCCATGGTGTCATGGCATCTCACACGTACATTTGGGGTTACGCGTGTCGACGGCGAACATGCATGCAGCTTGTAGACTGTTCTTGTACTGGTAATCGATCACGTTGTGCCTCCTGCCTGTTTCGTAGTACTACTAGTAAAAGGAAGAGAAGAGAAATGGAGTGCCCAACTCTTCTCTTTCTGAAACATGCCAGTTCGTCTCAGTTTGCTCGCTGCCTTTCCTCCCTGACTACTCGTCCCCTATTACGTATGTCTAATGTCAAAGGTTAGTGAGTATAGTACAGTATCATCTCCTGTTTATGCAGAGAAAACCAGGTTCTGCTATCTACTGCCAAAAGTCAAACACTGATGAATGTATACGCGATTTCACGGGTGATAGTATACACAGTTTCTCTGGGGGACTTTGACCATACCTGGGCCACCTTCCCCTTGGTCAAAACTGGTTTTGACTGGAGTAAAATAACTCATCCTCCAGCTCAAATGCACATACTCCGGCTGCTAACCAATCGGGTTCAGGTCGGCATGCATTCGCCAAAAAACAGTGATGAACGTAGGACACATCTGCACTGCCGCGTGAGGTCCACCTGTTGGTAGCATCCTTCGCGATAACAGTTCATGGAAAGGCATTACCCTTTCCACCGGCTTGATCATTGTGCTCCGGAGGGTTTGCATTTGCTTATAAGTGAGTCCTTGAATCACGCCATGTGCCATGCACGATACGTAATTAACCGTCGCGCATTCTACGGCCGCATGCAGGTACAAGGATGGGTCGGCGGCGCGCGGCACGGTGGGCACGGAGTCGGCGACCATCGCGCTGTCCGGGCGGGAGGAGCGGAAGGCCAAGCTCAAGGGCCTCGTGCTCGGCTGCAGCAGCTCCTACACCGGGCCCAGCTTCGAGGCCTCCGACGGCGTGCTCAGCCTCGGCTACAGCGGCATCTCCTTCGCCTCCCACGCCGCCTCCCGCTTCGGCGGCCGCTTCTCCTACTGCCTCGTCGACCACCTCTCCCCGCGCAACGCCACCAGCTACCTCACCTTCGGCCCCAACCCCGCCGTCTACTCCTCCCACGCCTCCCCCTCCTCCTGCGCCGCCGCCGCCGCTCCCCGCGCGCGCACGACGCCGCTGCTGCTCGACCGCCGGATGCGCCCCTTCTACGACGTCAGCCTCAAGGCCATCTCCGTCGCCGGGGAGTTCCTCAAGATACCGCGCGCCGTCTGGGACGTCGAGGCGGGCGGCGGCGTCATCCTCGACTCCGGCACCAGCCTCACGGTGCTGGCCAAGCCGGCCTACCGCGCCGTCGTGGCCGCGCTCAGCAAGGGGCTCGCCGGGCTGCCGCGGGTCACCATGGACCCGTTCGAGTACTGCTACAACTGGACGTCGCCGTCGGGCAAGGACGCCGACGTCGCCGTGCCGAAGATGGCCGTGCACTTCGCCGGGGCGGCGCGGCTGGAGCCCCCGGGGAAGAGCTACGTGATCGACGCGGCGCCCGGCGTCAAGTGCATCGGCGTGCAGGAGGGCCCCTGGCCCGGGATCTCCGTCATCGGGAACATCCTGCAGCAGGAGCACCTGTGGGAGTTCGACATCAAAAACCGACGACTAAAATTCCAGCGGTCGCGGTGCACGCACTGATCCTGATCGTCCGTTCCGCATCCAACCACGTCTTGTGTTTTTTCTCCTTGTGGTGGTGGCCTCGCTGATTATTGTTTGTTTTTGTCCCGTCTTCAGATCTATACTAATGCAATGAGAAATGTGCCTTGCAGTTGCAAAAATGAGTAAGCTGTAATAAGTTTTCTGCTTCTCTTTTTCCTTACCACATTTGGTATCTTCATTTCAGTGAATATATATACTACCGCTTAGGGCTGGTTCGTTTATTTGTTCCACAATTGTGCATATGTTATACCACCGGACAAGGTTTTGAGTTATCATTTGGCATGAATGATGAGCTATATGAAAAAAATAAACAATATCTTGAGTTGTCATTTGGCATGAATGATGAGCTATATCAATAATTGTTTCTTGTTTTGTGCCTATTTTCACACAACAAATTAGTATGAAAGAGGCACAAATACAATGCAATACAATCCGACAATCCAAAACCGGGCCTAAGCCACAACGGAACATGATCACATGATGATTTGTCTTTCATGAGTTCATTATCGATTGGTTGGGCAAAATATCGAGATATGTTAGTGTGGGCGGATTGATTTTTCACATGCTCGCGCTGGTAAATCTCTCCCTTACTTTTATTTGTATATTCACTGTTCCTTGGAATGTTTCGGTTATTTTGCCGATCAGGGTGAACGTCGCCAATTCAAAAAACTAGACAATCACATGGGATTACAGGCCATGCTACATAAATAGGAAAAAAAATACATTCAAATGTCTGGTTGACTCAACCAAGACAAAGGAGATCTTCGCATGGCTTGGTTTCTTGGCGAGACAGACACGGCATGCTACAAGGCTCGGTTGGCCGGACTGACACTGCCATGATCCTGACCATTTAGAGAATACGGACACTCCCTAGATGCAAAGCTCTTCGCATGGCTTGCAATCAACGCTAGGATTTGAAGGGATAGCCCTTCAGTGTCGTAGGTGGCCAAATTGTAACCCATGCCCCGTATACAAGAAGGTCGAAGAGTCGGTGGCACACCTCCTTTTTCAATATTGGTCAAAGATTGGCTTGAACTTCACGATGTGCATCCTTCCGATTGGGTGAAGCGGCTTCCGTTAAAGAGTGGTGGACCTACAACGCTACCAAGAAAACCCAATCGTGCAGGACGCTGGCTTCCTAGATGTTGCTTATCTCTTGGGCATTGTGGAAGGAGTGGGATGCGCGGATCTTTCGTAATTCCTTCGTCCCGATTGGAGTGATCTTCACTAGGATTAAACGGGATACCTCGCTTTGGAGCATTGCAGGGGCAAGGCATTTGAGTATTGTAATATAGCGAGAGTGATTATTGCAATTCTGGCCTTGAGCCTTAACCTCCAAGCCTTCCTCCCTAATCAATGAAAATTGCTAATCTTTTGCCTCGTTTCAAAATACAAAGGAGATCTTCAATTTTCATTCTCATGTAAACAAACAAGGCAGCCTTGATCGTTGGTTGCTTGGTTTGTCCACCTGATAACACTCCCCGCAAAGAAGGAGAGTGTGACATCCTAGCTTAATAGGAATGATAGAGTACTCATATCAACAAGGTACACCTTTTTTTCCGGAAGCTCATCCTCAAGGAACCTCAAAGTAAAGTGTACTTGGCCTGAAGAAATTTAAGGATTGGTGACCGAGTGGAAAGTTGTTTCAGGTGCGCACTGGTGATGACAAAATGCGTAGAAAATAATAGTGTTAGTATGTGAGGCCAGTTTAGATCCCAGGCGCAACCGCTGGGAACCGATGATTGAACCGGTGGGTTTGATTGGGGCATTACAATTGGTATCAGAGTCGACCCTCGCGGTTACACGGGCATGTACGGGTCAATGATGCATACATGGGACACATGTGGATGCTGGCACTAGCGCGCAGACATGTGCAAAGATGAAATGTTCCTATTGGGCCGACGGGGACATCTATTCCTTTGAGGTGGGTGTATGTGACATCCCGGCTTAATAAGAATGACAAACTACTCATATCAACATGGTACATCTTCTTTTCTGAAAGCCCATCTCCAAGGAACCTCAAAGTTAAGTGTGTTTGGCTTGGAGAAATTTAAGAATGGATGATTGACTGGGAAGTTGTCCCGAGATCCGCACAAGTAAGGAAAAAATGCGCAACAAAGATTAGTATTGATATGTTGGGCTAGTCTATAAATCAAGCGCAACAGCCAGAAACCGATGGGCGTTATAGTCACATCCATAGTCTAGTAATGACTTGGGTTAGTAATTTCTTGAATGCATCATGTTTAAATTTCAAAGAATTTAAAATGAGGAATGACAAACCCTAACACCACATTAATAAACTAGGTTTAAATAAATTATTTCTCAATGAAACCCAAAATGTTCTTAAAAATGAACATGATTTAGGGGAAAAGGTGAAAAATCTTATCCAAGGATGATGCATATTTTTCCATGGCATTTATAGACTTTGAATTAACTCATATGTTATTTGAATTAGAGCTATAAAATCCTACGAATAATTCCATAGCTTCAATAATTCTGAAAATTATAGTGGGTGCAAGGTGTCCTATGGGAACAAGGTGATCTAGTGTGGTTCAAGGACTCGCCAACCTTGGTTTAGATGAAAACATTTGGATCTCCTACTAAGATGATTGAACAACAAGACTAATCAACCAACCTTGCAGAACTCGACACTTAAGAGGAGAAGAACCAAGGAGCAGCCACCATAGCAAAAATGTTACCACGGATCTCATATCAACTATCTGCATTGGAGCCGAGACGTCAAACAACTAATGAGATTCAAAGGCCACAACCCAAGGAACAAACCACGCACGACCATCACTAGGTCTAGGAAATGATGTGTTTTTTTGAAGAGCATCTACAGCCGGATTTGGCAAATCCGGCCACTCTATACATCCATGGACGCGTCCAGGCATGCATGTGGACGCATTTGAACAACCCCTCATATGTCATGCCTGGCAGAGCCACATACCTCAAATTCAAACTCACAAATACATGTAAATCCATGCACGTCTATCATACACGCCAATGTCGCACGTAAATAATAAATGTTGGCAGCGAAAATACATAGTTCTTACATGAAATTTATTTTAATTGCACAACTCAAACATTAGCTCTTTGGTCATTGTCGGTCCACATATGCTCCACAAGATCACTTTGTAGTTGTGGCCTGATGATCTCAAAGATTCTGATGCATCTGCATAAAGTTTATAAGCCGTTTTGCATCTTGATCTTCCAGGATATGGACTTGTTCTCCATGCACTTCAAAACCATTGGTTTGGGCTACAACATCACCCTCATCCTCGACATTTATATTGTGCAAAATAACACAACATGTCATTAGCTACCACAAAGTTTCTGATTCCCACATCATTGTAGCTCCACAAACAATTCATGAACAAGTTTAAAGCACTCCGAATGTCCTCTCCACGTCCTTCTTAGCTGCTTCCTGCATTGTTGCAAGTGACTTTGTTTGTTGCCTTGTGGTTCGTATATGGTCTTCACAAACGCGGCCCACTAAGGATAGATGCCATCGGCAAGATAGTATCCCATGTTGTAGTCACAGCCATTGACAGTGTAGTTGCACGGTGGCAATTCCTCGTTACAAAGCCTCCTGAAAATGGAGATCGTTGAAGCATGTTGATATTGTTGTGAGAATCCAGCATTCCAAAGAAAGCATGCCATATGCATAAGTCATGTGATCCCACTGCTTTCAGTGTGATGGTGGCCTCTGTTACCTTGATACATTCCACGCAAACCTTTGGGTCAGTTCTTCCATTGCCAATGCATGCAATCAATTGATCTGTGCACTCCTTGAAACCCTCTTGCCTCTCCAATAGCCAACAACTTTTCTATGTCCTGCACATTTGGTTCCTTAGACACTTAGCTCCAAACACCTGCACGGCGCAGGCAAACCTGGCAGTAGTCTTCAGGCGTGTCCTCTCCCTCATCCGGACCATCTCACCAATGTCATCGACGACAGTACCAAGTGCAACCATCCTCAGAGTAGTTGTGCATTTCTGCTTAGCAGAGGAAGAAAGATGGACGCAACAATCCCTTGTGAGCTGGAAGTAGTCATTGTGTGCCTTCACTCCCTCCACAACACGCAAAAAATGGTTTGCACATACAGAAACGACGACAAAACCATGGATCATCTGTGAAAGTTGGGTCTGCACCAAAGTAGCCCTTGTAAATTAGTTGTAGTCCGGAGACCCTATCCCGATTGATCACTCTTTTCCCTTTCATTGAGCCCTTAAAGTTGAGAATATGCTCCACCTGCCGTTCCATTCCCTCTTGCCTGCTCATGAGCATGATCATGTCCAATTCTTCATCTCAATTCCATGAAACAAAGAACTCGTCTTCAATCATTTTATCAAACTACGTCGGTCCATACTCCTTGTCCGATAAAGCATCAGAATCCATCATTTTTCCTACGAATTGAAGGTAATATGCCCTAGAGGCAATAATAAGGTTGTTATTTGTATTTCCTTATATCATGATACTGTTTATTATTCATGCTAGAATTGTATTAACCGGAAACTTAGTACATGTGTGAATACATAGACAAAACATAGTGTCCCTAGTATGCCTCTACTTGACTAGCTCGTTAATCAAAGATGGTTATGTTTCCTGACCATAGACATGTGTTGTCATTTGATGAATAGGATCACATCATTAGAGAATGATGTGATGGACAAGACCCATCCGTTAGCTTAGCATTATGATCCTACAATTTTATTGCAAATGCTTTCTTCATGACTTATACATGTTCCTCTGACTATGAGATTATGCAACTCCCGAATACCGGAGGAACACCTTGTGTGCTACCAATCGTCACAACGTAACTGGGTGATTATAAAGATGCTCTATAGGTGTCTCTGAAGGTGTTTGTTGGGTTGGCATAGATCAAGATTAGGATTTGTCACTCCGTGTATCGGAGAGGTATTTCTAGGCCCTCTTGGTAATGCTCATCACTATAAGCCTTGCAAGCAATGTGACTAATGAGTTAGTTGCGGGATGAAGCATTACAGACCGAGTAAAGAGACTTGCCGGTAACAAGATTGAACTAGGTATGATGATATCGACGATCGAATCTCGGGCAAGTAACATACCGATGACAAAGAGAACAACATATGTTGTTGTCCGGTTTGACCGATAAAGATCTTCGTAGAATATGTAGGAGCCAATATGAGCATCCAGGTTCTGCTATTGGTTATTTATCGGAGATGTGTCTCGATCATGTCTACATAGTTCTCGAACCCGTAGGGTCCGCACGCTTAACATTCGATGACAATTTGTATTATGCGTTATGTGTTTTTGATGACCGAAGTTTGTTCTGAGTCCCAGATGAGATCACGGACATGACGAGGAGTCTCAAAATGGTCGATACATGAAGAATGAAATATTGGACAATGTTATTCGGTCAACGTAAGAGTTTCGAGAGGTATCGGGTAAAAACGGAGTGCCGGAGGGGTTACCGGAACCCTCGGGGGAAGCAATGGGCCATCATGGGCCATAGGGGAGAGAGAGGACAGCCCACAAGGGGGTGGTGCCCCCTCCCTCCCATGGGGAGTTCGAATAGGACTAGGGGAGGGGGCGCGGCCCCCCTTTATCTCTCCCTCTCCCTCTCCCTTCCTTCCTCCCCCTACCACCAAAGGGAATCCTACTAGGACTTGGAGTCCTAGTAGGACTCCTCTCTCTTGGTGCGCCCTACAAGGGTCGGCCGGCCTCCCCCTCTCCTCCTTTATATACGGGGGCAGGGGGTCACCCCAAAGCACATCAATTGTTCTTTTTGCCGTGTGCGGTGCCCCCTCCACAGTTTACTCCTCCGGTCATAGCATCGTAGTGCTTAGGCGAAGCCCTGCGCGGATTACGTCATCAACACCATCACCACAGCGTCGTGCTAACAGAACTCTCCCTCGACCCTCTTCTGGATTAAGAGTTCGAGGGACGTCATCGAGCTGAATGTGTGCTGAACACGGAGGTGACGTACGTTCGGTACTTGGATTGGTTGAATCGTGAAGATGTTCCACTACATCAACCGCGGTTGCTAATGCTTCCGCTTTCGGTCTACGAGGGTATGTGGACACACTCTCCCCCTCTCGTTGCTATGCATCTCCTAGATAGATCTTGCGTGATCGTAGGATTTTTTTGAAATTGCATGTTATGTTCCCCAACAGTGGCATCCGAGCCAGGTCTATGCGTAGATGATATGCACGAGTAGAACACAAAAGTTGTGGGCGATAATAGTCATACTGCTTAACACCAACGTCTTACTTTGATTCGGCGGTATTGTTGGATTAAGCGGTCCGGACCGACATTACATGACCGCGTTCATGAGACTGGTTCTACTGACGTGCTTTGCATATAGGTGGCTGGCGGGTGTCTGTTTCTCCAACTTTAGTTGGATCGAGTTTGACTATGGCCGGTCCTTGTTGAAGGTTAAAACATCACACTTGACGAAAAATCTATGTGGTTTTGATGCGTAGGTAAGAAAGGTTCTTGCTAGAAGCCCGTAGCAGCCACGTAAAACTTGCAACAACAAAGTAGAAGACGTCTAACTTGTTTTTGCAGGGCTTGTTGTGATGTGATTTGGTCAAGACATGATGTGATATAAATTGTTGTATGAGATGATCATATTTTGTAACACAGTTATCGGCAACTGGCAAGAGCCATATGGTTGTTGCTTTATTGTATGAAATGCAATCGCCATGTAATTGCTTTACTTTATCACTAAGCGGTAGCGATAGTCGTAGAAGCAATAGTTGGCGAGACGACAAAGATGCTACAATGGAGATCAAGGTGTCAAGCCGGTGACAATGGAGATCATGATGGTGCTTTGGAGATCGTGATCAAAGGCACAAGATGATGATGGCCATATCATGTCACATATTTTGATTGCATGTGATGTTTATCTTTTATGCATCTTATTTTGCTTAGTACGGCGGTAGCATTATAAGATGACCCCTCACTAAATTTCAAGGTATAAGTGTTCTCCCTGAGTATTCACCGTTGCTATATTTCGTCGTGTCGAGACACCACGAGATGATCAGGTGTGATAAGCTCTATGTTCACATACAACGGGTGCAAGCCAGTTTTGCACGTGCAGAATACTCGGGTTAAACTTCACGAGCCTAGCATATGCAGATATGGCCTCGGAACATTGAGACCAAAAGGTCGAACGTGAATCATATACTAGATATGATCAACATAGAGATGTTCACCATTGAAAACTACTCCATCTCACATGATGATCGGACATGGTTTAGTTGATATGGATCACGTGATCATTTACATGACTAGAGGGATGTCTATCTAAGTGGGAGTTCTTTAGTAATATGATTCATTGAACTTTAATTTATAATGAACTTAGTCCTGATAGTTTTTTTGCGTATCTATGTTGTTGTAGATCAATGGCCCATGCTACCGTTCCCTCAAATTTCAATGCGTTCCTAGAGAAAGCTAAGTTGAAAGATGATGGTAGCAATTACGCGGACTGGGTCCGTAACTTGAGGATTATCCTCATTGCTGCACAGAAGAATTACGTCCTGGAAGCATCGCTGGGTGCAAGGCCTACTGCAGGAGCAGTTGCTGATGTTATGAACGTCTGGCAGACTCAATCTAATGACTACTCGATAGTTCAGTGCGCCATGCTTTATGGCTTAGAATCGGGACTTTAAAGACATTTTGAATGTCATGGAGCATGTGAGATGTTCCAAGAGTTGAAGTTAATATTTCAAGCAAATGCCCGAGTTGAGAGATATGAAGTCTCCAACAAGTTCTATAGCTGCAAAATGGAGGAGAATAGTTCTGTCAGTGAACACATACTCAGAATGTCCAGGTACCATAACTACTTGACTCAGCTGGGAGTTAACCTTCCTGATGATACTATCATTGACAGAGTTTTTCAATCACTGCCCACCAAGCTATAAAGGCTTCGTGATGAACTATAATATGCAAGGGATGGAAAAGACTATTCCCGAGCTCTTCAAAATGCCAAAGGCTGCGGGGTAGAAATCAAGAAGGAGCATCAAGTGTTGATGGTTAACAAGACCACTAGTTTCAAGAAAAAGGGCAAAGGGAAGAAGGGAACTTCAAGAAGAATAGCAAGCAAGTTGCTACTCCCGGGAAGAAGCCCAAGTCTGGACCTAAGCCTGAAACTGAGTGCTTCTACTGGAAAGGGACTGGTTACTGGAAGCGGAACTTCCCCAAGTATTTGGAGGATAAGAAGGATGGCAAAGTGAAAGGTAGATTTGATATATATGTTATTGATGTGTACCTTACTAATGCTCGTAGTAGTGCCTGGGTATTTGATATTGGTTCTGTTGCTCATATTTGCAACTCGAAACAGGGGTTACGGATTAAACGAAGATTGGCTAAGGACTAGGTGACGATGCACGTCAGAAATGGTTCCAAGGTCAATGTAATCGCCGTCGGCACGCTACCTCTACATCTACCTTTGGGGTTAGTTTTAGACCTGAATACTTGTTATTTGGTGCCCGCGTTGAGCATGAATAATATATCTGGATCTTGTTTGATGCAAGACGGTTATTTATTTAAATCAGAGAATAATGGTTGTTTTATTTATATGAGTAATATCTTTTATGGTCATGCACCCTTGTTGAGTGGTCTATTTTTGTTGAATCTCGATCGTAGTGATACACATGTTCATAATATTGAAGCCAAAAGATGCAAAGTTGATAACGATAGTGCAACTTATTTGTGGCACTGCCGTTTGGGTCATATTGGTGTAAAGCGCATGAAGAAACTCCATGCTGATGGGCTTTTGGAATCACTTGATTATGAATCACTTGGTGCTTGCGAACCATGCCTCATGGGAAAGATGACTAAAACTCCATTCTCCGGAATAATGGAATGAGCTACCGACTTATTGAAAATAATACAAACCGATGTATGTGGTCCGATGAGTGTTGAGGCTCGTGGTGGATATCATTATTTTCTAACCTTCACAGATGATTTGAGCAGATATGGGTATATCTACTTAATAAAACATAAATCTGAAACATTTGAAAAGTTCAAAGAATTTCATAGTGAAGTGGAAAATCATCATAACAAGAAAATAAAGTTTCTATGATCTGATCGTGGAGGCGAATATTTGAGCTACGAGTTTGGTCTTCATTTGAAACAATGTGGAATAGTTTCGCAACTCACTTCACCTGGAACACCACAGTGTAATGGTGTGTCTGAATGTCATAACCGTACTTTATTGGATATGGTGCAATCTATGATGTCTCTTACTGATTTACCGCTATCGTTTTGGAGTTATGCTTTAGAGACGGCTGCATTCATGTTAAATAGGGCACCATTGAAATCCGTTGAGACGACACCATATGAACTGTGGTTTGGCAAGAAACCCAAGTTGTCATTTCTTAAAGTTTGGAGTTGTGATGCTTATGTGAAAAAGCTTCAACCTGATAAGCTTGAACCCAAATCGGAGAAATGCGTCTTCATAGGATACCCAAAGGAAAATGTTGGGTACACCTTCTATCACAGATCCGAAGGCAAGATATTCATTGCTAAAAATGGACCCTTTCTAGAGAAGGAGTTTCGCTCGAAAGAAGTGAGTGGGAGGAAAGTAGAACTTGATGAGGTCATTGTACCTTCTCTCGAATTGGGAAGTAGTTTATCACAAAAATCAATTCTAGTGATTCCTACACCAATTAGTGATGAAGCTAATGATGATGATCATGAAACTTCAGATCAAGTTACTACCGAACCTCATAGGTTAACAAGAGTATGGTCCGCACCAGGGTGGTATGGTAATCCTATTTTGGAAATCATGTTACTGACCATGATGAACCTACGAACTATGAGGAAGCGATAATGAGCCCAGATTTCGCGAAATGGCTTGAGGCCATGAAATCTGAGATGGGATCCATTTATGAGAACAAAGTATGGACTTTGATGGACTTGCCCGATGATCGGCAAGCCATAGAAAATAAATGGATCTTCAAGAAGAAGACTGACGCTGATGGTAATGTTACTATCTACAAAGCTCGACTTGTTGCGAAAGGTTTTCGACAAGTTCAAGGAGTTGACTATGATGAGACCTTCTCACCCGTAGCGATGCTTAAGTATGTCCAAATCATGTTAGTAATTGCCACATTTTATGATTGTGAAATTTGGCAAATGGATGTCAAAACTGCATTCCTTAATGGATTTCTTATGGAAGAGTTGTATATGATGCAACCAGAAGGTTTTGTCGATCCAAAAGGTGCTAACAAAGTGTGCAAGCTCCAGCGATCCATTTATGACTGGTGCAAGCCTCTCGGAGTTGGAATATACGCTTTGATAATGTGATCAAAGCATATGGTTTTATACAGACTTTTGGAGAAGCCTGTATTTACAAGAAAGTGACTGGGAGCTCTGTAGCATTTCTAATATTATATGTGGATGACATATTATGAATTTATGGATAGCATAAAAGGATACTTGAATAAGAATTTTTCAATGAAAGACCTCGATGAAGCTGCTTATATATTGGGCATCAAGATGTATAGAGATAGATCAAGATGCTTAATTGGACTTTCACAAAGCACATACCTTGATAAAGTTTTGAAGAAGTTCAAAATGGATCAGTCAAAGAAAGGGTTCTTGCATGTGTTATAAGGTGTGAAATTGAGTCGGACTCATTGCCCGACCACTGCAGAAGATAGAGAGAAAATGAAAGTCATTCCCTATGCTTCAGCCATAGGTTCTATCATGTATGCAATGCTGTGTACCAGACCTGATGTGTGCCTTGCTATAAGTTTAGCAGGGAGGTACCAATGTAATCCAGGTGTGGATCACTGGACAACGGTCAAGAACATCCTTAAATACCTGAAAAGGACTAAGGATATGTTTCTCATTTATGGAGGTGAGAAAGAGCTTGTCGTAAATGGTTATGTCGATGCAAGCTTTGACACCGATCCGGATGACTCTAAGTCGCAAATCGGATACGTATTTATATTGAATGGTGGAGCTGTCAGTTGGTGCAGTTCCAAGCAAAGCGTCGTGGTGGGATCTACGTGTGAAGCGGAGTACATAGCTTCTTCGGAAGCAACAAATGAAGGAGTCTGGATGAAGGAGTTCATATCCGATCTAGGTGTAATACCTAGTGCATCGGGTCCAATGAAAATCTTTTGTGACAATACTGGTGCAATTGCCCTGGCAAAGGAATCCAGATTTGACAAGAGATTTGCAAGATACATATGGATCTGAATGTTGCAGACCCATTTGAAAGGATCGATATAGTTGACTAGAGGGGGGGGGGGTGAATAGGCAACTAACAATTTTTAGCTTTTCTTTACCAAATTAAACTTTGCATCAAAGTAGGTTATCTAGATATGCAACTAGGTGAGCAACCTATATGATGCAACAACAACAATCACACAAGCAAGCCAAGGATATAACACAATATAGCTTGCGCAAGTAAAGGTGAGAGATAACCAAAAGTGGAACCGATGGAGACGAGGATGTGTTACTGAAGTTCCTTCCCTTTGAGGGGAAGTACATCTCTGTTGGAGCGGTGTGGAGGCACAATGCTCCACAAGAAGCCACTAGGGCCACCGTATTATCCTCACGCCCTCACACAATGCGAGATGCCGTGATTCCACTATTGGTGCCCTTGGAGGCGGCGACCGAACCTTTACAAACATGGTTGGGGCAATCTCCACAACTTAATTGGAGGCTCCCAACGACACCACGAAACTTCCACTAATACGCGTCAGTGCTATACAAATAGTTTTAAACCCCTTTCCGTGGCGGCATTTGGAACCGTCGCCTAGTGAGTGTGGGCGATTAGTGGGTCCTTCCCACACGACTCAGAAACCGTCGGGGATATGCCCTCTTGGCACACACGCTCGGCAAAATGAGGTCATGTGCAACCGGCGAGCGACCAAACACGGTTATACATACAGTAGTGCTAAAAAATACAATTATATACGCAAAATCATTTTCGGTCGTAAGTACATCTCACAGAGTCAGTCCCCGCGAAATGTTTCCGTTCGTATATACATCCCACACAGTCGCTGCAAGAAAACGTTTCCGTTTGTAGGTACATCACACACAATTTTCCCCGTTAAATTGTTTGTGATGGCGTTCCCATCGCACACAATAAAAAAAAATATCATTTGCGTTGAATGCATCACACACGGTGCATAGAAGAAACTGTGTGGCAAAGGCTATCCATCACACACAGTTTTTATGCGGTAAATGTTTGCGCAAGGTGGCCTAACGCAAACAGTTTTGAAGAGAATGTCATGTGCGATTGTTCATCAATCCAACACGGTTTATTCCTAGAAACTGTGTGCGTTGCCTTAGGTCATCGCCCATGGTATTTTCTCAATAACCGTTTGTAATAGCAAAAGCCAATTAGCAGGCTAATTCGCCATTAGCAGGCTAATTCCCCTATTATTATTAATCCATTTATTAATCTAAATGACATTCATATTAAAAACATAAAATATTTCTTTCCCATATTAAGGAAGCGGGATTTCATAATTGAAATACATCAGAGTACAACATGATAGCTTCAGCACTCAGCTACCCCATTACACAACTGCACCAGCACCAAGTTTCACATAACCTTTCGAAATTAGCATCATAGACGGTACATAGACAGATGCATCTCATCGGGAAAACTGCTGAAGCAGAAGGCGAATATTGAGCCTTCATTGATGTTGAAGGTCTCTGCAACTTTAGGCCAGTGCCTATGGATGATTGACCGTCCATCCTTCGTCCTCTTCAGGAACACTTCAATATTGAACCGTGGGTGTTGTATGAAAACCTTCCTCGCCTCCTGACCATAGAGGTGGTTTGAGAGGTAATCATCAGTGAACTACTTTGGAAAGGCCTGAAAACAAGGATGTGCATAAATATCTTCTCTATATTGGAAATGGGGCAATGGAATAAAAAAAATGCAAGGTATAATAGTTAGTACCATCTTGTAGTGAACTGATGTCTTCTTCATTGTGTAGACAAAGATCTTGTTGTTTTTTGTCGCCAATTTCTTTATCCTAACAATCTTTCTGAGTTTCTTGACTTGATTGATATTCATGGACAACTCATTTCCCCATATGCAAAAAGGGTCGAACAGTGGTTCAAAACCTCTAACAGCAGGACCTACATGTGCAAGACCAAATAGTTAAAAACCTAAGTATTAGAATGGTTCCTGCAATTGCACAATAATGTGCTATTAGACAACGGACCATGCACGTGCTAACCTCGATTATAAACCTCAGTGCTTCCCATTATATTGTTTCCCTGCAATACATTTAAGGTAGTTAGTCATCAGGTTAAGTAAGGGTTCGCATGCTATCAGTAAAATATGTTGATGAAAAATAAGCACATTGCAGATTCATCAGATTAATTCAAGCCACATGGAAAACCCATTTATGCAAACCAAGCAAGATTAAGAACTAGGAAATATAGCACTTGTATATGTTTCTCATGTATTAAGTGCAGCCAAATTCGATTTATTCCTCACATGCACAACAATACAAAATTCCGACCACGACAATTGGACATCGCATTGCAGAATTGAACCAAGCAGTTAACTAAACACCACAACAAATGAACCAAACATTAACTGAGCACCACATTGCATAATATAACATACTCCTAATAGAAGATCAGACAGTTAAGTGAACCAAGCATGCTTAACAACTTGGAAATATAGCAATTGTATTTGTTTCTCATGTATTTAGTACAACCAAATTTGATTTACTTCTCACATGGTATACAATAACAGAATGCACCCACAACTATTGAATATCGCATTGTAGAATTGAACCAAACAGTTAACTAAACACCACAACACAAATGAACCAAACGTTAACTGAGCAACACATTGCATAATGTATAACCAAATGAAGCATGCTTGACAACTTAGAAATATAGCAACTGTATTTGTTTCTCATGTATTTAGTACAACCAAATTCGATTTACTTCTCACATGGTATACAATAACTTAATGCACCCACAACTATTGAACATCGCATTGCAGAATTGAACCAAACAGTTAACTAAACACTACAACACAAATGAACCAAACATTAAGTGAGGACCACATTGTATAATGTATAACCAAACCAAGCATGCTTGACAACTTGGAAATATAGCAATTGTATTCGTTTCTCATGTATTTTGTAAAGATAAATTTGATTTATTTCTCACATGGAAGACAATACAAAATTGGAGCCTGACAAATTGAACATCACATTTGCAGAATTAAACCAAACAGTTACCTGAAGACGACAACCAATTAACCAAACAGTTAATAAGTGAGCATCACACTGCACGATATATAGAACATATACACAGGAGCAACAGATTGCATGGTAAAATTAGATAGCACAATTCACTAGAATTTGTTAAGGAAAGGCAGGAGCAGCACACGCAACGGGTAAACCGAGCATGCTTAACCGGCGTAGCTAGCAAATGGCAAGGTGCTCCTCCAAGATCTGGGGGTCGGCACGAATGGTAGCCATCACGACCTCACCCACGTGTGCGGCCACGATTTGCTTCTCCGTTGCCAAAATGCTCAATGAGAACCTGTCTATACTGCTTGCACCATGGCTTAGGACGGCGCTTATTTGGTGGAGGGGTCGGTGATTTGGGTGGAAGGTGTCACACTCGCGCCGGCAGTCGGGGCATGTGGGATGTGGAAGGAGGAGGAGGAGGGGGTTCGGGTGTGGATTACCTGCCTAGATAGGCGAGGCCGAGCAGCGTAAAGGAGGGTTGCCAGCGAGGAGGCGGCGCTGCAAGCAAGGAGTGAAGGTTTCAACTTGGAAAGGAAGGGGAAACAGGGGAAATGTGGCTTTTGGTAAGGGGGAGGGGGCGGGGAGGTATATATTTCCGCGGAAGCCGAAAATTTGGAATCACTTCAGCGAAAAACTGGCACGCAAAGTGTCATCAGACATGGTCCCTTATTCAAAACTATGTATGATATGTGAACATCACAAATGGTTTAGCTTAACACGTGTGCGATGAGTTTGAATGTCAAAAATTTTGGTTCCAATTTCCCTGGTTACAGTGCTCATCCACGTCATTGCATAATTTGGGTACACAAAGGAGACTACAACACACCCACACTTCTTAATCGAGCAAGTTCAGCAATTAAACAGAGCTAGCTGGCCTAAACATTACTCTAACAAATTAAAGATCGACGCTCTTAATTAAACAAAACAAAGAGTACTACTACGGCTGGTGCTCGTCAATCTCCGCTGCCTCCTCCATGTCCAGCTCGCGCCCGACGGTCTCCTGGGGAAGGAGCTCCATGGCATCCATCGCACCATATTAGGCAAGCATCTCGCCATCCGTGTCTGCCATCTCTTTGGAAAATGCCGCCACGAGCTGGGCTTGGGCGGCCGCGGTCTGGGCTTGGATGGGCTCCGTCGTTGCAAGGTTGCAGCGGAGGAACGGATGGCTGCTCGAACAGTCTCGGCGATTGCCAACTCTTCGGCCGTGGGTTGCCGACCGTCGTCGAAGAAGCTTCATTTGATTTGTGCAGTGACCACCACGAGCTAGGCGTGGGCGGCCTCGACATGGTCATGGGCGGCCTCCATCAGGGTTAAGGCCACTGCTGTGGAACAGACAACTGTTGTGCTGCTCTCGCCAGTTGCTATCACCGAGGCAGATGTTGTTGCCGCCACCTGAGAAGCAACTGCGGCCATTTGGGCTGCCATGGTCGCCCGGTCGCAGATTGCGGCCGCGCTCAAGCACCTTGTTAGCATGCGCATGGCGGCTGCGGTCACGCTCTCATCGGAGTGGGCCGTCGAAGTTGCCCTGACGACGCGGGTCCATGTCCCCATCTTTCACCGGCGATGATTGAGCAGTGAAATGATATTTGGGGAGCGAGCTAGTGTGCTTGACACGCCGACTGTGGACTGTAGCCGACGCACCTTCTCGCGTAAGCCATAGGCGTACTATATACCGACGGTGCTCCAGGATATTTTGTACTGCATCTCACACAGTTGGTGATAATAAACTGTGTGGGATCAACTTGATTTTTAATTTTGATTTGAATTACAGAATGGGGTCATAGAGGCAATGGACAGTGTTTGAATTGCTAGACCTTTTATCTGCAGTGAACATGCAACTATATGTGTGTCGTAAAAAATTGGAATTGTTCAGGGTTCCTTTGGACATTTTTGTACGGTAACTTGGTTTTCTAGGCATTGCAGGTGCACAATTCAAGATTAAACCACATGCTCTAGTCCATAAAAATCGGTTGCAAAATCAAATGTTTGTCCTTAGTTGCAAGCTTAGGTCACATGCAAGAAATGAGAATGAATGTCAAACACCTTGACACTGTCGCTCAGCCTCTAACATTGAGATACATGCTTTTAACATTCTAGTAAATCGAAAACTCGTATGAAATTCATGAAACTTGACATGATATCATGGAATGGCAGCGACATGCCGTGGTAAAAATATTGTCCCATTTGGGGCATGTGTGGGGTATAAGCTTCTCTCACAACAAGCCTGATGGTTTCAGTAGGGTATGTGCCACCTTGGGCGACAAAACGATATATGTTGCGTCTTCTTACTTTCAAAATGTTTCTCGTGTCAACATAGAACAACATGAGTGTTGTGTCAATTTTTGGGATTTTTCGGGGTTCGTTTTGACATTTTCATGCATTAATTGCGTTTTCAATGCATTTATGAGCACAATTCAAATTTGAACTACATGCACATGCTCTAATGCATATAAATTGGTTGAAAATTCAAATATGTGTCCTTGGTTACATGCTTAGGTCCCATGTAAGAAATGGGAATGAATGTCAAACACCCTGCCACCGTCACTCTGCCGCAAACATTGAGATTCCTGGTTTTTAAATTCTAGTAAATCCAAAACTCGTCTGAAATTCATGAAACTTGGCATGCTATCATGGAGCAACATCAACATGCCGAGGTAAAAATATTGTCCCATTTGGGGCAGGTTTGGGGATATGCTTCTCACAAACCAAAGGCTCTCACAACAAGCCTGGTGGTTTCGGTAGGGTACGTCCCACCTTTGGGGACGAAACGATATCCGTTGCCTCTTATTGCTTTCAAACAATTTCTAGTGTCAACATAGAACAATATGTCGTGTCAATTTTTGGGATTTTTGGGGTTCATTTGGACTTTTATGCATTAATTGCATTTTCAATGCATTTATGAGCACAATTCAAATTTGAACTACATGCACATGCTCTAATGCATATAAATTGGTTGAAAATTCAAATATGTGTCCTTGGTTGCATTCTTAGGTCCCATGCAAGAAATGGGAATGAATGTCAAACACCCTGCCACCGTCACTCGGCTGCAAACATTGAGATTCTTGGTTTTTAAATTCTAGTAAATCCAAAACTCGTCTGAAATTCGTGAAACTTGGCATGCAATCATGGAGCAGCATCAACATCTCGTGGAAAAAATATTATCCCATTTGGGGCAGGTTTGGGGATATGCTTCTCACAAACTAAAGGCTCACACAACAAGCCAGATGGTTTCAGTAGGGTATGTCCCACCTTTGGGGACGAAACCATATCCGCTGCCTCTTATGCTTTCAAAAAAATTCTAGTGTCAACATAGAAAAATATGTCATGTTAATTTTTAGGATCTTTTGGGGTTCGTTTGGACATTTTTATGCATTAATTATGTTTTCAATGAATTTATAAGCACAATTCAAATTTGAACTACATGCACATGCTCTAATGCATATAAATTAGTTGAAAATTCAAATATGTGTCCTTGGTTGCATTCTTAGGTCCCATGCAAGAAATGGGAATGAATGTCAAACACCCTGTCACTGTCACTCGGCCGCAAACATTGAGATTCCTGGTTTTTAAATTCTAGTAAATCCAAAACTCTTTCGAAATTCATGAAACTTGGCATGCTATCATGGTGCCATGGTAAAAATATTGTCCCATTTGGGGCAGGTTTGGGGATATGCTTCTCACAAACCAAAGGCTCTCACAACAAGCCTGATGTTTTCGGTTGGGTACGTCCCACCTTTGGGGACGAAATGATATCCACTGCCTCTTATTGCTTTAAAAAAATTTCTAGTGTCAACATAGAACAATAGGAGTGTCGTGTCAATTTTTGGAATTTTTCGGGGTTCGTTTGGAAATTTTTATGCATCAATTGCATTTTAATGCATTTATGAGCACAATTCAAAGTTGAACTACATGCACATGCTCTAATGCATATAAATTGGTTGAAAATTCAAATCTGTGTCCTTGGTTGCATTCTTAGGTCCCATGCAAGAAATGGGAATGAATGTCAAACACCCTGCCACCGTCACTCGGCCGCAAACATTGAGATTCCTGGTTTATAAATTCTAGTAAATCAAAAACTCGTCTGAAATTCATGAAACTTGGCTTGCTATGATGGTGTCGTGGTAAAAATATTGTCCGATTTGGGGCAGGTTTGAGGATATGCTTCTCACAAACCAAAGTCTCTCACAACAAGCCTGATGGTTTCGGTAGGGTACATTCCACCTTTGGGGATGAAATGATATCCGCTGCCTCTTATTGCTTTAAACAAATTTCTAGTGTCAACATAGAACAATAGGAGTGTCGTGTCAATTTTTGGGATTTTTCGGGGTTCGTTTGGACTTTTTATGCACCAATTGCGTTTTCAATGCATTTATGAGCACAATTCAAATTTGAACTACATGCATATGCTCTATTGCATATAAATTGGTTGAAAATTCAAATATGTGTCCTTGGTTGCATGCTTAGGTCACATGCAAGAAATGGGAATGAATGTCAAACACCCTGCCACCGTCACTCGGCCGCAAACATTGAGATTCCTGGTTTTAAATTCTAGTAAATCCAAAACTCGTCTGAAATTCATGAAACTTGGTATTCTATCATGGAGTGGCATCAACATGCCGTTGTAAAAATTTTAACATCCCAATTTTCAATTTGGATGTTATACATAGATCATCATATGCATATCATATTTATTCTTGCATTTTGGTTGTGATCCTAGAAATCTTAAGCAACTCAAGGACCCAAGGAGAGAGTTGGAGGTTTCGCAAAAATCATGTTTGAACTTAATTCAAATTTGAAGAAAGGATCAATTTGATTTTAGTATTTTCTCTCCAATTATTTCCAATATTAAAATTAAAAAGAGTGAAGATAATATGACTTCTTCAAATTAAGAGAAATATTGGAGAAAGAGATTTAAAATCAAAGTATGAACTTTCTGATATTTTATTTGCTATTTTATTTGAATTAGAAAAATATGCATTTTTGAAAATTGCATTTTTAGGCCACAAAAATGTTCACTTTGTTCTAAAAATTCTATTTAGACTGTGAAAATTGTTTTTGGTATTTTTTGAATTTTTTTATATTTTTATTAGGAACTTTTCTTCGGTGAAAATTATTAAAAAAAACTTTTCGTCGACTGGGTCAGCCCAGCTAGCCAGCTAGGCCAAGCCCAGCCCAGCGCCACACCGCCTCGACCGGGCATCGATCTCCGACGCTCGTACACCATCATCGCCGCGCCGACCTCGGCGTCCGTGCCGAGGCCGGACTGCTCCGGCCCCTCTCCCAAGCAAGCCGCCGCCCCTGGCCTTTAAAAGGCGAGGCCCGGCTACCTTCTCCCCTCGCTCCCCGCCGCCGCCTCCCGCTCCCGTCGCAAGCCGCGCCGCCCGCCGTTGTCGCTCGCCGCCGTCGCTGTTGCCCGCTGTCGCGCCGCCGCTCGCTGCTGCTCCACCCGCCGCGCCACCCCTCCACCCCCCCCCCCCCCGCCGCGCCACCGCACCGCCCTCTGAAGCCGACGAAGCCGTCCTGCTGTCGACGACGACATCGTCAGATCTTGCCGCCGCCGCGGTAACCACCCCGCCCTAATCCCGGTCATCGGACCTCGATCCAATGGATCCGACTCCGTTCGTTTTTTTCTTATTCGGTGAACCATTCGTTCGTTAGCCCTCGGTAACGAATGTTAGTTTTTTAATCTTTTTCTTTTTTGTTAGTTTTTGTCAGGGACCTATCCGCGATTAATTTTATCGCGATTTAGCCCCTAATCTTTAACCTAGCATAACTTTTCACTCGTTTATCCAAATTAGATGAAACCAGCGCCAAAATCTTCGTCTCGAACCCCTCTTTCCAGTTAATCAACTTGAACATGAATTTACTACTATAAAATTTGACTTTAGTCCAGATTAGTAATGATCTTGTTTCGTTCGTATTTTGAGTTTCGTTGCTCCGTTTGAGTTGAATCTTTTTGCAAATCATAGCTAATCACATGTACCTACTATTAAGATCTAATTCACATGTTAATATTGCTGTTAGGTTTTAACTCTTGTTAGTTTAAGCCATTTGCTTGTTTCATGTCCGATTTGGATCTTTTCTCGGTTTTTCTCATGTTTCGTTTGAGTGACTGCTTATGTATGCTATTGTTTGTCTACGCTAGATTACCCGGAGTGTGAAGCTTGTTACTACGAATCTCTAGAGTTTGCAGAACATCAGCAAGGCAAGTTACACTTTGATCATACTCTCTTATACCCAGATTTTACTATGCATTAGTATTGCCCCTCAAATATTTGCATTAGTAGGACTGGGAACATGTGGATTTGGTTGTAGTGCTTGAGGTAGGAACCTAATACCTTTTGCTCACCCCGAGAATATACGTTATGCTTATTACTGCTTAGCCATGCTCGTAGACGGGGATTGGATCGTGATTCACACATGGAAGTTTGAGAGTTATTTAATCATGGATAGCATTAAGGTGGCAACTTTATTATACATGTGGGTGGATTGGTTGAGGCACCTAGGGAATCCAGTGTTATCTGTTTTTGGAAATCCCGGGGTACCAGTGTGATTATCCTATGGAATGCCATTCAGGATCAAAGGGATCATAAGATTATTCATGCTAGAAACTTCCGTGTACATCCACAAGCCATTATGGGCTCTGGCATAGTTGAGTAAGTTGCGTGAGCTCTTGAAGAGGTAGACTAGCAGATGTAGAGGGTTGTAGGTGGTATTGTCTACCCGTAGTAGAGAGTTAATGCTTCAGAAAGGCTATGTCTTGATCATCTGATCATGTATGCAGTCGAGTCTTGTGGGGAAAAGTGCGCAAACCTCTACAGAGTGTATAAACTAATCATGGTTAGCCATGTCCCCGGTTATGGACATCTTGAGTATCTAGTACTTGAATCTATTGATGTGATCTCATCACGTTACTTAATTTAAATATGATGTTGGGTTAATGATGATACTTTTAATTGGGATTTGAGTTGGGGTTACCTTCTCAAATAATGGGCAACATGGGAGTAGTTAAATAAATTTATTCCTTTGTTGTAGGGAAAAACTAGCTTTATGCAAAATCATGAAACTTACAGCCCCCACCAGCCAAATATTGCATGTAGATATAGTTCTTGCATTATCATTGCTTTACAGTGTAACTATGCCAGCATATTCCATGTGTTGACCCGTTTTGGACTGCAACGTCTTATGTTGCAGACTACTCAGATGATGAATAAGGTGCAATAGGTCGTTGTTTTGCACTCAGCTATGCTGTTGGAGTTGATGGACTCATTTACCTTTGAAGCTTCCACTGTTATCTAGTTTAGATGGCCTTCAGCCATTATATTTTTTGCAACCATACTATTTATGAGGACTCGAAGTAATAAGTGTGTGATTGAAACTCTGTTATAATTCCTCGAGTACTGTGCGTGTCAGCATTACCGAACTAGGGATGACACTGATGCACAGAGACTTGACCGTTTGAGTTCTGGTCGCTACAAGATGGTATCAGAGCACACACTGACTGTAGGACGCGACCACTAGAATGAGCCACATGATTTCTCTTCTCTACTCATTTCTAATTCTCCTCTCTTTCTACTCTATAGATGGCGGATCCCAGGAACAAGTTCACTCAGCCGGATGACGACACCCCTTTCGGACGCCACTTGAAGGAAGTCACTAAGTATTTGAACATCGGACTACCAAGCTTCACGAGGACTTTCTCTACATCTGTAGCAGAAGAGGAGCACTGGAAGATTAAAGTCTGGATACCTGGGATGACCTTTGCGCCAACAACGGAGCCTATGGATTTCTACCTGGATGCACCAAGCTGGAGTATAGGAAAGAGCATGGCTGTGCATATCACCTTTGGACGCATATGTGAGGTGTATCACAAGGAGCTTGAGAATACCATTTACCAGATATGTGGCCGCCGAGATGACAAATGGGAGATGATTCGCACCAAGAGGGATGGATCAATTGCAACTTATATTCAAGAGATGGGAGATCATATTCATCGATAGGAGAATCAACAAATTATCTACATGAAGAAGATCAAGAAACTGGTGAGGAGAAACAACGAGCTGGAGGAGGAGATCAAGTCTACATGTGATGGATATGAGGAAAAGATTGTTGTACTATTGGAGAAGAATGAAGACTTAAAGAAGAAGCTAGGAGTATTCATGGAGACCCTACCCCAAAGAAGGAGAACAACCACCCAGGAGACTACATCGTCATCAACGACACCGACTCCGACCCTGATAGTGATGATGACTACGTTGATGAAGCTGGAGCAGATATCATGGAGTCTTCCTCTGATGAAAATTTCTAGACGACCACCATTATAACTAGTAGTATCCCCCCCAGTAGTTAGCAACGATCGAGTTTGTAATCATAGGTTAGACCGCTTTGTGTGATCTTGTGTGCTATTGATTGAACTGAAATTGATTGTGTTTGTCTCATGAGCATTATGGGTAGTGAATCTCTATTAGACCCAATTCTATTCTGTTTTGTCACCTCTTCTAAACCCATCAGATGCCTCCAGACGTGACAATGGATTTGCCTTCCCACCGGAGCTCACTCAGTTGATCCAGTAGCAGAATACTTTGATGCAGTTATTAGTTCAAAATCAGAACCAAGGCAACAACAACAACAATAACAACCCACCACCACCACCCCCTGTTGATCACCTAGCCTGTTTCCTAAGGTTGAATCTGCTGGTGTTCTCTAGTAGCACCGAGCCGATTGTTGCAGATGATTGGCTCCGCAAGATTGGAAGAGAGCTAACCACGGCAGGATGCACATATGCGGAGAGAGTATGTTTTGCCGCACACCATCTTGATGGACCCGCAGCATCATGGTGGGAGAATT
This sequence comes from Triticum timopheevii, assembly GCA_963921465.1. NCBI lineage: Eukaryota > Viridiplantae > Streptophyta > Magnoliopsida > Poales > Poaceae > Triticum > Triticum timopheevii. Next base: position 416,304,842 of record OY997266.1, on the reverse strand, counting down.
ACACAGCCACTTACCCCATTGACACTGTTACATGGGATCCGTTTTAGCAGGCTTTTCGCACTGCCCATGTTTCAGCAGGAGCTATGAGCATGAAGAAGCGTGAGTTTCGCAACTTGCGCCAAGGAGGGTGTACAGTGGGCCAGTATGTGGATGAGTTTAGTAAGTTAGCACGCTATGCCCCTGATGACATAGCTACAGATGCCGCTAAGCAGGAGAAGTTTCTGGAGGGACTGAATGATGAGCTGAGTATGCAGTTGATGGTGGCCACATTCAACAACTACCAGGAGTTGTTAGGTAGGGCTCTTATGATTGAAGGCAGGCAACAACAGATTGATAATCGCAAGAGGAAGTATGGACAGGGGAGGTACACTTCAGGAGCTCAGTAGAAGCCCCACTATTCCCCCTACTTGGGAGGACATACCCACAACCATGGAGGCCATAACCATGGAGGACACACGCACGATGGAGAAAGTTTGCACAACCATAGTGGCCCCAAGAATGGCAATGGGAATGGAGGGAGCAACAGCCAGAACCGTTCCAACCCTTCAACACCAGCCAAGAGGGATCTGAGCCACATTACCTGTTTCAAGTGCCAGAAGACTGGACATTATTCCAATGAATGTCCTGAAGCGAAGAATCAAAATGGCAATGGAGGTTCTGCCAAGAAGCTCAACCCCTTCACCAAAGTTCAGGTGAACCACATCAGCGTGGAGGATATTGAGGATCAACCCGACGTAGTTGTCGGTAAGTTTTTGATTAATGCATTTACCGCACTTGTTCTTTTTTATACTGGTGCATCGCATTCATACATATCAAGGAGATTTGTGGACAAGTTTAAATTGCCAACCCAAGCCCTTAGGTCACCCATGTTAGTAAGCTCGCTAGGAGCAGAGTATATGGCTAGCCGATGGTGTGATCGGTTACCTTTAACCATTGGTAGCCATGTGTTTCCCTCTGACCTAATAATTTTGGAGTCACAAGGATTGGATATAATATTAGGCATGGATTGGTTATCGAAGTATGGAGGAAACATTGATTGTGCTAGTAAGTCCATATTCCTCACCACCCTAGAAGGAAAGAGGATGAAGTATGTATTCCGGCATGTGCCGAATAGGACTCAAGTGAATTCCTTATCAGGAGTTGTACAGGAGGAAGTACTAGTGGTGAAGGATTACCCCGATGTATTTTCGAAAGAGTTACCAGGCATGCCACCGGATCGAGACATTGAGTTTTTGATTGAGTTATTGCCAGGCACCAGGCCAATATCAAAGAGACCGTATCAGATGCCCGCACAAGATTTGGAGGAAATTAAGAAGCAGATTAAGGAGTTACTAGAGAAAAGTTACATTCGACCAAGTTCATCACCTTGGGGAACCCTCGTGCTTCAGGTGGAGAAGAAGGATGGATCTTTAAGGATGGTTGTTGATTGTGCGCTGAATGAGGTGATGATCAAGAACAAATACCCTATGCTAATGATCAATGATTTGTTTGACCAGTTGCAAGGAGCGAAAGTTTTCTCTAAGATTGATCTTCGATCAGGTTATCACCAGTTGAAGTTCCGAGAGAAGGATATACCCAAGACAACTTTTACCACAAGGTAAGAGCTATATGAGTATACCGTTATGTCATTTGGTCTGAGTAACACGCCTGCCTATTTCATGAACATGATGAACAAAGTGTTTATGGAGTTTTTGGATAAGTTCGTCGTGGTGTTCATTGATGATATATTGGTCTACTTGAGGAACGAAGAGGAACACAAGGAGCATTTGCGTTTGGTTCTTGAGAAGATCAGAGAACATCAGTTGTATGCCAAGTTCAGCAAATGTGAGTTTTGGTTAAAGGAAGTTGGATTTCTCAGACATGTTATATCCGGAGAAGTAATAGCAGTAGACCCTACCAAGGTTGCTTCTGTGACTAAAGGGTGGCACCCACATTAGTTGGAGAGATCAGAAGTTTTCTTGGACTCGCAGGATATTATCGGAGGTTCATTGAGAATTTCTCTAGGATTGCAAAGCCCATGACGGAGTTATTGAAGAAGGACACCAAGTTTAAATGGACCGAGGAGTGTGAAGCCAGTTTCCAGGAGTTGAAGAAACGTTTGGTTACAGCCCCAGTATTGATTCTCCCAGACCAACGGAAGGATTATCAAGTATATTGCGACGCTTCATGTCGAGGACTTGGAGCAGTACTTATGTAGGAAGGAAGAGTTTTTTCATATGCCTCACAATAGTTTAAACCTCAAGAGCTGGATTATGCTACGCATGATTTGGAATTAGCAGTCGTAGTACATGCGCTGAAGACATGGAGGCATTTTCTCATCGAAAACCATTGTGAGGTATACACGGATCATAAGAGTTTGAAATATATCTTCACGCAGAAGAAGTTGAACCTCAGGCAAAGGAGATGGTTGGAGCTCATCAAGGAATATGATATGAAATTGCACTATCATCCCGGAAAGGCCAATGTCGTAGCAGATGCGTTGAGCCGCAAGAGTTATGTTAACACGCTCATGACCGGAGATTTACCTAAGGAGTTAGCAGATGATCTCCGAGAGTTATGTTTGGAGATAGTTCCGAGAGGTTATGTTGCATCATTGGAAATTCAGTTCACTTTGATGGGTAAGATCAGAGAAGCCCAAAAGACTGACAAGGAGGTTGCCAAGATAAAGGAAGGGATGAGCAAAGGAAAGTCTAAAGGATTTCGTGAGGATGAGCATGACACTTTATGGTTTCAGGATCGCGTATATGTGCCTAATGACCCCAAGACCAGGAAGTTGATTCTGCAGGAGGCCCGTGATTCGCCGTATTCAATTCACCCAGGAAACACTAAGATGTATCTGGATATGAAGGAAAGTTTCTGGTGGACAGGAATGAAGAAGGATATTGCCGAGTGTGTAGCAGTATGTGATGTATGTCAGAGAGTTAAGGCAGAGCATCAGAAGCCAGCTGGATTGCTACAGCCATTGTCGATACCCGAATGGAAGTGGGATAAGCTTGGCATGGATTTTATCACTAGATTACCCAGGACTCGTTCAGGCTATGACTCTATCTGGGTTGTACTTGATCGTTTGACGGAAGTAGCTCATTTCATCCCGGTAAAGACCACCTATACGAGTGCTAAGTTGGCAAAGAATACATGGCCAAGATCGTTTGTCTGCACAGAGTTCTGAGGACCATTGTATCAGATAGAGGAACCCAGTTCACTTCATAGTTTTGGAATCAGTTGCATGAAACTTTGCGTACCAAGCTAGAGTTCAGTACAACTTTTCATCCACAAACAGATGGACAGACCGAGAGAGTCAATCAGATTCTAGAGGACATGTTGAGAACTTGTGCACTAGACTATCGATCTAGTTGGGACGACAATTTGCCATATGCAGAGATTTCTTATAACAACGGTTATCAAGCTAGTTTGAAGATGGCCCCTTTCGAAGCTTTGTACGGAAGGAGGTGCAGGACACTGTTATCGTGGGATGAAGTTGGAGATCGGCAGTTATTCGGACCAGATTTAATCAAAGACTCTGAAGAGAAGGTTAAGTTGATTCGCGACAGACTCAAGGTAGCCCAGTCCGGGCAGAAGAGTTATGCGGATTCTAAATGCAAGGAGATAGTTTTACAAAGTCGGCGACAGAGTGTATGTTCGGGTGTCCCCGCTTCGAGGAGTTAAGAGTTTTGGAGTCAAGGGAAAGCTAGCACCATGTTTTGTGGGACCATACAGAGTTTCGGAACGCATGGCAGAAGTTGCATACAAGCTGGAATTGCCAGAAGGATTATCAGGAGTTCACGATGTGTTTCACATTTCCCAGTTGAAGAAGTGCCACGCAGAGATGGCTGATATCCCTCTGAGAGATACAGTGCCACTGGAAGCGATTCAGTTAGATAGTGATTTGACCTATGAAGAGAAGCCAGTCAAGATTCTTGAGTTTTCCAGTCGAATTACTCGCAGTAAGGTTATCAAGTTTTGCAAAATTCAGTGGAGCCACCATACCGAGGAGGAAGCCACCTAGGAGCAAGAAGAAGATCTCTGTAGAGACCACCCAAACCTTTTTGGGGTAGGTTTGTAACATCCCAATTTTCAATTTGGATGTTATACATAGATCATCATATGCATATCATATTTATTCTTGCATTTTGGTTGTGATCCTGGAAATCTTAAGCAACTCAAGGACCCAAGAAGAGAGTTGGAGGTTTCGCAAAAATCATATTTGAATTTAATTCAAATTTGAAGTAAGGATCAATTTGATTTTATTAATTTTTCTCTCCAATTATTTCCAATATTAAAATTAAAAAGAGAGAAGATAATATGACTTCTTCAAATTAAGAGAAATATTGGAGAAAGAGATTTAAAATCAAACTATGAACTTTCTGATATTTTATTTGCTATTTTATTTGAATTAGAAAAATATGCATTTTTGAAAATTGCATTTTAGGCCAGAAAAATGTTCACTTTGTTGTAAAAATTCTATTTAGACGGAGAAAATTGTTTTTGGCATTTTTAGAAAAAAAATATATTTTTATTAGGAATTTTTCTTCGGGCGAAATTATTTAAAAAAACTTTCTACCGACTGGGCCGGCCCAGCTAGCCAGCCAGGCCAAGCCCAGCCTAGTGCCGCACCGCCCCAACCGGGTGTTGGTCTCCGCCACCCGTACGCCATCGCCATTGCGTCGAACTCGGCGTCCGTGCCGAGGCCGGACTCCTCCGGCCCCTAGCCCAAGCAAGCCGCCACCCCTGGCCTTTAAAAGGCGAGGCCCGGCCGCCTTCTTCCCTCGCTCGCCGCAGCTGCGTCCCGCTCCCGTCGCAAGCCGCGCCGCCCGCCGTTGCCGCTCGCCGCCGCCGCCCGCTGTCGCGCCGCCACCGCTGCTGCTCGCTGCCGCTCCGCCCGCCGCGCCACCCCACCCCGTGCCACCGTGCCGCCCGCCGAAGCCGCCGCAACAGTCCCTCAGCCACCGCCGACATCATGGGATCTCGCCGCCACCGCGGTAACCACCCCGTCCTAATCCAGGTCGTCGAATCTCGATCCAACGGATCCGACTCCGTTCATTTTTTTCTTATTCGGCGAACTATTCGTTCGTTAGCCCTCGGTAACGAACGTTCGTTATTTAGTCTTTTTCTTTTTCTGTTAGTTTTAATCAGGGACCTATCCACGATTAATTTTCTTGTGATTTAGCCCTAATGTTTAACCTAGCATAACTTTTTACTTGTTTATCCAAATTAGATGAAACCAACACCAAAATCTTCGTATCGAACCCCTATTTCTAGTTAATCAACTTGAACATGATTTTACTAATATAAAATTTGACTTTAGTCCAGATTAGTAAATGATCCTGTTTCGTTCGTATTTTGAGTTTCGTTGCTCCGTTTGAGTTGAATCTTTTTGCAAATCGTAGCTAATCACATGTACCTACTGTTAAGATCTAATTCACATGTTAATATTGCTGTTAGGTTTTGACTCTTGTTAGTTTAAGCCGTTTGCTTGTTTCGTGTTTGATTTGGATCTTTTCTCGGTTTTTCTCGTGTTTCGTTTGAGTGACTGCTTATGTATGCTATTGTTTGTCTACGCTAGGTTACCCGGAGTGTGAAGCTTGTTACTACAAATCTCTAGAGTTTGCAGATCATCAGCAAGGCAAGTTACATTTTGATCATACTCTCTTATACCCAGTTTTTACTATGCATTAGTATTGCTCCTCAAATATTTGCATTGGTAGGATTGGGAACATGTGGATTTGGTTGTAGTGCTTGAGGTAGGAACCTAATACCTTTTGATCACCCCGAGAATATACGTTATGCTTATTACTGCTTAGCCATGCTCGTAGACGCGGATTGGATCGTGATTCACACATGGAAGTTTGAGAGTTATTTAATCATGGATAACATTAAGGTGGCAACTTTAATATACATCTGGGTGGATTAGTTGAGGCACCTAGGGAATCCAGTGTTGTCTGTTTTTGGAAATCCCGGCGTACCCGTGTGATTATCCTATGGAATGCCACCCAGGCTCAAAGGGATCATAAGAATATTCATGCTAGAAACTTCCGTGTGCAGCCACAAGCCATTATGGGCTCTGGCATAGTTGAGTATGTTGCGTGAGCTCTTGAAGAGGTAGACTAGCAGATGTAGAGGGTTGTAGGTGGTACTGTCAACCGGAGTAGAGAGTTAATGCTTCAGAAAGGCTATGTCTCGATCATCCAATCATGGATGCGGTCGAGTCTTGTGGGGAAAAGTGCGCAAACCTCTGCAGAGTGTATAAACTAATCATGGTTAGCCGTGTCCCCGGTTATGGACATCTTGAGTATCTAGTACTTGAATCTATTGATGTGATCTCATCACGTTACTTAATTTAAATATGATGTTGGGTTAATGATGATACTTTTAGTTGGGATTTGAGTTGGGGTTACCTTCTCAAATAATGGGCAACATGGGAGTAGTTAAATATATTTATTCCTTTGTTGTAGGGAAAAACTAGCTTTATGCAAAATCATGAAACTTACTGCCTCCACCAGCCAAATATTGCATGTAGATATAGTTCTTGCATTATCATTGCTTTATAGTGTAACTATGCCAACATATTCCCTGTGCTGACCCGTTTCGGGCTGCAACGTCTTATGTTGCAGACTACTCAGACGATGAATAAGGTGCGATAGGTCGTTGTTTTGCACTCAGCTATGTCGTTGGAGTTGATGGACTCATTTACCTTCGAAGCTTCCGCAGTTATCTAGTTTAGATGGCCTTCAGCCATTATATTTTCTTTAATTATACTCTTTATGAGGACTCGATGTAATAAGTGTGTGATAGAAGTTGAGCACAACAACTACTGGCAGCCACATACTCCACTTCGATGGACGAGAGACACACACAACTTTGCTTCTTAGAAGACCAACTCACCAAAGAGCAACCAAGAAATTGGCACCTTTCGGAGGTGGACTTGCTATCCACTCTGTCTCCCGCCCAATCTGAGTCTGAATAACCCAAAAGGTTGAAGTTGGCTCCTCTTGGGTACCATAACCAAAGTTTGGGGTATGAGCCAAATATCTAAAGATTCGCTTGACCGCCACATAGTGGCTTTCCTTAGGTGCGGCTTTAAACCGTGCACAAATTCCCACACTCAACATGATATCCGGTCTAGACGCACAAAGGTAAAGCAAGGAGCCAATCATGGAGCGATATACCTTTTGATCCACCGCTTTACCATTGGGATCTATGTCAAGTTGGCATTTGACGGGCATTGGAGTGGAGGTCGGCTTGACATCACTTAGCTTGAGTCTCTTGAGCATGTCTTGAGTGTATTTGGCTTGGTTGATGAAGGTGCCTTCTCTTCCTTGCTTGATTTCAAACCCAAGAATGAACTTCAACTCTCCCATCATGGACATATTGAACTTTGAGGTCATGAGAGCGGCAAATTCCTCATTGAAAGCTTTGTTAGGGGAACCAAAGATAATATCATCATAATATAGTTGGCATACAAACAACTCCACTTTGACCTTCTGTGACGCCTCCAATTCAACCGTACACTAATCATACACGCAAATGTGTACGATCAAGGACTCACGGGAAGATATCACAACACAACTCTAAACACAAATAAAAGAATACAAGCTTCATATTACAAGCTCGAATCACAAGAGTCAGCGGAAGCAACAATATTTGAGTACAGACATAAGTTAAACAAGGATGCCTTAAGAAGGCTAGCACAAAAGCAACACGATCGAAGAGGCAAGGCCTCCTAACTACTCATGGTCATCGACAGTCTCCACGTAGTAGCATCCATCGGCGGTGGCATCTGGCTCTAGGGATCCACCATCTGGTTGCATCAACCGGAAAGAAGAAATAAGGGGGGAAAGGGGTAGCAAAGCAACCATGAGTACTCATCCAAAGTACTCGCAAGCATCAGATCTATATTAAGTATGCATTGGTATCAAAATGGAAGGTTTGTATCTGTGGACTAAACTGCAGAATGCCAGAATAGAGGGTAAGGCCTAGCCTAACGAAGACTAGCATCTTCAAGCAGCTCCAAGCATCTTGCAGCATGTAGAAGAGTAAAAAAATAGAATTTTAATATTAAACAAGCATGTTGTAACATCAACGCCTAGAGATCCTTCCCCTACTCCTTGCGGGAAAGCAATCTCGGAGCCACATATCCATCACATGTCTCAAGTATCCATTTCTAGTTATATAAGATCGGGATACAAGTATGAACGTCCATTATCGTGGACACGGTATTCGAATATATATCTTCCCTGCAGGGGTGCACCACGTTACCGAACACACTTGATTACTCTAAACGGACACACTTTTCTGGGTCAATGCCCCGGCCTCAGAAGATCAACATGTTGCAGCCCTACCTAGGCTCAGCAGAGAGGTCCCCGGCGGTCTATATCCTAAGAACTCCGGGGTCTTGGGCCCATCGCCCGCAGCACTTCGGGTCGTTGTGTGCAGGGTGGATAACAGCACCGCCTCGGATGGCCAGCATGATCCGACCGCGCCACAATGCTGAACTGGACGTCTAACAAAGCTTCGGCTGATACCGCGATGTCGAGGCCCATATCTATTCTCGCGTGGTGGTTAGTGCGTAAAGGCCAGAGGCCAACTCAGAACAAATACCCAAACCTGTTAGTGCATTGGGGGCTCGTGGAGACAAGCAGAGACTCACAATGATGTGATCCCGTCACCCCGTCTTGTGGACTTATGGCAAGGGCCCAGACTGCGCGGCTGTGCCACGTGGAAAACTCGCGGGTGCTCTACGGGCCCGCCCGACTTTCACATCAACTCGTGCGTACCCCTCAGGGCCGACCCGACTTCAACAATGTTCTCAAATAAAGTCAAGGTAACTGTGTGTCCAAACATCAAGGGGAAAACCCGAGGAATCACCCTCGATGGATTCCACTCGACGTAATCATCAAGGTGAACATAAGAGGAACCACCCTCGAGGTTCACACTTGAGGGGTTGCACGACAGAGTCGTATTGGAAGTGGTTAAGGAGGAATCACCCTCGATGACCACAACTGAATAGCTACACTACAGAGATCTCATCAGGAGTGATGTATGAGGTACCACCCTCGGCACTCGATGGTAACTCTGCAGAGTCGGGCAACAAAAGGGGCATGATGTGATGTGACGTGTCGGGCTCTGTGGTCGTCGATCACGTTGATTGAGTCATCAATGATGAAGCAGGGGCAACAAAGACAAGGTGGGGGTCACTGATGGAGTACTAGCCAACCTATAGTAAGCAGTTTAGGATAAGCAGATATGTAACAATAAGCAGGTACAAAAGCAGGCTATGCATCAGAATAGGAGCAATCAATTATAGTAGCAAAATCTAATGCAAGCATGAGAGAATGGAATGGGCGATATCGGGATGATCAAAGGGGGGCTTGCATGGAAGCTCCACTGAAAGGGAAGAAGAGTCGTTGTCGATGTAGCCGATCATAGGGGCGGCATCGATCTCGGGTCTACCGGAGAGAAGAGGGGGAAGAAACAGTAGATACAGAGTAAATAGATACATGACAAGTAAGCGGACCATGTATTCAGATTCGTCTCGTCGTTCTAAGCAACTTTCATGTATAAAACTCTTTCATCCGAGCTACGGATAATTTTATATGATTTTTGAAAGTTTTAACAATATTCTAAAATTATTTAATAACAGAAATGGAATATGATGTCTGCATGACGTGTTGATGATGTCAGCAGTCAACAGAGCGGTTGGCTAGGTCAACCTGACTAGTGGGTCCCACATGTTAGCGGCTGTGGCACTAACAGTTGGTTAAATTGACTAATAGTTCTAGTTAGGGGTGTGGGCCCCACTAGTCAGTGACTATTTTGTTTAACTAATTATTTTTATTTATAAAAACGTTTAATTAGCCTAATTAACAGAAGGGGCCCACATGTCATGCACAGTAACTGTGTTGACCAGAGTCAATGTGGTCAACTGGGGCGTCGGGGCACTCTGGCAGCCTCACTTGGGTGCCCCCCCCACAGGGCCACGTCGGTGCCAGGTCAACACGACGGCCGCAGCAACGCCGGCGACCACACGAGACGGCAGTGATGTGCGGGATTCGTCCACAGACCACCAAAACGAACGCGGTCGGTTGCGTTCAAACACGGAGACGAAGCCGCATCGAACGGCACCGGCGGGAGTGGCTGAGGCGACCGGGAACGACGACGGTGACCACTGCGGGCGGCTCCAGACTTCGGGCGAAGGTGGTTTCAACACTGTGGGGCATGGCAAGCGATGCAGTCGGTGGTGTTCGAGCGGCCAGTCGACAATGCGTTGAACGGTAGTGATACCGTGGCCGGAGATGACATGTAGCAACGGCGGCGAGCAGCGCGGCGGACGCCGGTGTTCAGCCGCGGTCGAAAACGAGGCTAGAGGGTACGGCTAGCAGTGCAGTGGGGCGCGTTTGAACTGCTGGGATATGCTGAGCACGTTCCTGCGCTCGGACGGCCATGACAGAGGCTATCTCAACGGCGGCGATGCTTTCGGGCGGCGATGGTGGCGGCGGCTACGGTGGTGGAATAGCACGGGAGAGAGAGGGGAAAGAAGCGCAGGCTCACAGTGCTCCTGCAGATGTGCTCAAGCGTGCTCGAGGAGAGCTCGATGCGGCGGAATCAGCGGCGGAGCTCGACGGAGTAGAGGAGGAAGATGGCGACGACGTGGGTGCTGTGGTGGCTTCGAGCTCCAACGCGATGCGCCAGTCGAAGTAGCGGATGGCGGTGATCCTCGGGGACACAGTGGGATGGCGAGAGGGGCACGGTGGCTGTGGCTAGGCTGCGGCCATGGCGATGCAGCGAGCTCACGAGCTCAGGAAAGGGGATCTGGCGAGGGGGAGAGAGGCTGAGAGGGAAGAGGGAGTGGGCGTGGCAGGGGGAATGACTCGAGGAGCCGGAGGGGGTTGCTCTTATCCACCCTTGGCGCTGTCGGCGGGGTGGTCGGGCGACGATGAGCCCCTGTAGCGGCGCGCACCGGGGGAGCATAAGGGAGGGGAGAGCGACCGGGGAGGGGGCATGGGCCGGCCTAGCTGGGCCAGCTGGCTCGGGTGGGCCAAAGCCCAAGTGGGGCAGGGGCTTTCTCTCCCCTATGCTTTTCCTTTTCTCTTCTTATTTTTGTTTTTATTTTTGTTTAATAAACAGAGAAAGAAAGGAAGTTAATTGGGCATCCAAATATCTTAAATAAATTATGGAACTAGGCCCATAAAATCCAAGGCATTTTTAGCCAGTGCCACAAAAATTTTGGAGGCGAGGGGATGTCATTTACATTTTTCACAATTAAAATGACATTCAAAAAAGCTGAAGTTGCAATGAAATAATTGCTACTATCCATCTTAGCTCAATAGTGATGTTGTTTTCCTTAACAACTAAATGTTATGGAATTTTGGCTAAATGATGAACATTTTTCTAGCAAGTTTTGTGCAACTTCAAATTTCAATTTGAATTTGAATAGAATTCAGAGAAGGGGCTTGAGTTGAGATATTGTCCCAACATGATTAAGCTTTGTAAATCAAGATGACTCGGCACTGATCATAAGGTATTACTATAGTGTGATGCTGGGGATGTTACACCTTCTTAGTAAAAAGAGTGGGTTCAATTTTCCCAATTTCAAACCCACGATCTTGCAACAACTCGGTAAGATGCTCATACCACGCACGTGGGGCTTTTTTAAGGCCATAGAGTGCCTTGTCGAGTTGGTACACATGATCGGGGAAATAGGGATCCTCGAACCCCGGGGGTTGTTTGACATACACCAACTCATTAATAGGACCATTAAGAAAAGCACTCTTCACATCCATTTGTTGCAACTTGAAGTTATGATGAGAAGCATAAGCAATCAACAAATGAATAGATTCAAGGCGAGCAATGGGAGCAAAGGTTTCACTGTAGTTGATACCCTCAACTTGGGAGTAGCCTTGTGCTACCAAATGAGCCTTGTTGCGAACAATAATCCCGTGAGCATCTTGCTTGTTCTTGAATATCCACTTGGTTCCAATGACATTATGGTTCCCTGTTGGCCTTAGCACCAATCTCCACACTTTGTTGTGCTTGAAGTTGTTGAGTTCTTCATGCATGGCATTGAGCCAATCCGGATCCTCGAGCGCCTCATAGGCCTTTTGGGGTTCGACACAAGAAACAAACATGTGATGCTCACAATAGTTTGCTAATTGTCTAAGAGTGCTTACCCCCTTTCTTAGGTTTCCAAGCACATTTGTCATGAGATGATCTTTGGTTGTGAGCTTGGATGCAATCTTAGCGGCATGCCAATTCCTCCTCAGGTGTGAGATGAGGAGTGGAAACTTGATCATCTTGAGCGTCGTCTTGAGCTTGTTCTTGATCTTGAGCTTGCTCTTGATCTTGAACTTGCTCGGAAGGGAGAATGTGACCTTGGGCATCACTTGGTGGCTCACCACCATCGTGAAGTTGATCTTGCCCTTGATTCTGTCCACTTGGTTGAGGGCCTTCACTTTGTTCTTCAGAAGCGTGTGGGTCTTGGGTTGGTGATGGATCCACTTGAATGGAGCATTGTCCTTCTCCTTCGGCCACAAGGGATTCCTCAATGGGTAGGATATGACCAACACCCATTCTTCTTATGGCTTGGGTGGAATTTCATCACCTACATCACAAGTACCACTTTGCTCCACTTGGGAGCCATTATTCTCGTCAGACTCCACGTTACACGTCTCCTCAATGAGTCCCATGGACTTGTTGAGGACACGGTAAGCATGAGAGTTTGTAGCATAACCAACAAATATGCCCTCATGAGCTCTAGCCTCAAATTTATACAAAAGAACACCTTTCTTGAGAGTGAAACACTTACAACCGAATACCCAGAAGTACTTGAGGTTGGGCTTGTTACCAGTAAGTATCTCATAAGGAGTCTTGTTCAAGCCCTTGCGGAGATAGAGCCGATTGGATGCATGGCAAGTGGTTGATGGCTTCGGCCCAAAGGTAGTAGGGAGACTTGAACTCCGCCATCATGTTCCTTGCCGCGTCCATCGACGTCCGGTTTTTTCTCTCCGCTACACCATTTTGTTGAGGGGTCTAAGGTGCTGAATATTGATGCTTGATCCCCTCATCCAAGGTGTAGTTCTTGAACTCGGTGCCATTGTCACTTCTTATTGTCAAGATCTTTGCATTGTGTTGACGTTGAGCTTATTTGCAAAGTCGATGACGGTTTGTTGAGTTTCACTCTTCCTCTTTAAGAAAAATACCCAAGTGTATCTTGAATAATCATCAATAATCACTAAGCAATACTTTCTACCCCCAAGATTATCAAAGGATGGAGGCCCAAAGAGATCCATGTGAAGGAGCTCCAAGGGTCTCTTCGAGTAGATGATAGTCGTGGGAGGGTGAGCCTTCTCATGTAACTTTCCTTCGATACAAGCACAACAAGCATGGTCTTTGGCAAAACTAACATTTGTTAGTCCACGAACATGGTCCCCCTTGAGAAGACTTTGCAAAGATCTCATATTGACGTGGGCTAAACGGCAATGCCAAAGCCACCCCACATCAACTTTATCCATTAGTCATGTCGCGGTCTTAGTGGGTCGCTCCAAAAAGTTAATCACATAAAGACCGTTCTCGACATTCCCAACAAAGGCTACTTTAAGAGTCTTGCTCCACAAGAGGGCCATGGTATCAATATGAAAGAATGTGGCAAAACCCATGAGTGCAAGTTGTCGAACAGAAAGTAAATTGTATGCAAGGGACTCAACAAGCATGACGTTCTCGATCGTGAGATCATGAGAAATGACAACCTTGCCAAGACCCAATACCTTGGAAGACGAGACATCACCCAACTCGACATTGGTGGGCATAGATGGAATCTTGTGCACGTCCACCACCAAGTCCTTGCTTCTGGTCATATGATTTGTGGCTCCACTATCGAGCAACCATGATCCCCCACCGGAAGCAAACACCTACAAGACATCAATGCTTGGTTTTAGGTACCCATTTTGTAATGGGTCCTTTGATGTTAGTAACAAGGGTCTTAGGAACCCAAATGGACCATTCACTGTACTCATAAGGAGAACCAACAAATTTAGCATAAACATGCCCATCACTAGCACAACATAACACATAAGAAGGGTTAAAGTCGTCGACTTTGTTGGAAGGGGTGGCATTGCCCTTCTTGGCACCACAACCCTTCACATTGTTCTTCTTCTCCTTAGAAGCACCCTCTCCCTCCTTCACAAAAGTTTTCTTGAGAGGAGGAGGTCGTTTGCCCTTGTCATTCTTATTCTTGATCTTGGAATTGGGTGCGAACCCAACTCCCTTCTTGGCCACAACTTCCTTTTGATTGCTTAAAAGGTCATTGAGATTCATCTCACCTTGTATGCAAGACACAAGGCATTTCTCAAGTTGCTCCTTCAACTTGGCATTCTCCTCCACAAGATGCACATGCTCACAACACAGGTTAGTAGCATTTGCATTATCAATTAAGACCATATGAGGAAAAGTGGCTTTCTCCTTGGTTAGCTTCACTTGGAGTCGATCATGAGAATCCTTGAGGCTAGCATGAGCACCCTTCAAGGCCTTGTGGGCCTTGTCAAGTATATAAATCTCCTCCTTGAGTCTAGCATGGTCAACCCCAAGTTTAGCCTTCTCGGAATTTAGCACACGAGATACAACAAGAGCATGATCAAGATCTTTCTTTAATTTAGCATGGTCATCGTTGTGTGACTCCTCAAGATCCAAACGATGAACATGCTCTTCCTCAAGCGAATTAGAGAGACCCGATACCTCATCCGCATAGTCATGACTATGACCTTCCATCTTGGAGATGGTTTCTTCATGAGCCTCGATCATGTCATTGGCTTCACCAAGTTGTTCCAAGAGAGCAACGAAATGCTTCTTGGATTTGCCCTTGAGCTTACTCATAAAAGACTCAAATTCATTTACTTCCTCATTAGACCCCTCATTTTCATCAATGCAGTCAATCAAGGAAGGATTAGTAATGATGGTAGTTTTGATGTTGGGGGTTACCTTGTTGGTGGCTTTGGCCATGAGGCACTTGGCGGTGATGTTCTCATTGGGTGAATCGAAGAGGGATACCCATCGAGTTGTGGCAATGGCAACGGAGGCCATGGCCATGGCTTCACCATCTTCATCATCATCATCATCCTCATTGTACTCTTCTTGTGCGACCAACCCTTTGGTCGGAGTCTTCTTGGTGAAGTTGTTCTTGTTGGGGAAGTACTTGGCTTTGTCTTTTTTGATGAGCTTGCCACCATTGTCTTCCCGCTTCTCGTAAGGGCAGTCCGCAACAAAGTGGCTCACATTGCCACAATTGTAACATGGCCTTACATGTTGCTTGCCTTTGATGCCACTAGAGTTGTTCTTGTTGAAGTTGGGCCCTGAATTCTTCTTGCTCCAAAATTGCCTTGAAGCGAGAGACATGTGCTCATGATAATCATATTTCGTGTCTTCGTGGTTGCTCTCCTCATCTTCCTCTTCATCCTCTTCTTCCACACTAACTAGCCTAGGCCTTCAAGGCAAGGTTGGGCTTCTTTGCGCTTTGAGAACACAACACCGCATTGTTGGCGGTCTTGTCCAAGGTCCTCATCGCCACAAACTCATCCAACACTTCACTTGAGGTCAAGGTGTGGAAGTCCAGCCTTTGACGGATGATAGAGGACATGGCCTTGTGGTAAGGCATCATGGCCTTGAGGAACTTGCGCTTGATCCAATTGTCATCTGTATCCTTGCTCCCATAATCTCGGAGTGAGACCGCGAGAGTGGTTAATCTCCGGTAAAGCTCGCGAGGTTCTTCATCTTCATTCATTGCAAACTCATCGGCTTCATATTGCACCACTTCATAGTTGGAGCGTTAAATGCTTGCACTTCCCTTGTAAATGGAAACAACATGGTGCCATGCTTCCTTGGCCATGGTGAATGGTCAGAGATGCGCAATATCTTCGGATGGAATTGCATCTTGGATGATGGAGAGAGCATTCTCATTGAATTGATGGTCCATGGCTTCTCTAGGGGTGAAGTTGCTCGGGTCATGTGGATAGAAACCTTGATCAATGATTCTCCAAAGATTAGTATTAACATGATTTAAATGAAGTTTAAAGCGATAGACCCAAGAGTTAAAATCCGCACTTTTCACAATCTTAGGAGGAGGACCAACATGATTCAAATGAGTGGAGAGAACCGGTCCTCCATAAGTAGGTGGAGGTTCAACATGGGCAAAGATGCCGCTACCATTTCTACCACTAGATAAAGGAACTTATCGGAGTTAGCATCCTCCACCTTGTTAGTGGGGAGCAACCACTTCCAACGGTGCGGTGGATAACTTAAGACCATCAAGAAACTCCTCGAACATGCCTTTGACCTCGGTCGTCATGGAGGTTTTCAATGTGTCCAAAGCCACATTGAATTCCTCATGTGAGACCGGGGATCCCCCATCGGTTGTACATGAAGAAGGATTCACACTGGGGTGCTCCTCCTCACCGTCTATGGTGTCAACCATACTCTTCGGACGGTAAAGTCCTTAATAAAGAGACGAGGCTCTGATACCAATTGAAAGGATCGATATAGTTGACTACAGGGGTGAATAGGCAACTAACAATTTTTAGCTTTTCTTTACCAAATTAAACTTTGCATCAAAGTAGGTTATCTAGATATGCAACTAGGTGAGCAACCTATATGATGCAACAACAATAAGCACACAAGCAAGCAAAGGATATAACACAATATAGCTTGCACAAGTGAAGGTGAGAGATAACCAAAAGTGGAACCGACAGAGACGAGGATGTTTTACTGAAGTTCCTTCCCTTTGAGGGGAAGTACGTCTCCGTTGGAGCGGTGTGGAGGCACAATGCTCCCCAAGAAGCCACTAGGGCCACTGTATTCTCCTCACGCCCTCACACAATGCGAGATGCCGTGATTCCACTATTGGTGCCATTGGAGGCGGCGACCGAACCTTTACAAAAAAGGTTGGGGCAATCTCCACAACTTAATTGGAGGCTCCCAACGACACCATGAAGCTTCACCACAATGGACTATGGCTCCGCGGTGACCTCAACTGTCTAGGGTGCTCAAACACCCAAGAGTAACAAGACCCGCAAGGGATTAGTGGGGGGAATCAAATTTCTCTTGGTGGAAGTGTAGATCGAGGCCTTCTCAACCCATCCCTAGAGAATCAACAAGTTTGATTGGCTAGGGAGAGAGATCGGGTGAAAATGGAGCTTAGAGCATCAATGGAGCTTGGGGATGGAAGAGGTACTCAACTCGGAGAAGAAGACTCCCCTTTTATAGTGAAGGGACAAATCCAACCGTTATCCACTTAACCAGCCCGCGACATACGGTACTACCACACCAGACAAGTGGCACTACCGCAAGGCATTGCGGTACTACTGCTAGGAGGTGCGGTACAACCGCACCCATGGCAGATACCAGAAGAAGCCCTTTTGCGTTGACGCTATGAGCGGTAGAACCGCCGAAGCGGTACTACCGTGCGCCCTTGCGGTACTACCGCAAGGCAGGGTTCGACTAGGCTGGGAAGGCACGGATGAATAAAATTACATCCGTGACTACTTCCGCTGAGTTTAGATTGGTGCAAACATTTAACACGGTACTACCGCATCCAGGGAGCGGTACTACCGCATAGGGCACGGATGTAAAAAATTAGATCCACCCCTACTTCCGCGCGAGTAGCAGTACTGGACCAGAAGTCACGGTACTACCGCGTCCTAGGAGCGGTACTACCGCATCCTCGGATGGTACTACCATGAGCCTCTGCGGTACTACTTCTCCCTTGAGCAGTACTACCGCACGCCACAGAACACTACCACTTGGAGTCGTTCATTTTGCAAAGACACGGATAATTGATCGGTGCTCCAAAGAGGCAAGGGAAAGGTGGTGCAAAGGAACAGGCATGTACGTGATGATTCCACCCAAACCTATCCGAAGCAGACCCCCTCTTAATAGTATGGCTTTCCTACGACTCAAACCCACCAAAAGGAAACATAGAGAACGCCGTCTTCACTAGGCTCCGAGGGGCATCGAATCATCTTGTGCCAAAACATGAGATATCTGAAATGCTCAATGCACACGATTAGTCCGCAAAAGCATTGTCATCAATCACCAAAACCACTTAGGATGGAATATGCCCTTACACCATTGACTAATCCTCTTCCACGAGCAAAACATGATCAACACCAAGACTACATGGGTGTTAGAATCATTACTATATAATCTACATTATTGACTCTAGTGTAAGTGGGAGACTGAAGGAAATATGCCCTAGAGGCAATAATAAAATTGTTGTTTATATTTCCTTATATCATGATAAATGATTATTATTCATGCTAGAATTGTATTAACCGAAAACTTAGTACATGTGTGAATGCACAGACAAAACATAGTGTCCCTAGTATGCCTCTACTTGACTAGCTCGTTAATCAAAGATGGTTATATTTCCTGATCATGGACATGTGTTGTCATTTGATGAATGGGGTCACATCATTAGAGAATGATGTGATGGACAAGAACCATCCGTTAGCTTAGCATTATGATCGTTACAGTTTATTGCTACTGCTTTCTTCATGACTTATACATGTTCCCCTGACTATGAGATTATGCAACTCCCGAATACCAGAGGAACACCTTGTGTGCTATCAAACATCACAACGTAACTGGGTGATTATAAAGATGCTCTACAGGTGTCTACGAAGGTGTTTGTTGGGTTGGCATAGATCGAGATTAGGATTTGTCACTCTGTGTATAGGAGAGGTATCTCTGGGCCCTCTCGGTAATGCTCATCACTATAAGCCTTGCAAGCAATGTGACTAATGAGTTAGTTGCGGGATGAAGCATTACGGAACGAGTAAAGAGACTTGCCGGTAATGAGATTGAACTAGGTATGATGATATCAACGATCGAATCTCGGGCAAGTAACATACCGATGACAAAGGGAACAACGTATGTTGTTGTGCGATTTAACCGATAAAGATCTCGTAGAATATGTAGGATCCAATATGAGCATCCAGGTTCTGCTATTGATTATTGATCGGATATGTTTCTCAATCATGTCTACATAGTTCTCAAACCCGTACGGTCCGCACGCTTAACGTTCGATGATGATTTGTACTATGAGTTGTGTGTTTTTGATGACCGAAGTTTGTTCAGAGTCCCAGGTGAGATCACGGACATGACAGGAAGTCTCGAAATGGTCGAGACATAAAGAGTGATATATTGGAAAATGTTATTCGGACACCGAAAGAGTTCCGAGAGGTACCGGTAAAAATGGAGTGCCAGAGGGGTTACCGGAACCCCCGGGGGAAGCAATGGGCCATCATGGGCCATAGGGGAGAGAGACGACAACCCACAAGGGGGTTCCCCCCCATGGGAGTCCGAATAGGACTAGGGGAGGGGGTGCATCCCCCCTTTCCCTCTCCCTCTCCCTCTCCCTTCCTTCTTCCCCCTTCCACCAAAGGGAATACTACTAGGACTTGGAGTCCTGGTAGGACTCCTCTCTCTTGGTGTGCCCTACAGGGGGCGGCCGGCCTCCCCCTCTCCTCCTTTATATACGGGGGGCAGGGGGGCACCCCAAAGCACATCAATTGTTCTATTTGCCGTGTGCGGTGCCCCCCTCCATAGTTTACTCCCTTGATCATAGCGTCGTAGTGCTTAGGCGAAGCCCTGCGCGGATCACATCATCAACACCGTCACCACACCATCTTGCTGACAGAACTCTCCCTCGACCCTCTACTGGATCAATAGTTTGAGGGACATCATCGAGCTGAACGTGTGCTGAACACGGAGGTGCCGTTGTCGGTGTCAAAACCGGCGGATCTCGGGTGGGGGGTCTCGATCTGTGCATCTAGGATGATGGTAACAGGAAGCAAGGGACACAATGTTTACCCAGGTTCGGGCCCTCTCGACGGAGGTAAAACCCTACTTCCTGCTTGATTAATATTGAAGATATGGGTAGTATAAGAGTAGATCTACCATGAGATCTTAGAGGCTAAACCCTAGAATATAGCCTCTGATGGTTTGATTGTAGTTGTGATCGGTCTTCTAAGGACCAACCTCTCTGGTTTATATAGACACCGGAGAGGGCTAGGGTTTACATGGAGTCGGTTACAAGGAAGGAAATACAACATCCAGATCACCAAGCTTGCCTTCCATGCCAAGGAGAGTTCCATCCGGACACGGGACGGAGTCTTGAGTGTTGTGTCTTCACGCTTCAATAGTCCGGACGATGTATATAGTCCAACTGTCCGGATACCCCCTAACCCAGGACTCCCTTAGTAGCCCTTGAACCAGGCTTCAATGACGATGAGTCCGACGCGCAGTGTTGTCTTCGGCATTGCAGGGTGGGTTCCATCTCCGAATACTCCAAAGTACCTGTTACGACGAACAGTGTCCAGCACTCCATCAATGTTGTACTCCTCGGCTTCAGTGCCTCAATAATGACCATCCACGTGTCGAGCGAATGCGATGAGCCGAGGCATTTTTGCATTTGCCACCCTCAATCTTCGGGCTGACCGTCTATTTGAAGAGACGGGGATTCTCAGATCCAAACCCCACTCTCCCCCCTCGAGCAAGCATCCAATAGAGCGCTCCGGAAAACCATCCCAACATGGCCAGTCGTCGCAGCTCCTTTGCTCGCTCTCCTCGCTCCAAGCCGGGGGACTGGGAAGAGTGTTCAGTTCCCCATAGCCGTTTGATTGAGTTACAAACCCAAGGGTTTCGCCCACCAGCGTTCATGGTCCCCGTCCGAGCCGGAATAGCCACCTATAATGGCGGGGAGCAAGCAGAGAGATCTCCCAATCCAAATCCAGAGGAGAGAATATGCCTCATCCCGCATCTGCTAAGGGGTGTCGAGTTTCCCATCAACCTGTTCCTTCGCGGGATCCTGGAGTTCTACGGCCTCCGGTTACACAACTTTACCCCTGCCTCTATACTACATATAGCAGGGTACGTTGCCCTTTGCGAGCTATTTTTAGGCTGCGAGCCTCACTTCGGGTTATGGAAGAAACTGTTCTGCCTTGTCCCCCGCAACCAGGGAGAAACCCTATGTCAAGTGGGCGGAGTCGAGGTATGGTGCATTGCCGAGACCAGATACCTATCCGGCACTCCCAAGAAGGCACCAGAGAACTAGCCTTTGGAGTGGTTTTAGATTGACGATGTTCCCCTTCTGGATCCAGTCCGGACAGGTCTTCCCCACTTCAGTGATGCCCCACCGAGGGCACGTCTAAGCTGGCGCCCCCGAAGCCCCCAAGAGGAGGATACCAAGGAAGTGCACTTCCTGATGAGTAGGATAAAGTTGCTGGCCAAATTCGGACTGACGATAGTCGAGGTCATGGCAATATGCATAATACGGGGGGTGCAACCGCTTCAATACCGGGGGAAGCCCATGTGGCACTTCAACGGGGAGGATGATGCCACCCGCTGTGGCCGTAAGGGTCCGGACTCCGCCACCGCTCTGGCAAGGATATTGTCCGATTTATACAAAGGAGAAGAGGAAGAATTCCTTAACATTAAACCACGGGACGGATTCTCCATGTACAATCCCCCAAACCGGGTAAATCGTTATTCCTTTCCCAGCTACACTCGTCGCGGCGTTCTCCGCTAAGATTATCTGCTTTGACATTTCCAAGCAGGAACTGAGGAGGGCCGTAGAAGGAATCTCCAGCCCCTCCTCGCAGCCAGAGGACCCCGGAAGGGCCCTAGATCCAGGACTCGAAGAGGATCCGGATATTACCATAGAGCTTGTTAACAGGATATTTTATCAAGCGAGCTGTGATGGCGCATCAGTGGCCATTGTTGCCGACTACCCCGGACTGCTACCTATGTTGCGTGTAAGCCAAACTGAAAAACCCTATCCTCTGAAGAAGACTCCCTTTAGATGTCATGCCTTACCCTTAAAGTGTCGTGTTTTTTGCAGAGATGATGGTCGGAGCGAGGGGCCGAGCCCCTAGGGAATCGTCGACCACGGGCGTCCGGATCGGGTAGGCTCAAGAGGAAGGCAGTAAGGGTCGACACGCCGCTGCAGAGGTAAGGAAAAAACTTGTCCTGCGATTATGGTATTTGGAGGATAACAGCGCGTTTCGCGCCATGGCAGGAAATGGAATGGCCGGACTATATCCGGGGATCCTGGCAATCAGAACCGGTTTCGAGAGCGGAGGCCGACGCGGGACCGATGACGCATAGTTCTCCGACAGAGGACGCGGGTATGCTCTCGGCCACGAACTCCAAAGTAGAGAGCGCCATGAATCACCAGCACTGACGGGCCATGCTTCGGAACAACATCTTTTCCGAAGAGGCGTTTAATGCCTTCAATTTGGGAGATGCGTATATCCGAGCTGCTCAAGGCGGGCTTGCCCGAGCGACGGACCAGTATACCAAAGATATACGGGTAAGAAATTTTTGATAAGCATGTATAGCAGTAGCCCCTGAGACTTGAAACTGTTGGAACAACTGTTTTAAGGATCAATTTATGCATAGGTCCTTGTAGATAAGAATGAGCAACTGTCTCGGGAGCTGGAGGAGTGCAAGGCCGAGCTGAGGGCCACAATTGCCAAGTTAGAGGAATCCCAAAGACCCTCATCTAGTGACATTTGTCTCAATTGTACAAATATGCACCAGTTAGTAAATGGCCGATATGATAAGTCTAACAGCAAATTCTGCAGACAATCCCGGGGTGAATTCGGAGGGCGTAAGAGATGACGAGTCACGTCTCAAAAGGCAGCTGAAGGCTGGCGAGCGCTTACTTACGCAAGTTAGGCAGGAGAAGAACAATCTTCAAGATGCCAATGTCCAACTGGACGTGGAGTTAAAAGACGTCTGATAACCCACAAGTATAGGGAATCGCAACAGCTTTCGAGGGTAGAGTATTCAACCCAAATTTATTGATTCGACACAAGGGGAGCCAAAGAATATTCTTGAGTATTAGCAGATGAGTTGTCAATTCAACCACACCTGGATAACTTAGTATCTGCAGCAAAGTGTTTAGTAGTAAAACTGGTATGATAATAAAGGTAACGGTAGCAAAAGTAAAGATAAATGTTTTTGGGTTTTTGTAGTAGTTGTAACAGTAGCAACGGAAAAGTAAATAAGCGAAGAACAATATGTGAAAAGCTCGTAGGCAATGGATCAGTGATGGATAATTATGCCGGATGCGATTCCTCATGCAATAGTTATAACATAGGGTGATATAGAACTAGCTCCAATTCATCAATGTAATGTAGGCATGTATTCCGTAAATAGTCATACGTGCTTATGGAAAAGAACTTGCATGCCATATTTTGTCCTACCCTCCCGTTGCAGCGGGGTCCTTACGGAAACTAAGGGATATTAAGGACTCCTTTTAATAGAGAACCGGAACAAAGCATTAGCACATAGTGAATACATGAACTCCTCAAACTACGGTCATCACCGAGAAGTTTCCCGATTATTGTCACTTCGGGGTTGTCGGATCATAACACATAATTGGTGACTATAGACTTGCAAGATAGGATTAAGAACACACATATATTCATGAAAACATAATAGGTTCAGATCTGAAATCATGGCACTCGGGCCCTAGTGACAAGCATTAAGCATAGCAAAGTCATAGCAACATCAATCTCAGAACATAGTGGATACTAGGGATCAAACCCTAACAAAACTAACTTGATTACATGGTAAATCTCATCCAACCCATCACCGTCCAGCAAGCCTATGATGGAATTACTCACGCACGACGGTGAGCATCATGAAATTGGTGACTGAGGATGGTTGATGTTGACGACGGTGACGAATCCCCCTCTCCGGAGCCCAGAACGGACTCCAGATCAGCCCTCCCGAGAGAGATTAGGGCTTGGTGGCGGCTCCGTGTCGTAAAACGCGATTAAACTTTCTCCTTGATTTTTTTCTCCCCGAGACGGAATATATGGAGTTGGAGTTGACGTCGGTGGAGGTCCAGGGGGCCCACGAGATAGGAGGCCGCGCCCTAGGGGGGGGCGCCCTCTGTCTCGTGGACAGGCTGTGGACCCCTGGCATTAATTCTTTCGCCAAAAATTCTTATTAATTCCAAAAAGTGCCTCCGTGGATTTCCAGGACATTCCGAGAACTTTTCTTTTCTACACATAAAACAACATCATGGTAGTTCTGCTGAAAACAGCGTCAGTCCGGGTTAGTTTCATTCAAATCATGCAAGTTAGAGTCCAAAACAAGGGCAAAAGTGTTTGGAAAAGTAGATACGTTGGAGACGTATCAACTCCCCCAAGCTTAAACCTTTGCTTGTCCTCAAGCAATTCAGTTGAAAAACTGAAAGTGATAAAGAAAAAATTTTACAAACTCTGTTTGCTCTTGTTGTTGTAACATGAAAAGCCAGCATTCAAGTTTCAGCAAATATTATGAACTAACCATACTCACAATAACACATAGGTCTCACAATTACTCATATCAATAGCATAATCAGCTAGCGAGCCATAATAATAAAACTCGGATGACAACACTCTCTCAAAATAATCATAACATGATATAACAAAATGGTATCTCGCTAGCCCTTTCTGAGACCGCAAAACATAAATGCAGAGCACCTTTAAAGATCAAGGACTGACTAAACATTGTAATTCATGGTAAAAGAGATCCAGTCAAGTCATACCCAATATAAACCAATAATAATGAATGCAAATGACAGTGTGCTCTCCAGCGGGTGCTTTTAATAAGAAGGATGATGACTCAACATAAAAGTAAATAGATAGGCCCTTCACAGAGGGAAGCAGGAATTTGTAGAGGTGCCAGAGCTCGATTTTAAAATAGAGATTGAATAACATTTTGAGCGGCATACTTTCATTGTCAACGCAACAACTATGAGATGGCTGTATCTTCCATACTAAATGCATTATAGGCAGTTCCCAAACAGAATGGTAAAGGTTTATACTCCCCAACCACGAACAAGCATCAATCCATGGCTTGCTCGAAACAACGAGTGCCTCCAACATACAACAGCCCTGGGGGAGTTTTGTTTAATTATTTTGATTTGCTTTGATCGTTTTGGATCATGGGACTGGGCATCCCGGGTACCGGCCCTTTCTCATGAATGAGGAGCGGAGTCCACTCCTCATGAGAATAACCCACCTGGCATGGAATATATATGCAACCCTAGTTGAAACATGAGCTGCTCGAGCATACAAAACAGAATTTCATTTGAAGGTTTGGAGTTTGGCACATACAAATTTACTTGGAACGGCAGGTAAATACCGCATATAGGTAGGTATAGTGGACTCATATGGAACAACTTTGGGGTTTAAGGAGTTTGGATGCACAAGCAGTATTCCCGCTTAGTACAGGTGAAGGCTAGCAAAAGACTGGGAAGCGACCAATTGAGAGAGAGACAACAGTCGTAAACATGCATTAAAATTAATTCACACTGAGTACAAGCATGAGTAGGATATAAGCCACCATGAACATAAATATCGTGAAGGCTATGTTGATTTGATTCAACTACATGCGTGGACATGTGCCAAGTCGAGTCACTCAATTCATTCAAAGGAGGATACCATCCCATCATATCACATCATAATCATTCTAATAGCATGTTGGCACTCAAGGTAAACCATTATAACTAATATCTAATCAAGCAAGGCACAAGTAACTATAATCTCTAAATGTCATTGCAAATATGTTTACTTCATAATAGCTGACTCAGGAACGATGAACTCATCATATTTACAAAAACAAGAGAGGTCGACTTCATACCAGCTTTTCTCATCCCAATAAGTCCATCATATATCGTCATTATTGCCTTTCACTTGCACGACCGAATGATGTGTATAATAATAAGAGTGTATGTGCATTGGACTAAGCTGGAATCAGCAAGCATTCAACTCAAGAGAGAAGACAAGTAATATGGGCTCTAAATTAAATAAACAATCATGCATATAAGAGCCACTAAGCATTCTTCTCGACCCCCAAAAGAAAGAAAAGAAAATAAAACTATTTACACGGGAAAGCTCCCAACAAGTAAAAAAAAAGAACTAGAAATCTTTTTGAGTTTTCATTTTAATTTCTACTACAAGCAAGGAAATTAAACTAACTAATTTTTTTGGTTTTTCTTAATATTTATCAAACACATAAGAAGAAAACTAGAAAAAGAAATTTAAACTAGCATGGATAATACAATGAAAGAGTATGAGCACCGACGACTAGTGTGTGAATATGAATGTAAAGTCGGTGAGAAATACGTACTCCCCCAAGCTTAGGCTTTTGGCCTAAGTTGGTTTAATACCAATGACTGCGTGACTGATATCCATAAGTGAAACCGGGGTAGTACTGAGATGCAGAGGCGACAACCTCCTAAGCAGCAGCGTGTTGGCGAGCTGCCTCCATTCCCCTCTCATATCCAGTTGCTTCTTCCCTGGTGACAACATATCTTCCTTTTGCCTGATAATCAAAAAGGTAGGGAGCAGGAAGAGTAACAGGGACGACGTTGCGTCTGTCATAGATTAGTCGATAATGGAGGAATTGTTCATTCCTCTCAAGAAAATTATGATCAAGCATAGCTTCTTTATCCAAATAAACAGGAGGTACAATCGTATCCCCCTCTCGTGGAGCTATATTAAGAAGATTAGCCACACGGGTTGCATAAATTCCTCCAAAGAAATCACCCCTTCTACTATTATTCTGCAACCTATGTACAACTATTGCCCCCAAGTTATAACCTTTATAACCTGACACAGCACTCTTGAGGACACAAAGATCAGGGGCACACATGTGACATACCTCGTGCTTACCGTTAATGCATCTACCAATAAAAAGAGCAAAGTAATGTATAGCAGGAAAATGAATGCTCCCTATGGTAGCTTGTGCTACGTCCCTAGATTCTCCTACAGTAATACTAGCAAGAAAATCTCTAAATTCAGATTTGGGAGGATCATTAATATTACCCCACTGCGGGAATTTGCAAGCAGTTGTGAAATCCTCTAAATCCATGGTATAAGATGTATCATAAATATCAAACATGACACTAGGAGAATTACGCGCAGAAATATATTCGAACCTCCGCACAAAGGAATCAGTCAATTGATAATATTGAGGACGCTTATCTTGTAAGAAGTCCTCCAGCTCGGCATTACGCACATACGCGTCAAATTCCTCCTTGAAGCCTACTTCGACCATAAAATCATCGGATGGACACTCACAATCCCGTACATTTGTGTCCCTTGGCAAATTAACATCTTGTTCACGTATAGCAATCCTTGGCCCTTTCTTTGCCGAGGAACCACCTTGGTACATTATTCTAAGCATATTTCTTTTTCTAAAAATTTCTGAAATTTTAGTAACTTCAAAATAAAAGTGAATAAACTAAACAAGATTGATAGCAACTACTCCTACAAGTGCCTAGAGCCTAAATCATGCATTGGAATTGCTTGGGACCTCAAAAATTTAACATTCAAGCTCAAGAACATGGTCACCTATGCAGCAAAAATTTGCAATGAATAAAGCACTAGAACAAAAACTAATTGGACCAATGGAGGAGTCACATACCAAGCAACAATCTCCCAAGGCAGTTTTGTGAATGGAGCTTTGAGCTAAGAGATCGAAAATCGCAGCAAAACGAGCTAGAACTCGGGCTTGAGCTGGATGGGGATTTTTTTGGGTAGAAGATGAAGTGTGTGGGTGCTGGCATAAGTGGAGGGGAGCCACCAGGGGCCCATGAGACAGGGGGGCGCCCTACAGGGGGGGCGCCCTCCTCTCTCGTGGCCTGGTGCTTGCCCCTCCTGAAGTGTTTTCAGTGCCTAAAATCCTCAAATATTCCAGAAAAAATCATACTAAATTTGCAGGGCATTTGGAGCACTTTTATTTTTGGACTATTTTTTAATGCACGGATAATTTAGAAAACACACAGATAATACTATTTTTGTTTTATTTATTCTAAATATCAAAAAGTAAAAAGTGGGTATAGAAGGTTGTGCCTTCTAGTTTCATCCATCTCGTGATCATCAAAATGAACCCACTAACAAGGTTGATCAAGTCTTGTTAACAAACTCATTCCGAATAAGACGGAACCGGAGAAGTTTCGAATAACACTAAGTTACCTCAACAGGGATATGAAAATCCCCAACAATAAGAATATCATACTTTTTCTTGACAGTAGGGAGAGGAAATTCAAAACCTCCAAAAATGATAGTTGGAACTTTTTCAATAGAATTGATGCTATGAACTTGAGATTGTTTCCTCAGAAAGTGTATCGTATGTTCATTACCATTAACATGAAAAGTGACATTGCCTTTGTTGCAATCAATAACAGCCCCTGCAGTATTAAGAAAAGGTCTACCAAGGATAATAGACATACTATCGTCCTCAGGAATATCAAGAATAACAAAGTCCGTTAAGATAGTGACATTTGCAACCACAACAGGCACATCCTCACAAATACCGATAGGTATAGCAGTTGATTTATCAGCCATTTGCAAAGATATTTCAGTAGGTGTCAACTTATTCAATTCAAGTACACGATATCAAGAGAGAGGCATAACACTAACACCAGCTCCAAGATCACATAAAGCAGTTTTAACATAGTTTCTTTTAATAGAGCATGGTATAGTTGGTACACCCGGATCTCCAAGTTTCTTTGGTATTCCACCCTTAAAAGTGTAATTAGCAAGCATGATAGAAATTTCAGCTTCCGGTATCTTTCTTTTATTTGTAATGATATCCTTCATATACTTAGCATAAGGATTTACTTTGAGCATATCAGTTAAGCGCATACGTAAGAAAATAGGTCTAATCATTTCAGCAAAGCGCTCGAAATCCTCATCATCCTTTGACTTGGATGGTTTAGGAGGAAAGGGCATGGGCTTTTAAACCCATGGTTCTCTTTCTTTACCGTGCTTCCTAGCAACAAAATCTCTCTTATCATAACGTTGATTCTTTGATTGTGGGTTATCAAGATCAACAGCAGGTTCAATCTCTACATCATTGTTTTTGCTAGGTTGAGCATCAACATGAACATTATCATTAACATTATCACTAGGTTCATGTTCATCACCTGATTGTGTTTCAGCATCAGAAATAGAAATATCATTGGGATTCTCAGGTGTGTCTACAGTAGGTTCACTAGAAGCGTGCAAAGTTCTATCATTTTTCTTCTTCTTCTTTTTAGAAGAACTAGGTGCCTCTAAATTATTTCTCTGAGAATCTTGCTCGATTCTCTTAGGGTGGCCTTCAGGATACAAAGGTTCCTGAGTCATTCTACCAGTTCTAGTAGCCACTCTAACGGCAAAGTCATTTTTATTATTTAATTCATCAAGCAAATCATTTTGAGCTTTAACTACTTGCTCAGCTTGAGTAGCAACCATAGAAGCGTATTTGCTAACGCAGTGAAGTTCATCTTTAACGCTAGCCAGATTATCACCTACGCGTCCTATCTCGAAAGCATTATTCTTTAACTCTCTACCAACATAAGCATTAAAACTTTCTTGTCTAGCCATAAAGTCATCAAATTCATCTAAGCAAGGGCTATGAAATTTAGTAGAGGGTATTTCAACTTTATCATATCTATAGAGAGAATTTACCTTTACTACCTGTGTCGGGTTATCAAGACAATATGGTTCTTCAGGCGGTAAATTAAGACCATGTATTTCTTCAATAGGAGGTAAATTCTTAACATCTTCAGTTTTAATACCTTTTTCTTTCATTGATTTCTTTGCCTCTTGCATATCTTCAGGACTGAGAAATAAAACACCTCTCTTCTTCGGAGTGGGTTTACAAATAGGCTCAGGAGTTGGCTCAATTGGTTCAGGAATTACTTCAGGAATTGGCTCGGGAAGAGTCCAATTATTTTCATTAGTCAACATATTATTCAATAGTATTTCAGCTTCGTCGACTGTTCTTTCCCTGAAAACACAACCAGCACAACTATCCAAGTAGTCCTTGGAAGCATCCGTTAGTCCATTATAAAAGATATCAAGTATTTCATTTTTCTTAAGAGGATGATCAGGCAAAGCATTAAGTAACCAGAGAAGCCTCCCCCAAGCTTGTGGGAGACTCTCTTCTTTGATTTGCACAAAATTATATATTTCCCGCAAGGCAGCTTGTTTTTTATGAGTAGGGAAATATTTAGCAGAGAAGTAATAAATCATATCCTGGGGACTACGCACACAACCAGGAGCAAGAGAATTATACCAAGTCTTAGCATCATCCTTTAATGAGAACGAAAATATCTTAAGGATATATAAATAGCGAGACTTCTCATCATTAGTAAACAGGGTGGCTATATCATTCAACTTGGTAAGATGCGCCACAACAGTTTCAGATTCAAGGCCATAAAAAGGATTAGATTCAACTAAAGTAATAATATTAGGATCAATAGAGAATTCATAATCCTTATCAGTAACACAGATAGGTGAAGTAGCAAAAGTAGGATCGGGTTTCATTCTAGCATTAAGAGACTGCTGCTTCCATTTAGCTAATAATTTCTTAAGATCATTTCTATCATTGCAAGCAAGAATTTCCATAGCAGCTGCTTCATTCATAACATAACCCTTAGGAACAACAGGTAATACATAATCATTGGGGGAACCTTCATCATCACTATCATCAATAATAGGTTCTTCAATATTTTCATTCCCCCTAACTCTAGCAAGTTGTTCCTCTAGAAATTCACCTAATGGCAAAGTAGTATCACGCAGAGAAGTAGTTTCATCATGCATAGAAGAAGTGGCATCATCAATAACATGCAACATATCAGAATTCATAGCAGTAGTAGGTTTAGGTGTCGCAAGCCTACTAATAACAGAAGGAGAATCTAGTGCAGAGCTAGATGGCAGTTCCTTACCTCCCCTCGTAGTTGAGGGCAAAATAGTAGTTCGATTGTCTTTCAAGTTCTTCATAGTGATCAACAGATATAAATCCCAAGTGACTCAGAGAATAGAGCTATGCTCCCCGGCAACGGCGCCAGAAATTAGTCTTGATAACCCACAAGTATAGGGGATCACAACAGCTTTCGAGGGTAGAGTATTCAACCCAAATTTATTGATTCGACACAAGGGGAGCCAAAGAATATTCTTGAGTATTAGCAGATGAGTTGTCAATTCAACCACACCTGGATAACTTAGTATCTGCAGCAAAGTGTTTAGTAGCAAAAGTGGTATGATAATAAAGGTAACGGTGGCAAAAGTAAAGATAAATGTTTTTGGGTTTTTGTAGTAATTGTAACAGTAGCAACGGAAAAGTAAATAAGCGAAGAACAATATGTGAAAAGCTCGTAGGCAATGGATTAGTGATGGATAATTATGCCGGATGCGATTCCTCATGCAATAGTTATAACATAGGGTGATATAGAACTAGCTCCAATTCATCAATGTAATGTAGGCATGTATTCCGTAAATAGTCATACGTGCTTATGGAAAAGAACTTGCATGACATCTTTTGTCCTACCCTCCCGTTGTAGTGGGGTCCTTACGGAAACTAAGGGATATTAAGGCCTCCTTTGAATAGAGAATCGGAACAAAGCATTAGCACATAGTGAATACATAAACTCCTCAAACTACGGTCATCACCGAGAAGTATCCTGATTATTGTCACTTCGGGGTTGTCGGATCATAACACATAATAGGTGACTATAGACTTGCAAGATAGGATCAAGAACACACATATATTCATGAAAACATAATAGGTTCAGATCTGAAATCATGGCACTCGGGCCCTAGTGACAAGCATTAAGCATAGCAAAGTCATAGCAACATCAATCTCAGAACATAGTGGATACTAGGGATCAAACCCTAACAAAACTAACTTGATTACATGGTAAATCTCATCCAACCCATCACCGTCCAGCAAGCCTACGATGGAATTACTCATGCACGGCGGTGAGCATCATGAAATTGGTGATGGAGGATGGTTGATGAGGACGACAGAGACGAATCCCCCTCTCCGGAGCCCCGAACGGACTCCACATCAACCCTCCCGAGAGAGATTAGGGCTTGGCGGCGGCTCCATGTCGTAAAATGTGATGAAACTTTCTCCTTGATTTTTTTTCTCCCCGAGACGGAATATATGGAGTTGGAGTTGACGTCGGTGGAGATCCAGGGGGCCCACGAGATAGGAGGCCGCACCATAGGGGGGGCGCGCCCCCCTGTCTTGTGGACAGGCTGTGGGCCCCCTGGCATTAATTCTTTCGCCAAAAATTCTTATTAATTCCAAAAGGTGCCTCCGTGGATTTCCAGGACATTCCGAGAACTTTTCTTTTCTACACATAAAACAACATCATGGTAGTTCTGCTGAAAACAGCGCCGATCCGGGTTAGTTTCATTCAAATCATGCAAGTTAGAGTCCAAAACAAGGGCAAAAGTGTTTGGAAAAGTAGATACGTTGGAGACGTATCAACGTCCGCGCTCAGCTGGCGGACTCCGTGAAGGAGAACAAAAGGCTTCGACGCGGCATCTATGGTAAGTGCCAAGACGAACTGTGGTATAGTTCGGCGCAGAAGCATATTGAAAGGATTTTGCTAGTAGGAATGTTAACTGGTCGCCCCGAGGAGGAGATGCCCTCATCTACAGGCGATTTACTACAAGACCTCTCACAACTGCACGAGCGAGCTCGACAAGTGATGCAGGGCGTTGCCCAGGCCTTGTGGCCATCAAGCTTACTGCTGAATGGCATGGGGGAGCTTGTGGATATGCTTCAAGGAGCACGGCGGCGCTTCCGATTGTGGGAGGTATCAGCCTGCCGGCAAGGTGCAAGAGAAGCCTGGGCAATGGTGAAGACGCGCTAGACCAAGCTGGACCCGAACCATATGGCCGAAGTCGGACCGGCGGGGCCAGATGGGCAAGAAATTCCCATGAGTCTAGTATATGACCAGGTAGCGTTAGCCGCAAAGTATTCTCAACAGGATTGAAAGCTAGATAGCTTGTTGGATGGTATAGAGGAGGAATATAGTCAGTCCAAGTGACTGTGTAATTCAATGGACAAAAGTAGTCCCTAGCCGGATTAAAATCATTTGTCATGGCGGACCTTTTCGCTTCAGCCCCTGGATCCTATAGTCCAGGGCGTGTCCGAATACCCGCTCAGTTATATAGAACCGGGGCATAAGTGCTTGAACAGACAAGTACCCAACTAGTTATGTTATATTACATTGATAGTAAGAAACATCTTCCAGGGAGAATAGTTCTGTTAGGGGTTCCTTTCCCTGGGTACGCATGCGATGATGCACATGTCAGGGCTGCGAACAAGGGCACAGGATACAAAACTTCTGGGGATTGACATTGTAATAAACGAGTACATATTTTGTTCACCGACCGAATATTCTCTTAAGGACGCTAGCTTTCGGCTTCACCCAGTCTGAGGTACAGATCCGGCTGAACTGGCAGTAACAATTGCAGAGGTGCTCCCCTTATGCCCTAGACGAATTAACGGGAATGTAGGGCATAAACACAAGAGCCAGGCAACCCAGCTTGGCCACATCTTAAGTCATATCGATGCTTATAATGGTGAAGAAAAGGCACATATGGAAAAAGAACGCATATGTGATGGGCAAAAAGCCATTTAAAGTAATTATGTTTAGCTTCCGAATAGGAAGCCCCAGGTATTGCTTACACACATAGTACGGCCGGAGTGATTCGGGCATCCGTACTGTATTGAATACTTTGTGTGAAGAGGAAAAAGGTCGAGAAAGGAAAATGGGTGGAGCATAATTAAAAAGGAGGGGTAAGGAGACGAACACTGTGTTTGGCGTTAGGCGTAGAATCTCCGGAGTCTTGCCGCGTTCCATGGGTTCGGCTCGAGTCTGTTATCGGATGCATTACGTAAGCGGTACGCTCCTCCGGTGAGAACTTTGTCGATGACAAAGGGACCTTCCCACTTTGGTTCGAGCTTGTCCTTCTTCTTCTCCGGTAGGCATAGAACGAGCTCGCCAATATTGTAGGTTTTGGCCCGCACTTCTCTGCTTTGATATCGTCGAGACTGCTGCTAACAGAATGCGGAGCGGGCTTTTGCGATGTCGCGCTCCTCCTCCAGGGCGTCCAAGTTATCCAGCCGATCAAACTCGGCTTCCTTCTCTTCGTACATGTGTACGCGTGGTCAATCATGTATTATATCGCAGGGTAGTACTGCTTCCGCCCCGTATACCATAAAAAAATGGTGTATATCCGGTGGTGCGATTCGGCATGGTCCGCAGCCCCCAGAGTACGGAGTCGAGCTCTTTGACCCAGTGCGTATCTGACTCTGTCAAGGATCGCACTAGTCTGGGTTTGATGCCGCTCATGATGAGACCATTTGCCCGTTCTACCTGGTCGTTTGTTTGGGGATGGTAGACGGAAGCGTAATCAAGCTAAATGACCATTTTTCCGCACCAAGTTTTCACTTCGTCGGCTGTGAAATTTGAGCCATTATCAGTGATGATGTTGTGGGGGACACCGTATTGGTGTACGACCCCGGATATGAAGTCTATTACTGGTCCGGATTCGGCCATTTTGACTGGTTTGGCTTCTATCCATTTGGTGAACTTGTCCACCATGACCAATAAGTATTTTTTCTTATGGCTTCCTCCTTTAAGAGGTCCGACCATATCCAGCCCCCAGATCGCAAAGGGCCAACTTATGGGGATTGTTTGGAGAGCTGTAGGGGGCATATGACTCTGATTGGCAAAGAGTTGGCAACCGACGCAATGTTGGACAAGGTCCTGTGCGTCTGCTCGGGCCGTGGGCCAATAGAAACCTGTACAGAAGGCCTTGCTGACTAGTGCTCGAGCCGCGGCATGGTGCCCGCCTAGTCCAGCATGGATTTCAGCCAAGAGCTGCCGCCCTTCCTCTTCGGACATGCATCTTTGGAGTACTCCGGTAGCACTTTTCTTGTAGAGTTCCCCTTCGTAGACTTTGTAAGCTTTAGAGCGCCGAACGATGCAGCGTGCTTCATTGTGGTCTTTGGGGAGCTCCTGCCTATTTAGGTAGGCCAAGAAAGGCTCAGTCCACGGGGCGATTACAGCCATGATTTTGTGGGCCGAGGATGTCATTTCGGTGGTAGAACCTCCGATTATGTTTGATAGTTCGGAATCTAGGGGTGTATTCGGATCCGTGCTAGTATTGCCGGACTCCCCTTCCCATACTACAGAGGGCTTGAACAACCTTTCCAGGAATATATTAGGTGGGACAGGGTCGCGTTTAGCGCCGATGCGGGCGAGGACGTCTGCCGCTTGATTGTTTTCTCGAGCCACATGGTGGAATTCGAGCCCCTCGAACCGAGCTGACGTTGTGAGGACGGCATTACGGTAGGCTGCCATTTTCGGGTCCTTGGCATCAAAGTCTCCGTTTATTTGTGATATTGCAAGGTTTGAATCCCTGCGCACTTCTAGGCATTGAATGCCCATAGAGACCGCCATCCGAAGACCGTGCAACAGAGCCTCATATTCGGCTGCATTGTTGGAGTCTGTGTATAATATTTGGAGGATGTACTGGACCGTGTCTCCGGTGGGAGACGTCAGGACTACCCCTGCTCCCAATCCGGCCAGCATTTTAGAGCCGTCGAAGTGCATGATCCAGTTTGACTATGCGCCGTACTCTTTAGGGAGTTCGGCTTCTGTCCATTCGGCGACAAAGTCAGCCAATACTTGCGATTTAATGGCCCGCCGTGGTTTGTACGTTATGTCAAACGGAAGGAGCTTGATGGCCCATTTGGCAATCCAGCCTGTAGCGTCGCGGTTGTTTATTATGTCGTTGAGTGGTACTTCGGAGGCCACCGTAATCAAACACTCTTGAAAGTAGTGTCGTAGCTTCCAGGATGCCATGAAGACCGCGTATGCTATTTTTTGATAGTGTGGGTATCGGGATTTGCATGGGGTTAGGACCGTGGATACGTAATAAACCGTCTTCTGGAGTGGGAATTTATATCCGTCAGCCCCTCATTCCACGACGAGCACTGCGCTTACAACTTGATGTGTTGCAGCTATGTACAGCAGCATAGGTTCGCCAATATTTGGCACTGTTAGTACTGGATTACTGGCTAATAAGGTCTTTATTTCATCCAGTCCGGCCGCGGCTGCATCCGTCCACATGAAGTGTTCGGTGCGCCGAAGAAGGCGGTAAAGAGGTAATGCCTTTTCTCCTAACCTGGAGATAAAGCGGCTTAGAGCAGCCACGCATCCGGCTAGTTTCTGGATGTGCTTGAGGTCTGTTGGTATAGCCAACTGTGACAGAGCTCGGATCTTTGCTGGATTTGCTTCAATTCCTCTGTTGGAAACAATGAAGCCGAGTAGTTTCCCCGAGGGGACGCCGAAAATGCATTTTTCCGGGTTCAGCTTGATGTCATATGTCCAGAGGTTGTCGAATGTAAGCCTCAAGTCGTCTATTAGGGTTTCGACGTGTCTTGTTTTTATGACCACGTCATCCACAAATGCCTCCACTGTTTTGCCGATTTGCTTTTCCAGGCATGTTTGAATCATGCGTTGGTAGGTTGCTCCAGTGTTCTTAAGCCCGAAAGGCATAGTGTTGAAGCAAAAAGGGCCATATGGCGTTATGAAAGCTGTTGCAGCTTGGTCGGACTTTGCCATCTTTATTTGGTGGTATCCAGAGTATGCGTCGAGGAAACACAGCGAATCGTGTCCTGGTGTGGCATCGATGATTTGATCGATGCGAGGGAGGGGAAAGGGATCCTTGGGGCAATCCTTGTTGAGGTCTTTGAAGTCGACACACAGGCACCAGGATTTGTCCTTCTTTGGTACCATTACTAGATTTGCCAGCCAATCCGGATGCTTGATATCTCTGATGAATCCGGCCTCAAGTAGTTTGGCTAGCTCTTCCCCCATGGCTTGCCTTTTGGGCTCTGAAAACCGTCTTAGAGTCTGCTTGACCGATTTGTATCCTTTTAGTATATAGAGGCTATGTTCGGCCAATCTGCGTGGGATGCTCGGCATGTCCAATGGGTGCCAGGCGAAAATGTCCCAATTCTCGCGTAAGAAATCTCGCAGTGCGGCGTCCATCGCGGGGCTCAACTGTGTCCCGATGGAAGCTGTCTTCGTGGGGTCCGTTGGATGGACTTAGAATTTGACTATCTTGTCTGCGGGTTTGAATGAGGTGGACTTGGGTCGCTTGTCGAGTATCACGTCGTCCCTGTCCACGGTGGCCCACAGTGTTGTTAACTCTTCGGCTGCTAGGGCTTCGGATAAAGCCTCCAGGGCTAGTGTTGCGGTTTTGTTTTCAGCATGAAGTGCGACATCCGGATCACTAGCTAGAGTGATGATTCCATTGGGTCCGGGCATTTTAAGCTTCATGTACCCGTAATGGGGTACAGCTTGAAAGCTTGTAAATGTGTCCCGCCCTAAAAGGGTGTGGTATCCGCTGCTAAAAGGAGCCACTTGGAATGTGATTTCTTCGGACCTATAATTCTCCAGGGTGCCGAAGACCACATCGAGTGTGATTTTTCCCGCACACCGCGCTTCCCGAGTAGGGATAATTCCCCTGAAGGTTGTGCCGCTCTGTTCAATACGGCTTTTGTCAATTTCCATCTTGTTGAGTGTTTCCTCATAGATCAAGTTTAATCCACTTCCGCCATCCATGAGTACTTTAGTGAGCCGAAAGCCGTCCATGATTGGGCCGAGGACCAGAGCGGCCGGTGCCCGGACAGTCTGGAATCGAGGTTCGTCACTGGCATTGAAAGTTATAGCAGTGTCGTTCCAGGGGTTTATTTTGGCCACATGGCAAACTTCAGCGGAGCTTCGATGAGCTCGCTTGCGCCTATTGTTTGAGGCAAAAGTCTCGAAGGCTGTTAGTACCGTATTGTGTTTGTTGGCGGGATGTTGTTCTGCTTTATGGCTTGAAAGAAGATCCTCGCCACTTTTTCCAACCTGCCGGAGTATCCAACATGCCCTAAGGCTATGAGTTGGTGTTGTGTCCGGAGTGCTGTGGAGTCTACATGGCCCATCGAGCCATCCTTCCAATACGGTTCCCCGCCCTGGGGTGGGCTTTGGTTTCTTGGGGACTGGATCGGCCGACTTACAAGAGTTCGCCCGTTTAGTTCGGACAAAGGTTTGGGTGAGAGCCGGACTATCCCAGAATTCGGTTTGGGTTTTCCAGACGCTTTCCGTCGCACAATACTTCTGTACTATGGTTGCCAGGTCCGTGAAGTGTACTATGTCACGGTGACTTATAGGATTAAGGATTCCTTTGTTCGTGCAGTTTTTGCAAAAAAGTGAGACCATGTCCTCCTCGCGGCAGTCCTTGACCTTGTTTAGAGCAAGGAGGAATCTGGCCCAATAACGATGCACTGTCTCCTAGGGCTCTTGCCTGATATGAGAGAGACGGTTTAGGTCCGTGTGGGCGGGAATAGCTAAATCCGAATTTGGATCCGATCTAGCACCCAGGGGCATGGGAGTTTCCAAGTTTGACAGCTTAGCATACAGGGGGATGCCCAATTTCTCCAGCCCAATGCCCGATTCTAAGTCTGGGACCCGGGTCATGTATTCCCTTGAGCGGGTGTCCGGCTCAGGGAGCTCGGTGATCCGGACATAATTCGTCCTCAAAATAGAGGGATAATCCTTGTGTGGTTCCTCCACTACCGCTATCTCGTGGGTGGCCGGCGGGGATTTAATGTCCCTTTGATCGGGTTTGAG
This sequence comes from Triticum timopheevii, assembly GCA_963921465.1. Taxonomy (NCBI): domain Eukaryota; kingdom Viridiplantae; phylum Streptophyta; class Magnoliopsida; order Poales; family Poaceae; genus Triticum; species Triticum timopheevii. Next base: position 416,266,315 of record OY997266.1, on the reverse strand, counting down.
CCCGATCTGGTCATAGTCCGTAGCGACTCCCAAAGCGGCGATGCGATCCAAGAGCTCATTAAGAGAAGAGAGCTCTATCGGGTCCATCTGTTCGGCGAGTTCCGAATTGACGTGAAGGTTATGCGTGATGACCCGAGAGGCCATCGTCGGCGCGACAGCTGATGGGGCAGTCATGAAAAAGCCGCCTAGTCAGAGAGTTTGGCCTACAACCAAAGCTCCCCCGGAGGTAACGTTGTCCCTGAAAACGAGACGAGCCATCGAGCCTCGTAGCGATGACACAGAGGAACTCTCAATGAAAGCACCAATGTCGGTGTCAAAACCGGCGGATCTCGGATAGGGGTTCCCGATCTGTGCGTCTAGGCTGATGGTAACAGGAAGCAATGGACACAATGTTTACCCAGGTTCGGGCCCTCTTGACGGAGGTAAAACCCTACTTCCTGCTTGATTAATATTGAAAATATGGGTAGTACAAGAGTAGATCTACCACGAGATCGTAGAGGCTAAACCCTAGAAGCTAGCCTATGATGGTATGATTGTAATTGTGATCGGTCTTCTAAGGACCAACCGCTCCGGTTTATATAGACATCGGAGAGGGCTAGGGTTTACATGGAGTCGGTTACAAGGAAGGAAATACAACATCCGGATCGCCAAGCTTTCCTTCCACGCCAAGGAGAGTTCCATCCGACACGGGACGGAGTCTTGAGTCTTATGTCTTCACGCTTCAATAGTCCGGACGATGCATATAGTCTGGCTGTCCGGATAGCCCCTAACCCAGGACTCCCTCAGCCCTACTTTCGGTACTTGGATTGGTTGAATAGTGAAGACGTTCGACTACATCAACCGCGTTTACTAACACTTCCGCTTTCGCTCTAAGAGGGTACGTGGACACACTCTCCCCCTCTCGTTGTTATGCATCTCCTAGATAGATCTTGCGTGATCGTAGGAATTTTTTTGAAATTGCATGCTACGTTCCCCAACACGAATAAATCACAAAAAAAGGGGGCAAACAATGTGTCGAACACATAGAGCGCAAGGGGGCGGCCCAAAAGTTGTTGAACGTATTGTGGTGGCGTCCGGGCCGGCAACAATGTCTGTACAGGGAGCAGGATAGAGAGGACTGTAGTACTAGTGCTGGCGGCACTGAGGCTCAGAACGGCGCCGGAGCAAGGATGGCGGCGGATCTACAAGATGTCCAGTGCAAAGGAGGAAGAAGAGAGGAGAGAGTAAATGCAATCGGCAGGTTAAGGGTGATGGATATGGTGCAATTTATGGTGGGGTCGGGGTGTCGAGTCCGACGTTGCAGACGCGTCTGGTCATGCACGATCCTCCTCATATCCGCCATATAGTATCGCAGGATATGAGGGGCTTCGGTCAGCCCAGGCATATGAGGCCCATTTGAGGCGTCTATCTATGTCAGGATTTTTCACCGGTTAGTAACCAAGATGTCCACCTGGACATTTGGGAGAGGAGATAAGACGCCCGACTGTATATGCTCCAAAGGCTTCACAAAATAGTTCCAACAAGGAATATGAGTGTCACCATCGTATGTGAGATCAAAGCTAATGCAGAGTTTACACCCGTTGCATCACACCTCTACACCATCACCAAGCCATAGCCACCAATGATTAAGCGAATGTCATCATCATTGTTGTTCGCAGTTTGCTTGCATGGTGTTGGGTTCTTAGTACTTCTTCTCGAATATGCATGAGAGTGCGTATCATTCATTATAGAAGAAGGGGAAGAGATACTCCCAAAAGATCCACTTGGTTTACAATATTTACAGACGGGATATTCTCCCTACTCCACCATAAATTATACCGGATTACTCACGACCTGTCCATCCACTACCTAACTCCTCAAACCCTCTGTTTTCATTCTTGAACATGTCGGCTTTGACCCAGAGCTTCCCTTCCTCTCGAAGTCGTCCCTTGACCCTCGACAGTGATAGTGGCGCCCCATTGAAGACGATGTCATTGCGATGCTTCCAAATCGTCCACATGGCAAGGAGGCACTTTGCCCATGTGGACCTCCGGTGTCTCGGATCTTGGTCTTGCCTCAAGCACCAAGCACTCATCATTTCATCTTGAAGTGGCTCCAACTCTTGTTGCCCTATCATCCTCCCCATCTCATGCCAGACTTGCCTCGCAAATACGCAGCCTAGCAGCAGATGTTGTATTGATTCCTCATGCTGGTCACAGAAGGGACAAGCGTCCTGGTGTGGTAAACCCCGTCTGGCCAAACGGTCCGAAGTCCAGCATCCATCTTGGATCGCGAGCCATAGGAAAAAGCGACATTGTAGGGGCGCTTTTGACTTCCAGATGAATGCGGACATTGGTGACACCTCGAGGCCCATGAACTTTGCTGCGTAGGCAGATCGGGCCGAGAATCTTCCATCATGCTCCCATGCCCATATAGTTCTGTCGTCCTCCCCTTCCACTAGTTGCGTGTCCTCGATCTTTTGCCAGAATGCCAAGAACTGTGCCAGCTCCCTGGCTGATAGATTTGGCCCGATGTTGCTTGCCCACTCCCCATCTGTGAGCGCGTCTTCGATTGTTCGCGAGTCTCGTATACGCCTCGGAATGCGCTTGTAAATATTGTTGGGGAACACAGTAATTTCAAAAAAAATCCTACGATCACGCAAGATCTATCTATGTGATACATAGCAACGAGGGGGAGCGTGTGTCCATGTACCCTTGTAGACCGAAAGCGGAAGCATTATGTAACGCGGTTGATGTAGTCGAACGTCTTCGCGATCCAACCGATCAAGTAACAAACGCATGACACCTCCGCGATCTGCACATGTTCGGCTTGGTGACGTCCCTCGAACTCTAGATCCAGCTGAGGCCGAGGGAGAGTTCCGTCAGCATGACCGTGTGGTGACAGTGATGATGAAGTTACAGGTGGAGGGCTTCGCCTAAGCACTACACCGATATGACGGAGGTGGAAAACTGTGGAGGGGGGCACCGCACACGGCTAAACATCAACTTTTGTGTCTATGGGATGCCCCCTGGCCACGTATATAAAGGAGGGGAGGGAATAGGTGGCCGTCCCAAGGGGGGCGCGCCAGGTGTGGGGAATCCTACTAGGACTCCCCAGTCCAAGTAGGATTCCCCTCCTCTTTCCTATTCCTAGTAGGAGAAGGAGGGAAGGAGGAAGAGGGGAGAAGGAAGGAGGGGGGCGCCGCCCCCTCCTAGCCCAATTCGGACCAGCCCATGGGGGGGCGGCCACCAATTGAGGCCCTTCTCTCCTTTCCCATATGGCCCGTTAAGGGCCATTACTTCCCCCGGTGAATTCCCATAACTCTGCGGTACTCCTAAAAATACCCGAATCACTCGGAACCTTTCCAATGTCCGAATATAGCCTTCCAATATATCGATCTTTACGTCTCGACCATTTCTAGACTCCTAGTCATGTTCGTGATCTCATCCGGGACTCTGAACAACCTTCGGTACATCAAATGACATAAAATCATAATACCAATCGCCATCAAACGTTAAGCGTGCGGACCCTACGGGTTCGAGAACTATGTAGACATAACCGAGACACATCTCCGGTCAATAACCAATAGTGGAACCTGGATGCTCATATTGGTTCCTACATATTCTACGAAGATCTTTATCGGTCAAACCGCATAACAACATACGTTGTTCCCTTTGTCATCGGTATGTTATTTGCCCGAGATTCGATCGTCGGTATCATCATACCTAGTTCAATCTCGTTACTAGAAAGTCTCTTTACTCGTTCCATAATGCTTCATCCCGCAACTAACTCATTAGTCACATTGCTTGCAAGGCTTATAGTGATGAGCATTACCGAGAGGGCCTAGAGATACATCTCTGAAACACATGTGACAAATCCTAATCTCGATATATGCCAACCCAACAAACATCTTCGGAGACACCTGTAGAGCATCTTTGTAATCACCAAGTTACGTTGTGACGTTTGATAGCACACAAGGTGTTCCTCCGATATTCGGGAGTTGCATAATCTCATAGTCTGAGGAACATGTATAAGTCATGAAGAAAGCAGTAGCAATGAAACTGTAACGATCATAATGCTAAGCTAACGAATGGTTCATGTCCATCACATCATTCTCCTAATGATGTGATCCCATTCATCAAATGACAACACATGTGTATGGTCAAGAAACATAACCATCTTTGATTAACGAGCTAGTGAAGTAGAGACATACTAGGGACACTTTGTTTTGTCTATGTATTCACACATGTACTAAGTTTCCGGTTAATACAATTCTAGCATGAATAACAAACATTTATCATGATATAAGGAAATATAAAATAACAACTTTATTATTGCCTCTAGGGCATATTTCCTTCAGTCTCCCACTTGCACAAGAGTCAATAATCTAGTTCACATCGCCATGTGATTTAACACGAATAGTTCACACCTGTATGTGATTAACACCCATAGTTCACATCGCCATGTGACCAGCAACCAAAGGGTTTACTAGAGTCAATAATCTAGTTCACATTGCTATGTGATTATTACCCAAAGAGTACTAAGGTGTGATCAAGTTTTGCTCGTGAGAGAATTTTAGTCAACGGGTCTGTCATATTCAGAGTCGTATGTATTTTGCAAATATTTTATGTCTACAATGCTCTGCATGGAGCTACTCCTGCTAATTGCTCCCACTTTCAATATGTATCCAGATTGAGACTTTGAGTCATCTGGATCGGTGTAAAAGTTTGCATAGACATAACTCTTTATGACGAACTCTTTATCACCCCCATAACCGAGAAACATTTCCTTAGTTCTCATTAAGGATAATTTTGACCGATGTCCAGTGATCTACTTCTAGATCACTATTGTACCCCCTTGCAAAACTCATGGCAAGGTACACAATAGGTCTGGTACACAATATAGCATATATTATAGAACCTATGACTAAGGCATAGGGAATGACTTTCATTCTCTTTCTATCTTCTGCCATGGTCGGGCTTTGGTCTAACTCAATTTTATACCTTGTAATACAGACAAGAACTCCTTCTTTGACTAATCCATTTTGAACTCTTTGAAAAAAAACTTTTCAAGGTATATACTTATTGAAAATCTTATCAAGCGTCTTGATCGATCTCTATAGATCTTGTTGACCAATATGTAAGCAGCTTCACCGAGGTCTTTCTTTGAAAATCTCCTTTCAAACTCTCCTTTATGCTTTCCAGAAAATTCTACATCATTTCTGATCAACAATATGTCATTCACATATACTTATCAGAAAGGTTTTAGTGCTCCCACTCACTTTCTTGTAAATACAGGCTTCTCCATAAGTCTGTATAAAACCATATACTTTGATCACCTTATCAAAGCATATATTCCAATTCCGAGATGCTTGCACCAGTCCACAGATGGATCGCTGGAGCTCGCATACTTTGTTTAGCACCTTTAGGATTGACAAAACCTTCTAGTTGCATCATATACGACTCTTCTTTAAAAAATATCCATTTAAGGAATGCAGTTTTGACATCCATTTGCCAGATTTCATAAAATATGGCAACTGCTAACTTGATTCAGACGGTTTTAAGCATCGCTACAATTGAGAAAATCTCATTGTAGTCAACACCTTGAACTTTGTCGAAAACCTTTTTCTGACAAGTCGAGCTTTGTAGATAGTAACACTACTATCAACGTTCGTCTTCCTCTTGAAGATCCATTTATTTACTATGGCTTGCCGATTGCTACGTCTTGAGCTTGCGTTGGTTTTCCTCGAAGAGGAGAGGGTGATGTAACAATAGTAGCATAAGTATTTCCCTCAGTTTTTGAGAACCAAGGTATCAATCCAGTAGGAGGATCCTCAAAAGTCCCACGCACCTACACAAGCAAACAAAGAACTCACAACCAACGCAATAAAGGGGTTGTCAATCCCTTCACGACCACTTGCGAAAGTGAGATCTAATAAAGATAGTAAGATAAGATAAGTATATTTTTGGTATTTTATAATATAGATGCAAAAAGTAAAGATGCAAATAAAAGTAAATTGGAAGCAAATATGATAAGAGATAGACCCGGGGGCCATAGATTTCACTAGTGGCTTCTCTCAAGATAGCATAAGTATTATGGTGGGTGAACAAATTACTGTCGAGAAATTGATAGAAAAGCGAATAGTTATGAGATTATCTAGGCATGATCATGTATATAGGCATCATGTCCGCAACAAGTAGACCGACTCCTGCCTGCATCTACTACTATTACTCCACACATCGACCGACTCCTGCCTGCATCTAGAGTATTAAGTTCGTAAGAACAGAGTAACGCATTAAGCAAGATGACATGATGTAGAGGGATAAACTCAAGCAATATGATATAAACCCCATCTTGTTATCCTTGATGGCAACAATACAATATGTGCCTTGCAACCCTTTCTGTCACTGGGTAAGGACACCGCAAGATTGAACCCAAAGCTAAGCACTTCTCCCATGGCAAGAAAGATCAATCTAGTAGGCCAAACCAAACTGATAATTCGAAGAGACTTGCAAAGATAACTCAATCATACATAAAAGAATTCATAGAAGACTCAAATATTATTCATAAATAAACTTGATCATAAACCCACAATTCATCGGATCTTGACAAACACACTGCAAAAAGAGTTTACATCGAATAGATCTCCACAAGAGAGGGGGAGAAAATTGTATTGAGATCCAAAAAGAGAGAAGAAGCCATCTAGCTAATAACTATGGACCCGTAGGTCTGTGGTAAACTACTCACAACTCATCGGAGGGGCTATGGTGTTGATGTAAAAGCCCTCCAGGGTCAATTCCCCCTCCGGTAGAGTGCAGGCAAAGGCTCCAAGATGAGATCTCGCGGATACAGAAGGTTACGGTGGTGGAAATTGTGTTTCGTCTTGCTCCTGGATGTTGTCGGGGTACGTAGGTATATATAGGAGTTAGAAGTGGACGCCTGAGGGGCCCACGAGACAGGGGGCGCGCCCTCCTATCTCGTGGGAGCCTCGGCTGCTTCTTGACTTGCACTCCAAGTCCTCTGGATCACGTTCGTTCCAAAAATCACGCTCCCGAAGGTTTCATTCCGTTTGGACTCCGTTTGATATTCCTTTTCTTCGAAATACTGAAATAGGCAAAAAAAATAGCAATATGTGTTGGGCCTCCGGTTAGTAGGTTAGTCCCAAAAATGATATAAATGTGTAAAATAAAGCCCATAAACATCCAAAAGGGGTAATATAATAGCATGGAACAATCAAAAATTATAGATACGTTGGAGACGTATCAAGCATCCCCAAGCTTAATTCCTGCTCGTCCTCGAGTAGGTAAATGATAAAAAGAGAATTTTTGATGTGGAATGCTACCTAGCATAATTCATAATGTAATTTTATTTATTGTGGCATGAATGTTTAGATCCAAATGATTCAAAATAAAAGTTCATATTGATAAAAGAAATAGTAACACTTCAAGCATACAAATCAAAGTAATCATGTCTTCTCAAAATAACATGGCAAAAGAAAGTTCATCCCTACAAAATCATATAGTTAGGCTATGCTTCATTTTCGTCACACAAAGATGTTCCCAACTTCTATACCCCCGATGACAAGCCAAGCAATTGTTTCATACTTAAATAATCTCAAACTTTTTCAACCTTCACGCAATACATGAGCGTGAGCCATGGATATAGCACTATGGGTGGAATAGAATATGATGATGGGGATTGTGTGGAGAATACAAAAAAGGAGAAAGTCTCACATTGACGAGGATAATCAACGGGCTATGGAGATGACCATCAATTGATGTCAACATGAGGAGTAGGGATTGCCATGCAGCGGATGCACTAGAGCTATAAATGAATGCTCGACAAAAGAAAACTAGTGGGTGTGCATCCAACTTGCTTGCTCACGAAGACCTAGGGCATTTGAGGAAGCCCATCGTAGGAATATACAAGCCAAGTTCTATAATGAAAAATTCCCACTAGTATGAAAAAGACAACTTATGAGACTCACTATATGAAAAACATGGTGCTACTTTGAAGCACAAAAATATGAGACTCACTACATGAAGAACAAGGAGCTACTTTGAAGCACAAGTGTGGAAAAAGAGATAGTAACATTGCCCTTTTTATTTTTTTTATTTTTTTTCTTTTTTTCCTTTTTCCTTTTTTTTGGGCCTTTTTTGCCTTTCTTTTTTTTTCTTTTTTTTTCTTTGGGCAATGTTCTAATAATGATGATCATCACACTTCTATTGATTACAACATAGGGATTACAACTCGAAACTAGAACAAGATATGACTCTATATGAATGCCTCCGACGGAGTACCGGGATGGTGCAATCAATCAAGAGTGATATGTATGAAAAATAATGCATGGTAGCTTTGCCACAAATACGATGTCAACTACATGATCATGCAATGGCAATATGACAAAAGTAAAGTATGTCATGATGATGATAAACGGAACGGTGGAAAGTTGCATGGCAATATATCTCGGAATGGCTATGGAAATGCCATAATAGGTAGGTATGGTGCCTGTTTTGAGGAAGATATAAGGAGGTTTATGTGTGATAGAGCGTATTGTATCATGGGGTTTGGATGCACCGGCGAAGTTTGCGCCAACTCTCAAGGTGAGAAAGGGCAATGCATGGTACCGAAGAGGCTAGCAAAGGCGGAAAGGTAAAAGTGCGTATAATCCATGGACTCAACATTAGTCAAAAGAACTCATATACTTATTGCAAAAATTTAGAAGTCATCAAAAATCAAGTACTAGGCGCATGCTCCTAGGGGGATAGATTGGTAGGAAAAGACCATCGCTCGTCCCCGACCGCCACTCATAAGGATGCACAAGCCAGGTACACTTCATGTTTCAAATTTGTTACACAACTTTAACCATACGTGCATGCTACGGGACTTGCTAACTTCAACACAAGCATTATTTAAATTCATAATCACCCAAATAGCATGACTTTAATATCACTACCTCCATATCTCAAAACAGTTATCAAGTATCAAATTGATCATAGCATCCAATTCACTTCCTATGATAGTTTTTATTATACCCAACTTGGATGCCTACCATTCTATGACCAATTTTATAACCATCGCAAATACCATGCTGTTCTAAAAGACTCTCAAAATAATATAAGTGAAGCATGAGAGACTAATAATTTCTACAAAAATAAGTCACCACCGTGCTCTAAAAGATATAAGTGAAGCACTAGAGCAAAAACTATCAAGCTCAAAAGATATAAGTGAAGCACATAGAGTATTCTAGCAAATTCTAATCAAATAGGCTTCTCCCAAAAGGTGTGTACAGCAAGGATGATTGTGGTAAACTAAAAAGCAAAGACTAATATAATACACGACGCTCCAAGCAAAACACATATCATGTGGCGAATAAAAATATAGCTCCAAGTAAAGTTACCAATGAACGAAGACGAAAGAGGGGATGCCTTCCCGGGGCATCCCCAAGCTTAGGATTTTGGCTATTCTTGAATATCTTGGGGTGCCTTGGGCATCCCCAAGCTTAGGCTCTTGCCACCCTCTATTCCATAGTCCATAAAAGCTTTACCCAAAACTTGAAAACTTCACAACACAAAACTCAACAGGAAATCTTATAAGCTCCGTTAGTGAAAGAAAACAAAACCACCACATAAGGTACTGTAATGAACTCATTATTTATTTATTTTGGTGTTAAACCTACTGTATTCCAACTTCTCTATGCTTTATAAACTATTTTACTAGCCATAGATGCATCAAAATAAGCAAACAACACACGAAAAACAGAATCTGTCAAAAACAGAACAGTCTGTAGCAATCTGTAACTAATGCAAACTTCTGGAACTCTAAAAATCCTACCAAAATAGGAGGTCCTCTAAAATTTGTTTATTGATCAGCAGCAAAAAGAATCAACGCAAAATCACGTTTTTGTGATTTAACGAAATTATATTCGTGCTTGCAAAGTTTCTGTTTTTCAGCAGAATCAAATAGGTTCTACTTGGCACAAACACTAATTAAAAGATAAAAACACATCTAAACAGAAGGTAGATGCAAGATTTATTACTAAACAGGAGCAAAAACAAAAAACATTAAGAAAATTGGGTTGCCTCCCAACTAGCGCTATCGTTTAACGCCCCTAGCTAGGCATAAAAGCAAAGATAAATCTAACGGGTGCCATCTTTGGTACTTGGAGAGGGGGATCTTCTCTCTATGGCATTCATTCTTCTATTTAAGGTAAGCACATGGCCATTAATGGAAGAAGTGAGATTAAGCACGTTACGGAAGCTTGCCTCTAAAGTAGACTTCATCTCTTTAATAATTTCATTTTGATAGAAGCACAAGAGAGTAGTTGATTCAACCTTATCATTCATAGGGTGCCCAAATATGGTTTTAATTTTTTAATAAGTATCTATAGCATCCCTTTCAAGAAAACTTCCTTCAAAAATAGCATCTAAAACTTGTTTAAAAGAGGCGGGCAAGCCAACATAAAAACTTTTTAAGTAATCTTCAATTTGATATTGTGGTACATAGCTAGCCCGAATCCTTAATAACCTATCCCAAGCATCTTTTAAAGACTCATCAAGTAAATAGCGAAAAATTCCAGAGTCATCCTCATCAAAATTATTCAAGCTCTCATTGGAGACCCCGGTGAGTCTTTCTATAGCGTCATTGTTCATGAGCTTAGATAGGATAGAGGGGTTATCCAAGCTACTAGAACCTAGGAAAGGGCCCTTAGTTCTTTTTGATTCGGCCATGGCAACGGGAAGGAAAACGGAAGAGAGGCGGAGAAGATTGGGAAAGAGAGGGCGAATAAAACGGCAAGGGTGAAGTGGGGGAGAGGAAAATGAGAGGCAAATGGCAAATAATGTAAATGCGAGGGAGATGGGTTTGTGATGGGTACTTGGTATGTCTTGACTTGAGCGAAGACCTCCTCGGCAATGGCGCCAGAAATCCTTCTTGCTACGTCTTGAGCTTGCGTTGGTTTTCCTCGAAGAGGAGAGGGTGATGCACCAATAGTAGCGTAAGTATTTCCCTCAGTTTTTGAGAACCAAGGTATCAATCCAGTAGGAGGATCCTCAAAAGTCCCACGCACCTACACAAACAAACAAAGAACTCGCAACCAACGCAATAAAGGGGTTGTCAATCCCTTCACGGCCACTTGCGAAAGTGAGATCTAATAAAGATAGTAAGATAAGATAAGTATATTTTTGGTATTTTATAATATAGATGCAAAAAGTAAAGATGCAAATAAAAGTAAATTGGAAGCAAATATGATAAGAGATAGACCCGGGGGCCATAGATTTCACTAGTGGCTTCTCTCAAGATAGCATAAGTATTACGGTGGGTGAACAAATTACTGTCGAGCAATTGATAGAAAAGCAAATAGTTATGAGATTATCTAGGCATGATCATGTATATAGGCATCACGTCCGCAACAAGTAGACCGACTCCTGCCTGCATCTACTACTATTACTCCACACATCGACCGACTCCTACCTGCATCTAGAGTATTAAGTTCATAAGAATAGAGTAACGCATTAAGCAAGATGACATGATGTAGAGGGATAAACTCAAGAAATATGATATAAACCCCATCTTGGTATCCTCGATGGCAACAATACAATATGTGCCTTGCAACCCTTTCTGTCACTGGGTAAGGACACCGCAAGATTGAACCCAAAGCTAAGCACTTCTCCCATGGCAAGAAAGATCAATCTAGTAGGCCAAACCAAACTGATAATTCGAAGAGACTTGCAAAGATAACTCAATCATACATAAAAGAATTCAGAGAAGATTCAAATAATTCATTGATAAACTTGATCATAAACCCACAATTCATCAGATCTCGACAAACACACCGCAAAAAGAGTTTACATCGAATAGATCTCCACAAGAGAGGGGGAGAACATTGTATTGAGATCCAAAAAGAGAGAACAAGCCATCTAGCTAATAACTATGGACCCGTAGGTCTGTGATAAACTACTCACAACTCATCGGAGGGGCTATGGTGTTGATGTAGAAGCCCTCTGTGGTCGATTCCCCCTCTGGCAGAGTGCTGGCAAAGGCTCCAAGATGAGATCTCGCGGATACAGAAGGTTACGGTGGTGGAAATTGTGTTTCGTCTTGCTCCTGGATGTTTTCGGGGTACGTAGATATATATAGGAGGAAGAAGTACGTCGGTGGACGCCCGAGGGGCCCACGAGACAGGGGGCGCGCCCTATAGGGGGGCGCCCTCCTATCTCATGGGAGCCTCAGCTGCTTCTTGACTTGCACTCCAAGTCCTCTGGATCACGTTCGTTCCAAAAATCACGCTCCCGAAGGTTTCATTCCGTTTGGACTCCGTTTGATATTCCTTTTCTTCGAAATACTAAAATAGGCAAAAAAACAACAATGTGGGCTGGGCCTACGGTTAGTAGGTTAGTCCCAAAAATGATATAAATGTGTAAAATAAAGCCCATAAACATCCAAAAGGGGTAATATAATAGCATGGAACAATAAAAAATTATAGATACGTTGGAGACGTATCACCGATCATCGGGCAAGTCCACCAAAGTCCACACTTTGTTCTCATACATGGATCCTATCTCAGATTTCATGGCCTCCAGCCATTTTGCGGAATCTGGGCTCATCATTGCTTCCACATAGTTCGTAGGTTCATCATGGTAACATGACTTCCAGAATAGGATTACCGTACCACTTTGGTGCGGATCGTACTCTGGTTGACCTACGAGGTTCGGTAGTAACTTCATCTGAAGTTTCATGATCATCATCATTAGCTTCCTCACTAATTGGTGTAGGAATCACTGAAACTGATTTTTGTGATGAACTACTTTCCAATTCGGAAGAAGGTACAATTACCTCATCAAGTTCTACTTTCCTCCCACTCACTTCTTTCGAGAAAACTCCTTCTTTAGAAAGGATCCATTCTTAGCAACGAATATCTTGCCTTCGGATCTGTGATAGAAGGTGTACCCAATAGTTTCTTTTGGGTATCCTTTGAAGAACATTTCTCTGATTTGGGTTCGAGCTTATCAAGTTGAAGCTTTTTCACATAAGCATCGCAGCCCCAAACTTTAAGAAACGACAACTTTGGTTTCTTGCCAAACCAAAATTCATAAGGCATGGTCTCAACGGATTTGATGGTGCCCTATTTAAAGTGAATGCACCTGTCTCTAATGCATAATCCCAAAACGATAGTGGTAATTCGGTTAGAGACATCATAGATTGCACCATATCTAATAAAGTGCGGTTACGACGTTCAGACACACCATTACGCCGTGGTGTTCCAGTTGGCGTGAGCTGTGAAACTATTCCACATTGTTTTAAATGAAGGCTAAACTCGTAACTCAAATATTCAGCTCTATGATCAGATCGTAGAAACGTTATTTGCTTGTTACGATGACTCTGCACTTCACCCTGAAATTATTTGAACTTTTCAAATGTTTCAGACTTTTGTTTCATTAAGTAGATATACCAATATATGCTCAAATCATATGTGAAGGTCAGAAAATAACGATACCCGCCACGAGCCTCAACACTCATTGGACCGCATACATCAGTACGTATTATTTCCAATAAGTCACTAGCTTGTTCAGTTGTTCCGGAGAACGAAGTTTAAGTCATCTTGCCCATCAGGCACGGTTTGCAAGCATCAAATGATTCATAAATAAGTGATTCCAAAAGCCCATCTTTTATGGAGTTTCTTTATGTGCTTTACACCGATATGACCCAAACGGCAGTGCCACAAGTAAGTTGCACTATCATTATCAACTTTGCATCTTTTGGCATCAATATTATGAATATGTGTATCATTACGATCGAGATTCAATCAACCATCAACATTGGGTGTATGACCATAGAAGGTTTTATTCATGTAAAAAGAATAACAATTATCCTATGTCTTAAATGAATAACCGTATTGCAATAAACATGATCTAATCATATTCATGCTCAATGCAAACACCAAATAACATTTATTTAGGTTCAACACTAATCCCGAAAGTATAGGGAGTGTGCGATGATGATCATATCAATCTTGGAACCACTTCCAACACACATCGTCACTCAACTAGTCTCTGTTTATTCTGTAACTCCTATTTTGAGTTACTAATCTTAGCAACCGAACAAGTATCAAATACCCGGGGACTACTATGAACACTAGTAAGGTACACATCAATAACATGTGTATCAAATATACCTTTGTTCACTTTGCCATCCTTCTTATCCACCAAATATTTGGGGCAGTTCCGCTTCTAGTGACCATTTCCTTTGCAGTAGAAGCACTCAGTTTCAGGCTTGGGTCTAGCTTTGGGCTTCATCCTGGGAGTGACAACTTGCTTGCCATTCTACTAGAAGTTCCCTTTATTTCCCTTTGCCCTTTTATTGAAACCAGTGGTCTTGTCAATCATCAATACTTGATGCTCTTTCTTGATTTCTACCTTCATCGATTTCAGCATCACGAAGAGCTCGGGAATCATTTTCGCCATCCCTTGCATACTATAGTTCATCATGAAGTTCCAGTAACTTGGTGATGGTGACTAGAGAACTCTGTCAATCACTATCTTATCTGGAAGATTAATCCCCACTTGATTCAAGCGATTGTAGTACCCAGACATTCTGAGCACATGCTCACTAGCTGAGCAATTATCCTCCATCTTTTTAGGCGAAGTACTTGTCACAGGTCTCATACCTCTAGACTCGGGCATGAATCTGAAATATCAATTTCAACTCTTGGAACATCTCATATGCTCCGTGGCACTCAAAAATGTTTTTGAAGTCCCGGTTCAAAGCCGTAAAGCATGGTGCACTTAAACTATCAAGTAGTCATCATATTTGAGCTAGCCAAACATTCATAACGTCTGCATCTGCTCCTGCAATAGGTCTGTCACCTAGCGGTGCATTAAGGACGTAATTCTTCTGTGCAGCAATGAGGATAAACCTTAGATCACGAACCTCATCCGCATCATTGCTACTATCATCTTTCAACTTACTTTTCTCTAGGAATATATCAAAAAACATAGGGAAGCTACAATGCGAGCTATTTATCTACAACATAATTTGCAAAATACTATCAGGACTAAGTTCAAGATAAATTAAAGTTCAATTAATCATATTACTTAAGAACTCCCACTTAGATAGACATCCCTCCAGTCATCTAAATGATCACATGATCCATATCAACTAAACCATGTCCGATTATCATGTGAGATGGAGTAGTTTTCAATGGTGAACATCTCTATGTTGATCATATCTACTATATGATTCGCGCTCGACCTTTCGGTCTCTAGTGTTCCGAGGCCATATCTACATATGCTAGGCTCGTCAAGTTTAACCCGAGTATTTTGCATGTGCAAAACTGGCTTGCACCCGTTGTATGTGAATGTAGAGCCTATCACACCCGATCATCACGTGGTGTCTCAACACGAAGAACTGTAGCAACGGTACATACTCAGGGAGAACACTTGTACCTTGAATTTTAGTAAGGAATCATCTTATAATGCTATCGTTGAACTAAGCAAAATAAGAAGCACAAAAGATAAACATCACATGCAATCAAAATATGTGACATGATATGGCCATCATCATCTTGTGCTCATGATTTCCATCACTGAACCATTGTCACGATCTCCATCGTCACCGGCGCGACACCTTGATCTCCATCGTAGCATCGTTGTCCTCTCGCCAACTATTGTTACTATGACTATCACTACCGCTTAGTGATAAAGTAAATCAATTACATGGCGATTGCATTGCATACAATAAAGCGACAACCATATGGCTCCTGCCAGTTGCCGATAACTTTGTTACAAAACATGATCATCTCATACAACAATTTATATCACATCATGCCTTGACCATATTGTTGGGGAACATAGTAATTTCAAAATTTTCCTATGCACACGCAAGATCATGGTGATGCATAGCAACGAGAGGGAAGAGCGTTGTCCATGTACCCTCGTAGACCGAAAGCGGAAGCGTTAGAACAACGCAATTGATGTAGTCGTACGTCTTCACGGCCCGACCGATCAAGCACCAAAACTATGGCACCTTCGAGTTCTAGCACACGTTCAGCTCGATGACGTCCCTCGAACTCCAATCCAGCCGAGTGTCGAGGAAGAGTTCCGTCAGCACGACGGTGTGGTGACGATCTTGATGTTCTACCGTTGCAGGGCTTCTCCTAAGCACCGCTACAATATTATCGAGGAGGACTATGGTGGAGGGGGGCACCGCACACAGTTAAGAGATCAAGAGATCAATTGTTGTGTCTAGAGGTGCCCCCATGCCCCCGTATATATAGGAGCAAGGGGGGAGGGGGCGGTCGGCCAGGGAGGAGGCACGCCAAGGGGAGTCCTACTCCCACCGGGAGTAGGACTCCATCCTTCCTTGTTGGATTAGGAGAAGGGGGGAAAGAGGAGGGAGAGAGAGGAAGGAAAGGGGGGGCACCGCCCCCCTCTCCTTGTCCTATTCGGACTAGGGGGAGGGGTGCATGGACCTACCCTGGCCTCCTCTCCTCTTCTCCACTAAGGCCCACTATGGCCCATTAAGCCCCCGGGGGGGTCCGGTAACCCCCCGGTACTCCGGTAAAATCCCGATTTCACCCGGAACACTTCCGACATCCAAATATAGGCTTCCAATATATCAATCTTCATGTCTCGACCATTTCGAGACTCCTCGTCATGTTCATAATCACATTCGGGACTCCGAACAACCTTTGGTACATCAAAACTCATAAACTCATAATATAACTGTCATCGAAACGTTAAGCGTGCGGACCCTACGGGTTCGAGAACTATGTAGACATGATCGAGACATGTTTCTGGTCAATAACCAATAGCGGAACCTGGATGCTCATATTGGCTCCTACATATTCTACGAAGATCTTTATCGGTCAAACCGCATAACAACATACGTTGTTCCCTTTGTCATCGGTGTGTTACTTGCCCGAGATTCGATCGTCGGTATTTCAATACCTAGTTCAATCTCGTTACCGGCAAGTCTCTTTACTTGTTATGTAATGCATCATTTCGTAACTAACTCATTAGCTACATTGCTTGCAAGGCTTATAGTGATGTGCATTACCAAGAGGGCCCAGAGATACCTGTCCGACAATCGGAGTGACAAAACCTAATCTCGAAATACGCCAACTCTACATGTACCTTTGGAGACACCTATAGAGCTGCTTTATAATCACCCAGTTACGTTGTGACATTTGGTAGCACACAAAGTGTTCCTCCGGTAAACGGGAGTTGCATAATCTCATAGTTGTAGGAACATGTATAAGTCATGAAGAAAGCAATAGCAACATACTAAATGATCAAGTACTAAGCTAACGGAATGGGTCAAGTCAATTGTATCATTCTCCTAATGATGTGATCCCGTTAATCAAATGACAACTCATGTCTATGGTTAGGAAACATAACCATCTTTGATTAATGATCTAGTCAAGTAGAGGCATACTAGTGACATTAAGTTTGTCTATGTATTCACACTTGTATCATGTTTCCGGTTAATACAATTCTAGCATGAATAATAAACATTTATCATGATATAAGGAAATAAATAATAACTTTATTATTGCCTCTAGGGCATATTTCCTTCAGTCTCCCACTTGCACTAGAGTCAACAATCTAGATTACACAGTAATGATTCTAACACCCATGGAGCCTTGGTGCTGATCATGTTTTGCTCGTGGAAGAGGCTTAGTCAATGGGTCTGCAACATTCAGATCCGTATGTATCTTGCAAATCTCTATGTCTCCCACCTGGACTTGGTCCCAGAAGGGAATTGAAGCATCTCTTGATGTGCTTGGTCCTCTTGTGAAATCTGGATTCCTTTGCCAAGGCAATTGCACCAGTATTGTCACAGAAGATCTTCATTGGTCCCGATGCACTAGGTATGACACCTAGATCAGAAATGAACTCCTTCATCCAGACTCCTTCATTTGCTGCTTTCGAAGCAGCTATGTACTCCGCTTCGCATGTAGATCCCGCCATGGCGCTTTGTTTAGAGCTGCACCAACTGACAGCTCCACCGTTCAATATAAACACGTATCCGGTTTGCGATTTAGAATCATCCGGATCAGGCGGATTACTTTGGTACACAGCATTGCAGGATATTCTTGACCGCTGTCCAGTGATATTCTTGACCGCTTCGCATTGCAGCATTTCAGGTATTTCAGGATATTCTTGACCGCTGTCCAGTGATCCACTCCTGGATTACTTTGGTACCTCCCTGCTAAACTTATTGCTAAGCATACATCAGGTCTGGTACACAGCATTGCATACATGATAGAGCCTATGGCTGAAGCATAGGGAACATCTTTCATTTTCTCTCTATCTTCTGTTGTGGTCGGGCAATGAGTCTAACTCAACTTCACACCTTGTAATACAGGCAAGAACCCTTTCTTTGCTTGATCCATTTTGAACTTTTACAAAACTTTATCAAGGTATGTGCTTTGTGAAAGTCCAATTAAGTGTCTTGATCTATCTCTATAGATCTTGATGCCTAATATGTAAGCAGCTTCACCGAGGTCTTTCATTGAAACACTTTTATTCAAGTATCCTTTTATGCTATCCAGAAATTCTATATCATTTCCAATTAATAATATGTCATCTACATATAATATCAGAAATGCTACAGAGCTTCCACTCACTTTCTTGTGAATACAGGCTTCTCCAAAAGTTTGTATAAAACCATATGCTTTGATCACACTATCAAAGCATTTATTCCAACTCCGAGAGGCTTGCACCAGTCCATAAATGGATCGCTGGAGCTTGCACACTTTGTTAGCACCTTTTGGATCAACAAAACCTTCTGGTTGCATCATATATAACTCTTCTCCCAGAAATCCATTTAGGAATGCAGTTTGACATCCATTTGCCATATTTCATAATCATAAAATGCGGCAATTGCTAACATGATTCGGACAGACTTAAGCATCGCTACGGGTGAGAAAGTCTCATCGTAGTCAACTCCTTGAACTTGTCGAAAACCTTTCACAACAAGTCGAGCTTTGTAGACAGTTACATTACCATCAGCGTCAGTCTTCTTCTTGAAGATCCATTTATTCTCGATGGCTTGCCGATCATCGGGCAAGTCAACCAAAGTCCAAACTTTGTTCTCATACATGGATCCCATCTCAGATTTCATGGCCTCAAGCCATTTTGCGGAATCTGGGCTCATCATCACTTCCTCATAGTTTGTAGGTTCGCCATGGTCAAGTAACATGACTTCCATAATAGGATTACTGTACCACTCTGGTGCGGATCTTACTCTGGTTGACCTATGAGGTTCGGTAGTAACTTGATCTGAAGTTTCATGATCAATATCATTAGCTTCCTCACTGATTGGTGTAGTCGTCACAGGAACCGGTTTCTGTGATGAACTATTTTCCAATAAGGGAGCAGGTACAATTACCTCATCAAGTTCTACTTTCCTCCCACTCACTTCTTTCGAGAGAAACTCCTTCTCTAGAAAGGATCCGAATTTAGCAACAAAAGTCTTGCCTTCAGATCTGTGATAGAAGGTGTACCCAATAGTCTCTTTTGGGTATCCTATGAAGACACATTTCTCCGATTTGCGTTCGAGCTTATCTGGTTGAAGTTTCTTCACATAAGCATCGCAGCCCCAAACTTTAAGAAATGACAACTGTGGTTTCTTGCCAAACCACAGTTCATAAGGCGTCGTCTCAACGGATTTTGATGGTGCCCTAGTGAATGCAGACGTCTCTAAAGCATAAGCCCAAAACGATAGCGGTAAATCAGTAAGAGACATCATAGATCGCACCATATCTAGTAAAGTACGATTACAACGTTCGGACACACCATTATGTTGTGGTGTTCCAGGTGGCGTGAGTTGCGAAACTATTCCGCATTGTTTCAAATGTAAACCGAACTCGTAACCCAAATATTCTCCTCCACGATCAGATCGTAGAAACTTTATTTTCCTGTTACGATGATTTTCCACTTCACTCTCTGAAATTCTTTGAACTTTTCAAATGTTTCAGACTTTCTGTTTCATTAAGTAGATATACCTATATCTGCTTAAATCATGTGTGAAGGTGAGAAAATAACGATACCCGCCACGAACCTCAATATTCATTGGACCACACACATCAATATGTATGATTTCCAACAAATCAGTTGCTCGCTCCATAGTTCCGGAGAACGGCGTTTTAGTCATCTTGCCCATGAGGCACGGTTCGCAAGTACCAAGTGATTCATAATCAAGTGATTCCAGAAGTCCATCGGTATGGAGTTTCTTCATGCGCTTTACACCAATATGACCCAACCGGCAGTGCCACAAATAAGTTGCACTATCATTATCAACTCTGCATCTTTTGGCTTCAATATTATGAATATGTGTATCACTACTATCGAGATTTAATAAAAATAGACCACTCTTCAAGGGTGCATGACCATAAAAGATATTACTCATATAAATGGAACAACCATTATTCTCTGATTTAAATGAATAACCGTCTCGCATCATACAAGATCCAGATATAATGTTCATGCTCAACGCTGGCATCAAATAACAATTATTCAGGTCTAAAGCTAATCCCGAAGGTAGATGTAGAGGTAGCGTGCTGACCGTGATCACATCGACTTTGGAACCATTTCCCACGCACATTGTCGCCTTGTCCTTAGCCAATCTTCGCTTAATCCGTAGTCCCTGTTTCGAGTTGCAAATATTAGCAACAGAACCAGTATCAAATACTGAGGTGCTACTGCGAGCATTAGTAAGGTACACATCAATAACATGTATATCACATATACCTTTGTTCACCTTGCCATCCTTCTTATCCGCCAAATACTTGGGGCAGTTCCGCTTCCGCTGACCAGTCTGCTTGCAGTAGAAGCACTCAGTCTCAGGCTTAGGTCCAGATTTGGGTTTCTTCTCTGGAGCAGCAACTATTTTTATGTTCTTCTTGAAGTTCCCCTTCTTCTTCCCTTTACCCTTTTTCTTGAAACTCGTGGTCTTATTGACCATCAACACTTGATGCTCCTTCTTGATTTCTACCTCCGCAGCCTTTAGCATTTGAAGAGCTCGAGAATAGTCTTGTCCATCCCTTGCATATTATAGTTCATCACGAAGATCTTGTAGCTTGGTGGCAGTGATTGAAGAATTCCGTCAATGACACTATCCTCAGGAAGATTAACTCCTAGTTGAATCAAGTGATTATTATACCTAGACATTTTGAGTATATGTTCACTGACAGAACTATTCTCTTCCATCTTGCAGCTATAGAACTTATTGGAGACTTCATATCTCTCAATCCGGGCATTTGCTTGAAATATTAACTTCAACTCCTGGAACATCTCATATGCTCCATGACGTTCAAAACGTCATTGAAGTCTCGGTTCTAAGCCGTAAAGCATGGCACACTGAACTATCGAATAGTCATCAGCTTTGCTCTGCCAGACGTTCTTAACGTCGTCAGTTGCATCTGCAGCAGGCCTGGCACCCAGTGGTGCTTCCAGGATGTAATTCTTCTGTCCAGCAATGAGGATAATCCTCAAGTTACGGACCCAGTCCGTGTAATTGCTACCATCATCTTTCAACTTAGCTTTCTCAAGGAACACATTAAAATTCAACGGAACAACAGCACGAGCCATCTATCTACAGCAAACATAGATAAGCAAAATACTATCAGGTACTAAGTTCATGATAAATTTAAGTTCAATTAATCATATTACTAAACAACTCCACTTAGACAGACATCCCTCTAGTCATCTAAGTGATCACGTGATCCAAATCAACTAAACCATGTCCGATCATCACGTGAGATGGAGTAGTTTTCAATGGTGAACATCACTATGTTGATCATATCTACTATATGATTCACGCTCGGCCTTTCGGTCTCTGTGTTCCGAGGCCATATATGTGTATGCTAGGCTCGTCAAGTTTAACCTGAGTATTCCACGTGTGCAACTGTTTTGCACCTGTTGTATTTGAACGTAGAGCCTATCACACCCGATCATCACGTGGTGTCTCACCATGAAGAACTTTCACAACGGTGCATACTCAGGGAGAACACTTCTTGAAATTTAGTGAGAGATCATCTTATAATGCTACCGTCAATCAAGGCAAAATAAGATGCATAAAGGATAAACATCACATGCAATCAATATAAGCGATATGATATGGCCATCATCATCTTGTGCTTGTGATCTCCATCTCTGAAGCACCGTCATGATCACCATCGTCACCGGCGCGACACCTTGATCTCCATCGTAGCATCGTTGTCGTTTAGCCATGTATTGATTCTACGACTATCGCTACCGCTTAGTGATAAAGTAAAGCAATTATAGGGCGCTTGCATTTCATACAATAAAACGACAACCATATGGCTCCTGCCAGTTGCCGATAACTCGGTTACAAAACATGATCATCCCATACAATAAAATATAGCATCATGTCTTGACCATATCACATCACAACATGCCCTGCAAAAACAAGTTAGACGTCCTCTACTTTGTTGTTGCAAATTTTACGTGGCTGCTACGGGTTGAGCAAGAACCATTCTTACCTATGCATCAAAATCACAACGATGGTTCGTCAAGTTAGTGTTGTTTTAACCTTCGCAAGGACCGGGCGTAGCCACACTCGGTTCAACTAAAGTTGGAGAAACTGACACCCGCCAGCCACCTGTGTGCAAAGCACGTCGGTAGAACCAGTCTCGCGTAAGCGTACGTGTAATGTCGGTCCGGGCCGCTTCATCCAACACCGTCGAACCAAAGTATGACATGCTGGTAAGCAGTATGACTTGTATCGCCCACAACTCGCTTGTGTTCTACTCATGCATATAACATCTATGCATAAAACCAGGCTCGGATGCCACTATTGGGGAACATAGTAATTTCAAAATTTTCCTACACACACGCAAGATCATGGTGATGCATAGCAATGAGAAGGGAGAGTGTTGTCCACGTACCCTCATAGACCGAAAGCGGAAGCATTAGAACAACGCGGTTGATGTAGTCGTACGTCTTCATGGCCCGACCGATCAAGCACCGAAACAACGGCACCTCCGAGTTCTAGCACACGTTCAGCTCGATGACATCCCTCGAACTCCGATCCAGCCGAGTGTCGAGGGAGAGTTCCGTCAGCACGACGGCGTGGTGACGATCTTGATGTTCTACCGTCGCAGGGCTTTGCCTAAGCATCGCTACAATATTATCGAGGAGGACTATGGTGGAGGGGGGCACCGCACACGGTTAAGAGATCAAGAGATCACTTGTTGTGTCTAGAGGTGCCCCCTACCCCCATATATAAAGGAGCAAGGGGGAGGGGGCGGCCGGCCAGGGAGGAGGCGCGCCAAGGGGAGTCCTACTCCCACCGGGAGTAGGACTCCCTCCTTCCTTGTTGGATTAGGAGAAGGGGGGAAAGAGGAGGGAGAGAGAGGAAGGAAAGGGGGGCGCCGCCCCCCTCTCCTTGTCCTATTCGGACTAGGGGGGAGGGGCGCACGGCCCTGCCCTCCTCTACTCTTCTCCACTAAGGCCCACTATGGCCCATTAAGCCCCCGGGGGGGTCCGGTAACCCCCCGGTACTCCGGTAAAATCCCGATTTCACCCGGAACACTTCCGACATCCAAATATAGGCTTCCAATATATCAATCTTCATGTCTCGACCATTTCGAGACTCCTCGTCATGTTCGTAATCACATTCGGGGCTCCGAACAACCTTTGGTACATCAAAACCCATAAACTCATAATATAACTGTCATTGAAACCTTAAGCGTGCGGACCCTACGGGTTCGAGAACTATGTAGACATGACCGAGACATGTTTCTGGTCAATAACCAATAGCGGAACTTGGATGCTCATATTGGCTCCTACATATTCTACGAAGATCTTTATCGGTCAAACCACATAACAACATAGGTTGTTCCCTTTGTCATCGGTATGTTACTTGCCCGAGATTCGATCGTCGGTATCTCAATACCTAGTTCAATCTCGTTACCGGCAAGTCTCTTTACTTGTTATGTAATGCATCAATTCGTAACTAACTCATTAGCTACATTGCTTGCAAGGCTTATAGTGATGTGCATTACCGAGAGGGCCCAGAGATACCTCTCGGACAATCGAAGTGACAAAACCTAATCTCGAAATACGCCAACTCAACATGTACCTTTGGAGACACCTGTAGAGCTCCTTTATAATCACCCAGTTACGTTGTGACGTTTGGTAGCACACAAAGTGTTCCTCCGGTAAACGGGAGTTGCATAATCTCATAGTTGTAGGAACATGTATAAGTCATGAAGAAAGCAATAGCAACATACTAAATGATCAAGTGCTAAGCTAACGGAATGGGTCAAGTCAATCATATCATTCTCCTAATGATGTGATCCCGTTAATCAAATGACAACTCATGTCTATGGTTAGGAAACATAACCATCTTTGATTAATGATCTAGTCAAGTAGAGGCATACTAGTGACATTAAGTTTGTCTATGTATTCACACATGTATCATGTTTCCGGTTAATACAATTCTAGCATGAATAATAAACGTTTATCATGATATAAGGAAATAAATAATTACTTTATTATTTCCTATAGGGCATATTTCCTTTAGTCTCCCACTTGCACTAGAGTCAACAATCTAGATTACACGGTAATGATTCTAACACCCATGGAGCCTTGGTGCTGATCATGTTTTGCTCGTGGAAGAGGCTTAGTCAACGGGTCTGCAACATTCAGATCCGTATGTATCTTGCAAATCTCTATGTCTCCCACCTGGACTTGGTCCCAGAAGGGAATTGAAGCATCTCTTGATGTGCTTGGTCCTCTTGTGAAATCTGGATTCCTTTGCCAAGGCAATTGCACCAGTATTGTCACATAAGATCTTCATTGGTCCCGATGCACTAGGTATGACACCTAGATCAGAAATGAACTCCTTCATCCAAACTCCTTCATTTGCTGCTTCCGAAGCAGCTATGTACTCCGCTTCGCATGTAGATCCCGCCATGACGCTTTGTTTAGAGCTGCACCAACTGACAGCTCCACCGTTCAATATAAACACGTATCCGGTTTGCGATTTAGAATCATCCGGATCAGTGTCAAAGCTTGCATCGACGTAACCATTTACGACTAGCTCTTTGTCACCTCCATAAACGAGAAACATATCCTTAGTCCTTTTCAGGTATTTCAGGATATTCTTGACCGATGTCCAGTGATCCACTCCTGGATTACTTTGGTACCTCCCTGCTAAATTTATTGCTAAGCATACATCAGGTATGATACACAGCATTGCATACATGATAGAGCCTATGGCTGAAGCATAGGGAACATCTTTCATTTTCTCTCTATCTTCTGTTGTGGTCGGGCATTGAGTCTGACTCAACTTCACACCTTGTAATGCAGGCAAGAACCCTTTCTTTGCTTGATCCATTTTGAACTTTTACAAAACTTCATCAAGGTATGTGCTTTGTGAAAGTCCAATTAAGTGTCTTGATCTATCTCTATAGATCTTGATGCCTCATATGTAAGCAGCTTCACCGAGGTCTTTCATTGAAAAACTTTTATTCAAGTATCCTTTTATGCTATCCAGAAAGTCTATATCATTTCCAATTAATAATATGTCGTCTACATATAATATCAGAGATGCTACAGAGCTTCCACTCACTTTCTTGTAAATACAGGCTTCTCCAAAAGTCTGTATAAAACCATATGCTTTGATCACACTATCAAAGCGTTTATTCCAACTCCGAGAGGCTTGCACCAGTCCATAAATGGATCGCTGGAGCTTGCACACTTTGTTAGCACCTTTTGGATCAACAAAACCTTCTGGTTGCATCATATATAACTCTTCTTCCAGAAATCCATTCAGGAATGCAGTTTGGACATCCATTTGCCATATTTCATAATCATAAAATGCAGCAATTGCTAACATGATTCGGACAGACTTAAGCATCGCTACGGGTGAGAAAGTCTCATCGTAGTCAACTCCTTGAACTTGTCGAAAACCTTTCACAACAAGTCGAGCTTTGTAGACAGTTACATTACCATCAGCGTCAGTCTTCTTCTTGAAGATCCATTTATTCTCGATTGCTTGCCGATCATCGGGCAAGTCAACCAAAGTCCAAACTTTGTTCTCATACATGGATCCCATCTCAGATTTCATGGCCTCAAGCCATTTTGCGGAATCTGGGCTCATCATCACTTCCTCATAGTTCGTAGGTTCGCCATGGTCAAGTAACATGACTTCCAGAATAGGATTACTGTACCACTCTGGTGCGGATCTTACTCTGGTTGACCTATGAGGTTCGGTAGTAACTTGATCTGAAGTTTCATGATCAATATCATTAGCTTCCTCACTGATTGGTGTAGTCGTCACAGGAACCGGTTTCTGTGATGAACTATTTTCCAATAAGGGAGCAGGTACAATTACCTCATCAAGTTCTACTTTCCTCCCACTCACTTCTTTCGAGAGAAACTCCTTCTCTAGAAAGGATCCGAATTTAGCAACAAAAGTCTTGCCTTCAGATCTGTGATAGAAGGTGTACCCAATAGTCTCTTTTGGGTATCCTATGAAGACACATTTCTCCGATTTGCGTTCGAGCTTATCTGGTTGAAGTTTCTTCACATAAGCATCGCAACCCCAAACTTTAAGAAACGACAACTTTGGTTTCTTGCCAAACCACAGTTCATAAGGCGTCGTCTCAACGGATTTTGATGGTGCCCTAGTGAATGCAGACGTCTCTAAAGCATAAGCCCAAAACGATAGCGGTAAATCAGTAAGAGACATCATAGATCGCACCACATCTAGTAAAGTACGATTACAACGTTCGGACACACCATTATGTTGTGGTGTTCCGGGTGGCGTGAGTTGCGAAACTATTCCGCATTGTTTCATATGTAAACCAAACTCGTAACCCAAATATTCTCCTCCAGGATCAGATCGTAGAAACTTTATTTTCTTGTTACGATGATTTTCCACTTCACTCTTTGAAATTCTTTGAACTTTTCAAATGTTTCAGACTTTGTGTTTCATTAAGTTGATATACCCATATCTACTTAAATCATCTGTGAAGGTGAGAAAATAACGATATCCGCCGCGAACCTCAATATTCATTGGACCACACACATCAATATGTATGATTTCCAACAAATCAGTTGCTCGCTCCATAGTTCCGGAGAACGGCGTTTTAGTCATCTTGCCCATGAGGCACGGTTCGCAAGTACCAAGTGATTCATAATCAAGTGATTCCAGAAGTCCATCGGTATGGAGTTTCTTCATGCGCTTTACACCAATATGACCCAACCGGCAGTGCCACAAATAAGTTGCACTATCATTATCAACTCTGCATCTTTTGGCTTCAATATTATGAATATGTGTATCACTACTATCGAGATTTAATAAAAATAGACCACTCTTCAAGGGTGCATGACCATAAAAGATATTACTCATATAAATGGAACAACCATTATTCTCTGATTTAAATGAATAACCGTCTCGCATCATACAAGATCCAGATATAATGTTCATGCTCAACGCTGGCATCAAATAACAATTATTCAGGTCTAAAGCTAATCCCGAAGGTAGATGTAGAGGTAGCGTGCTGACCGTGATCACATCGACTTTGGAACCATTTCCCACGCACATTGTCGCCTTGTCCTTAGCCAATCTTCGCTTAATCCGTAGTCCCTGTTTCGAGTTGCAAATATTAGCAACAGAACCAGTATCAAATACTGAGGTGCTACTGCGAGCATTAGTAAGGTACACATCAATAACATGTATATCACATATACCTTTGTTCACCTTGCCATCCTTCTTATCCGCCAAATACTTGGGGCAGTTCCGCTTCCGCTGACCAGTCTGCTTGCAGTAGAAGCACTCAGTCTCAGGCTTAGGTCCAGATTTGGGTTTCTTCTCTGGAGCAGCAACTATTTTTATGTTCTTCTTGAAGTTCCCCTTCTTCTTCCCTTTACCCTTTTTCTTGAAACTCGTGGTCTTATTGACCATCAACACTTGATGCTCCTTCTTGATTTCTACCTCCGCAGCCTTTAGCATTTGAAGAGCTCGAGAATAGTCTTGTCCATCCCTTGCATATTATAGTTCATCACGAAGATCTTGTAGCTTGGTGGCAGTGATTGAAGAATTCCGTCAATGACACTATCCTCAGGAAGATTAACTCCTAGTTGAATCAAGTGATTATTATACCTAGACATTTTGAGTATATGTTCACTGACAGAACTATTCTCTTCCATCTTGCAGCTATAGAACTTATTGGAGACTTCATATCTCTCAATCCGGGCATTTGCTTGAAATATTAACTTCAACTCCTGGAACATCTCATATGCTCCATGACGTTCAAAACGTCATTGAAGTCTCGGTTCTAAGCCGTAAAGCATGGCACACTGAACTATCGAATAGTCATCAGCTTTGCTCTGCCAGACGTTCTTAACGTCGTCAGTTGCATCTGCAGCAGGCCTGGCACCCAGTGGTGCTTCCAGGATGTAATTCTTCTGTCCAGCAATGAGGATAATCCTCAAGTTACGGACCCAGTCCGTGTAATTGCTACCATCATCTTTCAACTTAGCTTTCTCAAGGAACACATTAAAATTCAACGGAACAACAGCACGAGCCATCTATCTACAGCAAACATAGATAAGCAAAATACTATCAGGTACTAAGTTCATGATAAATTTAAGTTCAATTAATCATATTACTAAACAACTCCACTTAGACAGACATCCCTCTAGTCATCTAAGTGATCACGTGATCCAAATCAACTAAACCATGTCCGATCATCACGTGAGATGGAGTAGTTTTCAATGGTGAACATCACTATGTTGATCATATCTACTATATGATTCACGCTCGGCCTTTCGGTCTCTGTGTTCCGAGGCCATATATGTGTATGCTAGGCTCGTCAAGTTTAACCTGAGTATTCCACGTGTGCAACTGTTTTGCACCTGTTGTATTTGAACGTAGAGCCTATCACACCCGATCATCACGTGGTGTCTCACCATGAAGAACTTTCACAACGGTGCATACTCAGGGAGAACACTTCTTGAAATTTAGTGAGAGATCATCTTATAATGCTACCGTCAATCAAGGCAAAATAAGATGCATAAAGGATAAACATCACATGCAATCAATATAAGCGATATGATATGGCCATCATCATCTTGTGCTTGTGATCTCCATCTCTGAAGCACCGTCATGATCACCATCGTCACCGGCGCGACACCTTGATCTCCATCGTAGCATCGTTGTCGTTTAGCCATGTATTGATTCTACGACTATCGCTACCGCTTAGTGATAAAGTAAAGCAATTATAGGGCGCTTGCATTTCATACAATAAAACGACAACCATATGGCTCCTGCCAGTTGCCGATAACTCGGTTACAAAACATGATCATCCCATACAATAAAATATAGCATCATGTCTTGACCATATCACATCACAACATGCCCTGCAAAAACAAGTTAGATGTCCTCTACTTTGTTGTTGCAAATTTTACGTGGCTGCTACGGGTTGAGCAAGAACCATTCTTACCTATGCATCAAAATCACAACGATGGTTCGTCAAGTTAGTGTTGTTTTAACCTTCGCAAGGACCGGGCGTAGCCACACTCGGTTCAACTAAAGTTGGAGAAACTGACACCCGCCAGCCACCTGTGTGCAAAGCACGTCGGTAGAACCAGTCTCGCGTAAGCGTACGTGTAATGTCGGTCCGGGCCGCTTCATCCAACACCGTCGAACCAAAGTATGACATGCTGGTAAGCAGTATGACTTGTATCGCCCACAACTCGCTTGTGTTCTACTCATGCATATAACATCTATGCATAAAACCAGGCTCGGATGCCACTATTGGGGAACATAGTAATTTCAAAATTTTCCTACACACACGCAAGATCATGGTGATGCATAGCAATGAGAAGGGAGAGTGTTGTCCACGTACCCTCATAGACCGAAAGCGGAAGCATTAGAACAACGCGGTTGATGTAGTCGTACGTCTTCATGGCCCGACCGATCAAGCACCGAAACAACGGCACCTCCGAGTTCTAGCACACGTTCAGCTCGATGACATCCCTCGAACTCCGATCCAGCCGAGTGTCGAGGGAGAGTTCCGTCAGCACGACGGCGTGGTGACGATCTTGATGTTCTACCGTCGCAGGGCTTTGCCTAAGCATCGCTACAATATTATCGAGGAGGACTATGGTGGAGGGGGGCACCGCACACGGTTAAGAGATCAAGAGATCACTTGTTGTGTCTAGAGGTGCCCCCTACCCCCATATATAAAGGAGCAAGGGGGAGGGGGCGGCCGGCCAGGGAGGAGGCGCGCCAAGGGGAGTCCTACTCCCACCGGGAGTAGGACTCCCTCCTTCCTTGTTGGATTAGGAGAAGGGGGGAAAGAGGAGGGAGAGAGAGGAAGGAAAGGGGGGCGCCGCCCCCCTCTCCTTGTCCTATTCGGACTAGGGGGGAGGGGCGCACGGCCCTGCCCTCCTCTACTCTTCTCCACTAAGGCCCACTATGGCCCATTAAGCCCCCGGGGGGGTCCGGTAACCCCCCGGTACTCCGGTAAAATCCCGATTTCACCCGGAACACTTCCGACATCCAAATATAGGCTTCCAATATATCAATCTTCATGTCTCGACCATTTCGAGACTCCTCGTCATGTTCGTAATCACATTCGGGGCTCCGAACAACCTTTGGTACATCAAAACCCATAAACTCATAATATAACTGTCATTGAAACCTTAAGCGTGCGGACCCTACGGGTTCGAGAACTATGTAGACATGACCGAGACATGTTTCTGGTCAATAACCAATAGCGGAACTTGGATGCTCATATTGGCTCCTACATATTCTACGAAGATCTTTATCGGTCAAACCACATAACAACATAGGTTGTTCCCTTTGTCATCGGTATGTTACTTGCCCGAGATTCGATCGTCGGTATCTCAATACCTAGTTCAATCTCGTTACCGGCAAGTCTCTTTACTTGTTATGTAATGCATCAATTCGTAACTAACTCATTAGCTACATTGCTTGCAAGGCTTATAGTGATGTGCATTACCGAGAGGGCCCAGAGATACCTCTCGGACAATCGAAGTGACAAAACCTAATCTCGAAATACGCCAACTCAACATGTACCTTTGGAGACACCTGTAGAGCTCCTTTATAATCACCCAGTTACGTTGTGACGTTTGGTAGCACACAAAGTGTTCCTCCGGTAAACGGGAGTTGCATAATCTCATAGTTGTAGGAACATGCATAAGTCATGAAGAAAGCAATAGCAACATACTAAATGATCAAGTGCTAAGCTAACGGAATGGGTCAAGTCAATCATATCATTCTCCTAATGATGTGATCCCGTTAATCAAATGACAACTCATGTCTATGGTTAGGAAACATAACCATCTTTGATCAATGATCTAGTCAAGTAGAGGCATACTAGTGACATTAAGTTTGTCTATGTATTCACACATGTATCATGTTTCCGGTTAATACAATTCTAGCATGAATAATAAACGTTTATCATGATATAAGGAAATAAATAATTACTTTATTATTTCCTATAGGGCATATTTCCTTTAGTCTCCCACTTGCACTAGAGTCAACAATCTAGATTACACGGTAATGATTCTAACACCCATGGAGCCTTGGTGCTGATCATGTTTTGCTCGTGGAAGAGGCTTAGTCAACGGGTCTGCAACATTCAGATCCGTATGTATCTTGCAAATCTCTATGTCTCCCACCTGGACTTGGTCCCAGAAGGGAATTGAAGCATCTCTTGATGTGCTTGGTCCTCTTGTGAAATCTGGATTCCTTTGCCAAGGCAATTGCACCAGTATTGTCACATAAGATCTTCATTGGTCCCGATGCACTAGGTATGACACCTAGATCAGAAATGAACTCCTTCATCCAAACTCCTTCATTTGCTGCTTCCGAAGCAGCTATGTACTCCGCTTCGCATGTAGATCCCGCCATGACGCTTTGTTTAGAGCTGCACCAACTGACAGCTCCACCGTTCAATATAAACACGTATCCGGTTTGCGATTTAGAATCATCCGGATCAGTGTCAAAGCTTGCATCGACGTAACCATTTACGACTAGCTCTTTGTCACCTCCATAAACGAGAAACATATCCTTAGTCCTTTTCAGGTATTTCAGGATATTCTTGACCGATGTCCAGTGATCCACTCCTGGATTACTTTGGTACCTCCCTGCTAAATTTATTGCTAAGCATACATCAGGTATGATACACAGCATTGCATACATGATAGAGCCTATGGCTGAAGCATAGGGAACATCTTTCATTTTCTCTCTATCTTCTGTTGTGGTCGGGCATTGAGTCTGACTCAACTTCACACCTTGTAATACAGGCAAGAACCCTTTCTTTGCTTGATCCATTTTGAACTTTTACAAAACTTCATCAAGGTATGTGCTTTGTGAAAGTCCAATTAAGTGTCTTGATCTATCTCTATAGATCTTGATGCCTCATATGTAAGCAGCTTCACCGAGGTCTTTCATTGAAAAACTTTTATTCAAGTATCCTTTTATGCTATCCAGAAAGTCTATATCATTTCCAATTAATAATATGTCGTCTACATATAATATCAGAGATGCTACAGAGCTTCCACTCACTTTCTTGTAAATACAGGCTTCTCCAAAAGTCTGTATAAAACCATATGCTTTGATCACACTATCAAAGCGTTTATTCCAACTCCGAGAGGCTTGCACCAGTCCATAAATGGATCGCTGGAGCTTGCACACTTTGTTAGCACCTTTTGGATCAACAAAACCTTCTGGTTGCATCATATATAACTCTTCTTCCAGAAATCCATTCAGGAATGCAGTTTGGACATCCATTTGCCATATTTCATAATCATAAAATGCAGCAATTGCTAACATGATTCGGACAGACTTAAGCATCGCTACGGGTGAGAAAGTCTCATCGTAGTCAACTCCTTGAACTTGTCGAAAACCTTTCACAACAAGTCGAGCTTTGTAGACAGTTACATTACCATCAGCGTCAGTCTTCTTCTTGAAGATCCATTTATTCTCGATTGCTTGCCGATCATCGGGCAAGTCAACCAAAGTCCAAACTTTGTTCTCATACATGGATCCCATCTCAGATTTCATGGCCTCAAGCCATTTTGCGGAATCTGGGCTCATCATCACTTCCTCATAGTTCGTAGGTTCGCCATGGTCAAGTAACATGACTTCCAGAATAGGATTACTATACCACTCTGGTGCGGATCTTACTCTGGTTGACCTATGAGGTTCGGTAGTAACTTGATCTGAAGTTTCATGATCAATATCATTAGCTTCCTCACTGATTGGTGTAGTCGTCACAGGAACCGGTTTCTGTGATGAACTATTTTCCAATAAGGGAGCAGGTACAATTACCTCATCAAGTTCTACTTTCCTCCCACTCACTTCTTTCGAGAGAAACTCCTTCTCTAGAAAGGATCCGAATTTAGCAACAAAAGTCTTGCCTTCAGATCTGTGATAGAAGGTGTACCCAATAGTCTCTTTTGGGTATCCTATGAAGACACATTTCTCCGATTTGCGTTCGAGCTTATCTGGTTGAAGTTTCTTCACATAAGCATCGCAACCCCAAACTTTAAGAAACGACAACTTTGGTTTCTTGCCAAACCACAGTTCATAAGGCGTCGTCTCAACGGATTTTGATGGTGCCCTAGTGAATGCAGACGTCTCTAAAGCATAAGCCCAAAACGATAGCGGTAAATCAGTAAGAGACATCATAGATCGCACCACATCTAGTAAAGTACGATTACAACGTTCGGACACACCATTATGTTGTGGTGTTCCGGGTGGCGTGAGTTGCGAAACTATTCCGCATTGTTTCATATGTAAACCAAACTCGTAACCCAAATATTCTCCTCCAGGATCAGATCGTAGAAACTTTATTTTCTTGTTACGATGATTTTCCACTTCACTCTTTGAAATTCTTTGAACTTTTCAAATGTTTCAGACTTTGTGTTTCATTAAGTTGATATACCCATATCTGCTTAAATCATCTGTGAAGGTGAGAAAATAACGATATCCGCCGCGAACCTCAATATTCATTGGACCACACACATCAATATGTATGATTTCCAACAAATCAGTTGCTCGCTCCATAGTTCTGGAGAACGGCGTTTTAGTCATCTTGCCCATGAGGCACGGTTCGCAAGTACCAAGTGATTCATAATCAAGTGATTCCAGAAGTCCATCAGTATGGAGTTTCTTCATGCGCTTTACACCAATATGACCCAACCGGCAGTGCCACAAATAAGTTGCACTATCATTATCAACTCTGCATCTTTTGGCTTCAATATTATGAATATGTGTATCACTACTATCGAGATTTAATAAAAATAGACCACTCTTCAAGGGTGCATGACCATAAAAGATATTACTCATATAAATGGAACAACCATTATTTTCTGATTTAAATGAATAACCGTCTTGCATCATACAAGATCCAGATATAATGTTCATGCTCAACGCTGGCATCAAATAACAATTATTCAGGTCTAAAGCTAATCCCGAAGGTAGATGTAGAGGTAGCGTGCTGACCGTGATCAC
Source organism: Triticum timopheevii (assembly GCA_963921465.1). Lineage (NCBI taxonomy): Eukaryota > Viridiplantae > Streptophyta > Magnoliopsida > Poales > Poaceae > Triticum > Triticum timopheevii. The sequence continues at coordinate 416,231,809 of OY997266.1, read as the reverse complement.
ATCGACTTTGGAACCATTTCCCACGCACATTGTCACCTCGTCCTTAGCCAATCTTCGCTTAATCCGTAGTCCCTGTTTCGAGTTGCAAATATTAGCAACAGAACCAGTATCAAATACCGAGGTGCTACTGCGAGCATTAGTAAGGTACACATCAATAACATGTATATCACATATACCTTTGTTCACCTTGCCATCATTCTTATCCGCCAAATACTTGGGGCAGTTCCGCTTCCAGTGACCAGTCTGCTTGCAGTAGAAGCACTCAGTCTCAGGCTTAGGTCCAGATTTGGGTTTCTTCTCTGGAGCAGCAACTATTTTGATGTTCTTCTTGAAGTTCCCCTTCTTCTTCCCTTTACCCTTTTTCTTGAAACTGGTGGTCTTATTGACCATCAACACTTGATGCTCCTTCTTGATTTCTACCTCCGCAGCCTTTAGCATTGCGAAGAGCTCGGGAATAGTCTTGTCCATCCCTTGCATATTATAGTTCATCACGAAGATCTTGTAGCTTGGTGGCAGTGATTGAAGAATTCTGTCAATGACACTATCCTCAGGAAGATTAACTCCTAGTTGAATCAAGTGATTATTATACCCAGACATTTTGAGTATATGTTCACTGACATAACTATTCTCTTCCATCTTGTAGCTATAGAACTTATTGGAGACTTCATATCTCTCAATCCGGGCATTTGCTTGAAATATTAACTTCAACTCTTGGAACATCTCATATGCTCCATGACGTTCAAAACGTCATTGAAGTCTCGGTTCTAAGCCGTAAAGCATGGCACACTGAACTATCGAATAGTCATCAGCTTTGCTCTGCCAGACGTCCCTAACATCGTCAGTTGCATCTACAGCAGGCCTGGCACCCAGCGGTGCTTCCAGGATGTAATTCTTCTGTCCAGCAATGAGGATAATCCTCAAGTTACGGACCCAGTCCGTGTAATTGCTACCATCATCTTTCAACTTAGCTTTCTCAAGGAACACATTAAAATTCAACGGAACAACAGCACGAGCCATCTATCTACAACAAACATAGATAAGCAAAATACTATCAGGTACTAAGTTCATGATAAATTTAAGTTCAATTAATCATATTACTAAACAACTCCACTTAGACAGACATCCCTCTAGTCATCTAAGTGATCACGTGATCCAAATCAACTAAACCGTGTCCGATCATCACGTGAGATGGAGTAGTTTTCAATGGTGAACATCACTATGTTGATCATATCTACTATATGATTCACGCTCGGCCTTTCGGTCTCTGTGTTCCGAGGCCATATATGTGTATGCTAGGCTCGTCAAGTTTAACCTGAGTATTCCGCGTGTGCAACTGTTTTGCACCTGTTGTATTTGAACGTAGAGCCTATCACACCCGATCATCACGTGGTGTCTCACCATGAAGAACTTTCACAACGGTGCATACTCCGGGAGAACACTTCTTGAAATTTAGTGAGAGATCATCTTATAATGCTACCGTCAATGAAGGCAAAATAAGATGCATAAAGGATAAACATCACATGCAATCAATATAAGCGATATGATATGGCCATCATCATCTTGTGCTTGTGATCTCCATCTCTGAAGCACCGTCGTGATCACCACCGTCACCGGCGTGACACCTTGATCTCCATCGTAGCATCATTGTCGTTTTGCCATCTATTGATTCTACGACTATCGCTACCGCTTAGTGATAAAGTAAAGCAATTACAGGGCGCTTGCATTTCATACAATAAAGCGACAACCATATGGCTCCTGCCAGTTGCCGATAACTCGGTTACAAAACATGATCATCCCATACAATAAAATATAGCATCATGTCTTGACCATATCACATCACAACATGCCTTGCAAAAACAAGTTAGACATCTCTACTTTGTTGTTGCAAATTTTACATGGCTGCTACGGGTTGAGCAAGAACCATTCTTACCTACGCATCAAAATCACAACGATAGTTCGTCAAGTTAGTGCTGTTTTAACCTTCGCAAGGACCGGGCGTAGCCACACTCGGTTCAACTAAAGTTGGAGAAACTGACACCCGCCAGCCACCTGTGTGCAAAGCACTTCGGTAGAACCAGTCTCGCGTAAGCGTACGCGTAATGTCGGTCCGGGCCGCTTCATCCAACACCGTCGAACCAAAGTATGACATGCTGGTAAGCAGTATGACTTGTATCGCCCACAACTCGCTTGTGTTCTACTCGTGCATATAACATCTATGCATAAAACCAGGCTCGGATGCCACTGTTGGTGAACGTAGTAATTTCAAAATTTTCCTACGCACACGCAAGATCATGGTGATGCATAGCAATGAGAAGGGAGAGTGTTGTCCACGTACCCTCACAGACCGAAAGCGGAAGCATTAGAACAACGCGGTTGATGTAGTCGTACGTCTTCATGGCCCGACCGATCAAGCACCGAAACAACGGCACCTCCGAGTTCTAGCACACGTTCAGCTCGATTACGTCCCTCGAACTCCGATCCAGCCGAGTGTCGAGGGAGAGTTCCGTCAGCACGACGGCGTGGTGACGATCTTGATGTTCTACCATCGCAGGGCTTCGCCTAAGCATCGCTACAATATTATCGAGGAGGACTATGGTGGAGGGGGGCACCGCACACGGTTAAGAGATCAAGATATCAATTGTTGTGTCTAGAGGTGCCCCCCTACCCCCGTATATAAAGGAGCAAGGGGGGAGGGGGCGGCCGGCCAGGGAGGAGGCGCGCCAAGGGGAGTCCTACTCCCACCGGGAGTAGGACTCCCTCCTTCCTTGTTGGATTAGGAGAAGGGGGGAAAGAGGAGGGAGAGAGAGGAAGGAAAGGGGGGCGCCGCCTCCCTCTCCTTGTCCTATTCGGACTAGGGGGAGGGGCGCGCAGCCCTACCCTGGCCTCCTCTCCTCTTCTCCACTAAGGCCCACTATGGCCCATTAAGCCCTCGCGGGGTTCCGGTAACCCCCCCGGTACTCCGGTAAAATCCCGATTTCACCCGGAACACTTCCGACATCCAAATATAGGCTTCCAATATATCAATCTTCATGTCTCGACCATTTTGAGACTCCTCGTCATGTTCGTAATCACATTCGGGATTCCAAACAATCTTCGGTACATCAAAACTCATAAACTCATAATATAACTGTCATCGAAACCTTAAGCGTGCAGACCCTACGGGGTCGAGAACTATGTAGACATGACCGAGACACGTTTCCGGTCAATAACCAATAGCGGAACCTGGATGCTCATATTGGCTCCTACATATTCTATGAAGATCTTTATCGGTCAAACCGCATAACAACATACGTTGTTCCCTTTGTCATCGGTATGTTACTTGCCCGAGATTCGATCGTCGGTATCTCAATACCTAGTTCAATCTTGTTACCGGCAAGTCTCTTTACTCGTTATGTAATGCATCATTCTGTAACTAACTCATTAGCTACATTGCTTACATGGCTTATAGTGATGTGCATTACCGAGAGGGCCCAGAGATACCTATCCGACAATCGGAGTGACAAAACCTAATCTCGAAATATGCCAACTCAACATGTACCTTTGGAGACACCTGTAGAGCTCCTTTATAATCACCCAGTTACGTTGTGATGTTTGGTAGCACACAAAGTGTTCCTCCGGTAAACGGGAGTTGCATAATCTCATAGTTGTAGGAACATGTATAACTCATGAAGAAAGCAATAGCAACATACCAAACGATCAAGTGCTAAGCTAACGGAATGGGTCAAGTCAATCATATCATTCTCCTAATGATGTGATCCCGTTAATCAAATGACAACTCATGTCTATGGTTAGGAAACATAACCATCTTTGATTAATGAGCTAGTCAAGTAGAGGCATACTAGTGACATTAAGTTTGTCTATGTATTCACACATGTATCATGTTTCCGGTTAATACAATTCTAGCATGAATAATAAACATTTATCATGATATAAGGAAATAAATAATAAATTTATTATTGCCTCTAGGGCATATTTCCTTCACATATCACATCACAGCAAGCCCTGCAAAAACAAGTTAGACGTCCTCTACTTTGTTGTTGCAAGTTTTACGTGGCTGCTACGGGATTCTAGCAAGAACCATTCTTACCTAGGCATCAAAACCACAACGATTTTTCATCAAGTGTGTTGTTTTATCCTTCAACAAGGACCGGGCATAGTCAAAATCGATCCAACTAAAGTTGGAGAAACAGACACCCACTAGCCACCTGTGTGCGAAGCACGTCGGTAGAACCAGTCTCATGAACGCGGTCATGTAATGTCGGTCTGGGCCGCTTCATCCAACAATACCGCCGAATCAAAGTATGACATGCTGGTAAGCAGTATGACTATTATCATCCACAATTCTTTGTGTTCTACTCGTGCATATAACATCTACGCATAGACCTGGCTTGGATGCCACTATTGGGGAACGCGGTAATTACAATAAAATTCCTACGATCATGCAAGATCTATCTATGTCCATGTACCCTCGTATACCGAAAGCGGAAGCGTTATGTAACGCAGTTGATGTAGTCAAACGTCTTCGCGATCCAACCGATCAAGTACCGAACGCACGGCACCTCCACGATCTGCACACGTTCAGCTCGGTGACGTCCCTCAAACTCTAGATCCAGCTGAGGCCGAGGGAGCACGACAGCATGGTGATGGTGATGATGAAGTTACCGGCGCAGGGCTTCGCCTAAGCACTACGACCATATGACTGAGGTGGAAAACTGTGGAGTGGGGCACCGCACACGGCTAAAGATCAACTTGTGTGTCTATGGGGTGCCCCCTGGCCACGTATATAAAGGAGGGGAGGGAAGAGGTGGACGACCCAAGGGGGGCGCGCCAGGTGTGGGGAATCCTACTAGGACTCCCCAGTCCAAGTAGGATTCCCCTCCTCTTTCCTATTCCTAGTAGGAGGAGGGAAGGAGGAAGAGGGGAGAAGGAAGGAGGGGGGCGCCGCCACCTCCTAGCCCAATTCGGACCAGCCCATGGGGGGGGGGGCGGCCATACCTTGAGTCCCTTCTCTCCTTTCCCGTATGGCCCATTAAGGCTCATTACTTCCCCCGGCGAATTCCCGTAACTCTCCGGCACTCCTAAAAATAGCCGAATCACTCGGAACCTTTCCGATGTCCGAATATAGCCTTCCAATATATCGATCTTTATGTCTCGACCATTTCGAGACTCCTTGTCATGTCCGTGATCTCATCTGGGACTCCATACAACCTTCGGTATATCAAATCACATAAACTCATAATACCAATCGTCATCCAACGTTAAGCGTGCGGACCCTACGGTTCGAGAACTTTGTAGACATGACCGAGACATATCTCCGGTCAATAACCAATAGCGGAACCTGGATGCTCATATTGGTTCCTACATATTCTACGAAGATCTTTATCGGTTGAACCGCATAACAACATACGTTGTTCCCTTTGTCATCGGTATGTTACTTGCCCGAGATTCGATCGTCGGTATCATCATACCTAGTTCAATCTCGTTACTGGCAAGTCTCTTTACTCGTTCCATAATGCTTCATCCCGCAACTAACTCATTAGTCACATTACATACAAGGCTTATAGTGATGAGCATTACCGAGAGGGCCGAGAGATACCTCTCCGAAACACGGAGTGACAAATCCTAATCTCGATCTATGCCAACCCAACAAACACCTTCGTAGACACCTGTAGAGCATCTTTATAATCACCAAGTTATGTTGTCACATTTGATAGCACACAATGTGTTCCTCCGATATTCGGGAGTTGCATAATCTCATAGTCTGAGAAACATGTACAAGTCATGAAGAAAGCAGTAGCAATGAAACTGTAACGATCATAATGCTAAGCTAACGAATGGTTCATGTCCATCACATCATTCTCCTAATGACGTGATCTCATTCATCAAATGACAACACATGTCTATGGTCAGGAAACATAACCATCTTTGATTAACGTGCTAGTCAAGTAGAGGCATACTAGGGACACTTTGTTTTGTCTATGTATTCACACATGTACTAAGTTTGCGGTTAATACACTTCTAGCATGAATAATAAACATTTATCATGATATAAGGAAATATAATTAACAACTTTATTATTGCCTATAGGGCATATTTCCTTCAAATATCTGGAGCCAGCTCGCCTATCCGGTATCCGTCGATCCACCCCTGTCTTCCCAGAAAAGTGTGCTTTGACCATTGCCCACTATTGTCCTTGAGGCTGCAAGGTATAGAGCACGGGGCATAGCTGGGACGTCTATTTTGAATTCCGCCCAGGGCTTATCTTTGTCAGTTTTTTTGTAACCATAGCCACCTTGCTTGTAGGGCCTTGTTCAACCATCTCAGATTTGGGATTCCTAGGCCACCCGCCCATTTAGGCCTGCATACGTTCTCCCATGCCACGGCACAGTGCCCTCCTGGTGCTTCCTTCTTGCCACACCAAAGAAATCCACGGCATATCTTGATAAGCGTCGTGGTGGTTTTTGCCGGTAGATTCATACCAAGCATGGAGTGTATTGGTATTGCGCAGAGGACCGACAAGATCAACATTAGGCGTCCACTCTTTGGTAGCATTGCTGCCTTCCAGTGTGGCAGATAGTCCGCGAGGTTGTCCATCAGGCTTTGTAGTTGCGCCGCAGATTGCTTGCGTAGAGTGAGTGGCAGTCCCAGATATGTGCATGGGAACGAGGCGCTCGAGCATCTGAGAATTGAGCAGACTAGTGTCTGGGTTCTTGGTACTCACCAAGACCCTGTGATTTCATTTTTTTGATATATTTTTTCCGTGAACACGCGGAGATCTTGATACATATATGTTAAAATCGCAAACAAGTGCATTTGCAAGAATTTGTACGAGAACGATGGCATTTCACCACAAGACTGCCTATTCCCTCTGTTCCTAAATACTACTTCCTCCATTCCATAATATAAGACGCTTTTGAAAGCTAACATAGCTTGCAAAATCGTCCTACATTACGGGGCGGAGGGAGTAGTATATAATGCATATTATTTTTTCAGAAAGTCAAATATTATCGATGTTTGACCAAGTTTATAGAAAATATATAAGGACCTATAATATTAAACAAATAAAACATATAAATATTTCATGTTGAATCTAGACATTGATATTTTTGTCTACAAACTTGACTAAAGTGTTGAAAAAATTAATACACCTTATATTTAGAAACGAAGGGAGTTGAATATTACCCTCTCAATATTTACAGTTATTGTGAATCTTGTCGATGACCGCCGATGGAAGAAGAGTGATGTTCTCAAAGACCTGTCGGTTCCTCTCCGGCCAAAGGGAGTGAAGCGTGCAGATAATTACCGAGTTCACCTCCTTGCAAAGATTTGACATGGTTGACGAATTGTGGAACATCTTGCCATCGTGCTTGTTTCAAATTTTCCAAGTTAACATGATTATTGTGGGCGTGACCGTCTTTCTCGAATGACTAGGATTTTGGGTGGGTCAGCAACAAATCCTTGACCGAATGGGGGCGGTTCGGTGAAAATTGTGCAACCCACGGTTACGGTTAAATAAAAAATAAATAGATTGTGCAACCCAAGCCACTCCCCATCGCCCCGTTCAGCTCACGAAACAAGAGAGCAGAGAGGTGAGACCAGTCCGAAAATCCAACCGGAGACTTCAAGAAATGGAAGCCGCCGGCCCTCCAACGCAGCCGCCGGCGCCGCACCCATTGGTGGCTCCGCTGTCGTTTCTGCTGGGCAAGTGGCGCGGCGAGGGCGAGGGGACCTTCCCCTCCATCGCCCCGTTCCGCTACGGCGAGGAGATCCTCTTCTCCCACCACCCTTCCAAGGTACACCGCCGTCTCCCGGCCGTATGCGTCCCTTCCGTGGCAGAAACTTTGCCTTCGGTTGGCCGATCCTTAGAGCTTTTCATGCCTTTGCTTGACTCGGCGTGGGTGCGCGCAGCCGGTGATCTCGTACACGCAGAAGACGTGGAAGGCGGCGTCCGGCGACCCGATGCACGCCGAGAGTGGGTACTGGCGGCCCCGCCCCGACGGCTCCGTCGAGGTGGTTATCGCCCAGAGCACAGGCCTCACCGAGGTCCAGGTGTGTTCGTACTGACTGCCCACTGAGTTCTTGCAAGCATAGTTCTGTCTGATGCTAGATTGAGTATGGTATGCATTTTGGAGGCAGCTGCAAATGGCAACTCTGTTTGGGTATTGCCTGTTGGTATTCGTTATAGGCCATCGCAGATTCGCAATCCCAGTTTATAATTTGCACGGCAGGTGTCTGCATACTGCAGTTATATTGTTCATATCTGAAGATTCTGAACTGGATACTGAACAACATTCTCGCATAGTTGCTTGCAACAGTAGGTGGGTTAATTATCCTTATCTCACCTGCGAAGCTGCGCAAAGACGGGTCAAAGGAGCATTGATGTCATTGCAATATTAATACTGATTTATGTGGAGTTGTGTTGATCTCTTATATACTCCCTCGGTACCATAATATAAGACGTTTTTGCAGTTAAATTTGAACTGTAAAAACGTCTTATATTATGGTACCGAGGGAGTAGAATAGAAAGGAATGTGATATACAAATAGGAAGCGAGTTGACGCCTGCAATATTTGGATCCTTTAATATTGCAAAGAATAAATGGCACAGACCTATAGTTATTATGTCAAAATTTATCAGAAAACTAACAAATACCTTTAGTATTTTTACAAACTATACCAAAGTATATTTTAAATTTACATTTTAAAGGTGAAAGTGTAGTTTCGTCACCGTGAAATATCTGCTTGGAAGTTAAATGTGTATTTATGCTTTAATTTTTGACTAAAGATAGTGTAGGCTTGAGATATTCGCTCTCTTTGCAAATTCGTTGCAACTGGTGGTCCTTTTTTTCCTTTATTTTCGCTAAATAACTGTTAATTCAAATACCAAAAACTAGCACTGGAGGCTTGCTGATAGAGAGGTCACATCCAAACAATAGTGGTCCTCTTATATATGTTGCTTATTGGGCCAAAGGTACTCGCAAGGCCATAGCTCATAACTCACGCGGGCATTGTAAGAATTAGGTTTCATCGGAGTGTGATTTATATCACTAAGCAAAACAAGCTTTTTTGTGAGAACTAAATAAATTGGTTTGTTACTTTAGTTATTTATGTTTCTTTATTTTAGCTAAACTGTTATTTGTTGACACAACTTTGCTTCTAAAATGCAGACAGGTTCATATGATAGTGAAAAGAAAACGGTGACACTCCAAAGCGAACTTATTGGCAATGCAGCAAAGGTACTTCTCCTAGGACGATTATATATGATGTCTCTTGTTATCATCTATTTCGACTATCTTTATTACTATGGCACATGATGTTCTGAGGGTCAATTTTACTTTGACTATGTGGCAATGTTTTTGTTTTTGCATTCAACCTACCATGGGCTAATATTTGTCAAAAGAGTTTAGGTACTTTTGTTGTTATGATAATCTGACTCTTAAGTTGGATGGGATAGTGTATTTTGTTTTCTGCGAATCAGGATGGGATGACGGTGCTCACCTGTCCAGGTGATGAACTCGCGATATACTAAGCTTTTTATCTCGTCTTCTATGAGCTAATAGAAATTTATATTTGCACCCATATATCTATATTTAACAAGGGATAAATCTACATGTAAAGTTTCTGAACACTGGAAGCAGTGCCCTACTTCCATCTGCAGTTGTCTTGTTTGTTTAAAACTCGGAAACTATGACACTTAGATCTGCTTTTGTGTTCATGAACCGAAGTAGGAGGGGTATGACTCATCTTGCTGGCGGCACTTCATTGTATTTTTTGTCATAGGTTCGCAACACTCAAATCTTGACCATCATGTACATTGTCTTTCCATGTTGGAGTTGCTAAACTTCATATGAAGGTCATCTTCAGGGTTATCCACTCGCTTACGGAGTCTTGCGGATGCCCAACTTGCCTGAATCTCCTAAGAAATCTTGTATAATTTTGTCAGGTGAAGCAGATCACGAGGGCTTTTCAGGTGGTGGATGGGGAGCTCTCGTACGTCGTTCAGATGGCAACAATCACAAACAGTCTACAGCCGCATCTGAAAGCGCTTCTCAAGAGGATCTGAGCAATCTCCTTGGGTGGGATTGCGGTAACATACCGTATCTGAAGCTTTAGATTCTTTGGGAAACTTAAAGCTCAACTAATAAGGAGCTTCTATTTATTATTTGCAAGGACATGAAAACCTATCATTTGCTGGAATCTGAAGATTATTCAGGGCTTACAACATTCTGTATAAGCTTTATGAGCGTCAGCTGTGTAACGCACAGCAAACTCACGGCAAAAAACTACAAAATCATAACATCTGCAAAATAGCATTAATGAAATGGAACATGAAGTCTCTGCATGCACCCACGGAAAATTTTCAGAAACTGTTTTTTTGGGATAAACAAAGAACAGCAACAATATTTCAAAAAGGGTTTTCTTAGGCCTTGTACAATGGGAGGTGCTTAGAGAAATAAGCGTCTCTCCTGTAGAAATAGGCACCGGTGCTTCAGAAAAACCTGGTTTATTTCTCTAAGTATCTCTCTAAGCACCTCCCATTGTACAAAGCCTTAAGAGCGCGCGGGGGGGGGGGGGGGGGGGGGGGGGGGTTGGTACCCGTCCCGCAGATGATTTGAAAAGATCGACCACCTCACCGGTTGTTGGATGAAAGCGAGAACGACCATTTTATCAGTTGGAAACGATATTTCCTTGATGATTCAAACTGTTACAGAGTACAGAGTTTATCTAGGGAGTGTGGAGCACCAGTCGCCCTACAATGTAGGCACGCAGGCCATGGCGAGGTGTCATCCTACAAACCCGGAAGAAGTACAACAGACTTAACGTTACAATGTACAAAAGATATACACATATTCTAACACCCCCCCCCCCCCCCCCCCCCCTCAGCCGGAACACCATTGGGAAGAATGTTCAAGCTACAGCGAAAATCTGTGAAGACCGGAGACGGCAACCCCTTGGTGAAAATATCAGCATACTGAGAACTTGATGGAACGTGTAGTATGCGAGCTTCGCCCAAAGCCACCCAGTCACGAACAAAATGCAAGTCAATCTCAATATGCTTGGTACGTTGATGTTGAACTGAGTTGCTGGCGAGATAAGAGGCACTGACATTGTCACAATACACAATGATAGCACGAGCCGGAGGGGGCTTGAGTTCATTGAGGAGTTGGCGTAACCAGCAAAACTCGGCACACAATTAGCAGTGCCCCTATACTCAGCTTCGGCACTCGAACGCGAGATGGTTGACTGCCTCTTCGAAGACCAAGAAATGAGATTGTCACCAAGAAACACACAGAACCCGGAGGTGGACTTGCGGGTGTCCGGGCATCCTGCCCAATCGGCATCGGTATAGGCAAGGAGATCCATGGAGGAAGACTCGTAGAGCTGCAAGCCGTAATGGGAGGTGCCTTTGAGGTATCGCAAGAGACGTTTGACGAGTTGCATGTGCGTGTCCCGAGGGGCATGCATGAAGAGGCATACTTGTTGAACGACGTAGGCAATGTCGGCGCGTGTAAGAGTGAGATATTGGAGTGCACCAGCCAAGCTACGGTAATGGGTGGGATTGGAAAGGAGTGTACCAGTGTGAGAAGACAGCTTGGAGCTAGTGTCAATGGGTGTGGACACTGGCTTGTATTCAACATCTTAGCTCGCTCAAGGATCTCGAGGGTGTACTGTTGTTGGCACAAAAAGAGGCCACAGGAGTTGGTGGTGACATTAATGCCCAAGAAATGATGCAGAGCACCTAAGTCAGTCATGGAGAACTCGGACTTGAGAGCGTTGATGATAAATGTGAGGGTGGATGAGGAGCTAGCCGTAAGGATAATATCATCAATGTAAACGAGCAAGTATACGATAGATTTACCATGATGCGGGATGAAGAGGGAGGAGTCCCTCTTTGAGGCCCGAAATCCCAAGGAGAGAAGAAAGGCCTGAAACCGGAGAAACCAAGTCCAGGGGGCTTGCTTGAGCCCATAAAGAGACTTGCGTAGAAGACAAACATGGTCCGGTTTGGAGTTGTCCACGAACCCAGAAGGTTGGCTGCAGTACGCTGTTTCATTGAGATCTCCATGAAGAAAGGCATTTTTGACATCGAGCTAGTGGATAGGCCATGAGCGAGAAGTAGCAATGCTGAGTACCACACGGATAGTTGCTGATTTGACCACATGACTGAAAGTTTCACCATAGTCCACACCCTCTTGCTGAGTAAAGCCACGCATGACCCACCGAGCTTTGTAGCGAGCGAGAGAACCATCTGTGTTGAATTTGTGACGAAAAATCCACTTGCCCGTGACAATATTGACACCTGTAGGTTTAGGCACCAACGACCAAGTAAAGTTGTTCATTAAAGCATTATATTCATTGAGCATTGCTTGGTGCCAATGGGGGTCTTTGAGAGCAGATTTGTAGGTCGGTGGGATGGGAGAAATAGTGTGGCAGGTGGCATCGGCAAGAAATAGTCACTTGGGCACGAGATAACCTTGTTTTAGCAAGTGTAGACTTCTTGTGTGCATTTAGGGGTGGCTGAACCAGAATGGCATGGGGAGGAAGGCGTGGCGCATGCGGAGTGGATGGTGCGGCAAGCGAGGAGGATACGGTGGGGATAGAGGCAGGCGAGGCAGCTGTAGAGGGCGTGGGATCCGAGGCGGATGCGATGGCAGGCTGGTTGGTGGGAACGGAGCACGAGGGAGATCCGGGGTGGTTGGGAAGGCAGGCGCGGGGGACGAGGGGGAGTGGCAGCGGGTGGGAGGCGAGCCAGAGGTGGGCGAGCACGTGGCAGCGCGAGGGGTTGAGGGTGTTGCGGGGGTGGGCGGTTGATCCGCATGTGGTAGGGCTGGGGGCCAGTCCAAGGTAGGTGGGGGTGGGGGCGGGTGATCCAAGAGATCCGGTGGAGGGTGGGGCTGGGTTGCATGGGGATTTTTTGTGGACATGGAATCGGTGTGCCAGGGCGGTGTGGGCATGTAGGGAAACACATTTTCATCAAATGTGACATGCCGTGACATGATGACGCGACGAGTGGTGAGGTCGTAGCCCCGATATCCTTTGTGCTTGAGAGGGTATCCGAGGAAGATGCAGCGGGAGGAGCGTGAAGCAAGTTTGTGGTCAGTGGTGGCGTAGAGATTTGGAAAACATAAGCGCCCGAAAACCTGGAGATGTGAATAGTCAGGCTATTCGCCATGGAAAAGATAGTACGGTGTGTGAGGTGCTATGGTGCGAGAGGGGCGGCGGTTTAGTAAGTATGTGGCAGTATGGAGGGCCTCGACCCAAAAGGGAGGATAAGGTTGGCTTGGAGTAAGAGGGTGCGAATGATGTCGTTTGTTGTGCATATGAGGCATTCGGCTTTGCCATTTTGGGGGGATGTGTGTGGGCAGGAGAAGCGATAGACAAAGCCATTTGAGGAGAAGAAGGAGCGGAGTGAAGAGTTGATGAACTCACCACCGTTGTCACATTGCATGCTTTTATTGATAACATGAAACTGAGTGTGAACGAATGTAAAGAAGCATTGTAAGATGGTGGAAGTATCGGACTTGTGGCGCATGGGAAAAGACCAGGAATAATGCGTGTAATCATCCAACACGACGAGGTAATATTGATATCCATAGAAACTTACAACGGGAGAGGTCCACAAATCACAATGAATTAATTGAAAAGGGGCACATGTTTTGCTAGTAGATGAAGGAAAAGGGAGGCGTGGTTGGCGCCCTAATTGACACGCACTACATAGAGTGTGCGGCTCCTTATTACAAGAACTAAGAAAGTCGCAAGACAAAGTGGAAAGGGTGTGGGCGCCGGGATGTCCAAGCCGACGATGCCATAACGTTGAGGAAGTGGTGAAGAAAGCGGCCGCCCGAGCCGGATTATTGTCGATGAAGGGGTAGAGGTCACCGGAGCTAGCGGAGATCATGAGAACTTTCTGAGTGCGTAGATCCTTCACAAGAAAACCACACGGACAAAATTCAATAGAGCAAGAGTTGTCCTTAGTAAACTTGCGTACATAAATAAGGCTAGTGACGACGTTGGGTGAGACAAGAGTATCTGTAAGGCGAAAATCGTAAGGGGGAAGTGTGGTGGAGCTGGTGGCTGTGACTGGAAGATGGTGACCATTGCCAACAAGAATGCTACGAGGAACATGCTTTAAAGAAGAACTGGACCTAGCGAGGTTACCTTGATTGCCTGTCACGTGGGAGGAGGCGCCGCTGTCGAGGTACCACTCAGCGCCGGAGTTGGGGAAGCCGGAGTTGTTGTAGGCGGCATTGAGCATGGCAAGGTGCTCCCATGACGGTGGCTGGTGTGGATAGGACGGAGGTGGCGGTGCAGGCTGGTACACTGGGTAGGCATGCGCATGGGAGCTGGGGCACGGGCCAAGCACGCCGGCGGCGTTAGGCGGCACCCAGCCAGGGCGTGGCGAGGGGAGCGCCATGCCGTAAGGCGCGAAGTATCCGGTGAACGGCGAGAACTGGAGTTGAGGGCCAAAACCGCGTCCAGAGTGGTCGCCCCGGCCACGGCCGCGGCAGCGTCCGCGTCCACGGTCACCACCATCAGACAGGCGATCGCCTCGACCACGACCAAGGGTGTGTGGTTGTTGGGGAAGATGGCCCTGGGCACAGTCGTTGGTGCGGTCCGTGCGATCGCCCTGCCCACGAGCGCCAGCACCGGAGCCACTGCTCTGGCCGCGGTCTCCACCGGGGAGCGCAAACGCCAAGGCGCTCTCCTCGGCAGCATGTTGCGCCTAGGATTCCTCAACGAGAATGACCCAAGAGATGACGGTGCCGAAGGGCAGCTCCTGGTCGCCGAGGGCGACCCGAATGGTGTCGAGGCGCTTGTCGAGGCCGTGAAGGAACTGGGTGCGAAGATCCACCTCGGTGACGGTGTGCTCGATGTCGACGAGGCCGTCAGTGAGGAGTTTCATGCGTCGCGCATACTCGGAGACAGGGAGATCGCCCTGCTTGAGGTTGCGGTACTGCCGATTGAGGATCATGAACCGGGCAGCACGGTTGGCGAGGAAAAAATCCTTGATCTTGTGCTAGAGAGCGTAGGTGTTGGTGGCGCCGACGACGTGATCCACCATGGAGTCGGCAAGGGTGGCGTAGATCCAGAGAAAGATGTGGGCATCAAGCTCGAGGTAGGCGACATCGGCGTTAGGAGGGGGGATGCTCGATGAGGAATTTGACGCCTTGGCAAATGAGAACCATGAGGAAGAAGGACTTCCATTTGTGGTAGTTGTGATCCATAGGGTTGAGAAGAAATTTGATGTGGTTGGAGATGTGGTCGTTGGAGATGGAGAGATGGGGAGAAGAGGGCGGCGGGGCCGGAGTGGAGGAGGAAAAGATAGGGTCGAACTGGAATCCGGCGGCGGCGGAGCTGCTGCTGAAGAGAGAGGGGGTGGTGCCGGAGACAAACGGTGGGGAGGAAGTGGAGGAGGAGGCCGATGCAGTGGTGGCAGCGGGAGCCGTGGAGGAGAGGGAGCCCGACGAGTTGGTTGAGTCCATGGCGGCGGTGGAAGGAGAGGAGGTGGTTCCGGCCATGGAGGAAACCTAGAAGCAGCTGATACCAAGTTGGAAATGATACTTCCTTGATGTTGAAACTGTTACAGAGTACAAATTTTATCTAGGGAGTGAGGAGCACCAGTCGCCCTACAATGTAGGCACGCAGGCCATGGCGAGGTGTGATCCTACAAACCCGGAAGAAGTACAACAGACTCAATGTTACAATGTACAAAAGATATACACGCATTCTAACAGTATGTCCTCATGTGAACCCTGTTGAACCCCGTTGAATGCGAGAACGACCATTGTATCTTCCCATGTGAACCCGACGGCTTGTCCTAGAATGAGGAGATGGTGGATGCGATGTTCACTACGGAGGATGCTGCGGACGTGAAGCAAATTGCTATTGGTGGACCAGAGACTGATGATTTTTTTGCACGGAATTTTACACGAAACGGTGTGTTTACAGTCAGGTCGGCATGCCATCTAAGAATGTCTCTGAACAGGGCGAGGACCGGATAGCCGGAGTCCTCCAGCTCGGTACCTAAGCACAAAGGATACTTGGCGCTATGGGATACGAGCGCGCCAGGCAAGGTCAAAATCCACATGTGGCGCATGATCCGCAACGGGCTTGCTATGGGTGCAGAACTCCATCGATGTCGGATCAAGTCGAGCGTTTTTTGTGTTGTGTGTGCTCGAGAAGAGTCTATGTTGCATAGATTTTGGGGCTGCCAACATTCAATCTTGTTCTGGGAACAGTTGAGGGCACAGGCGGGTATGGCACTGGAGGAGCCACCACGACACATTGAGACTCGGCGAGCCCTAGCTTCTTGGTTACTTGACTGGTTTGCTCGGGCGACGGGCGACGAGAAGGAGTTGTTGCTCCAGGCGGCATATAGCCTCTAGCTGGCAAGAAACGAGGCAAGAGACGGGAGGAAAATAGCACAACCACATGAAATAGTAGCTACAGTGCAAGTACAAGTTGCAAAATGGAGAGCATCTCACGAGACGAGGGCGCCACAACCGGAGCCAAAGTCTATCTAGCGATGGGACCCCCCTGCTGCTGGATGGGTAAAGATCAACTCCGACGGCACGGTCTCCAGGCACAAGGAGAAAGGAGGAGGTGGGGCGGTCCTTCGCGATCACCATGCGGCGTTCCGAGCCGGCCTGTGCCACTTCTTTTCAAATACAGCTGATCCTGAGATGGTGGAAGTGTTGGCGTGCAGAAATGTTGTTCGAATGGCGAATGATCTACATTTCCAACGGGTGCACATGGAGCTGGATTGCCTGTCCCTTGTCCAGATGCTCAACAACCCGGAGAGGAACTTGTCTGCGGTAGATCCTTGGGTGGAGGAGATAAAGGCGCTGCTTCGTTCTATGGAGGAGACCAAGGTGTCATGGGTTCGTCGTTCCGGGAATGTAGCCGCTCATAAACTAGCGAGAGTAGGGGTAGGGGAGAACCGTTCGGAGACTTGGGTGGGATCACCACCAGACTTTATTCTAGATGTAATTTCAGACGAGATTCCTAGCTTTGGTTAAATAAAGCGGCATGATTTCCCCTCGAAAAGAATTGTTGCACTCAGTCTCTGCAACATGGGCCTTATTGCAACAAAAAAAAGTTCTTTTCCATTATTATTATTCTAAAACACAATCTCTTCACTGCAACAAAATCGTTGTTGCAAACCTCCTTTGCAACAGAACCTTTGTTGGAGAAACATCTCTGACTCTGAAAAAAAACATCTCTAGCTCGCGACTCCTTGTTGCAATTGAAAACAGGGTTGTTGTTGCAAAAATAAAATAAAGAGGCATTATACGACCATGGAGAGGGGGAAAGAAGCATGTGATTTTGCCACCGCGGTTTGCAACACCTTTGCAGAAGCTAGTCAGGACTCCACCGCTAGCGTCTAGCGAGCGGCTGGCACACAGCACCCCGGTGGCCGACTTGTAACACTAGGCCTCGACTGGCCACGCCTCCGTCGAGCACGCAGCAACCCGACGGCTAAACCTCTCAACAATGCACATGCATGGGTGGCTTGGACTTGGAGGAGCACTTGCGGCTCGCGGCAAATCCTGGACGCCGCTGCAAGTGAGAAGATGCGAGAAAGATTGAGAGAGGAAGAGATAGGCGGTGACCTTGGGGGCGGCGGACGCAATGCGTGTGATCGATGGGTTGATTCCAATCATTTCCCCTTTTTGTAAGCACTTTTGAACATCAATTTTTCTTTTCGAGACATCCACGAGTGTTTTTTCAGCACAAAACTTTGCATGACAATAAAACATTCAACAATGTTCATAAAAAAGGGGACTGCTAGGCGTGAGTCGGCTTATCTTAGAAAAAGATCAGCCGGCTTGACAGCCTTTGATTTGGGCAGTGTTGATCCCCTGGTGCGTGCAATTCACAATACGCCCATGTGCGCTTATACCCTGGACCACGTCATCACAATAAGCCATCACTCCAGCCGCCGGTACGTCCAATGCATATTCTCACTTCCAGCATGGCATGCATAGCTTCGATGAGAATCGCAGCTTGCAAAGTTGCAGCTCCGAACATCTCATACAAAGCTCGGCGAGCTGACCGCGCATCGGCCATGGCTACAGTACCGGCAATCTCCGGGATTGCAGCACCAGCAACGACACTGCTGTGACGGTCCCTTGAAGCATCGGCGATGCTCCGGCGACGTGACAATGTCCCATTGCAACACTGGTGATACTCCGTTGCAGCACCGGCGATGCTCCAGCAGCCCGACAACTATCCATTGCAGCACCCGCACATTGGTGATACTCCATTGTAGAACCGACGATGCTCCGGCGGCATGACAATGCCCCATCGTAGCACTTGTGAGGTTTTGACAGCCCGACGATGCTCCATTGCAGCACCGGCGGCCCGACGATGCTCCGTTGCAGTACCAATGATGCTCAGGCGGCTCAAAGATGCTCCGTTGCAGCACCGACGATGCTCTGGCGGCCCGACAATACTCCGTCACAGCACCGACGATGTTCCGTTGTAGTACCGACGATACTCAGGCGGCACAACGATGCTCCGTTGCAGCACCAATGAGGCTTCAGCGGCCCGGCAATGTCTGTCGTAGCACCGATGATGCTCCGCCGTCCCAGCGATGCTCCGCAGCGGTACCGGCGATGCTCAGGTGGCTGAAAGATGCTCCGTTGCATCACCGACGAGGCTTTGGCGGCCTGGCAATGCTCCGTCGCAGCACCGATGATGCTCCGGCGGCCCAGCGATGCTTCATTGCAGCAGCGACGACGCTTTGACGGCCTGGCAATGCTCCGTCGCAGCACCGATAATGCTCCGACGGCCCAGCGATGCTTCGTTGCAGCACCGGTGATGCTCCTTTGCGGTACCGATGATGCTCAAGCGGCTCGAAGATGCTCCGGTGGCCCGGCAATGCTCCATTGCAGCATCGACTATGCTCAGACGACTCGAAGTTGCTACGTTGCAGCGCTGACGAGGTTCCGGTGGCCCTGGAATTCCTCGTTGCAGCACAGACGATGCTCCGCTGTAGTACCGATGATGCTCAGGTGGCTCGAACTCGAAGATGCTCCGTTACAGCACTGACAAGGCTCAGGCGGCCCGGCGATGCTCCGATGCTCAGGTGGTTCAAAGCTGCTCTGTTGCAGCACCGACGATGCTCTGTTGCAGTACCAACAATGCTCAGGCGGCTCGAAGATGCTCCTTTGCAGTCTGGCAAGGCTTAGGCGGCCCGACAATGCTCTGATGCTCAGGTGGCTCGACGATGCTCCGTCGCAGCACGGACGATGCTCCGTTGCAGCACTAATGATGCTTCGATGGCCGGAAGATGGTCCGTTGCAACGCTGACGATGTTCCGGCGGCCCGACGATGCTTCGTTGTAGCACCGACCATGCTCCAACGGTGCACCATTGTAGCACCCACAAGGTTCGGCGATGATCCATTGCAGCAGCCATCGACGCATGCAGTAGAGGCCATGAATGGCAGCCCACCGGCGCTCCGTTGTCCTAGTATCGGCGGCCACTAACGGCATAGCACCGAGACGACCTTGTAGCACCATCGTTGGCAGGCCGGCTCGCAGCAATGCTGTTGAAGTGCGATCCTCGGCACTTATGTGAGCAGTAGTTAAAGTGCACCAAGCTTGCAAATACGCTAGCACATCGTGTGGAAAGGAAAAGAAAGTCAAAAGAATCACGATAGCCTCCTGTTGGGACCAACGCACGACTAATGAGCTGATCTACTAATCGGACGGCGCAGCGGGCGGTTTACCAATCGTCAATCAGTCGGATGAATATAAACGTTTCCCCATACAAAAAAACTGAATGTTTTGAAGTTTCTGCTCAACTGGGGTGCATTCCATACGTTCACAATTTTCGTCAGGATAAGTCCTAGACTGTGTTTAAAAGAAGAGTTCAAAATCTTATCATATACTCCCTCCGTTCGGAATTACTTGTCTCAAATATGAATGTATCTAGAACTAAAATACATTTAAATATATCCATTTCTACGACAAGTAATTTCGAACAGAGGGAGTAGATTGACTTGGTGTGTGGAGGAGTAGAGAGTGAGAGACGTGTCACAAAAATGGAAATAGGCTGGCATAACGCATAACAGGCAACTGTAGGGACATACTTCCAAGTTTCAAAGATCCTAAAATCAGAACCAAAATTACTAACAGATATCCATCGCTCGATAGCCAAAATACAGAGATTGTTAAGTCTTCACTCCACTACAGAACCCCTGGATTCCTCAAGACAACAGTAGTGCAATCATGCTTCGGTCTGCTCCCTCAAGCGACGGATCGTGCTCCTGACGGTGACTGCACTAGCAGTGCTGCAAAGACACATGGAGAAATTAGCATAAAGCGATAATGACAATGAAGAGGTCATCCAGAAGGAGCTCAGAACAGATGCCTACTTCATGGTATAGGCGCCGCCTGCCTTGACCTTGCCACAGTCCTTGCATCCCCAAATTCCAACAGCTTTCCTCTTCACAGCAAACTGGTTATGATTCACAAGCAGAAAGCATAGTTTAGACAACCAAATGCAAGTTTCCATATATTTTCAAAAAAGGAAGCGCATAGAAAAACAAATATATGCTACAAATTACTAGCATAAGAGTATGTAAGGTATTAAATACAACTCCCTTTCCTGTACTCAGATTACTACAGTACAACAAGCCTTTCATGGTGATGACAACATGTACAATAAGATAAGATGACATTTTTGTATGATGAAACTACAATTAGAACGGCAACAATAAAACCAAATTGGACACCTTCTGTTGCAAATAGAAGATAAAACAGCTAGCATAAGATATTATAGGGTCATGACATAACAAGATGAGAGGAATTTACAGTTGCCATAGCAAAACTATCACTGGGAGAAAAAAAACATAGAAAGCGATACAAAATATCACATCAAGCATCAATAAATACTCTATCCAGAAATACATGTAGGAGAAATGGATGTATCTAGACATATTTTAGTTCTAGATACATCTGTTTCTATCCATTTATGCGACAAATAATTCCAGACTGAGGGAGTATGAAGGTGCATGGAAAGTTAGTCAGTGTACAGTACTACCACAGTAAACAACAACAGTTCATACATAGCAGATAGCATTCACACAATGCACTGTGTTACCAAGTAGGTGACAGAAGACGTACCTTTCCACAGAATTCACAGAAGTACTTGGAGTGCTGAGACACCTCCATCTTCTTGATCTGCTTACGCAGACTGGCACCATACCTGGTACCTACATTGCAAGGGCTAATTTCAGGACATAGCAGAAGCGCATAAAAAGGTAAATGAGCCAAATGTTACAAGCGCATACCATACTTCCCGACGATTCCGGCCTTCTTGGTGCGCTTAGTCTGAGTAGACATTGCAAAACAACAAATTACACAGCAGCATAATAAAAATGAACATTATGATATTATCAGTGAAGCAACAGCTAATGCACATTTAACAACGAATTTGGGCAATTGATTAACTTCAGGTGTGGAAAGCTTAACACCAACGAAACACTAATACATTAGGTATCAAAAAAATTCTGATACTACATCCAGTTTGTATCCTTCCCCAAACAAAATATCGCATGCTCCAATCAAACAACTTGCGCAGATCGCTTTTCCCCTGCTATTCTACCTTACTAGCCACAAGCCCACAACACCTTGTCAGCGCAGATTTTGTACACAAGGGACTGGTTGCGTACCTGGGAAGTATCCTAATACACCTAGGTTCTAAGCGAATTGAAGAACAAATCGATTGGCCCAGAGGAAGTTTGCATAAAAAGCACATAGCACAATTCAGGGCTAACACGAGTGGTAGAAAGGGGGAGCTCGACAGAGCTCAACATATCAGTAACACACAATCGAATTGCTGCACCATGATTTCAGACCTAGAAACACTACGATCTCGCAGGATGGATCCTAAGAAATACCGCACCCAAGACTGAAACGTGTTTCACTATCGCAAGAGCTTGCCGAGAAAGGAAGTACGAGAGGAACGTACCATCTCGGCGGCGGGAAGCAGGAGGCGGCTGCTGCGGCGTAGGCGGGGAGATGGCGGCGCGCGTGCGAGGGCTCGGGCAGGGGGCGCTAGAGGGGAGCTTATATATCGGAGGCTAGGGTTTCCGTGGAAGTGGGCCTTCGGCGGTTGGACCATTACATGTGGGCTGGGTCAAGTGGATAGATAGGTGGGCTTATCACTACTCTAGGTATGTGGTGGTAGTACAGAGTGGGCTTTCTTCACTCGGTTAGAAAATTTAGTTTTTCTTTTAGTGGGAAAGATTTTTTTTCCTTAGAAAAACAAAATTGTATGTTAACATATTCGTACCCGAGCCCTTAACAATAATCAAAGTCCAGATAAATGTTGATTCCATAGCTTGGCATGCACTTTGTTTTGCATTTGTATCTTTGTTTGTCGTAGATGTGATGTCAATTAAATGTGAGCGCTTTCAAATACGCTAAACGCGCTACAAATCAAATACGTTCTTTCAGTTGCTACCCCTTGTCCTGCAGCCATGAAAAAATGACCTCAATAGAATGTGGGGGAGCTCGACCATGACAAGAAGCTAATCAGATGCATAAAGAATTGTGGCATGAGTAGAGTTAGGTATAACTCTTTCAAATACGCTAACCAGGCTACAAATCAAATACATTCTTTGAGTTGCCACCCCCCTTGTCCAGTGGCCACGAGGAAATGACCTCATGGTTCCATTTGTTAACATACTCGCAAGATGCCCGTGAAACGCCATAGCACCACATAAAATGAGGTGGAATAACAAGCACAGGGCCAAAAGTGGTACCCAGATCAATGGGTAACCTAATAAGGGTTCATAGTATTTTACACTCAAGCACGACAAATATTTATATTGGAAGATACAAAAGAAACCATCATAGCTCGCATTATACCAAATACAAGAGTAAATCAATGCTTCATCTACTTCTCTGAGTCAAAAGACTTCACACACCGACGTGCCGTTTTGAGCATAAGAGCCAGCTCTTCTCATCATTCCCATGAGTCCAAGTCTTGCTTCTTGAATCATAATGGTATCGACCCCTGACGTAGTTATATTTCAATGCGTGTTTTAATTGCTTCAAGGGTTTTGGGGCACTCGCCGCTGCAAATGCAGCGTCCTGCTTGTCCCACTCGGACTTCCTACCTACGAAACCAAAATTTTCGAGGGTGTGGTTACTTGATGTCTTTGATCAAATGTCCTTCCCCCAAACTTCCGGGACTCAGCTAGAGGTGTTGGGGAACGTAGTAATTTCAAAAAAAATTCCTACGCACACGCAAGATCATGGTGATGCATAGCAACGAGAGGGGAGAGTGTTGTCCACGTACCCTCGTAGACCGTAAGCGGAAGCGTTATGACAACGCGGTTGATGTAGTCGTACGTCTTCACGATTCGACTGATCCAAGTACCGAACGTACGGCATCTCCGAGTTCAGCACACATTCAGCTCGATGACGATCCCCGGACTCCGATCCAGCAGGGTGTCGGGGATGAGTTCCGTCAGCACGACGGCGTGGTGACGATGATGATGTTCTACCGACGCAGGGCTTCGCCTAAGCACCGCAACGATATGACCGAGGTGGAATATGGTGGAGGGGGGCACCGCACACGGCTAAGGAACGATCACGAAGATCAACTTGTGTGTCTAGAGGTGCCCCCTGCCCCCGTATATAAAGGGGCCAAGGGGGAGGGGGCGGCCGGCCAAGGAGGGCGCGCCAAGGGGGAGTCCTACTCCCACCGGGAGTAGGACTCCCTTCTTTCCTAGTTGGAGAAGGAGAAGGGGGAAGGAGGAGGAAGAGGGGAAGGAAAGGGGGGGGGGGCGCCGCCCACCTCTCCTTGTCCTATTCGGACTAGGAAGGGGAGGGGGCGCAGCCCACCTCTTTCCTCCTCTCCTCTTCTCCCTTAGGGCCCATGAAGGCCCAATAACCCCCGAGGCGGTTCCGGTAACCCCCCGGTACTCCGGTAAAATCCCGATTTCACCCGGAACGATTCTGATATCCAAATACAGGCTTCCAATATATCAATCTTTATGTCTCGACCATTTCGAGACTCCTCGTCATGTCCGTGATCACATCCGGGACTCCGAACAACCTTCGGTACATCAAAACTTATAAACTCATAATAAAACTGTCATCGTAACTTTAAGCGTGCGGACCCTACGGGTTCGAGAACTATGTAGACATGACCTAGAACTGTTTCCGTTCAATAACCAATAGCGGAACTTGGATGCTCATATTGGCTCCTACATATTCTACGAAGATCTTTATCGGTCAAACCGCATAACAACATACGTTGTTCCCTTTGTCATCGGTATGTTACTTGCCCGAGATTCGATCGTCGGTATCTCAATACCTAGTTCAATCTCGTTACCGGCAAGTCTCTTTACTCGTTATGTAATGCATCATTCCGCAACTAACTCATTAGTCACATTGCATGAAAGGCTTATAGTGATGTGCATTACCGAGAGGGCCCAGAGATACCTCTCCGACAATCGGAGTGACAAATCCTAATCTTGAAATATGCCAACTCAACATGTACCTTCGGAGACACCTGTAGATCTCCTTTATAATCACCCAGTTATGTTGTGACGTTTGGTAGCACACAAAGTGTTCCTCCGGTAAACGGGAGTTGCATAATCTCATAGTTGTAGGAACATGTATAAGTCATGAAGAAAGCAATAGCAACATACTAAACGATCAAGTGCTAAGCTAACGGAATGGGTCAAGTCAATCACATCATTCTCCTAATGATGTATGTGATCCCGTTAATCAAATGACAACTCATGTCTATGGCTAGGAAACTTAACCATCTTTGATTCAAGGAGCTAGTCAAGTAGAGGCATACTAGTGACACTATGTTTGTCTATGTATTCACACATGTATTATGTTTCCGGTTAATACAATTCTAGCACGAATAATAAACATTTATCATGATATAAGGAAATAAATAATAACTTTATTATTGCCTCCAGGGCATATTTCCTTCAATCTCCCACTTGCACTAGAGTCAATAATCTAGTTCACATCGCCATGTGATTTAACACCAATATTCATATCTGTATATGATTAACATAGTTCACATCGTTATGTGACCAATACCCAAGGGGTTACTAGAGTCAATAATCTAGTTCACATCGCTATGTGATTAACACCCAAAGAGTACTAAGGTATGATCATGTTTTGCTTGTGAGAGAAGTTTAGTCAACGGGTCTGTCACATTCAGAGCCGTATGTATTTTACAAATATACTATGTCTACAATGCTCTGCACGGAGCTACTATAGCTAATTGCTCTCATTTCAATATGTATCCAGATTAAGACTTAGAGTCATCTGGATCAGTGCCAAAACTTGTATCGACGTAACCCTTTACAATGAACCTTTTTGTTACCTCCATAATCGAGAAACATATCCTTATTCCACTAAGGATAATTTTGACCAATGTCCAGTGATCTACTCCTAGATCACTATTGTACTCCCTTGTCAAACTAGGGCAGAGTATACAATAGGTCTGGTCCATAGCATGGCATACTTTTATAGAACCTATGACTGATGCATAGGGAATGACTTTCATTCTCTTTCTATTTTCTGCCGTGGTCGGGATTTGAGTCTTACTCAATTTCATACCTTTGCCAGATTTAGGATTGACAAAACCTTCTGGTTGCATCATATACAACTCTTCTTTAAGAAAACCATTAAGGAATGCAGTTTTGACATCCATTTGCCAGATTTCATAAAATGTGGCAATTGCTAACATGATTCGGACAGACTTAAGCATCGCTACAGTTAAGAAAATCTCATTGTAGTCAACACCTTGAACTTGTCAAAAACCTTTTTGCGACAAGTCGAGCTTTGTAGATAGTAACACTACTATCAACGTCCGTCTTCCTCTTGAAGATCCATTTATTTTCTATGGTTTGCCGATCATCGGGCAAGTCCACCAAAGTCCACACTTTGTTCTCATACATGGATCCTATCTCAGATTTCATGGCCTCCAGCCATTTTGTGGAATCTGGGCTCATCATCGCTTCCTCATAGTTCGTAGGTTTATCATGGTCTAGTAACATGACTTTCAGAACAGGATTACCGTACCACTCTGGTGCGGACCGTACTCTGGAAGACCTACGAGGTTCTGTAGTAACTTGATCTGAAGTTTCATGATCATCATCATTAGCTTCCTCACTAATTGGTGTAGGAATCACTGGAACTGATTTCAGTGATGAACTATTTTCCAATTCGGGAGAAGGTAAAGTTACCTCATCAAGTTCTACTTTCCTCCCACTCACTTCTTTCGAGAGAAAACTTCTCTAGAAAGGATCCATTTTTAGCAATGAATATCTTGCCTTCGGATATGTGATAGAAGGTGTACCCAACAGTTTCCTTTGGGTATTCTATGAAGACGCACTTCTCCGATTTGGGTTCGAGCTTATCAGGTTGAAAACCTTTTTCATATAAGCATCGCAACTCCAAACTTTAAGAAACGACAGCTTAGGTTTACTGCTAAACCATAGTTCATATGGTGTCATCTCAACGGATTTAGATGGTGCCCTTTTAACGTGAATGCAGCTGTCTCTAATGCATAACCCCAAAATGATAATGGTAAATCTGTAAGAGACATCATAGATCGCACCATATCCAATAAAGTGCGATTACGACGTTTGGACACACCATAACGTCGTGGTGTTCCAGGTGGCGTGAGCTGTGAAACTATTCCACATTGTTTTAATTGAAGACCAAACTCGTAACTCAAATATTCGTCTCCATGATCAGATCGTAGAAACTTTATTTTTCTTGTTACAATGAGTTTCCACTTCACTCTGAAATTCTTTGAACTTTTCAAATGTTTCAGACTTATGTTTCATCAAGTAAATATACACATATCTGCTCAAATCATCAGTGAAGGTCAGAAAATAACGATACATGCCGTGAGCCTTAACACTCATCGGATCGCATACATCGATATGTATTATTTCCAATAAGTCAGTAGCTCGTTCCATTGTTCTGGAGAACGGAGTTTTAGTCATCTTGCCCAAAAGGCACGGTTCGCAAGCATCAAATGATTCATAACCAAGTGATTCCGAAAATCCATCTTTATGGAGTTTCTTCATGCGCTTTACACCGATATGACCCAAACGGCAGTGCCACAAATAAGTTGCACTATCATTATTAACTTTGCATCTTTTGGCATCAATATTCTGAATATGTGTATCACTACGATCTAGATCCAACAAACTATTTTCATTGGGTGTATTTGAAGGTCTTATTCATGTAAACACAACAACAATTATTCTCTAACTTTAAATGAATAACCGTATTGAAATAAACATGATCAAATCATATTCATGCTCAACGCAAACGCCAAATAACATTTATTTAGGTTTAACACTAATCCCGAAAGTATAGGGAGTGTGCGATGATGATCATATCAATCTTGGAACTACTTCCAACACTCATCGTCACTTCCCCTTCAACTAGTCTCTGTTTATTCTGTAACTCCTGTTTCGAGTTACTAATCTTAGCAACCGAACAAGTATCAAATACTCAGGGGCTACTATAAACACTAGTAAGGCACACATCAATAACATGTATATCAAATATACCCTTGTTCACTTTGCCATCCTTCTTATCCACCAAATATTCAGGGCATTTCCGCTTCCAGTGACCATTTCCTTTGCAGTGTAAGCACTCAGTCTCAGGCTTTGGTCCAGCATTGGGCTTCTTCACGGGAGTGACAACTTGTTTGCCATTCTACTTGAAGTTTCCCTTTCTTTCCCGTTGCCCTTTTCTTGAAACTAGTGATCTTGTCAATCATCAACACTTGATGCTCTTTCTTGATTTCTACCTTCGTCGATTTCAACATCACGAAGAGCTCGGGAATCGTTTTCGTCATCCCTTACATACTATAGTTCATCATGAAGTTCTAGTAACTTGGTGATGGTGACTAGAGAATTCTGTCAATCACTATCTTACCTGGAAGATTAACTCCCACTTGATTCAAGTGATTGAAGTACCCAGACAATCTGAGCACATGCTCACTAGTTGAGCAATTCTCCTCCATCTTTTAGCTATAGAACTTGTTGGAGAATTTATATCTCTCAACTCGGGTATTTGCTGGAAATATTAACTTCAACTCCTGGAACATCTCATATGGTCCATGACGTTCAAAACGTCTTTGAAGTCCCGACTCTAAGCCGTTTAAGCATGGTGCACTAAACTATCAAGTAGTCATCATTTTGAGCTAGCCAAACGTTCATAACGTCTGCATCTGCTCCTACAATAAGTTTGTCACCTAGCGGTGCATCAAGGACATAATTCTTCTGTGCAGCAATGAGGATAAACCTCAGATCACGGATCTAATCCGCATCATTGCTACTAACATCTTTCAACACAATTTTCTCTAGGAACACACCAAAATAAGCATATGAAAGCAACAATGCGAGCTATTGATCTACAACATAATTTGCAAAATACTACCAGGACTAAGTTCATGATAAATTTAAGTTCAATTAATCATATTACTTAAGAACTCCCACTTAGACAGACATCTCTCTAGTCATCTAAGTGATCACGTGATCTAAATCAACTAAACCATGTCCGATCATCACGTGAGATGGAGTAGTTTTCAATGGTGAACATCACTATGTTGATCATATCTACTATATGATTCACGCTCGACCTTTCGGTCTCTGTGTTCCGAGGCCATATCTGTATATGCTAGGCTTGTCAAGTTTAACCTGAATATTCCGCGTGTGCAACTGTTTTGCACCCGTTGTATTTGAACATAGAGCCTATCACAACCGATCATCACGCGGTGTCTCAGCACGAAGAACTTTCGCAACGGTGCATACTCAGGGAGAACACTTCTTGATAATTTAGTGAGAGATCATCTTAAAGTGCTACCGTCAATCAAAGCAAGATAAGATGCATAAAGGATAAACATCACATGCAATCAATATAAGTGATATGATATGGCCATCATCATCTTGTGCTTGTGATCTCCATCTCCGAAGCACCGTCGTGATCACCATCGTCACCGGCGCGACACCTTGATCTCCATCGTAGCATCGTTGTCATTACGCCATCTATTGCTTCTACGACTATCGCTACCGCTTAGTGATAAAGTAAAGCAATTACAGGGCGTTTGCATTTCATACAATAAAGCGACAACCGTATGGCTCCTGCTAGTTGCCGATAACTTTGGTTACAAAACATGATCATCTCATACAATAAAATGTAGCATCACGTCTTGACCATATCACATCACAACATGCCCTGCAAAAACAAGTTAGACGTCCTCTACTTTGTTGTTGCAAATATTACGTGGCTGCTACGGGCTTAGAAAGAACCATTCTTACCTACACATCAAAACCACAACGATAGTTCGTCAAGTTAGTGTTGTTTTAACCTTCTCAAGGACCGGGCGTAGCCACACTCGGTTCAACTAAAGTTGGAGAAACTGACACCCGCCAGCCACCTGTGTGCAAAGCACGTCGGTAGAACCAGTCTCGCGTAAGCGTACGCGTAATGTCGGTCCGGGCCGCTTCATCTCACAATACCACTGAACCAAAGTATGACATGTTGGTAAGCAGTATGACTTGTATCGCCCACAACTCACTTGTGTTCTACTCGTGCATATGACATCTACGCATAAAACCTGGCTCGGATACCACTGTTGGGGAACGTAGTAATTTCAAAAAAATTCCTACGCACACGCAAGATCATGGTGATGCATAGCAACGAGAGGGGAGAGTGTTATCCACGTACCCTCATAGACCTTAAGAGGAAGCGTTATGACAACGCGGTTGATGTAGTCGTACGTCTTCACGATCCGACTGATCCAAGTACCTAACGTACGGCACCTCTGAGTTCAGCACACGTTCAGCTCGATGACGATCCCTGGACTCTGATCCAGTAGGGTGTCGGGGATGAGTTCCGTCAGCACGACGGCGTGGTGACGATGATGATGTTCTACCGACGCAGGGCTTCGCCTAAGCACCGCAACGATATGACCGAGGTGGAATATGGTGGAGGGGGGCACCGCACACGGCTAAGGAACGATCACGAAGATCAACTTGTGTGTCTAGAGGTGCCCCCCTGCCCCGTATATAAAGGGGCCAAGGGGGAGGGGGCGGTCGGCCAAGGAGGGCGCGCCAAGGGGGAGTCCTACTCCCACCGGGAGTAGGACTCCCTTCTTTCCTAGTTGGAGAAGGAGAAGGGGGAAGGAGGAGGAAGAGGGGAAGGAAAGGGGGGGCGCCACCCCTCTCTCCTTGTCCTATTCGGACTAGGGAGGGGAGGGGGAACAACCCACCTCTTGCCTCCTCTCCTTTTCTCCCTTAGGGCCCATGAAGGCCCAATAACACCTGGGGGGCTTCCGGTAACCCCTCGGTACTCCGGTAAAATCCCGATTTCACCCGGAATGATTCCGATATCCAAATATAGGCTTCCAATATATCAATCTTTATGTCTCGACCATTTCGAGACTCCTCGTCATGTCAGTGATCACATCCGGGACTCCGAACAACCTTCGGTACATCAAAACTTATAAACTCATAATAAAATTGTCATCGTAACTTTAAGCGTGCGGACCCTACGGGTTCGAGAACTATGTAGACATGACCTAGAACTGTTTCCGGTCAATAACCAATAGCGTAACCTGGATGCTCATATTGGCTCCTACATATTCTACGAAGATCTTTATCGGTCAAACCGCATAACAACATACGTTGTTCCCTTTGTCATCAGTATGTTACTTGCCCGAGATTCGATCGTCGGTATCTTAATACCTAGTTCAATATCGTTACCGGCAAGTCTCTTTACTCGTTCTGTAATGCATCATTCCGCAACTAACCCATTAGTCACATTGCTTGAAAGGCTTATAGTGATGTGCATTACCGTGAGGGCCCAGAGATACCTCTCCGACAATCGGAGTGACAAATCCTAATCTTGAAATATGCCAACTCAACATGTACCTTCGGAGACACCTGTAGAGCTCCTCTATAATCACCCAGTTACGTTGTGACGTTTGGTAGCACACAAAGTGTTCCTCCGGTAAACGGGAGTTGCATAATCTCATAGTTGTAGGAACATGTATAAGTCATGAAGAAAGCAATAGCAACATACTAAACGATCAAGTGCTAAGCTAACGGAATGGGTCATGTCAATCACATCATTCTCCTAATGATGTATGTGATCCCGTTAATCAAATGATAACTCATGTCTATGGCTAGGAAACTTAACCATCTTTGATTCAACGAGCTAGTCAAGTAGAGGCATACTAGTGACACTATGTTTGTCTATGTATTCACACATGTATTATGTTTCCGGTTAATACAATTCTAGCATGAATAATAAACATTTATCATGATATAAGGAAATAAATAATAACTTTATTATTGCCTCTAGGGCATATTTCCTTCAAGAGGGCCATGGTTACATGTCTTGGAAACGTTCCAATCCTCTTCAATAATCATAAGCCACTCTGTGTGGACCTCGGAGAACTCTTTGTCAAGGAACTTATTTCTGGCCTTGGATTTTCAAGCACTCAAGTTCTTGTAGAACTTGGTGATGATGTGGTTGTTTACCAGATTCTTTGGATATGATAGGTCGTCGTACTTGTCAGGGAACTTCAATTTTGTGTGCAACCTTGTTAGGAGGAGTTGGCGCACATTCTCTTTTTCATGATTCCCAAGGTTGATGTCATTGATGGTGCTGACTTCTCGAAGTATGACACCCATGGCGTTGTTGTAGTGACCCACATGCTTCCTCAGACTAACAGGCTTCACCACTAATGTCCACTCGAGTGATCACAAGCATGTCGGTATCGATGGTGTTTCGGCTCCTAGGCTTCCGCCCCTTCTTAAGTTTTGCAGCATCGTCCTCAGCAGGATTATCGCCAATCTCCTCTTCAGACTATAATCTTCATCAGAATTATTGTTGTCCTTAGCAGGATTATCTATGTAGCAACTGAAGATCACACATCCCTCATTAGTATTGATCTTGACTATGGAATTAGAGGGGTTTTCTTCTTGCACGTCTGCATATGCCCCTTTGCCATTGGGACCGTACCGGGCGGGCGGAGATACAACATCCTCCCCCGCATCGCCCCAGATGTGTCAATCGCGAAGAAGAGCCGGCAATGTCGTCGTGTCCAAACATCTTCAAATAGAAGATAAAACTATTGCATAATACTCAGAAGTATCTACAAAGCTCATAGAATTACTACCTATTATATATAAAATCCATAGGAAAATTCGTCAAGCACTACAAAGAAAGACACATCCGTCACATTATGGCCCGAACGAGAACATTTTGTCATGGAAGTGACACTTCCGTGATGCTATTTGTGACAAAAATACATATCATCATATATGTGGTGGCCTCCCACTTCTATGACAAAAAGTTATGACAGAAAATGGGTTTTCATCTTGGGCGGGCCGGAGTCGCACCTGCATGGCATTCTTTGGGCCGTCCATGATATATGATGTAAAAATTTGTGGTAGAGGTGAGGGTGAGAATTTTTTGGGGATTTCCTGGTATACTGTGGGCAATCAGGGGGCGGTAGCTAACAATATGCACATTACCTTCCATAAACATCAGGTCAGGTAGAACATCCCGCGGGAGCATTTGTTGAAGAAAATAATAGTAATGTAATTAGCAATATAGTTTTGCTTAAGAAGAATGTATGCGAAAGATAGACTAGTGAGATAATAGTACAAAATCTTACCATGCTATGCCCACACATGTTACCATGCACTATTGCAGGACGTTGCTAATGTGACACTACGATCAGGGACCCTTCGACGAAACTTTGTGCGATCCATTAATCGCAAACGGTGATGTAAAAAAAGTCAAAAAAGAAGCAAAATGTTTGCGATGGTGGATATATGAAACACACTTTAGATTTTATTTGTGTGTGCGATGCGGGGCATACGATTCAGCTAAATGAACTATTTGCGATGAGGCAGAAGAACAGAAACGGGCAGCCAAATGAAGGCGTGTGTGATATATGGCATATAGTTCAGTCGAATTAACTGTTTGTAATGAAGCGGAACAACATAAATGGGCAGCCAGATAAAGGTGTGTGCGATTGAGGGCATACACTTCAAACAGATGAACTGATTGTGATTAGGCAACAGAACAGAAATGGCCAACCAGTGTTAGGTTCTACGGTAGGGTGTGTCGTCTGCAAATTAAATTTTTCCTACACGCGGAACAACCAGGAACATGCTATGGGCTCAAGGCAAGACTGTCATCTGAAAGCACAAGTGCTCCATGGGTGATTTTGGTAATTAATGTCAACATATCTCTTGTTGGACTAATACTTTCATCTAGTATATTTCAGATAAGTTTAACAGTGGAGTGGCGTGGACAAGAGGATGTGGAACCCCTTCAAGATACTAAGGACTAAGGATTGGCTCAAGCTCAAAGCTCAAGACTCTACATTTTACTTTTAGTGATCCAAGATCACATTGAGTCCATAGGAAAGCCAATACTATTAAGAGGGGTGTTGGGAAACGTAGTAATTTCAAAAAAATTCCTACGCACACGCAAGACCATGGTGATGGCATAGCAACGAGAGGGAAGAGTATTGTCCACGTACCCTCGTAGACCGTAAGCGGAAGCATTATGACAACGCGGTTGATGTAGTCGTACGTCTTCACGATCCGACCGATCCAAGCACCGAACGTACGGCACCTCCGAGTTCAGCACACGTTCAGCTCGATGATGATCCCCGGGCTCCGATCCAGCAAAGCTTCGGGGATGAGTTCCGTCAGCACAACGGCGTGGTGACAATGATGATGTTCTACCGGTGCAGGGCTTCGCCTAAACTCCGCAACGATATGACCGAGGTGGAATATGGTGGAGGGGGGCACCGCACACGGCTAAGGAACGATCCGTAGATCAACTTGTGTGTCCTAGGGTGCCCCCCCGCCCCCGTATATAAAGGAGCAAGGGGGGAGGCCGGCGGGCCCTAGAGGGCGCACCAGGAGGAGGAGTCCTCCTCCTAGTAGGAGTAGGACTCCCCCTTTCCTACTCCTACTAGGAGGGGGAAAGGAAGGGGGAGAGGGAGAAGGAAAGAGGGGGGCGCCGCCCCCCCTCCTAGTCCAATTCGGACCGGAGGGGGAGGAGGCACGCGGCCCATGCTGGCTGCCCCTCTCTCTCTCCACTAAGGCCCATAGGGCCCATTACTTCTCCCGGGGGGGGGGGGTTCCAGTAACCCTCCGGCACTCCGGTTTTCTCCGAAAACGTCCGGAACACTTCCGGTGTCCGAATATAGTCGTCCAATATATCAATATTTATGTCTCGACCATTTCGAGACTCCTCGTCATGTCCGTGATCACATCCGGGACTCCGAACAAACTTCGGTACATCAAAACTTATAAACTCATAATAAAACTGTCATCGTAACGTTAAGCGTGTGGACCCTACGGGTTCGAGAACTATGTAGACATGACCTAGAACTATTCTCGGTCAATAACCAATAGCGGAACCTGGATGCCCATATTGGTTCCTACATATTCTACGAAGATCTTTATCGGTCAAACCGCATAACAACATACGTTGTTCCCTTTGTCATCGGTATGTTACTTGCCCGAGATTCGATCGTCGGTATCCAATACCTAGTTCAATCTCGTTACCGGCAAGTCTCTTTACTCGTTACGTAATGCATCATTCCGTAACTAACTCATTAGTTACATTGCTTGCAAGGCTTATAGTGATGTGCATTACCGAGAGGGCCCAAAGATACCTCTCCGACAATCGGAGTGACAAAACCTAATCTCGAAATATGCCAACTCAACATGTACCTTTGGAGACACCTGTAGTACTCCTTTATAATCACCCAGTTACGTTGTGACGTTTGGTAGCACCCAAAGTGTTCCTCCGGTAAACGGGAGTTGCATAATCTCATAGTTACAGGAACATGTATAAGTCATGAAGAAAGCAATAGCAATATACTAAATGATCAAGTGCTAGGCTAACAGAATGGGTCATGTCAATCACATTATTCTCCTAATGATGTGATCCCATTAATCAAATGACAACACATGTCTATGGTTAGGAAACATAACCATCTTTGATTAATGAGCTAGTCAAGTAGAGGCATACTAGTGACTATATGTTTGTCTATGTATTCACACATGTATTATGTTTCCGGTTAATACAATTCTAGCATGAATAATAAACATTTATCAAGATATGAGGAAATAAATAATAACTTTATTATTGCCTCTAGGGCATATTTCCTTCAAGGGGATGAGGTGTTGCTTAATGGCTTGCTTGCTCAAAGTGCTTAGTGATATGGTCCAAAGCCCTCAACCACTTTCTCATATCCACACATGTCCCAAACCAAAAGTCAAACTCGGCCCCACTGATTTAATCTATCTGGCGCCATCGAGTTCATTTGACATAGCCACTGCCATAAACCCTAATCAATTCGGTCTCACCGATGGGATCTCAGTCTCACCGAGATGGGCTTTCAATCTCTCTATTGTCCATTGCAATAATTTCGGTCTCACCGAAATTATGCAATCAGTCCCATCGAGTTTGCTTGACCAACTCTCTGTTTTGCTTATTACCAAAATCGGTCCCTTCGAGTTTGTGTAATCGGTCAAACTGAGATGAGGTTTTACCCTAACCCTTGCACATCGGTCCCACCGAGTTGATCATATCGGTCCCATCGAAATGCATAACGGTCTGACCAAGTTTTATGATTCGGTCCCACCGAGTTTGGTAAATTGTGTGTAACGGTTAGATTTTGTGTGGAGGCTATATATACCCCTCCACCCTCTGCTCATTCATGAGGAAAGCCATCAGAACAAGCCTAACTTCCAGCATTCATTTTCTGAGAGAGAACCACCTACTCATGTGTTGAGACCAAGATATTCCAATCCAACCATATGAATCTTGATCTCTAGCCTTCCCCAAGTTGCTTGCCACTCAAATCATCTTTCCACCAAATCCAATCCTATGAGAGAGAGTTGAGTGTTGGGGAGACTATCATTTGAATCACAAGAGCAAGGAGTTCATCAACAACACACCATCTATTACCTTTTGAAGAGTGGTGTCTCCTAGATTGGTTAGGTGTCACTTGGGAGCCTCCGTCAAGATTGTGGAGTTGAACCAAGGAGTTTGTACAGGCAAGGAGATCGCCTACTTCATGAAGATCTACCCTAGTGAGGCAAGTCCTTCGTGGTCGATGGCCATGGTCGGATAGACAAAGTTGCTTCTTCGTGGACCCTTCGTGGGTGGAGCCCTCCGTGGACTCGCACAGCCGTTACCCTTCATGGGTTGAAGTCTCCATCAACGTGGATGTATGATAGCACCACCTATTAGAACCACGCCAAAAATCTTCGTGTCAACATTGCGTTTGCTCCCTCCAAACTCCTCCCCTTTACTTTCTTGCAAGTTGCATGCTTTACTTTCCGCTGCTCATATACTCTTTGCATGCTTGCTTGAATTGTATTGTGTATGCTTGAAATTGGGTTAATCTACCACCTCAACTTGAAAAACTTAAAAACTGCCAACTTTGTGTGTTAAGGGTCTATTCACCCCCCTCTATACACCTCTTCTCGATCCTTTCAATTGGTATCAGAGCTTTGGTCTCCATTGCTTTGGTTTAGTCACCATTGGAGGAAGATGGATGAGTCTACGTTGGGGAGTCTTAGACATAGAGTGCCTATACTTGATGGAGAATACTTTCATGAGTGGAAAAACGAGACGCTTAAGATTTTCAATGAATATCATTTGAGCAAGTACATTACCAACCCTTATGCGCCCATTGTTGATCCCTTGCATCCCACTCCCGATGAGGATCTTGACATGATTCACAATCTTAGAACTATCAATCTTATCATTAGAGGATTGCCTAGGAATTTGATTGGTCACTTGCCTACTCTTAATTGTGCTTATACTATATGGAGATATCTTGAGGAAAGATTTCCAAACCATTCCTTGCAAAATCTAAATGAGATTCTTCATAAGTCAATTGCCTTGAACAAAATGAGTACTAGTGATCCTAAGTTTGATGTTCGTCTATTTGAGCTTCATGACCTTATGCGTGCCAAAGGAGATGTTGGAATCATTAGAAATATTATCTCCAAAGCCGTTAGATTTCACAAAGATGATTATTGTCATGATCATTTATCTAATGAATCACCCTCTCTAGGAATTGATCCATCACATGACGATGTTGAACATGGATACTATGATGAGGATGATGATAGTGACTATGATCTTGATGATGCAATGAGACACTTTGGTCTTATGGCAAATCTTCGTGACTATATGGCTGGAGGAAAGGAATGGGTCCTTGATAGTGGATATACCGATCACATGACCGGAGATAAAGATATGTTTCGTGAGCTTGCTGAAAACGACGACCCTCGAAAGTATGTCACTTTTGGTGATAACTCAAAGGGTAAGGTGGTTGGCCTCGATAAGGTGGCCATCTCACATGATAGCTCCATACAAAATGACATGCTCGTTGAATCTCTTGGCTATA
Source organism: Triticum timopheevii (assembly GCA_963921465.1). NCBI lineage: Eukaryota > Viridiplantae > Streptophyta > Magnoliopsida > Poales > Poaceae > Triticum > Triticum timopheevii. The sequence goes on along the minus strand of OY997266.1, from coordinate 416,194,323 downwards.
ATATGCTTTCTGTATCTAGACTAGCTGACTTTGGTTTCAATGTCCTATTTACTAAAGTAGATTGCCAAGTGTTTCGTAGAGATAATCATAAAATGGTATTTACCGGCATACATAGAGGTTATCTATACATTGTTGATTTCACTAAAAAGGCTCAACCTAGAACTTGCTTAATTGCTAAATCTTCTAAAGGCTGGTTGTGGCATAGACGGTTAGGTCATGTAAGCATGCGAAACCTTGACAAACTTATTGAAGGTGATCATATCCTTGGTGTTAAAGATGTCATACTTGATAAGGATAGACTTTGCAGCGCTTGCCAAGCAGGAAAACAGGTTGGAGGAAGCCACCCCGTGAAGAACATCATGACCACGAGAAGACCGCTTGAGCTACTTCACATGGATCTCTTTGGTCCCAACTGTAACGCCCCGGATTCGATGCGCCAGGTGTCTGCCAGTTATTCGCCGTCGTTGCCATGTCATTTGCTTGCGTGTTGCATTTTATCATGTCATCATGTGCATTTCATTTTGCATACATGTTCGTCTCATGCATCTGAGCATTTTCCCCGTTGTCCGTTTTGCAATCTGGCACTCCTATGTCATCCAGCGTTCCCTTTTTGCCTCTTCTCTTGTGCGGGTGTTAAACTTTCTTGGAATGGCCCGAGGTTTGCCAAGCGGCCTTGGTATAGCACCGGTAGACCGCCTGTCAAGTCTCGTGCCATTCGGAGGTCGTTTGGTACTCCAACGGTTAACCAGGTAACCGTAAAAGCCTCTTTTGTGTGCAGCCCAACACCCCTTCCGAAGTGGCCCAAAACCCATCTAACTCCCCTCCATGCTCTCGGTCGTTCGATCACGATCGCGTGGCCGAAAACCGCTCCTCATTTGGACTCTCCTAGCTCCCTCTACCTATAAATTAGTCCCCTCCCCCGAATTTGCGGTCCAAACCCTAGCCTCCTTCTTCCTCCGCGCGCCGGACACGTCCGCCCGGCGCCGGACACGTCCGCCGCTGTCCCTCGGCGAATCAGAGGTCGCCACCTCAGCCCGGGCCGCGCCCCACTTCACCGCCGATCGCGCGGGCCCGCCCGGCCCGACCGCGGCCCGCCCCGGGCCAATCTGGGTCGCGCCCCTCCGCCGCGCCCCCGCGTGCATCGCCGCCGCCTCGTCACCGCAACCCCGCCGCCGGCTGCCGTGCCCGCCGCCGGCAAGCGCCGCCGCCGGCCCCGCCCTCCGTCGCCTCGCCTCGGCGTCCGGCCTTTGCCGCCGGCGCCCCTGCGCCCCCGCGCCCGAGCCCGTCCGCTGCCCCGAGCCTGCCTCTGCCCCGCCTCCAGTGCGCCGCCGCGCCGCCCGGCCTCACCCGCTGTCGACCCCGCCAGAGCCACACCGCCCCTGCGCCTCCCCTTCACCCTGCCGCGTCGCCTTCGGCCCGATCCGGCTAGGAGCCGCCGGATCCGGCCTCCTCCTGTCTTCCTCGCCCCTCGCCGGCCTCCTCCGCTCGCCGGAGTTCGCCGGAGTCAACTCCGGCCAGATCCAGTCCGGGTGGACCGGATCCACCGGTCCGGCGATCCAAACAGAGCCCCGTCCCGGATCCCCTCCGTCCCGGGTCCTCCCCATCCCAATTTCCCGCAAGGTGAAACACTGCTAAGTCCCTTAATTTGCATATTATCATGCCATGTTCGATCTGCTGTATCTCCATGCATACTGGTCCGTTTCGCGCGTGTAATATGTCAAATTGTTCGCCTCGACGAGTAATTCATTTCATTCCATTGCATCGTATTCATTTGAGCTCATCTTGATGCCCGAAATGCTGTTGGAAGAGTGCATGTTGATGTTAATCTGCTGAAACTGTTATAACTTGCTCATTTGTCATTTTTGCCATGATTGATGTGTGCATCCTATGAGGTTGATGTCTACATGTGTTTTGATCTATGCCATGCCATATTTCCAGAGGTGCTATACATGTATTTTTGTGAGTTGTGTGCTGAGTGCATCGAGCTTGCTAAGTAGTGTACTTACTGTTGCTGTTTTGCTAGGCAGATTCTGTTATATTTTGTTGCCATGTTAACCTGCTGCTACAAGTGATTTCGTGCATAATCTAAAGATGTTCTATAAACATGTTTTGATCTAGATGTTATGCCCTATCCATCCATGCCCCTGGTTGCATTTATAGCTTGCTGTAGTATGTTGTTATCTTGCTCCAAACTTGCTAAATAATGTTGCTGTCAACCTGTTAACATTAAGTTCAATGTTTCCATGATTGTTTTCTAGTGATCCATGCACCCTATGAACTTGAGCTTGCCATGCTTAGCTTCATAAACATGTCTTCGTACTATTGGTTGCCTTGCCATGCCATGTATTGCTCTGTGGTGAGTGGTTCAAGCTCACCAACATGCATACTTATTGTTGTTCCTGCCATGTATGAATCTGTCATATTTGCAATGTTTACATGGGTGCCATCTTATCTTCTGATCCTTTTTGGATCATGGTCAGTAAGGGACTGTTGTTCTATGCATTTAGTAGTATCATGCCATGCCTTTGTTTGCCATGATAGCTTCCTGTAACATGTTGTTTGATAGCTCTAAACATTGCAACCTGATGTTATTTCTGCTGAAGTCTGAAACTATTATTATTTGCAATCTTTCCATGTCCTTTTGAGCATGTTCTAGTCTTTTCTGGAGATAGCTCAGTGTTCATGTTTTGTTGTGCTTTACCTGTACTTCATGCCCATGCCTTTTGTTATTATGTTGGGGTGTTGTAGCATATTGTTTTGATGCTTGCAATATGCCTAGTTGCTGTTATGGACAAATTGTTGCTATGACTTGTATAGTGTATGTGTTGAACCGTTGCTCCGTTTTGAGTGTGATCTATATGAAACTTGCTTGATTTTGCATGTAGCTTCATATTATCATGTTGCATCCTTGTTTTGAGGTGTTTTCTTGATGTTTGTATGCATTTTGCATCAATGCCATGTTTAACTTGTTTTGCTCATATCTTCTAGGCCATAGCTCCGAATCTAATGAACTTTATATGTAACTTGACTAGAATTTCGTGTAGATCATCTTGGTGCATTTTAACTTGCTGTTTAACAACTTCAACTTAATGTTTATTCAGTTCTGGACCAATTTCTAAATTTGCATATGAGGACTTACCGGAATTGTTATATGTTGTTCCCGGCCTCATTTAAACTTGCCTTGATGTGTTGTTCTTGTTTGCATCATCTCTTGCCATGAGTAGCTTCATGTAGCCTTGTCATGCATCATGCTTGTTGTGCATCATGTCTTGCCTATGTGTGGTGTGTTTACCATGTTGTGTGCTTCTTCTCGATAGTTCCCGTTTCGTTGCGATCATGAGGATTCGTTCGTCTACGCTTGGTTCATCTTCGTGGCTTCATCTTCTTCATGAACTCGTTCTTCTTCCTTGCGGGATTTCAGGCAAGATGACCGCTACCCTAGATCTCACTACTATCATTGCTATGCTAGTTGCTTCGTTCTATCGCTATGCTGCGTTACCTATCTTTTGCTCTTCAAGCCTCCCAAATTGCCATGAACGTCTAACCTTTGACACCATTCCTAGCAAACCGTTGTTTGGCTATGTTACCGCTTTGCTCAGCCCCTCTTATAGCGTTGCTAGCTGCAGGTGAAGATGAATATTGCTCCATGGTGGACAGGGTTATGTTGGGATATCACAATATCTCTTATATTATTTAATGCATCTATATACTTGGTAAAGGGTGGAAGGCTCGGCCTTATGCCTGGTGTTTTGTTCCACTCTTGCCGCCCTAGTTTCCGTCATACCGGTGTTATGTTCCCGGATTTTGCGTTCCTTACGCGGTCGGGTGATTTATGGGACCCCCCTGACAGTTCGCTTTGAATAAAACTCCTCCAGCAAGACCCAACCTTGGTTTTACCATTTGCCTCACCACCACCTACCTTACCCTTGGGAGTAATTAACCCAAGGGTCATCTTTATTTTAGCCCCCCCGGGCCAATGCTTGTCTAAGTGTTGGTCCAAACCGAGCGATGTCCGGCGCCCCCTGGGCGACCAGGGTCTATGCCAACCCGACGTCTAGCTCATCCGGTGTGCCCTGAGAACGAGATATGTGCAGCTCCTATCGGGATTTGTCGGCACAACGGGAGGCTTTGCTGGTCTTGTTTTACCATTGTCGAAATGTCTTGTAAACCGGGATTCCGAGACTGATCGGGTCTTCCTGGGAGAAGGTCTATTCCTTCGTTGATCGCGAGAGCTTGTCATGGGCTAAGTTGGGACACCCCTGCAGGGTATAAACTTTCGAGAGCCGTGCCTGCGGTTATGTGGCAGATGGGAATTTGTTAATGTCCGGTTGTAGATAACTTGACACCAGATCCGAATTAAAACGCATCAACCGCGTGTGTAGCCGTGATGGTCTCTTCTCGGCGGAGTCCGGGAAGTGAACACGGTTTCTGGGTTATGTTTGACGTAAGTAGGTGTTCAGGATCAGCTCTTGATCATTGCTAGCTTCACGACCGTTCCGTTTGCTCTCTTCTCGCTCTCTTTTGCGTATGTTAGCCACCATATTTGCTTAGCCGCTGCTGCAACCTCACCACTTTACCCCTTCCTTTCCCATTTAGCTTTGCTAGTCTTGATACCCATGGTAATGGGATTGCTGAGTCCTCGTGGCTCACAGATTACTACAACAACAGTTGCAGGTACAGGTTGTGCGATGGTCTTGACGCGAGCGCGATGTTTGTTTGTCTTGGAGTTCTTCTTCTGCTTCTTCTTCGATCAGGGGATAGGTTCCAGGTCGGCAGCCTGGGCTAGCAGGGTGGATATTGTTGGAGTTTCTGTTTATGTTTCATCCGTAGTTGGATGTTGATCTCTTGTATGATGATGTTGTATTCGTGTGGCATTGTATGCCTCTTGTATGTATCCCCATCTATTATGTAATGTTGATGTAATGATATCCACCTTGCAAAAGCATTCCAATATGCGGGTCTATCCTTGGTGGGACCTTCGAGTTCCTTTTGGATAGGGTCGCATATTGGGCGTGACAAGTTGGTATCAGAGCCTCGACCGACCCTAGGAGCCCCCTTGATTGATCGTGTAGTTTGGCCGTTGTCGAGTCTAGAAGAAAACTGATTTCTGAGTCTAGTTTTATCGGAGAGTAGGAATTATTTTTACTCCTCAGCCCCTTCGTCGCTCTGGTGAGGAATCTTGACGTAGGTGTTTTGTATTACTCCTCTTCCCCTTCAAATTTTCTTTAGGTTCACGCAGTTGGTTTTCCGATCGTTGCTCCTCAGCTCTTTGCATCCGGTGCATTTCTCATCAAGTTGACTCGAGCCTCTTCTTCTTCACCAAGTTCAATCCTCAGTTGTTTTATTTTCCCACCCGCCCACCCTTCTTCCTCTCGGAACCGGAGTCTGTAATCGAGTATCCTTCCTACTCGTGCGAAGCCTTTGCTTTCTTTCCTCGATGATTTCAACCGGTGTTTTCTCTTCAAGATATTCGTCGATTCTACCTTCCTAGTCGCCTTTGTTTTCCCGCCCTCCCACCCCCTTTTCTTCCTGGAGTCTGAGTCTCTTTCGACCATCAATTTCATTCGTGTGGAGTCTCTTCAATCATTCATAAATCATTTCAACCGGTGAATTCTCGTCTCGTTTGACATTCTTCATCTCTTTTTCTTTCCGGTGGATTTCAATTCAAATTTTCGGTTGATCACATTCTTTTCCTTGGACCAAATGTTTTCCCCCTTGCTCGTTTGCCTCTCGCCATTCAATCATTCCGGTGTTCGGAAGACATCTCAGGAGATTCGTCTTTGTTCCAATTAATTCGAGGTTGTCACCTCTTTCAAATATTACAATTGTTCCGGTGCATCATCTTTCTCTTCAACAATCCTTTCCAATGGTGTTTTTCTTTTAGTGGGCCCTAACCCACAGGTCTTTCCCAGGATCTTACCTAACTCTTCTAATTTCCTCGGAGCTATTCTCAAATTCTTTCAAATGTGATGTAAGAATGAATTCCATCAGTCACATGCCTTTTCCAAAATCGATTTCAAATCATTTCATCGTTGGCTCAACCTATTTGCTTTTCTTTCTCCTGGAGTATCTCAGTAATTTTGGTGGTGTTTCTCGTCATCATTTGAAGATTGAAGATGAGTTTTTCCTCTAAATCTTGTCTGTTCTCTCGAGGATTCATGATTCTAGCTTCATGTTATCCTCTCGAATTATTCCAGTTGTCAGTTATTCTTTTCATCCACCCGGAGTATTTCAGGAGTTGTTTTTGTCGTCTCGATCATCTAGAGGCCATCATTCCAGTTATCGTTCTCTATTATCCCGGCGCTCCGTTCAAGTGGTCTTTAGTCAGCTTGTTATCTCTTTGTTCTTTTGCATCTAAATCCCCTCTAGAATATTAGTTCTTCTAATTCTTCCCGGTGATTAAGTCTCTTTCATCAGTCATTTTCGAATTCTCACGGTGGTTCTTTCAGATTCTTTTTCCTTGCTTTTCATATTAATTCATTCATTCTTTTCAATCCTACCGGTGGTTCATGAAGACCTTCTCAAGTTTGCGATATGTCACTTCTCAATCCTTTTCAAGAAGAATAAGTAGTATGCAAAAATCCATTGCTCGTCATCAATTTAATTTGATGAAGGATAAGCATACAATAAATCTTATTCTTATTTCATCCAAGTGATTAATCCCTTTTTCTTCGGAGTTTGTTCTTGATGAATAAATTCTAGTTCCAAGTCTTTTCATCTTTTCTTTTTTGGAGTTCAAATTTCCTCGGCCATGTCGTCAGATCCTCCATTTAATCACCGCAAGGCTCATTTTATTCTTTCATCCTTCATTCTATCTCATCATCCTTTTGTCACCGGAGTTCTTCATGGTGGTTCTTCATGACTTAATTCATTCTTCAAGAGTTCATCAACATTTTGTTGGAGAAATTCAAGTATTTTTTCTTCTCGCTTCTCGAAGTGCAATTGATTCTCCGTATTCTTTTGAAGTGGAGTTTTGCATTTCTTCGTTCTTCTCAGCTATCCAATCATTTCCGTTTGTGGCCGGAGATCACCTCATAATTTTGAGATGTTTTTCATAAGTCCACAACAAGCTTATTCTTCCGTCGGTGATTTCCTCAACAACTCCGTTCAACCCTTCCTTCTAAGTTCATGTTCTATCCTTTCCATGTTCAGTCAGAGTTCTGCCTAAATCCTTTCAGTCTTATCCGTTTCTTTTCTCATTCTAACCACTCCGGTTAGAACGAGTGATTTCATAGTCTATTTGATTCCGTGAGCTTTCGATTCTTGTCATTCTCGTCGTTCCTCTCTTCTTCTCGAATGCTCTCGATTCTTTGCTTCTTCTCTTGAGTTCTTGTTTCACCTCATCCTTTTTTCCCTTCCGTCTCGGTCCTAAGATCTCGGGACGAGTTCTCTTATTAGTGGAGGAGTGTTGTAACGCCCAGGATTCGATGCGCCAGGTGCCTGCCAGTTATTCGCCATCGTTGCCATGTTATTTGCTTGCGTGTTGCATTTTATCATGTCATCATGTGCATTTCATTTTGCATACATGTTCGTCTCATGCATCCGAGCATTTTCTCCGTTGTCCGTTTTGCAATCCGGCACTCCTATGTCATCCGGCGTTCCCTTTTTGCCTCTTCTCTTGTGCGGGTGTTAAACTTTCTCGGAATGGCCCGAGGTTTGCCAAGCGGCCTTGGTATAGCACCGGTAGACCGCCTATCAAGTTTCGTGCCATTTGGAAGTCGTTTGGTACTCCAACGGTTAACCAGGTAACCGTAAAAGCCTCTTTTGTGTGCAGCCCAACACCCCTTCCGAAGTGGCCCAAAACCCATCTAACTCCCCTCCATGCTCTCGGTCGTTCGATCACGATCGCGTGGCCGAAAACCGCTCCTCATTTGGACTCTCCTAGCTCCCTCTACCTATAAATTAGTCCCCTCCCCCGAATTTGCGGTCCAAACCCTAGCCTCCTTCCTCCGCGCGCCGGGCACGTCCGCCGCCGTCCCTCGGTGAATCAGAGGTCGCCACCTCAGCCCGGGCCGCGCCCCACTTCGCCGCCGACCGCGCGGGCCCGCTCGGCCCGACCGCGGCCCGCCCCGGGCCCGATCTGGGCCGCGCCCCTCGGCCGCGCCCTCGCGCGCATCGCCGCTGCCTCGTCGCCGCAACCCCGCCGCCGGCCGCCGTGCCCGCCGCCGGCAAGCGCCGCCGCCGGCCCCGCCCTCCGTCGCCTCGCCTCGGCGTCCGGCCTCTGCCGCCGGCGCCCCTGCGCCCCCGCGCCCGAGCCCGTCCGCCGCCCCGAGCCTGCCTCTGCCCCGCCGCCGGTGCGCCGCCCCGCCGCCCGGCCTCACCCGTCGTCGACCCCGCCATCGCCGGTGCCTCCCTCCGCCGGAGCCGCACCGCCCCTGCGCCTCCCCTTCACCCCGCCGCGTCGCCTCCGGCCTGATCCGGCTAGGAGCCGCCGGATCCGGCCTCCTCCCGTCTTCCTCGCCCCTCGCCGGCCTCCTCCGCTCGCCGGAGTTCGCCGGAGTCAACTCCGGCCAAATCCGGTCCGGGTGGACCAGATCCACCGGTCCGGCGATCCAAACAGAGCCCCGTCTCGGATCCCTTCCGTCCCGGGTCCTCCCCTTCCCGATTTCCCGCGAGGTGAAATACTGCTAAGTCCCTTAATTTGCATATTATCATGCCATGTTCGATCTGCTGTATCTCCATGCATACTGGTCCGTTTCGCGCGTGTAATATGTCAAATTGTTCGCCTCGACGAGTACTTCACTTCATTCCATCGCATCATATTTATTTGAGCTCATCTTGATGCCCGAAATGCTGTTGGAAAAGTGCATGTTGATGTTAATCTGCTGAAACTGTTATAACTTGCTCATTTGTCATTTTTGCCATGATTGATGTGTGCATCCTATGAGGTTGATGTCTACATGTGTTTTGATCTATGCCATGCCATCTTCCTGAGGTGCTATCCATGTATTTTTGTGAGTTGTGTGCTGAGTGCATCAAGCTTGCTAAGTAGTGTACTTGCTGTTGCTGTTTTGCTAGGCAGATTCTGTTATATTTTGTTGCCATGTTAACCTGCTGCTACAAGTGATTTCGTGCATAATCTGAAGATGTTCTATAAACATGTTTTGATCTACATGTTATGCCCTATCCATCCATGCCCCTGGTTGCATTTATAGCTTGCTGTAGCATGTTGTTATCTTGCTCCAAACTTGCTAAATAATGTTGCTGTCAACCTGTTAACATTAAGTTTATTGTTTCCATGATTGTTTTCTAGTGATCCATGCACCCTATGAACTTGATCTTGCCATGCTTAGCTTCATAAACATGTCTTCTTACTGTTGGTTGCCTTTCCATGCCATGTATTGCTCTGTGGTGAGTGGTTCAAACTCACCAACATGCATACTTATTGTTGTTCCTGCCATGTATGAATCTGTCATAACATTTGCCATGTTTATATGGGTGCCATCTTATCTTCTGATCCTTTTTGGCTCATGGTCATTAAGGGACTGTTATTCTATGCATTTAGTAGTATCATGCCATGCCTTTGTTTGCCATGATAGCTTCCTGTAACATGTTGTTTGATAGCTCTAAACATTGCAACCTGATGTTATTTCTGCTGAAGTCTGAAACTGTTATTATTTGCAATCTTTCCATGTCCTTTTGAGCATGTTCTAGTCTTTTCTGGAGATAGCTCAGTGTTCATGTTTTGTTGTGCTTTACCTGTACTTCATGCCCATGCCTTTTGTTATTATGTTGGGGTGCTGTAGCATATTGTTTTGATGCTTGCAATATGCCTAGTTGCTGTTATGGACAGATTGTTGCTATGACTTGTATAGTGTATGTGTTGAACCGTTGCTCCGTTTTGAGTGTGATCTATATGAAACTTGCTTGATTTTGCATGTAGCTTCATATTATCATGTTGCATCCTTGTTTTGAGGTGTTTGCTTGATGTTTGTATGCATTTTGCATCAATGCCATGTTTAACTTGTTTTGCTCATATCTTCTAGGCCGTAGCTCCGAATCTAATGAACTTTATATGTAACTTGACTAGAATTTCGTGTAGATCATCTTGGTGCATTTTAACTTGCTGTTTAACAATTTCAACTTAATGTTTATTCAGTTCTGGACCAATTTCGAAATTTGCATATGAGGACTTACCGGAATTGTTATATGTTGTTCCCGGCCTCATTTAAACTTGCCTTGATGTGTTGTTCTTGTTTGCATCATCTCTTGCCATGAGTAGCTTCATGTAGCCTTGTCATGCATCATGCTTGTTGTGCATCATGTCTTGCCTATGTGTGGTGTGTTTACCATGTTGTGTGCTTCTTCTTGATAGTTCCCGTTTCGTTGCGATCATGAGGATTCGTTCATCTACGCTTGGTTTGTCTTCGTGGCTTCATCTTCTTCATGGACTCGTTCTTCTTCCTTGCGGGATTTCAGGCAAGATGACCGCTACCCTGGATCTCACTACTATCATTGCTATGCTAGTTGCTTCGTTCTATCGCTATGCTGCGTTACCTATCTTTTGCTCTTCAAGCCTCCCAAATTGCCATGAACCTCTAACCTTTGACACCATTCCTAGAAAACCGTTGTTTGGCTATGTTACCGCTTTGCTCAGCCCCTCTTATAGCGTTGCTAGCTGCAGGTGAAGATGAAGATTGCTCCATGGTGGACAGGGTTATGTTGGGATATCACAATATCTCTTATATTATTTAATGCATCTATATACTTGGTAAAGGGTGGAAGGCTTGGCCTTATGCCTGGTGTTTTGTTCCACTCTTACCGCCCTAGTTTCCGTCATACCGGTGTTATGTTCCCGGATTTTGCGTTCCTTACGCGGTCGGGTGATTTATGGGACCCCCCTGACAGTTCGCTTTGAATAAAACTCCTCTAGCAAGGCCCAACCTTGGTTTTACCATTTGCCTCACCACCACCTACCTTTCCCTTGGGAGTAATTAACCCAAGGGTCATCTTTATTTTAGCCCCCCTGGGCCAATGCTTGTCTAAGTGTTGGTCCAAACCGAGCGATGTCCGGCGCCCCCTGGGCAACCAGGGTCTATGCCAACCCGACGTCTGGCTCATCCGGTTTGCCCTGAGAACGAGATATGTGCAGCTCCTATCAGGATTTGTCGGCACAGCGGGAGGCTTTGCTGGTCTTGTTTTACCATTGTCGAAATGTCTTGTAAACCGGGATTCCGAGACTGATCGGGTCTTCTTGGGAGAAGGTCTATTCCTTCGTTGATCGCGAGAGCTTGTCATGGGCTAAGTTGGGACACCCCTGCAGGGTATAAACTTTCGAGAGCCGTGCCCGCGGTTATGTGGCAGATGGGAATTTGTTAATGTCCGGTTGTAGATAACTTGACACCAGATCCGAATTAAAATGCATCAACCGCGTGTGTAGCCGTGATGGTCTCTTCTCGGCGGAGTCCGGGAAGTGAACACGGTTTCTGGGTTATGTTTGACGTAAGTAGGTGTTCAGGATCACCTCTTGATCATTGCTAGCTTCACGACTGTTCCGTTTGCTCTCTTCTCGCTCTCTTTTGCGTATGTTAGCCACCATATTTGCTTAGCCGCTGCTGCAACCTCACCACTTTACCCCTTCCTTTCCCATTTAGCTTTGCTAGTCTTGATACCCATGGTAATGGGATTGCTGAGTCCTCATGGCTCACAGATTACTACAACAACAGTTGCAGGTACAGGTTGTGCGATGATCTTGACGCGAGCGCGATGTTTGTTTGTCTTGGAGTTTTCTTCTGCTTCTTCTTCGATCAGGGGATAGGTTCCAGGTTGGCAGCCTGGGCTAGCAGGGTGGATATTGTTGGAGTTTCTGTTTATGTTTCATCCGTAGTCGGATGTTGATCTCTTGTATGATGATGTTGTATTCGTGTGGCATTGTATGCCTCTTGTATGTATCCCCATCTATTATGTAATGTTGATGTAATGATATCCACCTTGCAAAAGCGTTCCAATATGTGGGTCTATCCTTGGTGGGACCTTCGAGTTCCTTTTGGATAGGGTCGCATATTGGGCGTGACACCAACGCCTACAAAAGTCTCGGTGGAAACTCATTTGGTCTAGTTATAGTTGATGATTTTTCAAGATTTACATGGGTGTTCTTTCTCGATGATAAATCACATGTCCAAAAGATCTTCAAGAACTTCGCTAGGAAGGCCCAAAATCAATTTGAAGTGAAGATCAAGAAGGTTCGCAGCGACAACAAAACGGAGTTCAAGAACGCCAATGTGGACACCTTTCTTGACGAAGAAGGGATTTCACATGAGTTCTCGGCTATGTACTGTCAGGACCCCGACTCAATGCCACACCGATCTAGCATGTAACACCTCATATCACTTTGCGGCCTCACGCATGGTATTCCCACGGGTGTCGCCTTACCAGGCCCGGGACCGTTTGAGCCTTTAGGCACACGTACATGATAGTGTCGCTAGCATCCATATGACAAGGAACCCGGGCTGACATGGTTAGTCGTGAACCCAAAGTGGCACTAACTTACAGGGACAGGCATACATTGAAGGAAATATGCCCTAGAGGCAATAATAAAGTTATTATTTATTTCCTCATATCATGATAAATGTTTATTATTCATGCTAGAATTGTATTACCCGGAAACATAATACATGTGTGAATACATAGGCAAACATAGTGTCACTAGTATGCCTCTACTTGACTAGTTCGTAAACAAAGATGGTTAAGTTTCCTAACCATAGACATGAGTTGTCATTTGATTAACGGGATCACATTATTAGGAGAATGATGTGATTGACCTGACCCATTCTGTTAGCTTAGCACTTGATCGTTCAGTATGTTGCTATTGCTTTCTTCATGACTTATACATGTTCCTATGACTATGAGATTATGTAACTCCCGTTTACCGGAGGAACACTTTGTGTGCTACCAAACATCACAACATAACTGGGTGATTTTAAAGGTGCTCTACAGGTGTCTCCAAAGGTACTTGTTGAGTTTACGTATTTCGAGATTAGGATTTGTCACTCCGATTGTCGGAGAGGTATCTCTGGGCCCTCTCGGTAATGCACATCACTATAAGCCTTGCAAGAATGTAGCTAATGAGTTAGTTACGGAATGATGCATTACGTAACGAGTAAAGAGACTTGCCGGTAATGAGATTGAACTGGGTATTGAGATACCGACGATCGAATTTCGGGCAAGTAACATACCGATGACAAAGGGAACAACGTATGTTGTTATGCGGTTTGACGGATAAAGATCTACGTAGAATATGTAGGAGCCAATATGAGCATCCAAGTTTAGCTATTGGTTATTGACCAGAAACAGTTCTAGGTCATGTCTACATAGTTCTCGAACCCATAGGGTCCACACGCTTAACATTACGATGACAGTTATATTATGAGTTTATGAGTTTTGATGTACCGAAGGTTGTTCGGAGTCCCGGATGTGATCACGGACATGACGAGGAGTCTCGAAATGGTCGACACATAAAGATTGATATATTGGACGACTATATTCGGACACCGGAATAGTTCCGGGGGTTATCGGATATATATCAGAGTACCGGGGGTTACCGGACCCCCCGGGAACTAATGGGCCTTGTTGGGCCCTAGTGGAGAGAGAGAGGGGCCGGCATGGGCAAGAGACGCGCCCCCTCCCCTTGAGTCCGAATAGGACAAGGAAGGGGGGGGGCGGCGCCCCCCCTTGCCTTTCCCCTCTCCCACTCCTTCCTTCCCCCTCCTTCTTGGACTAGGAAAGGGAGGGGCAAACCTACTTGGAGTAGGTTTCCCCCTCCTAGGGCGCGCCACCCCCTTAGCCGGCCCCCTCCTCCTCCCCCCTTTATATACGGAGGAGGGGGCACCCCATGATACACAAGTTGATCTTCGTGATCGTTCCTTAGCCGTGCGGTGCCCCCCTCCACCATATTCCACCTCGGTCATATCGTAGCGGTGTTTAGGCGAAGCCCTCCATCGGTAGAACATCATCACCGTCACCACACCGTCGTGCTGAAGGAACTCATCCCCGACACCCTGCTAGATCGGAGTCCGGGGATCGTCATCGAGCTGAACATGTGCTGAACTCGGAGGTGCCGTACGTTCGGTACTTAGATCGGTCAGATCGTGAAGACGTACGACTACATCAACCGCGTTGTTCTAATGCTTCCGCTTTCGGTCTACGAGGGTACGTGGACAACACTCTCCCCTCTCATTGCTATGCATCACCATGATCTTGCGTGTGCGTAGGAATTTTTTTTGAAATTACTACGTTCCCCAACAGTGGCATCCAAGCCTAGGTTTTATGCGTTGATGTTATATGCACGAGGAGAACACAAGTGAGTTGTGGGCGATACAAGTCATACTGCTTACCAGCATGTCATACTTTGGTTCAGCGGTATTGTTGGATGAAGTGGCCCGGACCGACATTACGCGTACGCTTACGCGAGACTGGTTTTACCGCCGTGCTTTGCACACAGGTGACTAGCAGGTGTCTGTTTCTCCAACTTTAGTTGAACCGAGTGTGGCTACGCCCGGTCCTTGCGAAGGTTAAAACAACACTAACTTGATGAACTATCATTGCGGTTTTGATGCGTAGGTAAGAACGGTTCTTGCTCAGCCCGTAGTAGCCACGTAAAATTTGCAACAACAAAGTAGAGGACGTCTAACTTGTTTTTGCAGAGCATGTTGTGATGTGATATGGTCAAGACGTGATGCTATATTTTATTGTACGAGATGATCATGTTTTGTAACCGAGTTATCGGCAACTGGCAGGAGCCATATGGTTGTCGCTTTATTGTATGAAATGCAATCGCCCTGTAATTGCTTTACTTTATCACTAAGCGGTAGCGATAGTCGTAGAAGCAATAGTTGGCGTGACGACAACGATGCTACGATGGAGATCAAGGTGTCGCGCCGGTGACGATGGCGATCATGACGGTGCTTCGGAGATGGAGATCACAAGCACAATATGATGATGGCCATATCATATCACTTATATTTGATTGCATGTGATGTTTATCTTTTATGCATCTTATCTTGCTTTGATTGACGGTAGCATTATAAGATGATCTCTCACTAAATTTCAAGATAAAAGTGTTCTTCTTGAGTATGCACTATTGCCAAAGTTCGTCGTGCCCAGACACCATGTGATGATCAGGTGTGATAAGCTCTACGTCCATCTACAACGGGTGCAAGCCAGTTTTGCACACGCAAAATACTCAGGTTAAACTTGACGAGCCTAGCATATGCAGATATGGCCTCGGAACACTGAGACCGAAAGGTCGAGCGTGAATCATATAGCAGATATGATCAACATAGTGATGTTCACCATTGAAAACTACTCCATTTCACGTGATGATCGGTTATGGTCTAGTTGATTTGGATCAAGTGATCACTTAGATGATTAGAGAGATGTCTATCTTTGTGGGAGTTCTTAAATCAATTGAACTTAAATTTATCATGAACTTAGTACCTGATAGTATTTTGCTTGTCTATGTTTGTTGTAGATAGATGGCTCGTGCTGTTGTTCCGTTGAACTTTAATGCGTTCCTTGAGAAAGCAAAGTTGAAAGATGATGGTAGCAATTACACGGACTAGGTCCGTAACTTGAGGATTATCCTCATTGTTGCATAGAAGAATTACGTCCTAGAAGCACCGCTGGGTGCCAAACCTGCTGCAGGAGCAACACCAGATGTTGTGAACGTCTGGCAGAGCAAAGCTAATGACTACTCGATAGTTCAGTGTGCCATGCTTTACGGCTTAGAACCAGGACTTCAACGACGTTTTGAACGTCATGGAGCATATGAGATGTTCCAGGAGTTGAAGTTAATATTTCAAGCAAATGCCCGGGTTGAGAGATATGAAGTCTCCAATAAGTTCTATAGCTGCAAGATGGAGGAGAATAGTTCTGTCAGTGAGCATATACTCAGAATGTCTGGGTATAACAATCACTTGATTCAACTGGGAGTTAATCTTCCAGATGATAGCGTCATTGACAGAATTCTTCAATCACTGCCACCAAGCTACAAGAGCTTCGTGATGAACTATAATATGCAAGGGATGGAAAAGACAATTCCCGAGCTCTTCGCAATGCTAAAAGCTGCGGAGGTAGAAATCAAGAAGGAGCATCAAGTGTTGATGGTCAATAAGACCACCAGTTTCAAGAAAAATGGCAAAGGGAAAAAGAAGGGGAAATTCAAGAAAAACGGCAAACAAGTTGCTGCTCAGGAGAAGAAACCCAAGTCTGGACCTAAGCCTGAGACTGAGTGCTTCTACTGCAAGCAGACTGGTCACTGGAAGCGGAACTACCCGAAGTATTTGGCGGATAAGAAGGATGGCAAGGTGAACAAAGGTATATGTGATATACATGTTATTGATGTGTACCTTACCAGAGCTCGCAGTAGCACCTTAGTATTTGATACTGGTTTTGTTGTTAATATTTGCAACTCGAAACAGGGACTACAGATTAAGTGGACACTGGCTAAGGACGAGGTGACGATGCGCGTGGGAAATGGTTCCAAAGTCGATGTGATCGCCGTCGGCACGCTACCTCTACATCTACCTTCGGGATTAGTTTTAGACCTAAATAATTGTTATTTGGTGCCAGCGTTGAGCATGAACATTATATCTGGATTTTGTTTGATGCGAGACGGTTATTCATTTAAATCTGAGAATAATGGTTGTTCTATTTATATGAGTAATATCTTTTATGGTCATGCACCTTTAAAGAGTGGTCTATTTTTGATGAATCTCGATAGTAGTGATACACATATTCATAATGTTGAAGCCAAAAGATGCAGAATTGATAATGATAGTGCAACTTATTTGTGGCACTGCCGTTTAGGTCATATTGGTGTAAAGCGCATGAAGAAACTCCATACTGACGGACTTTTGGAATCACTTGATTATGAATCACTTGGTACTTGCGAACCATGCCTCATGGGCAAGATGACTAAAACACCGTTCTCCGATACTATGGAGAGAGCAACTGATTTGTTGGAAATCATACATACTGATGTATGTGGTCCAATGAATGTTGAGGCTCGTGGCGGATATCTTTATTTTCTCACCTTCACAGATGATTTGAGCAGATATGGGTATATCTACTTAATGAAACATAAGTCTGAAACATTTGAAAAGTTCAAAGAGTTTCAGAGTGAAGTTGAAAATCATCATAACAAGAAAATAAAATTTCTACGATCTGATCGTGGAGGAGAATATTTGAGTTACGAGTTTGGTTTACATTTGAAGCAATACAGAATAGTTTCGCAACTCACGCCACCCGGAACACCACAGTGTAATGGTGTGTCCGAACGTCGTAATCGTACTTTACTAGATATGATGCGACCTATGATGTCTCTTACCGATTTACCGCTATCGTTTTGGGGTTATGCTTTAGAGACGGCCGCATTCACGTTAAATAGGGCACCATCAAAATCCGTTGAGACGACGCCTTATGAACTATGGTTTGGCAAGAAACCAAAGTTGTCGCTTCTTAAAGTTTGGGGCTGTGATGCTTATGTGAAAAAGCTTCAACCTGATAAGCTCGAACCCAAATCGGAGAAATGTGTCTTCATAGGATACCCAAAGGAAACTATTGGGTACACCTTCTACCAAAGGTCCGAAGGCAAGACATTTGTTGCAAAGAATGGATCCTTTCTAGAGAAGGAGTTTCTCTCGAAAGAAGTGAGTGGGAGGAAAGTAGAACTTGATAAGGTAACTGTACCTGCTCCTTTATTGGAAAATAGTTCATCACAGAAACCAGTTCCTGTGACGACTACACCAATAAGTGAGGAAGCTAATGATGATGATCATGAAACTTCAGAACAAGTTACTACAGAACCTCGTAGGTCAACCAGAGTAAGATCCGCACCAAAGTGGTACGGTAATCCTATTTTGGAGGTCATGTTACTTGACCATGGTGAACTTATGAACTATGAGGAAGCGATGATGAGCCCAAATTCCGCAAAATGGCTTGAAGCCATGAAATCTGAGATGGGATCCATGTATGAGAACAAAGTGTGGACTCTGGTTGATTTGCCCGATGATCGGCAAGCCATCGAGAATAAATGGATTTTTAAGAAGAAGACTGACGCTGATGGTAATGTTACCGTCTACACAGCTCGACTTGTTGCAAAAGGTTTTCGACAAGTTCAAGGGGTTGACTGCGATGAGACTTTCTCACCCGTAGCGATGCTTAAGTCTATAGGAATCATGTTAGCAATTGCCGCATTTTATGATTATGAAATTTGGCAAATGGATGTAAAAACTGCATTCCTGAATGGATTTCTGGAAGAAGAGTTGTATATGATGAAGCCGAAAGGTTTTGTCGATCCAAAAGGTGCTGACAAAGTGTGCAAACTCCAGCGATCCATCTATGGACTGGTGCAAGCATCTCGGAGTTGGAATAAACGTTTTGATAGTGTGATCAAAGCATATGGCTTTATAAAGACTTTTGGAGAAGCCTGTATTTACAAGAAAGTGAGTGGGAGCTCTGTAGCATTTCTGATATTATATGTAGATGACATATTGTTAATTGGAAATGATATAGAATTTCTGGATAGCACAAAGGGATACTTGAATAAAAGTTTTTCAATGAAAGACCTCGGTGAAGCTGCTTACATATTGGGCATCAAGATCTATAGAGATAGATCAAGACGCTTGATTGGACTTTCACAAAGCACATACCTTGATAAAGTTTTGAAAGAGTTCAAAATGGATCAGGCAAAGAAAGGATTCTGGCCTTGATTACAAGGTGTGAAGTTGAGTTAGACTCAATGCCCGACCACTGCAGAAGATAGAGAGAAAATGAAAGGAGTTCCCTATGCTTCAGCCATAGGCTCTATCATGTATGCAATGCTGTGTACCAGACCTGATGTGTGCCTTGCTGTTAGTTTAGCAGGGAGGTACCAAAGTAATCCAGGAGTGGATCACTGGACATCGGTCAAGAACATCCTGAAATACCTGAAAAGGACTAAGGATATGTTTCTCATTTATGGAGGTGACAAAGAGCTAGTCGTAAATGGTTACATCGATGCAAGCTTTGACACTGATCCGGACGATTCTAAATCGCAAACCGGATACGTGTTTTTACTAATTGGTGGAGCTGTAAGTTGGTGCAGTTCTAAACAAAGCGTCGTAGCGGGATCTACATGCGAAGCGGAGTACATAGCTGCTTTGGAAGCAGCAAATAAAGGAGTCTGGATGAAGGAGTTCATTTCGGATCTAGGTGTCATACCTAGTGCATCAGGACCAATGAAGATCTTCTGTGACAATACTGGTGCAATTGCCTTGCCAAAGGAATCCAGATTTCACAAGAGGACCAAGCACATTAAGAGACGCTTCAATTCCATCCGGGACCAAGTCCAGGTGGGAGACATAGAGATTTGCAAGATACATACGGATCTGAATGTTGCAGACCTGTTGACTAAGCCTCTTCCACGAGCAAAACATGATCAGCACCAAGACTCCATGGGTGTTAGAATCATTACTGTGTAATCTAGATTATTGACTCTAGTGCAAGTGGGAGACTGAAGGAAATATGCCCTAGAGGCAATAATAAAGTTATTATTTATTTCCTCATATCATGATAAATGTTTATTATTCATGCTAGAGTTGTATTACCCGGAAACATAATACATGTGTGAATACATAGACAAATATAGTGTCACTAGTATGCCTCTACTTGACTAGCTCTTTAATCAAAGATGGTTAAGTTTCCTAACCATAGACATGAGTTCTCATTTGATTAACGGGATCACATTATTAGGAGAATGATGTGATTGACCTGACCCATTCCGTTAGCTTAGCACTTGATCGTTTAGTATGTTGCTATTACTTTCTTCATGACTTATACATGTTCCTATGACTATGAGATTATGTAACTCCCGTTTACCGGAGGAACACTTTGTGTGCTACCAAACGTCACAACATAACTGGGTGATTATAAAGGTGCTCTACAGGTGTCTCCAAAGGTACTTGTTGAGTTGACGTATTTCGAGATTAGGATTTGTCACTCCGATTGTCGGAGAGGTATCTCTGGGCCCTCTTGGTAATGCACATCACTATAAGCCTTACAAGCAATGTAGCTAATGAGTTAGTTACGGAATGATGCATTACGTAACGAGTAAAGAGACTTGCCGGTAACAAGATTGAACTAGGTATTAAGATACCGACGATCGAATCTCGGGCAAGTAACATACCGATGACAAAGGGAACAACGTATGTTGTTATGTGGTTTGACCGATAAAGATCTTCGTAGAATATGTAGGAGCCAATATGAGCATCCAGGTTCCGCTATTGGTTATTGACCAGAAACAGTTCTAGGTCATGTCTACATAGTTCTCGAACCCGTAGGGTCTGCACGCTTAACGTTACGATGACAGTTATATTATGAGTTTATGAGTTTTGATGTACCGAAGGTTGTTCGGAGTCCCGGATGTGATCACGGACATGACAAGGAGTCTCGAAATGGTCGAGACATAAAGATTGATATATTGGACGACTATATTCGGACACCGGAATAGTTCCGGGGGTTATCGGATATATATCATAGTACCGGGGGTTACCGGACCCCCCCCCCGGGAACTAATGGGCCTTGTTGGGCCCTAGTGGAGAGAGAGAGAGGGGCCGGCCAGGGCAAGAGGCGCGCCCCCTCCCCTTGAATCCGAATAGGACAAGGAAGGGGGGGGGGGGCGACGCCCCGCTTGCCTTTCCCCTCTCCCACTCCTTCCTTCCCCCTCCTTCTTGGACTAGGAAAGGGAGGGTGTCGGTGTCAAAACCGGCGGATCTCGGGTAGGGGGTCCCGAGCTGTGCGTCTAGGCGGATGGTAACAGGAGACGAGGGACACGATGTTTTACCCAGGTTCGGGCCCTCTCGATGGAGGTAAAACCCTACGTCCTGCTTGATTAATATTGATGATATGGGTAGTACAAGAGTTGATCTACCACGAGATCAAGGAGGCTAAACCCTAGAAGCTAGCCTATGGTATGATTGTTGTAATGTATGTTGTGTCCTACGGACTAAAGCCCTCCGGTTTATATAGACATCGGAGGAGGCTAGGGTTACACAGAGTCGGTTACAATGGTAGGAGATCTACATATCTGTATCGCCAAGCTTGCCTTCCACGCCAAGGAAAGTCCCATCCGGACACGGGACGGAGTCTTCAATCTTGTATCTTCGTAGTCTTGGAGTCCGGCGAACGATGATAGTCCGGCTGTCCGGACACCCCCTAGTCCAGGACTCCCTCAGTAGCCCCTGAACCAGGCTTCAATGATGATAAGTCCGGCGCGCATAATGTTCGGCATTGCAAGGCGGGTTCCTCCCTTGAATAATCCAGAGAAGATCATGAACACCAGGATAGTGTCCGGCTCTGCAAAATAAATTCCACATTCCACCGTAGAGAGAATAAAATGTACACCAGTCCAATCTGCTGACGTATTATGCAGCGTGACATCACACCGCTACCAAGCCTTTGTTTGAATCGTTTTTTACTATACCACCTCAGCACGTTTAGCGAAGCGGTTTCCTTGGCATGTCTTGTCGAAGCAGAGATCGTGTTCCCCTTATTCCAGGATTCTCATCAATACGGACGTGGGTAACCCAACCGCGCCATTGATGGTGGCGCTTGGGAGATAAGCGAGTTTTATCAGGCCAGCGGGACGCACAGTTTTCGTCCGCCTACATATAAGGGATAAGGATTTACCTTCTCACCTACGCCTTCTTCCTCCTTTGCTTATCCACCTCTGCGTACTCAAGCTCCAACGCCCAAGCTCGCGCATCTCGCCTCGACCTTCTCCGAATATGTCCGGAGTAGGAGGAAAATGGTTGGCCTCCACCGTTAAGGAGGAGCACATCACCAGACTGCGCAGCGCCGGATATCTTTCCGGCGATATCGCGCATCGGCTGCCCGACGAGGGGCAGCTCATCCCTACCCCCGGGCCTCACGAGATGGTCGTCTTCCTTCCCCACTTCCTCCGCGGACTGGGCTTTCCGCTCCATCCATTGGTCCGGGGGCTCATGTTCTATTACGGCCTGGATTTCCACGATCTGGCGCCGAACTTCATCCTCAACATCTCGACGTTCATCGTCGTGTGCGAGGCCTTCCTCTGCATCCGGCCCCACTTCGGCCTGTGGCTCAAGACCTTCAACGTCAAGCCGAAGGTTGTGCTGGGCACGCAAGCGGAATGCGGAGGCGCCATGTTGCGTAAATTACCCAACGTCCTCTGGCTCGAAGGGGCCTTCGTGGACTCCGTCAAGGGGTGGCAATCAGGGTGGTTCTACATCACCGAGCCGCGCAAGCCCACATGGGCGGCGGCCCCCGAGTTTAGATCTGGCGTCCCCACGCAGCTCACCTCCTGGAAAGAGAAGGGCTTGCTGTGGGGCGATTCGAAGGAGGTGACTGGACTCCGAACCTGCATCCAGAAGCTGGTGAGCAATAAGCTCAGGCTCGTCGACGTGGTCCAAGTCATGCTCATCCGCCGGATTCTCCCATGCCAAGAACGGGCATTCAATCTGTGGGAGTTCAATCCGGAACAGCACCAGGCGCTGAGCGGGCTCTTCGATACGACATACGAAGGTGCCTGGAGGGTGCTGTTTAAGGGCCCCGAAGCCCCCGCATCCGTGACGGAAGATCGCGGATTCAGCTCGCAGTATCCAACTGACGAGGTAAGTGATTCAACCCCATTACGGGACACTTTGTAGTAATCGAATTGATTATAAGAGGGTTTCATTCTTTCCTTTCCTTTGACAGGAATGGATGGAGAAGGCCAGGCAGCTTATCAGCCCGGCTCCCATGCCAGAAGACCCAGTGGACGCCCGTTTAGCAGGGCTGCTGGTTCCGGCACCGCATGTGGTGCCGGAGAAGAAGGCCAAGAAGGTGGCCGCGGGGACTCGAAAGAGTTCCCGCAATCAGGTGTCCGACGACGAGGCGGACTCCTCCCCCGAAGACGAGGAGGTTTCTCTCCCAGAAGAGGGATAGAAGAAGAGGAAGGCTTCCCCAACAGGGGAGGCCGAAGGGTCCAAGAGGGGGAGAACTATCCCCCCGGACAGTTTCGCCAACACCAACGTTGGCGAGGATGAATGGCCTCCAAGGGCCAGGCGTCCAGCAAGATCGCAAGTATCCGGATCCTTTATATGCAATATCTTTCATGTCGCGTAGTGTCCTTCTAACGCCGCATTCTGTCCGTAGTCCGGCCGATGACGATCTCCCCGACTCATCGAGCGGGTCATTGGCCCCGTCGGATGTGGATTCACTTCCGATGGCCTCTACCCCACGCGCCGACGAGGACGCCGAGGTGGGATCCCAGAGAGGGACCCATCAGGAGGAGGCTCCGGAGGCGCCGTCAGGCAGCCTCCCAGACTTTGCGCCGGACTCTACATCGGAACCCGCAGTGGTTCCAGAATCCGGCAAGCGGCCCCTTCGAAAGAAGGGCAAGACCGTGACACCGGTGGCCTCCGTCCAACCGGAGGCGCCAGATAACTTGTTGGAGGCGCTTAAAGGCGCTTCCATCGAGGAAGAACACCGCACTATCATGAGTGCGGTGATTCAAAAGGTTCAGCTTGCCAAAAGCGGGCTGACCGAAGCCTGCAGCAGCCTTCTAACAGGCTTTGAGGTAAGAAGTT
Organism: Triticum timopheevii; assembly: GCA_963921465.1. Lineage (NCBI taxonomy): Eukaryota > Viridiplantae > Streptophyta > Magnoliopsida > Poales > Poaceae > Triticum > Triticum timopheevii. The sequence goes on along the minus strand of OY997266.1, from coordinate 416,170,738 downwards.
AAAATTATGTAATGTAATACCGCATGGACAGTAGCCCCTGATGCTTAGTTCGGTGTTCGGAAAGAAAAAGCCGGACTGAGGATCTAACAAGATATACGCAGGGTTGCTTAAAATATGTCAATATGGGTTTGCAGGCTGCGCTGCTGACCTCTGCCGCACTAACGGCGGAGGTCGATGTGCTAAAGCAGGATCTCGAGCGGTCCGAGCAAGAGCTCGGCCATGCCAAGAAGCAGCTCGAGGACAAAGAAGGTGAGTAACACCACTTTGAATAGTTACCTTATAGAAAAGGATTTTGGTTGCAATATAATTAACAAGGATAATATGTGTATTGCAGGGGCCACTAACGAGGTGGCAGCCCTGAAGGAGGCTGTGTCTGTGGCCGAACGCAGTGCGGCCGCGGAATGGGCAGAGAGAGAAAAGCAGGAGGCGCGGGTGGCGGAAGTACGGCAAGAGCTCCAGGCTCTCATGGAGAAACATGAGAGGTTGGAGCGTGACTCCAAGACTCGAGAGTCCGAGCTTGCCTCGGCTCTCGAAAGTGCCAAGTCCGCCAAGGCCGAAGCCCATAAGGCCCTTCAGGAGGTGGAAGATGTAAAGAAAATAGTGGCGGGTAAGGCATTTTTCATGCAAAGCAAGCATGTTAATGTAAAATACCTGACACTTACCCGCATTCGGAGCTCTCCAGGGGCGTTTGCAGATCTGCCGCGTAGTGCGTCTGATGCCGCCACATTCTATCGTGGCGAGGAGGGGAGCTCGACGGAAAAAGTCTTCTGGTCTCAGTATGTTGAGGCCGGACACTCGGTGCCCCCAAGCGACCAGCTGAAGCAGCTGGTCGAACTCCACAAGGTAGCTGAAGAGGCCATGAAGGGCCTTATAGTCCGGCTGTGGCCTGGACAGGCCATGCCTGGGAGCTACTTTGGCCTCGTGCGGCGGCTGGTGGATGCATGCCCCTGGGTGGATGTCATCAAGCGCTCCGCCTGTATTGAAGGCGCTCGTCGGGCCCTCGCCCGCACGAAGGTGCAATGGGGCAGGTTGGATGCGGAGAAGCTTTTCACGGACCCACCGCCACTGGGCAAGGAATATCGCACACCCGAAATGTATTATAAATATGTCCTGAAGGGAGCCCGCGATATTGCGGATGAGTGCCCCAGAAATGTAATCTTTGAGTGAATTTGCTATGTATTATCCTGTGCGCTGAAACTTTGTTCATGTGCGCTTTGAGCAACACTTTTTTAATTTAAAATATTACCTTCTGTGCAGCCGTTTATAAAATCTGAGAGATGGCAAGTCGTTGGCTTCAGCCCCCAAGCCAAGAGTGCTGGGGTGTTCGGGATAAACTTGAGCACTCTTGTTCCCATTGTTGGGTCCATCGAGGGAGGCGCTCAACACAACGAACAAGGCAACCGGACTTATAATGCTTGAACACTCTCACTTAGCCATAGAATTCAATAATTTTAAATTTCGGCGAAGCCCCTGGTATTCGGAAGACCGAATCCGGGGCGCTATCCACGCCTTCGTCGGACATTGTCCGGAACTTCGCTCGAAGCGGCGTGAGTCTTTAAGGACCCAAAAAAACCTCTCGAACAGCGACCAGTCTCTCGCCTTATCATGCCAGTCAGTTTTAGCTTTCTCCACTGAGGCGCTCGCCCGGCTCAACCGGGGCGCAATCGCAGTGGTTCTCCCAGTGCCACCTTAGCCGATAGAACGGAACGTAAGGCACCAAAACGTGGGAGCCGGGCAAACCCAACTATTGACCCAAGACATGATTCGGAGCCGATTCATGTAATGCTATAAGTTCAGGGTGCCGCACTTGTGAAAGTGTTCGGACTTATCACACCATAGAGTGGGGAACATAAGCCCCTGGCGTATTAGGCCGTACCAAAATATACGGGCGCAAGATGTCATATAATGAGCATATATATAAAAGGTAATGCTATTGCAATCAAAAAGGTGCTGCATTATTAATGAAAGAAAGTCTGCTAGTAGAGCGGACTGATACAAATAGTGCGGTAAGCAAGGGATTTGGACTAAGTAAACATGTCCCCCTCCAGGGGTGAGCTGCGGACTTGGTGTATATAATCGAATTTAATGCTCGTAATTGAGACCACCTGAATGTTCGTTGCAGCCTTCTTTAGTCCCTGACTGTTGCATCATGAGTTCGGCAGGTTCATCACCGGACAGGGCCTCTGGTTAACGGAGTCCTGTGTACACAAAGAAAATAAAAAATAAAAAAAGGGGGGGCACACTTGCGAGCCCCCGGTGTGGTCGAACCGCACTCTGGGTCCATTGTGATCGTGCCCCTTCCCCTGTGCCCATGGTATCTCCAAAGCGTAATGATGTACGCGGAGTGTTATTCTTGCGATCATGCGTGGGCGAGGGTTGGGGCCGCATTGCTACGCGTGCTCTGATCGCGCCAGGTGGTCTTGGTTAGCATTGCTCCGGGCGCGTTTTGTTGTCTCCGGCCTTTTAGCGGCCGGACTCGAGAATTAACTTAAAAGGCTACTCTGTACTTCTGCCGCGAGAGCCGCTGTATGTTCCTCCATTCGGAGGGAGCGTTCTGTATTCCCATTGACCGTGATGACTCCGCAAGGGCCTGGCATCTTGAGCTTTAGGTATGCATAATGCGGCACCGCGTTGAATTTTGCAAACGCGGTTCGTCTGAGCAGAGCGTGATAGCCGCTGCGAAACGGGACTATGTCGAAGATTAACTCTTCGCTCCGGAAGTTATCCGGGGATCCGAAGACCACTTCCAGTGTGACTGAGCCTGTACAGTTGGCTTCCACTCCTGGTATGACACCTTTAAAGGTTGTCTTTGTGGGTTTAATCCTTGAGGGGTCTATGCCCATTTTGCGCACTGTATCCTGATAAAGCAGGTTCAGGCTACTGCCGCCGTCCATCAGGACTCTCGTGAGGTGAAATCCATCGACGATTGGGTCTAAAACCAATGCGGCGAATCCGCCATGGCGTATGCTGGTCGGATGGTCTCTTCGATCGAAAGTGATCGGACAAGAGGACCATGGATTGAACTTCGGGGCGACTGGCTCCATCGCGTAGACGTCCCTTAGTGCGTGTTTCCTCTCCCTCTTGGGTATATGGGTCGCGTATATCATATTCACCGTCCGCACTTGTGGGGGAAAACCCTTCTGTCCTCTATTGTTCGGCGGTCGGGTCTCTTCCTCGTCGTCGCTATTTAGCCCCTTGTCATTGTTTTCGGCAATTAACTTGCCGGCCTGCTTGAACACCCAGCAATCTCTGTTAGTGTGGTTAGCTGGCTTTTCAGAGGTGCCATGTATCTGGCATAAGCGGTCGAGTATTCGGTCCAGATTGGACGGACCCGGAGTGGTTCTTTTGAATGGCTTCTTCTGCTGACCGGGTTTAGAGCCTCGGAATCCGGCGTTGACTGCCGTATCCTCCTTATCGTCGCCGTTAATGCGGCGTTTGTTTTTGTTTCGACGTGACCTGCCGCTGTTGTCCTTAGTATCCGGACTGCCAGAATTTTTACGGAGATTGTTGCTGCGAGCTAGCCAGCTGTCCTCTCCCACGCAAAAGCGGGTCATTAACGATGTGGGGGCTGCCATGGATTTCGGCTTTTCCCGCCCCAGGTGCCGGGCTAGCCATTCGTCCCGGATGTTATGTTTGAAGGCTGCAAGGGCCTCTGCATCCGGACAGTCGACGATTTGGTTTTTCTTTGTCAAGAACCATGTCCAGAATTGTCTGGCCGATTCGTCTGGTTGCTGAATGATGTGGCTTAAGTCATCGGCGTCTGGTGGTCGCACATACGTGCCTTGGAAGTTATCAAGGAATGCGGCCTCCAGGTCTTCCCAACACCCAATTGACTCTGCGGGCAGGCTATTAAGCCAATGCCGAGCTGTTCCTTTAAGCTTGAGTGGGAGGTACTTGATGGCGTGGAGATCGTCGCCGCGGGCCATATGGATGTGGAGAAGATAATCTTCTATCCAAACCGCGGGGTCTGTTGTGCCATCGTAGGATTCAATGTTTACGGGTTTAAACCCTTCAGGGATTTGATGATCCATTACTTCGTCAGTGAAGCATAGTGGGTGTGCGGCGCCTCTGTATTGAGCAATATCGCGATGCAGCTCGAGGGAGCGCTGTCTGCTGTGCTTGGCCCAGCCAGGGTTATTGTATCCGGCGCGACGGTATTCGTCGTGGGTCATGGGGCGCCCACGTGATCCGTAGATGGATCTGGATTGCCTTGCTTTGTCCTCCAATATATCTCGCAAGTCCGGCGTGTTCCCTCTTGGCTTCGTACTTTTGGAGCGATGCCGGGGTACGGTCTTGGCTGGGGCCCTGGATGCCTCTCTGTCACGACCACGGGGGGGTCGGTCAGCCATATCGTGCGCTGGTGATGGAGGTATGTATGCTTCCTCCTCTAATCGGGGGAGCAGCTTGCGTCTTGGGTAACTTTTGGAGGGGCGTTCGAGTTTACACTCTTCGGCCGCGAGGACCTCGGTCCATCGGTCGGCCAGCAGGTCCTGATCAGCTTGAAGCTGTTGCTGCTTTTTCTTTAGGCTGTTTGCTGTGGCGATAAGCCTGCGCTTGAAGCGCTCTTGTTCGACGGGATCCTCAGGTACAACGAATTCATCATCGTTGAGGCTTGCTTCGTCTTCGGAGGGAGGCATATAGTTATGATCCTCAGCCTCTTCGTCTGCCGCCCTCTCGTGAGGGCTTGCTTCTGCATCCTCCTGCGCTGAGTCTTGCTGGAGGGGATTGTCTTCGGCACTCTCTGGAGTATTATTATCTCCTGTGCCGGAATCTCCATTCTTGCTGTGGCGGGATTTAGAGCGGCGCCGCTGACACCGGCGTTTGGGTTGCTTCTTTAAAGAGTCTGCCTCCGCTGCTTCTTCGCCGTCCCCGTCTTTTGGGGTGTCCACCATGTATATGTCATATGACGAGGTGGTCTTCCAGTGCCCTGTAGGCGCTGGTTCCTGTTCGTCTCCGGCATCGTCGTCCATAGCATCGATGTCGTCGGAGTGGTAGTCTAGCATGTCACTTAGATCGTCGACAGTGGATACAAAGTGGGTGGTGGGTGGGCTCTGAATTTCTTCGTCGTCCATACCCCAACCATCCTGGCCATAGTCCGGCCAGGACTCTCCTGATAACGAGAGATGCTTTAGTGAATTCAGGATATCGCCAAAAGGCGAGTATTGGAAGATGTCCGTGGCGGTGAATTCCATAACCGGCGCCCAATCCGAATCGATTGGTAGGGTCGCGGGAGGTTCGGATTCTGGCAAGGAGTCCGGCGCCTCGGAATCACGAGTTTCGCAGGGGACAAGATTAGTGTTCGGCTCCATCGCCGTGGAAGTTGAAGCCCCCAAGGCGGTGTCTATCCACCGATCCTCTATCCGGGCGATCGGCTCCGGACTAATGGCCGGAGCGGATTCGTGTGCGGCCACCCAGGCACTGTTCGGCGGCAGAGCTAGATCATGCCCATCGCAACAGTGCGGCGCGCTTGGCTGTGGCTCGGGTTCGTCGAAGATCAAGTCTCCGTGGACATCGGCCGTGAAGTTTAGGCTTCCGAATCTGACCCGACGGCCAGGGGCGTAGCTTTCGATCTGCTCCAGATGGCCAAGCGAATTAGCCCGCAGTGCGAAGCCGCCGAATACGAAGATCTGTCCAGGGAGAAAAGTCTCACCCTGGACAGCGTTGTTGGTTGAAGATGCCATCAAGCCTATCGGTGACGACACAGAGGAACTCTCAATGAAAGCACCAATGTCGGTGTCAAAACCGGCAGATCTCGGGTAGGGGGTCCTGAACTGTGCGTCTAGGCGGATGGTAACAGGAGACGAGGGACATGATGTTTTACCCAGGTTCGGGCCCTCTCGATGGAGGTAAAACCCTACGTCCTGCTTGATTAATATTGATGATATGGGTAGTACAAGAGTGGATCTACCACGAGATCAAGGAGGCTAAACCCTAGAAGCTAGCCTATGGTATGATTGTTGTAATGTATGTTGTGTCCTACGGACTAAAGCCCTCCGGTTTATATAGACACCGGAGGAGGCTAGGGTTGCACAGAGTTGGTTACAATGGTAGGAGATCTACATATCCGTATCGCCAAGCTTGCCTTCCACGCCAAGGAAAGTCCCATCCGGACACGGGACAGAGTCTTCAATCTTGTATCTTCGTAGTCTTGGAGTCCGGCGGACGATGATAGTCCGGCTGTCCGGACACCCCCTAGTCCAGGACTCCCTTAGAGGGGCAAACCTACTTGGAGTATGTTTCCCCCTCCTAAGGCGCGCCACCCCCTTGGCCGCCCCCCTCCTCCTCCCCCCTTTATATACGGAGGAGGGGGGCACCCCATGATACACAAGTTGATCTTCATGATCGTTCCTTAGCCGTGTTCGGTGCCCCCCTCCACCATATTCCACCTCGGTCATATCATAGCGGCGCTTAGGCGAAGCTCTGCGTCGGTAGAACATCATCACCGTCACCACACCGTCGTGCTGACGGAACTCATCCCCGACACCCTGCTGGATCAGAGTCCGGGGATCGTCATCGAGCTGAACGTGTGCTGAACTCGGAGGTGCCGTACGTTCGGTACTTAGATCGGTTGGATCGTGAAGACGTACGACTACATCAACCGCGTTGTTCTAACGCTTCCGCTTTCGGTCTACGAGGGTACGTGGACAACACTCTCCCCTCTCGTTGCTATGCATCACCACGATCTTGCGTGTGCGTAGGAATTTTTTTGAAATTACTACGTTCCCCAACATACATGATCCAGGAACGAACGTGTCGGTCATCAGCGAGTGAATCCGGGCTGTAGCAACTGGGCTAGCAGGACTCCGGTAAACCGGGCTGTAGCAGGCTAACAGGACTCCGATAAACACCGCGTGACATTTCCCCGAAGGGACAGACACAGGAATGAAGTAGGACACATGCCGGCCAGCCTAAGTGTTCTGGAGCAGTAGCAAACTACCAAGGCTCAGTGGAAGCACTAGGAGACATTTCCTAGTAAGAGAGGCTACCAAGGATAAACAACTAGACAGTCAGATCCCACACATACCAAGCATTTCAAATCATACACACAATATGCCCGATATGTGCAAATACAACATGGCATCACAACATAACTCTATGACTCAAAGTATTTATTCAATAGGCTCCGAGGAGCGAGATATTACAAACATGGGTCTCATGACCCAACATTCAAAGCATACAAGTCAAAGCACATGCGGAAGCTTAACATGTCTGAGTACAGACATCTATAAATGAAAAAGGCTGAGAAGCCTGACTATCTACCAGATCCTGCCGAGGGCACAAGATCGTAGCTGAGGTAACAAGCTAAATGTCAAAGTCCAAGCGGAACTACTAGTGAGATGGAAGTCTCTGCAAAAACGTAAAATAGGCAAACGTGAGTACAAATGTACCCATCAAGACTTACATCAGCACTAACTACATATGCATCATTATCAACAAAGGGGGGTGGTGGAGTTTAACTGCAGCAAGCCAGCTTTGACTCGGTGGCTATCCTAAACTATGACTGCAAGTAACTCTTTTGGGGTGGCAAACACGAGTCCACATATTCACCATATCAATACACCACTATGGATCCGCTCCCGTCTCCCTACGAGAACGCCATCCATAGCACTCACACTTATCTTGCGCATTTTAGAGTATCCACTTCACTTGTCTATGAACTGTACACGCAACCCAGAAGTCCTTTACCATGGACACGGCTATTCGAGTAGATCATTTATAACCCTGCAGGGGTGTACTTCTTCACACACGCTCTCGCCACTTACCACCATGTACACGTCGTGTATCTCGGCAACCTTCAAGCGGAAGCCAGGCGAGGGAGTCGGTCACGACCTGACTAATCACACAAGACTCTAGTCCAGGTTTATCGCCTATTCGGGTTCCATCCGCTAGGAGATCCGGTCGGGGTGGCGCTTGGCATACCCGGCCACGGTGCCTAGTCTGACCCAAGCCCACCTGTACCGGGTGCCACTTGGTAGACTACTAACACAACCTACAAACATCAGAAACTAGCTGTGACTCCTGGACAAAGATCGAGTTGATTAATAAGTCGAGAGAGCTTGGAGTGCCCGGAGCCCAATGTGTGGTAGTAGTTGTTCATGGATCACAAACACAGAACTTAGTTTCCGAGGACGGCTGCAATGAGACAACCCACCATGTACTCCTACATGGCCTCTCACCGCTACCTTTACCAAATCTTGTTCACACACTTAGCTCTCAACAGTAGGACATGTCTCACAACATTCCAATTCATCCACGATGAATCAGACCTGACTCAACTCTAAGCAGTAGCAGGCATGACAAACAAGCATGAATGAGTAGGCACATCAGGGCTCAAACAACTCCTACTCATGCTAGTGGGTTTCATCTATTTACTGTGGCAATGACAGGTCATGCAGGGGAAAAGGGTTCAACTACCGCAACATGTAACAGTTGATTCGTTGTGACATGGCAATATGATGTGGTTTGAGCTAATGCAGCTAGCAATGATTTAAATGGAGTTGGTTTGAACCCTAGGTTCAAATTCAAACTCCACATAAGGCATTTCAAATGCCATTTATTCAAATTGTTGTATACAACAGCTTTAAGTTATTCAAACATGCATGAGAATGGTACAGATGGATAGATTGGATTTTTTTGATCATTTTTCATATATAAATTATTTCATTTGGAGCTACGGTTGAATTTCTATGAATTTTAGAAGTTTTGGGCATTTTCTGGAATTTCCTGAGTTAAAATTAATCCAGAAAATGACTTACTGCGTCAACACTGCGTCATGCTTGTATCAGCACGTCAACTGGGCTGCCCCGGGTCAAACTTGACGCGTGGGTCCTGCATGTCAGTGTAACAAGGAAGGAACAGAGGCTGACCAGTGGGGCTAGGTCAAAGCTGACTGGGCCAGTCAAACCTAACAGCCTGGGCCCAATGGAGTTAATCTAATCCTAGTCAGAAACTAATCTAGGTTAATTAAGGGATGTGGGGCCCATCTGTAAGTGAGCTAGGGGGTTAGTTAGTGGCGGTATTAGCGGGTGATTAGCTGCTAATGACGTGCCACGTCAGCTTCGCCGGAGTATGGCCGACGGCGACCTCAAAACGCGGTGGAGGGACACTGGAGGGGCTCGTATTTCGCCTACAGTGCACCGTTTGGTGCGCCCTTTGGCCTACGAAGAGCTGGTGTGATGGCGCGTCGGATGGTGGTGGTCTCCAGGCCTGGGGTGGCCGGAGTCGATGGCGGCGAGCTCGGTTGCGGCCGCCAAAGTTCGGGTGGCCACGGGTTAGCTGCTGCAGCGTGCAAACGGGCGGGTGCTTGTGCTAGGAATGCTTTACAGGATGCCACAAGTACATTGGGCTCGCTGGGTGACCAAATGGTCACCAGACCTACGTCGACGGCAAGCTCGGGTGGCGGTGGGCTACGGTCATCAAGGGGGCGACGTCTACGGCGAGCAAACGAAGCGGGGAAGAGGGGGGTTTGACGCAGAAGCTCACAGCGGATCTAATGGAGCGGTCGGCGAGCTCGGGGAAGGCTTGGTGCAGCCGGTGGCGGTGGTGGCAATCTCATCTACCGAGCATGGAGAAGACGGGTCGATGGCGAGGAGGTAGGGTGTCCGGCGATGCGTAGCTCGACGGAGAGGTAGCAGGCGATGAGGCGGAGCCGATGGGCTTGGCGGTTGGTCAAGGGACGGCGAGAGAGCGTGGTGGCAGTGAGCGGCGGCGACGGCCGTGCTCGGGTGTGCGGGGAGAGAGCAGAGGGGGAGGGAAGGAGCGAGAAGAGTGAGAGAAGGGTCGGGGGGTCGTGTGGCATCGTCTAGAGCCGTCCAGAGCGAGAAGGCAGGCTGGAGGTGGTCGGGCGCGTGCCGGCGGGCGTCGGCCACGCGCGCTCCAGTCCTTCTGGCGTGAGCTGGAAGAAGACAAGGAAGAGAGATGGGCTGGCCAACAGTGTTGGGCCAACACAGTGCAGGCCAGGTAAGTGGCTCAGGTACTCTCCTTTTCCTTTCTTTCTGTTTTGTTTTATCTACTGTCTATTTTTGATTTAGTACGAATACTAAACCAATTTATTTACTTCTGTAAATTATTGTCTATGGACTAGTGGTATTATTCCAGAGCCCCACAATAATTTCCAAAATTATTGGACATGTATTTCTTTTATAACAGAAATAAAGCCAATTCAAATACATTATGATTTAACTCAAAGGCCCAAAATAAATATTTTTAAGCCTCCAAAAATATTGGTTTGAATTTTATTCTTGCCAATATTTTTCAGGGTTTAATAGGAACATTTTCTTGGGCTTCTTTGATGATATTTTAATGTTGATTATTTCTGAACTTGTTTCTGAGGGTTTCAACTAACCTCAATTCAACTTTCACAAAATAGACATGATGCAAGATGCTGACTCATGTAACTGATTACAACCAACATTCTAGGGATGTGACAACTCACCCCCACTAAACAAGAATCTCGTCCCGAGATTCAAGACGTGAGGTAAGAAGACAGAGGGACACAAGTTAATAACATGATTTCCAAGATCCAACTATCCTTCTCAAAGATGTTGATTCATTGCATCATCTTGATCTCGACGTCTTGCTTTGAGAACTTCATCTAACATGACAACGAGAGGAAAAGGAGAATTTTAGAAGAATCGATCTTCTTGAGGTTCGAGCAACTTAGGATCATCTCAATGATCACAAGATCAACTCACGGAATGAGACGTAGAAACATCTCTGGAGCTGAGACACGAAGCATACATCTAGAGGGATGGAGTGGAAGAGATGGTGAAGATTCACTAGGTAGGCAACAATCCCACACTTAAGAGGGTAGTGAATGGTTGTCGACGTAGCAAGGAGTTGAGTTGCCATGACATCACAACGCGGCACCTCAGGAAAAATGACTCGTAGAGTTATTACCTTAAGTGACAAAAAGAATTACTTTTGATATAGAGATCATTGAGACTCTTTATACCAGCCTAAGGCAATTCACCAACAATCGTCTGGCAGAGTATGAAAGAATGGCATACCCAGACTAGAATGGATGATGTGGATTACCTTATTGAAGACAATGCAAGGGATAATTTTCTTGCGCGTGCTCTCAAGAACTTGAGCATTTCCATACTCATCAAGGTTTTACCAATATCCGTGTCAAGGATCCTGGAAACACAACGTACTACATGATGAATACCGGTGGAAGATGCAGATGCAAAGGAAGATAACACCTTCTCAGATTTCACCTTGGCGGGGCCAAGGGAACAAAATCTGGATGATCGACCGAGAGACATTTAGCACTCCGCTTCTAATGATCTCCTTGATGTGCTAGCATACCCATTTATTGAAATGGTTTGGTATCCGGAACATAAAGTAACAGGTCGGACTTCAGAAGCTCAAGAATCCATAAGAAATAACTACGGAAGTAAATCCTGCAAAATCCTTATGGAAAGGTGGCCAACTTCTTCAATCAAGATACTACAATAATAGGTCTTCCGGCTGGGTGTGTTGGCCACGACATCCACTTTACCGGGTTACAACAAGACCAATATTATAGCTCTTGGGACATGTTCCAACCATCATATCTGCCCGAGATTCAGATCTGGTTGGTGTCAGGATATTCCAGACTCATGTCTGGAAAAGAAAGTTTGCAACACAAATCGATGAGATGACGTTGCGAGATTCTCGAGGAATGAACTACGATAGCAAGCTCCAAAATATGAGCGGGTTATGCTACAAACATGTGATCACGCTGTCCCAGACAAGCATGACCACGTAGTAGTCTAATAGTAAAACACTACCGAGTTCAGGAGTGGGACCATCATTAATGATAGCGAAGTCTCCACGCGTGGAGGTCCAAAGAGTTCACCTTAGACAAACTCCTTTATCTCTGAACAACTCAATCAATGGCTTGGTGTGCTAGGGATACATATGGAATGAAGGTTGCAAGTCTCCAAACCACAGAATACTTCGCACATATGCATGACTGATTTGGGATGATTCCAGAGGAAGCAAAACAATCTTTCTCGAATCCACGGCGGCAACTTTCATTAGATGCACGTGAATTATAGGAAGTCACATCTTTCATTCGGACATAAGCTTCATGAACAGGACATGAAGGCAATGCTTATAAAGTTTCCAACACTAGCTTAATGTTCAACAAAATCATGGAGGAGATAAGGATGTTGTTGATGGGCTCAACAACAATTCATCCAGGTTTCCATGAAGATGGAATTACATAATTATGTGAACAAGTGATAGCATTGGTCAGACCCAAAAGATATAATGGTGTATGCTCGAGGGATCAACCACGAGTAAGACAACATTAAGAGCATCGTTGGTTCTGATTTGATTGATGATAGCCCACACTCAAATCAAAGTTTTGACAAGACAATAGATCCAACAACTGATCACGAGGACCAATCGATGAGAATATCATCTTTCTTCAACACACACATAGAGAAGATATCCCTTAGATATGAACTAAGTCGGACAAGCTTTTATCTTCCAACTCTCCAAGTTGTTGTTTAGCTTAACCAACTAGCTTATGGGTATCCAACACAGATTCTTGGAGAAAGGTTGGTTTACAAGAAACCAACTTGATCACGAACTCAACATAGCGGTCAGGGGACAACCTGGTAATACTTCTGAGAAGATATTTGTAACATCACGAACCACCGATATGTTACTAAGCTCGAGAACAATCTTGCTTTTCAGGGCAAGACGATTTGATCAAATAAGCGAGGGATTGGCACAATCCTAACTCATTGATCGAGAGTGCACCAGAATATGGACTAGGTAGCACGATCAACCTTAGAAGGATAACTCAATAGACAACACACTAAGAATGAGATGGTCTTCCATTAACTACCAAACAATGGGGTTGCTGGGAGTATTGATTTCACACATCCTGATTCACTTGTCGGTATTCCGGTTTCAACAACACGGAATCGAGGGGTGAATAATGATGGCGAGAAGTATCACTACGTCAAGAATTCACAAGAGATGGTGCAATTCTCATGACAATCCCGACGTAAAGAGGGTAACACTCTAAGGTGGAACAGAGCAAAAGCTGGATTAGTATTTGATCTGTGGAACACAACTGCTTTGACCCAATCATGGATATGAATGAGGTACTGGAATTTGTTTCTCCTAGTCATTGTAGAATAGAATGACTTGACGGACCACAAGAGTAGTGGGCATCGATGGACACGAATGCATAACTACTCCTGACTATCAATTGATAGACGAGGGCCAGAAAACAACTAAAGAGGGACAACTTGAAAGAACATATGATTTTCTGAGTTGTGGATGCATAGATTAGCATGTCGAACGAGTTCAACATATTTCTTTCGGATAACCCATGCAGAGAGGTAGGTTTGGCAGAATCGTAATATAGAAGGGGAACTCATCGAGAGCACTCTTGTTATGATCCGAACTCCTGCCATATTGGTTCATGGTATTGGAAGAAGGATTACCACGGACCTCGAGGACTATCACAAAGGTTACTAATAACCTAAAGGAACTAGCAATCACTATCAACATGAAGTAAGTAGTGTGAGTCTCGGGTTCAAGAACCCAGGAGTAGAATACCTACTACTCACTACAAAAAAAATACACTTCCGTGATGATACGTGTTTGTCACAGTAGGTCGCATTTTTTGTCATGCATGTACATCCATGACAAATTTATGACAGAATCAAGATAGTCATAACTCATACATGTGCTGTCGTAGAAGTGTTCCATGACATTACCAAAATTATCATCACGGAAGTGTCCACTTCCATGACGATAAATCGCGCGTCACAGAAGTGCTTTCGTCAAGGGTGACCGACACGTGGCATCCACCATAACGGAACGCCGTTAAGCTACCGGGTCGGGTTTTGGATCCGATAACCCGTTAACAGCCCCGACTAATGGGGATTTTCCACGTGTAAAATCATCATTGGCTGGAGGAGACACGTGTCAAGTTCGCGCTGGCACAGGTGTCACTCATCCAATGGGCGACACGCGCCTATGATATGTTGACACGTGGACCGGCCCATCAAGTTTAAATGGGCCGGCCCAACTAAAGGCCCACAAGATTTTGCGGACCATAATGGGCCGGCCCAGCTAAAGGCCCATGAGATTTTGCAGACCATAATGGGCTGGCCCAGCTAAAGGCCCACAAGATTTTGCGGGCCATAATGGGCCGGCCCAGGTAAAGGCCCACAAGATTTTTGTGTGCCATAATGGGCCGGCCCAGGTAAAGGCCCACAAGATTCTTGTGGATCATAATGGGCTGGCCCTGCTAAAGGCCCACGAGATTTCGCCGACATTAATGGGCCGGCCCAGCTGTAGGCCCACAAAAATTTGAGGACCCTAGTAGGCCGGCCCATTAACTGGCTGCCATGTTTTGGGCCAAATGCTGGCCCATATTTGATCCGGTCCATTAATGGCCTGCCACGTTTCGGGCCTAATAGTGGCCCATATGAGATCTGGCCCATTAAAAGTCTACCACGTTCTGGGCCAAATTACGGCCCAGATCAGGTCCGGCCCTTTAAGAGGCTATGGGCTCAATTATGGCCCATATCAGATTCGGCCCATCAACTTGGCACTATGCTTTTGGGCCCACTTGCTAAAGGCCCACTAAGTAATTCGGCCTAATATTAGTTTTGGCCTCTTAAGGGCCCATTTAACATTTCGGCCCTATATTAATTTCGGCCTATTAAATGCCCGTCATATAGTTGGGCCTAACTACGGGCCGGTTTGCATCCGGCCTGCTCGCAGCCGATATCTGATTGGGCCAAACAAGGACCGAGACAATTTTGGCCTGTTAAAAGCCCGTGATTTGATTCGCACAAACATGGGCCCGGGTTCATTTCGGGCTGTTGCCGGCCCGTTAGCTGTTCGGCACGTTTCAGGCCCAACCTACATCATGATTGCATGACGGCCCAATTATGTACCGTAATTTTACGGTTTGGCCGGTTTACTGCGAAGACAGGATATATATACAGTAAAATAACTGCAGCATCGTGAATAAGAAAAAACCTAGACTATACAATAAAGAAATTACAGCATATTACATCCACTGGGCATCAAAGTTCGCCACTATGATAATAAAGCACAAGCAGACCGCAGATTACATACACTGGGCATCAAAGATCGCCACCAGTGCAAATAAACACGCCGACAAAATAATATACAAAACCGACAGCACTTCAATAGAGTTCAAGAAAGGTTAGCCCTGCTGGGGAGCTGCAGCGCAAGCAGCTGAGCAAGATGATGAGACT
Organism: Triticum timopheevii; assembly: GCA_963921465.1. Lineage (NCBI taxonomy): Eukaryota > Viridiplantae > Streptophyta > Magnoliopsida > Poales > Poaceae > Triticum > Triticum timopheevii. The sequence goes on along the minus strand of OY997266.1, from coordinate 416,155,493 downwards.
GCGCTTGTTCAACACTTAAATCTTCCTCACTCCAAAAGATAAACAAGCAGACAGATGACAGGTTTTGCACATGAAAGTATCAGTGCTGACATTTCATCACATTTCTTACTGACGAATAAAGTGACACAGTTTAAAATTGCATTAACACAATATGGTATTGTTCAGGTCAAGACATGGCAGGAAATGACATTGTGAAGGAGTTGGCAGCTTCACGACACCACTGGATTACAGATCAAGAACTCATAAGTATCAATGGTTAGTGTGCTGTCAATTTATCCCATTTCAGATTGGCAAATAAAGAGACGGTTTAAATAATACTCCCTCCGTCCGGAATTACTTGTCATCAAAATGGATGTGTCTAGAACTAAAATACATCTAGATACATCCATTTCAATGACAAGTATTTTCGGACAGAGGGAGTAGTAGAATGATATGACATTGTTCATAGTTAAGACATTGCAGAATATGACATTGTGCTGTAGTGGGTAGGTTCACCACACCACTGGATTACGGATGAAGAACAAAAGCATACATGCAGTGCAAAAGGAGATCACTTGCTCTGTATAGTTTAATTTACATGGTATGAATAAGGAACTTGGTTGTACAACTGAAAACTTACATTGAGAAAGGACAAACTTTTGTTTATGAACTACATAATAAACTTTAAACATGCAATTTGATGAAAACACCAAAAATAAACAGCTGTTGCAGTCATGCCTAACCAAATATATACAACAAAGTTTGAAGGCTTGAGATGGACAAACTTACATTATTGGTGAAGACAGGCTCTATAAAGCCTTGTCCATGCTGATGGGGGGGGGGGGGGAATTCAAGAAGTTTACCACAGAATCTTCTTCATAAGCATTGCCTTTATTCTACATTTTGTTAAGAGTAAATATAGATGTGATAATATACGAAAAAATCAAGAATATTTAAGATAAGATGAAGAGTGATGCTACGTAACCAAGTAGCTATAAATGTAAGTGCAGCAATACAGGCAAAAGGTACAGCCAAGAACAATGCACAGCTATACTTCTTCAGTACCAACCTTATGGTAAGAGTAAATATAGATCTGATGTGTAGAAAAGGGAGGGCAAAGGAAAATAAGCTGCAGAGTGATGGTACATGAACAACTACCTATCATTATAAGTACACTGATAAAGGACAACATGTACTTACAAGAACAATGCAGAGCTAAAAAAACATTGGCATTGGATATATTCTACACTAATGTAACCATTCATACAGATCAGATAATTTGGAGCGAACAATTGATAAGCAAGCTATCATGCTTACTGCTGTCACATAATGAACCAGGTATGTATGCTAGTACAGTGATCAGGACAACAGGTACTAACAAGAGCAAAGCAGCGGGCAGCATATTTGCGATATCCTGTCGTTCTTTTCAAACTGGAATTCTTCTTCGAGCAGATTTCCTGCAAAAAAGATCCGTAAGGCACATGCGGAAAAGTAGAAGTTCAAATTGTCATGTGATTTCATAGACAGTACCTCATCCTGGGAAGGAGACCAGTGCATAACAAGGTTTTTCCATTCAATGTCTTCTAAATTTAGCACAGGAGACTTCACCGGAAATTCGTTTATAGACTTGCCACCAAAGTGTGATTTCCTCAGGTAACACCGATACTGCTGCAATGCTTCCTTGAAAAGCACAAGCAAGCTTTGCTCGTCATGACTATCCAGATTGACCCTCGCCTAGTTACAACAATGTAATGTAAATCATTGATGTGTTCAATCAGTAGAAAACAAGAAAATAATAACCATGAATAATAGCACTTACACGTAAGTTGGACAGGAAGATGTGAAAATGGTGTTTGTCTTCACAATAATCTTCCCATGATGGGAATATATGCACGTAGTCCCTAACAACATTGAAAGCATTGTCTTTTAAACTGGGAATAAATGGAATGGGGTTACCATCTGCAGGAATTGGCCGTCTCTGCAGTTGGGATAGGTCTTCGGCCGGTGGACTTGCTATACTTTTTGCTGGAGTGGGATTTTTCTGTGGTACAACTGGTGCTATGGCAAATGAAATCGGTATACCTTTTGCTGGAATGCAGGTCCTGTGTGGTGGGGCTAGTGGTGTGGCCAGTGAAGTATGGGTACAGTCTGCTGGAGTCGGTCCTATGTTTTGTGTCACTGGTTGTACAGCCAATATAAGTGGGGTGCTGTCTGATTTCTCCGGCACCACCATGTTTTTCAAGGACTTTGCTGGTGCTCCTTCAGGTTCGGCAATCACCCTCTTCCTTTTTGATGTCTGATGCACACGAACAACATTTGAGTGGAAAAACATGGTATGATGATAGATGGAATATGTATTGATAATGGATTGGCATGGCATCTCGACATATATGATGAGTAAACTAAGCAGATGGCGGTGCAACAAAGTAGAAGAAATGCAAGACAACATATGCAAGATACCCGCAATCAATAAAACATTGCCAAATTAGAACAGGCACCTTGATGGGTGAACAGGACAGGCCATCTGCCATTGACTCCTCGAGGTTAGAATAGTCATTAGGATCATATTCTGAACAAGAGTCAATAGGTGGGGAGCGTATGAGTTTCATTGCATCCAGAATGGTACTCAATGCCTTGGTGCCAATTTTGTAAGTCATTGCAGTGTTTAGCTTCAAGAGTGGACTGCTGCTAGTGCGACACAAAGCAGCTACACAGATCATAGTGTAGATATCACGGGAAAACCTTAAGCATCAGAGTAAAATCAGCAAAGTGGGCTGGAATATATGTGCTAGTATTGCTGGTATGGCTAGAAAGGCTTCAGATACCAGCTCTCTTCAAGTGAAGGTGCGGTACTGTTAATATCAGTGTAACTCTCAAAGGCGACACAGCTCCGCGCATTTCCTTGCTATTCTTATAGGATTCAAGTGGGTAGGCCACTACAAATCCTATTCCTATGTTTACAAGATCCTATGAATCAAAGATGCTCAAAGTGTCCATCACAACCGACCGTATATACCTCTACACTGCAAATGTCCCTGCTCATCTTCAGTACAAGGAACATATTGTACCACTAGCATACTCCCTCCGTTCCAAAATATAGGTCTTGGTAGAGATTTCCACTATGGATCACATACAGATGTATCCAGATACATTTTAGAGTGTAGATTCACTCATTTTGCTCCATATGTAGTCCATGGTGGAATCTATACAAAGACTTGTATTTAGGAACGGAGAGAGTACATATTAAAGAAGAACGGAAGAGGAACATGGTAAAGAAGAGCAAGCAGATTTTGGATAATAAAATGTTGGTTGCGCAGTGCCCACACAAGATGAACCAGAGCGCATTAAGAATGCAACTCCCAGCTGTCTCTCGACCATTTCAGGCGGTTGGATGAAGATCCTATGTCTCCTAATCCTTCTTCTTCCTCGTCTCTTAATTCTTCCCATACAGAACACTGCACGGGCCGCCGGCCGGACCACCGACCCCCACCGCCTGTGTTCCTCCGCCACCCCCACCCCCACCCCCCACCCGCGTCGAGTTTTCTTTGTTTGGCGAGGCCCCACAACCACCCGACCCCCTTGGATCGCACCGGCGAACTCTGGCGAGCTCTAAAAAATTGACTGACCCAATTTTGAAATTTAGTCTACTGTGATTTAACTACTGTGGAATATAAAAGGGGAAAACCATAAGCATTGGGAGTATAGTGTTGAGCGTGCCATGGCAGATGTGAAGGTGCAAACCAGACAAAGGCAACTTCGCAACCAAGACAAGAAATCAAAGTAAAAAGCAGTGGCGATCTATTTTCTTGCTGCGATAAATAAGTTGAGCAGATACGAAAGAGTACCGCCTCTGGTGCGGCGCCGTGTACGCATTTAGTGAGAATTTGACGGTGGTGCAGTAGCGATGGCTGTCGGCAGCATGGAAGCAGATCTAGGAGGGTAGACGGTGGCGGCGGGGCGCGATGGACGAGACGGTCGTAGGAGCGGTGCCGGCAAGGTGGACGACGACGGGGATGAAGGACGGGATGCAAGGATCCCGGTCCGAAGGAGTGGATGAGAGAGGTCGATCTCTTGTAATGGATGGCGGCGTCGGGGTATCAGCTCCGGCATGGTGGAGGAGGACGGCGGTGGATGGGGTGGCGGATGGCGGCGGACGGAGGAGGGTGGGGTGGAGAGGGTGTTTTGGCGCCCACGGAGTACGAATGGGGAAAACGGAGGTAGAGAGGAAGGGGGAACCATGTATTCAAGGCGCGCTTGTCTCAAATGCAAGGAAATTTACAAACTTAGCCCCCGTTTCAAATTTCTACTACATCACAGCAACATTAGTCGGTTGGGGATTGGACGGTAATCTCGCATACACCAAATATTTGCCAACGAGAGTTTGTTTTTGGCGCCCGCCGTGTATGAATATGAATCGGGGAGGGAGTCGATTTCGGCCGAGGGCACACTGTGTTTTGGCGCCCACCGTGTATGAATCCGGGTGAGAGGCGGTTACGTCATGTTTGGGTGAAATTACAAACCTACCCCTATCGAAACCTATAGAAATCCAGCAGATAGGCTTTGCGTGGCAGGGATAGGCAGTAGTGATTTCCATCTCGCAGATTTTGGTTTCGGGCGGGGTTACTGCGACTTTCCCCGCTTTGTTCAAATTTCGCACAGTGCACGTTTACCGTGCCAACTCAATTCGAATCCCGTTTGTATTCTACTATTTTTTTCAGGCGGGATCCATTTTCAATTGGAATTACATTCTATATACATCATTTTTTATATATACTTTCAAAAGCACAACAAAGAATTCTGCTCCTTTATATGTATAATATGATTTACAAATACAACGATCTCAAAATCTTAAGGTTGAATTCGAAAAAATTTAACCAAATTATGTTCTACTAAAATGTATGGATCAGTAATATCTACATATTAAATAACATAGATGTGCGTGAATTCATATGAGTATGCATGTTTGATAGATCAATTTTGGTTCGAGTATGGATTACATGTATCATCATCTCGAGTTCAAATATTTGAATCCCTTTTTTGTTCACTCCTTTCACGCCCATCTCTCTCGCATGCATGCTCCTTCAGGTAGCTATCACTCTCTTTTCTCCAGCTCACCCGCACGCTCACTTCATGTTTCTCCTATCCTCGCAAACATGGTCTCTCAACGTCTCCCTTGAGAAGTGTCACACTCTCCCTATCATTATACATTACACGGTTTTCATTATCTCTCACATCTCTACTGTTCTCTGGTATCACTCGGTACCTAAGCTTTCTTTTTCACCGCCACACACATAGTCTCCACTCGTCTTTCACTTTGTCTTTCTCTCTATGGGATTCTCTCACACACCCTATATGTCTCTACATATGACTCATACCACTAAAATTACTCTCTCTCTCCTGTAGACACAACATTTGTTGCGGTCTCCTTTTCGTCTCCATCCCAGACTGACATTATTCATTTGTTTACCGATCAGACAACCCTGACTACCGTCTCCTCTCTCTCTCACACAGACACACACACACAACTCCTGCTTCCACTCCCCTTCCCGACTACCGTCTCCCTCTCTCACACACAAAACTCTCGCTTTCGCACCCCGACTCGTATTTCTCTCACAAACATTTATCGGCTAGCTAGCCTCTAGATAGGTTTATACACCTGCACACTCGTGCTTCCACCATCGCATACATGTCCCTCTCCCGCTCCTTGTATCTATGTAGCTTTTTCTTTCCTTCTTGAGACACGCCCTCTCGATCATGCACACACACACTATCGCCTCATTTTAAGCTGATACCTATCACACACACACTACTTGTGTCTTTGTCACACATGCACTCCGTCCTCCTCCACTCTCCCTCTCTCTCTCACACACACATGGGCTTTTTGCAACAACTAGCAAGATGCCCATGCGTTGTACGGAACATCAAGATGCATTTGTATGAGGAGTTTATCTTGTGGGAGAAAAGGATGAACGAGGGAAGGCCTTATTTGCAAATTTGGAGAGGGGTGTGGGTATCTTTTTGCAAAATTGCCATAGTTTCCTTCCTATCCGTCAGATATAGATCGGACGACGTATATTGCAGGATGGCAGGCACACAATCATCACCGACAATGCTTTTTATAAGAGTAGGGATAAAAAATAGAGTTGGTGATGATGGTGGGCTTGCCATCCTGCAATGTAGGTCGTTCGATATATATCTGACGGATAGGAAGTAAAATATGGCAATTTACCCGCACTCTTCACCACATTTGCAGATAAGGCCTTCCCTCGTTCATCCTTTTCACCCACAAGATCTTGATGTTCCGTGCAATGCACAGGCATCTTGCTAGTAAGAGTAGAAATTAGACATATACCACTTCTCAAATCTTGAAACCAACAACATTCCTCCCTTATCTCATCAAAACCGCCAAAGGAATATATTTTGAGTGAAACATAACATATTTTTAGTGATATACGTATTTCAAAACTAGACTTTTTTTCTATCAAATCGGTGAATATGTATTAATCTACTTTGATCGTGTGGCAACGCATTGGCACATTGCTAGTAGTTATTATAATTTTTTGGACACCAGACAAACGATGGAGTACATATACGAAGAGAAGAGGTGCACACACGTAGTCGGCCTCTCGCTGTCTCGCACACAAGAGTATTATGTAAATGTGACGTTAACAAATAAACCCTAAAACCCTAGGCGCACGATTGCTGCATTCGCGGGTACCGGGTACGTGGTGGAGCACCTTTGTAGGAGTTGATGGTCGGGACCACAGGTGAACAACCTGGAGCGCGGTGGCTCGCCAGTCGCCACAGATCGAGTAGCCATGTTTAAAATATCATTTTTAGCGGGGTTAAGAGTTCCGATCTTCAATGGCACGTTATAAGTAGTAAGTAGTTTTTAGAACGATTGGTATGGAGCAAAAATGGAATTCATAGTACTACGTACCTCCTTGGCGTATGGTTGTACGGGTTTATGTTGCGAGATGTTGAACCTGGTAGTTTTAGGGCAAATACTATGGTTTAGATTTAGATGCTGGTTTTCAGTAATCGGAAGGGGAAACCCTTCTTTTATTAAAAAAAACTACTACCTCCATTCTAGTGTACTAGTCCCCATTGTACTTTGGGTCAAAGTTTGTCCACAAATTTTACTTGTAAAATGTGAATGGAAAACAAGATTTTGTTATACCCAAACAAAAAAGGACTGGAGGGAGTGATTGCTCTGACACGGACGCGACCTCTCATAGCGCAGGCATTGAACCGGCGCGCCGGCCAAGAGGGCCGCACTCGCTGCAGGCTCGACTGAGCACGCCTCCTAGCCGCGTGCAACCACCTTAAGACTGCCCCGCCTGCCTTCATTGAATCTGCGCGTGTGCTGGCAACACGTCCTTCCACGAGCCGGCAGGCATTTTAGAACAGAAAACATGACTAAAATATAATTAATTTACTCATGGTCTTGACTTGTTGTGCTCGCACTGGTAGCAGGAACTAGTAGAGGTTTTTCTTTATTTATAACTCTCCTCACATTTTTTTGGCTTTGAAATGAATCATGGTTGTGGACATTATGTATGAATGTGCAGATATCTGTGAACATGAGTTTGATGTGGAAGTTGAACTTGGAATGTCGGGCTTGCGCGTAAACTATACCATGTCCAATGCTTCGTCTGTTATTGTTTGGAAAGTAATTGCTGTTATTACATGACCCGAAAAAAACATTTTGTGCCACATCAGTAGATGCACATACATCACAACAGGCATGCTGACTGGATAAACATTTGAACCTAGCTATTATGAAGGAAATTTTGTATTTACAACAGTTTTAGATAGCAGGAGACGCCTAGCCTGCTCTGCCTCTGGTAGCTTACTTCTGGCTTCTTCCATCTCTTCTTTGGCTTGGGTGAAGAGAGCATCTGATTGCTCTTTTCGCTTCTTCAGGAACTCAGCTACATTCTCAAGGGCTGCTGCATGCTTTCTTTCAGCCTTTACTAATGCCACGAGGACACGAACAGCTGACGACTCCACCTGGCTTGTGTGTAATCTTGCATCATCTGGGAATTTGCACCTTGTGTCTAATCCAGCATCATTAGGGAACTGGCACCTTGTGTGTAATCCAGCCTCATTCTGGAAACATGATCTCGAGGTTGACCATACTTCCCTCCTCGCAGGAACTGCATCCTGACATGAAGTTACTTCTTTTTTAGATCAATACTCATAGAAACCTAGATCCATTTAGTAGAAGCCAGATAAACAGAACTCGGAGAAGTGAATTCAAAAGGAAAAGAAATATAAAAATAGACTACAAGGTGAGAACGCCCACTTCCTACATCAAGTTAAAAACGAAAGCATTAGGACGATTAAGACTCTTCTTATTACACATCGAAGAACACCACGCTTAAGAGAATAGAAACTACAACATATACACATCGAAGAACACGAGGCTAAACGAAAGTAATTGAAAGGGTGTTACTTACCAAAGCTCGTTTTACAGGTTCGGTGCAGCTCCTCTTTAACTTGCCACGCTCCTTGAAGATGTCCCGAATATCCTGTGTTTGGTCCTCATTGCTCCTCTGCATGTTCACACTCGTGGTTTTAATATCTCAACATAGCAAGAAAAATACTACTAGTAATACTCGCGCATCTTGTGGGCAACATTAAAGCACTCGTCTGCCATGTTAGAGCATCTCCAACAGAATCGCAACGCGTGGCGCTTTAAAAAAGCATTTACAGTGCCGAGATCGAGAAGTAGATACTAGAGAGTAGAGGATAGTTCTTAGCATAGATAGATAAAAAAAGATAATTCAACTACTCCTCGTCGTCCGACTCCTCCTCGGTGATGTCCTCCTCCGACGTCTGACTGTAGGCGTGAAGATACCGATTGTCGTCGGATTCCCAGGGCGACGCTGCTCCTAGCCTCATGTTGAATTGAGCGTCCGCTTTTTGCCTACGCTTGTCCTCGCGATAGGCGGCTCGCTCCGCCCTCCTCTTATCCCTCTCCGCCCTCCTTTGCGCGTAGAACTCACGCTCGTTGATGATGTCCTACGGGAAGTGTTGGCGCCATAGTGCAATGGCTTCCTCGCCCATCTCGGCGATGCCGAGACGGTGCTCCCGCCTCCGGTTGTCGCGACGATCCTCGTCGGTGCTAAGCCGCGGCAGAGGCGCGAGCTCCTGCGCTCGCTCCCGCGTCGACACGTTGGGGAAGTTCAATGTTCTATGATGCCACCGGAGGCACCACGCCGCCGCGTCGTACGCGTGGGTGGCCTCGGTAGCGGTGTCGAAATTGCCGAGGCCGAGGCGCATCCTGCGGAACCGGATCTAGGCGGAGAAGCCGCCGGAGGGGCGCACGCGGACGCCGCGGTATCCCCAAGTTTCCCGGCGATGCGGCGGCATGGTGGCCCGGCGGTGGCGAGGCGAAAAAGAGCGGGGAGAGAGTGGTGGCGAGGCATAGAGCGGTGGAAAGGCACAGAGCGGTGGGAGGGCATTGGATTTTGTAAAGCGCGCCGGACGCCGCGCGCTAAAACTAGCGCACGCCCGGCCGCTTTTTCCCGCGCGCCCGCGATCCTTTCCCGACGTCTCTGCTATCTCTACTCTCTTCTTTATGGTTATATTTATTTAATATTCAATATTTAATATTTATCTCTACTTCCTTTGCTGTCTACTTTTTTCTCTATACTTTTTTTCTTGCAATATAGGTCGTCCGATTTATATCTGACAGATAGGAAGGAAACAAATGGGATTTTTGCAAAAAGATACCCATACCCCTCTCCAGATTTGCAAATAAGGCCTTCCCTCGTTCATCCTTTTCTCCCACAAGATAAACTACTCATACAAATGCATCTTGATGCGTGCAACGCATGTGCATCTTGCTAGTTCTAAAAACCTTTCCATCATTTGCCACACTACAGGTTGCAGATGAAAAACCTACCCAAGAACAACGCGATACAGGAGTGACGCACAATTACAAGCTGATATTCTGTTGGACAATGGAGGCTATAACCAATTACTTTTACGGGAACAATAGCACCCAGGAAAATTGAAGGGTAGGTATGAACAAAATTGGAACTGCACATGTACTGCTAAGTGATTCAATACACACATTACCAATCGAGGAGGAGAACGATGGTCGCGGTGGCCTCTGTGAGTCATGGTCGGCAACGGGAGTCAGTTCATTGTCCACGACGGTGGTACTTCTGTGCTTGGCATCGGCTTTCGGGAAGCAGATCCGAGACCGTGGAAGACGATGCCGGGGAAGAGGCTCCGTCTACGACGACGACGGTGGACCGGCTCCAATGCGGCGTACGAGGTCGTCGATGAGGCAGATGCGCTGCGGTGGACGAGTGCGTCGATGTAAAGGGAAGGAGCACGAAGGCTGCGGTGCCATGGAGAAGTCTATTTTGCGGTGGGGATAGAAAATGGGGAGTATTCAGGTGTACTACTCTGGGTGCCGGGGTGGGGTTGGCTGGGTAGGGTGAACATGAAGTTACGAAAACAGCCCCCTACCAAGCGTCATCCGTAGGCCTATTCCGAAGGCTATGATGGTAACTTCCCACTGCTCGAATCAGGGTCGCGGGAGATTTTCCCGCCGGCCTCAAAATTTTGTGACACTGGACTCCCCGTGTGGCGTGTTGAGTGATTCGGCTAAGCAACTAGTAGCGAGTAGTAGTAGTAGTAAACTCTGCATATTAGGTTTGACCAAAGTCAAACTTCCTAAAGTTTGACCAAGTTTATATAAAAATATAAGCATTTACCATAACAAATATGTATGATGTGGAAGTACATTCAATAATGAATCTAATGGTATTTATTTGTTATTGTATATGTTAATATTTTTTGTTATAAGCTTTCTGAGAGTTTACAAAACTTGACTTTGACCAATGCTAATACGCAGACTTAAATAAAAACGGATGGAGTACACATTTGTTTTCTTAGTTTGTAGTGAACTAATCATTTGTTGAAATTGTGAAATAAATATATTAGGCTATTGACTTCGAATGTAATGGTCTATACAATTCAATAGTTACAATCATTGTCGAATCCCAAGATGTATACAAGGTCTATAGTACTTCACAACATGCTCAAACTCACATAATCCCAGTCAAATGAGAATCTAAATGCATTTCATAGTTATTAATTCGTAGGATGCAACAAAAACAACCAAAACTCTACATCAACCATTATAGAAGCAACATTTTGACATATCCCATTGTGTGAATGAAACGTGCAGAGAGAGCTTTTGAAGATGGAGCAGATAGGGCGGGAAAGATTGTATGTATGTGCATGAGAGAGTAGGAGACAAACCTAACGAGACAGAGAGAGAGAGAGAGAGAGAGAAAAGAAAGAGAGAGGAAGAAGTTAGGTCTGTGAGAAAGATGGAGACATGTAGTATACGTGAGATGTGTGTGCATCCGGATTCTATATACGTGGAAGGAGAAGAGACAACATGTTTGATGAGAGAGCTGGAAAAACATGGACGAGAGGGGAAGGATCTCATGGGTTGAGGGATTGACAATTTTGTGTGGGGGAGAGAGGGATTGGTAATTTTGTGCAAGAGAGAGAGAGGGTGGGGGGATGAGTCAGTCAGCCGTCGTCACGTCATCCTGCTTCCAAATGACCCCGCATTCTCTAGCATGGTGTGGTCGCCGTCTTCGATCTGCTCGATGCCCTCTTTGAAGATTGAGGTGTTGTGCATGTTAGGGTGCAAAGAAGCACAAGCGAGAGTGGTCGCCGTATAACCTTGGATGGGGATGAATTGTGTGCTCGGGGGAGTGTGTGTGTGTGTGTGTGTACGCGCGCGCGCGCGCGTGTGTGTGTGTGTGTCAGATATTGAGCGAAAACAAACCTAAGGAGAGAAATAGGTATTCACGAAGATATTGTGCGGGCCTTGAGGTGGGCAGGGGCCGAGTGAGGGTGTCAAAATGTGCGCGTTGATGCATGTGTTGCATGCGATCGTGCGAGGGACGGACGAATTGAGAGAGATGGTTGTTGTGTTGCGGATGCTCCTCTCTCTCTCTCTCTCACACACACAAGTAAACTAGAAGACCGTTATCTCATGTATACACAACGTATCGGCATCTGTCTATGTCTCACTCATGCATGATCATTTGCACATTCACACCTCTCTATGTCTGTATCACATGCACATCGTCTCCACATTGCCCTTCCACCACAACACACATATGGGCACATACACACGTTCTCTCTCAGTCACACACACAAAAGAAGTATTAAAAAACACTAGGGCGCACCTAAAACGTCCAAATCCAAATAGAACACAAATTGGAGCTAAATTCAAATATATGGAAATATTGCAGCGTCAAGAACTTTCCCAAGAAAAAAACTTGAGTAATATTCGAGGATTGTTTTCACACACACAAAAAGGTTTGGTGGATGTCCTTCGAGTGCGACACGGTGACGCACCGTTCGATCGACCGCGTGACCGCGGTTCACGCGCTTGCACGGGATTCCGTATCATGGCTGTGGTACTAACTTCAAAAAAGCGCTGCCTAAGTCTAATGTTTACGTGTACTAGTACGGTTTTCTTTTAAGTTTGACCAACCTTATATAAAACTAAAGTAAGCTCCCATACGCGCACTCATCAATATGCCATCGGCGTCGTTGCACATGCCGGCGTCCTCCTGCTCCGGCCAACAATTTCTCGCCCATCACCGCCGTGTCGCCGCCATCCCTGTGCCATGAAGCCGAAGGCTCGCCCGCTCACGTCGTCTGCAGTCCCTCCTCGCCATGCCGCCACGCTGCCAAGCACGCGAGCAGCTGGTGGAGCCGTGTCTATGCATGCAGCATACGAAGAGGAGGACGAGCGCGTGCTCCAGCACGCCGGCGAGGAGGAACTAGCGTGTCATTGTCGTCTCCGCCGGCGCGAAGGAGGTGTGCATGGTGGCTGTCGCGGCGGAAGCCGGTCGCGCGCGCGTCGAGCCTGCAAACCGGGTGCAGACACGGAATCTACCTTCGAGACCTTGAATGCCACGTGGATCCTGCAATCTGAAGGAGCAATTTGGGTCAGTAGACTCATGTGAGCCATTTGATGCAACATGGATGGCTAGAAGGGCTTCTTCCACCTCTTCTGCCGTCTTCTTCCTTTGCTCCATCGAACTTCTTTCACAAATCGACTGACCCAAATTATACTACTAGTACGAACGTACTAAGTACAGTAGGAACACGAAGATACGAGCAGTAGTACCAACTGCAAGAAGAACAGTAGTAAGACATAGTACTAGTACTACTCTACGTACTAAAGAGTTCAAATAATGAGAAAGAACATAAACATAGTTCTGCTAGGGCCTCAGTACAACACACCCTTGAAAATAAACTAAGCAACTAGTCCGCTTGACACTACAGTAGAACCAGCATGAGCGACGGCACTGCCACCTACTCGGAGTCCGAGTCCACGTCCTCGACTTCATCCTCGTCCCTCTTCCTCTTCCTCTTCGCCAACGCTTATTTGCTTGAACCGGACACTGGGCTCTGCTTCTTCATCCAACCCATGTAGATATTGAAACAAAGGTAGGCATCCATTGCTGGGTACAGGATGTGATCTTCATCTAATTTCTTCGACTCCCATGCATGATGAAACTCGTGATGAGGTTTCTTCAGTTTAGCGTATGAAGGATCAATCATGGCTGCTGCCAGGGTCAGCATTGAAGGTTGAGAGGAGGACACCAGGCTTGCCTTCTAGAGATCGAAGGGCTGGCCTACAACGAGACCTATCCGACGCAGGACGTCTTTGTCATTCTTAAAGTCTACAGTAACGAATTTCACTCTTTTGTCCTTGAGGAAGTTCTTAAAATCCTGGCACTCAACGTTGGCATGGCATATGTGGTAGACCAAGCAAACGTTATGTACGCAAACCTGGATCACAGCGGGCTTCTTCCTCTCTTCGTTCTTTAGATCCTTCTCTCGTCCCAGGACTGTGGTGTACTCAACATCTAGCCCAGCGACCCACTCATCCGTTGAATTGTTGAACATGTGTAGGAAGCGAGCAAGCCATGCTTTCACCATCGCAGATCCACGTGTGTAGATGATGATGAACTGATCGCCGGTGATGGCTCTAACCTGGTACTCAGCGGCGACCATGGAGATTTGGGAGGCCATGGATTTTGGAGGAGGGTTAGGAGAAGTTGAACTATTGTACCCCGCAAAAACTGGGAGAGAACTAATGTGAAAGGACGGGACGACTGGGAGCGAACTGTTGTGAGGTAGAAGACGGGGACTGAGTAGGGTGTACGAACGGCATGGGGTTGCTGGCTTGCCCGATGGATAAATGGCTGCAAGCCCCCAAAGAGTTCTCGAGAACTATGCGGGACCCACTAGATGTCATGTCTACTAGACCCATATCGTAGGCCCGACGGTATAGCTTCTGCCTGTTTGCACGCCATGCCGGCGCGTGGATGTAACTTCACTTAATTCTGTCAACCATCGCGCCTCCCACGACCTTCGCCTCCCTCGCGCGGTCGCGCCCTTTGAGACTTCGACCGGCTATAAATGAGCAATTTTTTTTGGCCTACTCCGCATGCATGATACTCCCTCTGGTCCTTTTTACTCCCGTCAACCGTTTGCAAAGTGTTAGACCAAATATATACTTTTTTTGAACACCACCTTATATTAATTAACCAGCCACACCAGTACACTCATTCGATACAATATTCACCACACAGGGCGGTACGTTATTTACAAGAATGCCATCTAATCTATTGTCAAAGCTATACTTAGTGATTAAGTGTGCCACCTTATTGGCCGAACGGCTAATCTTTGACAATTGAAGATTGTTGATCAACTTCGAGATGCTCAATGCTTTCATCTTCAGGTCACGCATAGCAGACCTGTCATAGTCCCCCGATGCAAGAGACGCTACCACAAAAGCGCAGTCAGTCTCTAAAATTACAGGATTATGAAGAGAAATACCTATGTAGAGACCGGCAATGCAAGCCCTAAGCTCCGCTTCCTCCACGCTTTGACAGGCATCAATGAAATCCCACGACCAAATTTATACTAAAAATATCAATATCTACAATACTGATTATAATGAGTATAAGAACTACGTTTTATAATGAGTGTAAAAATATTGATTTGACATTGTGAATGTTGATACTCCCTTCGTCTAGGTGAGTAAGTCATCTTAGGCTATGCACCGTGACCAAGGAGGAGGGGAAAACGAGAGACATTAATGTTTATTTGCTAATTAAATAGTATTGCATGCAATGAACTAACCACTGCATGTCATGTTTGATAGTCTTAGGTCATTAAAAGCATGCACACCCTTATCTCTCATTGGTTGATATGTCAAGAAACAAGAAACGAGGTAGAAGTTAATGCACCGTGCCTACGTGTTTTGGGATTATTTGGTTTCCGTAAGATGACTTACACACCTAGCTATTAGAGTACCACTACCTCCCTTCTAGTTTAAAGGGGTCGACTCAAAAATTTCACCTACTCTTAGCAAGATAGTAGAGGCAGTGGAATAGTTTTTGAAGTCTGCAAAAGTACTCAACTAATGCTGTCGTTCTTCACAAAAAAATGTGTTTACCAATGCATGCATGAACACTAGTTACTCTAACCCCCCTCTCTTCTTTAATTCTTTGCCACATCAGCATGTTTGCTATTCCCATGTGCATGATACCAGCTAAGGTACCACCATTATGGCCAGCCTTAATCATCGCATGCAATAATTTAGTGTACCTTGAAATATGAACATGTGTGGGGCGTGTATGTTTTTAATGACTTGAGACTATACCTAGCCCGGCATGCAAGATGACTTATTATGCACCGTTCCCCATACCTGCAGGAAGCCCATTCGTCTCCAAATCTTTTCCTCTCCATGTGTGGAAACAATATGCCTGCCAAACTCTCCTTCTCCCTCCGGCGGTCCCACCACTCCACCCCGTGTGAAAAAATCTGCATGCATGACCCTCCTCCCCCCACGCTCGTCCAATTCGTTGTGACCAGCAATATTTCCACCCCTTCGCTCCCCCGTAATTTACTCCAACAAATATGCCCATGTATCTTTTACTTAACTTCAGGTGCATTGGGTCACTGACATACGGGCCCAGCAGTGTACTGGCCCACATGTCAGTGACGCAACTGGACCTGCAGTTAAGTCAGTGCAGCTCAGTCCATATCTTACGTAGGTGTGCCATTGCTCGCTATAAATACTGCGCCTCCCACGACATCGCTATCTCCTCCCCCTCACGTTCACATTCATCTCTATCTCCTCCCCCTCCCTCTCATGTCGACCACCATGGCATCGCCCCTCCCAAGCCCTAGGAGCCCCTCGCTGCACCGTGCGGACGGTCACGCGTCGCCGTTCCGTTCCTCGCCGCCACTAGTCGAGGAGGACACGTTGGTGTTCCGCTCCTCGCTACTACGCGACGCGTCGCCATTCCGTTCCTCGCCGCCACTAGTCGAGGAGGATGCGTCGGTGTTCCGCTCCTCGCCGCGCCGCGACGCGTCGCCGTTCCGTTCCTCGCCGCCACTAGTCGAGGAGGACGCGTCGGTGTTCCGCTCCTCGCCGCGACGCGTCGAGGTGGACGAGTCGGCGTTCCCAATCTCGCCAGCACGCGCGTCGGAGGACGCGTCGGCTCCCCGCTACGAGGAGAACGCCACACCGCCCGCCGAGCCCCCCAGCCTTGAGCAACTTTGGCAAGAAATGGATGTCGCCTTGTGGGAGGCTTTGCCTCCAGCACAGCGCACCAAAATAGAGGCGGAGAAGAAGGCCGAGGAAGAGAAGCGCACCGCAACAAGCTTTCTGGGAGATTTATGTCGCGTCCGAGAGAGTCAAGCAATTGGTTCTTTGGCAGAAGGCTCGTGCTAGGGCCGTGAGGGTGGCGGAGGACGCCCGTGCCGACGCCCTGAGTGCAGTCGGGCCCAAGCGCCTCATGTACGCTTGGCGGTACGTGGACTGCGTGCACGCTTCCAGCCAGGAGGAGTACCTGTTGGCGCCGGATCACCACACCGGTGAGATCGCGCTCGCCCGTCGGCAAGCCGCCAATCAGCACCTCGCGAGTTGCGAGGCTGAGGAAGAGGCATTGTGTCGGCGCGCTGGGAAACGGCCGCGCACCAGGGCACTCATGGCGCGCCGCAAGCGCTCCTGTGAGCGCCATGGCTTTTAGGAGGAGTATAATTTTTGTTTCGTAAGGCGATCTCATTAGTTTTGGGACGCAAATGATAAATCCCGAACGTTCAGGAATTTTTAGCATCCATAATTAAGTATGTAAAAGGGAAAGTTTGGAAACATTGTGTATTATTACGCATTTTGCAAGTACGTGCATATAGCACAAACTTTACTATATACTGTCGGACTACACATCTCTCTTGATATATGCTTGCAGACTTTTCTACTCGCTCCGTCCAGGTCAATAAGTCATCTTTGGTTATGCACGGTGACCAAGAAGGAGGGAAGTTGTACACCTAGACGGAGGGAGCACTACTATTACTTATGTACGTGCAAATGCACGTTTTAACATTACGATGCGGTTTTTGTAAAAGTAGAAAAACAGCACTAGTCAAGCTTGTGAAACGATTCCAACGTGAGTACTACTACTAGTAGGAGTACCAGGGGCCAGTTCTTTTAGGCTTCTAGATTAGTAATCCCATAACTACTACCTCCGTCCTGGTTTATTGGTACCCATTGTAATCTGTGTCAAATTTTGATCATAAATTTAACTAATGAAATGTTAGTGCATGTCACATGCACTACTCCATCCGTCTAGGTGAGTAAGTCATCTTAGGCTGTGCACTGTGACCAAGGAGGAGGAGAAAACGAGAAACATTAATGTTTATTTTCTAATTAATAGTATTGCATGCAATGAGCTAACCACTGCATGTCGCGTTTGATATCTTAAGTCATTAAAAGCATGCACACTATTTATCTCTTATTGGTTGATATGTCAAGAAACAAGAAACGAGGTAGAAGTTAATGCACCGCGCCTAAGTGTTTTGGGATTATTTGGTTTTTGTAAGATGACTTACACACCTAGATGCACCGCGCCTAAGTGTTTTGAGTAACATTTTACCAGTTAAATCTTTGGTCAAAATTTAGCACAAATTACAATGGTGAGGAATAAACCAGGACAGAGTAGTAGTTTAGAAGCCCAAATAAATGAGTGAGGCGTCTTATTATTACTCTCCACTGTGACTAGTCTTGTGGGAAAAGTTGGGGAAGCCGCCAAAAGAACTGGCCCTAGGAGTAGTCGCTAGGGATCGAGGGTGGGAGATGAACCGGAGAAAGTAAATGCAGAGAGATGAAATGCAAAAAAGACGGAGGGATGTGATGGTTGCTTGTCCGTTTATTTTACCAGGCCACTTATTACTGGGAGTGGTTGGGTTTTGTGATATGACGGCTTTACTGCCGCGCCACGAGTGAGAGAGGTGAGACTCCCGTGCAGCGCCCCCCTCTACACTTGTACTACATCGGTCGTGGTTTATTAGTCCCCTATTGAATTTGACTGAAGATTTATCTGACAAAATGTTAGTGCATGTCAACAAAAACTATATCGTTGGATTCTTATTTGAACATAGTTTTGAATGACATAATTTTAGGTGACATGCATCAGTATTTATCGTATTATACATAATGTAAGTTCAATTTTTGGTCGTACTAATCTATATTAGTAAGGTGCCCGTGCATTGCACCGAAGAGTGAAATGCATTGATCGGGGAGTTGTTTATTTTGACAAAGGATGTGGGGGTCATCTCATGTGTAATGGGTATCGATAGGTTTCTTCGGATATTATCTCATCTCTAGAGCTCACAAACATCCGGGTGAAATAGATAAAAAAGGTATCTTTTGCAAACAAAAGCGTTCAACTGTTCAACCTGCATCCAAAACTTGTGAAGAAATAACACTTATTGTGCTTTGCAAGAAATGATCTTTAAGAATTAGTTTTTGAGTATCGATTGTTATACATGTTGGCTATAGATGACATGGCACTTTCTTATAGTCAACAGTTGGCTATACTATTAAGTAATATTAACCATGCCCTTATACACCTAGACAGAGGGATTAAATCAGGATGACTTGCAAGGGGGCAGAGGAGATGTAAGAAATGGTTCATCATAAGTCTTTCACAAGTACTGTAGTAAAAATTCATAAATGGAAGATTCTAGACTAAACCATAAACGGATACACTTTTATTCATGCGCGATACTCCAATAGAGCAAGATACTGCATGGAAGTCTCCACATGGTTAGACAGCAGATTACATTGAGCGAAGACTAATGATCAACATTTAACTTCATAATGCGTATTTTTTTAGAAGAACAGGGAGGCTCCTCCCCGGTTCCATTATCAAATGAAACCCAAAGTGTCTTACATCAGCTCACTGAGAGGAGCATTTCAAAGGAAGGACTGCGGCGAAAGCCACTCAAGTTTAACGACAAGCTTACAGAATCAAAAGCAGCAAAGACACGGGCCATAAGCGCCCACACACACACTACATGTTTTCTAAGTGCACTTGATAATGCGTATGTCCAGGTGAACCCCCTTGGAGTCCCCGTGCACCGAGTCGGCGGGTAAAGGATAGAACGGATGCCATAAGTTTTCCAAGTCCACATTGGCGGGATAGTCCCAGCTCCTCAGATTCCAAGTCTGTCCGATGAGGCCGGTTTCGCCGCCCATGTGACCCGGAGGGGTAGTAACATTGACCTTGCACCCCTACATCTGCCTCGGGTCAGTGTCAGCGTCAGCTGCGACGCCCCTGACGCACGCTACAAAGACGGGGCGACATCCTGCACGGGCCTCGCTGGTGCCCACGATCAAGAGAAAGACGCTGCCGTCCTCCTCCGAGACTAGCAGACGGCGGTGATCCTCCAGCGACTCCGGCATGGTGAACCGGTAGCACGTGTCATACTTGATGTTCTCCGCCAAGGGCCAGCAGTGACCACTGCACGCATTCGTGAGGTGATGCACCATGTCCGCCGGCGAGCCACAAAACGGCATCGGGCACTCATAGCAGTGGACCAGGCCGTCCATGAAACGGGAGTGGCTGTAGGGGACGTTGCGCCAGTTGAATATGTGAGCAAGTTACTACGAGATTTAATCCGAATAAGCACAAAATAAATCATGACGGCTATAACAGAGATGAAACAAATCATGTGGACTAGCATAGTAGTAGGATACAGATTAGAAACATGAATTCTACCACGATTTCAAACAGGAAGGACAGAAACACATACGGTGCAACGGGAGCAGCACCGTTGGTGTTGAGGTTGTCGCCCATGTCGTTGAGGAAGAGGTTCCCGAGGTCGGGGAAGAAGTCGTCATCGGTGAAGTCATGGCCGCCAGCAGTCGCGAGAGTGCGCTCCCCAGATTTCAACAGCGCCCACCGAATGGAGCGCAGGAGGGAGTGGTTGTAGGGGACGTTGCGGCCGCCGAATGGAGCGCAGGAGTAGCACACGAAGCAGTAGATGGTGTCCTTACTATTACTCCCTAGTCTCTAGCTATCTATATCTATATATATCTACTCTTATAGAAAACCGAGTTGGTGATGATGGTATGCCTGCCATCTTGTAATATAGACCGTCCGATCTATATCTGACGGATAGAAAGCCAACTATGACAATTTTACAAAAGATACCCGCACCTCTCTCCACATTTACAGATAAGGCCTTGCCTCGTTCATCCTTATCTCCCACAACCCCGTGATCCTCCCTATGTCTCTATCTCTACTACTTTTTTTATAACAAATCAAATAGTGCTGCGCCGTCCGCTGCACGCCCGGCTGAACACGCCTTCTCGCCTCCATCATCACCAACTGAGTCTTTTATAGGAGTAGGAGTAGAGAAAAAACCGAGTTGGTGATGATGGTGTGTCGTGCAATGCACGGGCATCTTGCTATTTTTTTGCATATAAGTCCAAACACCACGTAGATACGGTCTTTGAGCACGGTTCATAGTCGTTCCATGCTCGGGCATTGAAGTTTGTAACTATTTTAGATTAGAATATACTACTCCTCCGGTGCTAGTAGTAGAGCAAAGTCCTACTCTACTACTCTACTCTAGCAAGCTAGGGCATAGTACTGTAGTAGGTACTGTAGGGAGTACCAGTACTGTGATCACTCAAGCAAGTTGTCTGGCATCGATATGACCCTACGCTGCTGGTATGTGTCTCGTAAGTCAAGCGGCGTGTTGTAGTCATCATCACCTGTCCACTTCCCGCAGCACATATTCGCTTCTCCATCTTTGTCCGCACATAATCTCGTCCAAGCTTCCATCCCCGCTAAGGCGCCTCCCCCCTCGCCCGAAACCCAAGCACTAACAATGGCAGAACCGAGTAGCATTCGCCGAAAGAGTGGCTGGAATTCGCTCCCCACAGAGGTAATCAAGCTCATTGTTTCGCGTGTGGACAATCTCGGTACCATGCCGCTCACCGCATGCTCGTAGGGGCTGTACCGTTTACTCAAAGCCCTCAGGCCGGAGCTTTTTAAGCCAGCTCCTTGCTTGCTGATGCCGCCTGATCTTCAGAAACGACATGTCACGCAGCATAACGATCGTAGGGTGGCGAGCATCAACCCCCTTCACTGCGATCCGATCCCCGTCAGCCTCAGCTACATTAACGGTATGTACTGGGTCGGCATGAACACGTCTTGGATGGTGCTCGTCGACGGTCGCGGCAGCTGGATGCTTGTGGAGGTCTACACTCGGCGATTGATCCCCCTTCCTTCGATTAACACTGCACTGCTTTGGCACCGCGGCCCAGAATACTCGGAATCTTACAGTAGCCAACATGATACCAAGTTTGATTTGCTCAAGGTTGTAATCTGCCAAGTGCCCACAAGATCTGCGAATTATGAAGATTTCAGGCTAATTGCGTTCTTCAACCGCGGTCTCGCCTATCTGACAGGTCACTGCGGTAAGTGGATAAATCTGCACGTCCATCGCAGGATCATACATCCTCCATGGTTCTCTGATGCCATTGAACACAAGGGCTTCATTTACGCTATCGACTCCTTCTATGGCTGGACGTATTGCTGGACTACTCCAGTCATCGCTACAAATGGCTGTTACAACAGTATGTTACTTTCCTATGATATCATGATGGCTTGCTTATATTACTGTCAACATTTACTGAAAAAATATTCATGCTCATAACATGTTGTTCTTAAGATTGACTAAATCAAGAGCCCTTTTTTATTTGACTCCAACTTGATATGATGTTGTAGGCCGCCTGGTGTCCCTACCCTTCCTAATCCCAGAACCTTTCAAAGAAAAGCGGCATGGCTGTTGCAGGTGGTTCCTGGCTCGATCAGACGATGGCGAAAGATTGATGATCGTTCGCATGTACCGGACGTGTTGTTTCGCGGAATACAATCACAGTCACTGCAAGGTCTTTGAGCAGGATCCCAACTTCTCTGGGCCTTCAGGAATTTTTGACTGGAGGCTGGTAAGTAGCCTTGGTACACGCTCTCTGTTTGTCGGACTAAATTATCCGATTAACCAGGAGATAACCGACGACAAGGATCACGATGGCAGCGCGGTTTCGTTCATCAGGCAAAATTGTGTGTACATAGCGTACCATGCGTCTCTGCATGCACCATACCCTGATATGTGCCGCCATGCTCTACAGCCCAATGTAGGAGAGAGGGTCGCAAGTATCAGACTTCAACATGCTGGCTGGAGTTTCCCCCGTCAGGCACCCATCTAGTTCAAGCCATCAGCCAATCTCCACAGCTTAATAAATAGTAACGTCTAACTGAGCCAGTTAGTTAGATGCGTACACTTGGTGTAGTAGGATCTTTATTTAGTTTGATGCATACACTTGTTCTTTTTTGGTAGTTTTTTTGTAATGATGGTTGATGTTTGGTTTGGAAGAGAGAGCTGCGTTTTCACTCTTCTGGCCTCCTTACTGCTTCTGTTGCACCCCCAGCCCTGGTTGTTGCTACTGCTGTTTTCAATGTACAATCTGTAGTATATTTCGTCTATTGGTTGAATAAATGTGTTGTTTTGGAAGTCGTTGCACGGTTCGATCCTTTAGTGCCCCGTACCGTACGTAGCTCATACTATTTTTCGTACGGAACACATTTTCCACTTGTTGATAACATGCAGCCCACTGATGAAGGCCCAATAGAGAAGCCCATAATTAACAGCTCTCACATGAATCCGGCCTAGGTACATGCTCATGGTCCCCTAAACATAAATAAGTAAATAAATAAAAAAGCTAAATGCTCATGCACCAGTTCTTTGGGAAAATAGGTAGTCCAGTATTTCTTTTTTGAAGCATACCCAAGCTAGGCCTATTTGTTTTCTCCGAATTACTGGGCTGCAAATCTTTCAAGACGAGGAGGGATGCATTCCGTCCTGGCCAAAGAGTATGGTCAATGCCTGTTAAAAGTAATATCAAAAGGGGTTGAAAATTCCAAAAAATTTATAGCAAATGGGATATTAGTTTTTTTTGAATTTTATTCTTCACTGATATCTTATACGTATTTCATTGGATTTAACATGACATAGTACTAATTTATTTTTAAATTTGTTTTAGTATGGCTATTAATTTTTGGATTAAGAATATTTGGTTCCCTAGCAAAAATTTGCAAATTTTCAAAATTTACCACATATTTAGTTATTTTTTTGACCCTGGTACTGACCAAAAAATGGCCGGCAATTCTAAAAATGGAAAACGGGCTGCAATAAATTCCATATGAATTAGAAAATGAGTAAAAATTATAAAAATAATAGCAAATGGGCTTTACACGCCATAGATTTCGAGGCTGACTTGTTTACGCAAGGCTTTGTCAGTGAAGACACGATTTTAGCAGCAGTGACTGTTGGATGTCCATCCAACGGCCGACGTGCTTCTTCAATCTCTGATCTTCCTGCTCCAGCCGCCTAAACTAGCGCCGGCGGGACTGCCTGCTCCCTCCTCTTGTGGCCCGCTGTGATGTCGCGCAGGCTTCCCCGACCCACCCTATTCCCTCCGCTGGCCTGGCCGTACGCAATCAACTACCTCCTTATTACGCGAAAAAATGATTCCTCCCACTGACATCTGGGGCGCACCAGTTGGGAGGCTAACTTGTGGGCCTACTACATTGACGCGTACGCAGGGCTTGCCAACTTAGTCAACAAACAATTCTAGCAGCAGTAACCATTGGATTTGAATCGAACGCTCCTGCTGCTTCTTCAATCGCTGCTCTTCTTGCACCAGCCGCCCAAACCAGCGCTGGGGAGACCGCCTGCTCGTGCCTCCAGTGGCCGGCTGTGCTGCCGTTGAGGCCTCATCGCCCCCTACTACTCCTACCGCTAGCCAGGCCCTGCGGCGACGACAGCCTCACACCGCAGCCGAACCAGTGAACCCTCGTACTCCTCTACGCGTGGGCATCCACTACCGCGTCTTCCCCGGCTCCATGTCGTCCCCTTCCTAGGCCTCGCCGTCGTCCACCGCCTTGGTGCTCTCGGCGCGGCATGGTCAATGTGGTCAACGACATTCCACTAGAAGAGTACTCTACGTGGAGAGGCTGACAGCTGGGTCCACGGCCACAGCCCAGTTTTTTTGTGATTTGCCAAGTAAGTCGCTTTGTCAGGCCTGTTAGGCTGCAAATCTTTCAAGACGAGGAGAGCTTTCATTCGGCTGGCCGAGAAAATGGCCCATCAGTAATGAGAAATGGGTTGTACATTTTTAAAACACATCAAACCGGCAATTAGTTTCAAATATCTTTTTTTTCGTTTCGAGATTTTAAATTACATTAATTTTTATGCGTGGAGAATTTGTCGGATTTTATATTGATATACATTTATTTTTAAAATCAGTTTGAATGTGAGTCGAAATTTCGGGATTAAAAATAGTTCGGACCGCACCGAAATATGCAAAATTTCGTATAATTTTTTAACCGTGGCCACAATATGGGCTGTAATGCTAACAAAAAGAATATGGGCTCCAAAAAAAACATTAAGAATTAGCAAATGGGCTGTAATGCTAACAAAAAGAATATGGGCTCCAAAAAAACCCTTAAGAATTAGCAAATGGGCTGTAAATTATTAGAAATAATGGCAGATGGGTTGTATGCTGTTTTCCACAGATTTGAGGCTTTCCTAAAAAAAAGGTTGACGCACAAGCAGTGACTGTTGGATGTCCATCCAACGGCTGTCGTGCTTCTTCAATCAGTGCTCAAACAAGCGCCGACGAGACTGCCTGCTCCCTCCTCCCCGCGGCCGGCTATGCTGCCGCGCAGGCCTCACCGCCCCACCGTACTCCCATCGCTGGCCTAGCCATCCCTCTACTCTCCCACACCTGCTGTTATTCTCCGGTGACGGCAGACAAACCAGTAAACCCTCGTACAGTCGTACTCCCCTCTGCGTGGGCATCCACTGCCGCGTCTTCCCCGGCTCCGTGTCATCCCCTTCCTAGGGTGCTCTCGGTGCGGCGTGGTCAATGTGGTCAACGACCGACTTCCATCGGACGTGGATTGTACGTGGAGAGGCTGACAGCTGGGTCCACGGCCGCAACAAGGAAGTGCCACCTTATTACGCGCAAAATAATTATTCCTCCACCTGACAACGGGGACCCACCGGATGGGCCACCATATTTCGCGAAAAAACGTTTCCCCCTGACTGCTGGGACCCACCAGCTACACCTTCGCACGCAAGGAAGTGCGTCCGGGCAAAAAAAAACGATTCGCCCCCTGACTGCTGGGACCCACCAGCTACATCTTCGCACGCAAGGAAGTGCGTCCGGGCAAAAAAATGGGCCCCCCTGACTGCTGGGACCCACCAGCTACATCTTCGCAGGCAAGGAAGTGCCTGACAATCGGGACCCACCTGGTCGAAGCGTACGCAGCGTTTTCATTCTGGTTGCGAACGTGTACGTACATACTAGTCGTTGTAGAGGTGGGCACATGTCGTAGTAGAGGTGCACACATAGCATGTACACGTACGCACATCGGCTAGGGTGCAAGAAAGAAAATACGGCCACGTATGTGTACATACGGGCGGGGTCTCGAACGCCTACTCGCACATACGTACGGCGAGGGCTCGTGTACATGCTTGGGTCGGAATGGAGAAACAGCGTCGTCGTTGTGTTCATGGGGAGCCAAACCGGCTGGGTCGGAATGAAATGCGTGGACGTGTTCATCGGGAGGGCTTGGACGGAACAGGCGATGGAAACGAGGCCTGGCGTACCGCACAACATAGAAAATGGCCTTGTGTTCAGCAGGCCACGTTCGAAACGGGATCCTTTTGATCGGGAGGGGTGTGGCGTACCGCAAAACGGAGGAAACGGACCTCCTACGGTCAAAACGGGGGTCCTGTTGATCGGGAAGGGTGTGGCGTACCGCAAAATGGACGAAACGGACCTCCTACGGTCAAAACGGGGGTCCTATTGATCGGGAGGGGTGTGGCGTACCACAAAACGGACGAAACGGACTTGTGTTGGAGCGCTACGGTCGAAACGGGGGGAGGGGTGTGGCGTACCACAAAATGGCACTCCACGGGATACTGTTCATCTCCACCGTTGACCTCCTCCAGCCTCCACGGGCTACCGTCGACCTCCTCCAGCCTCCACGGGCTCCTATTCATCCAGCCTCCACCGCGCGCTACTCCACCGGCTACTGTTCAACCACCCCTCCACGGGCAGCCCTCCACCGTCTATTGTTCATCCAGCCCTCCACACCACGGGGTCCTGTTCAACCACCCCTCCACGGCCACCCCTCCACCGTCTATTGTTCATCCAGCCCTCCACACCACGGGGTCCTGTTCAACCACCCCTCCATGGCCACCCCTCCACCATCTACTGTTCATCCAGCCCTCCACACCACGGGTTCCTGTTCATCCAGAGGCAACGCCACCGCTCACTGTTCATCCAAACCCCCCCGCAACGCTCACTGTTCATCCCAGAGGCTGCATCGATCGGCTTCAGTTAGCAGCCGTAGCGAAGGAATCGCTCCATCGGTTTTAGTTAACAGCCATCGATCGATCGCTCGGGTTCAGCAACGCATAGCCTGCAGTGCAATCGCTCGGGTTCAGTTAGAGCCCAACGCCTCGCTCGGGTTCAGTTAGAGCCAACGCCTCACACACACGCGCGTACTTACGAGAGAAAAACGCATCGCTCGGCCACTGACCTCCCACCATAACCGACAACTCCCCGAAATTTTTCCTCCCCCTCACTTCTACCATGGTTTTTTTCGTCATGGACGGCCCAAAGAATGTCATGCAGCTGCGTCTCCGGCCCGCCCAGGACAAAAAGCCCATTTTCTGTCATGATTTTTTGTCATAGAAGTAGGAGCCCACCACATCTATGATGATACCGGGTTTTGTCACAATTATCGTCATAGAAGTGTCATATGTATGACAGAAAAATTTTTCATTCGGCCCAAAATGTCACGGATGTGTCTTTTTTTTGTAGTGACTATAGGTAGCATCACAGGATGCTTTCGAGAATGATGGCCAGAATCATCACACTGGGAACACAAAACATGGCTAGATTACCTGGTGATCCTCTAAGACACCTAGGGTCATAATACTAGCTCCAACATATATGTCGAGGCAACAA
The DNA here is from genome assembly GCA_963921465.1 of Triticum timopheevii. Taxonomy (NCBI): domain Eukaryota; kingdom Viridiplantae; phylum Streptophyta; class Magnoliopsida; order Poales; family Poaceae; genus Triticum; species Triticum timopheevii. Next base: position 416,128,036 of record OY997266.1, on the reverse strand, counting down.
AGTACCTCAACTCAGCAATTTAGTGTGGTTAACCTGGCCTAAAAAGACATCGGAACAAAAAGAAGGGATTTGCAAATGCATCAGACTATTTAGAAACCTGGGATGACTCGGATAACATAACGACTGTAAATGCTCAAAAAGATTTGGGACATCCTGCAAAATGGTGGCATAACCACTCAACATCACAATATCAAGGTTCTGGGGCCAGCTATGAATACACGGGAGTAGTATGAACCGAATTGAAGCTTAGAACCATCAATCCTATAAGTCTACAGATTAGCAACATGTGATCATGATAGAAAGAAGAGAAAGCCTAGTTCCTTAACCCCGTAGGAAAGATAAGATGACTCGGATCAAAGGGCATGAGGTATAAGGAGTAAAAAGAGCCTTACATTCCCATCCACAATCAATTTCCTTACATAACTAAAGAATTTCTAGACTCAACTTCGACCAGTTTGGCTTGGTAAACCTACAGGCAGTCAGGCTCTGATACCAAAGCAGTCAGGACCCCGACTCAATGTAACACCTCATATCACTTTGCGGCCTCACGCACTGTATTCCCACAGGGGTCGCCTTACCAGGCTTGGGACCGTTTGCGCCTTTTGGCACACATATATGATAGTGTCGCTAGCATCCATATGATAAGGAGCCCGGGCTGACATGGTTAGTCGTGAACCCAAAGTGGCACTAACTTACAGGGACATGCATACATGACCCAGCAACGAACGTGTGGGTCATCAGCGAGTGAATCCGGGCTGTAGCAACTGGGCTAGCAGGACTCCGGTAAGCCGGGCTGTAGCAGGCTAACAGGACTCCGATAGACACTGCGTGACATTTCACCGAAGGGATAGACACATGAATGAAGAAGGACACATGCCGGCCAGCCTAAGTGTTCCGGAGCAGTAGCAAACTATCAAGGCTCAGTGGAAGCACTAGGAGACATTTCCTGGTAAGAGAGGCTACCAAGGATAAACAACTAGACAGTTAGATCCCACACATACCAAGCATTTCAAATCATACACACAATATGCCCGATATGTGCAAATACAACATGGCATCACAACATAACTCTATGACTCAAAGTATTTATTGAATAGGCTCCAAGGAGCGAGATATTACAAACAATGGGTATCATGACCCAACATTCAGAGCATACAAGTCAAAGCACATGCGAAAGCTTAACATGTCTGAGTACAGACATCTATAAATGAAAAGGGCTGAGAAGCCTGACTATCTACCAGATCCCGCCGAGGGCACAAGGTCGTAGCTGAGGTAACAAGCTAAACGTCGAAGTCCACGTGGAACTACTAGTGAGACGGAAGTCTCTGCAAAAACGTAAAATAGGCAAACGTGAGTACAAATGTACCCAGCACGACTTACATCAGAACTAACTACATATACATCATTCTCAACAAAGGGGGTGGTGGAGTTTAACTACAGCAAGCCAGCTTTGACTCGGTGGCTATCCTAAACTACGACTGCAAGTAACTCTTTTGGGGTGGTGCACATGAGTCCACATATTCACCATATCAATACACCACTATGGATATACATCATTCTCAACAAAGGGGGTGGTGGAGTTTAACTACAGCAAGCCAGCTTTGACTCGGTGGCTATCCTAAACTACGACTGCAAGTAACTCTTTTGGGGTGGTGCACATGAGTCCACATATTCACCATATCAATACACCACTATGGATCCGCTCCCATGTCCCTACGAGAACGCCATCCATAGCACTCACGCTTATGTTGCGCATTTTAGAGTATCCACTTTCACTTGTCTATGAACTGTACACGCAACCCAGAAGTCCTTTACCGCGGACACGGCTATTCGAATAGATCATTTATAACCCTGCAGGGGTGTACTTCTTCACACACACTCTCGCCACTTACCACCATGTACACGTCCTGTATCTCGGCAACCTTCAAGCGGAAGCCTGGCGAGGGAGTCGGCCACGACCTGACTAATCACACAAGACTCTAGTCCAGGTTTATCGCCTATTCGGGTTCCATCCGCAAGGAGATCCGGCCGGGGTGTCGCTCATGGCCCCAAACAATGTGTACAGGGTTCCAAGCCCACCAAACGAGCGGCGCTTGGAATACCCGGCCACGGTGCCTAGTCTGACCCAAGCCCACCTGTACCGGGTGCCAGTTGGTAGACTACTAACACAACCTACAAACACCAAAAACTAGTTGCAACTCCTGGAAAGAGATCGAGTTGATTAATAAGTTGAGAGAGCTTGGAGTGCCCGGAGCCCAATGTGTGGTAGTAGCTGTTCATGGATCACAAACACAAAACTCAGTTCCCGAGGACGGCTGCAATGAGACAACCCACCATGTACTCCTACATGGCCTCTCACCGCTACCTTTACCAAATCATGTTCACACACTTAGCTCTCAATAGTAGGACTTGTCTCACAACATTCCAATTCATCCCCGATGAATCAGACCTGACTCAACTCTAAGCAGTAGTAGGCATGACAAACAAGCATGAATGAGTAGGAACATTCAGGGCTCAAACAACTCCTACTCATGCTAGTGGGTTTCATCTATTTACTGTGGCAATGACACGTCATGCAGAGGAAAAGGGTTCAACTACCACAGCATGTAACAGTTGAATTGTTGTTGTTATAATGCAGTAAAAGAGAGCAGGAGCGAGAGAGTGGGTTTGTATCGGAATAAACAAGGGGGTTTTGCTTGCCTGGCACTTCTGAAGATAGTATAGTTCTTCATCGGTGTCATCGAACTCATCGTCGGAACCACGTCTACCAGGAGGGAACAAACACCAACAAACAAGGAGAACACAATCAATAAGATGCAACAATATGATGCATGAATGTGACATGGCAATATGATGTGGTTTGAGCTAATGCAGCTAGCAACGATTTAAATGGAGTTGGTTTGAACCCTAGGTTCAAATTCAAACTCCACATAAGGCATTTCAAATGCCATTTATTCAAATTGTTTTATACAATAGCTTTAAGTTATTCAAACATGCATGAAACTGGTACAGATTGATTGATTGGATTTTTCTGATCATTTTTCATATATAAATTATTTCATTTGGAGCTACGGTTGAATTTCTATGAATTTTAGAAGTTTGGAGCATTTTCTAGAATTTCCTGAGTTAAAATTAATCCAAAAAATGACTTACTGCGTCATGCTTGCGTCAGCAGGTCAATAGGGCTGCCCCGGGTTAAACCTGATGCGTGGGTCCCGCATGTTAGTGTAACAAGGCAGGAATAGAGGCTGACCAGTGGGGCTAGGTCAAAGTTGACTGGGCCGGTCAAACGTGATAGCCTAGGCCCACTAGAGTTAATCTAATCCTAGTCAAAAACTAATCCAGGTTAATTAAGGGTTGTGGGGCCTGTCTGTAAGTGAGCTATGGGGTTAGTTAGTGGCGATATTAGTGGGTGATTAGCTGCTAATGGCGTGCCACGTCAGCTTCGCTAGAGTATGGCCGACGACGACCTCAAAACGCGGCGGAGGGACACTGGAGGGGCTCGGGTTTCGCCTACAGTGCACCGTTCGGTGCGCCCTTTGGCCCTACAGAGAGCTGGTGCGATGGCGCGTCGGATGGTGGTGGTCTTAGGCCTGGGGTGGCTGGAGTCGACAGCGGCGAGCTCGGTTGCGGCCGCCGGAGTTTGGGTGTCCACGGGTTAGCTGCTGCGGCATCCAAACGGGCGGGTGCTTGCGCTAGGAATGCTTTACAGGATGCCACAAGTATGTTGGGCTCGCCGGGGTGACCAAATGGTCACCGGAGCTACGTCAACGGCGAGCTCGGGCGGCGGAATGCTACGGTCATCAAGGGGGCGACGTCTACGACGAGCAAACGACGCGGGGAAGAGGGGGGTTCGACGCAGAAGCTCACAGCGGATCTAATGGAGCGGTCAGCGAGCTCGGGGAAGGCTTGGTGCAGCCGGTGTTGGGGAACATAGTAATTTCAAAAATTTCCTACACACACGCAAGATCATGGTGATGCATAGCAACGAGAGGGGAGAGTGTGTCCACGTACCCTCGTAGACCGAAAGCGGAAGCGTTAGAACAACGCGGTTGATGTAGTCGTATGTCTTCACGGCACGACCGATCAAGCACCGAAACTACGGCACCTCCGAGTTCTAGCACACGTTCAGATCGATGACGTCCCTCGAACGCCGATCCAGCCGAGTGTCGAGGGAGAGTTCCGTCAGCACGACGACGTGGTGACGATCTTGATGTTCTACCGTCGCAGGGCTTCGCCTAAGCACCACTACGATATTATCGAGGTGGACTATGGTGGAGGGGGCACCGCAGACGGCTAAGAGATCCAAGGGATCAATTGTTGTTGTGCCTAGAGGTGCCCCCCTGCCCCCGTATATAAAGGAGCAAGGGGGGAGGGGGCTGCCGACCTAGGAGGGGGCGCGCCAAGGGGAGTCCTACTCCCACCGGGAGTAGGACTTCCTCCTTCCTTGTTGGAGTAGGAGAAGGGGAAAGGGGGGGAGAGGAAGAAGGAAAGGGGGGCTGCGCCCCTTGTCCAATTCGGACCAGAGGGGGGGCACAGGCCTCCTTCCTTTTGGCCTCTCTCCTCTATTCCCGTATGGCCCAATAAGGCCCATATACTCCCCGGCGATTTCCCATAACTCTCCGGTACTCCGAAAAATACTCGAATCACTCGGAACCTTTCTGAAGTCCGAATATAGTCGTCCAATATATCGATCTTTACATCTCGACCATTTCGAGACTCCTCGTCATGTCCCCGATCTCATCCGGGACTCCGAACTCCTTTGGTACATCAAAACTCATAAACTCATAATATAACTGTCATTGAAACCTTAAGCGTGCGGACCCTACGGGTTCGAGAACAATGTAGACATGACCGAGACACGTTTCCGGTCAATAACCAATAGCGGAACCTGGATGCTCATATTGGCTCCCACATATTCTACGAAGATCTTTATCGGTCAAACCGCATAACAACATACATTGTTCCCTTTGTCATCGGTATGTTACTTGCCCGAGATTCGATCGTCGGTATCAAATACCTAGTTCAATCTCATTACCGGCAAGTCTCTTTACTCATTACGTAATACATCATCTCACAACTAACTCATTAGTTGCAATGCTTGCAAGGCTTAAGTGATGTGCATTACCGAGAGGGCCCAGAGATACCTCTCCGACAATCGGAGTGACAAATCCTAATATCGAAATACGCCAACCCAACATGTACCTTTGGAGACACCTGTAGAGCTCCTTTATAATCACCCAGTTACGTTGTGACGTTTGGTAGCACACAAAGTGTTCCTCCGGTAAATGGGAGTTGCATAATCTCATAGTCATAGGAACATGTATAAGTCATGAAGAAAGCAATAGCAATATACTAAACGATCGCGTGCTAAGCTAACAGAATGGGTCATGTCAATCACATCATTCTCCTAATGATGTGATCCCGTTAATCAAATGACAACACATGTCTATGGTTAGGAAACATAACCATCTTTGATCAACAAGCTAGTCAAGTAGAGGCATACTAGTGACACTCTATTTGTCTATGTATTTGCACATGTATTATGTTTCCGGTTAATACAATTCTAGCATGAATAATAAACATTTATCTTGAAATAAGGAAATAAATAATAACTTTATTATTGCCTCTAGGGCATATTTCCTTCAGTCTCCCACTTGCACTAGAGTCAATAATCTAGTTCACATCGCCATGTGATTTAATACCAATATTCATATCTGTATATGATTAACACCCATAGTTCACATCTTGATGTGACCAACACCCAAAGGGTTTACTAGAGTCAATAATCTAGTTCACATCGCTATGTGATTAACACCCAAAGAGTACTAAGGTATGATCATGTTTTGCTCGTGAGAGAAGTTTAGTCAACGGGTCTGTCACATTCAGAGCCGTATGTATTTTGCAAATATTCTATGTCTACAATGCTCTGCACGGAGCTACTCTAGCTAATTGCTCACACTTTCAATATGTATCCATATTGAGACTTAGAGTCATCTGGATTGGTGTAAAAGCTTGCACCGATGTAACTCTTTACGACAGACTCTTTTATCACCTCCATAATCGAGAAATATTTCCTTAGTCCTTACTAAGGATATTCTTGACCAATGTCGAGTGATCTACTCCTAGATCACTATTGTATTCCCTTACCAAATACAGAACAAGGTATACAATAGGTCTGGTACATAGCATAGCATACTTTATAGAACCTATGACTGAGGCATAGGGAATGACTTTCATTCTCTTTTCTATTTTTTGCTGTGGTCGGGATTTGAGTCTTACTCGATTTCATACCTTTGCAACACAGGCAAGAACTCTTTCTTTGAATGTTCCATTTTGAACTACTTCAAAATCTTGTCAAGGTATGTACTCATTGAAAATCTTATCAAGTGTCTTGATCTATCTCAATAGATCTTGATGCTCAATATGTAAGTAGCTTTGTCGAGGTCTTTCTTCGAAAAAACTCCTTTCAAACACTCCTTTATGCTTTGCAGAATAATTCTACATTATTTCCGATCAACAATATGTCATTCACATATACTTATAAGAAATGTTGTAGTGCTCCCACTCACTTTCTTGTAAATACAGGCTTCACCGCAAGTCTGTATAAAACTATATGCTTTGACCAACTTATCAAAGCGTATATTCCAACTCTGAGATGCTTGCACCAGTCCATAGATGGATTGCTGGAGCTTGCACATTTTGTTAGCACCTTTAGGATTGACAAAACCTTCTGGTTGTATCATATACAACTCTTCTTTAATAAATCCATTAAGGAATGTAGTTTTGACATCCATTTGCCAAATTTCATAAAATGTGGCAATTGCTAACATGATTCGGACAGACTTTTAAGCATCGATACGAGTGAGAAAATCTCATTGTATTCAACACCTTGAACTTTGTCAAAAACCTTTTTCGACAAGTCTAGCTGTGTAGATAGTAATACTACTATCAGCGTCTGTCTTCCTCTTGAAGATCCATTTATTTTCTATGGCTTGCCGATCATCGGGCAAGTCCACCAAAGTCCACACTTTGTTCCCATACATGGATCCCATCTCAGATTTCATGGCCTCAAGCCATTTCGCGGAATCTGGGCTCATCATCGCTTCCTCATAGTTCGTAGGTTCATCATGGTCTAGTAACATGACTTCCAGAACAGGATTACCGTACCACTCTGGTGTGGACTGTACTTTGGAAAACCTACGAGGTTCTGTAGTAACTTGATCTGAAGTTTCGTGATCATCATCATTAGCTTCCTCACTAATTGGTGTAGGAATCACTGGAACTGATTTCAGTGATGAACTATTTTCCAATTTGGGAGAAGGTACTATTACCTCATCAAGTTCTACTTTTCTCCCACTCACTTCTTTCGAGAGAAACTCCTTCTCTAGAAAGGATCCATTCTTAGCAACGAACGTTTTGCCTTTGGATCTGTGATAGAAGGATTACCCAACAGTTTCCTTTGGGTATTCTATGAAGACGCACTTCTCCGATTTGGGTTTGAGCTTATTAGGTTGAAAAACTTTTTCATATAAGCATCGCAACTCAAACTTTAAGAAATGACAGCTTAGGTTTACTGCTAAACAATAGTTCATACGGTGCCGTCTCAACGGATTTAGATGGTGCCCTATTTAAAGTGAATGCAGCTGTCTCTAATTCATAACCCTAAAACGATATTGGTAAATCGGTAAGAGACATCATTGATCGCACCATATCAAATAAAGTACGATTACAACGTTCGGACACACCATTACATTGTGGTGTTCCAGGTGGTGTGAGTTGCGAAACTATTTCACATTGTTTCAAATGAAGACCAAACTCGTAACTCAAATATTCGTCTCCACGATCAAATCGTAGAAACTTTATTTTTCTTGTTACAATGATTTTCCACTTCACTCTGAAATTCTTTGAACCTTTCAACTATTTCAGACTTATGTTTCATCAAGTAGATATACCCATATCTGCTCAAATCATCTTGTGAAGGTCAGAAAATAACGATACTTGCCTCGAGCATCAACACTCATTGGATCGCATACATCGGTATGTATTATTTCCAATAAGTAAGTAGCTCGTTCCATTGTTCCGGAGAACGGAGTTTTAGTCATCTTGCCCAAAAAGGCACGGTTCGCAAGCATCAAATGATTCATAACCAAGTGATTCCAAAAATCTATCTTTATAGAGTTTCTTCATGCGCTTTACACCGATATGACCCAAACGGCAGTGCCACAAATAAGTTGCACTATCATTATTAACTTTTCATCTTTTGGCATCAATATTATGAATTGTATCACTACGATCGAGATCCAACAAACTATGTTCATTGGGTGTATGACCATCGAAGGTCTTATTCATGTAAACAGAATAACAATTTATTCTCTAACTTTAAATGAATAACCGTATCGCAATAAACATGATCAAATCATATTCATGCTCAACGCAAACGCCAAATAACATTTATTTAGGTTTAACACTAATCCCGAAAGTATAGGGAGTGTGCGACGATGATCATATCAATCTTGGAACTACTTCCAACACTCATCATCACTTCACCCTCAACTAGTCTCTGTTTATTTTGTAACTCCTGTTTCGAGTTACTAATATTAGCAACCGAACAAGTATCAAATACTCAGGGGCTACTATAAACACTAGTAAGGCATACATCAATAACCTGTATATCAAATATACCCTTGTTCACTTTTTCATCCTTTTTATCCACCAAATATTCAGGGCATTTCCGCTTCTAGTGACCATTTCTTTTGCAGTGTAAGCACTCAGTTTTAGGCCTTGGTCCAGCTTTGGTCTTCTTCACGGGAGTAACAACTTGTTTGCCATTCTACTTGAAGTTTTCCTTTCTTTCCCTTTGCCCTTTTCTTGAAACTAGTGATCTTTGTCCATCATCAACACTTGATGCTCTTTCTTGATTTCTACCTTCGTCGATTTCAACATCACGAAGAGCTCGGGAATCGTTTACGTCATCCCTTGCATACTATAGTTCATCACGAAGTTCTAGTAACTTAGTGATGGTGACTAGAGAATTTTGTCAATCACTATCTTATCTGGAAGATTAACTCCCACTTGATTCAAGCGATTGAAGTACACAGACAATCTGAGCACATGCTCACTAGTTGAGCGATTCTCCTCCATCTTTTAGCTATAGAACTTGTTGGAGACTTCATATCTCTCAACTCGGGTATTTGCTTGAAATATCAACTTCAATTTCTGGAACATCTCATATGGTCCATGACGTTCAAAACGTCTTTGAAGTCCCGATTTTAAGCCGTTAAGCATGGTGCACTAAACTATCAAGTAGTCATCATATTGAGCAAGCCAAACGTTCATAACGTCTGCATCTGCTCCTGCAATAGGTCTGTCACCTAGCGGTGCATTAAGGACATAATTCTTCTGTGCAGCAATGAGGATAAACCTCAGATCACGGATCCAATCCGCATCATTGCTACTAACATCTTTCAACACAATTTCTCTAGGAACATATCAAAATAAACATATGAAAGCAACAACGCAAGCTATTGATCTACAACATAATTTGCAAAATACTACCAGGACTAAGTTCATGATAAATTTAAGTTCAATTAATCATATTACTTAAGAACTCCCACTTAGACAGACATCTCTCTAGTCATCTAAGTGATCACGTGATCCAAATCAACTAAACCATGTCCGATCATCACGTGAGATGGAGTAGTTTCAATGGTGAACATCACTATGTTGATCATATCTACTATATGATTCACGTTCGACCTTTCGGTCTCCGTGTTCCGAGGCCATATCTGTTATATGCTAGGCTCGTCAAGTTTAACCTGAGTATTCCGCATGTGCAACTGTTTTGCACCCGTTGTATTTGAACGTAGAGCCTATCACACCCGATCATCACGTGGTGTCTCAGCACGAAGAACTTTCGCAATGGTGCATACTCAGGGAGAACACTTCTTGATAATTTTTAGTGAGAGATCATCTTAAAATGCTACCGTCAATCAAAGCAAGATAAGATGCATAAAGGATAAACATCACATGCAATCAATATAAGTGATATGATATGGCCATCATCATCTTGTGCTTGTGATCTCCATCTCCGAAGTACCGTCATGATCACCATCGTCACTGACGCGACACCTTGATCTCCATCGTAGCACCGTTGTCGTTATGCCATCTATTGCTTCTATGACTATCGCTACCGCTTAGTGATAAAGTAAAGCAATTACAGGGCGTTTGCATTTCATACAATAAAGCGACAACCATATGGCTCCTGCCAGTTGCCAATAACTTCGGTTACAAAACATGATCATCTCATACAATAAAATATAGCATCACGTCTTGACCATATCACATCACAACATGCCCTGCAAAAACAAGTTAGACGTCCTCTACTTTGTTGTTGCAAATTTTACGTGGCTGCTACGGGCTTAGCAAGAACCGTTCTTACCTACGCATCAAAACGACAACGATAGTTTGTCAAATAGACTCCGTTTTAACCTTCACAAGGACCGGGCGTAGCCACACTCGGTTCAACTAAAGTGAGAGAGACAGACACCCGCCAGCCACCTTTAAGCACGAGTGCTCGTAACGGTGAAACCAGTCTCGCGTAAGCGTACGCGTAATGTCGGTCCGGGCCGCTTCATCTCACAATACCGCTGAACCAAAGTATGACATGCTGGTAGGCAGTATGACTTATATCGTCCACAACTCACTTGTGTTCTACTCGTGCATATAACATTAACGCATAAAACCTAGGCTCGGATGCCATTGTTGGGGAACGTAGTAATTTCAAAAAATTTCCTACGCACACGCAAGATCATGGTGATGGCATAGCAACGAGAGGGGAGAGTGTTCGTCCACGTACCCTCGTAGACCGTAAGCGGAAGCGTTATCACAACGCGGTTGATGTAGTCGTACGTCTTCACGATCCGACCGATCCAAGCACCGAACGTACGGAGCCTCCGAGTTCAGCACGCGTTCAGCTCGATGACGTCCCTCGAACTCCGATCCAGCCGAGTGTCGATTTCCCGTATTCCCGTATGGCCCAATAAGGCCCATATACTCCCCGGCGATTTCCCGTAACTCTCCGGTACTCCGAAAAATACTCGAATCACTCGGAACCTTTCCGAAGTCCGAATATAGTCGTCCAATATATCGATCTTTACGTTTCGACCATTTCGAGACTCCTCGTCATGTCCCCGATCTCATCCGGGACTCCGAACTCCTTCGGTACATCAAAACTCATAAACTCATAATATAACTGTCATCGAAACCTTAAGCGTGCGGACCCTACGGGTTCGAGAACAATGTAGACATGACCGAGACACGTTTCCGGTCAATAACCAATAGCGGAACCTGGATGCTCATATTGGCTCCCACATATTCTACAAAGATCTTTATCGGTCAAACCGCATAACAACATACATTGTTCCCTTTGTCATCGGTATGTTACTTGCCCGAGATTCGATCGTCGGTATCCAATACCTAGTTCAATCTCATTACCGGCAAGTCTCTTTACTCGTTACGTAATACATCATCTCACAACTAACTCATTAGTTGCAATGCTTGCAAGGCTTAAGTGATGTGCATTACCGAGAGGGCCCAGAGATACCTCTTCGACAATCGGAGTGACAAATCCTAATCTCGAAATACGCCAACCCAACATGTACCTTTGGAGACACCTGTAGAGCTCCTTTATAATCACCCAGTTACGTTGTGTCATTTGGTAGCACACAAAGTGTTCCTCCGGTAAACGGGAGTTGCATAATCTCATAGTCATAGGAACATGTATAAGTCATGAAGAAAGCAATAGCAATATACTAAACGATCGTGTGCTAAGCTAACGGAATGGGTCATGTCAATCACATCATTCTCCTAATGATGTGATCCCGTTAATCAAATGACAACACATGTCTATGGTTAGGAAACAAAACCATCTTTGATCAACAAGCTAGTCAAGTAGAGGCATACTAGTGACACTCTGTTTGTCTATGTATTCACACATGTATTATGTTTCCGGTTAATACAATTCTAGCATGAATAATAAACATTTATCATGAAATAAGGAAATAAATAATAACTTTATTATTGGCTCTAGGGCATATTTCCTTCAGCTGGTGCAGCAATGGCGATCTCATCTTCCGAGCGTGGAGAAGACGGGTCGATGGTAGGGCGTCCGGCAACGCGTAGCTCGACGGAGAGGTAGCAGGCGATGAGGCGGAGCCAATGGGCTTGGCGGTTGGTCGAGGGAAGGCCAGAGAGCGCGGTGGCAGTGAGCGGCGGCGACGGCCGTGCTCAGGTGTGCGGGGACAGAGCAGAGCGGGGGGGGGGGGGGGGGGGAGGAGGAGTGAGGAGAGTGAGAGAAGGTCGGGAGGGTCGCGTGGCATCGTCTAGAGCCGTCCAGAGCGAGCAGGCAGGCTGGAGGTGGCTGGGTGCGTGCCGGCAGGCGTCGGCCATGCGCGCTTCAGTCCTTCTGGCGTGAGCTGGAAAAAGACAAGGAAGAGAGATGGGTTGGGCCAACAGTGTTGGGCCAACACAGTGCAGGTCAGGTAAGTGGCTCAGGTACTCTCCTTTTCCTTTCTTTTTGTTTTGTTTTATCTGCTGTCTGTTTTTGATTTAGTACAAATACTAGGCCAATTTATTTACTTCTGTAAATTATTGTATATGGACTAGTGGTATTATTCCAGAGCCCCACAATAATTTCCAAAATTATTGGACATGTATTTCTTTTATAACAGAAATAAAGCCAATTCAAATACATTATGATTTAACTCAAAGGCCCAAAATAAATATTTTTAAGCCTCCAAAAATATTGGTTTGAATTTTATTCTTGCCAATATTTTTCAAGGTTTAACAGGAACATTTTCTTGGGCTTCTTTGATGAGATTTTAATGTTGATTATTTCTGAACTTGTTTCTGAGGGTTTCAACTAACCACAATTCAACTTTCACAAAATAGACATGATGCAAGATGCTCACTCATGTAACTGATTACAACCAACATTCTAGGGATGTGATATGTACACACCTCAAAAAAATGGAGTTGTTGAGTGGAAGAATTGGACGCTCATCGAAATGGCAAGAACGATGCTTGATGAATACAAGACGCCAAAACACTTTTGGGCGGAAGCGGTTGAGACAGCTTGTCATGCAACAGATCGCTTGTTTTTTCACAAGCTACTCGGCAAGACGACATATGAGCTCCTCACCGGTAACACACCCCAAGTTGGATACTTTTGAGTATTTGGCTCAAAGTGCTACATTCTTGATAAGCATCGTCGTTCTAAATCTGCTCCCAAATCTCATGAAGGTTTCAAACTCTCACACTTACCGTGTCTACAATAATTTCACCCGAAAGGTTGAAGAGACGGTAGATGTGAAGTTTGATGAGTCTAACGGCTCGCAAGTACAGCAATTTCCAATTGATGTATGAGATAAAAACCCTTCGGAAGCAATCCAAGACTTGTCTATTGGGAAGATCCGTCCAACGGAGGTGAAGGAGAGTACCTCGTCCGTCCAAGTGGAAGCTTCTACCTACAAGGTGAACCAAGAGTTGATATGGAAGCATCCACAAGTGGGACACACCAAGATGAAGAAAACGAGGAAGTACACCAAGATGAACCTCGTCAACCTCCTTCACCACCACAACAAGAGAATGACAACGTCAACGATGAAGAAGGCCAGGAAGAAGAACAAGATGATGAAGAAGATGTTCCACCCTGACCAAAACAAAAGCTCTCACGAGTTCAAGCAAGAGTCGCCAAAGACCATCTCGTTGAGCAAATCTACAATGATATCCAAACCAGGAGAATCACTCGCTCTAAATCTCGTCTGGCTAATTTTTGTGAACATTATTCATTCATCTCTAGCATTGAACCCATGAAGGTTGAAGAAGCAGTGGAAGATCCGGATTGGATAAATGCCATGCATGAAGAGCTACACACCTTTGAGATAAACCAAGTGTGGACATTGGTCGAAAAGCCCGACAACAACCACAACATCATCGGTACCAAATGGGTGTTTCACAACATGCAAGATGAAGATGGACAAGTGGTTCGCAACAAAGCACGTCTCATCGCCCAAGGCTACACTCAAGTCGAAGGTATGTACTATGGTGAGACATATGCCCCCGTTGCTAGACTTGAGTCCATTCGCATATTGCTTGCCTATGCTAATCACCATGATATCACCTTGTACCAAATGGACATTAAAAGTGCTTTTCTAAATGGTGAAATTGAGGAGGAAGTTTATGTTAAACAACCTCCCGGCTTTGTTAATCCTAAGAAACCTAATCATGTTTACAAACTTAACAAAGCTCTTTATGGTCTTAAACAATCTCCTAGAGCGTGGTCTAAATGTTTGACCAAGTTCCTTATTGAAAAAGGCTTTGAGATTGGAAAAATTGATTCTACTCTTTTCACTAAAAGGGTTAATGGAGAATTATTTGTATGCCAAATTTGTGTTGATGATATTATATTTGGTTCAACTAACCCTCATTTTAGTGAGAAGTATGGAAAGCTTATGTCGGAGAAGTTTGAGATGTCTATGATGAGTGAACTCAAGTTCTTTCTTGGTTTGCAAATCAAGCAAACTAAGCAAGGTACCTTTGGGTGCGTTTGGATCTTAGGCAAGGGCAGCTCCTAGCCTAGCCTGGCAAGGATATTCATTTGGTTAGGAAAAAAGCTAGCCTTTGGTGGCAATTTAGCCTTTAACTGCCAGATAAACCTTGCCGACGGAGGCGAGCCGATTCGGCTCTCTCGCACTGGCAAAAACATGATCGTGGGCATCTTTGACAGTTAACGCTGTGATTTTTTGTCTTTCCAAACACTAAGCCTTGCTTTTGACTACTCTAGCCGGAACGGGCCAGATTAACCTGGCCTAGCTAAGCTAGCCGAGCTACTAAACCAAACGCTCCCTTTGTATCTCAAACAAAGTACGCCAAGGACTTATTCAAGAAGTTCAATATGCAAGAATGCAAAGGTATGAGTAGACCATGCCTACTAGTGGACATCTTGACTTGACTAAAGATGGTGAACCTGTTGATCAAAAAGTTTACCGCTTTATGATTGGTTCATTGTTATATCTATGTGCCTCTCTTCCCGATATTATGCTAAGTGCGTGCATGTGTGTACAGTATCAAGCAGCCCCCAAAGAATGTCATCTTAAGGCTATGAAAAGGATAGTGAGATACTAAATACATACACCAAATTTTGGCATTTGGTATCCTAAGAGGTCTTCTTTTGATCTTGTTGGCTACTCCGACTCGGACTATGCCGGTGACAAGGTTGATAGAAAGTCCACTTTGGGTACTTGTCAATTTCTTGGTAGATCTCTTGTGTCTTGGTCCTCTGCTACGTCTTGAGCTTGCGTTGGTTTTCCTTGAAGAGGAAAGGGTGATGCAGCAATAGTAGCATAAGTATTTCCCTCAGTTTTTGAGAACCAAGGTATCAATCCGGTAGGAGGCTCCTCAAAAGTCCCACACACCTACACAAACAAACAAGAACTCACAACCAACGCAATAAAGGGGTTGTCAATCCCTTCACGGCCACTTGCGAAAGTGAGATCTGATAGAGATAATATGATAAGATAAAAATATTTTTGGTATTTTATAATATATATTGGAAAAGTAAAGATGCAAATAAAAGTAGATTGAAAGCTTGTATGATAAAAGATAGACCCGGGGCCATAGGTTTCACTGGTGGCTTCTCTCAAGATAGCATAAGTATTACGGTGGGTGAATAAATTATTGTCGAGCAATTGATAGAAAAGCGAATAATTATGAGATTATCTAGGCATGATCATGTATATAGGCATCACGTCCGTGACAAGCAGACCGACTCCTGCCTGCATCTACTACTATTACTCCACACATCGACCGCTATCCAGCATGCATCTAGAGTATTAAGTTCATAAAGAACAGAGTAACGCATTAAGAAAGATGACATGATGTAGAGGGATAAACTCATACAATATGATATAAACCCCATCTTTTTATCCTCGATGGCAACAATACAATACGTGCCTTGCTGCCCCTGCTGTCACTGGGAAAGGATACCACAAGATTGAACCCAAAGCTAAGCACTTCTCCCATTGCAAGAAAGATCAATCTAGTAGGCCAAACCAAACTGATAATTCGAAGAGACTTGCACACATAAAAGAATTCAGAGGAGATTCAAATATTTCTCATAGATAAACTTGATCATAAACCCACAATTCATCGGATCTCGACAAACACAGCGCAAAAAGAGTTACATCGAATAGATCTCCAAGAAGATAAAGGAGAACATGGTATTGAGATCCAAAGAGAGAGAAGAAGCCATCTAGCTAATAACTATGGACCCGAAGGTCTGTGGTAAACTACTCACAACTCATCGGAGAGGCCATGGTATTGATGTAGAAGCCCTCCGTGGTTGATTGCCCCTCCGGCGGAGTGCCGGCGAAGGCTCCAAGATGGGATCTCACGGATACAGAAAGTTACCGTGGTGGAAATTGTTTTTCGTGGTCGCCTCTGATGTTCTCGGGGTACGTGGGTATATATAGGAGGAAGAAGTAGGTCGGTGGAGGACCGAGGGGCCCACGAGATAGGGGGCGCGCCCATTAGGGGGGCACCCCCTCCACCCTCGTGGCCTCCTCGATTGCTTCTTGACTTGCACTTTAAGTCCTCTGGATCAGGTTTGTTCCAAAAATCACGCTCCCGAAGGTTTCATTCCGTTTGGACTCCATTTGGTAGTCCTTTTCTTTGAAACACTGATATAGGCAAAAAACAGCAATACGAGCTGGGCCTCCGGTTAGTAGTTTAGTCCCAAAAATGATATAAAAGTGTAAAGTAAAGCCCATAAACATCCAGAACAAGTAATATAATAGCATGGAACAATAAAAAATTATAGATACATTGGAGACGTATCAAGCATCCCCAAGCTTAATTCTTGCTCGTCCTCGAGTAGGTAAATGATAAAAACAGAATTTTTGATGTGGAATGCTACCTAGCATAATTCGCAATGTAATTTTCTTTATTGTGGCATGATTGTTCAGATCCAAATGATTCAAGATAAAAGCTTATAAAACATAAAAAATAGTAATACTCGAAGCATACTAACAAATAATCATGTCCTATCAAAATAGCATAGCCAAAGAAATCTTATTCCTACTAAATCATATAGTTAGGCCATGCTTCATTTTCATTACACAAAATACTCTGATCATGCACAACCCCGATTTCAGCCAAGCAATTGGTTCATACTTTTTAACGCACTTCAACTTTTTCAACTCTTACGCAATACATGAGCGTAAGCCATGGACATGGAACTATATGTGGTATATGGTGGTGGTTGTGAGGACAAAAAGGGAGAAGATAGTCTCACATGAACTAGGCGTATCAACGGGCTATGGAGATGCCCATCAATAGATATCAATGTGAGTGAGTAGGGATTGCCATGCAACGGATGCACTAGAGCTACAAATGTATGAAAGGTCAACAAAAGAAACTAAGTAGGTGTGCATCCAACTCGCTTGCTCACGAAGACCTAGGGCATTTTGAGAAAGCCCATCATTGGAATATACAAGCCAAGTTCTATAATGAAAAATTCCCACTAGTATATGAAAGTGACAACATAGGAGACTCTCTATCATGAAGATCATGGTGCTATTTTGAAGCACAAGTGTGGAAAAGAGATAGTAGCATTGTCCCTTCTCTCCTTTTCTCTCATTTTTTTATTTGGTCTTTCTCCTTTTTTTATTTGGCCTTTCTCCTTATTTTTTTATTTGGTGGGCTCTTTGGCCTTTTTTTTTGAAGTCCGAAGTCTCATCCCGACTTGTGGGGGAATCATAGTCTTCATCATCCTTTTCTCACTTGGGACAATGCTCTAATAATGAAGATCATCACACTTTTATTAATTTACAACTCGAGAATTACAACTCAATACTTAGAACAAAATATGACTCTATATGAATGCCTCCAGCAGTGTACCGGGATATGCAATGAATCAAGAGTGACATGTATGAAAATTATGAAGGTGGCCTTGCCACAAATACAGTGTCAACTACATGATCATGCAAAGAGCAATATGACAATGATGGAGTGTGTCATAATAACGGAACGGTGGAAAGTTGCATGGCAATATATCTCGGAATGGCTATGGAAATGCCATAATAGGTAGGTATGGTGGCTGTTTTGAGGAAGGTAAATAATGGGTGCATGATACCAGCGAAAGTTGTGCGGTATAATAGAGGCTAGCAAAGTGGAAGGGTGAGTGTGTGTATATCCATGGACTCACATTAGTCATAAAGAACTCATATACTTATTGCAAAAGTCTACTTGCCCTCGAAGCAAAGTACTACTATGCATGCTCCCAGGGGAAGGGTTGGTAGGAGTTAACCATCGCGCGATCCCGACCTCCACTCATAAGGAAGACAATTAAAAGAGCACCTCATGCAACAAATTTGTCACACAAATTTTACCATACGTGCATGCTACGGGACTTGCCAGCTTCAACACAAGTATTTCTCAATTTCATAATTACCCACTAGCATGACTCTAACATTACCACCTCTATATCTCAAAACAATTATCAAGCATCAAATTGATCCTAGTGTTTAATGCACTTTCTATGATAGTTTTTTTATTATACCCAACTTGGATGCTCATCATTCTAGGACCAAATTTATAACCACAGCAAATACCATGCTGTTCTAAAAGACTCTCAAAATAATATAAGTGAAGCATTAGAGATCAACAATTTCTTCAAAATTGAGCCAACGCCGTGCTCTAAAAGATATAAGTGAAGTACTAGAGTATTCTAATAAAATTCTAATCAGGTGGGTGATAACCCACAAGTATAGGGGATCGCAACAGTTTTCGAGGGTAGAGTATTCAAACCAAATTTATTGATTCGACACAAGGGGAGCCAAAGAATATTCTCAAGTATTAGCAGCTGAGTTGTCAATTCAACCACACCTGGAAACTTAGTATCTGCAGCAAAGTGTTTAGTAGCAAAGTAATATGATAGTGGTGGTAACGGTAACAAAAGTAAAGACAACAAAAGTAATGTTTTTGGTATTTTGTAGTGATTGTAACAGTAGCAACGGAAAAGTAAATAAGCGAGAACCAGTATATGGAAAACTCGTAGGCACCGGATTAGTGATGGATAATTATGCCAGATGCGGTTCGTCATGTAACAGTCATAACATAGGGTGACACAGAACTAGCTCCAATTCATCAATGTAATGTAGGCATGTATTTCGTTTATAGTCATACATGCTTATGGAAAAGAACTTGCATGACATCTTTTGTCCTACCCTCCCGTGGCAGCGGGGTCCTATTGGAAACTAAGGGATATTAAGGCCTCCTTTTAATAGAGAACCGGAACAAAGCATTAGCACATAGTGAATACATGATCTCCTCAAACTATGGTCATCACCGGGAGTGGTCCCGATTATTGTCACTTCGGGGTTGTCGGATCATAACACATAGTAGGTGACTATGGACTTGCAAGATAGGATGAAGAACTCACATATATTCATGAAAACATAATAGGTTCAGATATGAAATCATGGCACTCGGGCCCTAGTGACAAGCATTGAGCATAGCAAAGTTATAGCAACATCAATCTCAGAACATAGTGGATACTAGGGATCAAACCCTAACAAAGCTAACTCGATTACATGATAAATCTCATCCAACCCATCACCGTCCAGCAAGCCTATGATGGAATTACTCACGCACGGCGGTGAGCATCATGAAATTGGTGATGGAGGATGGTTGATGATGATGACGGCAACGAATCCCCCTCTCCGGAGCCCCGAACGGACTCCAGATCAGCCCTCCCGAGAGAGATTAGGGCTTGGCGGCGGCTCCGTATCGTAAAACGCGATGATTTCTTCTCTCTGATTTTTTTTCTCCCCGAAAGCCAATATATGGAGTTGGAGTTGGCGTCGGAGGGCCACCAGGGGGCCCACGAGGTAGGGGGGCGCGCCCAGGAGGGGGGCGTGCCCCCACCCTCGTGGATAGGGTGTGGGCCCCCTGGTCTTCATCTTTGGCGAGGATTTTTTATTATTTCTAAGATATTCCGTGGAGTTTCAGGGCATTCCGAGAACTTTTGTTTTCTGCAGATAAAACAACACCATGGAAATTCAGCTGAAAACAACGTTAGTCCGGGTTAGTTCCATTCAAATCATACAAGTTAGAGTCCAAAACAAGGGCAAAAGTGTTTGGAAAAGTAGATACGACGGAGACGTATCAACTCCCCCAAGCTTAAACCCTTGCTTGTCCTCAAGCAATTCAGTTGACAAACTGAAAGAGAAAAAGAAAAACTTTTACAAACTATGTTTGCTCTTGTTGTTGTAACATGAAAAGCCATCATTCAAGTTTCAGCAAATATTATGAACTAACCATACTAACAATAACACACAGGTCTCACAATTACTCATATCAATAGCATAATCAGCTAGCGAGCCATAATAACAAAACACGGATGACAACACTTTCTCAAAATAATCATAACATGATATAACAAAATGGTATCTCGCTAGCCCTTTCTGAGACCGCAAAACATAAATGCAAAGCACCTTTAAAGATCAAGGACTGACTAAACATTGTAATTCATGGTAAAAGAGATCCAGTCAAGTCATTCCCAATATAAACCAATTATAACGAATGCTAACGACAGTGTGCTCTCCAGCGGGTGCTTTTAATAAGAAGGATGATGACTCAACATAAAAGTAAATGGATAGGCCCTTCGCAGAGGGAAGCAGGGATTTGTAGAGGTGCCAGAGCTCGGTTTTGAAATAAAGATAAATTGTATTTTGAGCGGCATACTTTGATTGTCAACACAACAACTAAGATATGACGATATCTTCCATGCTAAACAAATTATAGGCGGTTCCCAAACAGAATTGTAAAGTTTATACTCCCCCTCCTCCACAAGCATCAATCCATGACTTGCTCGAAACAACGAGTGCCTCCAACATTCAACGGGTCCCAGGTGGGTTTTATTTGTAATTATTTTGATTTAGTTTGCATAAAGCATGGGACTGGGCATCCCGGTGACCAGCCATTTTCTCGTGAATGAGGAGCGGAGTCCACTCCTCTTGAGAATAACCTGCCTAACACGGAAGATAAGGGCAGCCCTAGTTGACATATGAGCTATTCGAGCATGCAAAACAGAATGTTTATTTGAAGGTTTAGAGTTTGGCACATACAAATTTACCTGGAACGGCAGGTAAATACCGCATATAGGTAGGTATAGTGGACTCATATGGAACAACTTTGGGGTTTAAGGAGTTTGGATGCACAAGCAGTATTCCCGCTTAGTACAGGTGAAGGCTAGCAAAAGACTCGGAAGCGACCAACTGAGAGAGCGACAACAGTCGTAAACATGCATTAAAATTAATTTACACCGAATACAAGCATGAGTAGGATATAATCTACCATGAACATAAATATCATGAAGGCTATGTTGATTTGATTCAACTACATGCGTGAACATGTGCCAAGTCTAGTCACTCAATTCATTTAAAGGAGGATACCATCCCATCATACCACATCATAATCATTCTAATAGCATGTTGGCACGAAAGGTAAACCATTATAACTCATAGCTAATCAAGCATGGCACAAGCAACTATAATCTCTAAACGTCATTGCAAATATGTTTAGTTCATAATAGCTGACTCAGGAACGATGAATCATCATATTTACAAAAACAAGAGAGGTCGAGTTCATACCAGCTTTTCTCATCCCAATAAGTCCATCATATATCATCATTATTGCCTTTCACTTGCATGACCGAACGATGTGTATAATAATAAGAGTGCACGTGCATTGGACTAAGCTGGAATCTGCAAGCATTCGATAAACAGGAGAAGACAAGGCAATATGGGCTCTTTGGTTAAATCAACAATGATGCATATAAGAGCCACTAAGCAATTTCAATATAGTCTTCTCGACCCCCAAAAGAAAGAAAAGGAAATAAAACTATTTACACGGGAAAACTCCCAACAGGTAAAACAAGAACGAGAAATCTTTTTGGGTTTTCATTTTAATTACTACAGCAAAGAGATAAACTATTACTAATAATTTTTTTTGTTTTTTTCTTAGGGTTTATCAAACACACAAGAAGAAAGCAGGAAAAGGAAAATAAACTAGCATGGATAATACAGTGAAAGAGTATGAGCACCGACATCTAGCAATGAGTGTGTGTGAACATGAATGTAATGTCGGTGAGAAATACGTACTCCCCCAAGATTAGGTTTTAGCATAAGTTGGTCTATTGCCAGGGATAGCCTGGCGGATACCCGTAGGTGAAGCTGGGGTCATACTGTGATGCAGCGGCTACCACCTCCTGAGCTGTAGCGTGGCGTTGAGCAGCCTCCGCTCTCCTTTCGTACTCATCTGCCTCCTCTCTGGTAATAATGTATCTTCCTTTTGTCTGAGAATCAAAGAAGGCAGGAGCAGGAAGAGTAATACAGACAACAAGCCGTTTGTTAAAGATTAATCGATACTAGAGAGGTAGTTCAGTCCTCTCAACAAACTGGTGGGAGACCATAGAATCAAAATCTAAATAAGTAGGGGGTAACTCCATATCACCCTCATGAATGTCTATCTCAAGAAAGTTAGCTAAGAGGGTTGCATAAATTCCTCCAAAGAAATCTCCGTTATGTCTATTATGATGCAACCTGTGAGCTACAATGGCTCCCATATGATAAGATTGGTCTCCTAACACATCACTTCTGAGAATGCTGAGATCAGGGACACACATGTGACATGCTTCATCTTTAGCATTTATGCATCTACCTATGAAGAGAGCAAAATAATGTATAGCAGGAAAGTGAACGCTCCCTATAGTGGCTTGCGTTATATCTCTAGATTCCCCCACAGTTATTCTAGCAAGAAAGTCTCTATATTCAGATTTAGGGGGATCCCTGACACTACCCCAAGATGGAAGTTTGCAAGCAGAAGTGAAATCCTCTAAGTCCATGGTATAAGATTTGTCATAAAGGTCAAACATCACTGAAGGATAATTACGTGAAGATGAAAACTCAAACCTCCTCACAAATGAACTTGTGAGATCATGATACTGGGGGCATTTGTCAGCTTCAAAGTCCTCAAGACCGGCGTTACGCAAATATGCGCTAAATTCTTCTTTGATTCCTGCTTGATTCATAAAATTTTCCAAAGGCCATTCACAGGGCCTCACAGGAGCGTCTCTTGGTGGTTCCTCATCAGCATCACGCATTGCAAGCCTGGGACCTTGCTTCTTTGAAGAACCACCTTGGAACATCTTCCTAAACATATTGTTTTCTCTGAAAATTTTCTGAAATTTTTAGTAACTTCAAATAAAAGTGAACCAACTTCAATAAAATTGATAGCAGCAACTCCCACAAGTGCCTAGAGCCTATATAAAGTATTAGAACTACTTCGAACCATATAAATTTGACATGCAAGCTCAAGAACATGGTCACCTATGCAGCACAAATTTGCAATTAATAAAGCACTAGAAAAAAACTAATTGGACCAATGGAGGAGTCACATACCAAGGAACAATCTCCCCAAGCAGTTTTGCGAGAGGTGCTTTGAGCAAGGAGATCAAAAATCACAGCAACAGGGGCTGGAACTCGTGCTTGAGTTGGTTTTTCGTGTTTGTGTGAGGCAGAGGAAGAAGATGGGTGCAGGGATAAGTAGAGGAGGGCCACTGTGGGCCCACGAGGCAGGGGGCACGCCCAGGGGGGTAGGGCGCGCCCTCCACCCTCATGGCCTGGTGGCAGCTCCCCCCGCGGTAATTTTTGCATAGTAAATCCTCAAATATTCCCGAAAAAATCATACTAAATTGGCATGGCATTCTGAGGACTTTTATTTTCGGGATATTTTTATATTGCATGGATAAGTCACGGAACAGACAGAAAAATACTATTTTACTTTATTTCTACTAAATAACAGAAAATATAAAGAGGGTACGGAAGGTTGTGCTTCTAGTTTCATCCATCTCGTGATCATCAAAATGAACCCACTAACAAGGTTGATCAAGTCTTGTTAACAAACTCATTCTGAATAACACGGAACCGGAGAAATATCGAATAACACTAAGTTACCTCAATGGGGATATGAAAATCCCCAACAATAAGAATATCATACTTTTTCTTGATAGTAGGGATTGGAAATTCAAAACCTCCAAATATAATTGATGGAATTTTTCCAATAGAGTTGATACTATAAACTTGAGGTTGTTTCCTCGGAAAGTGTACTGTGTGCTCATTACCATTAACATGAAAAGTGACATTGCCTTTGTTGCAATCAATAACAGCCCCTGCAGTATTAAGGAAAGTTCTTCCAAGAATAATAGACATACTATCATCCACGGGAATATCAAGAATAACAAAGTCCGTTAAAATAGTAACGTTCGCAACTACAACAGGCACATCCTCACAAATACCGATAGGTATAGCAGTTGATTTATCAGCCATTTGCAAAGATATTTCAGTAGGTGTCAACTTATTCAAATCAAGTCTACGATATA
The DNA here is from genome assembly GCA_963921465.1 of Triticum timopheevii. Classification (NCBI taxonomy): domain Eukaryota; kingdom Viridiplantae; phylum Streptophyta; class Magnoliopsida; order Poales; family Poaceae; genus Triticum; species Triticum timopheevii. The sequence goes on along the minus strand of OY997266.1, from coordinate 416,103,534 downwards.
AAGAGAGAGGCATAACACTAACACCGGCTCCAAGATCACATAAAGCAGTTTTAACATAATTTCTCTTAATGGAGCATGGTATAGTAGGTACTCCTGGATCTCCAAGTTTCTTTGATATTCCACCCTTAAAAGTATAATTAGCAATCATGGTGGAAATTTCAGCTTCCGGTATCTTTCTTTTATTAGTAATGATATCCTTCATATACTTAGCATAAGGATTTGTTTTGAGCACATCAGTTAATCCCATACGCAAAAAGATGAGTCTAATCATTTCAGCAAAACGCTCAAAATCCTCATCATCCTTTTTCTTGGATGGTTTCAGAGGAAAAGGCATGGTTTTCTGAACCCATGGTTCCGTTTCTTTACCATGTTTCCTAGCAACGAAGTCTCTTTTATCATAACGTTGATTCCTTGATTGTGGGTTATCAAGATCAACAACAGGTTCAACTTCTACATCATTATCATTACTAGGTTGAGCATCAACATGAACATTATCATTAACATTTTCACTAGGTTCATGTTCATTACCAGATTGTGTTTCAGCATCAGAAATAGAGATATCATTTGGATTCTCAGGTGATTCAGCAATAGGTTCACTAGAAGTTTGCAAAGTCCTATCATTTTTCTTTTTCTTCCTTTTGGAAGAACTAGGTACATCAATATTGTTTCTCTGAGAATCTTGCTCGATTCTCTTAGGGTGGCCTTCAGGATACAAAGGTTCCTGAGTCATTCTACCAGTTCTAGTAACCACTCTAACAGCATAATCATTTTTCTTACTATTCATTTCATCAAGCACTTCTTTTTGAGCTTTAAGTACTTGTTCTACTTGAGTGGTAACCATAGAAGCATGTTTGCTAACAAGTTTAAGTTCACCTCTAATATTAACCATAAAATCACCCAAGCATTTAATCATAAAGGTATTTTGTTTTAATTGTCTACCAAAATAAGCATTAAAGTCATCTTGCTTAAACATAAAGTCATCAAACTCATCCAAGCACTGACTAGCAATTTTAGTAGGAGGGACTTCAACTTTATCATATCTATAGAGAGAATTTACCTTTACTACCTATGTCGGGATATCGGGATCAGGAGGTTCTTCAGTGAATAAGGAAGATCATATACTTCTTCAACACGCGGTAAATTAAGACCGTGTATTTCTTCAATGGGAGGTAAATTCTTAACATCTTCAGCTTTAATACTTTTTTCTTTCATAGATTTCTTTGCCTCTTGCATATCTTCGGGACTGAGAAATAGAACACCTCTCTTCTTCGGAGTTGGTTTAGGAATAGGCTCAGTAATTGGCTCAGGAGCTGGCTCGGGAGTTGGCTCAGGAGGTGCCCAATTATGTTCATTTGTCAACATATTATTCAATAGAATTTCAGCTTCATGCGGTGTTCTTTCCCTGAAAAGAGAACCAGCACAACTATCCAGGTAATCTCTGGAAGCATCAGTTAGTCCATTATAAAAGATATCAAGTATTTCAGGTTTCTTAAGAGGATGATCAGGCAAAGCATTAAGTAACTTGAGAAGCCTCCCCCAAGCTTGTGGGAGACTCTCTTCTTTAATTTGCACGAAGTTGTATATTTCCCTCAAAGCAACTTGTTTCTTATGAGTAGGGAAATATTTAGCAGAGAAGTAATAAATCATATCCTGGGGACTACGCACACAACCAGGATCAAGAGAATTAAACCATATCTTAGCATCACCCTTTAATGAGAACGGAAATATTTTATGTAAATAAAGGTAGCGCGATCTCTCATCATTAGTAAACAGGGCAGCTATATCATTTAACTTAGTAAGATGTGCCACAACAGTTTCAGATTCATAGCCATAGAAAGGATCAGATTCAACCAAAGTAATTATATCCGGATCAACAGAAAATTCATAATAATCCTTATCGGGAACACAGATAGGTGAAGTAGCAAAAGCAGGGTCGGGTCTCATTCTATCTCTAAGAGATTCTTTACTCCATTTAACTAGCAGCCTCTTAAGTTCGTATCTATCCTGGCAAGCAAAAATAGCTCCAGAAGATTCCGCATCAAAAAGATAACTGTCGGTGTCAAAACCGGCGGATCTCAGGTAGGGGGTCCCGAACTGTGCGTCTAGGCGGATGGTAAAAGGAGACAAGGGACACGATGTTTTTACCCAGGTTCGGGCCCTCTCGATGCAGGTAAAACCCTACTCCTGCTTGATTGATATTGATGATATGGGTAGTACAAGAGTGGATCTACCACGAGATCAAGGAGGCTAAACCCTAGAAGCTAGCCTATGGTATGATTGTTGTAATGGTTGTTCGTCCTATGGACTAAAACCCTCCGGTTTATATAGACATCGGAGAGGGCTAGGGTTACACAGAGTCGGTTACAATGGTAGGAGATCTACATATCCGTATCGCCAAGCTTGCCTTCCACGCCAAGGAAAGTCCCATCCGGACACGGGACGAAGTCTTCAATCTTGTATCTTCATAGTCTTGGAGTCCGGCCGATGATGATAGTCCGGCTATCCGGACACCCCCTAGTCCAGATCTCCCTCAGTAGCCCCTGAACCAGGCTTCAATGACGATGAGTCCGGCGCGCATATTGTTCGGCATTGCAAGGCGGATTCCTCCTCCGGATTATTCATAGAAGATTGCGAACACCGGGATAGTGTCCGGCTCTGCAAAATAAACTCCACACCGTAGAGAGAATAATATGTACACAAGTTCAATCTGCTGACGTATTTTGTGGCATGACGTCACACCACCACCAAGCCTTTACTTGAATCGTTTTTTATTATACCACCTCAGCGTGTTTAGCGAAGCGGTTTCCTTGGCACGTCTTGTCGAAGCAGAGATCGTGTTCCCCTTATTCCGGGATTCCCTTCAATATGGACGTGGGTAACCCAACCGCGCCATTGATGGTGGCGCTTGGGAGATAAGCGAGTTTTGCCAGGCCGGTGGGGACGCATAGTCTTCGTCCGCCCATATATAAGGGGATAAGGATCCACCTTTTTTACCTGCGCCTTCTTCCTCCTTCGCTTATCCATCTCCGCGCACTCGAGCTCCAGCGCCCAAGTCCGCACATCTCATCTCAACCTTCTCCAGCCATGTCCGGAGCGGGAGGCAAGTGGATGGCCTCCTCCGTTACGGAGGGGCATATCGAGAAGCTGCGCGGCGCCGGATACCTCTCCAGCGACATCGCACACCGGCTGCCCGACGAGGGGCAGCTCATCCCCACCCCCAGGCCTCATGAGAGGGTCGTATTTCTTCCCCACTTCCTCCACGGACTGGGCTTCCCACTTCATCCCTTCGTCCGGGGGCTCATGTACTACTACGGCCTGGACTTCCACGATCTGGCGCCAAACTTCATCCTCAACATCTCGGCGTTTATCGTCGTGTGCGAGGCCTTCCTCTGCATCCAGCCCCACTTCGGCTTGTGCCTTCAATGTCAAGCCAAAGGTAGTGAAGGGCGTCCAAGCGGAGTGCGGAGGCGCCATGGTGGGCAAAATGCCCAACGTCACCTGGCTCGAGGGGGCCTTTGTGGAGTCTGTCAAGGGGTGGCAATCGGGGTGGTTCTACATCACCGAGGCGCGTGACCCTAAATGGGCGGCGGCCCCCGAGTTCAGATCTGGTATCCCCATGCAGCTTACCTCCTGGAAAGAGAAGGGCTTGCTATGGGGTAGTTCAGAGGAGCTGACAGGACTCCTGTCCTGTCTCCAGACCCTGGTGAACAAGAAGCTTAAGCTTGTCAACGTGATCCAGGTCATGCTTGTCCGCCGGATTCTCCCTTGCCAACAACGGGCCTTCAATTTGTGGGAGTTTGATCCGGCACAGCACCGGACCCTGAGCGGGCTCTTCGACATGACGTACGAAGCTGCCTGGAGGGTGCTGTTCAAGGGCAGAGAAGCCCCCGCATCCACAACTGAAGATCGCGGATTCAGCACCAAGCGCCCAGCCGGCGAGGTAAGTTTTGTTATCCTTTATAGGACACTTTATTTCTTTCATAGTTTGACTCTACGTGGGCTCTAAAACTCCCAATGCCTTTAACAGGACTGGCAGAGGACGTCCGGACAGGTTGACTGTCCGGCTCCCCTTCCCGAAGACCCAGCGGACACCCGTTTGACGGGGCTGCTGGTTCCGGCCCTTTACGTGGTGCCAGAGAAGAAGGCCAAGAAGAAGGCCACGGGAACCCGAAGGAGTTCCCGGCGCCAGGTGGTATCGGACTCATCGTCCGATGGCTCCGAGGCGGACTCCTCCCCTGAAGACGAGGAGGAGAAAGAGGACTCTCGCCAAGAGGGGGGAGAGAGGAAGAGGAAGGCTTCCCCAACGAGGGAGGCCGAAGGGTCCAAGAAGGAAAGGACCCTTCCCTCGGACTGCTCCGCCAACGCCGACGACGGCGACGAGGAGTGGCCCTCAAGGGCCAAGCCCCTGGCAAGATCGTAAGTGTCCGGATTCCTGAATGATTTATAATTTCTCTTTTGTGCCACATAGTGTCCTTCTAATGCCGCATACAACCTGCAGTCCGGCCGAGGAGGATCTACCCGCTTCATCGAGCGGGTCCTTGGCTCCGTCGGATGTGGATTCCATTCCGACCGCCTCCACCCCTCGTGACGCTGAGGACGTCGAGGTGGGATCCCAGGAGGGGACCCGCCAGGAGGGGGAGGCGCCGGAGGTGCCACAAGGCAACCTCCCTGACTTCGCACCGGACTCCGCCCCGGAACCCGTAGTGGTTCTGGAGTTCAGCAGGCGGCCCCTTCGTAAGAAGGGCAAGACCGTGACACCGGCAGCCTCCGTCCAACTAGAGGCATCGGAAAACTTGTTGGAGGCGCTCAACGGCGCTTCCATCGAGGAAGAACACCGCACTATCATGAGTGCGGTGATTCAGAAGGTTCAGCTCGCCAAGAGCGGGCTGACCGAAGCCTGCAGCAGCCTTCTAACAGGCTTTGAGGAAGAAGTTTTAAAATATGTAATGTAATACCGCATAGACAGTAGCCCCTGATGCTCAGTTCGGTGTTCGGAAAGAAAAGCCGGACTGAGGATCTAAAAAGATACACGCAGGAGTTCTAAAAATTATGTCAATATGGGTTTGCAGGCTGCGCTGCTGACCTCTGCCGCACTAACGGCGGAGGTCGGTGCTTTGAAGCAGGACCTCGAGCGGTCCGAGAACGAGCTCGGCCTTGCCAAGAAGCAGCTCGAGGACAAAGAAGGTGAGTAACACCATAGTAAATTTGTACCTTACAGAAAAGGATTTTGGTTGCAATAGAAATAACAAGGATAACTTGGGCACTGCAGGGGCCACGAACGAGGTGGCGATCCCGAAGGAGGCCGTGTCCGCGGCCAAACGTAATGCGGCCGCGGAACGAGCGGAGCGAGAGAAGCAGGAGGCGCGGGTGGCGGAGGTGCGGCAAGAGCTCCAGGCTCTCATGGAAAAGCATGAGAGTTTGGAGCGCGACTCGAAGACTCGAGAGTCCGAGCTTGCCTCGGCTCTTGAGAGTGCCAAAGCCGCTAAGGCCGAGGCCCATAAGGCCCTTCAGGAGATTGAGGCGGTGAAGAAAATAGCGGCGGATAAGGCATTTTTCATGCAAAGCAAGCATGTGAATGTGAATTACCTGTTACTTACCCGAATTCGGAGCTCTCCAGGAGCGTTTGCAGATCTGCCTCGCAGCATGTCCGATGCCACCGCATTCTACCGGGCCGAGGAGGGGAGCTCAACGGAGAAGGTCTTCTAGTCTCAGTATGCTGAGGCCGGACATCCGGTGCCCCCTAGCGACCAGCTGAAGCAGCTGGTCGAGCTCCACAAGGTAGCCGAGCAGGCCATGAAGGGCCTCATAGTCTGGCTGTGGCCTGAGGAGGCCATGCCTGGGAGCTACTTCGGCCTCGTGCGGTGGCTGGTGAATGCGTGCCCTTGGGTGGAAGTCATCAAGCGCTCCGCCTGCATTGAAGGTGCCCGTCGGGCCCTTGCCCGCGCAAAGGTGCACTGGGGTAGGCTAGATGCTGAGAGGCTTCTGATAGACGCGTCACTGGCAGGCAAGGAGTATCGTATGCCCGAAATGTATTATAAGAGTGTCCTGAAGGGTGCTCGCAAGATTGCGGATGAGTGCCCCAAAGATGTAATATTTGAGTAGACTCGCAATGTGTTATCCGGTGCACTGAAAACTTTGTTCATATGCGCTAAGCAACGCTTATTGATTTAAAATATTACCTTCTGTGCGGCCGTTTATCAAATCTGAGAGATGGCAAGTCATCGGCTTCAGCCCCCATGCCACGAGTGCTGGGGTGTTCGGGATAAACTTGAGCGCTCTTGTTCCCATTTTTGGGTCCATCTAGGGAGGCTCTCAACACAACGAACAAGGAACCAGACTTATAATGCTTGAACACTCTCACTTAGCCATAGAATTCTATAATTTTAAATTTCGGCGAAGCCCCTAGTATTCGGAAGACCGAGTTCGGGGCGCTATCCACACCTGGGCCGGACGAAGCCGGTTCCTCGCTCTAAGCGGCATAAGTCTTTAGGGACTCGAAAAGACCTCTCGAACAGCGACCAGCTCTCGCCTTATCATGACGGTCAGTTTTAGCTTTCTCCACTGAGGCGCTCGCCCAGCTCAACCGGGGCGCAATCGCAGTGGTTCTCCCAGTGCTACCTTAGCCGATAGAACGGAACGTAAGGTATCAAAACATGGGAGCCAGGCAAACCCAACTATTGACCCAAGACATGATTCGGAGCCGATGCATATAGTGCTATAAGTTCAGGGTGCCGCACTTGTGAAAGTGTTCGGACTTATCACACCATAATGCGGGGAACATAATCCCCTGGTGTATTCGGCCGTACCAAAGTGTACGGATGCAAGATGTCATAAATGAACATATATGTAAAAAAAGGAATGCTGTTAGAAGCAAAAAGTGATGCATTGTTTATTCAAGGAATTCTGCCAAGAGTGCAGGACGATACAAATAGTGCGGTAAGCAAGGGTTGGACTATTAGAAATGTCTCCCTCCAGGGGTAGGCTGCGGAATGGTGTATTAAACAGATATAATGCTCATAATGGAGACCACTTGAGTGTTTGTCGTAGCCATTGTCTCTCCCTGGCTGTTGCATCGTGAGTTCGGCAGATCCACTGCCGGACAGGACCTCTGGTGAATGGAGTCCTGTGGAAAAAGAAAAAAAGGAAAAGAAAAAGAGCGACACACTTGGGAGCCCCTGGTGTGGTTGAGCCGCACTCTGGGCCTGTCGTGGTCATGCCCCTCCCCCTATGCCCATGCTATCTCCAGAGCGTAATGATGTACGTGAAGAGCTGGTCTTGCAATTATGCAAGGGCTAGGGTTGGGGCCACATTGCTACGCGTGCTCGGAACGTGCCAGGTGGTCTTGATGTATGTTACTCCGGGCGCGTTTGGCCATGTCCGGTCGTTTGACGGTCGGACTCGAAAATTGCCTTAAGAGGCTGCTCTGTACTTCTGCCGCGAGAGCCGCTGTGTGTTCCTCCGTTCGAAGGGAGCGTTCAGTGTTTCCGTTGACCCTGATGACTCCACGAGGGCCTGGCATCTTGAGCTTAAGGAATGCATAATGCGGCACCACGTTGAACTTTGCAAACGCGGTTCGTCCGAGCAGAGCGTGATAGCCACTGCGGAACGGGACTATGTCGAAGATTAACTCCTCGCTTCAGAAATTATCCGGGGATCCGAAGACCACTTCCTGTGTGACTGAGCCTGTACAATTGGCCTCAACACCTGGTATGACGCCTTTGAAGGTCGTCTTTGTAGGTTTAATCCTTGAGGGGTCTATGCCCATCTTGCGCACTGTATCCTGATAAAGCAGGTTCAGGCCACTGCTGCCGTCCATCAGGACTCTAGTGAGGTGAAATCCATCGACGATTGGGTCTAAAACCAATGCGACGAATCCGCCATGGCGGATACTGGTGGGTTGGTCCCTTCGATCGAAAGTGATCGGGCAAGAGGACCATGGATTGAACTTCGGGGCGACTGGCTCCATCGCATATACGTCCCTAAGTGCACGCTTCCGCTCCCTCTTGGGTATGTGGGTTGCGTAAATCTTGTTTACCGTCCGCACTTGTGGGGGAAAACCCTTCTGTCCTCTGCTGTTCGGCGGCCGGGTCTCTTCCTCGTCATTGCTATGCAGCCCCTTGTCATTGTTTTCGGCAATTAACTTGCCTGCCTGTTTGAATACCCAACAATCTCTGTTGGTGTGATTAGCTGGCTTTTCGGGGGTGCCATGTATCTGGCAAGAGCGATCGAGTATTCGGTCCAAATTGGACGGAACCGGAGTAGTTCTTTTGAATGGCTTTTTCCGCTGACCGGGTTTAGAGCCTCTGAATCTGGCGTTGACTGTCGTATCCTCAGTGTTATCGTCGTTAACGCGGTGTTTGTTTTTGTTGCGACGTGACCTGCCATTGCGGTCCTTGTTGTCTGGACTGCCAGAATTTTTGCTGAGGTTGTTACTGCGAGCTAGCAAGCTGTCCTCTCCCGCACAGAAGCGGGTCATGAGTGATGTGAGGGCTGCCATGGCTTTTGGCTTTTCCTGTCCTAGGTGCCGGGCCAGCCACTCATCGCGGATGTTATGTTTGAAGGCTGCGAGGGCCTCTGCATCCGGACAGTCGACGATTTGGTTTTTCTTTGTTAAGAACCGTGTCCAGAACTGTCTGGCCGATTTGTCTGGCTGCTGAATTATGTGGCTTAGGTCATCGGCATCTGGTGGTCGCACATATGTGCCCTGGAAGTTGTCGAGGAATGCGGCTTCCAGGTCCTCCCAACACCCAATTGACTCTGCGGGCAAGCTGTTAAGCCAATGCCGAGCTGGTCCTTTAAGCTTGAGTGGGAGATACTTGATGGCGTGGAGATCGTCACCGCGGGCCATATGGATGTGAAGAAGATAATCTTCGATCCAAACCGCGGGGTCTGTTGTGCCATCGTAGGACTCAATGTTCACGGGTTTAAACCCTTCGGGGATTTGATGATCCATTACTTCATATGTGAAGCATAGTGGGTGTGCGTCGCCTCTATACTCGGCAATATCACGACGTAGCTCAAGAGAGCTTTGTCTGCTATGTTCGGCCCGGCCGGAGTTGCTGTATCCGGCGCGACGGTAGTCGTCTCGCATCTTGGGGCGCCCACGTGATCCGTAGATCGATCTTGATTGTCTTGCCTTGTCCTCCAGTATGTCTCGCAAGTCCGGCCCATTCCCTCGTGGCTTCGTACTTTTCGAGCGGTGCCGGGGTACGGTCCTGATAGAGGGCCTAGATGCCTCTCTGTCGCGGCCACGAGGTGGTCGGTCTGCCGTATTGTGCACTGGTGATGAGGGTTTATACTCCTCCTCCTCTAATTGGGGGAGCAACTTGCGTTTTGGGTAGCTTTTGGAGGGGCGTTCGAGTTCATACTCTTCGGCCGCAAGGACTTCAGTCCATCTGTCGGCCAGCAGGTCTTGATCAGCTTGAAGCTGTTGCTGCTTTTTCTTTAGGCTATTTGCCGTGGCCATGAGCCTGCGTTTAAAATGCTCTTGTTTGACGGGATCCTCGGGCACGACAAATTCGTCGTTGTTGAGGCTTGCCTCGTCTCCGGAGGGAGGCATGTAATTATCATCCTCGACCTCTTCGTCTGCCGCTCTCTCGTGAGGGCTGGCCTCTCCGTTCTCCTGCACTGAATCTTGCTGGAGGGGGTTGTCTTCGGCACTTTCTGGAGTGTTATTATCTCCGGTGTCGGAATCTCCATTCTTGCTGTGGCGGGACTTAGAGCGGCGCCGCTGACGTCGGCGCTTGGGCTGTTTCTTAGAGGAATCTGCCTCCGCTGCTTCTTAACCGTTCCCATCCTTTGGGATGTCCACCATGTATATGTCGTATGATGAGGTGGTCTTCCAGTGCCCCGTAGGTGCTGGTTCTTGGTCGTCTCCGGCATCGTTGTCCATACCGTCGATGTCTTCGGAGTCGTAGTCTAGCATGTCGGTTAAATCGTCGACAGTGGCTACAAAGTGGGTGGTGGGTGGGTTTTGAATTTCTTCGTCATCCGCATCCCAACCATCCTGACCGCAGTCCGTCCAGGGCTCTCCCGATAATGAGAGATGCTTTAGCGAATTCAGGATATCGCCAAAGGGTGAGTGCTGAAAGATGTCCGCAGCGGTGAACTCCATGATTGGCGCCCAATCGGATTCGATTGGCAGGGGCGCAGGAGGTTCAGAGTCCGACAAGGAGTTCGGCACCTCGGAGTCACGAGCTTTGCAAGGGACAAGGTCAGTATTCGGCTCCATCGCCGTAGAAGTTGTAGCTCCCAAGGCGGTGTCCAGCCACCTGTCCTCGATCTGCGCGGTCGGCTCCGGACTAGGGGTTGGAGAGGACTCATGTGCGGCCTCCAGGGCACTGTCCGGCGGCAGAGCTAAATCATGCCCATCGTGACAGTGCGGCGCGCTCGACTGTGGCTCGAATCCGTCGAAGATCAAGTCTCCGCGGATGTCAGCCGTGAAGTTTAAGCTTCCAAATCTGACCTGATGGCCAGGGGCGTAGCTTTCGATCTGCTCCAGATGGCCAAGCGAATTAGCCCGCAGTGCAAAGCCGCCGAACATGAAGATCTGTCCGGGGAGAAAAGTCTCACCCTGGACTGCGTTGTTGTTGATTGAAGAAGCCATCAAGCCTATCGGTGACGACACAGAGGAACTCTCGATGAAAGCACCAATGTCGGTGTCAAAACCGGCGGATCTCGGGTAGGGGGTCCCGAACTGTGCGTCTAGGCGGATGGTAACAGGAGACAAGGGACACGATGTTTTTACCCAGGTTCGGGCCCTCTCGATGGAGGTAAAACCCTAATCCTGCTTGATTGATATTGATGATATGGGTAGTACAAGAGTGGATCTACCACGAGATCAAGGAGGCTAAACCCTAGAAGCTAGCCTATGGTATGATTGTTGTAATGGTTGTTCGTCCTACGGACTAAAACCCTCCGGTTTATATAGACACCGGAGAGGGCTAGGGTTACACAGAGTCGGTTACAATGGTAGGAGATCTACATATCCGTATCGCCAAGCTTGCCTTCCATGCCAAGGAAAGTCCCATCCGGACACGGGATGAAGTCTTCAATCTTGTATCTTCATAGTCTTGGAGTCCGGCCGATGATGATAGTCTGGCTATCCGGACACCCCCTAGTCCAGGACTCCCTCAATAACCCTCAGGAATAGCAGGCATATTCTCATCATCACTCTCATCATCATATTCAGATTCAATAATTTCTCTTTCTCTAGATCTAGAAATTTGTTCATCAAGAAATTCACCAAGGGGCACAGTAGTATCAAACATAGAAGTGGTTTCATCATAAGTATCATGCATAGCAGAAGTGGCATCATCAATAACATGCGACATATCAGAACGAATAGCAGAAGCAGGTTTAGGTGTCGCTAGCTTACTCATAACAGAAGGTGAATCAAGTGCAGAGCTAGATGGCAGTTCCTTACCTCCCCTCGTAGTTGAGGGCAAAATAGTAGTTCAATCGTCTTTCAAGTTCTTCATAGTGTCCAACAGATATAAATCCCAAATGACTCAAAGAATAGAGCTATGCTCCCCGGCAACGGCGCCAGAAAAAGGTCTTGATAACCCACAAGTATAGGGGATCGCAACAGTTTTCGAGGGTAGAGTATTCAACCCAAATTTATTGATTCGACACAAGGGGAGCCAAAGAATATTCTCAAGTATTAGCAGCTGAGTTGTCAATTCAACCACACCTGGAAACTTAGTATCTGCAGCAAAGTGTTTAGTAGCAAAGTAATATGATAGTGGTGGTAACGGTAACAAAAGTAAAGACATCAAAAGTAATGTTTTTGGTATTTTGTAGTGATTGTAACAGGTGCAACGGAAAAGTAAATAAGCGAGAACCAGTATATGGAAAACTCGTAGGCACCGGATTAGTGATGGATAATTATGTCGGATGTGGTTCGTCATGTAACAGTCATAACATAGGGTGACACAGAACTAGCTCCAATTCATCAATGTAATGTAGGCATGTATTCCGTATATAGTCATACGTGCTTATGGAAAAGAACTTGCATGACATCTTTTGTCCCACCCTCCCGTGGCAGCGGGGTCCTATTGGAAACTAAGGGATATTAAGGCCTCCTTTTAATAGAGAACCGGAACAAAGCATTAGCACATAGTGAGTACATGAAATCCTCAAACTATGGTCATCACCGGGAGTGGTCCCGATTATTGTCACTCCGGGGTTGCCAGATCATAACACATAGTAGGTGACTATAGACTTGCAAGATAGGATCAAGAACTCACATATATTCATGAAAGCATAATAGGTTCAGATCTGAAATCATGGCACTCAGGCCCTAGTGACAAGCATTAAGCATAGCAAAGTCATAGCAACATCAATCTCAGAACATAGTGGATACTAGGGATCAAACCCTAACAAAGCTAACTCGATTACATGATAAATCTCATCCAACCCATCATCGTCCAGCAAGCCTACGATGGAACTACTCACGCACGGCGGTGAGCATCATGAAATTGGTGATGGAGGATGGTTGATGATGACGACGACGACGAATCCCCCTCTCCGGAGCCCCGAACGTACTCCAGATCAGCCCTCCCGAGAGAGATCAGGGCTTGGCGGCGGCTCTGTATTGTAAAACGTGATGATTTCTTCTCTCTGATTTTTTTCTCCCCGAAAGCCAATATAAGGAGTTGAAGTTGGCGTCGGAGGGCCACCAGGGGGCCCATGAGGTAGGGGGGCGCGCCCAGGAGGGGGGGGGGCGCCCCCCGACCCTCGTGGACAGGGTGTGGGCCCCCTGGTCTTCATCTTTGGCGAGGATTTTTTATTATTTATTCTAAAATATTCCGTGGAGTTTCAGGTCATTCCGAGAACTTTTGTTTTCTGCACATAAAACAACACCATGGCAATTCTGCTGAAAACAGCGTCAGCCCGGGTTAGTTCCATTCTAATCATACAAGTTAGAGTCCAAACACAAGGGCAAAAGTGTTTGTAAAAGTAGATACGACGGAGACGTATCAGTGGACTTCTCCCAAAAAGGTGTGTACAGCAAGGATGATTGTGGAAAACTAAAAATCAAAGACTAATATCATACAAGACGCTCCAAGCAAAACACATATCATGTGGCGAATAAAAATATAGCTCCAAGTAAAGTTACCGATAAACGAAGACGAAAGAGGGGATGCCTTCTGGGGCATCCCCAAGCTTAGGATTTTGGCTATTCTTGAATATCTTGGGGTGCCTTGGGCATCCCCAAGCTTAGGCTCTTGCCACTCCTTATTCCATAGTCCATCAAATCTTTACCCAAAACTTGAAAACTTCACAACACAAAACTCAACAGGAAATCTCATAAGCCCCGTTAGTGAAAGAAAGAAAAACCACCACATAAGGTAGTGTAATGAACTCATTCTTTATTTATATTGGTGTTAAACCTACTGTATTCCAAGTTCTCTATGGTTCATACCACTTAATACTAGCCATAGATGCATCAAAATAAGCAATCAACACACGAAAGGCAGAATCTGTCAAAAACAGAACAGTCTGTAGCAATCTGTAACTCTCGAATACTTCTGGAACTCTTAAAATCCTACCAAAATAGGAAGTCCTGGTAAATTTTTCTATTGATCTATAGCAAAAATAATCAATGCAAAAGCACGTTTATGTGAATTACTAAAATTATTTTCGTGCATGCAAAGTTTCTGTTTTTCAGCAGAATCAAATTAACTATCACCATAGGTTATCCTATAGGTTCTACTTGGCACAAACACTAAATAAAACATGAAAACTCATCTAAACATAAGTTAGATGCAAAATTTATTACTAAACAGAAACAAAAACAAAAAACACAAATAAAATTGGGTTGCGTCCCAACTAGCGGTATCGTTTAACGCCCCTACCAAGGCATAAAAGTGAGGATAGATCTAAGTAGTGCCATCTTTGGCATTTATATTTTTAATGGAGTTATGCTCAAGTCCGGGAGGCTCCTTGAGTTTCCCTTCATGCTCGGAGATCTTTTGATCTAAGGCATCCAACCACTTATTGCAAAGTGTAATCAAATTACTCATGCGGTTGATATTCCCACCAATATTCTTAAGTGGTTCAACAAATTTTTGCTATTCACATAATTTCTCTAGAATTTGGGTTCCTTCATGAGAAACGGGTGATCCTTTTTGTAGGGGAAGTACTCCTACTATCCCCTCTATAATATCATAAGCGGAACTAGGATCAACTTCAATAAAACCCCCTTTCACGGCAAAATCAAGGAGTTGTCTATGGGTAAGGTTAACCCAACATAAAAATTGGAAAGCAAAATCTTGAAATCTCCTTATATAGTGCAACTACGATAAGATTCTAGCATCCTAAACCAAGCATCTCTTAAATTTTCTCCTTGTCTTTGCTTGAAGTGAAGAACTTCAAAGTCGGGAGACGAAGGGATAAAGACCGAGCTAGCCATAACGACGAACACACAAAAGACAAGCGAAAGAGAGAGGAGATTGGGAAAGAGAGGGCGAATAAAACGGCAAAGGTGAAGTGGGGGAGAGGAAAACGAGAGGCAAATGGAAAATAGTGTAAATGCGAGGGAGATGAGTTTGTGGTGGGTACATGGTATGTCTTGATTTGAGCAAAGACCTCCACGACAACGGTGCCAGAAATCCTTCTTGCTACGTCTTGAGCTTGCGTTGGTTTTCCTTGAAGAGGAAAGGGTGATGCAGCAATAGTAGCGTAAGTATTTCCCTCAGTTTTTGAGAACCATGGTATCAATCCAGTAGGAGGCTCCTCAAAAGTCCCACGCACCTACACAAACAAACAAGAACTCGCAACCAACGCAATAAAGGGGTTGTCAATTCCTTCACGACCACTTGCAAAAGTGAGATCTGATAGAGATAATATGATAATATAAATATATTTTTGGTATTTTATAATATATATATTGGAAAAGTAAAGATGCAAATCAAAGTAGATTGAAAGCTTATATGATAAAAGATAGACCCGGGGGCCATAGGTTTCACTAGTGGCTTCTCTCAAGATAGCATAAGTATTATGGTGGGTGAACAAATTATTGTCGAGCAATTGATAGAAAAGCAAATAATTATGAGATTATCTAGGCATGATCATGTATATAGGCATCATGTCCGTGACAAGTAGATCGACTCCTGCCTGCATCTACTACTATTACTCCACACATCGACCGCTATCCAGCATGCATCTAGAGTATTAAGTTCATAAAGAACAGAGTAATGCATTAAGAAAGATGACATGATGTAGAGGGATAAAGTCATGCAATATGATATAAACCCCACATTTTTATCCTTGATGGCAACAATACAATATGTGCCTTGCTGCCCCTGCTGTCACTGGGAAAGGACACCGCAAGATTGAACCCAAAGCTAAGCACTTCTCCCATTGCAAGAAAGATCAATCTAGTAGGCCAAACCAAACTGATAATTCAAAGAGACTTGCAAAGATAACTTAATCACACATAAAAGAATTCAGAGGAGATTCAAATATTTCTCATAGATAAACTTGATCGTAAACTCACAATTCATCGGATCTCGACAAACACACCGCAAAAAGAGTTACATCGAATAGATCTCCAAGAAGATCAAGGAGAACATGGTATTGAGATCCAAAGAGAGATAAGAAGCCATCTAGCTAATAACTATGGACCCGAAGGTCTGTGGTAAACTACTCACAACTCATCGGAGAGGCTATGGTGTTGATGTAGAAGCCCTCCATGGTTGATTCCCCCTTCGGCGGAGCTCCGGCGAAGGCTCCAAGATGGGATCTCACGGATACAGAAGGTTTCGGTGGTGGAAATAGTTTTTCGTGGTCGCCTCTGATGTTCTCGGGGTACGTGGGTATATATAGGAGGAAGAAGTAGTTCGGTGGAGGACCGAGGGGCCCACGAGATAGGGGGCGCGCCCAGTAGGGGAGGCGCCCCCTCCACCCTCGTGGCCTCCTCGATTGCTTCTTGACTTGCACTTTAAGTCCTATGGATCACGTTTGTTCCAAAAATCACGCTCCCGAAGGTTTCATTCCGTTTGGACTCCGTTTGGTATTCCTTTTCTTTGAAACACTAAAATAGGCAAAAAAACAGCAATACGGGCTGGGCCTCCGGTTAGTAGGTTAGTCCCAAAAATGATATAAAAGTGTAAAGTAAAGCCCATAAACATGCAAAACGGGTAATATAATAGCATGGAACAATCAAAAATTATAGATACGTTGGAGACGTATCATCCTCCAAGAAACAAAACTCGGTATCCTTATCCACCGCCGAAGCAGAATACATTGCTGCCGGTTCATGTTGTGCTCAATTACTTTGGATGACCCAAACTCTTAAAGATTATGGGATATATATGAAACATGTTCCACTGCTTTGTGACAATGAAAGTGCTATTAAGATTGCTCACAATCTCGTGCAACATTCTCGAACTAAGCATATTGAAGTTTGTCATCATTTCATTCGAGATCATGTTGCTAAGGGTGATATCAACCTTAAGCATGTTCGTACCGACAAGCAATTGGTAGATATATTCACTAAACCACTTGATGAGAAAGTGTTTTGCAGGTTGAGAGGTGAATTGAACATCGTTGATGCTACAAACTTGGAGTAGGAACTCCATTTGGATACATGCAAGACATGAGCCTATGACTAATCCTTGATATTTCTCTTATGATGATAATCACATGTCTTGGATATATTTGCATCCTTCCATGTCATCTAACCCTTGTAGGTACTTGGATGAATCTAAATCTGTGAGATTGCAACTCACTCACATCTTGAGCAATCTCTACATCACCAAGTCTCTACATTACGGTGGTTGAAGACAAGGAAGCATGAAACCCTTGGCAAATTCCTATATCAAATTTCATGATTGTCACTTTGGATACACAAGTGCTACTCCTTGCAAAACTAATTCATGTAGGTAGATGAACTCCAATTACAAGTGGTGCTCCAAATGAACTACATCAACATTGAGCATCCCACACAAGTTCAACTACATGATCAAGATCAACACCACCACCCAAGGTATGTTATTCCATTTTAGAGAAGCTTTACCCCAAGACATGGGTCAAAGCAGCTCAACAAGATTTGAATACATCAAAATGCTTAAACGAAAAATGGCAACCCCATTTTGAGCTTAAACAATGAGTATGACCTATGATCAAGTGTCTTCACTTGACTCCTAAGTCAATATACTCAACATAGGTGACTTTGCCGCCGACCTATTCTAGATGAAGTTCTCTAGTGTTTCTCCTTGTTCTTGCATTTGTCTCATGCATATTTGTTTCCCTTTTAACAAAACTTCATCTAGATCTTTTCTTTTATTTCTGTTCTGCATTTCCCTGCATCCAATTCATTGCAAATCCTTTAGTTAATTCCTTGCAAATCCTTGTGAGATCTTATTTGCTTAGTGAGCTGAGGTGAAAAGTGCCTTTTCTCTGTACTGAAATCGGACACACCGGGTTGTCACTTTTGGTCAAACCGAATTATCTTAGTGCCACCAAAGGAAACAACTCAGTGTAACCGGTTTCAACGTTGAGAAAACTATTTCTCATTTGCATCCTGCACATTTCGTTCCAGCTCCACTCGATGATTCTTATCCTCTACCAGCACCTTATTTTTCCCTGCTACTTTGTTATGTCACTCAAGGACCAAACCTATTTTGACTCACACTCCAAAAGACCCTTCTTGGAAATTGATGTCAAAGGGGGAGAGAGATCTCACATCAAAGCTTAAACATATCAAAAGGGGGAAAGAGAGATAAATAATCACATCAAAGAGAGACCCCGGTTGCTTGGTATTCAAAGAGGAGGGAAGTTACATGTATTTAGAGGGGAAAGACATGTTCATGTTGTTTGTGTGTTTACTTTGCTCTGATTTTCTATTCACTATCTTCTCCCAATATCCCACATAAGATTCAAGGGGAGCAAGACATCTAAGGGAAGGAAATCTTCGAATTCATTGCATATCTTTACCTTTGGGGACATGTCTACACTCAAATAGAGTACCTAGTACTCACTCTATACAGGTCATCCCAATCTTGGTACTCTTGTGGTTTGCTGCTCTTGCTCTGTTTAGTAGATGTTTCTGTGTTGTCTAACCTTGTTTACTCAGGTTCAGCTCTTCCATAGCTAGCTCAAGACCACAAGGTAAGTATATGCATCACTCTCATGCGCATGAAGATCTCTTGCTGATGTACATATTGTTTGCAAGAAGGACTCATGAGCATGAAGGTACATTTCCTATATTCACACCATTTGCTCTAATGCATATAGCCAGGATACATGTAACACATTGCTTGCTCTGTCATGATTATGCACTCACATGATCTTATGTTCCATATTTACATGATTGCACACATGTAGGGGGAGCTTATGCATGTTACATGTCCTTCCAAAGCTTTACCTGCCTTTCTCTATTTCTTTCTCTAAAGCTTTGATGTATGTTATCATCAATTACCAAAAAGGGGGAGATTGAAAGCACAAGTGCTCCCTGGGTGATTTTGGTAATTAATGTCAACATATCTCTTGTTGGACTAATACTTTCATCTAGTATATTTCAGCTAAGTTCAACAGTGGAGTGGCATGGACCAGAGGATGTGGAACCCCTTCAAGATACTAAGGACTAAGGATTGGCTTAAGCTCAAAGCTCAAGACTCTACATTTTACTTTTAGTGATCCAAGATCACATTGAGTCCATAGGAAAGCCAATACTATTAAGAGGGGATGAGGTGTTGCTTAATGGCTTGCTTGCTCAAAGTGCTTAGTGATATGCTCTAAAGCCCTCAACCACTTTCTCATATCCACATATGTCCCAAACCAAAAGTCAAACTCGGCCCCACCGATTAAATCTATCCGGCTCCACCGAGTTCATTTGACATAGCCACTGCGAGAAACCCTAATCAATTCGGTCTCACCGATGGGATCTCGGTCTCACTGAGATGGGATTTCAATCTCTCTGTTGTCCATTGCAACAATTTCGGTCTCACCAAAATTATGCAATCGGTGCCACCGAGTTTGCTTGACCAACTCTCTGTTTTGCTTATTACCAAAATTGATCCCACCGAGTTTGTGTAATCGGTCAAACCGAGATGAGGTTTTACCCTAACCCTTGCACATCGGTCCCACCGAGTTGATCATATCGGTCCCACCGAAATGCCTAATGGTCATATTATGAACTAAATCATTCTGACAGAGTTTTATGATTAGGTCCCACCGAGTTTGGTAAATTGTGTGTAATGGTTAGATTTTGTGTCGAGGCTATATATACCACTCCACCCTCTCCTCATTCGTGAGGAAAGCCATTGGAACAAGCCTACACTTCCAGCATTCATTTCTGAGAGAGAACCACCCACTCATGTGTAGAGGCCAGGATATTCCAATCCAACCATATGAATCTTGATCTCTAGCCTTCCCCAAGTTGCTTTCCACTCAAATCATCTTTCCACCAAATCCAATCCTATGAGAGAGAGTTGAGTGTTGGGGAGACTATCATTTGAAGCACAAGAGCAAGGAGTTCATCAACAACACACCATCTATTACCTTTTGGATAGTGGTGTCTCCTAGATTGGTTAGGTGTCACTTGGGAGCCTTCGTCAAGATTGTGGAGTTGAACCAAGGAGTTTGTACGGGCAAGGAGATCGCCTACTTCATGAAGATCTACCCTAGTGAGGCAAGTCCTTCGTGGGTGATGGCCATGGTGGGATAGACAAGGTTGCTTCTTCGTGGACCCTTCATGGGTGGAGCCCTCCGTGGACTCGCACAGCCATTACCCTTCGTGGGTTGAAGTCTCCATCAACGTGGATGTACGATAGCACCACCTATCGGAACCACACCAAAAATCTCTATGTCAACATTGCGTTTGCTCCCTCCAAACTCCTCCCCTTTACTTTCTAGCAAGTTGCATGCTTTACTTTACGCTACTCGTATACTCTTTGGATGCTTGCTTGAACTGTATTGTGTATGCTTGAAATTGGGTTAATCTACCACCTCAACTTGAAAAACTTAAAAACTGCCAACTTTGTGTGTTGAGGGTCTATTCACCCCCCTCTAGACACCTCTTCTCGATCCTTTCATCATCCTTGTGCTAGAACGACCACTTTCTCGCTCCAGTGATACCAACCACAAACTGGATTTTCTCATAATCCTTGTCGTATGGCCATGCTTATCCTGGTCGGATCACACGAGGGGCCCAGAGTATATCTCTCCTGATTGGAGGGGCAAATCTCATCTTGCTCGACCATGTCTCGCAGCATGGGACTGGACAAACCCGAAACCTACCTTTGTAACTACCCAGTCACGGAGTAGCGTTTGGTCGGCCCAAAGCAAGTCTGTCACCATCCCGAGTACATGCGTCAGCTCAGGTCTTAGGACATAGAACGTATGTTGTACTAGAGACTCACAGATGACATATTGTTGTGTCTCATAGTTGGGACTATCCGACTCGGACCTTATCTCGACTCGGATTCGACTACGTCAAATCCGACCAGATCCTTCCGAGTCCATATTATCCGGTTAGCATCCAATGCTCCATGGCTAGTGAGACCGATCCATCCACCGTGTCATATGCTAGTCTAGTCTGACGTGTGCCCACACGTCACTTGCGACAAGGGACAATTTAGGATGTATCATACAACACAAGATCTCACAGACAAGTCAAGTACTTGCCAACAATATCACTGATTACATCCAAGGACTATCTTTATTCATAAACACACAGGAAATATCATCATACATGATTGCCTCTAGGGCATATCTCCAATAGTCTCCCACTTGCACTAGAGTCAATCAAATAGACATCATATGCCCATAGCTCTAATATGCCCCTCATGCTTGGGTTGTGGAAGCGACTTAGTCAACGGATCTGCACCATTTCCATCTGTGTGAATTTTGCATAACTCTACATCACAATTCTTTATGATCTTTTGTATCAGGTGATACTTGTGGTGATTCCTCGACTCCTTGGCTTGTGCGATGCACCAGAATTATCACTATAAAGGTCCAACGATTTAACCGAGGCTGGGAAAATACCAAGATCATCCAGAAAGTTCCGGATCCAAACACCTTCCTTTGCAGCTTCACAAGCCGCAATGTATTCATCTTCTGTGGTAGAATCGTCCACCGTATCTTGCTTGGAACTCATCCAACTCACTGCTCCTCCGTTAATGATGTACACGAATCCAGACTGTGATCGACAATCATCTCTATTGGTTTGGAAACTAGCATCAGCGTAACCCCTTACGATGAGATCTTCCTCACCTCCATAAACTAGGAACATCTCTTTAGTCCTTTTCAGGTACTTCAAAATAGTCTTTACCACTGCCCAGTGACTCTCACCTGAATTGGTCTGGTATCTACTTGTTAGGCTTATTGCAAAAGCAACATCAGGCCTTGTACATATCATGGCATACATGATGGATCTGATTGTCAAGGCATACGGAATCCTACTCATCCTGCTTCGCTCATCAGATGTCGAAGGACTTTGAGTCTCGCTTAGCCTTATACCATGTGAGAGTGGCAAGAACCCTTTCTTCACCTCACTCATGTTGAACCGCTTAAACACTTTATCTATGTACGTCCTCTGGCGTAAGCCGAGCAGCCTCCTCGATCTATCTCTATAGATCTTAATGCCTAAAATATACACTGCCTCACTAAGGTCCTTCATCGGAAGCTTGCCATTCAATGACTCCTTGACCGAGTTTAGCATCGAAACATCGTTCTTGATCAACAATATGTCATCCACATACAAGATCAAAAACACTATCAAGCTCCCACTTAACTTCTTGTATAAACAAGCGTCCTCTTCGCTTTTGATGAAACCGAGACCAGTGATGACCTAATCAAAACGAATATTCCAGCTCCGATATGCTTGCCTCAACCCATAAATGGATCTCTTGAGCTAGCATACCTTACTAGCGCTAGTCGGATCGACAAAACCCTCGGGCTGTATCATATACATGTCCTCAGTTAAATTTCCGTCAAGGAAAGCCGTCTTGACATCCATCTGCCATATCTCGTAATCAAAATATGCAGCTATAGCTAGTACTATCCTCACCGACTTCAGCATCGCTACCAGTGAGTAAGTCTTGCTGTAGTCAATTCCTTGAACTTGTCCATAACCCTTAGCGACAAGCCGGGCTTTGTGGATCTGAACATTTCCATCCACATCGGTTTTCTTCTTAAAGACCCATTTGCAACCAATGGTTGTTACACCAGGCGGCGGATCAACCAAGTCCCAGACTTGATTCTCATCCATGGACTTTAACTCGGATCTCATGGCCTCCAGCCATGCCTCGGAATCTGGGCTCACCATCGCTTCCGCATACATGGCCGTCTCGTCACTTTCTAGCAATAATACATCATGCACTCTGCGCAATCTTTCCGACCTCCGTGGTTCCGGTACCGCTTCCACTACAGGTTCTCTGACTGACTCCGGTATGATCTCATCACCAACCGAGCCGTCCCCGAGTTGTGCTCGAATTTCTTCTAGTAGGACCATCCTCCCACTGGCCTCCTGACTGAGAAACTCTTTCACAAGGAAAACCCCGTTCCGAGCAACAAACACTTTGTTCTCTTTACGGTTGTAGAAGCTATATCCCAAGGTTTCCCTCGGATATCCCACAAATATGCACTGATCCAACTTGGGTGTAAGCTTGTCTGACATAAGTCGCTTGACAAATGCTTCACAACCCCAAATATTTAGAAAAGGCAAACTAGGACTCTTCCCGGTCCACATCTCATGTGGTGTCTTGTCTACGGATTTTGATGGTACCCTGTTAAGTGTGAAAGCTGCAGTTTCTGGAGCGTATCCCCAAAATGACAAGGGTAAATCCAATTTGCTCATCATAGATCATACCATGTCCAATAAGGTCCTATTCCTTCGTTCTGACACGCCGTTTCTCTGTGGCGTACCCGGAGGTGTGAGCTAAGGTACTATACCTCGGCTTTTCAGATGATCATCAAACTCCTGGCCCATGTACTCACCTCCACGATCTAATCGTATAAGTTTTATAGTCTTGCTGAGCTGATTCTCAACCTCGTTCTGAAACTCTTTGAACTTTTCAAAAGTCTCCAACTTGTGCCTCATCAAATAGATATATCCATAGCTACTCAAGTCGTCGGTAAAAGTCATGAAGTACAGATAGCCACCTCTGGTAGTTGTGCTCATTGGACCGCACACATCGCTATGTATAAGTTCCAATAGCTCGGACGCCCTCTCGCAACTCTTTGTGAAAGGAGACTTAGTCATCTTGCCGAGCAAGCATGATTCACATGTCTCGAACGACTCAAAGTCAGACGAAGTTAGGAGCCCATCATCATGGAGCTTCTTCATGCGTTTCAGACTAATGTCTCCAAGCCGGCAATGCCAGAAGTATGTCGGATTTATTTCATTGGGCTTATGCCTCTTGATATTCACGTTATAGACCGGTT
The DNA here is from genome assembly GCA_963921465.1 of Triticum timopheevii. Lineage (NCBI taxonomy): Eukaryota > Viridiplantae > Streptophyta > Magnoliopsida > Poales > Poaceae > Triticum > Triticum timopheevii. The sequence goes on along the minus strand of OY997266.1, from coordinate 416,080,137 downwards.
CCTGTTCTAGATTCAATATAAAAAGCCCATCAACAATGGGTGCATAGCGGTGGAACATACCATTTTAATAAAACGAACAACCATTGTCCTTTAAATTGAATTCATAACCCTGACTCATCAAGCATGAGGCAGAAATAATGTTTCGACTAAGTGCAGGAATGTAATAACAATTATTCAATTCCAAAATAAATCCAGAAGGAAGTTGGAGCTGCATCATGCTGACCTCCAACGCAGCAACTCTTGCTTTGTTGCCGACCCTGATGTCAATCTCCCCTTGTGCCACACGCCTAGTCCTTATCAGCCCCTGCATCGAGTTGCAAATGTGAACAACCAATCCGGTATCAAATACCCAAGAGCTACTAGCTATTTCAGCAAGGTAAATGTCTATAACATATGCAACAAGTGTACCTTTGCACTACTAGGGAAAAGCCTAGCAGCAGCGCGGGTTTTGGCCCTCTCAGTAGCACGGGTACCGGCGCTACTAATAAGGTGCTACAACTAACGTGTAGCAGTAGCGCGTGTTGACACACGCTACTGCTACACATGAATAGCTGCAGCGCTCTTTGGAAAAGGACGCTACTGATATTATCTGCAACACCGTTTACTGGTAAGCGCTACTGGTAAGTCGGCGCTACTGCTAAATCCCCCCTCGCTACTACTAGTTTTATTAGTTTTTTTCCTGCAGATTTATTTTTTATTTGTTTTGCATTTGAATAGGCTTTATACAATAATCTTTAGCATATCATCCACATACAAATGTAATCATAGCATATACATACAATTAGTCTCATCAAATCATGTCATCATCATAATCATCATCCAACACAAAGTGGTCTCTCGTCATCAATCTCGAAAATAGCGATACAAGTCTTGATTACTTGCAAATACATCGTCATCCATCTAAACAATGATATACACGAGAATAGCTATCACTTTGAGTACATGAGTTCGTATCCCTCTCTCGCATTAGCGTGAACCTAAACTAAGTACTGCGTGTCGCTCGGAAACCGAAAACCGGCCACTTGTCGTATATATACTCCTGGCGTAGCACTTCTTCGCCATTTATGATCTATGCACCTGCATCGTCACATGAGTCGATGATATGTAACATATATAGTTGAGCAACACAAAGAGACAGACTTGGCAAAAATAGAAACAACATATCATAAGCATAAATAACAAAGTTCATCGTACCCAAATGACCTAACTAGAGTGATTTTCGCTAGTCGAGGAGGACGGTTTAATTACATCACAAATAAAGTTTCACCGTGCATAACTCAAAGTTTTGTCATAAAAGAAAGTATGGACTAAACGGACACATTGTCATATATCGACAATCACTCCATCATGTCGTGCCATCCATCCAAGTCAGGGAGATAGTCATCGAGCTTAGTGAAAGGCTTCATGTCGAGACGCTGAGAGGCTATCCATGTTCGGACGTCTTCCCGCGACATTTGTCCTTCTGCATGGAACATCCCTGTTTTTCCGACGACCTCATTCATGATGATTTGGGCAAGTTCGCGCTGGATGTTATAGAACTCAGCTCAAAGTCGATGATCCTTGATATCTCCTATGTCCTTTGCCCATTGTAGAATATGGGCATCACTAGATCTAGGTGCCATGTGAAGGTTCTGGTGATCCCGTCGGTACTCCAGCATGTGGTGTAGGACATAGAATCCATCATTAAGAGAATCGTTCGGTTGCTAGATGCAGCAGAAGTCGGTCTTATGGCTGAAGGCAGGCCTGCCGCCCCTTCTCTTCTTGTCCCTAACCTCTCCACCCCTTGCTTGGTAGTAAAACATAGCACTGTCGAGAACATCTTTGATGTGGGTGTAATCCTTTTTGTGAATGTTCTTCGACGAGTCCAAGTAAAGAGCGTGGGAGAATCGGGGGTAGAGGATGATGAGGACGGCGCGCCCGCTGCTACGCAAAATAAGTACACCTCAAATTAATTACCCTCCACAGTGCAAATGAATTATTGAAATCGAAGGAAGGATAGCAGCGCGGATGACTTACACGGGATGATAAGGCACGAGAATCGCCTCCTTGTCCTTATTGGCGAGCATGAAACTGACGATGTAATCCCTCGCGTATTCACGATGCTGTGCACAGACTCCAAAGAAGGCCTCGTGCATGTAGTACGGGTCAGCGACACAGATATGAGCTATCTGCTCAACCCCAATGATGTAGCTCATGTGCAAGGCATAAAGGCGGACAAAAGTAAAATCCAGCTTCTTCACGTGAAACATGTCGAATATGTAATCGAATCGAAGGAAGAACTTATCCGCGGGGAAGCCCTTGACGTACGACATTTGCTGCGGAACGTTAACCACGTAGAGTGGGTATCCTGGATCTTTCGAGGCGATGAGGCCTTTCTCTACCCGCAGCACATCGTCATGAAGTCTCCTTAGATCGCCGAATCTGGCCCGTAGCGCTGTTTCAGGTAGGATTGGTTGACCGGGGATATGCCATTTATCCGCATCGGGGATATCTACACGGTCCCGAAGCCGAGGCTGCTGAGGCGGCTGGATCATAGAATCAGCTTTTTTGCCTTTCCTCGCTCTCTTCCTAGGCTTCTTTACCACCGAATGGTCGTCAATAACACGTTGAGACGGTAATTCAGGCACCGACTCATGATGCTCAAACCCTGAGGAGGCGCCAGTATAGACATACTGTTCAGCGCCATCGTCATCCTCATCCTCATCCATGACGACGTCATCAGCCTCTAATGGAGCCACCTGCTTACCCCGTCCGCTATCACCCAACCCGACACCCGATGCTAATTGGGTAGGTGGGGTGTTTATGTTCATACCTTGCTGAGGCTGCGTGCTCGTGGGTGTGCTCCCGGCCGCCTCCAGACGAAGCAGACTCTTTGGCCACAACAGGACCCACCCATTGCAACAATCACCAAGCCACCGCGGGGTCTCATCGTCATCCCCCACTAGTATTAGAGGAGGCAAATTCTCGTGGCCCGGTTTGACACTGGCCACAGAAACCTTGAAGACGTTCGGAGGGATCGACCGGCTGTGGAACAATGGTTCCTTCGGCTCCATTATCGTCCCCTTCCCCACGTCCACCTTCTGTTCGCCGATGGTGTACAATATGGTGCACGGGGTTTCGTCGGCCTGCAAATAAAAGTCTGCGACGTGAGACATCCGAAAGGCAACGAAAACGGGAGTTTATACATTTATATTGAAGGGGGCCGGTGTGGAAGATACCTTGAGGGCATCGAGCTCAGCCAAAGAGGAGGCACCACCGAGCACGTCCGGTGCGGCAGCCGGTGCGGGAGCCGGTGCGGGAGCAGGTGCGGGAGCAGGTGCGGGAGCCGGTGCGGGAGCATGTGCTGCCAAGAAGTCAGCAAGGGGAAAGTCCTCTGCATTTTTTTTTGGATTTTCCCTTGTCCAAGTGTGAACGCCCGTCACCAAGGAAGTAGATATATCTGCAATCGCCTGTTTTGCGGAAGCTACCGCTGTTGCGACTGTCTGATATGATTTCTTCTCAACCGCAATCTCAACCTTCTTGTCGATGCTTTCTTCAGTTAACCTCCGTCTTTCCTTTTTCTCTTCCGTGGTCTCACGGTAGTACTTCTTCCACGTGGCGCCATCTCCGACACCGTGCACGCGTCCATACGACGGTCGAGTATCCACCGGTTGTCGTTTCAATATGTTCAACGCCCGGTTGAATGGAGTGTCCCACTTGGGCCTCGCCAATGCCTCAGACGGCGAGTCGCTTTCGGCCGCAATCCGGTGTTGCTCTCTCTGCAAAAGGCACAAGGATCGTTTACAAATATGACTAACGTGTGCAGTCGAATTGATCAAAAACTAAAATTACCAGCAGTCTCATGAACTCCATAATGACCGGTGTTGTCTCATAAACCTTCTTCAGTGGGTCCCAACGGTGGCGGGCCCTAAGGACGTCACGCTCCTGCGGGACGGTGAAATCCGCCAAGGGGTCTGGGATGCCCAGACTCGCGGCTTCCGCGTCCTCCTTGGCCCATTTGGACCTCTTTCCGCCGTAACCACGGCTTCCGAGGTGGTGGGTCCCAATGTTCCTCTTTTGAAGCCCCTTCATGTACTTAGACTTTTCTTTGGCAGCTTCGGCCTCGCAAGCCTCCTTGAATATTTGAAACTGCTCTTCCGTGATTGTCGGACTATCCTTTACAATCTCGGAGAAGGGTTCCCCGTCGTTGATCTTTTCTTTCACTTGATTTTTCCAGGCGGCCAACGCGTTGCTAAACTTGGTCATGGCGTGTTTGTTTATCTTCTTCATTGCCGGGTCATTGTCTGGATCTTCATAATCCTTCTCATTCCGGCCCGGGAACAAGAATATCTGGTGAAACTTCTTTAGGAGGGAGCTCCTCATATTTTCTATCTTCTTGAGAGTCTCATCGTTGATGGTGGCGGTTGTCCGTATGATGCAGCCTATTTGATTGCCATAGCACGCGCGCGCTTCCTCGGGCGCCTTTGGCTCAAAATTGCCGTTTTCCACCTCCGTGACCACCAGTCTAGTAGTCCTGAGTTTGTTAGGAACCCGTTGCCTCTTTGCTTTCGGTTCTACACCGGCTCCGCTCCCCGAGGCAGCACCGGTCTCAGCGCCAGTCTCGATGCCGGTCTGAATCTCAGCGCCGGTGTCAGTCTCAGCACCGGTCTGCTTATCGGTCTCAGCACCGGTCTGCGTGTCGGTCTCAGTCCCCGATGCCACCGGTGGGCCCAGCAACAACATCTGTTGATCGTCGATAAAGCTAAAAAATTCGTCTGCCGCCCGGTAGACGTCCTCGCAATCACCAGAACCCTGTCCTTCATCGTTGCTAGCCATGTTTCCTATGATTAAATCTAGTCAATTAATTCTAGACCTAATAAAATGAATAATGACATAAAAAAGGACTATTGTTTTGCAGGAATGTTGACTCCTTCCTGGTGCGGCAAATCCCGGGCACTCGATATGTCCTAGTTTGTAGCACAAGTCATGCCGAAATTCACGGGAAATTTCGGCATGACCTTTGCTAAAAAGTGGACAAATCGAGAACCTGAAATTTGCCGGAACAGAAATGAATCAACATTCCGGCAAAACATAGGCCACTCAGCATCATTCCCTGGAAACAACAAAGCCACCACTTGGGCACAATCGAAGGACTTCAATGAAAAGATATAACATGACCACTTCAATGAAAAATCAAAAACCTTTGCCAATCTACTTAACCTAGCTTCTTAATCCAGCGAACCTAATTAACCTACCTATTTAACCTAGTTAGTTAATCTAGTTTACCTAGATAATTAACCCTAATTAAACTAGTTAACGCAGCTAGTTCTCTGTCAAAGCCTAAAATAAATTTTTACACTAATTAACATGGATAATTAACCTAATTAAACTAGTTAATCTAACTAGTTCTCTGTCAAAGCCCTAACTAAGTTTTTGCACTAACCTAGATAATTAACCTAATTAAACTAGTTAACCTAACTACTTCTCTGTCAATGCCCTAACTAAATTTTTGCCCTAACCTAGATAATTAACCTAATTAAACTGGCTAACCTATGCATGAGAGAGAGAGGAGGGGTGGGGGCTTACAGATGATGGCTCCGGTGGTGGTGACGGAGGCAGTGTGGTGGCGAGGCAGGGGCGTCTCCGGTGACGGCGAGGGAGGCAGGGGCGTCTCCGGTGACGGCAAGGAAGGTGGCGTCGACGGCGGCTCCGGTGGCGTTGACGAGGCCGCGCGGCTCCGTGGCGTTGGGGGCGGCTCCGGTGTTGTCGATGGCGCACGGCTCTGGTGGCGTCGTCGGCGGCGGCGAAGTGTGGGGCGACTGTGAATCAGGGAGACGGCGGCGCGCGCGCGGGGTGGGTTTGAGGGATTTGGGGGAAGTGGTGGCCGGGGGGAAACGGTTTTTTGGCTAAGTCAAACTTAGCGGTAGCGCGTTTCGCAAAACGCGCTATAGCTAAGTTAGCTATAGCGCTTTCCTCAAAACGTGCTGCTGCTATAGCTAATGTCCTATTCTGTTTCTATAGCGGTGGTCTTGGACACGCGCTGCAGCTACGTTAGCTATAGCGCCTCTTACAAACAAACGCTGCTGCTATGCCTTCCTCCGATTTTTCGCTTTTTCGTTTATTTTGCTTTACATTTTATTTTTCCCTTTCTCCTTTTTCTATTTCTTTCATTTTCATTTAAATTTCTATTTGTTTATCATCTTATTTTATTTCCGTTAGTAGTAGCGCTCTTCTTAGGAAACGCGCTGCTAACTGTGCTCTAGCAGTAGTGCGTTTCGGTTAAGCTCGCTACTGCTATGCGTAGCCTAGCATTCTGCCAATGGGAATATTAGTAGTAGCGCTTTCTCTACAACAGGCGCTACTGCTAAGTTTGTGTCTGTAGCGCGGTTTTTATTTGGTCGCTACTGCTATATAGCAGTAGCGCAGTTTTTTGACCCGCGTTGTTGCTATATTTCTGTGTATAAGGTTTTCCCTAGTAGTGTTGCCTGAAGAAGCATTTCCGGCCTTCTTGCCATGCTCTGCAAGCCACTTGCTACAGTTCCTCCTCCAGTGACCGGTCTCCTTGCAGTGATAGCAAACGATCTTCGAGTTTGGTCCAGACTTCAACACAGCGGCGGAGGTTACCGTCTCCGTGCCTTTTGCCTAAGCATTTTTCTTGGACCAACTCTTCTTGAACTTAGCCAATTTATGCACCATCAACACTTGATGCGTGCCTTTCTTAATATCCTATTTTGCCACTTTGAGCATCCCATGCAATTCAGTGAGCTTCTTATCCATGCCATGCATATGATAGTTCGAGATGAACGTCCCATAGCTGGGAGGAAGAGAACCCAGAACTGCATCAGTAGCCAACTCATCCAAGAGCGGGAAGCCCAACTGATCCAAAGCTTGCACATATTTGATCATCTTGATCACATGCGGGCTCAGTGGATCACCTTCCTTCAGCTTACAATCCATCTAGGATCGCCAAACATTGAAACTCTTGGTCCTAGCATGTACCTAAAACATGCTCTTAAGACTCTCGATCATATCAAAAGCCCCAACATCTTCAAAATGCTGTTGCAAATCGGGCTCCATACAAGCCAGCATGAGGCAGCTGATCTCGTTTGATTCTTAAACAAGTTTCTAGTAGGCATTCTTGGTTGTGGCATTAGCATTATCGGCAGGTTCCTCTGGAAGTGGATCCTCTAGAACATGTTCCTTTTTATCATGCTTGAGAACAATTCTCAAATTTCTATACCAGGTGTTAAAGTTTGTTCCATTCAGTTTATCCTTTTCTAGAATTGATTTCAATGCAAAGTTGGGTTGAGCGGGTGGTGCCATTGATCTACAACAGAAAATATGCAATCCCTAAGCAATGTGTTTATGCAGAGTAACTCTAGCCTTAAATAGAAATACTCCCACTGAAGTCAGCATCCCTCTGCAAACTCTCAGTGATTCAGGATCCGACTAGCACATGCGACTAATGAGCTTTAGCATCACTTCTAGATAACATGCCTATCCGGTAAGCAACTCCTTGCAAATCGCATCTCTATACGACTCCTGTCGGTAGGGAAGGTATCTCATACCCAGGCTCCCAACCTTCTTTGACACAAGGCCAAAAACCATTTTGATAGCCTTGTCAAGCAAACCTGATGCAGTGCATGTCCGTGTCCGACACGAACCCTTCAGTTCAAGGACACCCAGCAGCACCCCAATTTTATGAGCCCACTACTAGACATACTTGACATGCGAAGGTGCAACATCGGGGATGGAAATTCACTTGATATTCATGAGGGATCTTTCTACCATTCTAACATGCATAGAAACAAAGAAGCATAACAATCACAAATAAACACATATTGTGAAATAGTATGGCTCCTTCATGGACGTTCTTCCAGGTCGGCTTTGACTCCAATGACCATCTAGGAACTCTATCTTGTTTGTCACGCCGGGATGCCAAGCCACCAACTTGATCTCTATTATCCAACTACTACAACTAGTAGTGAATTTTACATAGAGTCCCAAGTCGATACGCAGGTCGTCACACATTATAATGACAACACTTTGGCTCCTGCCAACTGACAAACATGACACGCAGGCCATGTATAATTTACACACATGCATCGCATACACATGAGCCATACTATTCACACCAAACCCTGCAAAATAAAGTTATGCATAGAATCGCATTCTACCGGTTTGAGTGATCATGTACGAAATACAAGGCTCTACGCACATGCGAGTCTGATTCGGATTTATGTTTCACCATTAACCCCGATGGCGGATACCGACCAATAGGTGTAGGTTGTGTCACGACCTCATCGACTCCTGAGATGATCATGTTTTGTAACAGAGTTATCGGCAACTGGCAGGAGCCATATGGTAGTCGCTTTATTGTATGCAATGCAATCGCCATGTAATTGTTTTACTTTATCACTAAGCGGTAGCGATAGTCGTAGAAGCAATAGTTGGCGAGACAACAACAATGCTACGATGGAGATCAAGGTGTCATGCCAGTGACGATGGAGATCATGATGATGCTTCCGTGATGGAGATCATGAGCGCAAGATGATGATGGCCATATCATGTCACATATTTTGATTGCATATGATGTTTATCTTTTATGCATCTTATTTTGCTTAGTACGGCGGTAGCATTATAAGATGATCCCTTACTAAATTTCAAGGTATAAGTGTTCCCCTTGAGTATGCACCGTTGCTACAGTTCGTCATGCCGAGACACAACGTGATGATTGGGTGTGATAAGCTCTACGTTCATATACAACGGGTGCAAGCCAGTTTTGCACACGCAGAATACTCGGGTTAAACTTGACAAGCCTAGCATATGCAGATATGGCCTCGGAACACTGAGACCGAAAGGTCGAACGTGAATCATATAGTAGATATGATCAATATAGTGATGTTCACCATTGAAAACTACTCCATCTCACGTGATGATCAGACATGGTTTAGTTGATTTGGATCACATGATCATTTAGATGACTAGAGGGATGTCTATCTAAGTGGGAGTTCTTAATTGAACTTTAATTTATCATGAACTTAGTCTTGATAGTAATTTTGCATGTCTATATTATTGTAGATCAACGGCCTGTGCTACTGTTCCTTTGAATTTTAATGCATTCCTAGAGAAGCTAAGTTGAAAGATGATGGCAGTAACTACACGGACTGGGTCCGTAACTTGAGGATTATCCTCATTGCTGCACAAAAGAATTACGTCCTGGAAGCACCGCTAGGTGTACCCCTGTCGGTGTCAAAACCGACAGATCTCGGGTAGGGGGTCCCAAACTGTGCATCTAAGGCTAATGGTAACAGGAGGCAGGGGACACGATGTTTAGCCAGGTTCGGGCCCTCTCGATGGAGGTAATACCCTACTTCCTGCTTGATTGATCTTGATGATATGAGTATTACAAGAGTTGATCTACCACGAGATCGTAGAGGCTAAACCCTAGAAGCTAGCCTATGATTATGATTGTTGTTCTTGTCCTACGGACTAAACCCTCCGTTTTATATAGACACCGGAGGGGGCTAGGGTTACACAGAGTCGGTTACAGAGAAGGAGATCTACATATCCGAATTGCCAAGCTTGCCTCCCACGCAAAGGAGAGTCCCATCCGGACACGGGACGAGGTCTTCAATCTTGTATCTTCATAGTCCAACAGTCTGGCCAGAGTACATAGTCCGGCTGCCCGAAGACCCCTTAATCCCAGACTCCCTCAGTAGGCCCCAAACCAGGCTTCAATGACGACGAGTCCGGCGCGCAGATTATCTTCGGCATTGCAAGGCGGGTTCTTCTTCAAATTCTCCAGCGTACCTGTCGTAACAAGTAGTGTCCGGCTTCCCATTAATGTTGCACTCCTCGGCTTCTGTGCCTTAATAGTGGCTATCCCCACGTGTCGAGCGGATGCGAGAAGTCAGGGCATTTTTTCATTTGCCACCCTGACCATGCAAGTAAATCATCTATTTAAAGAGTTGAGGATCCTAAGATCCAAATCACACCATCTCCTCCCAGCGAGTATCCATCAGACCGTGCCCGGAAAAATCCATCCCATCATGGCCGGCCGTCGCGACTCCTCCTCTCACTCTCGTAGCACCAAGCCAGGTGATTGGGAGAAGTGTTCCGTTCCTCATAGCCGATTGGTAGAGTTGCAGACCAAGGGGTTTCTCCCGCCTGCCTACATGGTCCTCGTCCGTGCCGGACTAGCCACTTATAATGGCGGGGAGCAAGCGGAGATTTCTCCCAACCCATCCAAGGGGGAGCGGGTATGCTTCGTCCCCTATTTGCTGAGGGGACTTGGATTCCCAATCCATCCATTCCTCCGCGGGCTCCTGGAGTTCTACGGTCTCCAGCTGCACAACTTTACTCCAGCCTCCATACTGCACATCGCGGGTTATCTCGCCTTCTGCGAGCTATTACTAGGCTGTGAAGCTCACTTCGAGCTATGGAAGAGGCTATTCTGCCTTGTACCCCGTACTCAGGAAGGGTCGATATATCAAGTGGGCGGAGTCGAGATATGGTGCATCGCTGGGACCGGATACTTGTCCGGTACTGCAAAGAAGACATCCGAAGACTGGCCTTCAGAGTGGTTTTATATCAAGGACGTCCCTCTTCCGGACCCTATTCGGTTGGGTCTTCCCGAGTTTGCAAACGCCCCGTTGAAGAAACGCCACAGCTGGCGCCCCCGGAGCCCCCAGGAGGAAGATAACACAGAGATCCTTTTCCTGATGGACAGGATAAAGACACTGGCCAAATCAGGACTGACAATAATCGAGGTTATGTCCATATGTATAATGCGGGGAGTACAACCACTTCAATATCGGGGGAAACCCATGTGGCACTACAATGGAGAAGACGACGCCACCCGCTGCAGCCGTAAAGGTCCGGACTCCGCTGCCGCTCTGGCGAAAATATTGTCTGATTTATTCAAAGGATAAGAAGAGGAGTTCATCCGTATTAAGCCACGGGATGGATTCTCCATGTACAACCCCCAAAGCTGGGTGAGCTGCTATCTTTTATTCCAGTCTTTCCCGCATTCTTTAGCACAAACATTTACCTTGTTAATTCATAGCAGGAACTGCGCAAAGCTATGAGGGAGGTTCACAGCCCGTCTCCACAGCCAGAGGACCCCAACCGGGCCCTCGACCCTGGACTCAAAGAAGATCCGGACATATTTGTGGAGCTCGTGGACAGGACATTTTATCAGTTAAGCTACGATGGTGCCTTGGTGGCCATCATAGCTGATTATCTTGGCCTACTCCCTGTATCACATGTATGTAAAACCGGAGTCCCAACTTCCAAGAAGGATTCCCTCTTTGCACCTTACCCATCGCATATGTTTTGTGTTTCACAGGGAAGGCCATCGGGACGCTGTGCCGAACCCGCGGTGACTCGTCAACAAGGGGCACCGAAGTCGGGTAGGCTTAAAAGGAAGGCGGTCAGGACTGAGACGCCGTTGCAAAGGTATGATTAAAAACCTGCTACGTAATTATCGTCATTAAAATATGACAATGTCCATCGTTTACTAGTAGAAAAAGCGCTCGCTGAACTATATCTGGAGAGCTTGCCAGCCACGCCTCCACCAGCCGGACTCCAAGGCCGGACCCAAGGGCGGAGGTCAATGCGGGGACAACGCCGGACGATCCTCCTACAGAGGATGCGGATAGATTCTCCGCTACGAACTCTGAAGTGGAGAGCGCCATGAATCATAGGCACCGGCGGGCCACACTACGCGACCCTACTTTCTCTGAAGAGGCGTTCAACGCCTTCAACTCAGGGGACGCGTACATCCGAGCTGCTCAAGATGGCCTCGCTAGAGCCACGGACCAGTATGTAAAGGATATACAGGTAATAAAATTTGATAAGGATGTATATCAGTAGCCCCTGAGACTTGAAACAGTTGGCACAACTGATTTAAGGATCAATTATATGCATAGGTTCTTACAGAGAAGAATACCCAGCTGTCTACAGAGCTAGAGGAGTGCAAAGCCCAGCTATGGGCCACAGTCACCGGAATGGAGGAGTCCAAGAAGGCCTCATCTGGTAACACTTGTCTTGATCAAAAATAATGTATTGACATATACCAGTTAGTATTCGGCATGCATGCAAATCTAACAATAGATTCTGCAGACAATCCCGGAGGTAATCCGGAGATCGTATCGGAGGATGAACAACATGCTCAACGAGAGCTAAAGGCTGGAGAGCGCGTGCTTATGAAAGTTATACGGGAGAAGAATGATCTCCAGGATGCAAAGACCTGGCTGGACGTTGAATTAAAGGATGTTCGGGCCCAGCTTGCTGACTCCGTGAAGGAGAGCAGGAGCGGCATTTTTAGTAAGTGCTCGAATGAACCTTTATAAAGTTCAGCGAAGAAGCGGGCTAACATAATTATGTCTATAGGTATGCTGACAGGTCGTCCCGAAGAGGAGATGCCCGGATCTGCGGGCGATCTTCTGCAAGAGCTCTCACAGCTGCACAGACAAATTCGACAGGTGATGCAGGGTATTGCCCAAGCCTTGTGGCCGTCCGCATCCCTGCCCGAAGGAATGGGAGAGCTCATGGAGATGCTCAAGGGGGCACAGCGGCGCTTTCGATTATGGAAGATATCGACCTGCCGACAAGGTGCAAGGGAGGACTAGGCCATGGTGAAGACACGATACACCAAAACTGACCCGAACCATATGGTTGAGGTCGGGCCTGTAGGGCCAGATGGGAAAGAGATCCCCGTTAGTCTGGTATATGACTAGGTAGCTTTAGCCGCAAAGTATTCCCAACAGGATTGTAGGCTAGACAGCCTGTTGGATGGTATAGAAGAAGAGTTTAGTCAGTCTAAGTGACTTTGTACTTCAAAGGACATATTTTGTCCCTATCCGGATTGTAAATCATTTGTCGTGGCGGACATTTTCGCTTCAACCTCTTGACCCAACAGTCCAGAGTGTATCCGAATACCCGCTCAGTTATGTGAAAACCGGAGCACGTGTGGAAACCAGGCGTAGGGGTCATAAGTGCTTGAACAGACAAGTACCCAACTAACTATGTTATATTACATGGGTAGTAAGAAACATCTTCCAGGGAGAATAGTTCCGTTAAGGGTTCCTTTCCCTGGGTGTGCATGCATTAATGTGCATGTCCAAACTGCGAAAAATGATGCAGGATATAAGCATATGGGGGCATGTTTTGCAATAAGTAAAGGACATCTTTTGTTCACCGACCGAATATTCCCTTAAGAACGCTAGCTTTCGTCTTCACCCAGTCTGAGGTACACATCCGGCTGACCCAACAGTAACAATTGCAGAGGTGCTCCCCTTATTCCCTAGCCGAATTGACGGGAACGTAGGGCGTAAACACAAGAGCCAGGCAACCCAGCTTGGCCAAAACTTAAGTCATATCGATGCATATAGTGGTGAAAAAAGGCACATATGGAGAAATGACGCATATGTGGTGTGCATAAAGCCCAGAAGATAATTATATTAAGCTTCTGTATAAGAAGCCCCCAGGTATATTGGGCGCGCATAGCGCGGTAGGAGTGTGCGGTCAAAGTATACTTGAAGCTTTTAAGGCTATATATATAAAAAGGAGAGAGAGAGGATATAATTTAAAAAGAAAGATGGAGGTAAGGAGACAAACACAAAGTTCGGCACTAGGAGTAAAATCTTCGGAGTCTGGCCGTGTTCCATGGGTTCGGCTCGAGTCGATTATCTGATGCATCACGCAAACAGTACGCTCCTCCGGTGAGAACTTTATCAATGATGAAGGGACCCTCCCACTTGGGCTTGAGCTTGTCCTTTTCTTCTCTGGTAGGCGTAGAACGAGTTCGCCAATGTTATAAGTTTTGGCCCATACTTCTCTGCTTTGATACCTTCGAGCCTGCTATTGATAAAATGCGGAACGAGCCTTTTGCAACGTCATGCTCCTCCTCCAGGGCATCTAAGCTGTCCTGCCGATCCAGCTCGGCTTCTCTCTCTTCGTACCTGCGCACTCGAGGTGAGTCATGGATGATATCGCAGGGTAGCACTGCCTCTACGCCGTACACCATAAAAAATGGTGTGTATTCGGTTGTGCGATTTGGCGTGGTTCGCAGCCCCCATAGTACGGAGTCGAGCTCCTCGACCCAGTGCTTATCTGATTCCTTCAAGAATCGCACTAGTCTGGGTTTAATGCCGCTCATAATAAGACCATTCGCTTGTTCGACTTGACCGTTTGTTTGGGGGTGATAGACGGATGCATAGTCGAGCTTTATGCCCATTTTGCCGCACCAAGTTTTCACCTCGTCGGCTGTGAAGTTTGAGCCGTTATCGGTGATGATGTTGTGGGGGACACCGTAACGGTGTACGACCCCGGATATGAAGTCTATCACTGGTCCGAATTCGGCCATTTTAACTAGTTTGGCTTCTACCCATTTGGTGAATTTATCGACAATGACCACCAAGTATTTCTTCTTATGGCTTCCTTCTTTCAAGGGTCCGACCATATCGAGTCCCCAGACCGCAAAAGGCCAAGTTATGGGGATTGTTTGGAGAGCGGTAGGTGGCATATGGCTTTGATTTGCAAAAGGCTGGAAACCGACGCAATGTTGGACAAGGTCCTGTGCGTCTGCCTAGGCTGCCGGCCAGTAGAAACCTGTATGGAAGGCCTTGCTTACAAGCGTCCGAGCTGCGACATGGTGGCCGCCGAGTCCGGCATGAATTTCGGCCAAGAGTTGCCGCCCTTCCTCTTCAGAGATGCACCTTTGGAGCACTCCAGTCGCGCTTTTCTTGTAAAGCTCTCCCTCGTGGACTTTGTACGCTTTAGAGCGCCGCACAATGCAACATGCCTCATTTTGGTCCTCAGGGAGTTCTTGCCTATTTAAGTAGGCTAAGAAGGGTTTTGTCCACGGGGCGATGACAGCCATAATCGCGTGGGCCGAAGGTGTTATTTCGGTGGCGGAGCCTCCGATTATGTCAGATTGTTCGGGATTTGGGGTTGTGTTCGGATCCGGACTGGTATTGTCGGTCTCCCCTTCCCACACCACGGATGGCTTGAACTACCTTTCCAAAAAGATAATAGGTGGGACGGGTCGCGCTTAGCACCGATGCGGGCGAGGATATCCGCTGCTTGGTTGTTTTCTCAGACCACATGGTGGAATTCGAGCCCCTCGAACTGAGCTGGCATTTTGAGGATGGCATTGCGGTAGGCCGCCATTTTTGGGTCCTTGGCGTCAAAGTATCCATTTATTTGAGATATTGCGAGGTTTGAGTCCCCATGCACTTCTAGGCGTTGAATGCCCATGGAGACGGCCATCCGGAGACCATGCAACAGGGCCTCATATTCGGCTGCATTGTTGGAATCTGTGTATAGTATTTGGAGTACGTATTGGACTATACCTCCGGTGGGGGATGTCAGGACAACGCCTGCCCCTAGACCAGCCAGCATCTTAGAGCCGTCAAAGTGCATGATCCAATTGGAGTACGTGCCATACTCTTTAGGGAGTTCGGCTTCTGTCCATTCGGCGACGAAGTCAGCTAGTACTTGCGACTTAATGGCTCATTGTGGTTTGTATGTTATGTCGAACGGGAGGAGCTCGATAGCCCATTTAGCAATCCGGCCCATGCATCGCAGTTACTTATTCTGTCATTGAGTGGTACTTCGGAGACCACCGTGATTGAACACTTTTGAAAGTAGTGTCGTAGTTTTTGGGATGACATGAAGACCGCGTATGCTATCTTTTGATAATGTGGGTACTATCGCGGGATGAACCCCGGGCAGGCAACGGAACCCAGATCCTTTTGAAAAACAGCGGGGCTCACATCGCCCCGCGAACCGGCACGCGCCTGGCCGGGTTGCTCGACCTGGCAAGGCCCGCAACCCGGCCAAACTCCCCGACCCGGCAAGGTATGTCAATCCGGCCTCAGCAACTGGCGCAAGATGACTCGACCCGACGCAACCAAGGCTTCGACGGCAAGCCAACCCCACCCGTGGCATGCACAGCAACCCAGCCACGGGTCAGCTCCCGTCCCATCCAGGACGTACGATGGGACGAGACCTAAACCACCGTTGACCAAGACAACAGTGTTTTCACCCATGCCTGTGGTCAGCCGGGGCATGGCAACAGTGCCCCTCACCTACCCGCTGACCAAGGCTGGCATGGCAACAGTGCTCCCGCCCTCGTCGCTGACGACAGCAAGCGGCAGCCTGACGGAGAGCACTATACATGACTCGACTCGGCCACGCCCTGACGATCGTCAAGACGGTGCACAGTCCCCCTAGGCACGCGGGGCCCACGCCTAGGGGAACTCGGCGAACCACAAGCCCACAAGTGGGACCCAGTTCAGTGTCCCGGACACCGACAATATGGACCTACCGACTCAGCATATTACCATTGTAACCCTGGGTGGGTTGACCCCCCAGGAACCCATGCCTATGGAGGCCAAGCCGAGAGACGAGAGACAGAAAGTAAGAAACAGAAGCACAAGCAAGCATAGAACTAGCCACCCAACAGCAGTACCGGAGAGAAGGAGCAGCCCAAGCGTTGGCAAGCTTCCTTCCTCCTCCACACAGCTCCAGGAGCAACATTGTACTATCAATCATCCAACCAAACTCGGCAGGACTAGGGGTGTTATCTCTCCGGAGAGCCCCGAACCTGGGTATGTCCGGCGTCCCGCGCCCGCGCATGCCAACCTCGCCTCTGGAGCCCACCAGCGCCCTCGAGCCTCCTCCTCTCTTTAGCCATCCCTTGGCATCTGCCGTGCGCCCACCACGACAGTTGGCACCCACCATGGGGCAGCTCGAGGAGCTGGCCGGGAGCATGCTTCAGACGGGGCCCTTCTCCTACACCGACGAGTCCGTCGCGCTGGCAGACAACGTCGTCGGCGCGCTCGCTGCCTCCTTCGCCGCGCTCCGCATTTCCGATGCTCCCGCGGCCGACGAGTACCCCAGCGAGGTGCTCAGCTACTCTGACTCTCCCCTTTCCCTCGGCGGTGGCATTGCCACCGGGGGGATGGACGTCCATGTGGAGGTTTACGTCACGGGCGATGGCGCCTCTTCCTCGTCGAGCAAGACAAGGAAGGCCGTGGAGGCCAGGGCCATCGCAGAACGGACCGAGCCGTCTGATCCGTTGCACGCTGCAATGCAGAGCCTTTGCATCCCCATCGGCCCCGACGTCAATGCCACTAACGTCGCCGAAGCCCGAACCCAGCTCGAGGATAGGCGCCAGGAGATGCTAGACCTGTCCGAGACAATGGCCGCCACCAGGCGCCACCAGGAGGCCGCTCAGATGGAGCACGACGCAGCTCACGGAGTTACGCCCGCCACGGCCGAGCCAAGCCGGGTCGCCGATGCACGCGCCCGGGGAGGAGCGATTGGCTGAGCCTTCGGCGCCGTCCGGACCGTCTACGAAACCCCAGTGAAGAACATGCGCGCTGCGGAGGCAGCCACGGTCGGTCTCGACCAACTCACGGGCGAGGAGCTCAAGGAGCACATCGGGCGGATGCGCGACCTCCTCCGCGCCGCCAACACCCAGTAGGATCGCCTCAACCAGCTCGCCAAGCCGGTGGGATCCGGCTCCGCCCTTCTTGGCGGACCCGGCGAACTTCTGCATACGGCCTCCTCGCCACCCGGCGAGGCGCACTCCGGCCAAGACCGGACTTGACGCAACCCTGCCGCCACCGCCGCCGACGCTCTGGGCAACGAGCCCGCCCCGGAGACCCAGCGCGGACCCGGCTAGCTTGGCTGGCATCCGGCTCAAACCGACCCGGCCCCTCGGGGCCTGGCCGCCAGTCGACTCGGCCCGCGCGCCATCGACGACGCCGACGCGCGCTACCGCCTCGATCAGCTCGCCCGCTCCCTAGAGGTGGAGGATAGCGGCGCTATCGGGTTGGCTGCTTCGGCCCACGCATCTGGGAGGAGCCCTTTCCGAAAGGGTTCGTGCTCCCCCCGCGACACCCCCAAGTACAATGGGACCGTGAAGCCAAAAGACTGGCTCACCGACTACACCACGACTATTGGCATCACCGGTGCCAATCATCGTCTAGCTGTGTGCTATGCACCGCTCATGCTCCAGGGGTCGGCCCGCATGTGGTTGAACAGTCTGCTGATGGGCAGCATCAACGCGTGGGTCAACTTCGAGATGGCCTTTGTCCGCAACTTCACGGGGACCTACAAGCGACCCGGTCGCCCTAGCCAGCTTGCCATGTGCGTTCAGGGGCCGACGGAGACGGGTCGCGAGTACCTCGCACGCTGGACCGAGCTCCAAAACAGCTGCGAGGGCGTCCATGAAGTCCAGGCGATCCAGTACTTCGTCAGCGGGTGCCGAGACGGCACCCTCCTCAAGCACAAGCTCTTATGCTCCGAGCCGGCCACCATGGCCGCGCTCATGGTGACGGCGGACAAGTACGCCAACACCGACTCCGCAATGAAGATCCAGGTGGCGCTGGACAAAGTCGGCAAGGAAAATCCAGTTCGTCCCCCGAAGCCGGCCGGCAAAAGCAGCCAACAGCAGCATCATCAGAACAACAAGCGCAAGGCGGACCAACCAGTGCAGTGTCATGACAACCGGCTCGTCGCAGCCGCCGAGCCCGCAGTGGACCTGGCAGCAAAGCACCGATAGACCGGCAAGATGGCATGGCAGCCCGCCATGAGTTTCGAAGAGATGCTCGACGCCCCATGCAAGCACCACAGCGGCGCAAGACCATCCACGCACACGCTTCGGCAGTGCGCCATCACCAAGCGCCTCATGAGGGGAGACGTTCTGCCTCCTCCGGCTCCGGCTCCAGCTCCAGGCGTAGGGAAGCCGCCTCCGGCTCCACCGCCGCCTCCTGCCGGCGGCGCGATGCAGAACGATGCCTACCCAGACCAGAACATGGCCTATGTCGTCTTCACCAGCTTCGGCGATGACAAGCACAGCGAGCACCTTCTTCGGCAGGAGGTGAACACCGTCGTCCCGGCCAAGCCGGATTTCAAGCACTGGTCGGATCGCCTGATCACCTGGACCCGTGAGGATCACCTGGCAGTCATGCCGAGTACCGGTGGATACGCCCTCGTCCTCAACCCCACCATCATCGCGCGGCGCACATGCAAGTTCTCTCGAGTCCTCATCGACAGCGGTAGCAGCATCAACATCCTCTACCGCGACACGATGACCAAGCTCGGCCTCAAGGCCGAAGACCTGGAGCCGACCCGGACAGTCTTCCACGGCATCGTGCCCGACCTTTCCTGCTCGCCCATTGGCCGGGTCCGGCTCGACGTCCTGTTCGGCGACAGCGGCCACTTCCGATGCGAACCAATCTGGTTCGAGGTGGTGGACCTGTCCAGCGCATATCATGCATTGCTGGGCCAGCCTGCGCTCGCCAATTTCATGGCGGTTCCCCACTACACGTACCTGAAGATGAAGATGCCGGGTCCCAAGGGCCTCATTACCGTCACCGGCGACTACCGCAAGTCTCTAGAGTGCGCCCGAGACGGCGCCAAGCTGGCCGAGTCGCTGGTCATTGCCGAGGAGCGGCACTAGCTCGACCAGATCGTCGCCCTGTCAGGTGAGGCCTCTGTCGGCGTTCTGGGAATGGGGGTACCCAGACTTGCCTGCCTACGGCCTGTGGCGTGGCTCAAGGAGTGGCCCAGTATGCCGCATCTTCATCAGCACATGCTCAAGACCCTCGTGAGGGGCCAAGCCTCGTGGGGCGGACGACAAGAGGCTTCCACAGGCACGGCCTCGTCAGGATGGATCGTGAGGAGGCGGAGAGATCAAGGCGGGGTACCTCACGAGGTGCCCGTGACGCAAGCCATGACGACCAAGGCCAGGCGGGTGCCGGCCTGCGCAGAGTCCTTGTTTCCCATTTGGTGCAAAGGGGGCAAGCGCAGGCGAGTGTATCAAGCAAAGGCAACCATTTTGGTGCAACAAGACCAAGACCAGCAGGACGGTAGGAGAAGGTCATCGTGGAGCCCAAGCCAGCGTCATCGTCAGGGTCTTTGGTAGGCGAGGACCAACTTTAGTCAGGATAAGTGTACTAGATGTTCCCCTTCTAAATGGCCAATTGTTGGTGCCCTTCCCGCTCAATATTTGGGAAGAGGCCCCGGGCCTTCGCCTATAAATAGGACTAGCCACCCACAGGGTAGGGGAGCTGGATGGGATCCGCATCCAAGACACAGAGAGAGAGGCGACTGAACTCCCCCTAGCAGTTCATCGCACCAACCAAGAACAGACCCTCGCGAGGCTGTTCTCCACTTGTACTGTTCCTCATCAGCCCCAGAGGAAATCCACCACACCCCAAACTGGAGTAGGGTATTACACCACAATGGTGGCCTGAACCAGTATAAATTTCATGTCCCCTGTGTTGTTCTTCATGTAGTTTAGATCCTGGTGAGGCGGTGAGACATGGGTAGGCTGGGGGTGTGATCTCCGCGTGCACCCCAGTGTTCGAACCTCAAGGGTCTGCTAGAACCCGAAATTCGACATTTGGCGCGCCAGGTAGGGGTGCGCCGGAGCTTTCCCTTCCCCAACCCGCTCTCCGTCAACACCGCGGTTCGCCCTCATGATGGGCAGCGTGCCGCCCGATTCGGCCGCCGGCGCCAGCATGGGGGCCGGGGGGCTCCGAGCCTTGCCCCCCCCCCCTTGCGACAGGTGCAATGGCCGAACAAGTTCAAGCCAAAGATGCCACCGCGCTATAACGACGCGGCCGATCCGTTGGCTTTCCTGCTGGCCTACGAGGAGGCCATCTTCGAGGCCGGGGGTGATGACAGGGCCATGGCCAACTGGTTTCCCATGGCCCTCACTGATGTCCCACGCATGTGGATGCTCCACCTGCCAACGGCTTCCGTGACCTCCTAGGGGGAGCTGCGCGGCCTCTTCCTCGCCCAGTACGCTGCAATAGCGCACCAGTCGTCGCAGCTCTCCTAGGCGGCTCGCAGGCACCACCTTCAGGCCACCACATCAAGTCATTCGTCCGCCAGATCGGCGCCGCTTTTGTGCCGCGCGGGGCGCCTCCGGGTTGGGCGGCACCTAAAGCCAATCTGGCCTTCAGCTCAGATGATCAACCCTCCAACTCGGCCTGCTCGGGCGCACTCCCAATGTTATGCACCCCCACCATCTGCAACATGGAGGTCACCAAGACCCTCATCGACGGCGGCGCTGGCCTCAACATGCTCTCAGCGGAGGCCTTCAGCCTTCTCCATGTACCGCCGGAGCGGCTGCAACCCAGCAGGCCCTTCTTGGCGTCGAGGTGGCTCCATCGGCTCCCTGGGGCAGATCCGCCTTCTGGTGACCTTCAGCACCTACGACAACTTCCGCACAGAACTAATCGACTTCGACATCGCCCCCATCGGCCTCCCATACAACGCCATCCTTGGCTACCCGGCGCTAGCCCGGTTCATGGCCGCAACTCACCCAGCATACAACCTCATGAAGATGCCCGGGAGTAGCGGCGTCCTCACCGTGTCTGGGGACAACGGGGATGCATTGCAAGCTACGCCCCTGGCCGTCAGGTCAGATTCGGAAGCCTAAACTTCACGGCCGACATCCGCGGGGACTTGATCTTCGACGAGCTCGAGCCACAACCAAGCGTGCCGCACTGTTACGATGGGCATGATCTAGCTCAGTCGCCGAACAGTGCCTTGGTGGCCGCACAAGAATCCACTCCGGCCCTTAGTCCGGAGCCGATCGCCCAGATCGAGGACCGGTGGTTGGACACCGCCTCGGGGGCTTCAATTTCCACGGCGATGGAGCCGAACACTAACCTTGTCCCTCGTGAAGCTCGTGACTCTGAGGTGTCGGACTCCTTGCCGGACTCCGGACCTCCCACGCCCCTGCCAATCGAATCTGATTGGGCGCCGGTTATGGAATTCACTGCCGCAGACATCTTCCAACACTCGCCCTTTGGCGACATCCTAAATTCGTAAGCATCTCTCACTATCCGGAGAGTCCTGGCCGGATTATGGCCACGATGGTTGGGATATAGACGACGAAGAAATTCAGAGCCCACCCACCACCCACTTTGTAGCCACTGTCGACGATCTAACCGACATGCTAGACTACGACTCCGAAGACATCGATGCTATGGACGACGATGCCGGAGACGAACAGGAACCAGCGCCTACAGGGCACTGGAAGACCACCTCGTCATACGACATATACATGGTGGACACCCCAAAAGATGGGGACGGTGAAGAAGCAGCGAAGGCAGATTCCTTAAAGAAACAGCCCAAGCGCCGGCGTCAGCGGCGCCGCTCTAAATCCCGCCACAGCAAGAATGGAGATTCCGGCACAGGAGATAATAATACCCCAAAGAGTGCCGAAGATAATCCCCTCCAGCAAGACTCAACGCAGGAGGATGCAGAAGCAAGCCCTCACGAGAGGGCGGCAGATGAAGAGGTCGAGGACTATAACTATATACCTCCCTCCGAAGACGAGGAAAGCCTCAACGACGACGAATTCGTCGTGCCCGAGGATCCCGTCGAACAAGAGCGTTTTAAACACAGGCTTATCGCCACGGCAAATAGCCTAAAGAAAAAGCAGCAGCAGCTTCAAGTTGATCAGGACCTGCTGGCCGATCGATGGACCGAGGTCCTCGCGGCCGAAGAGTATAAACTCGAACGCCCCTCCAAAAGCTACCCAAGACGCAAGTTGCTCCCCCGATTAGAGGAGGAAGCATACGTACCTTCATCACCAGCGCATGATACGGCCGACCGACCACCCCGTGGTCGCGATAGAGAGGCATCCAAGCCCTCCACCAAGACCGTTCCCCGACATCGCTCCAAAAGTACGAAGCCAAGAGGGAACGCGCCGGACTTGTGAGATGTATTGGAGGACAAAGCAAGGCAATCCAGATCCATCTACGGATCATGAGGGCGCCCCACGACCCACGACGAGTACCGTCGCGCCAGATACAATAACTCCGGCCGGGCCGAACACAGCAGACAACGCTCTCTCAAGCTATGTCGTGATATTGCTCAATATAGAGGCGCCGCACACCCGCTATGCTTCACTGATGAAGTAATGGATCATCAAATCCCTGAAGGGTTTAAACCCGTAAACATCGAATCCTACGATGGCACAACAGACCCCGCGGTTTGGATCAAAGATTATCTCCTTCACATCCATATGGCCCGCGGCGACGATCTCCATGCCATCAAGTATCTCCCACTCAAGCTTAAAGGACCAGCTCGGCATTGGCTTAAAAGCTTGCCCGCAGAGTCAATTGGGTGTTGGGAAGACCTGGAAGCCGCATTCCTCGACAACTTCCAGGGCACATATGTGCGGCCACCAGACGCCGATGACCTAAGCCACATAATTCAGCAGCCAGACGAATCGGCCAGACAATTCTGGACACGGTTCTTGACAAAGAAAAACCAAATCGTCGACTGTCTGGATGCAGAGGCCCTTGCAGCCTTCAAACATAACATTCGCGACGAGTGGCTAGCCCGGCACCTGGGACAGGAAAAGCCGAAATCCATGGCAGCCCTCACATCATTAATGACCCGCTTTTGCGCGGGAGAGGATAGCTGGCTAGCTCGCAGCAACAACCTCAGTAAAAATTCTGGCAGTCCGGATACTAAGGACCACAATGGCAGGTCGCGTCGAAGCAAAAATAAACGCCGCATTAACGGCGACGACAAGGAGGATACGGCAGTCAACGCCAGATTCCGAGGCTCTAAACCCGGTCAGCGTAAGAAGCCATTCAAAAGAACCACTCCGGGTCTGTCCAATTTGGACCGAATACTCGACCGCTTATGCCAGATACATGGCACCCCCAAAAAGCCAGCTAATCACACCAACAGAGATTGCTGGGTGTTCAAGCAGGCAGGCAAGTTAATTGCCGAAAACAATGACAAGGGGCTAAACAGCGACGACGAGGAAGAGACCCGACCGCCGAACAATAGAGGACAGAAGGGTTTCCCCCCACAAGTGCGAACAGTGAACATGATTTACGCAACCCATATACCCAAGAGGGAGCAGAAGCGTGCACTAAGGGACGTATACGCGATGGAGCCAGTCGCCCCGAAGTTCAATCCATGGTCCTCTTGTCCGATCACTTTCGACCGAAGAGACCATCCGACCAGCATCCGCCATGGCGGATTCGCCGCATTGGTTTTAGACCCAATCGTCGATGGATTTCACCTCACGAGAGTCCTGATGGACGGCCGCAGTAGCCTAAACCTGCTTTAGCAGGATACAGTGTGCAAGATGGGCATAGACCCCTCAAGGATTAAACCTACAAAGACAACCTTTAAAGGCGTCATACCAGGTGTGGAGGCCAATTGTACAGGCTCAGTCACACTAGAAGTGGTCTTCGGATCCCCGGATAATTTCCGGAGGGAGGAGTTAATCTTCGACATAGTCCCATTTCGCAGCGGCTATCACGCTCTGCTCGGACGAACCGCGTTTGCAAAGTTCAACGCGGTGCCGCATTATGCATACCTCAAGCTCAAGATGCCAGGCCCTCGTGGAGTCATCACGGTCAACGGAAATACGGAACGCTCCCTCTGAACAGAGGAACATACAGCGGCTATCGCGGCAGAAGTACAGAGCAGCATTTTAAGGCAATTTTCGAGTCCGGCCGTTAAACGGCCGGATACAGCCAAACACGCCCGAAGCAACACCAACCAAGACCACCTGGCATGATCCGAGCATGCGTAGCAATGCGGCCCTAACCCCCGCCCTCGCATGATCGCAAGAACAACCCTCCGCGTACATCATTACGCTTTGGAGATACCATGGGCGTAGGGGAAGGGGCACGACCACAATAGACCCAGAGTGCGGCTCGACCACACCAGGGGCTCGCAAGTGTGCCACTCTTTCTTATTATTATTTTCCTTCTTTGTATACACAGGACTCCGTTAGCCAGAGGCCCTGTCCGGCGGTGAACCTGCCGAACTCATGATGCAATAGCCGGGGAAGAAAGAATGCAGCGACGAACACTCAGGTGGTCTCAATTACGAGCATTAAATTTGATTATATACACCAAGTCCGCAGCCCATCCCTGGAGGGGGACATGTTTAACTAGTCCAAAACCCTTGCTTACTGCACTATTTGTATCAGTCCGCACTCATAGCAGACTTCCTTTAATAAAAATGCAGCACTTTTTTGCCTGTTATTACATATATATGTTCATTACATGACATCTTGCACCCGTATATTTTGGTACGGCCTAATACACTAGGGGCTTATGTTCCCCACATTATGGTGTGATAAGTCCGAACACTTTCACAAGTGCGGCATCCCGAACTTATAGCATCATACGAATCGGCTCTGAATCATGTCTTGGGTCAATAGTTGGGTTTGCCCGGCTCCCACGTTTTGGTGCCTTACGTTCCGTTCCGTCGGCTAAGGTGGCACTGGGAGAACCACTGCGATTGTGCCCCGGTTGAGCTGGGCGAGCGCCTCAGTGGAGAAAGCTAAAACTGACTGGCATGATAAGGCGAGAGACTGGTCGCTGTTCGAGAGGTCTTTTCGGGTCCTTAAAGACTCACGCCGCTTCGAGCGAAGTTCCAGATAATTTCCGACGAAGGCGTGGATAGCGCCCCGAATTCGGTCTTCCGAATACTAGGGGCTTCACCGAAATTTAAAATTATAGAATTCTATGGCTAAGTGAGAGTGTTCAAGCATTATAAGTCCGGTTGCCTTGTTCGTTGTGTTGAGCGCCTCCCTAGATGGACCCAAAAATGGGAACAAGAGTGCTCAAGTTATCCCGAACACCCCAGCACTTGCGGCTTGGGGGCTGAAGCCAACGACTTGCCATCTCTCAGATTTCATAAACGGCCGCACAGAAGGTAATATTTTAAATTAAACAAGCGTTGCTTAAAGCACACATGAACAAAGTTTTCAGCGCACAGGATAATACATAGCGAGTTTACTCAAAAATTACATCTCTAGGGCATTCATCCGCAATATCGCGGGCTCCCTTCAGGACAGTTTTATAATACATTTCGGGCGTACGATACTCCTTGCCCGGTAGCGGCGGGTCAGTAAGAAGCCTCTCCACATCCAGCCTGCCCCAGTGCACCTTTGTGCGGGCAAGGGCCCGACTAGCACCTTCAATATAGGCAGAGCGCTTGATGACCTCCACCCAGGGGCACGCATCCACCAGCCGCCGCACGAGGGCGAAGTAGCTCCAAGGCATGGCCTGTCCAGGCCACAGCCGGACTATAAGGCCCTTCATGGCCTCCTCAGCTACCTTGTGGAGTTCGACCAGCTGCTTCAGCTGGTCGCTTGGGGGCACCGGATGGCCGGCCTCAGCGTACTGAGACCAGAAGACCTTCTCCGTTGAGCTCCCCTCCTCGCCACGGTAGAATGCGGCGGCATCGGACACACTACGCGGCAGATCTGCAAACGCCCCTGGAGAGCTCCGAATGCGGGTAAGTGTCAGGTAGTTTACATTAACATGCTTGCTTTGCATGAAAAATGCCTTACCCGCCGCTATCTTCTTCACATCTTCAACCTCCTGAAGGGCCTTACGGACTTGGCACTTTCGAGAGCCGAGGCAAGCTCGGACTCTCGAGTCTTGGAGTCGCGCTCCAAGCTCTCATGCTTCTCCATGAGAGCCTGGAGCTCTTGCCGCATTGCCGCCACCTGCGCCTCCTGCTTTTCTCGCTCTGCCCATTCCGCGGCCGCACTGCGTTCGGCCGCGGACACAGCCTCCTTCAGGGCTGCCACCTCGTTTGTGGCCCCTGCAATACCCATATTATCCTTGTTAATTTTATTGCGACCAAAATCCTTTTCTGTAAGGTAAAAATTCAAAGTGGTGCTACTCACCTTCTTTGTCCTCGAGCTGCCTCTTGGCATGGCCGAGCTCTCGCTCGGACCGCTCGAGATCTTGCTTTAATGTACCAACCTCCGCAGTCAGTGCGGCAGAGGTCAGCAGCACAGCCTGCAAACCCATATTGACATAATTTATTAGCAACCTGCGAATATCTTTTTAGATCCTCAGTCCGGCTTTTCTTTCCGAACACCGAACCGAGCATCAGGGGCTACTATCTATGCGGTATTACATTACATAATTTTAACTTCTTACCTCAAAGCCTGTTAGAAGGCTACTGCAGGCTTCGGTCAGCCCGCTCTTGGCAAGCTGAACCTTCTGAATCACCGCACTCATAACAGTGCGGTGTTCTTCCTCGATGGAAGCGCCTTTGAGCGCCTCCAGCAAGTTGCCGGCGCCTCCGATTGGATGGAGGCCGCCTGTGCCACGGTCTTGCCCTTCTTTCGAAGGGGCCGCCTGCCGGACTCTGGAACCACTGCAGGTTCCGATGTAGAGTCCGGCGCAAAGTCCGGGAGGCTGCCTTGCGGCGCCTCCGGAGCCTCCTCCTGATGGGTCCCTTTCTCGGATCCCACCTCGGCGTCCTCATCGGCGCGGGGGGTAGAGGCAGTCGGAAGTGAATCCACATCCGACGGGGCCAACGACCCGCTCGATGAAGCAGGGAAATCATCATCGGCCGGACTGCGGGCAGTATGCGGCATTAGTAGGACACTATGTGACACGGAAGAAATTGCATATCAGGGATCCGGATCCTTACGATCTCGCCGGAGGCCTGGCCCTTGAAGGCCACTCCTCGTCGCCAATGTCGGTGTTGGCGGAGCTGTCCGGGGGAATAGTTCTCCCCCTCTTGGACCCTTCGGCCTCCCCGGTTGGGGAAGCCTTCCTCTTCCTCTCTCCCCCCTCCGGGAGAGAGTCTTCTTCCTCCTCCTCGTCTTCAGGGGAAGAGTCTGCCTCGTCGTCGGACGCCTGATTACGGGAACTCTTTCGAGTGCCCGTGGCCACCTTCTTGGCCTTCTTCTCCGGCACCACGTGCGGTGTCAGAACCAGCAGCCCCGCTAGACGGGCATCCACTGGGTCTTCTGGCATGGGAGCCGGGCAGATGAGCTGCTCGACCTTCTTCATCCATTCCTGTCAAAGGAAAAGGGAGATTGAAACCCTCTTAGAATCAATCTATTTACAACAAGTGTCTCGTAAAGGGGTAGAATCACTTACCTCGTCAGCCGGATGCTGCGAGTGAAATCCGCGGTCTTCCGTCGCGGATGCGGGGGCTTCGGCGCCCTTAAACAGCACCCTCCAGGCGCCTTCGTACGTCGTGTCGAAGAGCCCGCTCAGCGCCTGGTGTTGTTCCGGATCGAACTCCCACAGATTGAATGCCCGTTCTTGGCATGGGAGGATCCGGTGGACGAGCATGACTTGGACCACGTCGACGAGCCTGAGCTTCTTGTTCACCAGCTTCTGGATACAGGCTCGGAGTCCTGTCAGCTCCTTCAGATTACCCCACAGCAAGCCCTTCTCTTTCCAGGAGGTGAGCTGCGTAGGGATACCACATCTAAACTCGGGGGCCGCCGCCCACATAGGGTCGCGCGGCTCAGTGATATAGAACCACCCCGATTGCCACCCCTTGACGGAGTCCACGAAGGCCCCTTCGAACCAGAGGACGTTGGGCATCTTGCCCAACGTGGCGCCTCCGCACTCCGCCTGCGTGCCCTTCACTACCTTCGGCTTGACGTTGAAGGTCTTGAGCCACAAACCGAAGTGGGGCCGGATGCAGAGGAGGGCCTCGCACATGACGATAAAGGCCGAGATGTTGAGGATGAAGTTCGGCGCCAGATCGTGGAAATCCAGGCCGTAGTAGAACATGAGCCCCCGGACAAAGGGGTGAAGTGGAAAGCCCAGTCCGCGAAGGAAGTGGGGAAGGAAAACGACCCTCTCATGGGGCCCGGGGGTAGGGATGATCTGCCCCTCGTCGGGCAGCCGGTGCGCGATATCGCCGAAAAGGTATCCGGCGCTGCGCAGCTTGGTGATGTGCTCCTCCTTAACGGTGGAAGCCAACCATTTGCCTCCCCCTCCGGACATGGTCAGGGAAGGTTAAGATGAGATGTGCCAGCTTGGGCGTTGGAGCTTGAGTGCGCGGAGGTGGATAAGCAAAGGAGGAAGAAGGCGTGGGTAAAAAGGTGAATCCTTATCCCTTATATATAGGCGGGCGAAGACTATGCGTCCCCCACCAGCCTGGTCAAACTCGCTTATCTCCCAAGCGCCACCATCGATGGCGCGGTTGGGTTACCCACGTCCGTATTGATGAGAATCCCGGAATAAGGGGAACACGATCTCTGCTTCGACAAGACGTGCCAAGGAAACTGCTTCGCTAAACGTGCTGAGGTGGTATAATAAAAAACGATTCAAGTAAAGGCTTGGTAGTGGCGTGACGACATGCCGCAAAATACGTCAGCGGATTGGACTTGTGTACATTTTATTCTCTCTACGGTGGAATGTGGAATTTATTTTGCAGAGCCGGACACTATCCTGGTGTTCATGATCTTCTCAGGATTATTCAAAGGAGGAACCCGCCTTGCAATGCCGAACATTATGCGCACCGGACTTATCGTCATTGAAGCCTGGTTCAGGGGCTACTGAGGGAGTCCTGGACTAGGGGGTGTCCGGACAGCCGGACTATCATCGTCCGCCGGACTCCAAGACTACGAAGATGCAAGATTGAAGACTCCGTCCCGTGTCCGGATGGGACTTGCCTTGGCGTGGAAGGCAAGCTTGGCGATACGGATATGTAGATCTCCTACCATTGTAACCGACTCTGTGTAACCCTAGCCTTCTCCGGTGTCTATATAAACCAGAGGGCTTTAGTCCGTAGGACACAACATACATTACAACAATCATACCATAGGCTAGCTTTAGGGTTTAGCCTCCTTGATCTCGTGGTAGATCCACTCTTGTACTACCCATATCATCAATATTAATCAAGCAGGACGTAGGGTTTTACCTCCATCAAGAGGGCCCAAACCTGGGTAAAACATCGTGTCCCTTGTCTCCTGTTACCATCCGCCTAGACGCACAGTTCGGGACCCCCTACCCGAGATCCGCCGGTTTTGACACTAACAGTCGACTTCACCAACCTCAACAAGGCCTGCCCGCAGGATCCGTTCCCGCTCCCTCGCATCGACCAGATCATCGACTCCACCGTCGAGTGCGACTTGTTGTGTTTCCTGGATGCCTTCTCCGGCTACCACCAAATCAATATGGCAGTAGAAGATGTGGAAAAGACGGCCTTCCTGACCCCGTGCGGGGTGTACTGCTATACGTGCATGCCGTTCGGGTTGCGCAATACTAGTGCGACCTTTCAGTGGCTGATGCACATCGCCTTGGGCCAGCAGCTCGGGAGGAATGCTGAGGCTTATGTTGATGACATTGTGGTGAAGTCTCGGGAGGCAAAAACCCTGATACAGGACTTGGAGGAAACCTTCGCGAGCCTTAACAAAGTGGACCTGCGGCTCAACCCGGAGAAGTGTGTGTTTGGAGTCCCCTCAGGCAAGCTCCTGGGTTTCCTAGTATCCCACCGGGGCATCGAGGCCAACCCAGAAAAGGTGAAAGCAGTCGAGGACATGAGCCCGCCGAAGACCCTCAGAGAGATGCAGAATCTCACCGGGCGCATGACCGCACTAGGGCGTTTCATCTCAAAGCTGGGGGAACAAGCGCTGCCCTTCTTCAAGCTGATGAAGAAGAAGGGCCCCTTTGAATGGACTGAAGAGGCCGACAAGGCGTTCCAGGATCTCAAGAGGTACTTGACCAGCCCCCCGGTGATGGTGGCTCCGCGCCCTCAGGAGCCCCTGGTGCTCTACCTTGCGGCCACCCCCTACTCTGCCAGCGCAGCCTTGGTGGTTGTTAGGGAGGAGCGTAGGACCAAGGCCGAAGCAACCGTCTGGGTTAAAGCAAAGCAGGGCTGAGAGGGCCTCGCAGAGACCGCGGCTGCAGCCGAGAAGGACCAGCCACAGAAGGGAAGCACACCCGAAACAGAGGAGGCCCCTCCTCCAGGCGACCAGTCGTCGGGGGCTCCGTTGTCTCAGGAGGCGCCCCGGCCTCCGGAGGACGCTAGCGGCACCAGCACTCCCAACCTAGTCGAGCACCTTGTGTACTTCGTCAGCACGGTATTGCGGGACGCAAGGGCGCGGTACCCCATGCCTCAGAAGCTCCTCCTCGAGCTATTGGTGGCCTCGCGCAAGCTGCGACACTATTTCCAAGGCCATCCCATCAAGGTTGTCTTAGCATACCCCTTGGAAAGGGTGCTCAGGAGCCCCAACTCAGCTGGAACAGCCGCTGAGTGGAACATCGAGCTGCAAGCGTTTCAGATAGAATTCAGCACAACCAGAGTCATCAAGGGGGCCGCGCTTGCGGACTTCGTGGCGGAATGGGCAGAGGCGCCAGGCCTCGAGGCTGGCGAGGATTGATCGCTCTCCCCAGGGAGCGAGGCACCGGACGGATGGGTCATGTACTTCGACGGGGCATTCTCCCGACACGGCGCGGGGGCTGGTGCGGTACTCATGTCCCCCACTCAAGACAAGCTTTACTATGCCGTGCAACTCTGTTTTCAGCACAGGTAAAAGGTCTCCAACAACATAGCAGAATACGAAGGCTTGATAGCAGGCCCGAAGGCTGCAGTCGCCCTGGGGGTGAAGCGCCTCACCATCAAGGGCGATTCGCAGCTCCTCGTCAACTTCTCCAACAAAGTATACAAACCAAAGGACGAGCACATGGAAGCCTACCTCGCGGAGGTCCGCAGGATGGAGAAGCAGCTTTGGGGGCTGGAGTTCCAGCATGTGCCTCGCGGCACCAATCAAGAGGCTGATGGTATCGCAAAAAGGGCATCCAGGCGGCTACCTCAGGAGCCCGGCGTCTTCGAGGAGCGGCTCTTCAAGCCCTCGGCGACGCCATCACTATCAAGCACGGCGCAGCCTCAGGGGGGGCTCCCCCAGCCGCCCGCCTCGGGAGACCCGGTCTGTGACCCGACATCAGGAGCGCGCCTGCTCCTAGCACTGGAACCTCGGGAGGAGTGCTGGATCATGGAGCTCAGGAGTTACCTGATGCGAGGCACATTGCCGGAAAAGGAGGAGGAAGCGGAGCGTGTGGCATACTGCCTTAAGGATGGGGAGCTCTACCGAAGACGACCGAATGATGTGTCCCTACATTGCATTTCCAGGGAGCAAGGGAAGGACCTACTGGCAGACATACACGGTGGCGAATGTGGGCATCACTCGTCGTCACGAACTCTCGTTGGCAAGGCGTTCCGCAGCAAGTTCTATTGGCCCACGGCACTCAATGACGCTATGGAATTGGTGAAAGCTTGCGAGGCCTGTCAGTTCCATGCAAATCAGATCCATCAGCCGGCGGGAGGTCTGCAGACTATACCCCTCTCATGGCCCTTCGCAGTCTGGGGACTGGATATCTTGGGCCTGTTCCCTCGGGCGCCAGGGGGCTACTGCTACCTCTACGTAGTCGTGGACAAATTCACCAAGTGGGCTGAGGTGGAAGCTGTCCGCACCATCCCCGCAGGCTCCGCGGTCAAGTTCATCAAGGGCCTCGTGAGCCGATTCGGGGTGCCGAACTGCATCATCACCGACAATGGTTCGCAGTTCACCAGTAACCTCTTCAAAACATACTGTGCTAACCTTGGAACGCAGATATGCTACGCTTCGGTGGCGCACCCGCGAAGCAGCGGTCAGGCCGAGCGAGCCAACGCAGAGGTCTTGAGGGGCCTCAAGACCAGGACCTTCAAGAAGAAGCTGGAGGCCTGCGGCAGGGGCTGGTACGACGAGCTCCAGTCCGTGCTGTGGTCAATCCGCATGACCGCAACCAAGCCGACTGGCGAGACCCCGTTCTTTATGGTTTATGGAGCTGAAGCCGTTCTCCCTCACGAGGTCAGACATCGTTCCGCATGGGTCCTGGCATTCGACGAAGCGCAGCAGGACGCCATGCAGGGGACGGATCTCTTGCTGGGGGAGGAACATCGCCAAGAAGCCGCGCTACGGGCAGCAAGGTACCAACAAGCACTGCGGCGATACCACTGCGCAACATCCACCCCAGGACTCTCGAGGTAGGAGACCTCGTGCTCAGACGGGTTCTCTCCAGGGAGGGGCTGCATAAGCTCTCTCCCATGTGGGAGGGCCCGTTTAAGGTTGTTCATGTTTCCAGGCCCGGCTCCGCATGCTTGGAAAACCAGGAGGGGGTGCCCGTCCAGAACGCGTGGAACATCCAACATCTCCGAAGGTTTTACCCATGAAAAAGGCCTGGTGCCTGTGAAGAAGGCGAATGCCTGTGAAGTTGCAGTGTTTTGGGAAAAGGCCCGGTGCCTGTGAAGAAGGCGAATGCCTGTGAAGTAGCTGTGTTTTGGGAAAAGGCCCGGTACCAGTGAAGAAGGCGAACGCCTGTGAAGTATCTGTGTTTTGGGAAAAGGCTCGGTGCCTGTGAAGAAGGCGAATGCCTGTGAAGTAGCTATGTTTTGGAAAAGTACCGGTGCCTGTGAAGAAGGAAAACGTCTGTGAAGCTCACTGCCCGTGACACTCTCACGTAATAATGAGTGGGGTTGTACATGCCCCGGAGTCGCCGGAGTGCCGCCCTCGGGCCTCGGGGGCTTCCGCTCACGCCCAGTGGCAGCACTTAGCTCCGCGCTGGTGAGAATACGTCGAAGACTAGACTAGGTGCCGGACGCGGCTTCTTTCATTTGCTTTCCGCAGTTGGCATGTTTGTTCCTAGTTGAAGTTTTTCTGAAGTTGTTGCCATTTCGAGCTCGCGACCTTTCGTCCATTTCACTTGTTTGTTTCGTTTTCCCCCGCGCAAAGTCTCACGAGGGGGAGCATGGGCACCCTCGCGAGTGTTTTTCTGCCCAGTGATTTGGAACTTCCCTGTTCGAGTCCGCTGCGGGAGCACCCCTCCCAGTCCGTGCCCCACGGGCATCGCGACACGATCACGGGGCTTGGGTTGGTTCCCCTCACTACCAAGGTTGGAGACTACCCCTGCTGACTAAACTCAGTAGGACACAAGGCGCAGGACGAGGCACTAGCCTTGGGAGGCGAGGACCGCGACGAGCCCCCCAAGTTAAGTGATTTCCACGCATATGCACACCGAATGAAAACATAGCGCATAAGCAGTAGAAACAATGCACCAATTAAAACAGCAACAGTTCAGCATGCCCCGTGGGGCAACGGATTACATTCTTTTCACACAGGAGAGAAGGGAAAGCAAAAGGGGGGACGACTTGCTCGGTGCAAACTCTCAGTGAAGGCTCGTACTGCCTCTGGAGCTCAGCTGGATTCCGCCTCCTGCTTCACCGGAGCGCGGCGGCGGGCCGACCCGCCGCCCTCTCCCAGGCGAGAGCGACGACAAGGGGGCTGGTCGCGACCACCACTGGAGGAGCTGCTACCCAAAGGGGAGTCGCCAGAGCTTGGCGGATCTCGGGCCCCGCTGCCCGCGCGCCCTCCGCCCCCTTCACCCTGACCAACGCTGGGGCTGGGCACGCGGCCGCGGTCATCGTCTTCGGGGCAGCATCCGGCACGGCGACCGTCTTCCCGGAACACCCTCACGTAGAGGGTGGCATCGCCGTCGAACTTGAAGTGCAGAGTGCATCGTCGGCGCAGGCCGCGCGCGTGGGCAAATGTTTGCCAGCCGCAGGTCAAGGACGCCTCCCCGGCGGTGGAGACCTCGAGGGTAGCCCAAGAGGCCCTGCTGCAGCAACCATCTGCCTGAAGCCAAAGGCCGCCTGGGGCACCAGCCGGAAGCTCACCTATGAAGAAGCGGGGAAGTTGGAGCCAGGTGCCGGTCGGGTCCGCCAACCACACGACGAACTCCGGCAGCACCTCCGCCGAGCGGAAGCGCGGCCTTGGGGGTCGCGCAGCCCCAGCATACCTCTCGATGGCAGCCGGACGCCCACCGCTGCGCAGAGGGCTGCTTCCACGGCCACGGGAGGCCGCAGCAGGGGCCGTGGGGTGCTTGCGAGGGCGGCCCCGACCGCACTTGGTCAGAGGGGAGTCGGGCCCTTCTTGGCGAGCCTTCCCTTTCTCCGCGGCCGAGAACCTCTTCGGCGGAGCCATGGGGGTGGCGAGCGGCCGAGAAGAAGACAGAGAGTAGCAAGGAGGGATGAACCGGAGGGGCTCACGCCGTTCCGAACATATAGCTGAGGGAGGCCAACCGACGGCCTCCACGATCACAGGTAATCATGACCCGTTTTGCATGCAAGGACTTGTCAAGTCATGTAGTTACCGAGGCGTCGTGGGGGAGCCAGGATGCCCACGTCCAATCAACCGCCACACGGCGCCCAAGGCCGCAGGCTATTGGGGCTCGCGGCGCTTCGCACTTGTCTCTTCGCTTCTCTGCTAAGCCAAGCCCAAGCGCGCCTTGGGCCCGGTGGCTACTGTAGGCGTTCTGGGAATGGGGGTACCTAGACTTGCCTGCCTGCACCCTGCGGCGTGGCTCAAGGAGTGGCCCAGTACGGCCCATCTTCATCAGCACATGCTCAAGACTCTCGCGAGGGGCCAAGCCTCGCAGGGCGGACGACATGAGGCTTCCTCAGGCACGACCTCGTCAGGCTGGCTCGCGAGGAGGCGGAGAGATCAAGGCGGGGTACCTCACGAGGTGCCCGTGATGCAAGCCATGACGACCAAGGCTAGGCGGGCGCTAGGCGGGCGCCGGCCTACGCAGAGTCCTTGTTTCCCCTTTGGTGCAAAGGGGGCAAGCGCAGGCGAGGTATCAAGCAAAGGCAACCATTTCAGTGCAACAAGACCAAGACCAGCAGGACGGTAGGACGAAGGTCATCGTGGGGCCCAAGCCAGCGTCATCGTCAGGGTCTTTGGCAGGCGAGAACCAACTTTAGTCAGGATAAGTGTACTAGATGTTCCCCTTCAAAATGGCCAATTGTTGGCGCCCTTCCCGCTCAATATTTGGGAAGAGGCCCGGGGCCTTTTCCTATAAATAGGACTAGCCACCCATAGGGTAGGGGAGCTGGATGGGATCCGCATCCGAGACACACAGAGAGAGGAGACTGAACTCCCCCTAGCAGTTCATCGCGCCAACCAAGAACAGACCCTCACGAGGCTGTTCTCCCCTTGTACTGTTCCTCATCAGCCCCAGAGGCAATCCACCACACCCCAAACTGGAGTAGGGTATTACACCATAATGGTGGCCTGAACCAGTATAAATCTCGTGTCCCCTATGTTGTTCTTCGTGTAGTCTAGATCCTGGCGAGGCGGTGAGACATGGGTAGGCTGGGGGTGTGATCTCCGCGTGCACCCCAGTGTTCGAACCTCAAGGGTCTGCCGGAACCGGAAATCCGACAGCCTTCATTGCGTCGATCCCGACCTCGGACCCGGCCAACGAGGCTACCTTCAAACCCTCCAAGGAGACCAAGAAAGTGAAGCTCAACCCTGAAGACCCCAGCTGCAGCAAGTACGTTGTCGTAGGTGCCCGCCTCGATAGCAAATAGGAAGGCGAGCTCGTCGACTTCCTCCGTGAGAATCGGGATAACTTTGCATGGATCCCCGAGGACATGCCGGGTATCCCGAGGAAGTACGCCGAGCACAAACTTCACGTCCGCAAGGACGCCAAGCCTGTCTGTCAACCCCTCCGACGATTCTCTGAAGAGAAGAGAAGAACCATTGGTGAAGAGGTCGCTAAGCTTTTGGCGTCCGGCTTCATAATGGAAGTGTTTCACCCCGAGTGGCTGGCCAATCCAGTCCTCATCCTGAAGAAGAACAAGACATAGCACATGTGTATCGACTACACCAGCCTCAACAAGGCCTGTCCCAAGGATCCGTTCGCTCTCCCGCGGATCGACCAAGTCATCGACTCGACCGCCGGGTGCAAGCTCCTGTCCTTCCTGGACGCTTTCTCCGGCTATCACCAGATTAAACTGGACCAGGCCGATGCCCTGAAGACGTCCTTCATCACGCCCTTTGGGGCGTACTGCTACATCACCATGTCGTTCGGATTGAAGAACGCCGGCGCCACCTTCCAATGCTGCATGCAGAAATGCATGCTGCCGCAACTCGGCCGCAACATCCACGTGTACGTGGACGACATTGTGGTGAAGACCAAGCAGCACCTCACGCTCCTCGACGATTTGAAGGAAACATTCGCCAACCTCCACGAATACAAGGTCAAGCTCAACCCAAAAAAGTGCGTCTTCGGCGTCCCGGCTGGAAAGCTACTCGGCTTCCTCGTCTCAGAACACGACATTGAGGCAAACCCGGAGAAGATCAAGGCCATCGAGCACATGCGCAAGCCGGCTCGGCTGCGCGACGTCCAGAAGTTCACCGGGTGCTTGGCCTCGGTCAGCCGGCTCCTAAGCCGGCTGGGCGAGAGGGCGCTCCCGATGTACCTGTCGATGGAGAAGACAAGCCCTTTCGAGTGGAACGGCAAGGAAGACGAGGCTTTCCAAGACCTCAAGCGCATGCTCTCCACCACACCAGTCCTGGCTGTGCCGACCGACAAGGAGCCGCTGTTGCTCTACATAGCCGCGACCTCGCGGGCGGTCAGCACGGTGTTGGTGGTCGAGCGACCAGAGAAGGGCAAGATCCAAGCCATCCAGCGACCAGTCTACTACCTGAGCGAGGTGCTCTCCATTTTCAAGCAGAACTACCCGCATTACCAGAAGATGTGCTACGGTGTGTACCTCACCGCCAAGAAGCTGAAGCAGTACTTCCAAGAGCACGTCGTCACCGTCGTCAGCACGGCGCCTGTTGGAGAAATCATCGGGTGCCGGGACGCCTCCGGCCGGGTCGCCAAGTGGGCCATCTAGCTAGCCGGCCACACCATCCTCTACGAGCCCCGCACCACGATCAAGTCTCAGGCCCTAGCCAATTTCCTCGTCGACTGGACCGAGACCCAGTACTTGCCGCCGCCTCCAGACTCGACGCACTGGCGCATGCACTTCGACGGGTCCAAGATGCGACTCGGCTTGGGGGCCGGCATCGTACTGTCATCTCCGAAGGGCGACCGGCTCTGCTACGCGCTCCAGATCCACTTCGCCGCCTCCAACAACGTCGCTGAGTATGAAGCCCTTGTGCATGGCCTCCGGCTTGCCAAGGAACTCGGCATCCGGCGCATCTTGTGCTACGGCGACTCGGACCTGGTGGTGCAGCAGTGCTCCAGCGAATGGGACGCCCGCGACTCCAACATGGCAAGCTACCGCTTCCTCGTCCAGAAGCTATCCGGATCCTTCAAGTGCTGTGAGTTCCTCCACGTCCCGCGCGTGGAGAACGAAGCAGCCGACACGCTCGCCAAGATCACCTCGTCACGACAAGCCATCCCGTCCGGCGTCTCCCTCGAGCATCTGCGCAAGCCGTCTATTAAGCCATCGCCGGACTCCGAGTCTATTCATGTTCCAGACAACCCGGCCGCACCACAAGTCGGCCCGGGGAATGCTGAACCTGGCCTGGGGGCTGCTCAGCTCAACCCGGCCACCATCATCCGGACCCGGCTGTCGCCATCCCCGACCCGGGGGCTGCTCAACCCGGCTCGGGGGCTGCCGACCCGGAACCCACCCTGGTGGCCGTCTTCGCAGTGGTTGCAGCTCCATCTTGGGCTCTTCCAATATCAGAGTTTCTGGAGAATGGGGTTCTCCCCATGGACGAAACCGAAGCTCGGCAAATTCAGCGCCGGGCATCCGCCTACAGCATCATCAACAATGAGCTCATCAAACGCAGATCCACCGGCGTGTTCCAGTGCTGCGTCAAGCAGGATCGTGGCATCGACATCCTCCTCGACATTCACTAGGGCGAGTGCGGGCACCACGCTGCATCGCAATCATTTGTGGCCAAGGCGTTCCGCCACGGTTTCTATTGGCCCACGGCCCTCGAAGACGCCGAGTCGCTCGCTCTCAAATGCGAGGGGTACCAACGCTTCAGCAAACGCAGCCACCAGCCGGCGTTAGCACTCTGCACCATACCGGTTGCCTGGCCCTTCGTGGTCTGGGGACTCGACATGGTGGGACCCTTCAAAACCGCTCGAGGCGGCTTGACGCACTTACTGGTGGGAGTGGACAAATTTACCAAGTGGATCGAGGCAAGACCTATCAAGAAATTGGACGGGCCAACAGCCGTCCGGTTCATCAAGGATATAGCGGTGTGCTACAGCATGCCGAACAGCATCATCACCGACAACGGCACCAACTTCGCCAAGGGCGCGCTCGAGCAATACTGCTCCGTCTCCGGCATCCACCTCGACCTGGACTCTGTGGCACATCCACAGTCCAACGGGCAGGTCGAGCGGGCCAACGGACTCATCCTATCCAGCATCAAGGCGCGACTCGTCGAGCCACTTATCCGCTCACCCGGCAGCTGCCTTGACGAGTTGCCAGCAGTACTCTGGAGTCTGCGCACCACGCCGAATCGGTCGACCGGGTTCACCCCGTTCTTCCTTGTTTATGGAGCTGAAGCCGTCATCTCGACCGACGTCGAGTTTGACTCGACGCTCGTCGTGATGTACACCAAAGCCAAAGCCAGAGAGGCACGCGAAGACGGCGTCGACCTGCTCGAAGAAGCGCGCCTTCTGGCACTTAGCCGTTTGGCTATCTACCAGCAAGGCCTGAGGCACTACCACAGCAAGAAGATCAAGCCCCTCGCATTCCGCGAGGGCGACCTCGTCCTCCGACTCGTCCAAGAGCAGGCAGGCTAGCACAAGCTGTCCCCTCCATGGGAGGGCCCGTTCATCATGAGCAGGGCCTTGCGTGATCGCAACGCCTACTACCTCATCGACGCGTGCAAGTCAAAGAAGCACAAGAAGGACACCGCTGGCAAAGAAACGACCCAACCGTGGAATGCGGAACTCCTCCTCCCGTTTTACAGTTAGCCGCACGAGTGTATGTATCGTCGCCTTTTGTAAACGCATGAAACTATGAGGCCCCCGAATGAGACTCGAGGGCTGCCTTTTGCCGACCAATTTATTGCGTCCTTATTTTTTCTACATCACTTACCACTGAACCCGGCCACCGGCTTGACTCGCTCGACCCGGGGGCTCGGGGGCAGGCCGGCTCGGTCGCCACCCCGCCGCCTTACTTGGTGATTCCTGATAAAGTTGGGACGCCGTGGTCCCCCACTTCGCCCTAAAAACGCAGATCCAGCTTTGGCTGTCGGCGGGCAAGCACAATGGGCCAAAGCTCCTTTACGGTTCATACACTAAGTCAAAGGCCGCCGGGTTGACCGACCCAGCCCATCACTCATCAAATAAGTAGCCGCACGACCGGCTGCTCGCCAACGGGCCAAGCCGGATTGCCGCCAGCCGGCCAGGTGGGTGTTTCGCTCTCGCTCAACGCTTCTAAGGACCCAAGTCCCGCATGCCCCTCTCGAAGAATAGAACTCCTTGTCACGGACCGGAGCCTCTGCCATCTGACTCGCGGGGGGGTGGGGAGTTTGAGAGAGGAAAAGCGCATGAAATCGGTTCGAAAAACCGGAAGGCAAAGAGCAAAAAAGCACTCACGAAATTCACACATAAATATTTAAAGCAAAGGCCCACGGCCCGAGTTCATTACACCCCAAACAACCCTCGATGGGTGGGTGGACCTGCTACTTAACAGATTCTGTGTAAAGTATCTCAGGCATCTCCAGCGCCGCGTCGCGACGTCGACGACCCTCCCCTGGTGGCCTCCGGGTCCGGCGTGACACTGGTTTCCCCCTCAGCATCCGCGTCGCCGTAGACGCCCGTCTCCTCCGAGCTCCCCTCCGGGTCATGGAGAAGCAAGCCGTAGTCGTCGCCATCCATGACCCTGCCGTCTTCCGTCCGCTCCGGATGGAACTCGTCGTGGAAGGCGAACTCGGCGATGTAGTTGGCCTGGGAGGCGATCCGGCCGGCTTGCTCCTGCAGGAACTGCTCCGAACCAGCGCGCTGGCCCACCAACGCGTCCAGCTGAAGATCCGGATGCCAAGACAGCATGAACCGAAGCGCCATCTCGGCACCGGCACGAGCGGTGGAAACACGCCACTCGCCAAGGCGGTCCGGGCCCATCTCTAACAATGCGCCAGGCGTGACAAGCTGCACGGATGGACGGAGTCCGGCCACAGGGTCGTCATCATCACGGTGCCAGCCCGGGACAGCCGCTCCATCTGCGTCCCCAGGGCCCGCAGGCGGGCCTGTGCAGCGGCGATGATCTCCGGGAAGGTCCAGGCCACCCGCGGATCCGTCCCAGACCCAACAACGCCGGTCGGGTCACGCTGGTAGCGGATGGCTTCCTCCGC
Source organism: Triticum timopheevii (assembly GCA_963921465.1). Lineage (NCBI taxonomy): Eukaryota > Viridiplantae > Streptophyta > Magnoliopsida > Poales > Poaceae > Triticum > Triticum timopheevii. Next base: position 416,039,213 of record OY997266.1, on the reverse strand, counting down.
CAGCCGCTGCGTCTCTGGGAAGGCCCCTGCCATAAAAGAAGAAGCAAGATTAGAAGAACAACAAGGAAGAGAAGTCGGGCCCCAACCCAGCAAATTACAAGAAGCAGCACTTACTGGAGAAGGACTCTTCCAGGTGTGCGCCTCGAGCAACGTACCACGCCGCCCCCGCTCCGCGACGCGGTCGCGCTCCCCGAGCGCCTTCTCCAGATCGGCCGCCTTAGCAAGGGCCGCCTTCAGCTCGGCGTCCTTGTCTTCGGCCGCCTTCTTGGCCGCCTCGCAGCGACGAGTCTCATCCTGACAAGCCTCCTCGGCCGCGGCGGCCTGCTCCCGTAGGCGATCCACCTCAGCCTGGAGCCGGCCCTTGTCCTCGACCAGCTGGTCGTGCTGCTGGTCCGCCTCGACCAGGGCCCGCTGCGTCTCCATCACCTTGGCGGCCTCCGCCTTAAGGAGCTCCTCCTCGGCCTCAAGGCGGCTCTTGTGACCCGCCAGCTGCTCGTGTAGCCGGTTGGCCTCATCAAGAGACCCATTGGGCCACGGACGCCTCCGCCCTCGTCTGCGACGTCTCGATGCCAAGGCGGCCGGCATCAGCAACAAGTCGGTCGTAATGATGACCGGCCCGGAGCAGCCGGGTCCGCCAAGACAGCACCAAAAAGAAAAGTTCAGTAGAAGAAAAAAGGCAAGACTTAAGATTTGTCCCAACTACTACGTAGTTGGCCCGAATCTCGGGGGCTACACCCAGTGGGTGCGCTAGCGCGCCCCCACTAGAAAAGAGCACGAACGTACCTGCGGTGACGCGAAGCTCCTCCTCCTTGGCAGCAAGCTGCTCCTTGAGCTCCCGATGCGTGCCCAGGAAACGGTTGAAGGCGGCAACCCGGAAGGCATCAAGATGCTGAAAAAAGACAGAAGTCAGAACAAGGCCCGGCGATCTAAAGATTCGACCCAACTACTACGTAGTTGGCCCGAACCTTGGGGGCTACACCCAGTGGGTGCGCTGGCACGCCCCCACAAAGAAGAAACCACAAGGAAACAAAAGAAGAAAGACTTACCAGGACGGCGCGCTCCAGGTCGCGCGTCCGCTCCATCTCGGCCTGGGCGAAGGCCTCAAGCCACTCCGTTCAGCCTCGCAGGCGGCGGCTGACGACATCCAGCGCCGCCTCCTCCTGGGTCTGAGGCCCGAAGACGGTCGCGCCCCCGCTCCGCGCGGGATGCGGCACGGCAACTCGGCGCCCATCCTGCCGGGGCGCCAAGGCGAGTCCCCCGCTGGCCGCTCGCGACGCGGCCAGCACCTCCTCTGACGCCCCTCCCGGCGCCGACGGCGACCCGGACGCCGGGACGCCCTGTGTCGCCACCTCAGGCACCGCTGCCCGCGGTGCCTCCTCCATAGCCGACGGCGTCTCCTCCAGGATGCCTACGCCTCCACCACCATCAGCCCCTGCGGGCTCGACCACATCGGCTCACGGCGGGGTGTCGCCCCCCACCTCCACGACCTCCCTGTTGAGGGTCAACACCTCAGCCCGACCCCCACGGCCGCGCTCCCTCAGCGACGACGGCTCAAAAACCGTCACCGCCACCACCATGCCCTCTGGCATCTCGCGCCAGGCCGGCTCCATGCCGGCTCGCGCCATGCCGCCGTTGCGTTGGTCCAAGCCTGGACCGACGCCGCCTCCAGCTCCGCCTTGGCCCGGTTCCTATCCCGCCAGGCTAAGGCCTCAGCATCGTTCAGGACCAGGCCGAGGTCTGAGTCGCCCCGTCCCTCCTCCCCGGCCAGGCCGACGAGGTCAGACCGGCTCCTGCGGAACGCGGCCCCTTTGGCGGCCGCAGCCTCTGCCGCCGCCCTCGCCAGCGCGATGGGCGACCTGAAGAAGAAGGCAGAATAAGCAAAAAGAGACAACACTAGCTCAAGAATTCCAGGCGCAAGCAGGAAATGAAACTTACCCCGTCAAAAACGGGATCAGGATCGGCCTCCCGTGCTTCTTCTTGGCCGGCCTCCCAGGCTCGGCCGGGTCCGCCGCGCGCTTCGATCCCCGGGGTCGCGGCGCGAGGCTGTCCTTTCCATGCAGGCGGCTCGGCACGCCCCATGCGAGGATTCGGCTCCGCCCACGTCACCACCTCCCCCGCCCAACGCCGCTACACCAGCAACCGGCGTCAGTGTCGCCTTCACCGCGACATGATCAACAATTCAAGACGAAATGAAGAAGGAAACATGCAAGACTTACCAGCACGGCGCCCAGCGCCGGCATCGGACTCGGCCACCTCCTTGCCGCCTTGAGCCGTGGGCCCCTCTTGTGCCACCGGCGCCACCTGCGACGGAGCCCGGGCGTAAGGATGCCGGATTGCGTTCAAGAGAATCTCCCGCGCCGCGTCAGGACGAACAAGAAGATGCGCGGCAGCGAAGTAAGAAGACCAGACGCTCACCTGCGGCGCCGGGTTTGATTGGCTATACGACGCCTTGCCGAATCTCCAATCCTCTCCAAGGTTGTCCATGGAGATGTCATTGACGCCACGTGCGACCTGCTCCGCAGACAGCCGCATTGACCCCATTCGGTTGGGGTCCTGCAGGCCAATCATCTCGCCGATGAGGCAGGAGCGCCTCTGAAGCGGAAGGACCCGGCAGGTGATGAACGCGGTGAGGAGGTCCATGTCGGTGAGCCCCTCCTGCGTCCTCATCACCGTCACCCGCTCGCAGAGGTTGACGATCTCCTGCGACGGGCGCCGGAGCGAGTAGCCCCAGTTCGTCTTCCCCCGCGGCGGCGCGATGACGAAGGATGGAAGATTAATATGGTCCGCGCCATGGTTGCGGACGTAGAAGAAAGAATTCTGCCATTTCTTGGTAGAATCCTCGAGCGGGATCTTAGGGAAATCCACCCCGGACCGCTTCAAGATGACGGCGGCGCCACAGTCGGCGAACTTCCCGGCCGACGGGCCCTGCTGCTTCAAGGAGAAGAAGCGCGCCCAGAGGTCAATCGTGGGCTCAACCCCCAGGTACCCCTCGCACAGGGTCACGAAACCGGAGAGCTGGACGATGGTGCAGGTGCCAAGATCGTGCGGTTGAAGCCCGAAGAACTCCAAGAATGCGCGGAAGAAGGTGCTCACCGGCAGCCCGAACCCGCGCTCAAAATGCGTGAGGAAGACGACGCGCTCCTGCCCCTCGGGCCGGGGCCTCTGTTCGCCGCGCGGGAGGCGGAAGCCGACATTCGTCTCCTGCGGCGAGCGCCGCGAAGCTCAAAGCTGCGCGATGTCCTCGCTGGTGACGTTGGAGCCCATCTAGGAGCCTGACGACAGCGCCATGGATGGAAGCGGGAAGAAGAAGATGAACGACGGAGGAAGCTCTACTCAGGGTTGCGGGTGCAGCTGTGCATCGGTGGCAAAGAGCAGAGCAGGAGCAGGGGGGCAGGAGGGCGCGAGCGACAATGGTGTTCGCCGCCCCCTTGCCCCCCTCAATTTATAAGCCCGGTTCAAACGTGGGGAAGTGGGATTGTCTGCACCCGCCCGTTGCACTACCCCGCAATATGTGCGCACGTACGCACGCACTAACTGCTCGGGGAAGTGCAACCGGCCCCCAGACGCGACAATAAATCCGCGCGCGTGGCCCAAAGCGCGCGGCGGCGGGCCCCCGGCCCGTCACCCGGTCCCGTCATGTGTGTGGCCTGTCAGGCCCCTCCGACTTCCGGGCGCCATGTGGCGCCTGCACAAAGCCCAAGGGATCGCCTCAAGATTCGACGGACTCCTCGGTTCCCGCTGATGACCCATAAGTATAGGGGATCGCAACAATTTTCGAGGGTAGAGTATTCAACCCAAATTTATTGATTCGACACAAGGGGAGCCAAAGAATATTCTCAAGTATTAGCAGCTGAGTTGTCAATTCAACCACACCTGGAAACTTAGTATGTGCAGGAAAGTGTTTAGTAGCAAAGTAATATGATAGCAGTGGTAACGGTAACAAAAGTAAAGACAGTAAAAGTAATGTTTTTGGTATTTTGTAGAGATTGTAACAGTAGCAACGGAAAAGTAAATAAGTGTAAACCAGTATATGGAAAACTCGTAGGCACCGGATTAGCGATGGATAATTATGCCGGATGAGGTTCGTCATGTAACAGTCATAACATAGGGTGACATAGAACTAGCTCCAGTTCATCAATGTAATGTAGGCATGTATTCCGTATATAGTCATACGTGCTTATGGAAAAGAACTTGCATGACATCTTTTGTCCTACCCTCCCGTGGCAACGGGGTCCTATTGGAAACTAAGGGATATTAAGGCCTCCCTTTAATAGAGAACCGGAACAAAGCATTAGCATATAGTGAATACATGAACTCCTCAAATTATGGTCATCACCGGGAGTGGTCCCGATTATTGTCACTTCGGGGTTAGCGGATCATAACACATAGTAGGTGACTATAGACTTGCGAGATAGGATCTAGAACACACATATATTCATGAAAACATAATAGGTTCAGATCTGAAATAATGGCACTCGGGCCCTAGTGACAAGCCTTAAGCATAGCAAAGTCATAGCAACATCAATCTCACATAATGGATACAAGGGATCAAACCCTAACAAAACTAACTCGATTACATGATAAATCTCATCCAACCCATCACCGTCCAGCAAGCCTACGATGCAATTACTCACGCACGGCGGTGAGCATCATGAAATTGGTGATGGAGGATGGTTGATGATGACGATGGCGACGAATCCCCCTCTCCGGAGCCCCGAACGGACTCCAGATCAGCCCTCCTGAGAGAGATTAGGGCTTGGCGGCCGCTTCGTATCGTAAAACGCGATGATGTCTTCTCTCTGATTTTTTTTCTCCCTGAAAGCCAATATATGGAGTTGGAGTTGGCATCGGAGGGCCACCAGGGGGCCCACGAGGTAGGGGGCGCGCCCAGGGGGGCGCGCCCCCCACCCTCGTAGCAGGGTGTGGGCCCCCTAGTCTTCATCTTTTGCGAGGATTTTTCTTTATTTTTTCTAAGGTGTTCCGTGGAGTTTCACGACATTCCTAGGATTTTTATTTTCTGCACAAAAAATAACACCATGGCAGTTCTGCTGAAAACAGCGTCAGTCCGGGTTAGTTCCATTCTAATCATATAAGTTAGAGTCCAAAACAAGGGCAAAAGTGTTTGTAAAAGTAGATACGACGGAGACGTATCAACTCCCCCAATCTTAAACCCTTGCTTGTCCTCAAGCAATTCAGTTGACAAACTGAAAGAGAAAAAGAAAAACTTTTACAAACTCTGTTTGCTCTTGTTGTTGTAAACATGAAAAGCCAACATTTCAAGTCTCAGTAATTATTATGAACTAACCATACTCACAATGACACGTAGGTCTCACAATTACTCATATCAATAGCACAATCAGCTAGCGAGCTATAATAGCAAAACTCAGATGACAACACTTTCTCAAAATAATCATAACATGACATAACAAAATGGTATCTTGCTAGCCCTTTCTGAGACCGCAAAACATAAATGCAGAGCACCTTAAAAGATCAAGGACTGCTAAACATTGTAATTCATGGTAAAAGAGATCTAGTCAAGTCATACCCAATATAAACCAATAATACTAAATGCAAACGACAGTGTGCTCTCCAGCGGGTGCTTTTTAATAAGAAGGGTGATGACTTCAACATAAAAGTAAATAGATAGGCCCTTCGCAGAGGGAAGTAGGGATTTGTAGAGGTGCCAGAGCCTGGTTTTGAAATAGAGATAAATTATATTTTGAGCGGCATACTTTCATTGTCAACATAACAACTACAAGACGACGATATCTTCCATGCTAAACAGATTATAGGCGGTTCCCAAACAGAATGGTAAAGTTTATACTCCCCTTCCTCCACAAGCATCAATCCATGGCTTGCTCGAAACAACGAGTGCCTCCAACATTCAACGGGTCCCAAGGGGAGTTTTGTTTGCAGTTATTTTGATTTAGTTTGCATAAAGCATGGGACTGGGCATCCCGGATACCAGCCATTTTCTCGTGAATGAGGAGCGGAGTCCACTCCTCTTGAGAATAACCCGCCTAACATGGAAGATAAGGGCAGCTCTAGTTGACATATGAGCTATTCGAGCATGCAAAACAGAATGTTTATTTGAAGGTTTAGAGTTTGGCACATACAAATTTACTTGGAACAGCAGGTAGATACCGCATATAGGTAGGTATAGTGGACTCATACAGAATAACTTTGGGGTTTAAGGAGTTTGGATGCACAAGCAGTATTCCTGCTTATTACAGGTGAAGGCTAGCAAAAGATTGGGAAGCGACCAACTAAGAGAGCGACAACAGTCATAAACATGCATCAAAATTAATTCACACCGAATACAAGCATGAGTAGGATATAATCCACCATGAACATAAATATCATGAAGGCTATGTTGATTGGGTTCAACTACATGCGTGAACATGTGCCAAGTCGAGTCACTCAATACATTTAAAGGAGGATACCATCCCATCATACCATATCATAATCATTCTAATAGCATGTTGGCACGCAAGGTAAACCATTATAACTCATAGCTAATCAAGCATGGCACAAGCAACTATAATCTCTAAATGTCATTGCAAATATGTTTACTTCATAATAGCTGAATCAAGAACGATGAATCATCATATTTACAAAAACAAGAGAGGTCGAGTTCATACCAGCTTTTCTCTTCCCAATAAGTCCATCATATATCATCATCATTGCCTTTCACTTGCACGACCGAACGGTGTGTATAATAATAAGAGTGCACGTGCATTGGACTAAGATGGAATCTTCAAGCATTCAACTCAAGAGAGAAGACGAGTAATATGGGCTCTAGGTTTAAATAATCAATCATGCATATAAGAGCCACTAAGCATTTTCAATATGGTCTTCTCGACCCCCAAAGAAAGGAAAAGAAATAAAAACTATTTACACGGGAAAGCTCCCAACAAGTAAAAAGAAGAACTGGAAATATTTTTGGGTTTTCTTTTTAATTCTACTACAAGCAAGGAAATTAAACTTACTATTTTTTTTGGTTTTTCTTAAGGTTTATCGAACACACAAGAAGAAAGCAGGAAAAAGAAATTTAAACTAGCATGGATAATACAACGAAAGAGTATGAGCACCGACATCTAGCAATGAGTGTGTGTGTGAACATGAATGTAATGTCTGTGGGAAATACGTACTGCCCCAAGCTTAGGATTTTGGCCTAAGTTGGTCTATTGCCAGGGATGGCCTGGCGGATATCCGTAGGTGAAGCTGGGGTCGTACCGTGACGCAGCGGCTATCGCCGCCTGAGCTGTAGGGTGGAAACGAGCAGCCTCCACTCTCCTTTCGTACTCATCTGCCTCCTATCTAGTAATAATATATCTTCTTTTTGCCTGTGAATCAAAGAAAGCAGGAGCAGGAAGAGCAATATGGACTACACGATGTCTGTCAAAGATTAGTCGATACTGGAGAGGTGGTTCAGTCCTCTAAACAAACTGGTGGGAAACCATAGAATCAAAATCTAAATAAGAAGGGGGTAACTCCATGTCACCCTCACGAATGTCTACCTCAAGAAAATTAGCTAAACGGGTTGCATAAATTCCTCCAAAGAAATCTCCGCTATGTCTATTCTGATGCAACCTGCGAGCTACAATGGCTCCCAAATGATAAGATTGGTCTCCTAACACAGCACTCCTGAGAATACTGAGATCAGGGACACACATGTGACATGCTTCATCCTTCGCATTTATACATCTTCCTATGAAGAGAGCAAAATAATGTATAGCAGGAAAGTGAATGCTCCCTATAGTGGCTTGTGTTATATCTCTAGATTCCCCTACAGTTATTCTAGCAAGAAAGTCTCTATATTCGGATTTAGGGGGATCCCTGACATTACCCCAAGATGGAAGTTTGCAAGCAGAAGTAAAATCCTCTAAGTCCATGGTATAAGATTTGTCATAAAGGTCAAACATGACTGAAGGAGAATTACGTGAAGATGAAAACTCAAACCTCCTCACAAATGAACTTGTGAGATCATAATACTGTGGGCATTTGTCACCTTCAAAGTCCTCAAGACCAGCATTACTCAAATATGTGCTAAATTCTTCTTTGATTCCCACTTGATTCATAAAATTTTCCGATGGCCATTCACAAGGCCTCACAGAAGCGTCTCTTGGTGGTTCCTCGTTAGCATCACATATTGCAAGCCTGGGACCTTGCTTCCTTGAAGGACCACCTTGGAACATCCTCCTAAGCATATTATTCTCTCTGAAAAATATCTGAATTTTTTTAGTAACTTCAAATAAAAGTGAACCAACTTCAATAAAATTGATAGCAACAACTCCCACAAGTGCCTAGGGCCTATATAAAGCATTGGAACTACTTGGAACCATATAAATTTGTCATGCAAGCTCAAGAACATGGTCACCTATGTAGCACAAATTTGCAAAGAATAAAGCACTAGAACAAAAACTAATTGCACCAATGGAGGAGTCACATACCAAGGAACAATCTCCCCATGCAGTTTTGCGAGAGGTGCTTTGAGCAAGGAGATCAAAAATCACAGCAACGGGGGCTGGAACTCGTGCTTGAGTTGGTTTTTCGTGTTTGTGTGAGGCAGAGGAAGAAGATGGGTGCAGGAATAAGTGGAGGAGGGCCATCGTGGGCCCACGAGGCAGGGGGGCGCGCCCAGGGGGGTAGGGCGTGCCCTCCACCCTCGTGGCCAGGTGGCAGCTCCCCCCGTGGTGATTTTTGCATAGTAAATTCTCAAATATTCCCGAAAAAATCATATTGAATTGGCATGGCATTCTGAGGACTTTTATTTTCGGGATATTTTTATATTTCACGGATAAGTCAGGAAACAGACAAAAAAATATTACTTTACTTTATTTCTACTAAATAACAGAAAATATAAAGAGGGTACAGAAGGTTGTGCTTCTAGTTTCATCCATCTCATGATCATCAAAATGAATCCACTAACAAGGTTGATCAAGTCTTGTTAACGAACTCATTCCGAATAATCCCGGAACCGGAGAAATTTCGAATGACACTAAGTTACCTCAACGGGGATATGAAAATCCCCAACAATAAGAATATCATACTTTTTCTTGACAGTAGGGAGAGGAAATTCAAAACCTCCAAATATAATTGATGGAATTTTTCCAATAGAGTTGATACTATAAACTTGAGGTTGTTTCCTCGGAAAATGTACCGTGTGCTCATTGCCATTAACATGAAAAGTGACATTGCCTTTGGTGCAATCAATAACAGCCCCTGCAGTATTAAGGAAAGGTCTTCCAAGAATAATATACATACTATCATCCTCAGAAATATCAAGAATAACAAAGTCCGTTAAAATAGTAACGTTCGCAACTACAACAGGCACATCCTCACAAATACCGACAGGTATAGCAGTTGATTTATCAGCCATTTGCAAAGATATTTCAGTAGGTGTCAACTTATTCAATTCAAGTCTACGATATAAAGAGAGAGGCATAACACTAACTCCGGCTCCAACATCACATAAAGCAGTTTTAACACTAACTCCTGGATCTCCAAGTTTCTTTGGTATTCCACCCTTAAAAGTATAATTAGCAAGCATTGTAGAAATTTCAGCTTCAGGTATCTTTCTTTTCTTAGTAATAATATCCTTCATATACTTAGCATAAGGATTTATTTTGAGCACATCACTTAATCGCATACGCAAAAAGATGGGTCTAATCATTTCAGCAAAGCGCTCAAAATCCTCATCCTCCTTTTTCTTGGATGGTTTCGGAGGAAAAGGCATGGGTTTCTGACCCCATGGTTCCCTTTCTTTACCATGTTTCCTAGCAACAAAATCTCTTTTATCATAACGTTGATTCTTTGATTGTGGGTTATCAAGATCAACAGCAGGTTCAACTTCTACATCATTATCATTACTAGGTTGAGCATCAACATGAACATTTTTATTAACATTATCACTAGGTTCATGTTCATCACCTGATTGTGTTTCAGCATCAGAAATAGAGATATCATTTGGATTCTCAAGTGATTCAGCGATAGGTTCACTACAAGTTTGCAAAGTCCTATCATTTTTCTTTTTCTTCCTCTTGGAAGAACTAGGTATATCAATATTGTTTCTCTGAGAATCTTGTTCGATTCTCTTAGGGTGGCCTTCGGCATACAAAGGTTCCTGAGTCATTCTACCAGTTCTAGTAGCCACTCTAACAACATAATCATTTTTCTTACTATTCATTTCATCAAGCACTTCTTTCTGAGCTTTAAGTACTTGTTCTACTTGAGTAGTAACCATAGAAGCATATTTGCTAACAAGTTTAAGTTCGCCTCTAATATCAGCCATATAATCACCCAAGCGTTTAATCATAAAGGTATTCTGTTTTAATTGTCTACCAAAATAAGCATTAAATTCATCTTGCTTAAACATAAAGTCATCAAACTCATCCAAGCACTGACTAGCAATTTTAGTAGGAGGGACTTCAGCTTTATCATATCTATAGAGAAAATTTACCTTTACTACCTGTGTCGGGATATCGGGAGGTTCTTCATTAAATAAGTAATTGAGATCATATACTTCTTCAACAGGCGGTAGATTAAGACCATGTATTTCTTTAATATGAGGTAAATTCTTAACATCTTCAGCTTTAATACCTTTTTATTTCATAGATTTCTTTGCCTCTTGCATATCTTCAGGACTGAGAAGTAGAACACCTCTCTTCTTCGGAGTTGGTTTAGGAATAGGCTCAGTAATTGGCTCAGGAACTGGCTCAGGAGGTAGCTCGGGAGGTGCCCAATTATTTTCATTGGCCAACATATTATTCAATAGAATTTCAGCGTCATCCGGTGTTCTTTCCATGAAATGAGAACCAGCACAACTATCCAGGTAATCTCTGGAAGCATCAATTAGTCCATTATAAAAGATATCAAATATTTCAGGTTTCTTAAGAGGGTGATCAGGCAAAGCATTAAGTAACTTGAGAAGCCTCCCCCAAGCTTGTGGGAGACTCTCTTCTTCAATTTGCACAAAATTGTATATTTCCCTCAAAGCAGCTTGTTTCTTATGAGCAGGGAAATATTTAGCAGAGAAGTAATAAATCATGTCATGTGGACTTTGCACACAACCAGGATCAAGAGAATTATACCAAATCTTAGCATCACCCTTTAATGAGAACGGAAATATCTTGAGTAAATAAAGGTAGCGCGATCTCTCATTGTTAGTAAACAGGGCAGCTATATCATTTAACTTAGTAAGATGTGCCACAACAGTTTCAGATTCATAGTCATAAAAAGGATCAGATTCAACCAAAGTAATTATACCTGGATCAACAGAAAAATCATAATAGTCCTGATCAGGAACACAAATAGGTGAAGTAGCAAAAGCAGGGTCGGGTCTCATCCTATCTCTAAAAGATTCTTTACTCCATTTAATTAGCAATCTCTTAAGTTCATATCTATCCTGGTAAGCAAAAATAGCTGCAGAAGATTCAGCATCAAAAAGATAACCCTCAGGAATAGCGGGCATAGGTTCATCATCACTAACATCATCGTGTTCAGGTTCAATAATTTCTCTTTCTCTAGACCTAGCAATTTTCTCATCAAGATATTCACCAAGTGGCACAGTAGTATCAAGCATAGAAGTAGTTTCATCATAAGTATCATGCATAGCAGAAGTGGCATCATCAATAATATGTGACATATCAGAATCAATAGCAGTACTAGGTTTAGGTGTCGCAAACTTACTCATAACAGAAGGAGAATCTAGTGCAAGGCTAGATGGCAGTTCCTTACCTCCCCTCGTAGTTGAGGGCAAAATAGTAGTTCGATCATCTTTCAAGTTCTTCATAGTGTCCAGCAGATATAAATCCCAAGTGACTCAAAGAATAGAGCTATGCTCCCCGGAAACGGTGCCAGAAAATAGTCTTGATGACCCACAAGTATAGGGGATCGCAACAGTTTTCGAGGGTAGAGCATTCAACCCAAATTTATTGATTCGACACAAGGGGAGCCAAAGAATATTCTCAAGTATTAGCAGCTGAGTTGTCAATTCAACCACACCTGGAAACTTACTATCTGCAGCAAAGTGTTTAGTAGCAAAGTAATATGATAGCGGTGGTAACGGTAACAAAAGTAAAGACAGTAAAAGTAATGTTTTTGGTATTTTGTAGAGATTGTAACAGTAGCAACGGAAAAGTAAATAAGTGTAAACCAGTATATGGAAAACTCGTAGGCACCGGATTAGCGATGGATAATTATGCCGAATGCGGTTCGTCATGTAACAATCATAACATAGGGTGACACAGAACTAGCTCCAGTTCATCAATGTAATGTAGGCATGTATTCTGTATATAGTCATACGTGCTTATGGAAAAGAACTTGCATGACATCTTTTGTCCTACCCTCCCGTGGCAGCGGGGTCCTATTGGAAACTAAGGGATATTAAGGCCTCCTTTTAATAGAGAACCGGAACAAAGCATTAGCACATAGTGAATACATGAACTCCTCAAACTACGGTCATCACCGGGAGTGGTCCCGATTATTGTCACTTCAGGGTTATCGGATCATAACACATAGTAGGTGACTATAGACTTGCAAGATAGGATCTAGAACACACATATATTCATGAAAACATAATAGGTTTAGATCTGAAATCATGGCACTCGGGCCCTAGTGACAAGCATTAAGCATAGCAAAGTCATAGCAACATCAATCTTAGAACATAATGGATACTAGGGATCAAACCCTAACAAAACTAACTCGATTACATGATAAATCTCATCCAACCCATCATCGTCCAGCAAGTCTCCGATGCAATTACTCACGCACGGCGGTCAGCATCATGAAATTGGTTAGGGATGGCAATGGGTAGGGTATGGGCGGGTACAACCTTCTTCTACCCAAACCCATACCCATAGAAACCTTTTATACCCACCCACTACAATATTCATGGGTATAAATCGATACCCATGCCCATACCCAATGGGTATCCAATGGGTACAATCTATGGTATTTAAATTTATAAAAAATAGAGAAACGAGTCTAAAATTCAAGTGATGATAAGCGAGTAGTATAGCACCGACGCAGCCTCCTCCCATGGGTGGCCTCTTGGAGGAATCAAGAGATGAGCAACAGTTGGTGGAATCTCGACGTAGTGGGAGATGACTGTGGGAATTGGGGATCGCTGGATCGAGAGATGGAAAGGAGTTTCCGACGATGAGAATTCAAGATTTCATCTTTTCGAGGAGACATATATGATGTAGGGGGGAGTGGCGAGAAAGCACGTGTGAGCATATGAGCTATGGCCAGTTTAGGGAATACAAGATTTGGGGATGGGCCATGGGAGTTGAATGTTGACACCACATGTCATAGGACTTATTTTCATTTATTAATTTTTTGTGGGTGTCCATTGGGTTACCCATGGATGCAATTTCATACCCATGCCCTACCCATATATTTTGCGGGTATGGATACCCATTACCCATGGGTACAAAACCTCTTAAAGTCTCCCATTGTATTCGGGTAGGGTACCCGCGGGTACCCATACCCATGGGCAAAACTGCCATCCCTAAAATTGGTGATGGAGGATGGTTGATGATGACGATGGCGATGAATCCCCCTCTCCGTAACCCCGAACGGACTCCAGATCAGCCCTCCCGAGAGAGATTAGGGCTTGGCGGCCGCTCCATATCATAAAACGCAATGATTTCTTCTCACTGATTTTTTTCTCCCCGAAAGCCAGTATATGGAGTTGGAGTTGGCATCGGAGGGCCACCAGGGGGCCCACAAGGTAGGGGGGCGCCCCCTTGGGCGCCCCCACCCTCGTGAGCAGGGTGTGGCCCCTGGTCTTCATCTTTTGCGAGGATTTTTCTTTATTTTTTCTAAGGTGTTCCGTGGAGTTTCAGGACATTCCGAGGATTTTTATTTTCTGCACAAAAAACAACACCATGGCAGTTCTGCTGAAAACAACATTAGTCCGGGTTAGTTCCATTCAAATCATACAAGTTAGAGTCCAAAACAAGGGCAAAAGTGTTTGGAAAAGTAGATACGACGGAGACGTATCACCCGCCACGGTCGGGATGCCGCGATCCGGTTTCCGAGAAAACCGGCACACGGTGGGTGTTGCCGGACCCGGTGCTCGCAGAATCCGCCTTGCTCAGGGGGGAAACTGCGAAGGCCCACTCGTCAGAAGACGGCGGACCTTCACAGCTTCGGGGACTGTTGTCAGGGGGATGAATCCCGGGCAGGCAACGGAACCCGGATCCTTTTAAAAAACAGCAGGGCCCGCATCGCCTCGCGAACCGTGTCATGCCCAATATGTGACCCTATCCAAAAGGAACTCGAAGATCCCACCAAGGATAGACCTGCATATTGGAACGCTTTTGCAAGGTGGATATCATTACATCAACATTACATAATAGATGGGGATACATACATAAGGCATACAATGCCACACGAATACAACATCATCTTACAAGAGATCAACATCCGACTACGGATGGAACACAAACAGAAACTCAAACGACATCCACCCTGCTAGCCCAGGCTGCCGACCTGGAACCTATCCCCTGATCGAAGAAGAAGCAGAAGAAGGACTCCAAAACAAGCAAGCATCTCTCTCGCGTCAAGATCATCACATAACCTGTACCTGCAACTGTTGTTGTAGTAATCTATGAGCCACGAGAACTCAGCAATCCCATTACCATGGGTATCAAGACTAGCAAAGCTTAATGGGAAAGGAAGGGGTAAAGTGGTGAGGTTGCAGCAGCGGCTAAGCGAGTATGGTGGCTAACGTACGCAAATGAGAGCGAGAAGAGAAACAAAGGAACGGTCGTGAAGCTAGCAATGATCAAGAGGTGATCCTGAACTCCTACTTACATCAAACATAACCCAAAGACCGTGTTCACTTCCCGGACTCCGCCGAAAAGAGACCATCACGGCTACACACACGGTTGATGCGTTTTAATTCGGATCTGGTGTCAAGTTATCTACAACCGGACATTAACAAAATTCCCATCTGCCACATAACCGCGGGCACGGCTCTCAAAAGTTTAAACCCTGCAGGGGTGTCCCAACTTAGCCCATGATAAGCTCTCGCGATCAATGAAGGATATACCTTCTCCCAGGAAGACCCGATCAGTCTCAGAATCCCAGTTTACAAGACATTTCGACAATGGTAAAACAAGACCAGCAAAGCCGCCCGAATGTGCCGACAAATCCTGATAGGAGCTGCACATATCTCATTCTCAGGGCACACCGGATTGTCCAAACTTCCGGTAGGCCAGTCCAGAGTTGCCCCTGGTGGCCATCGGCGGCTGACAGGTTGGACCAACACTCACGACGAGCACTGGCCCGGGGGGGTAAAAATAAGATGACCCTCGAGAGTGCGACTCCCAAGGGAAAAAGGGCTAGGTGAGGCAAATGGTAAAACCAAGGTTGGGCCTTGCTGGAGGAGTTTTATTCAAAGTGAACTGTCAAGGGGGTCCCATAAATCACCCGACCGCGTAAGGAACGCAAAATCCGGGAACATAACACCGGTATGACGGAAACTAGGGCTGCAAGAGTGGAACAAAACACCAGGCATAAGGCCGAGCCTTCCACCCTTTACCAAGTATATAGATGCATTAATAATATAAGAGATATTGTGATATCCCAACATAACCCTGTCCACCATGGAGCAATCTTCAACTTCACCTGCAACTAACAACGCTATAAGAGGGGCTGAGCAAAGCGGTAACATAGCCAAACAACGGTTTGCTAGGAAGGGTGTCAAAGGTTAGAGGTTCATGGCAATTTGGGAGGCTTGAAGAACAAGTGATAGGAAGCGCAGCATAGCGATAGAACGAAGCAACTAGCATAGCAATGATAGTAGTGAGATCCAGGGTAGCGGTCATCTTGCCTGAAATCCCGCTAGGAAGAAGAACGAGTCCATGAAGAAGACGAACAGGAGTAGTCGAACGAATCCTCACAATCGCAACATTACCGGAACTAAGAAGCACCAGAAAGAAACAAACAACATGGTAAATGCACAAGCATAAACGTGGCATGATGCACAAACAAGTATGATGCATGTCAAAGGCTACATGAAGCTACTCATGGCAAGAGATGATGCAAACAAGAGCAACACATCAAAGCAAGTTAAATGAGGCCGGAAACAACATATAACAAATCCGGTAAGTCCTCATATGCAAATTTCGAAATTGGTCCAGATCTGAATAAACATTATGTTCAAGTTGTTAAACAGCAAGTTAAGATGCATCAAGATGATCTACACGAGATTCTAGTCAAGTTACATATAAAGTTTATTAGATTTGGAGCTACGGACTAGAAGATATGAGCAAAACAAGTTCAACATGGCATTAGTGCAAAATGCACACAAACATCAAGCAAACACCTCAAAACAAGGATGCAACATGATAATATGAAGCTACATGCAAAATCAAGCAAGTTTCATATATAGCACACTCAAAACGGAGCAACGGTTCAACACATACACTATACAAGTTATAGCAACAATCTGTCCAAAACAGCAACTAGGCATATTGCAAACATCAAAACAACAAGCTACAGCATCTCAACGGAATAACAAAAGGCATGGGCATGAAGTACAGGTAAAGCATGACAAAACATGAACACTGAACTATCTCCATAAAACACTAGAACATGCTCAAAAGGACATGGCAAGATTGCAAATAATAACAGTTTCAGGCTTAGCAGAAATAACATCAGGTTGCAATGTTTAGAGCTATCAAACAACATATTACAGGAAGCTATCATGGCAAACAAAGGCATGGCATTAATCTACTAATCTCATATAACAAAAGTCCCTTACTGACCATGAGCCAAAAGGGCACAGAAAATATGATGGCACCCACGTAAACATGGCAAGTTATATGACAAATTCATACATGGCAGGAACAACAATAAGTAGGCATGTTGGTGAGCTTGAAACACTCACCACAGAGCAATACATGGCATGGCAAGGCAACCAACAGTAAGAATACAAGTTTGTGAAGCTAAGCATGGCAAGAGAAAGTTCATAGGGTGCATGGATCACTAGCAACAATCATGGCAACATTGAAGTTAATGTTAACAGTCTGACAGCAAAAATATTTAGCAAGTTTGGAGCAAGATAACAACAAGCTACAGCAAGCTATAAATGCAGCCAGGGGCACGGATGGATAGAGCATGACATGTATAACAAAACATCCTTAGTGAACTTCTCCAGATTATGCACAGAATGACTTGTAGCAGCAGGTTTACATAGCATCATGATATAACAGAATCTGTCAGGAAAACAGCAACAGCAAGTACCCTACTTAACAAGCTCGATGCACTCAGTACAAAACTCACAAAAATACATGGATGGCACCACTGTAAAGATGGCATGACATAGATCAAAACAAATGTAGACATCAAACTCATAGGATGCACACATCAAACATGGCAAAAATGACAAATGAGCATGTTCTGTTAACAGACAGCAGATAACATTATATAGCACTCTTGCAACGATGATTCAGGCATCAAGATTGACTCAAATGAACATGATGCAATGGAACGAAATGAAGTACTCATCGAGGCGAACAATTTGACATATTGCACGCACGAAATGGAGCAGTATGCAGCAAGTTATGAAGCGTTGAACAGGGCATGAAAATATGCAACAATTCGGGGACAGTGATTTAACAGAAAAAAAACGGGTGAGCGTCGAATAACTACGAGGCGCCCAGAGCGGGGATTAGGGGGGCAGCTCACCCTGGGCTAGGCCCATGAAGAGGAAGCAGGCCGGGGTGGAGGCTTGGCGGGCTGGGCCTCCATGGCTGGGCCTGGAGACTGGGCCGGCTCGCGGGGCCCACACGGTCAACGGCAGGGCGGATCGGGGCTCCTCCCCGATCGAGCGGGATGACGGCGGAGGAAGGCGCCGGCCGGAGACGGCGCATCACGGCGGGAGGTCACCGGCGGGAGCGTACGGGGCGGATCCGGCGGCTCCCATGCCGGAACTGGCCGGAGACGAACGGCACCGCGGGGAGGCGCGACGAGATCCGGTGAGACGAGGCGGCGGCGGGATCTGACGGAGAGGCGGGCGGCACGCTCGGGCGCGGCGTCGGGCGCACGCGACAGCTCGTCGGTGGGAGGCGGCGCGGCGAGGCGCTCGGAGGCGGCGGCGCGAGAGACCGGGCGACGGGCAAGGCGAGGCGAGGGGCGCGCGGGGGTGCGGGAGGCGGCGATGGGCCGGGCGGGCCCGCTGCGGGCTCGCCGGGCCGCAGCGGCGGAGGTTCCACGTGGCGATGCGCGATTCGTCGGGGCGGCAGCTGGACATGTCCGGCGGCGGAGGATGAAATGTCCGGCAGCGCGGAGGGGAAAATGATCTAGGGTTAGACCGGGATTTCGGGGGAGATGCACATATATATAGGTAGAGGGAGCTAGGAGTGTCCAAATGGGGTGCGGTTTTCGGCCACGCGATCGTGATCGAATGACCGAGAGCATGGAGGGGAGTTTGCTAGGTTTTGGGCCAGTTTGGAGGGGTGTTGGGCTGCAAAGAGAAGGGGGCTTTTGCGGTTACCTGGTTAACCGTTGGAGTATCAAACGGACTCCAAATGGCACGAAACTTGACAAGCGGTCTACCAGTGATATACCAAGGCCTCTTGGCAAATCTCGGGCCATTCCGAGAAAGTTTAACACCCGCACACGAAAATAGGCAAAAGGGGGCGTCAGGGAACATAGGAGTGCCGGATTGCAAAACGGACAACGGGGAAAATGCTCGGATGCATGAGATGAACACGTATACAAAATGAGATGCACATGATGACATGATAAAATGCAACACGCAAGCAAATGACATGGCAATGACGGTGAATAACTGGCAGACACCTGGCGCATCGGATCCGGGGCGTTACAAACCGGCACGCGCCTGGCCGGGTCGCTCGACCTGGCAGGGCCCACAACGCGGCCAAACTCCCCGATCCGGCAAGGTATGTCAACCCGGCCTCAACAACTGGCGCAAGACGACTCGACCCGGTGCAACCAAGGCTTCCAGGGCAAGCCAGCCCCACCCGTGCCGTCCACGGCAACCCAGCCACGGGTCAGCTCCCGTCCCATCCAGGACGTATGATGGGACGAGATCTAAACCACCGATGACCAAGACAACAGTGTTTTCACCCATGCCTGTGGTCAGCCGGGACATGGCAACAGTGCCCCTCACCTACCCGCTGACCAAGGCTGGCATGGCAACAGTGCTCCCGCCCTCACCGCTGACGACAGCAAGCGGCAGCCTGACGAAGAGCACTGTTCACGACTCGACTCGGCCACGCCCTGACGATCGACAAGACGGCGCACAGTCCCCCTAGGCACGCGGGGCCCGTTCCTAGGGGAACCCGGCGAACCACAAGCCCACAAGCGGGACCCAGTTCGGTGTCCCGGACACCGACAATATGGACCTACCGACTCAGCATATTACCATTGTAACCATGGGTGGGTTGATCTATAAGACCCCCCCAGGAACCCATGCCTACGGAGGCCAAGCCGAGAGACGAGAGACAGAAAGTAAGAAACATAAGCACAAGCAAGCATAGAACTAGCCACCCGACAGCAGTACCGGAGAGAAGGAGCAGCCCAAGCCTTGGCCAGCTTCCTTCCTCCTCCACACAGCTCCAGGAGCAACATTGTACTATCAATCATCCAACCAATCTCGGCAGGACTAGGGGTGTTATCTCTCCGGAGAGCCCCGAACCTGGGTATGTCCGGCGTCCCGCGCCCGCGCATGCCAACCTCGCCTCTGGAGCCCACCAGCGCCCTCGAGCCTCCTCCTCTCTTTAGTCATCCCTTGGCATCTGCCGTGCGCCCACCACGACAGGTACCGTGACTTGCATGGAGTGAGGACAGTGGATACATAGTATATCGGCTTTTGAAGCGGGAACTTATGTCCGTCTGTCTCTCGTTCGATGACGAGCACTGCGCTTAAACCCTGGTGTGTTGCAGCTATATATAACAGCATGGGTTCTCTGATATTTGGCGCGGACAGGATTGGATTGGTGGCCAAGAGGGCTTTTATTTCATCTAGTTCGGCCGTAGCCGCATTCGTCCACTCGAAGTGTTCGGTGCATCTAAGAAGGCGATAAAGGGGTAGTGCCTTTTCTCCTAATCGGGAGATAAAGGCGCTTAAGGCGGCCACGCATCGAGTTAATTTCTGGATTTGCTTGAGGTCTGTTGGGGTAGCCAACTGTTACAGAGCTCGGATTTTAGCCGGATTTGCTTCAATTCCTCTATTGGAAATGATAAAGCCCAAGAGCTTTCCGGCAGGTACGCCGAAAACACATTTTTCCGGATTGAGCTTGATGTTGTATGTTCGGAGATTGTCGAATGTAAGCCTCAAGTCGTCTATTAAAGATTTGACGTGTCTGGTTTTGATTACCACATCGTCTACGTATGCCTTCACTGTTTTGCTAATTTGTGTTTCCAGGCATGTCTGAATCATGCGTTGATAGGTTGCACCGGCGTTTTTGAGCCCGAAAGGCATGGTGGTAAAACAGAAGGGGACGTATGGAGTGATGAATGCCGTTGCGGCTTGATGAGACTCCGCCATCTTGATTTGATGGTATCAGAAGTATGCATCGAGGACACACAATGAATCGTGACATGCGGTAGCGTCGATGATTTGATCGATGCGGGGGAGGGGGAAGGGATCCTTAGGGCAAGCTTTATTGAGGTCTTTGAAATCGACGCATAGGCGCCAAGATTTGTCCTTCTTTGGTGACATCACCAGGTTTGTTAGCCAGTCCGGATGTTTTATTTCTCTGATGAATCCGGCCTCGAGTAGCTTGGCTAGCTCTTCTCCCATGGCTTGTCGCTTGGGTTCTGAAAAGCGCTGAAGAGTCTGCTTGACCGGCTTGTATCCCTTTAGTATGTTTAGGCTATGCTCGGCTAGCCTGCATGGGATACCTGGCATGTCTGAAGGATGTCAGGCGTGTCCCAATTCTCGCGCAAGAATTCTCCTAGTGCGGCGTCTATTGTGGGGTTCAGTTGTGCCCCAATTGATGTTGTTTTTGTAGGGTCTGTTGGGTGGACCTGGAATTTGACTATTTCGTTAGCTGGTTTAAAAGAGGTGGACTTGGGTCGTTTGTCGAGTATCACGTCATCCCTGTACACTGTGGAGTGCAGCGTAGTTGACTCTTCGGTCGCGAGTGCTTCGGATAATGCCTCCAAGGCTAGTGCGGCGGTTTTATTTTCGGCGCGGAGTGCTATGTCCAGGTTACTAGCTAGAGTGATGATTCCCTTGGGCCCAGGCATCTTGAGCTTCATGTACCCTTAATGGGGTATAGCTTGGAAGCTTGTGAATGCATCCCGCCCTAAAAGGGCGTGGTATCCACTGCTGAACGGGGCCACTTGGAATGTGATTTCTTCGGACCTATAATTCTCCAGCGTGCCGAATACCACATCCAGCGTAACTTTTCCCGCGTATTGTGCCTCCCGACTAGGGATGATTCCTCTGAAGGTCGTGCTGCTTTGCTCAATGCGTCTCTTATCTATTTCCATTTTGTTAAGAGTTTCCTCATAGATGAGGTTTAATCCGCTGCCGCCGTCCATGAGCATTAGTAAGCCGGAAGCTGTTCACAATTGGACTAAGGACCAAAGTGGCTGGTGCTCGGACTGTTCGGCATTGAGGTTCGTCACTGGCATTGAAGGTTATGGCTGTGTCGTTCCATGGATTTATTGCTGCAACATGGCAGACTTCGGCGAGGTTGCGAAGTGCTTGCTTGCGCCTATTGTTTGAGACGAAAGTCTCGAAGACTGTCAGTACTGTATTATTATTCTCTGCGGGATGGTGCTCTGCGGTATTGTTGATGAGAAGGTCCTCGCCGCTCTTGGCCACCTGCCGGGGTATCCAACATGCTCTAAGGTTGTGTGTTGGTATGATGCCCGGTGTGCTGTGAATTTTGCATGGCCTGTTGAGCCATCCCTCCAGTATGGTTCCACACCCTGTAGAGGTCTTTGACTTCTTTGTAATTGGATTGGTTGACTTGCGAGAGCGCACCCTTTTAGTTCGGACGAAGGGTTTAGTGAGAGCCGGAGGATCCCAGAATTTTGTTTGGGTTTTCCAAGCGCTTTCCATTGCACAGTACTTCTGTACTATGGCCACCAAGTTGGCGAAGTGTGCTATGTCACGGTGACTTATGGCGTTGAGAATTCCCTTGTCCGTGCAATTTGTGCAAAAGAATGAGATTGCGTCTTCCTCGTGACAGTCCTTAACCTTGCTCATTACAAGGAGGAATCTGGCCCAGAAGTGATGTACTGTCTCTTGGGGCTCTTGTCTAATGTGGGAGAGATCACTTGTGTCTGGGTGGGTGGGTAGACTTAAGTCCAAATCCTGATCTGATCTGAGACCCAGGGGCAAAGGGGCTCCCAAGCTTGGCAGCTCGGGCTCCAGGATGTTGCCCAATATTTGTGGCCCGTTGCCCGATTCTAAGTTCGGAGCTTGGTCCATGTCCTCCCGTAGACGGGTATCCGACTCGGAGAGCTCGGGAATCCGGACATAGTTCGTCCTCAAAATAGAGGAAGAATCGCTGTTTTTGTTCCTCCACCACCGCTATTTGATGGGTGACCAGCGGAGAGTTAATCTCCCTTTGGTTGGGTTTAAGCCCGATCCGATCATAGTCCATAGCGACTCCCAGAGCGGTGATGCGATCCAAGAGCTCGTTCAGGGAGGAGAGCTCCATTGGATCCATCTGCTCGGTGAATTCTGAGCTGGCGTGGAGGTTGTTCTCGATGACCTAAGAAGTCATCGTCGGCGTGGCGGCCAAACGGGCGGTCATGACGAAGCCGCCCAGCCGAAGAGTCTGGCCTACAGCCAGGGTTCCTCCAGAGGTGATGTTGTCCTTGACAACAAGGCGAGCCATCAAGCCTTATCGGGACGGCACAGTGGAACTCTCAATGAAAGCACCAATGTTGGTGTCAAAACCGGCGGATCTCGGGTAGGGGGTCCCGAACTGTGCGTCTAAGGCTAATGGTAATAGGAGGCAGGGGACACGATGTTTACCCAGGTTTGGGCCCTCTCGATGGAGGTAATACCCTACTTCCTGCTTGATTGATCTTGATGATATGAGTATTACAAGAGTTGATCTACCACGAGATCGTAGAGGCTAAACCCTAGAAGCTAGCCTATGATTATGATTGTTGTTCTTGTCCTACAGACTAAACCCTCCGTTTTATATAGACACCGAAGGGGGCTAGGGTTACACAAAATCAGTTACAGAGAAGGAAATCTACATATCCGAATTGCCAAGCTTGCCTCCCACGCAAAGGAGAGTCCCATCCGGACACGGGACGAGGTCTTCAATCTTATATCTTCATAGTCCAACAGTCCGGCCAGAGTACATAGTCCGGCTGCCCGAGGACCCCTTATTCCCGAACTCCCTCACCCCCCGCGCCAGCAACTCCAGAAATTGTGAATGCCTGGTAGACACGTGTTGATGAATACTCGATAGTTCAGTGTGCCATGCTTTATGGCTTAGAATCGGTACTTCAAAGACGTTTTGAACGTCATGGAGCATATGAGATGTTCCAAGAGTTGAAGTTAATATTACAAGCAAATGTCCGAGTTGAGAGATATGAAGTCTTCAACAAGTTCTATAGCTGCAAAATGGAGGAGAATAGTTCTGTCAGTGAACACATGCTCAGAATGTCTGGGTACCATAACCACTTGACTCAGCTGGGAGTTAATCTTCCTGATGGTAGTGTCATTGACAGAGTTCTTCAATCATTGCCACCAAGCTATGAAGGCTTCGTGATGAACTATGATATGCAAGGGATGAATAAGATAATTCCCGAGCTCTTCACAATGCGAAAGGCCGCGGAGGTAGAAATCAAAAAGGAGCATCAAGTGTTGATGGTCAACAAGACCACTAGTTTCAAGAAAAAGGGCAAAGGGAAGAAGGGTAACTTCAAGAAGAATGGCAAGAAAGTTGCTGCTCAAGAGAAGAAACCCAAGTCTGGACCTAAACCTAAAACTGAGTGCTTCTACTGCAAAGGGATTAGTCACTGGAAGCGGAACTGCACCAAGTATTTGGCGGATAAGAAAGATGGCAAAGTGAAAGGTATATTTGATATACATGTTATTGATGTGTACCTTACTAATGCTCATAGTAGCGCCTGGGTATTTGATACTGGTTCTGTTGCTCATATTTGCAACTCGAAACAGAGGGTACAGATTAAATGAAGATTCGCTAAGGACGAGGTGACGATGCGCGTGGGAAATGGTTCCAAGGTCGATGTGATCGCGGTCGGCATGCTACCTCTACATCTACCTTCGGGATTAGTTTTAGACCTGAATAATTGTTATTTGGTGCCAGTGTTGACCATGAACATTATATCTGGATCTTGTTTGATGCGAGACAGTTATTCATTTAAATCAGAGAATAATGGTTGTTCTATTTATATGAGTAATATCTTTTATGGTCATGCACCCTTGCTGAGTGGTCTATTTTTGTTGAATCTCGATCGTGATGATACACATATTCATAATATTGAAGCCAAAAGATGCAAAGTTGATAATGATAGTGCAACTTATTTGTGGCACTACCGTTTGGGTCATATCAGTGTAAAGCGCATGAAGAAACTCCATGCTGATGGACTTTTGCAATCACTTGATTATGAATCACTTGGTGCTTGCGAACCGTGCCTCATGGGCAAGATGACTAAAACTCCGTTCTCCGGAACTATGGAATGAGCTACTGACTTATTGGAAATAATACATACAGATGTATGCGGTCCAATGAGTGTTGAGGCTCATGGCAGGTATTGTTATTTTCTTACCTTCACAGATGATTTGAGCAGATATGGTTATATGTACTTAATGAAGCATAAGTCTGAAACATTTGAAAAGTTCAAAGAATTTCATAGTGAAGTGGGAAATCATCGTAACAAGAAAATAAAGTTTCTACGATCTGATCATGGAGGTGAATATTTGAGTTACGAGTTGGTCTTCATTTGAAACAATGTGGAATAGTTTCACAACTTACGCCACCTGGAACACCACAGCGAAATGGTGTGTCCAAACATCGTAATCGTACTTTATTGGATATGGTGCGATCTATGATGTCTCCTACAGATTTACCGCTATCGTTTTGGGGTTATGCTTTAGAGACGGCTGCATTCACTTTAAATAGGGCACCATCAAAATCCGTTGAGACGACGCCCTATGAGATGTGGTTTGGCAAGAAACCAAAGTTGTCCTTTCTTAAAGTTTGGGGCTGCGATGCTTATGTGAAAAAGCTTCAACCTGATAAGCTCAAACCCAAATCGGAGAAGTGCGTCTTCATAGGATACCCAAAGGAAACTGTTGGGTACACCTTCTATCACAGATTCGAAGGCAAAATATTTGCTGCTAAGAATGGATCCTTTCTAGAGAAGGAGTTTCTCTCGAAAGAAGTGAGTGGGAGGAAAGTAGAACTTGATGAGGTAATTGTACCTTCTCCCGAATTGGAAAGTAGTTCATCACAGAAATTAATTCTAGTGATTCCTGCACCAATTAGTGAGGAAGCTAATGATGATGATCATGAAACTTCAGATCAAGTTACTATAGAATCTCGTAGGTCTTCCAGAGCGCGATCCGCACCAGAGTGGTACGGTAATCCTGTTCTAGAAGTCATGTTACTAGACCATGGTGAACCTACAAACTATGAGGAAGCGATGATGAGCCCAGATTCCGCGAAATGGCTTGAGGCCATGAAATCTGAGATGGATCCATGTATGAGAACGAAGTGTGGACTTTGGTTGATTTGCCCGATGATCGGCAAGCCATAGAAAATAAATTGATCTTCAAGAAGAAGACTGACGCTGATGGTAATGTTACTATC
Organism: Triticum timopheevii; assembly: GCA_963921465.1. Taxonomy (NCBI): domain Eukaryota; kingdom Viridiplantae; phylum Streptophyta; class Magnoliopsida; order Poales; family Poaceae; genus Triticum; species Triticum timopheevii. Next base: position 416,013,414 of record OY997266.1, on the reverse strand, counting down.
TACAAACCTCGACTTGTTGCGAAAGGTTTTCGACAAGTTCAAGGAGTTGACTACGATGAGACTTTCTCACCCGTAGCGATGCTTAAGTCTGTCCGAATCATGCTAGCAATTGCCGCATTTTATGATTGTGAAATTTGGCAGATGGATGTCAAAACTGCATTCCTGAATGGATTTCTGGAAGAATAGTTGTATATGATGCAACCAGAAGGTTTGTCGATCCAAAGGGTGCTAACAAAGTGTGCAAGCTCCAGCGATCCATTTATGGACTGGTGCAAGCCTCTCGAAGTTGGAATAAATGCTTTGATAGTGTGATCAAAGCATATGGTTTTGTACAGACTTTTGGAGAAGACTGTATTTACAAGAAAGTTGACTGGGAGCTCTGTAGAATTTCTAATATTATATGTGGATGACATATTGTTGATTGGAAATGATATAGAAATTCTGGATAGCATAAAAAGATACTTGAATAAGAGTTTTTTGATGAAATACCTCGGTGAAGCTGCTTACATATTGGGCATCAAGATCTATAGAGATAGATCAAGATGCTTAATTGGACTTTCACGAAGCACATACCTTGATAAAGTTTTGAAGAAGTTCAAAATGGATCAGTTAAGGAAAGGGTTCTTGCTTGTGTTACAAGGTTTGAAGTTGAGTCAGACTCAATGCCCGACCACTGTAGAAGATAGAGAGAAAATTAAAGTCATTCCCTATGCTTCAGCCATAGGTTCTATCATGTATGCAATGTTGTGTACCAGACCTGATGTGTGCCTTGCTATAAGCATAGCAGGGAGGTACCAAAGTAATCCCAGAGTGGAGCACTGGACAGCGGTCAAGAACATCCTGAAATACCTGAAAAGTACTAAGGATATGTTCCTCGTTTATGGAGGTGACAAAGAGCTTGTCGTAAACGGTTATGTCGATGCAAGCTTTGACACTGATCCGGATGACTCTAAGTCGCAAACCGGATACGTATTCTATTGAATGGAGGAGCTGTCAGTTGGTGTAGTTCCAAGCAGAGCATCGTGGCAGGATCTACGTGTGAAGCGGAGTACATTGCTGCTTCGGAAGCAGCAAATGAAGGAGTCTGGATGAAGGAGTTCATATCCAATCTAGGTGTCATACCTAGTGCATCGGGTCCAATGAAAATCTTTTGTGACAATACTGGTGCAATTGCCATGGCAAAGGAATCCAGATTTCACAAGAGAACCAAGCACTTCAAGAGACACTTCAATTCCATCCAACATCAAGTGTCGGAAGGAGACATAGAGATTTGCAAGATACACACAAATCTGAATGTTGCAGACCCGTTGACTAAGCCTCTTCCACGAGCAAAACATGATCAGCACCAAAACTCCATGGGTGTTAGAATCATTACTTTGTAATCTAGATTATTGACTCTAGTGCAAGTGGGAGACTGAAAGAAATATGCCCTAGAGGCAATAATAAAGTTATTATTTATTTCCTTATTTCATGATAAATATTTATTGTTCATGCTAGAATTGTATTAACCGAAAACTTAGTACATGTGTGAATACATAGACAAAACATAATGTCCCTAGTATGCCTCTACTTGACTAGCTCGTTAATCAAAGATGGTTAAGTTTCTTAACCATAGACATGTGTTGTCATTTGATGAACGGGATCACATCATTAGGAGAATGATGTGATGGATATGACCCATCTGTTAGCTTAGCATTATGATCGTTATAGTTTCATTGCTACTGCTTTCTTCATGACTTATACATGTTCCTTAGACTATGAGATTATGCAACTCCCGAATACCGAAGGAACACTTTGTGTGCTATCGAATGTCACAACGTAAATGGGTGATTATAAAGATGCTCTATAGGTGTCTCTGAAGGTGTTTGTTGGGTTGGCATAGATCAAGATTAGGATTTGTCGCTCTGTGTTTCGGAGAGGTATCTCTGGGCCCTCTCGGTAATGCTCATCTCTATAAGCCTTGCAAGCATTGTGACTAATGAGTTAGTTGCAGGATGAAGTATTACAGAACGAGTAAAGAGACTTGCCGGTAACGAGATTGAACTAGGTATGATGATATCGACAATTGAATCTCGGGCAAGTAACATACCGATGACAAAGGGAACAACGTATGTTGTTATGCGGTTTGACCGGTAAAGATCTTCGTAGAATATGTAGGAGCCAATATGAGCATCCAGGTTCCGCTATTGGTTATTGACCGGAGATGTGTCTTAGTCATGCCTACATATTTCTCGAACCCGTAGGGTCTGCACGCTTAACGTTCGATGACGATATGTACTATGAGTTATGTGTTTTGATGACCGAAGTTTGTTTGGAGTCCCAGTTGAGATCACGGACATGAAGAGGAGTCTCAAAATGGTCGAGACATAAAGATTGATATATTAGACCCTGTTATTCGGACACCAGAAGTATTCCGGGAAGTTTCGGATAAAACCAGAGTGGCGGAGGGGTTACCGGAACCCCCCAGGGGAACTAATGGACCACCATGGGCCTTAGTGGAGAGAGAGGAGGGCCGCAGGAGTGCTGGCCGCGCCCCCCCATGAGTCCGAATTGGACAAGGGAAGGGGGGCGGCGCCCCCCCCCCTTTCCTACTCCTCTCCCTCTCCTTTCCTTCCCCCTCTTCCTTGGATGGGAATCCTAGTAGGACTAGGAAGTCCTAGTAGGACTCCTCTTGGGGCGCGCCCCTAGGGCCGGCTGGCCTCCCCCTCCCTCCTTTATATATGCGGCAGGGGGGCACCCTAGAACACACAAGTTTTTCTTAACCGTGTGCGGTGCCCCCCTCCGCAGTTACACACCTCGATCATACCATCGTAATGTTAGGCGAAGCCCTGTGCCGGTAGCATCATCATCACCGTCGCCACGCCGTCGTGCTGACGGAACTCACCCTCTTCCTCAACTGGATCAAGAGCACGAGGGACGTCATCGAGCTGAACGTGTGCTGAACGCGGAGGTGTCGTATGTTCGGTACTTGGATTGGTTGGATCGCGAAGAAGTTCGACTACATCAACCGCGTTATTGAAACGCTTCCACTTTCGGTCTATGAGGATATGTGGACACACTCTCCCATCTTGTTGTTATGCATCACCTAGATAGATCTTGCGTGATCGTAGGAATTTTTTTGAAATTACCGCGTCCCCCAACAGGAACGAAACTCCTCGAAGGTGGAAGTCGGCAATCTCTTAGTTATCACATCGGCGAACTGTTGTGCGGTCGGAACATGGAGGACCCGAATGCATCCAAGGGCCACCTGCTCATGCACAAAGTGAATGTCCAGCTCAATGTGCTTAGCCCGGCGTGAAGGAAATATGCCCTAGAGGCAATAATAAAGTTATTATTTATTTCCTTATATCATGATAAATGTTTATTATTCATGCTAGAATTGTATTAACCGGAAACATAATACATGTGTGAATATATAGACAAACAGAGTGTCACTAGTATGCCTCTACTTGACTAGCTTGTTAATCAAAGATGGTTATGTTTCCTAACCATAGACAAAGAGTTGTTATTTGATTAACGGGATCACATCATTAGTTGAATGATCTGATTGACATAACCCATTCCGTTAGCTTAGCACCCGATCGTTTAGTATGTTGCTATTGCTTTCTTCATGACTTATACATGTTCCTATGACTATGAGATTATGCAACTCCCATTTACCGGAGGAACACTTTGTGTGCTACCAAACGTCACAACGTAACTGGGTGATTATAAAGGTGCTCTACAGGTGTCTCCAAAGGTACTTGTTGGGTTGGCGTATTTCGAGATTAGGATTTGTCACTCCGAGTGTCGGAGAGGTATCTCTGGGCCCTCTAGGTAATGCACATCACTTAAGCCTTGCAAGCATTGCAACTAATGAGTTAGTTGTGAGATGATGTATTACGGAACGAGTAAAGAGACTTGCCGGTAACGAGATTGAACTAGGCATTGGATACCGACGATCGAATCTCGGGTAAGTAACATACCGATGACAAAGGGAACAACGTATGTTGTTATGCGGTCTGACCGATAAAGATCTTCGTAGAATATGTAGGAACCAATATGGGCATCCAGGTCCCGCTATTGGTTATTGACCGGAGACGTGTCTCAGTCATGTCTACATTGTTCTCGAACCGTAGGATCCGCACGCTTAAAGTTACGATGACAGTTTCTTTATGAGTTTATGTATTTTGATGTACCGAAGGTTGTTCGGAGTCCCGGATGTGATCACGGACATGACGAGGAGTCTCGAAATGGTCGAGACATAAAGATTGATATATTGGACGACTATATTCGGACACCAGAATTGTTCCGGGTGATTTCGGAGAAAACCGGAGTGCCGGGGGGGTTACCGGAACCCCCCGAGAGAGTTAATGGGCCACATGGGCCTTCGTGGGAAGAGAGAGGGGCGGCCAGGGTGGGCCGCGCGCCCCCTCTCCCTCTGGTCCGAATTGGACTAGGAGGGGGGGCGGCGCCCCCCTTTCCTTCCCCCCTCTCCCCCTTCCTTCCCCCTCCTAGTAGGAGTAGGAAAGGAGGAATCCTACTCCTACTAGGAGGAGGATTCCTCCTCCTTGGCGCGCTCCAAAGGGCCGGCCGGACTCCCCCTTGCTCCTTTATATACGGGGGCGGGGGGCACCCCATAGACACACAAGTTGATCTTCGTGATCGTTCCTTAGTCGTGTGCGGTGCCCCCCTCTACTATATTCCACCTCGGTCATATCGTTGCGGTGCTTAGGCGAAGCCCTGTGTCGGTAGAACATCATCATCGTCACCACGCCGTCGTGCTGACGGAACTCATCCCCGACACCCTGCTGGATCGGAGTCCAGGGATCGTCATCAAGCTGAACGTGTGCAGAACTCGTAGGTGCCGTACGTTCGGTGCTTGGATCGGTCGGATCGTGAAGACGTACGACTACATCAACCACATTGTCATAACGCTTCCGCTTACGGTCTACGAGGGTACGTGGACAACACTCTCCCCTCTCGTTGCTATGCATCACCATGATCTTGCGTGTGCGTAGGAAAATTTTGAAATTACTACGTTCCCCAACAGTGGCATCCGAGCCTAGGTTTTATGCGTTGATGTTATATGCATGAGTAGAACACAAGTGAGTTGTGGGCGATACAAGTCATACTGCTTACCAGCATGTCATACTTTGGTTCGGCGGTATTGTTGGATGAAGCGGCCCGGACCGACATTACGCGTACGCTTACGCGAGACTGGTTTTACCGCCGTGCTTTGCACACAGGTGACTAGCGGGTGTCAGTTTCTCCAACTTTAGTTGAACCGAGTGTGGCTATGCCCGGTCCTTGCGAAGGTTAAAACAGCACCAACTTGACAAACTATCGTTGTGGTTTTGATGCGTAGGTAAGAACGGTTCTTGCTCAACCCGTAGCAGCCACGTAAAACTTGCAACAACAAAGTAGAGGACGTCTAACTTGTTTTTGCAGGGCATGTTGTGATGTGATATGGCCAAGACGTGATGCTATATTTTATTGTATGATATGATCATGTTTTGTAACCGAAGTTATTGGCAACTGGCTGGAGCCATATGGTTGTCGCTTTATTGTATGAAATGCAAACGCCCTGTAATTGCTTTACTTTATTAGTAAGCGGTAGCGATAGTCGTAGAAGCAATAGATGGCGTAAACGACAACGATGCTACGATGGAGATCAAGGTGTCGCGCCGGTGACGATGGTGATCATGATGGTGCTTCGGAGATGGAGATCACAAGCACAAGATGATGATGGCCATATCATATCACTTATATTGATTGCATGTGATGTTTATCCTTTATGCATCTTATCTTGCTTTGATTGACGGTAGCATTTTAAGATGATCTCTCACTAAAATTATCAAGAAGTGTTCTCCCTGAGTATGCACCGTTGCCAAAGTTCGTCGTGCCCAGACACCACGTGATGATCGGGTGTGATAAGCTCTACGTCCATCTACAACGGGTGCAAGCCAGTTTTGCACACGCAGAATACTCAGGTTAAACTTGACGAGCCTAGCATATGCAGATATGGCCTCGGAACACGGAGACCGAAAGGTCGAGCGTGAATCATATAGTAGATATGATCAACATAAGATTTTCACCATTGAAAACTACTCCATCTCACGTGATGATCGGTTATGGTTTAGTTGATTTGGATCACGTGATCACTTAGATGACTAGAGAGATGTCTATCTAAGTGGGAGTTCTTAAGTAATATGATTAATTGAACTTAAATTTATCATGAACTTAGTACCTGATAGTATCTTGCTTGTCTATGTTGATTGTAGATAGATGGCCTGTGTTGTTGTTCCGTTGAATTTTAATGCGTTCCTTGAGAAAGCAAAGTTGAAAGATGATGGTAGCAACTACGCGGACTGGGTCCGTAACTTGAGGATTATCCTCATTGCTGCACAGAAAAGTTACGTCCTGGAAGCACCGCGGGGTGCCAGGCCTGCTACTGATGCAACTGACGACGTTAAGAACGTCTGGCAGAGCAAAGCTGATGACTACTCGATAGTTCAATGTGCCATGCTTTACGGCTTAGAACCGGGACTTCAACGACGTTTTGAACGTCATGAAGCATATGAGATGTTCCAGGAGTTGAAGTTAATATTCCAGAAGAATGCCCGGATTGAGATATATGAAGTCTCCAATAAGTTCTATAGCTGCAAGATGGAGGAGAATAGTTCTGTCAGTGAGCATATACTCAAGATGTCTGGGTATTGTAATCACTTGATTCAATTGGGTGTTACTCTTCCGGATGATAGCGTCATTGACAGAATTCTCCAATCACTTCCACCAAGCTACAAGAGCTTCGTGATGAACTATAATACGCAAGGGATGGATAAGACAATTCCCGAGCTCTTCGCAATGCTAAAGGCTACGAAGGTAGAAATCAAGAAGGAGCATCAAGTGTTGATGGTCAACAAGACCACTAATTTCAAGAAAAAGGGCAAAGGGAAGAAGAAGGGGAACTTCAAGAAGAACAACAAGCAAGTTGCTGCTCAAGAGAAGAAACCCAAGTCTGGACCCAAGCCTGAAACTGAGTGCTTCTACTGCAAGCAGACTGGTCACTGGAAACGGAACCGCCCCAAGTATTTGGCGGATAAGAAGGATGGCAAGATGAACAAAGGTATATGTGATATACATGTTATTGATGTGTACCTTACTAGAGCTCGCAGTAGCACCTGGGTATTTGATACTGGTTCTGTTGCTAATATTTGCAACTCGAAACAGGGACTACGGATTAAGCGAACACTAGCAAAGGACGAGGTGACAATGCGCGTGGGAAATGGTTCCAAAGTCGATGTGATCGCGGTCGGCACGCTACCTCTACATCTACCTTCGGGATTAGTATTAGACCTAAATAATTGTTATTTGGTGCCAGCGCTGAGCATGAACATTATATCTGGATCTTGTTTGATGCGAGACGGTTATACATTTAAATCAGAGAATAATGGTTGTTCTATTTATATGAGTAATATCTTTTATGGTCATGCACCCTTGAAGAGTGGTCTATTTTTGATGAATCTCGATAGTAGTGATACACATATTCATAATGTTGAAGCCAAAAGATGCAGAGTTGATAATGATAGTGCAACTTATTTGTGGCACTGCCGTTTTGGTCATATCGGTGTAAAGCGCATGAAGAAACTCCATACTGATGGACTTTTGGAACCACTTGATTATGAATCACTTGGTACTTGCGAACCGTGCCTCATGGGCAAGATGACTAAAACGCTGTTCTCTGGTACTATGGAGAGAGCAACAGATTTGTTGGAAATCATACATAAGATGTATGTGGTCCGATGAATGTTGAGGCTCGTGGCGGATATCGTTATTTTCTCACCTTCACAGATGATTTAAGCAAATATGGGTATATCTACTTAATGAAGCATAAGTCTGAAACATTTGAAAAGTTCAAAGAATTTCAGAGTGAAGTTGAAAATCATCGTAATAAGAAAATAAAGTTTCTACGATCTGATCGTGGAGGAGAATATTTGAGTTACGAGTTTGGTCTACACTTGAAACAACGCGGAATAGTTTCGCAACTCACGCCACCCGGAACACCACAGCGTAATGGTGTGTCCGAATGTCGTAATCGTACTTTACTTGATATGGTGCGATCTATGATGTCTCTTACAGATTTACCGCTATCGTTTTGGGGTTATGCTTTAGAGACGGCCACATTCACATTAAATAGGGCACCATCAAAATCCGTTGAGACGGCACCTTATGAACTATGGTTTGGCAAGAAACCAAAGTTGTCATTTCTTAAAGTTTGGGGCTGCGATGCTTATGTGAAAAAGCTTCAACCTGATAAGCTCGAACCCAAATCGGAGAAATGTGTCTTCATAGGAACCCAAAGGAGACAGTTGGGTACACCTCTATCACAGATCCGAAGGCAAGACATTTGTTGCCAAGAATGGATCCTTTCTAGAGAAGGAGTTTCTCTCGAAAGAAGTGAGTGGGAGGAAAGTAGAACTTGATGAGGTAACTATACCTGCTCCCTCGTTGGAAAATAGTACATCACAGGAACCGGTTTCTGTGACGTCAAAACCAACTAGTGAGGAAGTTGATGATGATGATCATAGAACTTCAGATCAAGTTGCTACAGAACCTCGTAGGTCAAACAGAGTAAGATCCGCACCAGAGTGGTACGGTAATCCTATTCTGGAAGTCATGCTACTAGATCATGATGAACCTACGAACTATGAAGAAGCGATGGTGAGCCCAAATTCCGCAAAATGGCTTGAAGCCATGAAATCTGAGATGGGATCCATGTATGAGAACAAAGTATGGACTTTGGTTGACTTGCCCGATGGTCGGCAAGCAATTGAGAATAAATGGATCTTCAAGAAGAAGACTGACGCTGACGGTAATATTACTGTCTACAAAGCTTGACTTGTTGCAAAAGGTTTTTGACAAGTTCAAGGGATTGACTACGATGAGACCTTCTCACCCGTAGCGATGCTTAAGTCTGTCCGAATCATGTTAGCAATTGCTGCATTTTATGATTACGAAATTTGGCAAATGGATGTAAAAACTGCATTCCTGAATGGGTTTTTGGAGGAAGAGTTGTATATGATGCAACCAGAAGGTTTTATCGATCCTAAGGGAGCTAACAAAGTGTGCAAGCTCCAGCGATCCATTTATGGACTGGTGCAAGCCTCTCGGAGTTGGAATAAACGCTTTGATAGTGTGATCAAAGCATTTGGGTTTATACAGACTTTTGGAGAAGCCTGTATTTACAAGAAAGTGAGTGGGATCTCTGTAGCACTTCTAATATTATATGTGGATGGCATATTATTGATTGGAAATGATATAGAATTTCTGGATAGCATAAAGGGATACTTGAATAAAAGTTTTTCAATGAAAGACCTCGATGAAGCTGCTTACATATTGGGCATTAAAATCTATAGAGATAGATCAAAACGCTTAATTGGACTTTCACAAAGCACATACCTTGACAAAGTTTTGAAGAAGTTCAAATTGGATCAAGCAAAGAAAGGGTTCTTGCCTGTATTGCAAGGTGTGAATTTGAGTAAGACTCAATGCCCGACCACTGCAGAAGATAGAGAGAAAATGAAAGATGTTCCCTATGCTTCAGCCATAGGATCTATCATGTATGCAATGCTGTGTACCAGACCTGATGTGTGCCTTGCTATAAGTTTAGCAGGGAGGTACCAAAGTAATCCAGGAGTGGATCACTGGACAGCGGTCAAGAACATCCTGAAGTACCTGAAAAGGACAAATGATATGTTTCTCGTATATGGAGGTGACAAAGAGCTCATCGTAAATGGTTACGTTGATGCAAGCTTTAACACTGATTCGGACGATTCTAAATCGCAAACTGGATACGTGTTTACATTAAACGGTGGAGCTGTCAGTTGGTGCAGTTCAAAACAAAGCGTCGTGGCGGGATCTACGTGTGAAGCAGAATACATAGCTGCTTCGGAAGCAGCTAATGAAGGAGTCTGGATGAAGGAGTCTGGATGAAGGAGTTCATATCCGATCTAGGTGTCATACCTAGTGCATCGGGTCCAATGAAAATCTTCTGTGACAATACTGGAGCGATTGCCTTAGCGAAGGAATCCAGATTTCACAAGAGAACCAAGCACATCAAGAGACGCTTCAATTCCATCCGGGATCTAGTCCAGGTGGGAGACATAGAGATTTGCAAGATACATACGGATCTGAATGTTGCAGACCCGTTGACTAAGCCTCTTCCACGAGCAAAACATGATCAGCACCAAGACTCCATGGGTGTTAGAATCATTACTGTGTAATCTAGATTATTGACTCTAGTGCAAGTGGGAGACTGAAGGAAATATGCCCTAGAGGCAATAATAAAGTTATTATTTTTTTCCTTATATCATGATAAATGTTTATTATTCATGCTAGAATTGTATTAACCGGAAACATAATACATGTGTGAATATATAGACAAACAGAGTGTCACTAGTATGCCTCTACTTGACTAGCTTGTTAATCAAAGATGGTTATGTTTCCTAACCATAGACAAAGAGTTGTTATTTGATTAACGGGATCACATCATTAGTTGAATGATCTGATTGACATAACCCATTCCGTTAGCTTAGCACCCGATCGTTTAGTATGTTGCTATTGCTTTCTTCATGACTTATACATGTTCTTATGACTATGAGATTATGCAACTCCCGTTTACCGGAGGAACACTTTGTGTGCTACCAAACGTCGGAACGTAACTGGGTGATTATAAAGGTGCTCTACAGGTGTCTCCAAAGGTACTTGTTGAGTTGGCGTATTTTGAGATTAGGATTTGTCACTCCGAGTGTCGGAGAGGTATCTCTGGGCCCTCTCGGTAATGCACATCACTTAAGCCTTGCAAGCATTGCAACTAATGAGTTAGTTGCGAGATGATGTATTACAGAACGAGTAAAGAGACTTGCCGGTAACGAGATTGAACTAGGTATTGGATACCGACGATCGAATCTCGGGCAAGTAACATACCGATGACAAAGGGAACAATGTATGTTGTTATGCGGTCTGACCGATAAAGATCTTCATAGAATATGTAGGAACCAATATGGGCATCCAGGTCCCGCTATTGGTTATTGACCGGAGACGTGTCTCAGTCATGTCTACATTGTTCTCGAACCGTAGGGTCCGCACGCTTAAAGTTACGATGACAGTTTCTTTATGAGTTTATGTATTTTGATGTACCGAAGGTTGTTCAGAGTCCCAGATGTGATCACGGACATGACGAGGAGTCTCGAAATGGTCGAGACATAAAGATTGATATATTGGACGACTATATTCGGACACCGGAATTGTTCCGGGTGATTTCAGAGAAAACCAGAGTGCCGGGGGGGTTACCGGACCCCCCCGAGAGAGTTAATGGGCCACATGGGCCTTGGTGGGAAGAGAGAGGGGCGGCCAGGGTAGGCCGCGCACCCCCTCTCCCTCTGGTCCGAATTGGACTAGGAGGGGGCGGCGCCCCCCTTTCCTTCCCCCCTCTCCCCCTTCCTTCCCCCTCCTAGTAGGAGTAGGAAAGGAGGAATCCTACTCCTACTAGGAGGAGGATTCCTCCTCCTTGGCGCGCCCCAAGGGGCCGGTCGGCCTCCCCCCTTGCTCCTTTATATACGGGGGCGGGGGGCACCCCATAGACACACAAGTTGATCTTCGTGATCGTTCCTTAGCCGTGTGCGGTGCCCCCCTCCACTATATTCCACCTCGGTCATATCGTTGCGGTGCTTAGGCGAAGCCCTACGTCGGTAGAACATCATCATCGTCACCACGCCGTCGTGCTGACGGAACTCATCCCCGACACCCTGCTGGATCGGAGTCCGGGGATCGTCATCGAGCTGAACGTGTGCAGAACTCGGAGGTGCCGTACGTTCGGTGCTTGGATCGGTCGGATCGTGAAGATGTACGACTACATCAACCGCATTGTCATAACGCTTCCGCTTACGGTCTACGAGGGTACGTGGACAACACTCTCCCCTCTCGTTGCTATGCATCACCATGATCTTGCGTGTGCGTAGGAAATTTTTGAAATTACTATGTTCCCCAACACGGCGATGATGAACGGGGTTGGCGGAAAGGTACACCGCAGAGACGTTGTCACAGTAGACAACCGTAGCCTGGGAGACATCATGATGCAACTCCTAAAGTAGTTGTCGTAGCCAGGTGCACTCGGCAACGACGTTAGCCACAACTCGGTACTCAGCCTCCGCGCTAGAGTGCGAAACGGTGGGTTGTCACTTGGACGACCACAAGACGAGTGAAGGATCGAGGTAGACGCAGTAGCCAGAGGTGGAGCGGTGGGTGTCAGGGCAGCCGACCCAATCCACGTCGGAGTAGGCCACCATCTACAGAGAAGTGGACACCGTGAGAGTGAGTCCAAGAGCCATCGTGTCGCGGATCTAGCGAAGAATCCGCTTCACGAGGGTCCAATGGGAGTCACGTGGGGCGTGCATGTGGAGACACACGTGGTGAACATCATACTGTAGATCCGACCGGGTGAAAGTCAGGTACTGAAGAGCACCGATGATGGACCGGTAGAACGGATCATCCAACGCGGGAGAGCCCTCGAGAGCAGAAACCTTGGCCCTCGTGTCAACAGGAGTAGCGACAGAGTGACAGTTAAGCATGCCGGCATGCTCAAGTAGCTCATGCGCATACTTCTGCTGATGAAGGAAGAAGCAGTTGGGTCGGGGAGGGTGGGCTTTAGGGTTCGGCGCGGGGTGGGAAGAGGGGAGTGGTGCGGCGTGGGGAGGAGGGGTGCGGAAGCGGGGGTGTCGCCCCAGCGACCGGCGGCGGCGACGACTTGGAGGAAGAGACCGCGGCGGCGGGTGGCGTGACGGGTGGTGGGCGGGCGGCGACGGCGATCGGAGGGCCCGGCGGCAGCGGCGGCAGCAGGTGGCGGCGACGAGGTGATGCGTCGGCGACGCGAGGGAGGCGCGACGGTGGCGGCTAGGTCTAGGAACTTGCTGTGATAGATATCATGTAGAAGACTAGAATATATGATGTACAGAGAGGGACCACAACCTTAATTATACAGATGAGCTAGGAGGTGGACCCAAAACACAATATACACGTGCACGATATATTCAACAGTGAGTAGGACCACGTATATTCTTCACCTCTTTTTTCCAGGCCCAAAATATGCCTCGCCCTTCTTTTTTAGAGTCCGATATTCCTCATCTTGGCCGGCATTCATGCCCACCATCAGGCCATCGTCACGCATCTAGTGGTAGACCGCGCGAGCACACCGTTCAATGTTCATGTTGGTTGGATGTAGTTTCTCGCCGATTGCTTTCAAATAATTAAAAAAACCACACGCCACCTTGACTTGCCAGGATCAAGAAAAGCACAGAGTTTACGCCACTGACAACCGGGCGATGGTGGTAGCTTTCATCAGATCAGAGTTAGTTGACGACACGTTTTCATGGTCGTACGTACCTTCGTGTTGTTAGTGGCAACCACCAATATTTTCCTTCCATTTTTCTTCAAAAAACTGATAGTAATAGTGCCACATGCTACGCTGTCTCTCATTTTCTTCTTTGTTATTATATATTCATAATAATACTATGCATGTAGAAATTCTACTGATGTGGAATGCTATGATTAACTCCTCCTATGCTACCACTTTCGAGCTCATCTCATCTCATCTCACGAGAGAAAAAGGTGAAGTGTATTGTGCTGAAAGGCTACAGATATTCGGCCGCAACAGGCGGAGCGGCTGCCTTGCTTTGCCCCGCCCCAACTGCCCGCTAGATTTCAGGAGCCCGCTTCGGCCGCGTCGCTTCGCTGCTCCGCCCCCACAGCGCTCGCGCCCACCTTTCCTTCCTTCCTTCCCAGCCGTCCGATCACCCACACGTGGCCGCGCCGCCCGCCCTACACGACACGCGACCCCGCCGACGCCGCTCCTTTTTCTCCTCCGGCGGAGGCGGCCGGAGCGGCCTAGGGTTCCGGCCAGTCCCTGCTCCGGGCCCAATCCTCGGTCGAGCTGGAGGACACGCGTAGCCCCGGCTTCTTCTGCGGCGACCTCTGGTGCGGCCTCATGGAGCCCAAGCCCAACACCGCGCTCGCCCACAAGCGTATCCTTTGCTCCTTGTCCATCCATCGGGAGCTGGATCTGATACATGATCTCGGGCTTGGGTTTCTTCTTGGATCAATGGAGTTTGTCTGCTCTCTGGAATTGTTTTCATTTTCTAACCAGTGCGGTTGAGTTGGGCGGTTCCATTGCCATCTACTAGCTCCATCGTTTCTCTTTGATCCGTCAGAGATACTACAGTACTGTTTTCGATCAAAATTCTCGATTTTTTTGTTTCTTTTTTTTTTTGTATTTTTCTCAGTTTGGTACTAGCGTTTCTGCTTTTCATCGACAAGCGTCTGTGCTCAACCTGATTTCTCATCTTTCTTTACACTTGTTTAATTTAAAGCATTGGAAAAGCTTTTCCTCTGATCTGGCTTTAAGGGACTTTTTGATCCGTGCGTGCTCCTTCAGATCACGGTTTCACAATAAATAAATGGTGGATCATGTCGCTGAATTATCGTTGGGTGCGTAGCATTTTTCATGGATAGTTCGACCCAGTTCAATCTGCTATTGGCATAATTGAGTTTTGCCGTCCTACCATACCATGGCAGGTCTCTGTTGTTTTATATTCAGAATTAGAATTGTTAGGTATCCCTCACATGTCGGATTTTCAGAGATGGTGAGAGCTGAGCCAACTTCCATTTATTGACAGCTACACCAATAATATGGTTTGTGTACTTACGGATACGCTTGCTGTATGCCCTTACTGATCTGTTGCTGCATGCTGTTTGCGAACCATGAACTTGTTCAAGTAATGGTCTCTTGCACTTGATCAGATGATCGCTGTAGATCTTCTGATTTGATGACCTCATTGAAGGCAATTATTGTGCATTATTGGACTCAGGACATTTTAATCTATCAATCTGGGCTTGCTGGCTTATTTTATTCTCACTCATGGACGATGGCCTTTCAAGCATATATTCTGTTTGCAAGCCTTGACTTTTGTATCTTCCAGCTATAGAAGAGGCAGTAGACAACTTGAAGATTGATGCTAGCACGAAGGCAAGCAACGGCAACTTGGTAAGATTCTCATTCCTCTATACATATAGTATAGTCCTTGCTTATCTTAGTGTACAAGGAATTGTTCCTTGTTTGGTTGGTTGAGCTATATCTATCGTGTCCTTGCTGATTCCTTTCGTGCCCAAACTTTGCAGCCTGCTGCAAAAGACGCAAGTTCTTCGGATGCAATATCATGCATTTCCTCGGCAGATGCAGCTAGTACTGCCGCCAAGGATACTGAGATGAACCAAGGAGCTTATATGGGGGACCAAGGGATGTATTACTACGGGTACTATTATCCAGGTGTGTAGAATAGATCAGTACTATGATCTGAAGTACTGAAACAGAGGTACTGTTCTTTCAGTTTGATGGTTTGATCATTATTCTAGGCTCATTTGGAGGATGGGATGAGAATAGCTACTATGCTGGATCGAATGGACTGGAGATGCAACCGACAGTAAGTTATCAAACAGTGTACTTTATCAATCATGTTATATGCCTTCCCTACATTAGTCACAAGTGGTCCTGTGTAAAACCAAAAAATGCTGCACTTAGTGCATCTATGGTGGTATGGTGGTACCAGCTAGCTTTGCACTTATTTGCTTCCATCTTTTCCTTGCCTTTCCTTTGCTATGTTGGGGAAAGTGTCAGCTTTGGTTGTTAATATCACTCTTTATTCTTCCATAAGTATCTTCATGCCAAAAAGTATCTTTGCAAACCTTTACGAAAAATATACATTTTATCTTTTTTGCTTTAGTTGTCACCACACAATATGCTGTCATGAAAAGATGATCAATTTATTCTGGTGATTGAGATAAACAAATTTAAATGATTGCCAGTGAATGGAATGTCTATTTCAGGGGATGCTTTTAGTATTCCATGTTGTACAAAGAATCGTGGTCAAGCACCGTAGCTAACTTAGTTTGATTGAGATCTTAAATGATGAAGAGCCAATTACAAAAGGGCTGTGCAGACCTCAGAGTACTCGATTTAACAGTTGACTTTTGCATTGCACTGTTTTGTTTTGTTCCTTATTAAGTTATTATCGAGTCCTTGGTCTAGTCAATTCTAGGGTGAACTGCTTCTTGAAGATACAGCTGTGGAAGCTGACATATCACTATAGAACTGAGCTTATGCCTGTTCTGTAATCTGTTTCAGGTCGTTCAAGCTGAGAATGGGTCTTATTTGTGTTATGTTCCGGGTTACGAAAATGGTTATACTGCTTATAGTCCAGTCGTTCCTGGAACTGGCGTGGATAGTCAGTATGTCAGCAAAGAGCCATATTACTCCGCTGTGATTCCCGTGCAGGACCCTTCTACACCTGGCATGTATGCTCAACCAATTGCTTACGGACCTGAGCTAGTCCCCGCATACACATGGGACCCTTATGTTCTTCTGGATGGGGTTCAGGGACATCCTGTTGGTGTGCAGCAAACGAACTACCCTACAAGATCAAATTACCCTTCCAATAAGCATGCTGTTCCATCTTCAAAAGCTTCACGCAGCACAAAGTATGCACCGGGTACCACCAAAGGATCATCATCAGCTGTAGACACAGTGCCAACCTCTGCCAACAACCATCCATCATCAAAGTTTGCAAATAAGGTACTGAAAAATTCCTGTAAAACAGAACAAACTACTCTAAGCATAAAGTAGGAAACTTATAAGTTTATATGCTTGTTGTTATGCTAGGCATCTGGTGCTTCCATAACAAAAGGGCATCTTCCGTCCAGCAAGTTTGTGGCGCATACTAACCAAGGGAAAGGAAGCCTTTATCAAAGTAAAGGCATTAATTTGAATGAAAGTGGTAGAAACTGCAACGGGAATGAGAAGCTGAAGGCCAGAAGCAAGCTAAATGAATTTGGTGACCGTGACATATCAGATAAACACAATGATGAGTCAAAAAACAGTTTGAGCCCAGGAGCAGATCGTTTTGGATTGTCAGGTGTACAGGAGGTTAACGATGACATACCTTCACTTGTTGCAGTAAGAAGAGATTCATATAATCTTCCTGATTTTGTTACGAAGTATGAGCAAGCTTTGTTCTTCGTCATTAAATCTTATAGTGAAGATGATATTCACAAGAGTATCAAGTACAATGTTTGGGCAAGTACTCCTAATGGAAATAAAAGGCTTGACAATGCCTATAAAATTGCACAAGAAAGAATGGCAGGAAAAGGAACCAAATGCCCTGTTTTCCTCTTCTTTTCTGTAAGTTAATAGCACTTCTTATTCCTTAAACATTTTATCCTGAATATCATCAGAGTAGTGTGATATTCAATTATTATTTTTCCTTTGTTTTTGTTATATCTGACTATTATTGAGTACGTAATCTATTTTTTTCATATTTAGTGTGCCTTGGTAGGACACGCTATTTTTAAAATTTTAATTTGTGACAATTATGTGCGAGTGCATCCAGTTTGATTATTTTGTTTCTCTGGTTCATTGAATTAGTCTCTGTTTCATTTTTTTTCCATTCCACCTATACTTCATCCAGTTCATGAAAAAGTTGCATCTTGGACATAACCTCAGTCAATTTTATAGAATTGATCGTCGATATTGTTTTAAATATTTTGTTTGGAAAATTTAAAAATCATATATGTAGATTTGTCTCAAAAATTATTTCCAGGTTATTATAATTTTATTGATGAGCATTATACATATAGAAAAATAGTGGTCAGTTCTGTGGTGTGGCTGAGATGCTTGTTTCATTATGATAAATATGTGTTTGTTAGCTCTATTCACTGGTATACTATAATGACCAGGTTAATGCTAGTGGTCAGTTCTGTGGTGTGGCTGAGATGCTTGGCCCAGTAGATTTCAACAAGAGTATGAACTTCTGGCAACAGGACAAGTGGAATGGATTCTTCCCAGTAAAATGGCACATTATCAAGGATGTGCCTAATCCTCAATTTCGACACATAATATTGGAGAATAATGAGAACAAGCATGTTACAAACAGCAGGGACACTCAAGAGGTATTGCTTCCACTATCTAACTAGAGAATCCCGGTATGATCAGAGCTAGAATTTAGATCTCTGTTGGTCAATTATCTTGACAACATCCGAATAAATTTGTTGGTACATAAGTTCCATTTTGTTTTCCCCCGTCATTCTTCTTAGGGGCGAAACATACAATCCTATTTGTGCACTGTGCAACAATGACTTATTTTGTAATGAATGTTTAACCTACTTACAAAATTGTTAACCTATTTCCTTACCACCTTCAGTTGATTCCTCATGTTCTTTGTCATGGAAATAGAATGCTGATAACATTACAACCAGTGCAGCTTTTAAGTTATTGTCCATGCTTCTCTCTGGTGCGCTCTTTTAGTGATCAGTTAATGTTTAATTTTATTCTGAGTATTTTCTTATGCCCACTATGCATTACTCACACTTTATAATTGATATTTTATTGTTTAAGTTTGGACTCATAACTGGATGGCTGTGAATCCCAGGTCAAGTTTCTACAAGGTGCAGAGATGCTGAACATTTTCAAGAACTTCTCATGTAAAACGTCAATATTGGATGACTTTGACTTCTATGAGAATAGGCAGAAAGTAATGCAGGACAGAAGAGGCAAGCCGCTTACGACATCATTGGATCACCTCACGGTATATAGCGAACTGCTGTATTTACTTTATCAAAGCAGTGTGTGTCTTGTTATTAATAAACACACGGTTTGCTAAATTTTATTACCTGCGTATTGTGATATGCCCGTTTGCCATTTGCACTTTTCACTTTGTGGCATCATGGAAAGCCTAATAACAACAGTAAAGGATACCCAGTTTTAGTTTGTCGTATTTCTGGACTTAAATTAACTAGATTTACCTGTTGAATGACCATAAATTGATGATAATATGATTCATTGATGATTAGTGATAGAAGGTCACAATTTTACAACGCGGTTTGATTTAAGTTATCTTTTCAGCCAAAGGATGAGAAACCGGCAGAGTCTGAAAAGCAAGCTCAATCTGCAAGTAGCGTAGAGCATCATAATGGCAAGAGAAATGAGGAGCAGAGCAACGACGTTACAACAGATCTTGATACAGCCAAGAGAGGTCAGGATCAGAGCAACGTGGTTGCAGCAGATGTTGATGCAGCCAAGACAAGTGAGCAGAGCAAAGGGGTTGCAACAGATGTTGATACAGCCAAGACAAGTGAGCAGAGCAAAGAGGTTGCAACAGATCTTGATGCAGCCAAGAGTTGCGAGGAGACCAACGGGGTGACAGCAGATGTTGATACATCCAAGAGAAGCGAGGAACAGAGCAACATGGTTGCCGCGAAGCTTGATACAGCCAAGAAAAGCGAGGAGCAGACCAGCAGTGTTGCTGCGGCAGGCTGATTACAGGATGGGCGCATCTGAACGGAAGCTACATCCAAATCGAGCGACAATAAACTTGCTACGTGGAGCCACCGATAGATGGTCAATCATCCTGGAAGCTCCTGTCCATCGGTCAAGCGGAAAATGAGAGCCTTGGAGCCGTCTTCCCGTGAGAAATATTTTTCAGTGACCGGGAAAAAAGGGTTCGGAGGCATACCATGGTTGGTAGAGAATTCTCCATACTACACTCCTTATCTATTTTTCAGCCAGGAGGAGGGAGTGTTTCAACCATTTTTCTTCTTGTTATTGTTTCTTCTGTTGTCGTGGTCGCCTAATGTACAGTTCTATTGCTAATGTGTTGGGAAGTACCACTCGCCGTGTGGGTTTAAGGGTCTGTTTTAGGTGCTAGCAAAGGTAGAAAAAGGAAGGGGAAAAAAGAGCTGGAAAAGGTCCATCTGCGTTTTTATTCCACTAGTGTAGATTGACCTCAGTTTGTACTATCAGAATTACTACTTCCATTGACGAGAAAAGGAGAAAAAAAGGGACCGGAGATCTCCGTTCGTTACCGTGCAGCCTTTCGTTTTCGCTTTGCTTGTCTCTGGTCCGAAATGGGCGTTTGATCCGGGGCATGTGTGGCCGTGGCCTGGCCTGTGTTGCAAAGCGGTGCGGCTCCTTTCCGGGAGGATTTTGATCGATGGAGAGAAATCACGTCCAGTCTTTTCCGGAAGGGAGGCTACATGGCTGCCTGCTCGTTCTCGGCTCACGCATGCACATGGCGTGTGTGTGTACAAATCGCTTTATTGTTGCTATCGTCTTTCGAAGTGTGTGCTTCACTAGATGCTAGACTTTTTTTTCTTCCTTTGACACTTGACTGGTAGATGCTAGACTTTTGTTAATGAGCTGACCGCGACACTGGGGAAAGGAGGAAATGCTTTGCTGAATTCGTTCGTTCCCAGCGGACCGTGTGGTGTGGTATGTGTCCAGGGTTCACTTCACTTCGCAACCACAATTTTCCATTTTGCTGAATTTTTCTACTCCCTCCGTTCCTAAATATTTGTCTTTCTAGACATTTCAAATGACTACTACATACGGATGTATACAGACATATTTTAAAGTGTAGATTCACTCATTTTGCTCCGTATGTAGTCACTTGTTGAAATGCCTAAAGGACAAGTATTTAGGAACGGAGGGAGTATACAGTTATCTGTCTTTTTTTTAAAAGAAAATGAACAACTATCTGTCTTGGTTAGCTCAGTAAGGAAAGTACAGTTGTCTCTTTTTAGGGTCTTTTATAAGAGAAGAGAGGCCACCTGACATATATTGTAAGAGCATCTCCAATAGATGATGTAGATACAAAAATAACTAACTTTTGCATCTCCGAGTCCCAAACCCCCCTCTTCAACAGATAATGTAGATGTAAAAAAAAATACATCTCCACCTCCAGGAGATGTAAAATACAACACTTGGAGATGCAAATTTGCGTCTCCACCTTCAGGAGGTGTAAAATCGGCGGCCGCAGGCCAACTGCCCAACTGCCTTTATTTGGCTTTTGCCTGCCCACCTGCCACCTCCATGGCCAACGTCGATGGTCTGAACCGCCTCGCTGTCGCTGTCGCCTCCGCGACCATCTTCCCCAGTCCGGCCTCCGCCTCCATGCCGGCGCCCTGGTTTTGCCCAATCCCGGCCGGTCGCCATCGCGCCTGAGCCATCAACAAAGAAGCAGCGGGCCGCCAAGCCCCGCGGTAGAGGCATGAAGCGTCCGGCGGCGCGGGGGTGCAACCCGGCGTCTAACCAAAGTCGGGCGGCCTTGGCGTCCTCCTCCAGCCAAGGAGCCCCTCCTCCACCTCCGCGGGTGGCCATTGATGATGATGATCATACCACCGTCCACGATGACACTAGTGACAACAGAGAGGCACAAATTGAGTGATATGTTTGATATTTATGTGCATTTTAATTTGTTCGACCAAGAACTTTGTTTGAGATAATGCACTTTCGGTTGTAGGATTTCAAACTTTGATTGATATGATGCACTTTTGTTGGAAGAAATCTGAAATTTGAATGTTAAAATGTGGTTGTATAGCAGCCACGCGGCCGTCGGCAGTTTTTACATCTTCATTTGCATCATCTATTGGAGTTGCACTTTTACATCACCGATTTACATCGTTCTGTTGAAGTTGCCTCTTTTTTGAAGATGTAAAGTGCAATTTTCAAATATGCAAATTTTATATCTTGTGATTTGCATCCTCTATTAGTGATGCTCTAAGCAATCTAAACAATTCAAAAAGAGAAGAGAGGACACACAAACTAAATGGGCTTCTTGAAAACTATCCAAGACTAGAAGGGTTGGGCGTGCTTTGCTGCGCTGTTGGTGTTGTTGGGTTTCTTGAAAAAATCACTCTGTTTTGAAATATAAGGTGTATTACTTTTTTAAAAAGTCAAACCTTTTAAATTTGATCAATTTTGTAGAGAAATATATTAAAATCCATAATATCAAATCGGTATTTTTAGATTCATCATGAAATGAATTTCCGTACTTATTTTGTTTAATATTGTGGATGTCGATATTTTTGTTGTGAAAACGGTCAAAGTTAAAGAAATTTGACTCTCCAAAAAACTAGTACCCCTTATATTCTGGAACTTGTGGAATATTTACTTTGGTGGGTGGCGGAGATGGTAGTGTGTTTTATTTTTATTTATAATGCGGTGATTTGGTGGGTCTTTCGTGATGTGATTCTGTGTTATGTGCTAACCAACCTATATTTATGTGGGGAAATTTTTGTGTTCGTGGTTGCATATACTCTCTCCGT
Source organism: Triticum timopheevii (assembly GCA_963921465.1). Taxonomy (NCBI): domain Eukaryota; kingdom Viridiplantae; phylum Streptophyta; class Magnoliopsida; order Poales; family Poaceae; genus Triticum; species Triticum timopheevii. The sequence continues at coordinate 415,991,226 of OY997266.1, read as the reverse complement.
TCCTTAATGTAAGATGTACTAGTTTTTCAAAAAGTCAAACATGTCTGTTTGACCAACTTTATTGCAAAATCTATAAAGATTTACAGTATTGAATATGTAAAATATCAAAATATATTTCATGGTCAATCTAGTGACAATGATTTGGTATTCAAGACATCGATATTTTTTTCTAAAAACTTGGTCAAAGTTAGAGAAGTTTGACTTTTTGAAGAAAATAATATATTTTTTATTTAGGAATAGAGGGAGTACTATATTAGTGCTACAATGTCACATGGTGGTGCTTCTTTTTTCTAGGTGATGGGAGGGTGTGCATGATTGATGTTTTTATAGGCCAGTTGCTGCTGATTGATTTGAAAAATTGTTGGCCCTGTCAAAATCGTAAACCAAATTCAAAATTGAATACCTCAATTGAATGATAGAGCTTCAAAATTAGGGAACATAGTGAATTAAAATAATTGAATGGAAGAGCTTGAGAAATTGTTGAACCGTTCAAAATTAGACGACCCAGTTCTAAATTGAATACCTTAGTTAATTGCGAGGCCTTAAAATTTGGAAGCATAGTGTATAGTATAAAAGAATTGAATAAGAGAGATCTGAGAAATTATTGACCCAGTCAAAATCGGGTGACCCAATTTTAATTGGAGACCTTAATTGAATATGAGCTGTTTAAAACTAGGGAGCTTAGTGTTACAGAGGATTTAGCAAAGGCAAATAATTTGGATCAAAGCCCATGACTTGTGTCGTTTTAGTTTAAGTCTGTTAATAGGCTGTAAAGATAACCCAAGGAAAATATTGGCCCAAGTTATAATTTTCTTCCTTAGTCCTTTTCTTTTGTGAAGATAAAACATATTTCTTATTTACATTTAAAATTTGTGTAGAGGTGTGGTACGAATCTCCGTGCTCAAATCTTGTACAGGTTCCGGAATATTATGTGTCCGTTATTTTTCTTTTCGAAAAGACCTAAGGCCATATATTAAGTATTAAGGTCCTTACAAACACATCCATAAAAATCAAAAGACAAAATTTCAATTAAATCTGTGGGAGTGCCGAAGTCTACTTTCTGCTGCATCCACTGGCAGCGCAATGTGAATATAGCTCGCTGCCGTCTTTGAGCCTTCGCCTCGACGGAGCAAACTTTTAAACCCAAGAACTTGTAGAAGTAGCGGCCGAGAAGTCATAGATGCAAACCAGGAGATGCCAGCTGTGATATGTGAACCAAATAGCCACCCTAGAGGCCGACAAGGGCCTCTAAAAACTCCCAAGATCACCAGCGTTAGCCGAATGCAAATGAATACACTAGAAATCTAAACCGAGCGGACCTTGGAAGACCCATCGGAGACACGGTTCCGCATGCCCTTCGCCGGCGGTAAGCACACCAACAGAATGGGGAAATGGCGGAGAGAACATTATTCCTACATTGGGACAGCAACGTTGCCTCGCCGCTCCAAATAAAACGTTGAAGACTCCCTAAAAAACTTGAAAAAGTCACCAATGCCCATGCACGACAGGTCACAATATGATGTCAAGCTTGCAGCCGACCAGGATTGTGTGTTGGCGTCCTCTTCTCTGGTGACCTAGCCAGGCCTGGCCAACATTGATGAGCACCACGTTGGATCCCTCCGGCTGTTACTGACTTCCACAACACCGTCATCAAGCACCGTGGCACACATCACTCGAACACGCATCTTCTTTGCCATTTCACAAGCCTCCACGGCGGGCCACCTTCCAACATGATCTTCCTGTTACTTGGATACGTCTCCGGGCTTTGGCAAGAGGGAGAGAAGATGAGTGGCGGCTAGGGTTCCCTGTTCGCCATGTAGCCACCTCCTCACTAGAGGAAAACAGTTCGTTATGCAATAGATTGAAGATTGTTACATGGCTGTTTGGTTTAAGACTAAGTTTGTCAAAGGTTGCCACACCTAAGGTTAGGCAAATTTGACCAACTCCTCCTCAAAATAGGATTTTGCCCTGCTTTATATATAAAGCAACACATCAAAGTACACGGTCGGACGATACAATATGGTGGGGAGGCTGCCTTACAAAGCAGATCAAGAGAAACAACAGGAACCTAGAACAAACCAAACACCACACTGCCTGATCGAAGACTCCTAAGCTCCAGGACAACGCCCCCAAGAGGGTAACGACGCGAAGCGCCGCCGCTGCCGAGTCCGACAAACCGAACAAAAGTTTTCACCCGGAGCCTTGGCACAAGAACGAGACCCACGGCGACGTCTTCAGGAAGCAAGCGACACCCACAGGCGCCGCCATCGCCGGCATCGAAGGCGTGAAGCTTTTGCTTGAAAACTCGCCTACACCACTGGGAGGAGTCCCAATCATACCACAATGAGGGCCAACCCATCCACACCGGATTTGGGCACTGCAGAGCAGACCGAAGCCTCCCATCACTACACCCCTTGTCGCCCACACGACCAAGAAGTAAAGCCACCACCGCCACCATGGAGCCTGCCGGAAAGCCAACCGTGAAGCCCGCCATCCAGGACAGCCGCCTCAGCATCCATGCCACCATGCACCACCAATCATCAACATCACATCCACCTAACCACGGTAGGAGGAGTGAAAGGGGCCTACTTTCACTCCTAGCCCGACGCCAGCCATCGGGTCTGGGTCGACGCTCCCACCATAGGAAGCGCCCACATCTGCGTCCCCAGCCGGTCCCGGTGGACCGGGGGGGTAGAACCCAGTGACTACCGACGGCCACCACGGAGCACGCTCAGACGCTGCCATATCCATGGTCATTAGTGCCGATTCGTCAAATGACACGGCAGCACCATGCGAGCCCAACTTGTTGGAAATATGCCCTAGAGGAAATAATAAAGTTGTTATTATTATATTTCCTTATTCATGATAAATGTTTATTATTCATGCTAGAATTGTATTAACCGAAAACTTAAATACATGTGTGGATACATAAACAAATACGATGTCCCTAGTGAGCCTCTACTAGACTAGCTCGTTGATCAGAGATGGCTAAGGTTTCCTAACCATAGACATGAGTTGTCATTTGATAACGGGATCGCATCATTAGGAGAATGATGTGATGGACAAGACCCAAGCGTTAGCATAGCATATGATCGTCCGGTTTATTGCTACCGCTTTCTTAATGTTAAATACATGTTTCTTCGACCATGAGATCATGCAACTCCCGGACTCCGGAGGAATGCCTTGTGTGCCATCAAACGTCACAACATAACTGGGTGATCATAAAGGTACTCTATAGGTATCTCCGAAGGTGTTTGTTGGGTTGGCATGGATCGAGACTGGGATTTGTCACTCTGTGTGACGGAGAGGTATCTATGGGCCCTCTCGGTAACACAACATCACAAGAAGCTTGCAAACAAAGTGACTAAGGAGTTAGTTACAAGATGATGTATTATGGAACGAGTAAAGAGACTTGCTAGTAACGAGATTGAACACGTATGAAGATACCGACGATCGAATCTCGGGCAAGTAACATACTGACGGTCAAAAGGACATACGTATGTTGTCATAAAGGTTCGACCGATAAAGATCTTCATAGAATATGTACGAACCAATATGGGCATCCAGGTCCCGCTATTGGCTATCGACCGGAGAAGTGTCTCGGTTATTTCTACATCATTCTTGAACCCGTAGGTCTGCATGCTTAACGTTCATTGACGATATAGTATTATATGAGTTATATATGTTCGTGACCGAATGTTGTTCGGAGTCCTGGATGAGATCACGAACATGAAAAGGAGCTTCGGAATAGTCTGGAGGTAAAAATTGATATATGGGATAATAATGTTTGTGTTGGAAATATGCCCTAGAGGCAATAATAAATTGATTATTATTATATTTCCTTGTTCATGATAATCGTTTATTATCCATGCTATAATTGTATTGATAGGAAACTTAGATACATGTGTGGATACATAGACAACACCAAGTCCCTAGTAAGCCTCTAGTTGACTAGCTCGTTGATCAATAGATGGTTACGGTTTCCTAACCATGGACATTGGATGTCATTGATAACGAGATCACATCATTAGAAGAATGATGTGATGGACAAGACCCAATCCTAAGCATAGCACTAGATCGTGTAGTTCGTATGCTGAAGCTTTTCTAATGTCAAGTATCATTTCCTTAGACCATGAGATTGTGCAACTCCCCGATACCGTAGGAGTGCTTTGGGTGTGCCAAACGTCACAACGTAACTGGGTGGCTATAAAGGTACACTACGGGTATCTCCGAAAGTGTCTGTTGGGTTGGCGCGAATCGAGACTGGGATTTGTCACTCCGTGTAAACGGAGAGGTATCTCTGGGCCCACTCGGTAGGACATCATCATAATGTGCACAATGTGATCAAGGGGTTGATCACGGGATGATGTGTTACGGAACGAGTAAAGAGACTTGCCGGTAACGAGATTGAACAAGGTATCGGGATACCGACGATCGAATCTCGGGCAAGTATCGTACCGATAGACAAAGGGAATTGTATACGGGATCGATTGAGTCCTTGACATCGTGGTTCATCCAATGAGATCATCGTGGAACATGTGGGAGCCAACATGGGTATCCAGATCCCGCTGTTGGTTATTGACCGGAGAACATCTCGGTCATGTCTGCATGTCTCCCGAACCCGTAGGGTCTACACACTTAAGGTTCGATGACGCTAGGGTTATAAAGGAAGCTTGTATGTGGTTACCGAATGTTGTTCGGAGTCCCGGATGAGACCCCGGACGTCATGAGGAGTTCCGGAATGGTCCGGAGGTAAAGATTTATATATGGGAAGTCATGTTTTGGTCACCGGAAAAGTTTCGGGGTTTATCGGTAACGTACCGGGACCACCGGGAGGGTCCCGGGGGTCCACCAAGTGGGGCCACCAACCTCGGAAGGCTGCATGGGCCATGTGTGGGAGGGAACCAGCCCCAGGTGGGCTGGTGCGCCCCCCACAAGGGGCCCAAGGCGCATGGGAGAGTGGGAGGGGGCAAACCCTAGGGCAGATGGGCCCTAAGGCCCATGCTCCCTGCGCCTCCCTCTCCTCCCCCTTGTGGCCGCCACCCACAGATGGGATTGGGGCTGGCCGCCGCCCCTAGGGTGGAACCCTAGAGGGGGCGCAGCCCCCTCCCTCTCCCCTATAAATACTTGAGGCATTGGGGCTGTCCAACACATGAGTTTCCTCCTCTCGTTGGCGCAGCCCTACCTCTCTCCCTTCTCCTCATATCTCGCGGTGCTTGGCGAAGCCCTGCTGGACTACCACGCTCCTCCATCACCACCACGCCGTTGTGCTGCTGCTGGATGGAGTCTTCCTCAACCTCTCCCTCTCTCCTTGCTAGATCAAGGCGTGGGAGACGTCACCGGGCTGTACGTGTGTTGAACGCGGAGGTGCCGTCCGTTCGGCACTTGGTCATCGGTGATTTGAATCATGACGAGTACGACTCCATCAACCCCGTTCTTTTGAACGCTTCCGTGCGCGATCTACAAAGGTATGTAGATGCATCTAATGACTCGTTGCTAGATGAACTCCTAGATGATCTTGGTGAAACGAGTAGGAAATTTTTTTGTTTTCTGCAACATTCCCCAACAGTGGTATCAGAGCTAGGTCTATTGCGTAGATTCTATGCACGAGTAGAACACAAAGTAGTTGTGGGCGTTGATTTTGTTCAATATGCTTGCCGTTACTAGTCTTATCTTGATTCGGCGGCATCGTGGGATGAAGCGGCCCGGACCAACCTTACACGTACGCTTACGTGAGACCGGTTCCACCGACAAACATGCACTAGTTGCATAAGGTGGCTGGCGGGTGTCTGTCTCTCCCACTTTAGTCGGATCGGATTCGATGAACAGGGTCCTTATGAAGGGTAAATAGCAATTGGCATATCACGTTGTGGTCTTTGCGTAGGTAAGAAACGTTCTTGCTAGAAACCCATAGCAGCCACGTAAAATATGCAAACAACAATTAGAGAACGTCTAACTTGTTTTTGCAGGGTATGCTATGTGATGTGATATGGCCAAAGGATGTGATGAATGATATATGTGATGTATGAGATGATCATGTTCTTGTAATAGGATTCACGACTTGCATGTCGATGAGTATGACAACCGGCAGGAGCCATAGGAGTTGTCTTTATTTACTGTATGACCTGCGTGTCAACTTAAACGTCATGTAATTACTTTACTTTATTGCTAACCGTTAGCTGTAGTAGTAGAAGTAATAGATGACGTGACAACTTCAAGAAGACATGATGATGGAGATCATGATGATGGAGATCATGGTGTCATGCCGGTGACGATGATGATCATGGAGCCCCGAAGATGGAGATCAAAAGGAGCAAAGTGATGATGGCCATATCATGTCACTATTTGATTGAATGTGATGTTTATCTTGATTATACATCTTATTTGCTTAGAACGACGGTAGTAAATAAGATGATCCCTTACAACAATTTCAAGAAATGTTCTCCCCTAACTGTGCACCGTTGCGACAGTTCGTGTTTCGAAGCACCACGTGATGATCGGGTGTTAGATTCTAACGTTCACATACAACGGGTGTAAGACAGTTTTACACATGCAAAACACTTAGGGTTAACTTGACGAGCCTAGCATGTACAGACATGGCCTCGGAACACAGAAGACCGAAAGGTCGAGCATGAGTCGTATAGAAGATACGATCAACATGAAGATGTTCACCGACGTTGGCTAGTCCGTCTCACGTGATGATCGGACACGGCCTAGTTGACTCGGATCATGTAATCGCTTAGATGACTAGAGGGATGTCTATCTGAGTGGGAGTTCATAAGATGAACTTAATTATCCTGAACATAGTCAAAAGATCTTTGCAAATTATGTCGTAGCTCGCGCTTTAGTTCTACTGTTTAGATATGTTCCTAGAGAAAATATAGTTGAAAGTTGACAGTAGCGATTATGCGGACAGTAGAAAGCTTATGTCCTTAATGCACCGCTCAGTGTGCTGAACCTCGAACGTTGTCTGTGGATGTTGTGAACATCTACACACACGTTTTGATAACTACATGATAGTTCAGTTAAACGGTTTAGATTTTGAGGCACCAAAGACGGTTTTGAAACGTCGCGAAACATATGAGATGTTTTGAGGGCTGAAATTGGTATTTCAGGCTCGTGCCCACGTCAAGAGGTATAAGACCTCCGATGACTTTCTTAACCTGCAAACTAAGGAGAAAAGCTCAATTGTTGTGCTTGTGCTCTGATTGTCTGAGTACAACAATCGCTTGAATCGAGTGGGAGTTGATCTTCCAGATGAAATAGTGATGGTTCTCCGAAGTCATTACCACCAAGCTACTAGAGCTTCGTGATGAACTATAACATATCAGGGACATATATGATGACCCTTGAGATATTCGCGATGTTTGACACCACGAAAGTAGAGATCAAGAAGGAGCATCAATTGTTGATGGTTGGTGAAACCACTAGTTTCAAGAAGGGCAAGGGCAAGAAGGGATACTTCATGAAACAGCAAATCAGCTGCTGCTCTAGTGAAGAAACCCAAGGTTAAACCCAAACCCGAGACTGAGTGCTTCTGTAATAAGGGGAACAACCACTGGAGCAGAATTACCCTAGATACTTGGTAGATTAGAAGGCTGGCAAGGTCGATAAAAGTATATTGGATATACATTGTGTTAATGTGTACTTTACTAGTACTCCTAGTAGCACCAGGGTATTAGATACCGGTTCGGTTGCTAAGTGTTAGTAACTCAAAATAAAAGCTACGGAATTAACGGAGACTAGCTAAAGGTGAGCTGACGATATGTGTTGGAAGTATTTCCAAGGTTGATGTGATCAAGCATCGCACGCTCCCTCTACCATCGAGATTTGGTGTTTGCGTTGAGCATAGACGTGATTGGATTATGTCTATTGCAATACGGTTATTCATTTAAGGAGAATAATGGTTACTCTGTTTATTTGAATAATACCTTCAATGGTCTTGCACCTAAATGAATGGTTTATTGAATCTCGATCGTAGTGATACACATTTTCATGCCAAAAGATGTAAGATAGTAATGATAGTACCACTTACTTGTGGCACTGCCATGTAAGTCATAATGGTGTAAAACGCATGAAGAAGCTCCATGAAGATGGATCGTTTGGACTCACTTGATTTTTGAATCACTTGAGACATGCAAATCATACCACATGGGCAAGATGACTGAAAGCCTCGGTTTCAGTAAAATGGAACTGAAAAGCAACTTGTTGGAAGTAATACATTTTGATGTGTGCAGTCCAATGAGGGCTGAGGTGTGTAGTGGATATCGTTATGTTCTTACTTCACAGATGATTTGAGTAGACGTTGAGTATGTTTACTTGATGAATCACGAGTCTGAATTATTGAAAGGTTCAAGTAATTTCAGTGTGAAGTTGAAAGATCGTCATGACAAGAGGATAAAAGATCTATGATATGATCATAGAGATGAATATCTGAATCACGAGTTTGGCACAGAATTAAGACATTGTGGAAATTATTTCACAGCTGATACAGCCTGGAACACCATAGTGTGATGGTGTGTCCGAACATCATAGTTGCATCCTATTGGATAGGGTGCGTACCATGATGTCTCTTATCGAATTACCACTGTCATTCATGGGTTAGGCATTAGAGACAACCACATTCACTTTAAATAGGGCACCACGTAATTTCGTTGAGACGACACCGTATGAACTATGGTTTGGAGAAACCTAAGTTGTCGTTTCTTGAAAGTTTGGGGCTGCGACGCTTATGTGAAAAAGTTTCAGACTGATAAGCTCGAACCCAAAGCGGATAAATGCATCTTCATAGGACACCCAAAACAGTTGGGTATACCTCCTGTCTCAGATCCGAAAGCAATAAGGGATTGTTTCTAGAATCGGGTCCTTTCTCGAGGAAAAGTTTCTCTCGAAAGAATTGAGTGGGAGGATGGTGGAGACTTGATGAGGTTATTGAACCGTCATTTCAACAAGTGTATAGCAGGGCACAGGAAGTTGTCCCTGTGGCACCTACACTAATTGAAGTGGAAGCTTATGATAGTGATCATAAAGTTTCGGATCAAGTCACTACCGAACCTCGTAGGGTGACAAGTATACATACTACTTCAGAGTGGTACAGTAATCCTGTCTTGAAGGTCATGTTGCTAGACAACAATGAACCTACGAGCTATGGAGAAGCGACGGTGGGCCCAAATTCCGACAAATGGTTAGAAGCCATAAAATCCGAGATAGGATCCATATATGAAAACAAAGTGCAGACTTTGGAAGAACTACTTGATGGTCGTAAGGCTGTTAGGTACATATGGATTTTGAAAGGAAGACAGACAATGATGGTAAGTGTCACCATTGAGAAAGCTCGACTTGTCGTTAAGATGTTTCCCGACAAGTTCAAGGAGTTGACTACGATGAGACTCTCTCACTCGTGGCGATGCTAAGAGTCTGTTGGAATTATATTAGCGATTACTGCATTATTTATGAAATCTTGCAGATAGGATGTCAAAACATTGTTTCCTCGATGATTTTCTTGAGGAAAGGTTGTATGTGATACAACCGGAAGGTTTTGTCAATCCTGAAAGATGCTAATAAGTATGCAAAGCTCCAGCAATCCTTCTAAGGACTGGAGTAAGCATCTCGGAGTTGGAATGTATGCTTTGATGATCAAAGATTTTGGGTTTATACAAAGTTTATGAGAAACTTGTATTTCCAAAGAAGTGAGTGGGAGCACTATAGAATTTCTGATGAGTATATGTTGTTGACATGTTAATGATCAGAAATGACGTAGAATTTCTGGAAAGCATATAGGGTTATTTGGAAAGTGTTTTTCAATAGAAAACCTGGATTAAGCTATTTGAATATTGAGCATCAAGATCTAAAAGGATAGATCAAAACGCTTAATGGTACTTTCAAATGAGCACATACCTTGGCATGATCTTGAAGGTGTTCAAGATGGATCAGTCAAAGAAGGAGTTCTTGCCTGAGTTGTAAGGTATGAAGTTAAGACTTAAAGCTCGACCACGGCAGAATAGAGAGAAAGGACAAAGGTCGTCCCCTATGCTTAAGACATAGGCTCTACAGTATGCTATGCTGTGTACCGCACCTGAAATGTGCCTTGCCATGAGTTAGTCAAGGGGTACAAGAGTGATCTGAGAATGGATCACAGGACAACGGTCAAAGTTATCCTTAGTAACTAGTGGACTAAGGAATTTTCTCGATTATGGAGGTGGTAAAAGAGTTCGTCGTAAAGGGTTACGTCGATGCAAACTTAACACCTATCCGGATAGCTCGGAGTAGGGATACCGGATACGTATAATGGAGCAACAATTTGGAATAACTCCAAGCAGAAAAGTTATTTGGAATAGCTCCAAATAGAACGTGGTAGCTGCATCTAGGAGATGACATAGAGATTTGTAAAGCACACACGGATCTGAAAAGGTTCAGACCCGTTGACTATAACCTCTCTCACAAGCATAACATGATCAAACCTAGAACTCATCGAGTGTTAATCACATGGTAATGTGAACTAGATTATTGACTCTAGTAAACTCTTTGGGTGTTAGTCACATAGGGATGTGACCTTGAGTGTTAATCACATATCGATGTGAACTAGATTATTGACTCTAGTGCAAGTGGGAGACTGTTGGAAATATGCCCTAGAGGCAATAATAAATTGATTATTATTATATTTCCTTGTTCATGATAATCATTTATTATCCATGCTATAATTGTATTGATAGGAAACTTAGATACATGTGTGGATACATAGACAACACCAAGTCCCTAGTAAGCCTCTAGTTGACTAGCTCGTTGATCAATAGATGGTTACGGTTTCCTAACCATGGACATTGGATGTCATTGATAACGAGATCACATCATTAGAAGAATGATGTGATGGACAAGACCCAATCCTAAGCATAGCACTAGATCGTGTAGTTCGTATGCTGAAGCTTTTCTAATGTCAAGTATCATTTCCTTAGACCATGAGATTGTGCAACTCCCGGATACCGTAGGAGTGCTTTGGGTGTGCCAAACGTCACAACGTAACTGGGTGGCTATAAAGGTACACTACGGGTATCTCCGAAAGTGTCTATTGGGTTGGCGCGAATCGAGACTTGGATTTGTCACTCCGTGTAAACGAAGAGGTATCTCTGGGCCCACTCGGTAGGACATCATCATAATGTGCACAATGTGATCAAGGGGTTGATCACGGGATGATGTGTTACGGAACGAGTAAAGAGACTTGCCGGTAACGAGATTGAACAAGGTATCGGGATACCGACGATCGAATCTCGGGCAAGTATCGTACCGATAGACAAAGGGAATTGTATACGGGATCGATTGAGTCCTTGACATCGTGGTTCATCTGATAAGATCATCGTGGAACATGTGGGAGCCAACATGGGTATCCAGATCCCGCTGTTGGTTATTGACCGGAGAACATCTCGGTCATGTCTGCATGTCTCCCGAACCTGTAGGGTCTACACACTTAAGGTTCGATGACGCTAGGGTTATAAAGGAAGCTTGTATGTGGTTACCGAATGTTGTTCGGAGTCCCGGATGAGACCCCGGACGTCACGAGGAGTTCCGGAATGGTCCGGAGGTAAAGATTTATATATGGGAAGTCCTGTTTTGGTCACCGGAAAAGTTTCGGGGTTTATCGGTAACGTACCGGGACCACCGGGAGGGTCCCGGGGGTCCACCAAGTGGGGCCACCAACCCCGGAAGGCTGCATGGGCCATGTGTGGGAGGGAACCAGCCCCAGGTGGGCTGGTGCGCCCCCCACAAGGGGCCCAAGGCGCATGGGAGAGTGGGAGGGGGCAAACCCTAGGGCAGATGGGCCCTAAGGCCCATGCTCCCTGCGCCTCCCTCTCCTCCCCCTTGTGGCCGCCACCCACAGATGGGATTGGGGCTGGCCGCCGCCCCTAGGGTGGAACCCTAGAGGGGGCGCAGCCCCCTCCCTCTCCCCTATAAATACTTGAGGCATTGGGGCTGTCCAACACATGAGTTTCCTCCTCCCGTTGGCGCAGCCCTACCTCTCTCCCTTCTCCTCATATCTCGCGGTGCTTGGCGAAGCCCTGCTGGACTACCACGCTCCTCCATCACCACCACGCCGTTGTGCTGCTGCTGGATGGAGTCTTCCTCAACCTCTCCCTCTCTCCTTGCTGGATCAAGGCGTGGGAGACGTCACCGGGCTGTACGTGTGTTGAACGCGGAGGTGCCGTCCGTTCGGCACTTGGTCATCGGTGATTTGAATCACGACGAGTACGACTCCATCAAACCCGTTCACTTGAACGCTTCCGCTTAGCGATCTACAAGGGTATGTAGATGCACTCTCCTTCCTTCGTTGCTGGTCTCTCCATAGATAGATCTTGGTGATACGTAGGAAAATTTTTGAATTTCTGCTACGTTCCCCAACAGTTTGGTCCCCGGAAGGGTTCCAGAATTCACCGGAAGGGGTTTCGGATGTATCCTGAAATGTTCGGGTACGAGAACAATTTATTTGGGCCAAGTGGTAAAGCCCACGGGGCTTTAGGAAGGTGCAAAAGGCAGCTTTACGGAGGCCAAGGGGCCAGACACCAAGGACCCTGGCGTCTAGGTCCTGGAGTCCGAGAAGGACTCTTGCCTTGCGGGCTAAACCGACTTTGAGGAGGCTCTTTATCCAAGAGATGACCCCGGGGCTCAACATATAAATAGAGGGCTAGGGTTAGCACCCGTAAGACATCAAGATTCACCAAGCCGTGTGCTGGCAACCCGATCCCCTCTAGTTTATCCTCCGTCATAGTTCCTGTTGTGCTTGGTGAAGCCCTGCGGAGATTGTTCTTGACCACCAGCATCACCACGCTATCGTGCAGCCGGAACTCATATACTACTTCGCCCCTCTTACTGGATCAAGAAGGCGAGGATGTCATCGAGATGAATGTGTGTTGAACGCAAAGGTGCCATACGTTCGGTACTTGATTGGGACGGATTGTGAAGGTGTACGACTACATCAACCGCGTTGATAAATGCTTCCGCTTAGCGATCTTCAAGGGTATGAAGATACTCTCCCCCTCTCGTAGCTATGCATCTCCATGTTAAGATCTTGCATGTACGTAGAATTTTTTTGTTTTCCATGCAATGTTCCCTAACAGTGGCATCATGAGCCAGGTTTTTGCGTAGATGATATGCATGAGTAGAACATAAATGAGTTGTGGGTGGTGATGTTCATACTGCTTACCACCAACGTCTTATTTTGATTCGGCGGTATTGTGGGATGAAGTGGCCTGGACCAACCTTACATGTCCACATACATGAGACTGGTTCCACCAACTGATGCAACTTTTTTTTGCGTAAGGTGGATGGCGGGTGTCTGTTTCTCTCACTTTAGGTGAATCGAATTTGACTACGGCCGGTCCTTGCAGAAGGTTAAAACAACAAACTTGATAATCACCGTTGTGGTTTTGCGTAGGTAAGAACGGTTCTTGCTAGTTACCCATAGTAGCCATGTAAAACTTGCAACAACAAAGTAGAAGATGTCTAACTTGTTTTGGCAGGGTATGTTGTGATGTGTGTCGGTGTACAAAAGTGTGGGCTCTTTTCTGTACCCATTAGATCATCTCCAGTCGCGCCCCCAACAGCCCCCCCCCCCCCAGGCGTTTTTGCTGCGCCGGCGCCGAAAAACGGCCCAGTCGCCCCCCCAGAAGCCCGTTTTTCGCCGGCTCGGGCCAAAACTGGTGCCGGCGGACCCAGGCAGAACCCGACACCCTGGGGGGCGCCTGGGGCGCCGGCACAAGCAAAAAGGGCGCGTGGGTCTGCCCTGTCGGTGAGCCGAGCGCCTCTTCCCGCCGTTTCTTCCCGCTTTTCCCCACTTCCCTCCCATTTTCTCCTTTCCTCCCGCCAATCTCCCTCCCGCTCACCTCCCAGCCGGCCGCCATGCCACCGAAGAAGTACGTCGTCCCCCGTGCCGCAGCAATGGCGACCGCCTCCGTCGCCCAACCGAAGCAGAGGAAGCTGAGGGCGCCACCGTCCAAGCCACCGGGCATGACAAACACCGACTGGAGGGTGGAAGTGCAGCGACGGGAGGCCGTCACCGCAGACCGGCAGAACAGGGCCCTCGCCAAGAAGGCCCATGACAACGCGGCACGCGCCACTGTGGCTGCCGCTACCGCTGCCGCTTTGGCAGACCAGGCCGAGGCCGAGGCGACTCGCGCGAGGATGATGAATCCACCCGGCAACCACACGCAGTACGCGCCCTGGGGCCAACAAGGCGTCGGGTCTTTGTCGCCGCAGCCATGGGGTTCGTCTTCGCCGGGCTACAACAGAGGGGACGCGCACGGTGGGTTCAACCCAAACATCACTTCCCCTATGGACACCCGGCCCAGCGCACGCCCTCGCCCGCCTTCACCGGCGAGCAGTACCCTCCATACAACTACTCGCCGCCCGCGTACGCGTCCTCCCCGATGCCCCCTCCCCGCCGTTGCGCGCTGTCCTTCTCGCACCTCGGCGACGCTGACGAGACCGAGGCCGACATGGACGACATCATCACGGAAGGTTCGGCCGCGGCCGCCGCGTCTCCTAGGTTCACTGCGGATGAGACGGTGGATCTCAGCGGCGGCATGGACGACGAGCTCGGTTACGTCTACAGTGACGAGGAGCAGTAGGAGCAGGAGGAGGAGGAGGAGGAGGAGGAGCTAGCGACTGTTCCGGCGAGGAGGCGCAAGAAGAAGAAGCGAACGACCGGGTCAGGCGAGCCGCGCATCAAGTGGGCGTACAAGGAGGAGGAATGCCTCGCCGAAGCATGGAAAATCGTTTGCCTTGACCCGACCACCGGCACGAACCAGAGCACCGAGACGTACTGGGAGCGCATCAAGGCCGAGTTCGACGAGTGCAAGCTCGTCGACCCCTACTTCAAAGGCGTCTACATGCAGCGCGGGTCGAAGGCGATGGCGAACCATTGGGGCGTGCAACAAATGGCATGGGGTCGTCGAGGAGGTCGCCGCTCGCCCGGAGAGCGGCGCCAGCGTTGAGGATCAGGTATGCCACGCCAGTCTCCCGCCTCTCTTCGCCGTGTGCGCCCGCCAACTGTTTGTTCGCCCGCGTAGTTGTTGCGCATGTTCGGCCTGTATCGGCAGAGCAACAATGACGCCGAGTTCAAGTACCTCCACGTTTACAAGCGCATTGAAAAGTGCGAGAAGTGGGTGGAAGTCCGACGCACCCTTGACAAGGCCAAGGAGACCTACTAGCCAGACGCGCCGACTCCGGGCGTGTCAGAAGGACGGCCGGATGGCAACAAAGGTGCCAAGAAGGGGAAACACGCCGACGCGGCCACCGCTCGTGTGCAGGAGTCCATCCAGCACTGCCTCGCTGACGCACAGGTCCGGGCCGCCCTTTGTGAAGAGAAGACCGAGGCGCGGT
The DNA here is from genome assembly GCA_963921465.1 of Triticum timopheevii. Classification (NCBI taxonomy): domain Eukaryota; kingdom Viridiplantae; phylum Streptophyta; class Magnoliopsida; order Poales; family Poaceae; genus Triticum; species Triticum timopheevii. The sequence continues at coordinate 415,975,857 of OY997266.1, read as the reverse complement.
GGTCGGCGTTGATGTCGAGCAGAGCCGTCAAGCTCGACCTACTCCGAACCAACGTCGCCGGAAAGAAGAGGAGCACCGACCTAGCTTTCCTGCTGGGCGGGGCGGACATGCTCCAGAGCACCGACGAGACGGTCAAGGCGTGGTACTTAGCGGAGCGTGGCCTCATCCTGAACCAGCTTCCCTCGACGACGCCGCCCACGCCCACGCACACGCCGACGCCACCGCCAAGCCCGAGCGATGATGCCGCCGAGACTGCCCGCAGCACAGAAGCCACGCCGACGCCACCAAGCACAGAGACCCCGTCAGGCCCGCGCATGCCGACTCCGCCGACGCTGGAGGCCGACCTCGCCGCGTGATGCGCGCTTCCGTCCTTTCTGTTTTGTGTACGCCAAACTTTTCATCCGATCACCGATCTATTGGGCGCTTGATCGCCGGATTGTGGCATCTATTTTGTGCGCGGGAATGACTATGTTTGAATTTGCCGTGGCTGGGGGGGGCGGCGCCTGGGGGCGTGGCTGGGAGCTAGGCCGCCCTCAGGGGCCGATCTAGTGCCGGTTCGCCCCCAGGCCGCTCTTTTTCGGCGCCCTGGGGGCTGAACGGCTGGAGATGCTCTTACTAGTGCATGGGCAGTCGTAACCACACCTGCGGCAGGACCTGACAGGGCAGCAGAGACAGAACACAAGACTACCAAGACAGCAATCAAGTCAAGGAACAAGGAGCAGAAGGTAAGCTGGACCTCCCCCGACAACATCCTTGCCGGGGAGGCTTGCGTGGCCCCGGCAAGCTCCTTGTCAGGGGCAACCTATGCAACACCAGCAAGGCCATCACCCTTGAGGCCGAGAGTTCTGACACCATCGACAATGTTAAGGCCAAGATTTGGGAACGCATGCGTGGTAGCATGCAGATCTTCATGAAGATTGATGGCCTGCGGGTCCACGTGGGACCAGAAGACGAAGACACCTGGCAAGACCCTTGCCGGGGATGACCACGAGGCCCCCGGCAAGCCTTGCCGGGGACGATTGCTGGGCCGCGGACAGGCCCGCGCCTGGCAAGGATTTTCCACCTCACCACCACTCTAGTGCGACGACAAGTGTGCCAACTAAGCAGGCGCCTGTGTGACGGCATGCAGATCTTCGTGGAGGCTCTACCACCGCGCCAACACAACAGCTAGCTAGCCAGCGTGGCACCGCATGCCTCGTCAGCCTGGACGCGTGTCAAGGCGAGGAATGGCGGCGGCGGACGGGATGGCTTCTATTGCCGTCCCCGATAAAGTAAGATGGCACGTAGGCAACACATTAAATGCGTTTGTCCTACGGTGCCGAGCGATAAGCTCATACACAGTAGCTTTCTTTCCACCTCCTATGTGTCATTGTGGCAACCACTTTTACATATAAAAGGAGGCCCAAGGCATACTGAGAGGGGATTCGGACTTTTTGGACTGAGCATGCATCACAGCTAGTTCAAGAGCTCAAGATCACAAATATACACACAAGCAGGACTAGGGTTTTACGCTCTAGTGCGGCCCGAACCTAGGTAAAAATCCCCTTTGTGCTGACTGCTAGACCCGCTCTTCGTGCAACTCCTCTCCCCGCCGAACGTAGAAGGGATCGCCCCTGATCCCATAGGTGTTTGTTTTCCCCGACATCTTTGGCGCGCCAGGTAGGGGGGATTTAGTTGTGAGAATTTGGTTTAGCCGTTAGTATAGCAGTTTCTTCATCGCCATGGCTCTGAAGAAGAAGATGATCATAGTGGTCGGCTCGTCTGGAGCCGCCCCGCCTGTGCCAGCATGAACGGGCGACATGGCAGACGCCGGTGGTGGAGGAGATCAAGATCGTCCACACCACCTGGATACAAGAAGCCAGGCGAGCGGCGTCGTCCGTAGCCGCGACAACAGCCCACACGCCGCCGCACCCAAGGACGGAACCGCGGTACCTATGTGTGGCACGGGGACCTCCAAGGGCAGAAGGACGCCCCCACCAGCGCACACGCCACGGTCCTCCCAGCTCGTGCGTGACGAACAGCGCCACGGCATTGAGGACCCCGGGCGTCGCTGTGGCAAGAGCCCTCAACGTCACTCTCAAGATGTGCATGGCCAACATGCATGCCATGATGTTGGCGAAAAAGGCGCGCGGCCATGGAATCGGGATGGAACTCCTTCCAACATAGTTAGAAGTCCGATTTCCTCCCATTCCTTGAGCTTGTCGCTGCCACTGACGCGATCAGAAGCATTGGCATGAGCTCAGCTGCTCCTCGACTTTCCTCCTGTTGCGGAGAAGCAAGAAGAGTGGAGGGCTGCCATCCAAAGTCTGATCGGCCACGCCAACAGGTATGGCCACCAGGAAGCAAGTCCCTCGCGGCGCCGGGCCACCGAGCCGACGCGCGTTGACAGTGGAAGGGTCAGAGGCGCCGTGACCATGGTGCACTCCCCTCCACCACAGCCGGCCTGTCGGGTTGACGCCCGTGATAACGTATCCATGGCATCATCTGACCCACGAGCGCGTTATGACCAACGTCAAGTTCTTCGGGAGCGTCTCAAGGAAGACGCCCGGACCACTATCGAGCGGCGACGGGAGGCGCGTCACCAATCTGATAGGCGTGCTAGGCCTATTGCGTACAGGCCTGCACCGGGGGGTGCTGGCGACTTGCCCTATGAGATAACCTGTCCAGCATTCACCCATGAGCTACGACAGTTCCAGTGGCCCACCACCCGCACGGTCAAATTGGAGGTCCTGGAGAAGTACGACGGCAAGACCCATCCGTCTGAGTTCCTGAGCATTTACGCCATCGTGATGCAAGCTGCCGGAGCACGGGACGACAAGGTGCTCGCCAACTATTTCCCGTTGGTGCTTAAGCCCAACATCAGGTCATGGTTGATGCACTTGCCGATAGATTCCATCTCCTCTTGGTCGGATCTATGCCACGAGTTTGTTGGTGCCTTTACGGGCGGCCACATAGCTCCTGGCTAGGCAAGCGACATGCATGTGATCCCTCAGAGGGATGGTGAATGCTTGCACAAATACATACAAAGATTCAGCCGTGTGCAATACAGCATCCTCGACGTTCATCCTGCCGCTGTCATCAGCACATTCCATCAGAACGTGTGCAATCGCAAGATGCGTGAAGAGCTGGCGATGAACAAGGTTGTGGATGTTGCCTAACTGTATGTTCTGGCCGACAGATGTGCCCGAGCTGAGAAAGGAAGAAAGTACCCTGACGGAGATGCCGACGCGGGAAGTGACTCAGAAGATGAAGACATTGTCGCCTCGGCGAAGAAGGGCCGACGATGCAACAGGAAGCGCAAGGGCAAGACCGTGCTTGCCGTCGAGGAATCCGGCGACCCCGGCACCGCTAAGAAGGCCAAGGTTGACGACCCCGGCAAGGAGATTGCCGGGTGCAATGCATGCTGGGCCTTAGCGGCTGCCGGCAAGTCAGAGGGCTCCGACAAGCAGTATTGCAAGATTCACCGTACCAAGGGCCACGACCTCCAAAACTGCCGCCAAGTTGAGCAGCTGATGGAGAAGCAGTGGGCTGAGTACGAGAGACAAGATAAAGAGAAGGGCCAAGGTGGTGCCGAGGGATCGGGCAAGAAGCACGGCGGCCGAGGAGGTCACGGTGACAAGGAGAAGCAACAAGAGAGTCCTGCCCGAGGCCGCGACAAGAAAGAGGAGGATGACAATCATGACGATGACGACGAGTCCACCGAGCATGAGTTTCAGAGGGCGACTGAGGTCATGTGTGTTGACGGAGGTGCCTTGTTGCATTCCTCCCACTGCCAACTTAAATAGTGGGCATGTGAGATTAATGCGACAGAATCAATAGTCGATACCCAGAAGCCATTAAAGTGGTCTCACACGCCTATCATTTTCGACGCCGAGGATCACCCTGACCGCACAACCACGGTCGGGTGTTTTCCATTGTTGGTCTCATCAACAATACGCAACCTCAAGGTGACAAAAATGTTAGTTGACGGTGGGGCCGGTCTGAACTTGATCTCCCCCAACGTGATCAAGAGGTTGCAGATCCCTGATGAAGATCTCAAGGAAACATGTACGTTCCAAGGGATCAATCAAGGGAGAAGCCAGCCCAAGGGAAAGGTCACGCTACCAGTCACATCTGGTGGCGACCTAAACTTCAGGACAGAGAGGATCATTTTCGATGTCGCCGAGATCCCGTTGCCATATAACGGGATCCTTGGCCGTCCATCGCTAGCCAAGTTCATGGCAGCGTCACACTACACGTACAACAAGCTGAAGATGCCCGACCCGATGAGCATCATCACCGTCAGCTGCGACAAGAGGGATGCGCTCATCTGTGCCAATCAGCTCTACTGAGAGGCAGTTGCGGCGTCCGTCGCCAAGATACTTGCTCCCGCCACCGAGAGGAAGACCGGCAAGGCTTCGGGCACCGACAAGGCTCCTGGCTCCGGCAAGGGCTCCTGCACTCACTCTGGCAAACACGCCTCTTCATAGTGCTGCATTCCCGCTGAGGACGTACAAGAGAGGTCTACCGACAAGAGCAAGAAGTTCAAGGCGGCCCCACCAGAAACCAAGAAGGTACCCGTCAAGGAGGATGGCACGGGCGGAGCTTTTACCATAAGCTCCACCCTTGAGCAAATAGGAAAGCACGCTCATCGCCTTCCTGCGGGCGAATGTCAATGTGTTTGCATGGAAAGCACCCAACATCCCCGGCATTCCCAGGGAGGTGATTGAGCACCACCTTGCTGTCTATCCCCATGCGCGCCCCGTCAAGCAGAAGGTCAGAAAGCAAGCTTTGGAGCGACAAGAGTTCATCATCGAGGAGATCAGGAAGTTGGAAGCGGCAGGCTTGGTCAAGGGAGTACTCCACTCGACGTGGTTGGCCAATCCAGTGGTAGTGCGTAAGGCGAATGGGAAATGGAGGCTGTGTATTGACTATACTGATATCAATAAAGCATGTCCAAAGGATCCTTTCCGTTGCCACGCATTGACTAGATAGTGGACTCCACTGCCGGGTGCGACCTACTGTCGTTCCTTGACGCCTATTCAGGATACCATCAGATCTTCATGAAGAAGGAAGATGAAGAAAAGACCATGTTCATCACCCCATGTGGTACGTACTGTTTCATACGAATGCCCTTCGGGTCGAAAAGCGCTGGTTCAACATTTGCCCGAGCGGTCCAACTTGGTTTTGAGCCCCAACTACATAGAAATATGGAAGCTTATATGGATGATATAGTGGTCAAAACCAAGGACAAGGCCACGCTCATGAAGGATCTGGAGGAAACCTTTGCAAATTTGCGCAAGATCAACCTCAAGCTCAACCAAGAGAAGTGCGTGTTCGGCATCCCATCCGTCAAACTTCTTGGATTCTGTGTGTCTCAACGTGGAATCGAGGCGAATCCCAACAAGATCAAAGTAACTGAGCAGATTGAGGCGCCCAGACGAGTCAAGGATGTCTGTAGGCTTGCCGGCTGCGTTGCCGCCCTGAGTAGGTTCATCTCTAAGACTGCTAAGCGCGACCTCCCCTTTTTCAAAATTTTGAAAAAGGCGGGTCCAATGAAATGGACTCTGGAGGCAGAGGCAGCGCTACAACATTTGAAGAGGTACCTCTCCTCTACGCCAATACTAGTCGCACCCAAACCACAAGAGCCGTTGCTGCTGTATTTGGCAGCAACTAATCAAGTGGTCAGTGCTGCGCTAGTGGCACAGAGAGAAGATGAGGAAGAGGCAACAGCAGCGGCGAGGCTGTTGGATAAAGAGTTGGGGCCGGCAGGGCCTGCTACCGGCAAGGCAGAGCCCCCGGCGGAGTCCGGTCCCAACAAGACAGAATCTGTGCATGTGAGTGAAGTGAGACAGAAGAAGAAGGTGATGCAACACCCAGTTTATTTTGTCAGCTCCCTCTTGTATTGGGCTAGATCAAGGTATTCTGGCATGCAGAAGCTGCTTTTCGGCCTCCTTATGGCCACGAGAAAGCTGTGTCACTATTTGTTGGGGAACGCAGTAATTTCAAAAAATTTCCTACTCATGCAAGATCTATCTATGTGATGCATAGCAACGAGAGGGGAGAGTGTGTCAATGTACCCTTGTAGACCAAAAGCGGAAGCATTTAGTTAACACGGTTGATGTAGTCGAACGTCTTCGCGATCCAACCGATCCAAGCACCGAACGTACGGCACCTCCGCGTTCAGCACACGTTCAGCTCGGAGACGTCCCTCATACTCTTGATCCAATTGAGGTCGAGGGAGAATTTCATCAGCACGACGGCATGGTGACGGTGATGATGAAGTTACCGGCGCAGGGCTTCGCCTAAGCACTACGACGATATGACCGAGATGTGTAACTATGGAGGGGGGCACCGCACACGGCTAAACAATTGTCAACTTGTGTGTTCTAGGGTGCCCGCCTACCCCCATATATAAAGCAGCAAGGGGGAAGGCCGGCCGCCCCCTTTAGGGCGCGCCTCAAGTAGGATTCCTACTAGGAATCCTATTCCTAGTAGGTTTCCAACTTGGGGAAGGGAGGGGGAAGGAAGGAGAGGGAGAGAGGGAAGGCAAGGGGGGCGCCGCCCTCCCCTTCCTTGTCCTATTTGGACTCAAGGGGAGGGGGCGTGTGGCTTGCCCTGGCCGGCCCCTTTCTCTCTCCACTAGGGCCCATCGAGGCCCATTAGTTCCCCGGGGGTTCCGGTAACCCTCCGGCACTCCGGTTTCATCCGAAACTTCTCCGGAACACTTCCTGTGTCTGAATATAGTTGTCAAATATATCAATATTTTTGTCTTGACCATTTCGAGACTCCTCGTCATGTCCGTGATCACATCCGGAACTCTGAACTACCTTCAGCACATCAAAACACATAAACTCATAATACCAATCGTCATCGAGCGTGAAGTGTGCGGACCCTACGGGTTCGAGAACTATGTATACATGAACGAGACACGTCCCCGGTCAATAACCAATAGCGGAACCTGGATGCTCATATTGGTTCCTACATATTCTACGAAGATCTTTATCGGTCAAACCGCATAACAACATACGATGTTCCCTTTGTCATCGGTATGTTACTTCCCCGAGATTCGATCGTCGGTATCTCAATACCTAGTTGAATCTCGTTACCGGCAAGTCTCTTTACTCGTTCCATAATATTTCATCCCGTAACTAACTCATTAGTCACAATGCTTGCAAGGCTTATAGTGATGAGTATTACCGGCAGGGCCCAGAGATACCTCTCCGAAACACAGAGTGACAAATCCTAATCTCGATCTATGCCAACCCAACAAACACCTTCGGAGACACCTGTAGAGCACCTTTATAATCACCCTTTTACATTGTTACGTTTGGTAGCACACAAAGTGTTCCTCTGGTATTCGGGAGTTGCATAATATCATAGTCTGAGGAACTTGTATAAGTCATGAGGAAAGCAGTAGCAATGAAACTAACACGATCATAATGCTAAGCTAACGGATGGGTCATGTCCATCACATCATTCTCCTAATGATGTGATCCCATTCATCAAATGACAACACATGTCTATGGTTAGGAAACATAGCATCTTTGATTAACGAGCTAGTCAAGTAGAGTCATACTAGGGACTATATGTTTTGTCTATGTATTCACACATGTACTGAGTTTCCCGTTAGTACAATTCTAGCATGAATAATAAACATTTATCATGAATTAAGGAAATAAATAATAACTTTATTATTGCCTCTAGGGAATATTTCCTTCAGTCTCCCACTTGCACTAGAGTCAATAATCTAGATTACACAGTAATGATTCTAACACCCATGGAGCTTTGGTGCTGATCATGTTTTGCTCATGAGAGAGACTTAGTCAACGGGTCTGCAACATTCAGATCCGTGTGTATCTTGCAAATCTCTATGTACCCTTCCGACACTTGATGACGGATGGAATTGAAGCATCTCTTGATGTGCTTGGTTCTCTTGTGAAATCCGGATTCCTTTGCCAAGGCAATTACACCAGTATTGTCACAAAAGATTTTCAATGGACCCGATGCACTAGGTATGACACCTAGATCGGATATGAACTCCTTCATTCGCTGCTTCTGAAGTGAAAGTGCGTTATATCGACTAGAGGGGGGGGGGGTGAATAGGCGATTTTTATGAATTCTTCACTGAGGAATTTGCCGGTGAGGAAATTCCTTAGCGAAGAACTACTTGCAGCGGAATAAGTACTCAGAAGTAAGCATAGCAGAATACACACATAGTCATCATGATGAAATGAAGACAATCACAGAGTACAGAAAGCGTAAACACAGGATAACACAAGATGAAGACAAACAGACTGAAGAAATTGAACTGAGGAAATTGAGAAAGTCTTCAGTCAAAGTCTTCAAACACAGATATGAACAAACACTCAACACAGTAATGAGGAAATGAAAGAGTTGAGGAAATAGAACCAGTGGGGTTGGTGAAGACAATGATTTGGTAGACCAGTTCCAACTGCTGTCTCAGTTGTACGTCTGGTTGGAGCGGCTGAGTATTTAAACTCGAGGACACACAGTCCCGGACACCCAGTCGCTGAGCACGCAGCTCAGGACACCAAGTCCTCACCGTATTCTCCTTGAACTAAGGTCACACAGACCTCGTCCAATCACTCGTGGTAAGTCTTCAGGCGACTTCCAAACCTTCACAGACTTCGGTCACTCGGCGATCCACAATTCCTCTTGGATGCTCTAGACCATGATGCCTAACCGTCTGGAAGAAGCACAATCTTCAAAGGTAACAAGCGTCGGATCCACGTAGGATCAATCTCTTCAGTGATGCTCAATCACTTTGGGTTTGTGGGTGTTTGGGTTTGGATTTTCCTCACTCGATGATTTTCGCTCAAAGTCCTTGGAGGATGGGTTGCTCTCAAATGACTAGTGTCAGTTTCTCTCGGAGCAGCCAACCAGCTAGTGGTTGTAGGGGGCGGCTATTTATAGCCTAGGGAGCAGCCCGACATGATAAGACATAAACGCCCTTCAATGATATGACCGTTAGGTGGATACGATATTTGGGACAGCTGGCGCGCAGCACAGCAACGGTCGGAAATTTGACTCTCAAATTCCTCAGGGCTATCATGTTCCTCATTGTGTAGGCAATCCGCACTAGCAAATTCCTAACTCCTCAGTCAGAAAAAATTCCTCAGCGACCAGAAGAACTTCGTCTCTGTCATTGAAGAAATTGACTGAACTGTATGAGATTTCCAATGGCTTCACTCGAAGGGATTGGTAGGTGTAGGATTTTGAGTTGAGCATCACATGGAAATTTTTCCTTAGTATTTCCTCGACCCCCTTTGACAGTACGGTGTTTCCTATGACTCAAGAAAGAGAAAAACAAAACTATGAAAACGAAAGTCTTCAAGCTTCATATTCCTCGCATGAATATCAAGTCTTCACGGACACACCAATTTCTTCACTTTCAAAGTCTTCATGAAAGTCTTCAGGAATACCAAAATCTTCAGTCAAGATATTCATTTTTAGGGGTCGACTTTCTCTGTAAATATCAAACTCCTCATAGACTTATAGACCTGTGTACACTCATAAACACATTAGTCCCTTAACCTATAAGTCTTCAATACACCAAAATCACTAAGGGGCACTAGATGCACTTACAATCTCCCCCTTTTTGGTGATTGATGACAATATAGGTTAAGTTTTCAACGGGGATAAACATATGAAGTGTAAGTACTGATATTGAGGAATTTGATTGCAAGATATAGAAGAACTCCCCCTGAAGATGTGCATAGTGAGGAATTTGCTTTTGAAGCAATGCACACTTGAAGAGTTGAATCATGGAGATCTCCCCCTATATCTTGTAATTCATACATGCATTTGACATATAATATGAAGAATTTGAAATGCATGATGAAATATGGTGCCTTAAGAGATTCAGCATGCGTACAATAATATTAACGAGGAACAAGCATGCAGAATAACGCATCAAAAGCATCAGAGCACTGTGCATCAAAAGTATCAGAGCACCATCGGTTTTAAGATTACAACTCGATCCAATAAAAGTTTCAGAAGAGCGAGAGTTGTAACTTAGCAAAAAAAATGCCCATATAATAGACCCGCTTGAAGACTAACTCAGATTTCTCCCCCTTTGTCATCGAATGACCAAAAGGATCAAAACTGAGGACAAACGCCCCTGAAGAATATCAAGTTGATGGAGGAGTGCCAGCATTGTCTGGGTCGGTTGTCGTAGTAGGGCCTGCTGCAGTGTCGTCCAAGTCTTCATTTTCATCAGTGTCGCACAATGAAGAATAGGAGCTGGCCACCAAGGAAGGAACCTTGACCTTCTTGAATTTCTTCGGTGGAGGTGCAGGCCAGTCAAATTCTTGCTTGAGACCCATGTTCTTCAGATCTGTGGCACTGTAGATATGAGATAGAACATGAAAGTGCTAGTATCGACTAGAGGGGGGGGGGGTGAATAGGCTATTTTTATGAAAGTCTTCAAAACTTGGAAGTTTCGAAGACAAACAATCGAAATGCCCTAATCGATATGCAGCGGAAGATAAACTACTGTAAGCAAACCATAGTCAAGTATGCAATGATGTGAAAGCACATGACTAATAGCAGCTAAGTAGTAAGGATCAGGATGAAAGATAGTACGAAGCCAATCAACGATAGTAGTCAAGCAATGAAGTCAAACAGGTACGACTGATAGGCAATGACTTCATGAAGACAAACTCAATATAAAGGATGGGAAAGGATAGAACCAGTCGCTCGTTGAAGACACAGTATTTGTTGGACCAGTTCCAATTGCTGTGACAACTGTACGTCTGGTTAGGGAGGCTGAGATTTAACTCAGAAGACCGTGTCTACACCTTATTCCCCTTGAGCTAAGGACACCCAGTCTACGCCCAATCACTCTGCTAAGTCTTACAGGTAGACTTCCAAACCTTCACAGACTTCGTTCACCGGCAATCCACAATGACTCTTGGATGCTCAGAACGCGACGCCTAACCGGCTGGAGGATTCACAGTCCTCAAGTGTAATAAGTCTTCAGGTTACACAGACAGAAAGACTTCAGTGATGCCTAACACTCTTTGGCTCTGGGTGTTTGGGCTTGGTCCTCGCAAGGATTTCTCTCTCTCAAAGGCTTCAAGGTGGGTTGCTCTCAAATGACAAAAGCCGTGCACTAACTCTGAGCAGCCACCAAATTATGGTGTAGGAGGTAGGCTATTTATAGCCACTGGGCAACCCGACATGATATGTCCGAAATGACCCTGGGTCAGTAAGGAACTGGCACGTGTTCCAACGGTCAAATTTCAAACACACACGGCAACTTTACTTGGGTTACAAGCAAGGCTGACTTATCCAGCTCTGGATAAGATTTGCTCTCATTGTCTTCGCTCAAAGACATAGAATTTGGGTTGAGCATCACTTCAGTCATTCTGACTTAGTTCACTTGGACCCCACTTAACAGTACGGTGGTTCCTATGACTCAACAAAGAAGAAAAGGAAACAACAAAATCACACAGTCTTCGCGCTCCATAATCTTCACTCGATGTCTTCTCATGTCATAGTCTTCAATATGAATCTCTTCACATACCACCATTGTCTTCAATGTCTTCATACATTTTTAGGGGTCATCTCCGGTAGGTAAACTGAATCAATGAGGGACACTACCTGCGTTATCCTGCAATCCTCACAAACGCATTAGTCCCTCAACCAACTTTGTCGTCAATACTCCAAAACCAACTAGGGGTGGCACTAGATGCACTTACAATCTCCCCCTTTTTGGTGATTGATGACAAACTGGTTGAAGTTTTCAACGGGGATAAAGTATGTGAAATTGTAAAGGATAGGGTATTGTCTTCATAAGTAGCAAGGGCTCCCCCTGAAGATGTGCATATAAGTAATTTGCTTTTGGAATGCAAATGCACATGGCAGGTTGTACTTGTGGAGATCCACTTCAACTTATGAAGATAATTCATCATGCATGGACTGATATAGCAAGTAGAATGACATGCATAATGAAAAATGGACGTCTGCAGAATGATCTAAGTGCGGAAGTTATCATCGCACATGCGGAATTTATCATCGCATCACAGTAAAGCAAATAAGTAGAAGACGACCATCGAGTTTAAGTGTTACAACTCAAAGAACCAAATGTTTCAAAAGCGAGAGTTGTAAACACGAGCAAAATATAAAGCGACCGCCCATATGAACCCGCTTGAAGACTATCAAACTCATATGCTTCTCCCCCTTTTGTCAGTAAGGACCAAAAAGGTTTGAAGACATAGAGCATCTACTCGTCCTCGTGAGTAGGTGAAGCAGCAGGGTTGTCGTTGTTGCTTGGCGGTGCAGACATACTAGGTGCAGTGTCGATGCGTGCAGAGGTAGGAGGCGGCGAAGTAGCATCATCTTCAACATCGATCACTCTGGCATTCACAGTTGCCGCGGAGGAAGAATAGTCAGAGTCTTCAAGGGATGGAGTTCGACGTAGGACTGCAGTCCGTGGAGGAATGGAGTCAAACTTGAATCTTTCAGTGAATCCATCGTCTTGAAGATCGGCTTCAACACTGAGCAGCGTCAAACTCTTCCATGATCGCCGACAAGTCTCGTGAGCAACAAATGCATTCTTGGTGGCAAGATTTCGAATGCGATTGACGTCCACCAAGAGGCTTTGCATCTGTCTCTTGAGCCAATAGTGATGCTTATCTTGTTTCTGATGAAGGGCCACAAGAAGTTCTCGGTCATTGAGAATGCGAGAGCGCTTCTGAGGCCTTTGGGCAATGGTGCTTTCAGTGGCTTCAGTATGCGCACGATGAGGCAGATGAGTATTTCCAGCCATTGGATAGATACGTGTTACTGCTTGGACGCCTTCGATGGGTTGAGTGAAGCTTTGGTGCTCGACATTCTGAAGACAAAGAGGCTTCTTGGCAGGGTCAGAGTATATGGCTTCAACTGACATATCAACTTCTGGTAAAAAGATCAGATAATTGCGAGCAGAAGGCTGATAGTTGACAGAGGAGTGTCGCTTGATTAGGCGCATGACCCATGGAGCATAGAACTTCAGACCAAAAAGGTTGGATCTAGACGCAGCAAGTTGCCTGATGAAGAATTCTTGGGATTGAAGCTGATGCCATTGAGGATGTAAAAGACCAAAGTCTTCATGGCTCCTTCAAGCTTGGCCACTGATGAATGTCCTTTGATAGTCCATAGAGTTCGCCTGATGATATGATATATTGTGCGAGGCAGATACTCAAGTTCATAAACAAAGAACTCCGTTGGATATTCAACGTCAGATGGCAAAGGCTTCATCATGCTTAACATCTAGCTCATGTTGGGTTCTGGCTTATGGAAGATGCTCTCCAATGCATTGCGGTGTAGTTGAAAATTAGGTTCATAGAGCTCTCTGGGAGTGGGTAGGCCTGTAAGCTCAATGATATTGAAAGTGCTAGTATCGACTAGGGGGGGGGTGAATAGGCGATTTTTATGAAAGTCTTCAAAACTTGAAAGTTTCGAAGACAAACAACAGAAATAACCTAATTGATATGCAGCGGAAGATAAACTACCCTAAACAAGCCATAGTCAAGTATGTAATGATGTGATAGTACATGACTAATAGCAGTTAGGTAGTAAAGGATCAAGATGGAAGATAGTGTGAAGCCAATTAACAACAGTAGTCAAGCAATGAAGTCAAACAGATAAACAGATAGGCAATGACTTCACGAAGACAAACTTAAGTAAGGTTGGAAGGGATAGAACCAGTTGCTTGTTGAAGACACAGGATTTGTTGGACCAGTTCGAGTTGCTGTGACAACTGTACGTCTGGTTAGGGAGGCTGAGATTTAACTCAGAAGACCGTGTCTTCACCTTATTCCCCTTGAGCTAAGGACACCCAGTCCTCGCCCAAGCACTCTGGTAAGTCTTCAAGGGAGACTTCCAAACCTTCACAGACTTCGTTCACCGGCAATCCACAATGACTCTTGGATGCTCAGAAAGCGACGCCTAACCGGCTGGAGGATTCACAGTCCTCAAGTGTAATAAGTCTTCAAGTCACACAGACAGAAAGACTTCAGTGATGCCTAACACTCTTTGGCTCTGGGAGTTTGGGCTTTGTCCTCGCAAGGATTTCTCCCTCTCAAATGCTTCGAGGTGGGTTGCTCTCAAACGACAAAAGCCGTGCACAAACTCTGAGCAGCCACCAATTTATGGTGTAGGGGGTGGGCTATTTATAGCCACTAGGCAACCCGACCTGATTTGTCCAAAATGACCCTGGGTCACTAAGGAACTGACACGTGTTCCAATGGTCAGATTTCAAATACACGCGGCAACTTTACTTGGGCTACAAGCAAAGCTGACTCATCCAGCTCTGGATAAGATTTTCTCTCATTGTCTTCGCTCGAAGACATAGGATTTGAGTTGAACATCACTTCAGTCACTCTGACTTAGTTCACTTGGACCCCACTTAATAGTACGGTGGTTCCTATGACTCAACAAAGAAGAAAAGGAAACAACGAAGCCACACAGTCTTCACGCTCCAAAGTCTTCACACATTGTCTTCTCATGTCATAGTCTTCAATATGAATATCTTCTCATACCACCATTTTCTTCAATGTCTTCATACATTTTTAGGGGTCATCTCCGGTAGGTAAACCGAATCAATGAGGGACACTACCTGCGTTATCCTGCAATTCTCACAAACGCATTAGTCCCTCAACCAACTTTGTCGTCAATACTCCAAAACCAACTAGGGGTGGCACTAGATGCACTTACAATCTCCCCCTTTTTGGTGATTGATGACAAACTGGTTGAAGTTTTCAACGGGGATAAAGTATGTGAAATTGTAAGGATAGGAATTTTTCTTCACAAGTTGCAAGGGCTCCCCCTGAAGATGTGCATATAAGTAATTTGCTTTTGGAATGCAAATGCACATGGCAGGTTGTACTTGTGGAGATCCACTTCAACTTATGAAGATAATTCATCATGCATGAAATGATATAACAAGTAGAATGACATGCACAATGAAAAATGGACGTCTGCAGAATGATCTAAGTGCGAAAGTTATCATCGCACATGCGGAATTTATCGTCGCATCATAGTAAAGCAAATAAGTAGTAGAAGTAGCAGACGACCATCAAGTTTAGGTGTTACAACTCAAAGAGCCAACTATTTCAAAACGCAAGAGTTGTAAGCACGCAGCAAAATATAATGCAACCGCCCATATGAACCCGCTTGAAGACTATCAACTCATACGCTTCTCCCCCTTTTGTCAATAATGACCAAAAAGGTTTGAAGACATAGAGCGTCTACTCGTCATCATGAGTAGGTGAAGCAGCAGGGTTGTCGTCGTTGGTTGGCGGTGCAGACGAACTTGGTGCAGTGTCGATGCGCGCAGTAGTAGTTGGAGGTGGTGAAGTAGCATCATCTTCATCATCGATCACTCTGGCATTTACCGTTGCCGCGGAGGAGGAATATTCAGAGTCTTCAAGAGATGGAGTTCGACGCAGGATAGCAGTCCTTGGAGGAGTGGAGTCGAACTGGAATCTTTCATTGAAGCCATCATCTTGAAGATCAGCTTCAGCACTGAGCAGGGTTAAACTCTTCCATGATCTTCGGCAAGTTTCATGAGCAACAAAGGCATTCTTGGTGGCAAGGTTGCGAATGCGATTGACATCCACCAAGAGGCTTTGCATTTGGCGCTTGAGCCAGAAATGGTGCTTATCCTGTTTCTGATGAAGAGCCACAAGAAGTTCTCGGTCATTGAGAACACGAGAACGCTTCCGAGGCCTTTATGCAATGGTGCTTTTAGTGGCTTCAATGGGCGCTCTGTGAGGCAGACGAGTGTTACCAGCCCGTGGATAGTATCTTGTCGCTGCTTGAACACCTTCAATAGGCTGAGTGAAGCTTTGGTGCTCAATGTTCTGAAGACAAAGTGGCGTCTTGGCAGGGTCGGAGTATATAGCATGAACTGACATATCAACCTCTGGCAGAAATATTATATGATTGCGAGCAGAGGGCTGATAATTGACAGATGAGTGGCGATTGATGAGGCGCATGACCCATGGAGCATAAAACTTCAGACCAAACATGTCAGAGCCAGAATCAGCAAGTTGCCTGATGAAGAATTCCTGAGTGTTGAAGCTGATGCCATTGAGAATATAGAAGACCAAAGTCTTCATTGCTCCTTCAAGCTTGGCCGCTGATGAATGTCCCTTGACTGGCCATAGAGTTCGCCTGATGATATGATATATGGTTCGAGGCAGATACTCGAGGTCTTCAACAAAGAAATGTGTGGGATACTCAGCGTTAGATGGCAAAGGCTTCATCATGCTCAGCATCTGGCTCATATTGGGTTCTGGCTTATGAAAGATGCTCTCCACAGCATTGCGGTGTAGCTGACAGTTGGGCTCATACAGTTCTCCAGGAGTGGCTAGCCTAGTAAGCTCGATGATATCCATAGCTTTGGCTTCATGATGAACATTTCCAGTCATCCACTCGAGAATCCAAGTCTTGATGTCTCTGTAGTAGCCGCGAATGTGCAGAGTGGCATAGAATTGAAGCAATAGCTCTTCATTCCAATGTTCTTTGTCTATCACAAAATGGAGCAGACCAGCATCACGAAAGCAATCAAGTGCTTCTTCCAAGCACGGCAGTCCAGCAATAGCTTCAGTGTCATGGCGCATATGAGGGAAAATGCGCCCTTGATCATATGGCACGCACGAGTAATAGCTTCTCTGCTGATAGCTCCAGAACCTATCTGATGATATCCTTGGCTTGGAGTAGGGGTTCTTGGCGTTGTCAAAGAAGGTATTGTGGCTCTTGAAGCCATTAGCATTGAATGACCCTGGTGAGTTGGCAGTACCTGGAAACCTTGGCAATCTGGGCTTTGGCTTCTGGACTTGAGGCCTATGCTCAACATGATAGTCAAATTGCGGGCCTGAGGCAGCAGGCGGAGGCACCAGAACAGGCCTTCGGACTGTGGTAAGCTGACCATGATTGTATGCTTGCTCAATAGTGTGTGGCCGTGGTGGCGGAACAGGAGCAGGGGCAACATCAGAGGAGTCAGGCTGCACAACAGGTGCTTCAGGAGCAGTTGTCACATTTGCTTCAGGTGCAGCATTCTCATTGGCGTCAGGTGCAACATCCTCATGAGCTTCAGGTGCAGCATCAGTGGTTTCAGGTTCAGTGGCCACATTAGCTTCAGGCACAGTGGCCTCATTGGTTTCAGGCACACTGGTTGGTGCGGGCTCCACATTAGCGTCAGCCATGACTACGTCACTGGTTTCATTTGCGTTGGTGGTGGCAGCCACAACATTTTCAACCTCCTCTTGACGAGCAGGAGGGTCGGGCACAGGCACGTTCAGATCATGAACTGCGTCTTCTTCAATTGTTGGGGGTGAAGGAACACATACTTCTTCTTCATTTTATCCGGCTGATGCAGCCGGAATGTCTTCAGCAGCATGTGCTTCAGACTCGGAGATGTTCACTGTTGGAGCTGGTTCAGAAAATACTTGGCGTGCAACAGGTGAACGTTGCACTTCTCCTTCGGGAACGCTCGACCGAGGGACTTCAGGCCTTTGTCCTCTGCGAAGCCTGCAAAGAGCTGGCTTCAAGTTAGGAGATGGAGTTAGCTGAGCCTGAAAGTCTTCATCCTCTTCTTGCACTGGGGGTGTTGCTTGTTGTTGTTGTTGGGGAGTACTGGGGGAGTCTTGTTGTTGTTGTGGGTGATCAGCCCACGAAGCATCCTGAGCAATTGGCGTCAATGGACGACCAATGCTGATGAGTTCGCTGTTCGTAAGAACAGGCGATGATACCACTTGATGTTCGATCTGAGGAAGAACTTCATCATCATTTACATTGTCATCTTGACCAATGTCTTCAGCAGCGTTGGGTTCAGCTGCTGGAATATCTTCAGCCTCATGAGCCTCTGTGGTAGCAGGCTCATGGACAACCATTCTTCGTTCTTGATGTACGGACACAGGGCGAACCACAGAAATGGGTTCAACGACTAAGGGCTCTGTGGAAGCAGCCCTAGTCTTCTTGGTCTTGCGCTTCTTCTTGGAGGGAGCGGCATCAGAGGCTTCAGTGTTCTTTCTCTTTCTGGCGTCAGCCTCGGCAGCCCTCGTCTTCTTCTGTTCTGAAGCTTTTGTGGTGACCTTTGGCTTCGAGCCAGTCATGCTGCTTGGGAATATAATGCGAGGGGCTTCTTGGCTTGAAGGTTCAGGCTGATCAGGGTGCTTCTTCTTCTTCTTTGCAGCCATCCTAGGGTCAATGTCTGGACGGCCAAGTGACTTGCGCTTCTTAGCTTCATTGTAAGCAAGCACACACTTATCAGCAAAATCTTCATGCGCTCTCGAGAGCCCCGAGCTTCTTAGCGTTTCTTCAGAAAAAGCTTCTTTAAGCTCATGGAGCATGACCTTAAAGTTGCGGACATCTTGAACACTCAGATTGGCCACATGCTTCTTGAATTGAGCCTTCTCAAAATCAATCTTGTTTTTGAGCTCAACGATGCGCTGAGCGAGAGCTAGCTCAGAAGCAATGGCGCCATTGAAGGCGACGCTGAGGCCAATTGGAAGCTGTAAGTCTTCAAAACTGTGTCGAACCACTCATCAATGAAATTGTGAATGATGGCCACATCAAAGAGAGGCAGGTTGCTGAATATTTCTGCTTCTTCCTTGCTTTTGATCAGCTGCTCAAGAGCATCATCAACAAGATCTTCATCACTTGATAGATCAATGGGTTCTTCACGCAGAATTGCGGCAGGAGTCAAAGCTCTTTGATCATCTGGTCTAACAAGTTGCTTTTTCTTGTCCGTTCTCTTGGAGACACGGGATAGATCTTCAGATTGCACACTGGCTTCAGGAGGTGCAGTGGCCAGTGGCTTCGCACGCAAAGTCTTCGGAGGTGCAGCTGAGGTTGAAGCTCTAGACTTGTTTTGCTTCTGCGGCTTTGGAGGAGGAGCAGGGGCTTCATCAGAGTCAGCACCATTGTCAGAATGATCTACTCTGGCGCCTTGGACCATGATGTAGGTGATGAGGCCGTCAAGGTTGGCGTAGGGGCCAATGACATTGGGATTGGCTTCACGGGAGCCATCAGCACGGGGAGCAGAGGGACCTGGGTTGAAGTCCAAACCCAAGGACTTCTTGTTCTTCTTGGCCGAAGCCACAACAAACTGATAGTTGCGCTTGAAGAGAGAATCGTCACGACACCATAGTAGTGAAGTGGGATCTGCGTTCGCAGGCTGTGGCCCACGGACCATGCATGGATAGAAGCCTTGTTCAATGGCTTCAGCTCGGCTCTTGGGTTGAAGGCCTCGATAGAGGATATGACCCCAAGGTCTCTTGATGGCATGCTTCTCTGCATATTCCTTCGTGACAAACTTGTACTTGAACCACTCCTCAGCCCAATAGCGTCGAATCCATTGGATTCACGTCTTCCTCTGATGATAATTCTCTTCGGGATCTGTCTTGTACATTTCTGCTAAGTCATCAGGCAGATCTTTAGATGTTCCTTCTCTACGCTGTCTGCCACCCTTCCTTGCTTATTTTTCTGTTGCCATGAACTTCAAGCTGAAAGGCTTCAATACGTTCAAAGGCTTCAAAGATTTGCGCTTGCTGGTCAAGCAGGAACTGGCTTCAGGAGAATTTATATGATGCTGTAAGTATTCTGCAAACGAATGCAGACTATGAGAACCAAGGGATTCTCCCACGGACATGTACCTGTGACAGCATTAGAGATGCGAGGGAAGGGGAAGAGGTCATATGCATTCTTAGAAGATTTTGAAGATAAATTAGTTTGAAGACATTGACCTCATGATGCGAAGACATTCACTTATATAGGTGAGTTGGTTCCAGATTTGTACCAATCCGTGAATAAGTACAAGTGAGGAATCAAACTAGGCAAGAAATCTAAGTGAATCGACTAAGCAGTATGAGATGCAGACGAAATAGATCTAGCTTGAATAGGCAGAAACTACTTTTGGTAAACAGGATGAATCTTGAAGATCAAAAAGGTGGTAAAAATAGAGTTATAATTACCGCACGAAGAACTGCTAGATGGAGGAATAGGAGATCGAGCAGTTCAGCCCACCGTGCCCTAACTTGGCGACGGAGGACACCTACGGCGACGGCGGAGAGGACGATGTCCGCGGCCGGCGTGAGGACGGCGTCAGAGAAGTCGCGGCAGCTAAGCGCTTCGTCGCCGGCGTCGTCGCGAGCTAGCGGTGGCGCTAGGGTTTTGATGGAGGTGGAGAGGTGGAAGAAGTATTTCTTTACCGCAGGGGGACAGGTATTTATAAGTAGGTGAGAGACACAACACAATTACGCTGGTGCCCCTGGCGGTTCACATCTGAGGAGCACGTGGCAAGCATGCAACACACTCAGGGTTGTCCCACGTTCCCACGCCCGCCAGGCATGTCGGAGAGTTGTTCCGGCTTCTCCGGATTTCAACAGTAAAGATAAGTCATTAAAAACAGATTTAATGTTTGTCTCTCTGCCTTCTGCTGACTAGGACGCAGAGAAGACATTCGACAGTTTCAATAGAATGCATATGATTTGGATAGATAGATTTTGAGATAGGAAGCATAGAGAGGTTAGGGTCCGATCACATTCACTTAGTTCAAAAGATCCAATCTTGAAGACATAGCTATAAGTGAATGCTGTAGAGGACAGAACACTAGTATATATATATATATATATATATAGTAACGCTAAACTAAGCGTGAGTGTAGAATAGCTTATTCTACACCCCAGTAATGGTACATACAAAATATAGTAACGCACTATGTAAAATATAGTAATTTTTGTAAAAATGTAGTAAATTCCAAACTTCGGTGATAAAAATTTTATTTTCCGAATTACTACATTTCGTACACCGTTTTACTAGATTTTGTATATAGCGTTACTAGGGGGTGTAGAATAAGCTATTCTACACTCACGCTTAGAATAGCGTTACCCTATATATATATATATATATATATATATATATATATATATATATATCAGAAAGCAATCAAATCATCATAGTGCAGAGAGTCATGAAGACTAATTGAAACTGAAGACAGACCAAATTCGAAGTCATTGCAATATAACGCCTTGAGTGAAACACTTCAAAAAAAGTCGGTGGTGGCGTTACCCACCGCATAGGAAGTATTAGACCCAGACACGGCGCACAATTATCGTGCCGCTCCGAAGTCAAATTCCATGTTAATGTATTCACACTCAGGGTGTAAATCTTCATTGATTGAAGATATACATTACTTTGTGTGTTGCACATCTAAGTCATCAACATGCATAAGTGTTAGGATGTGTGGCCGATCACAGGACATTAGAGGATTCCAAGATATTTAGCTCACACCGTAACTTGCAAAACCTTTTCTCATCCAAGGGCTTTGTGAAGATATCTGCCAGTTGCTCTTTAGTGTTGACGTGAATGATATCAATATCTTTCTCCATAACATGATCTCTGAGAAAGTCATGACGAATTTCAATGTGCTTTGTCTTCGAGTGTTGGACTGGATTGTTGGCTATTTTGATGGCACTTTCGTTGTCGCAGAAGAGAGGTACTTGTTTCAGATTGATGCCATAGTCCTTGAGAGTTTGCTTCATCCATAGAAGCTGAGCACAACAGGATCCAACTGCAATGTATTCAGATTCAGCAGTTGAGAGTGATACACAGTTCTGCTTCTTCGAAGACCAACAGACAAGTGATCGACCAAGAAAATGGCATGTGCCAGATGTAGACTTGCGATCCACCTTGTCACCAGCATAATAAGCATCCGAGAATCCAACCAAATCAAATTTTGAGCCCTTGGGATACCATAATCCGAGTGTTGGGGTGTAAGCCAAATATCGAAGAATTCGCTTCACAGCTAAGTGATGCGATTCCTTTGGTGCCGCTTGGAATCGAGCACACATGCAAACACTTAGCATAATATCTGGCCTAGATTCACATAAATAAAGCAAAGAACCAATCATGGAGCGGTATACCTTTTGATCGAACTCTTTACCATTGTCGTCAGGACCAAGATGGTGTTTGGCTGGCATTGGCGTCGTATAGCCTTTGCAGTCTTCCATTCCAAACTTCTTCAAACAATCTTTGAGGTATTTCTCTTGAGATATGAAGATGCCATTCCTCTGCTGACGAATTTGAAGACCAAGGAAGAACTTCAGCTCACCCATCATGGACATTTGATATTGCTCTTGCATCATATACCCAAACTCATCACTATACTTCTGGTTGGTGCATCCGAAGATTATGTCATCCACATATATATGGCACACAAACAGTTCACCATCATATGTCTTCGTGAAGAGAGTGGGATCGAGGGATCCAGGTTTGAAGCCTTTGCTCTTCAGGAAGTCTTTGATTGTATCATACCAGGCACGAGGAGCTTGTTTGAGGCCATACAATGCTTTGTTTAGCTTGTACACCATATCAGGATGTTTTGGATCTTCAAAGCCAGGTGGTTGTGCGACATATACTTCTTCTTCAATCTTGCCATTGAGAAATGCACTTTTTACATCCATTTGATATAGCAAGATATTGTGATGATTAGCATAGGCCAGCAGTATGCAAATAGCTTCAATCCTAGCAACAGGAGCAAATGTTTCATCGAAGTCAATTCCTTCAACTTGAGTGTATCCTTGAGCCACAAGACGTGCTTTGTTTCTGACGACTTCACCATGCTCATCTTGCTTTTTTCGATATATCCATTTTGTTCCAATAATGTTATGCTTGCGAGGATCAGGTTGCTTGACGAGTTCCCAGACATTATTCAGTTTGAACTGTTGAAGTTCTTCTTGCATGGCTTGAATCCATTCAGGTTCCATAAAAGCTTCAACAACTTTCTTGGGTTCTGATATTGACACAAATGAAAAGTGCCCACAGAAGTTTGCTAGCTGTGTTGCTCTTGATCGAGTGAGCGGACCAGGTGCATTGATGCTGTCAATTATCTTCTCTATTTGAACTTCATTTGCAACACGAGGATGAACAGGATGAAGATTTTGCTCTGGCTGATCATTGTCATCATTGGACGGATTTTCTTCGGTCTGAGCATTGTCTTCAGGTTGATTTGGTGCAGAGATGATAAGTTCCTCTTCAGGTTGTGCTTCAGAGGGCATGATTTCACCAGTTCCCATCAACCTGATTGCCTCGTTTGAAGGAGCTTCATGCAGTGTACTTGGCAGGATCTCTCTCTGTGAACCATTGGTTTCATCAAATTTCACATCCACAGTTTCGACTATTTTGTATAGATATAGGTTGAAGACTCTGTAGGAGTGTGAATCCTTTCCATAGCCAAGCATGAAGCCTTCGTGAGCCTTAGGTGCAAATTTTGACTTGTGATGGGGATCCTTTATCCAGCATCTTGCTCCAAATACTCTGAAGTAACTGATGTTTGGCTTCTTGCCAGTAAGTAGCTCATATGATGTTTTGTTCAGAAGCTTATGGATGTATACACGGTTGATGATGTGACATGCTGTATCAATAGCTTCGGGCCAGAACTTTCTTGGTGTCTTGTACTCATCTAGCATTGTTCGAGCCATCTCAATGAGGGTTCTGTTTTTGCACTCAACAATGCCGTTTTGCTAAGGTGTGTACGGAGCAGAGAACTCATGAGTGATTCCCATTGTATCCAGATACAGATCAAGTCCAGTGTTCTTGAATTCAGTGCCATTGTCACTTCTGATGTGCTTGATCTTCACACCATAGTTGTTCATTGCTCGATTTGTAAAGCGCCTAAAGACATCTTGCGCTTCAGTCTTGTAAAGAATTATAAGAACCCATGTGGATCTTGAGTAGTCATCAACAATGACGAAGCCATAGAGACAGGCAGTTGTTGTGAGGGTGGAGTAGTGAGTAGGTCCAAATAAGTCCATGTGTAACAGCTCGAAGGGTTGATATGTTGTCATGATTGTCTTCGAGGGATGCTTTGCCCTTGTCATCTTTCCAGCTTCACAGGCACCACACAGATGATCCTTCTTGAACTTGACATCCTCGATGCCAATGACATGCTTCTTCTTGACGAGAGAATGTAAATTCCTCATGCCAGCATGTCCCAGCCTTCGATGCCAGAGCCAGCATTCTGAAGCTTTTGTGAGAAGACATACGGCAAGCTGTGGACCTGCTGAGAAATCTACCATGTACAGATCATCTTTTCGATACCCTTCAAAGACTAGAGATTTGTCAGATTCCATTAGCACAAGGCAACGATATTTTCCGAATAGCACAATCATGTTCAAGTCACAAAGCATTGAGACAGACATTAAGTTGAAACCAAGGGATTCAACAAGCATCACTTTATCCATGTGTTGATCCTTTGAGATTGCAACTCTACCTAGACCCAATACTTTGCTTTTACCAGTGTCAGCAAATGTGATGTGACTCTTGTTGGATGGACGTAAGGTTGAGTCCATGAGAAGACTTCGATCACCAGTCATATGATTTGTGCATCCACTATCCATAATCCATTCTGAATCTTTTAGTGATGTACCCTACAGTGCAGTTAGGAGGATAGGCTTCACACAAGTGTTGTGAAGCATATGCATTTGATACACATAGGGACAGCCACAGCTTATAACAAAGTTAGGACATAGTATGACTGATAAATTCAGATGTGAAGCATATAGAATGATATTTTAACATGCGTCCTCAATGAGTTTTAGGTCCCCAGCAATAGTATCGGACGCCATTGATTGCTGGCTGGAGACCGTTTTCTGCAAAAGAGAGTTAGTTCTTCTTCGCCACCCACATCCTTAGTGGGGGCTTAGAAGCAATGAGTCTAAGTGCATCATCTGAGAATTTTGGCTTTGGAGCCCTAGCAAATAGCCTTGCAGGAGATGAATGATACTCATATGAATAAGCAGAAAAGTTCTTAGTCCTATGAACATAGCGGTTCGAAGATACACGCTCATATTCATAAGTCTGAGCATGATTTCCCTGCAAAACATTGGCGTTAGGGTGACTCATGTGAGTCCTGTATCTGTATGAAGACTTTGGGCCATATGAAGCCATAGGTCTGGGGTTTGTCTTCTTCCTTGGTGGTGTCATGATGACATTCACAGGAAGATTCTCAATGTACCGCTTAGGTACCCAGATCTTCTTCATAGGTGGTCCATTCCTGCAGTTAGTACCAATGTACCTGGCAAACACTTCACCATTCTGATTTTTGAACAGCTTATAGTTTGCATCAAAGGATTCATCAATGATAATAGGATTAGCACAGGTAAATCCAAATAAAGTAGATGGATCTACTGAAGGTTCCTTTGCAGCAACCCATGTGGTTTTGGGGTACTGCTCAGGCTTCCAGTACGAGCCATCAACATTCATTTTCCTTTCGAACCCAACACCCTCTTTCCTAGGGTTTCGGTTCAGAATCTGCTTTTTGAGGACATCGCAGAGAGTCTGATGTCCCTTCAAACTTTTGTACATCCCTGTTTCAAGCAATGTCTTCAACATAGCATTTTCATTAGCAACAGCAGTGGTATCCTCCGCAGAGGGGTTAGTGACCACGTCAGTAGGTGAAGACAATGAAACAGTAGCAGCAGTGGAACATTCAGCAACAGATGTAGCATTATCACGTTCAATGCATTTTAGACATGGTGGTTCAAATCCTTCCTAAGCGAAACTGATCTGTTGAGCGCGAAGTGACTCATTCACCTTTTGAAGATCTTCATGAGCCGCTCTCAATTTCTCAAGCTCTTGTTTCCTTTGAATATAATCATAGGAGAGCCTTTCATAAGTAGTTGAGAGCGATTCATGACGACCTTCAAGTTATTGGTACTTAGCATGAAGATTTTTTATGTCATCAACTAAGGACTGTGAACGTGTCATTTCAGCGTCCAACAGGTCATCGCTTTTGTCTAACAGTTTTTGAGTATGTTCCATAGCCTTTTGTTGTTTAGTTGCAATTTTAGCAAGTGTTTTGTAGCTGGGTTTGGATTCACAATCAGAGTCATCTTCACTAGAAGTTTGAAAGTAAGCATCGCATGATTTTACCTTGGCACCACGTGCCATGAAGCAGTAGGTGGGAGTAGGATCGTCTTTGTCATTAGCTTCAGCGTTGGTGTGGAAGTCATTATCTTCAGTGTTGAAGATGGACTTGGCAACATAGGCAGTGGCTAGAGCCAGACTTGCAACGCCAGGGTCAGACTCCTCTCCAGACTCCACCTCCGCCTCCTCTGAAGCAGACTCCTCCTCTGAATCCATTTCCTTGCCAACAAAAGCATGAGCCTTGCCAGATGAGCTCTTCTTGTATGATGAAGACTTGGAAGAAGACTTAGAAGACTTTGAGGATTTCTTCTTCTTCTTGTCATCGGAATCATATTCCTTGCTTTTCTTCTTCTTCTCATTGTCCCACTGTGGACACTCAGATATGTAGTGACCAGGTTTCTTGCACTTGTGGCAGGTTCTCTTCTTGTGATCATGTGTGGAAGCTTCATCATTTCTTGAGCTAGATCGTGAAGACTTTCTGAAGCCTTTCTTCTTGGTGAATTTTTGGAACTTCTTCACAAGCATAGCAAGTTCCCTTCCAATGTCTTCAGGATCTTCAGAGCTGCAGTCAGATTCTTCTTCAGATGAGGAAACAACTTTTGCCTTCAAAGCACGATTTCGACCATAGCTTGGACCATAGATATCTCTTTTCTCAGATAGCTAGAACTCACGTGTGTTGAGCCTCTCAAGTATATCAGACGGATTGAGTGTCTTGAAGTCAGGACGTTCTTGAATCTTGAGGGCAAGGGTGTCAAAGGAGCTGTTAAGTGATATCAGTAGTGTCTTGACGATTTCATGCTTGGCAATTTCAGTTGCGCCAAGAGCTTGAAGTTCATTTGTGATATCAGTGAGGCGATCAAATGTAAGCTGGACATTCTCAATGTCATTTCTCTTGAATCGGTTGAAGAGGTTGCGAAGAACACTGATTCTTTGATCTCTCTGGGTTGAAACGCCTTCGTTGACCTTGGATAGCCAGTCCCAGACTAGCTTTGATGTTTCTAGAGCACTCAGACGGCCATACCGTCCTTTGGTCAGATGACAACAGATGATGTTCTTTGCAGTAGAGTCCAGTTGAATGAACCTCTTGACATCAGTGGGGGTGACACCTTCACCAGTTTTGGGAACGCCATTCTTGACGACATACCAGAGGTCGACATCAATGGCTTCAAGATGCATGCACATCTTATTCTTCCAGTAGGGATATTCAGTTCCATCGAACACGGGGCAAGCAGCGGAGACCTTGATTATCCCTGCAGTCGACATAGCTGAAACTCCAGGTGGTTAAACCGAATCACATAGAACAAGGGAGTACCTTGCTCTGATACCAATTGAAAGTGCTAGTATCGACTAGAGGGGGGGGGGGGTGAATAGGCGAGTCTTCAAAACTTGAAAGTTTTGAAGACAAACAACAAAAATAACCTAATTGATATGCAGCGGAAGATAAACTACCCTAAACAAGCCATAGTCAAGTATGTAATGATGTGATAGTACAGGACTAATAGCAGTTAGGTAGTAAAGGATCAAGATGGAAGATAGTGTGAAGCCAATCAACAACAGTAGTCAAGCAATGAAGTCAAACAGATAAACAGATAGGCAATGACTTCACGAAGACAAACTTAAGTAAGGTTGGAAGGGATAGAACCAGTTGCTTGTTGAAGACACAGGACTTGTTGGACCAGTTCCAGTTGCTGTGACAACTGTACGTCTGGTTAGGGAGGCTGAGATTTAACTCAGAAGACCGTGTCTTCACCTTATTCCCCTTGAGCTAAGGACACCCAGTCCTCGCCCAATCACTCTGGTAAGTCTTCAAGGGAGACTTCCAAACCTTCACAGACTTTGTTCACCGGCAATCCACAATGACTCTTGGATGCTCAGAACGCGACGCCTAACCGGCTGGAGGATTCACAGTCCTCAAGTGTAATAAGTCTTCAGGTCACACAGACAGAAAGACTTCAGTGATGCCTAACACTCTTTGACTCTGGGTGTTTGGGCTTTGTCCTCGCAAGGATTTCTCTCTCTCAAATGCTTCGAGGTGGGTTGCTCTCAAACGACAAAAGCCGTGCACAAACTCTGAGCAGCCACCAATTTATGGTGTAGGGGGTGGGCTATTTATAGCCACTAGGCAACCCGACCTGATTTGTCGAAAATGACCCTGGGTCACTAAGGAACTGACACGTGTTCCAACGGTCAGATTTCAAACACACGCGGCAACTTTACTTGGGCTACAAGCAAAGCTGACTCATCCAGCTCTGGATAAGATTTGCTCTCATTGTCTTCACTCGAAGACATAGGATTTGAGTAGAGCATCACTTCAGTCACTCTGACTTAGTTCACTTGGACCCCTCTTAACAGTACGGTGGTTCCTATGACTCAACAAAGAAGAAAAGGAAACAACGAAGCCACACAGTCTTCATGCTCCAAAGTCTTCACACATTGTCTTCTCATGTCATAGTCTTCAATATGAATATCTTCTCATACCACCATTGTCTTCAATGTCTTCATACATTTTTAGGGGTCATCTCCGGTAGGTAAACCGAATCAATGAGGGACACTACCTGCATTATCCTGCAATTCTCACAAACGCATTAGTCCCTCAACCAACTTTGTCGTCAATACTCCAAAACCAACTAGGGGTGGCACTAGATGCACTTACATATATCCAGAGCTTTGGCTTCATGATGAACATTTCCGGTCATCCACTCGAGAACCCATGTCTTGATATCTCTGTTGTAGCCGCGAATGTGGAGGTTAGCATAGAATTGAAGTAACAGTTCTTCATTCAAGTGTTCCTTGTCTGTCACAAAGTTGAGCAGACCAGCATCACAAAAGCAGTCAAGTGCTTCTTCTAAGCACGACAGTCCAGCAATGGCTTCAGTGTCGAGGCGCATATGAGGGAAAATGTGCCCTTGATCATACAGAATGCAGGAGTAATAGCTTCTCTGCAGATAGCTCCAGAACCGATCAGATGATATTCTTGGCTTTGAGTAGGGGTTCTTGGCGCTGTCAAAGAAGGTATTGTGGCTTTTGAAGCCATTGGCATTGAAGGACCCTGTAGAATTAGCAGTGCCTGGGAACCTTGGCAGTCTTGGCTTTGGCTTCTGGACCTGAGGCCTATGCCCAACATGATAATCAAATTGAGGTCCAGAGGCAGTAGGCGGTGGTAATAGAATGGGCCATCGGACAGTGGTTAGCTGACCATGACTGTATGCTTGCTCAATTGTATGGGGCCTTGGTGGCAGAACAGGAGCAGTGGCAACAGCTGAGGCTTCAGGCTGCACAACAGGTGCTTCAGGAACAGTGGCCTCATTGGCTTCAGGCACACTGGTTGTTGCAAGCTCCACATTGGCTTCAGCCATGATTACATCATTGGCTTCATTGGTGTTGGTGGTGGCAGCTTCAACATTTTCAACCTCCACTTGACGAGCTGGAGGGTCGGGCACTGGCTCATTCACATCAGGAACAGCTTCTTCAGTATTGGGGGGAGGAGGAACACGTACGTCTTCTTGTCTTTCATCGGCTGATGCAGCCGGATTGTCTTCAGCAGCTTGGGCTTCAGACACGGAGACATTCACAGTTGGAGTGGGTTCAGAAAACACTTGACGTGCAACAGGTTGGTGTTGCACTTCTCCTTCTGGAACGCTCGAAAGAGGGACTTGAGGCCTTTGTCCTTTGCAAAGCCTGCGAAATGCTGACAACGCCTTTGGAGATGGAGTTGGCTGGGCCTCAAAGTCTTCTTCTACTTCTTGCACGGGTGGTGTAACTTGTTGTTGTTGTAGGGGAGTACTTGGGGAGTCTTGTTGCTGTGGGTGATCAGCCCATGATGCATCCTAAGCAGTTGGCATCAGAGGACGACCAATGCTGATGAGTTCGCTGTTCGTGAGAACAGGCGATGATACCACGTTGTGTTCGATCTGAGGAAGAACTTCATCATCGTCAACATTGTCGTTTAGACCAATGTCTTCAGCAGCGGTGGGTTCAGTTGCTGGAATATCTTCAGCTTCATGAGCCTCTGTGGAAGCAGGCTCATGAACTATCATCCGTCTTTCTTGATGTTCAGACGCAGGGCGAACCACTGAAATGGGTTCAACAACTAAGGGCTCTGTGGGAGCAGCCCTAGTCTTCTTGGTTTTGCGCTTCTTCTTGGAGGGAGCAGCATCAGAGGCTTCAGGATTCTTCCTTTTTCTGGCTTCAGCCTCAGCAGCCCTCGTCTTCTTCTGTTCTGAAGCAGTTGATAGGACCTTTGGCTTCGAGCCAGTCATGCTGCTAGGGAAGATAATGCGAGGTGCTTCTTGACTTGAAGGCGCAGGTGGAGCGGTTGATGGCTTCTTCTTCTTTGCAGCCATCCTGGGTCAATGCCAGGTCGGCCAAGAGACTTGCGCTTCTCAGCCTCATTGTAGGCAAGCACACACTTGTCAGCCAAACTCTTCATGCGCTCACGAGAGCCCTGAGCTTCTTCGCGCTTCTTAAGAAAAGCTTCTTTAAGCTCATGCAGCATGACCTTGAAGTTTCTGACATCTTGTACACTGAGCTTCGCCACATGCTTCTTGAACTGAGCCTTTTCATAGTCAATCTTGTTCTTCAGCTCAACGATGCGCTGAGCGAGAGCTAGCTCAGAAGCAATGGCACCATTGAAGGCGACGCTGAGGCCAATGGGAAGCTGCAGATCTTCAAAGCTGAGATTTGGGGTGTCGAACCACTCATCAATGAAGTTATGGATGATTGCCACATCAAAGAGAGGCAAGTTGTTGAAGATCTCTGCTTCTTCCTTGCTCTTGATCAGTTGCTCAAGGGCATCATCTGCAAGATCTTCATCACTGGACTGATCGATGGGTTCTTCACGCAGAATGGCAGCAGGAGTCAATGTTTGATAAGTATGCCTGACAATTTGCTTTTTCTTCTCCGTCCTCTTGGAGATGCGTGATTGATCCTCTGACTGCACACTGTCTTCAGGAGGTGCAGTGGCAAGTGGCTTCGCACGTGAAGCTTTTGGAGGTGCAGCTGATCTTGAAGCCTTAGGCTTCTTTTGCTTCTGCGGCTTCGGAGGAGCTGGGGCTTCATCAGCGTCAGCATCATTATCAAAATGATCTACTTTGGTACCATGGACCAAGATGTAAGTGATGAGGCCATCAAGGTTGGAGAAGGGGCCGATGACATTGGGTTCTGCATCACGTGAGCCGTCAGCACGGGGAGCAGAGGGACCAGGGTTGAAGTCTAATCCCAATGACTTCTTGTTTTCCTTGGCCGAAGCCTTTGCGTGCTGGAAATTGCGCTTGAAGAGAGTATCTTCACGACACCAGAGTAATGATGATGGGTCGGCATTTGTTGGCCGAGTTCCACGGACCATGCAGGGATAGAAACCCTGTGCAATAGCTTCAGCTCTGTTCTTGGGTTGAAGGCCTCGATAGAGAATATCACCCCAAGGACTTTTGATAGCATTCTTATCTGCATATTCCTTGGTCACAAACTTGTACTTGAACCATTCTTCAGCCCAATAGCGTCGAATCCATTGGATTCGTGTCTTGCGCTGATGATAATTCTCTTCAGGATCTATCTTGTAGAGCTCTGCTAGGTCATCAGGCAGATCTTTTAATGTACCCCCTCGACGCTGTCTGCCACCCTCCTTACTGACTTTTCTGTAGCCATGAACTTCAAACTGAATGGCTTCAATATGTTCAAAGGCTTCAAAGACTTACGCTTGCTGGTCAAATAGGAACTAGCTTCGGGAGAATTAATGTGATGCTGTAAGTATTCTGCAAACGAATGCAGACTATGAGAACCAAGGGATTCTCCCACGGACATGTACCTGTGACAGCATTAGAGATGCGAGGGAAGGGGAAGAGGTCATATGCATTCTCAGAAGATTTTGAAGATAAATCAGTTTGAAGACATTGACCTCATGATGCGAAGATATTCACTTATGTGATGAGAGTTGGTTCCAGATTTGTACGAATCCGTGAATAAGTACAAGTGAGGAATCAAACTAGACATGAAATTCAAGTGAATAGACTAGGCAGTATGAGACGCAGACAGAATAGATCTAACATTGTGTAGGCAGAAACCACTTTTGGTAGATAGGATGAATCTATGAAGATCAAAAAGGCAGTAAAAATAGAGTTATATTTACCCCACGAAGAACTGCTAGATGGATGAACAGGAGACCGAGCAGTTCAATCCACCGTGCCCTAACAGACAAAGGAACCTCACTATCATGGAAGCCATTCCAGATTTAAGGAGCAACATACATCAACCTTTTTCCATGGAGATCATTATCATTGCATCTTGGGCCATTTGGATAGTCAGGAATGATAAGATTTTCAATAGCATTCCAACCAGCATTGAAAGATGGAAGTTCACTTTCCTCACAGAACTACACCTGCTCAAATTCAGAATTAAGGAGAAGTTTTCAGCTTCTTTCTGTTCCTGGTTGGACACCCTTGTCCTGTAGCTCCTGTAGTTTTAGTTTTTTTAGTTTCTTCCAGTTCTCTTAGCTTTTTTAGTTTAGTTTTTCTTTTTTTGAGGGCTTTTCTCAAGCCTTGTTTGTTTGTACTCTGCTTGTTATGATAATATAAAAATTGCAGTGGGGTTTTGCCCTACTGTGTACAGTCAAAAAAATCCACCGTGCCCTAACTTGGCGACGGAGGACACCTACGGCGACGGCGGAGAGGACGATGTCCGCGGCCGGCGTGAGGACGGCGTCGGAGAAGTCGCGGCAGCTAAGCGCTTCATCGCCGGCGTCGTCGAGAGCCAGTAGTGGCGCTAGGGTTTTGACGGGGTGGAGAGGTGGAAGAAGGATTTCTTTACCACAGGGGACAAGTATTTATAAGTAGGTGTGCGGCACATCGCAATTACGCTGATGTCCCTGGCGGTTCACATCTGAGGGGCACGTGGCAAGCATGCAACATACTCAGAGTTGTCCCACGTTCCCACGCCCGCCAGGCATGTCGGATGGTTGTTCCGGCTTCTCCGGATTTCAACAATAAAGATGAGTTATTTAAAACATACTTAATGTTTGTCTCTGTGCCTTCTGCTGACTAGGACGCAGAGAAGACATTCGACAGTTTCAATAGAACGCATATGATTTGGACAGATAGAGTTTGAGATAGGAAGCATAGAGAGATTAGGGTCCGATCACATTCACTTAGTTCAAAAGATTCAAATTGAAGACATAGCTATAAGTGAATGCTGTAGAGGATAGAACACTAGTATATGTATATATCAGAAAGCAATCAAATCATCATAGTGCAGAAAATCATGAAGATAAATTGAAACTGAAGACAAACCAAATGCGAAGTCATTGCAAAAATAACACCATGATTGAAACACTTCAAACAAAGAAATTTGGTGGTGGCGTTATCCACCGTATAGGAAGTATTAGACCCAGACACGACGCACAATTATCGTGGCGCTCCGAAGTCATATTCCACGTTAATGTATTCACACTCAGAGTGTAAGTCTTCATTGATTGAAGATATACATTACTTTGTGTGTTGCACATCTATGTCATCAATATGCATAAGTGTTAGGATGTGTGCCTGATCACAAGACATTTGAGGATTCCAAGATATTTAGCTCACACTGAAACTTGCAAAACCTTTTCTCATCCAAGGGCTTTGTGAAGATATCTGCCAGTTGCTCTTCAGTGTTGATGTGAATGATGTCAATGTCTTTCTTCATGACATGATCTCTGAGAAAGTGATGACGAATTTCAATGTGCTTTGTCTTCGAGTGCTGGACTGGATTGTTGGCTATCTTGATGGCACTTTCGTTGTCGCAGAAGAGAGGTACTTGTTTCAGATTGATGCCATAGTCCTTGAGAGTTTGCTTCATCCATAGAAGCTAAGCACAACAGGATCCGGCAGCAATGTATTCAGATTCAGCAGTTGAGAGTGATACACAGTTCTGCTTCTTTGAAGACCAACAGACAAGTGATCAACCCAGAAAGTGACATGTGCCTGATGTAGACTTGCGATCCACCTTGTCACCAGCATAATCAGCATCCGAGAATCCAACCAAATCAAATTTTGAGCCCTTTGGATACCATAATCCGAGTGTTGGGGTGTAAGCCAAATATCGAAGAATTCGCTTCACAGCTAAGTGATGTGATTCCTTTGGTGCTGCTTGGAATCGAGCACACATGCAAACACTAAGAATAATATCTGGCCTAGATGCACATAGATAAAGTAAAGAACCAATCATGGAGCGGTATACCTTTTGATCGAACTCTTTACCATTGTCGTCGGGACCAAGATGGTGTTTGGCTGGCATTGGCATCGTATAACCTTTGCAGTCTTCCATTCCAAACTTCTTCAGGCAATCTTTGAGGTATTTTTCTTGAGATATGAAGATGCCATTTCTTTGCAAACGGATTTGAAGACCAAGTAAGAATTTCAGCTCACCCATCATGGACATCTGATATTGCTCTTGCATCATGTATCCAAACTCATCACTGTACTTCTGGTTGGTGCAGCCGAAGATAATGTCATCCACATATATTTGGCACACAAACAGTTCGCCATCATATGTCTTCGTGAAGAGTGTGGGATTGAGGGATCCAGGTTTGAAGCCTTTGCTCTTCAAGAAGTCTTTGATTGTATCATACCAAGCGCGAGGTGCTTGTTTGAGGCCATACAGTGCTTTGTTTAGCTTGTACACCATATCAGGATGCTTTGGATCTTCAAAACCAGGTTGTTGAGCTACATATACTTCTTCTTCAATCTTGCCATTGAGAAATGCACTCTTCACATCCATTTGATATAGCAAGATGTTGTGATGATTAGTGTAGGCTAGCAGTATGTGAATAGCTTCAAGGCTAGCAACAGGGGCAAATGTTTCATCGAAGTCAATTCCTTCTACTTGAGTATATCCTTGAGCCACAAGACGTGCTTTGTTTCTGACGACTTGACCATGTTCATCTTGCTTGTTTCGATATATCCATTTTGTTCCAATAATGTTATGCTTGCGAGGGTCAGGTCGCTTGACAAATTCCCAAACATTGTTCAGCTTGAACTGTTGAAGTTCTTCTTGCATAGCTTGAATCCATTCATGTTCCATAAAGGCTTCAACAACTTTCTTGGGGTCTGATATTGATACAAACGAGAAGTGCCCACAGAATTTTGCTAGCTGTGTTGCTCTTGAGCGAGTAAGTGGACCAGGTGCATTGATGCTATCAATTATCTTCTCAATTTGAACTTCATTTGCAACTCGAGGATGAACTGGACGAAGATTTTGCTCTTGCTGACCATTGTCATCATTGGGAGGATTGTCTTCGGTTTGAGCATTGTCTTCAGGTTGGTTAGGTGCAAAAATGATAAGTTCCTCTTCTGGCTGTGCTTCAGAGGGCATGATTTCACCAGTTCCCATCAGCTTGATTGATTTGCTTGGCGGAGCTTCATCTAGAGTACTTGGCAGGATCTCTCTCTGTGAACCATTTGTTTCATCAAATCTCAAGTCCACAGTTTCGAAAATTTTGTAGAGATAGAGGTTGAAGACTCTGTAGGAGTGCGAGTCCTTTCCATAGCCAAGCATGAAGCCTTCGTGAGCCTTAGGTGCAAATTTTGACTTGTGATGAGGATCCTTGATCCAACACCTAGCTCCAAATACTCTGAAGTAACTGACATTTGGCTTCTTGCCAGTAAGGAGCTCATAGGATGTTTTGTTCAGAAGCTTATGGATGTACACACGGTTGATGATGTGACATGCTGTATCAATGGCTTCAGGCCAAAACTTTCTTGGTGTCTTGTATTCATCTAGCACTGTTCGAGCCATCTCAATGAGGGTTCTGTTTTTGCGCTAATTGATGCCATTTTGCTGAGGTGTGTACGGAGCAGAGAACTCATGAGTGATTCCCATTGTATCCAGATAAAGATCAAGTCCGGTGTTCTTGAATTCAGTGCCATTGTCACTTCTGATATGCTTGATCTTCACGCCATAATTGTGCATTGCTCGATTGGCGAAGCGTCTGAAGACATCTTGCACTTCAGTTTTGTGGAGAATTATATGCACCCATGTGTATCTTGAGTAGTCATCAACAATGACAAAGCCATAGAGACAAGCTGTTATTGTGAGGGTGGAGTAGTGAGTAGGTCCAAATAAGTCCATGTGTAACAGCTCGAAGGGTTGAGATGTTGTCATGATTGTCTTCGAGGGGTGCTTTGGCCTAGTCATCTTGCCAGCTTCGTAGGCACCACACCAATGATCCTTCTTGAACTTGACATCCTCGATGCCTATGACATGCTTATTCTTGATGAGTGAGTGTAAGTTCCTCATGCCAGCATGTCCCAGCCTTCGATGCCAGAGCCAGCATTCTGAAGCTTTTGTGAGAAGACATACGGCAAGCTGTGGACCTGCTGAGAAATCTACCATGTATAGATCATCTTTTCGATACCCTTCAAAGACTAGAGACTTGTCAGATTCCATTAGTACAAGGCAACGATATTTTCCGAATAGCACAATCATGTTCAAGTCACAAAGCATTGAGACAGACATTAAGTTGAAACCAAGGGATTCAACAAGCATCACTTTATCCATGTGTTGATCCTTTGAGATTGCAACTCTACCTAGACCCAATACCTTGCTTTTACCAGTGTCAGCAAATGTGATGTGACTCTTGTCAGATGGACGTAAGGTTGAGTCCATGAGAAGACTTCGATCACCAGTCATATGATTTGTGCACCCACTGTCCACAATCCATTCTGAAGCTTTTGGTGACATGCCCTACAGTGAAGTTAGGAGGATAGGCTTCACAAAGAGTGTTGTGAAGCATAGGCATTTGACACATACAAGGATTGTCACAGCTTAGATCAAAGTTAGGACACATAGTATGACTGGTACGCGATTCAGATGTGAAGTTTATAGTAAGACATTTTATCATGCGTCCTCAATGTGTTTTTAGGTCCCCAACAATAGCATCGGACGCCATTGATTGCAGGCTGGAGACCTTTCTCTGCAAAAGAAAGTTAGTTCTTCTTCTCCACCCACATTTTCAGGGGTGGCTTAGAAGTAATGAGTCTAAGTGCAGCATCTGAGATTTTGGCTTTGGAGCCCTAGAAAATAGCCTTGCAGGAGATGAATGATACTCATATGAATAAGCAGAAAAGTTCTTAGTTCTATGAACATAGCGGTTCGAAGACACACGCTCATATTCATAAGTCTGAGCATGATTTCCCTGCAAAACATTGGCATTAGGGTGACTCTGGTGAGTCCTGTATCTGTATGAAGCCTTTGGGCCATATGAAGCTATAGGTCTGGGGTTTGTCGTCTTCCTTGGTGGTGTCATGACGACATTCACAGGAAGATTCTCAATGTACAGCTTAGGTACCCAGATCTTCTTCATAGGTGGTCCATTCCTGCAGTTAGTACCAATATACATGGCAAACACTTCACCATTCTGATTCTTGAACAACTTATAGTTTGCATCAAAGGATTCATCAATGATAATGGGATTAGCACAGGTAAAGCCAAATAAAGTAGATGGATCTACTGAAGGTTCCTTTACAGCAACCCATGTGGTTTTGGTGTACCGCTTAGGCTTCCAGTACGAGCCATCAACATTCATTTTCCTGTCGAACCCAACACCCTCTTTCCTAGGGTTTCGGTTCAGAATCTGCTTTTTGAGGACATCACAATGTGTTTGATGCCCTTTCAGACTTTTATACATCCCTGTTTCAAGCAATGTCTTCAACCTAGCATTTTCATCAGCAATGGTAGTGGTATCCTCCGTAGAGGGGTTAGTAGCCACATCAGTTGGTGAAGACAATGAATAAGTGGCAGCAGTGGAACATTCAGAACAGATGTAGCGTTATCACGCTCAATGCATTTTAGACATGGTGGTTCAAATCTATCCTGAGCGGGATTGATCTGTTGAGCGTGAAGTGACTCATTCACTTTTTGAAGATCTTCATGAGCCGCTCTCAATTTCTCAAGCTCTTGCTTCCTTTGAAGATAATCATAGGAGAGCCTTTCATAAGTAGTTGAGAGCGTTTCATGACGACTTTCAAGTTCTTGGTACTTAGTATGAAGATTTTTATGTCTTCAACTAAGGACTGTGAACGTGTCATTTCCGCGTCCAACAGGTCATTGCTTTTGTCTAATAGTTTTTGAGTATGTTCCATAGCCTTTTGTTGTTCAGTTGCAATTTTAGCAAGTGTTTTGTAGCTAGGTTTGGATTCACAATCAGAGTCATCTTCACTTGATGTTTGAAAGTAAGCATTGCGTGATTTTACCTTGGCACCACGTGCCATGAAGCAGTAGGTGGGAGTAGGATCGTCTTCGTCATCAGCTTCAGCGTTGGTGTGGAAGTCATTGTCTTCAGTGTTGAAGATGGACTTGGCAACATAGGCTGTGGCTAGAGCCAGACTTGCAACGCCAGGGTCAGACCCTCTCCAGACTCCACCTCCGCCTCCTCAGAAGCAGACTCCTCCTCTGAATCCATTTCCTTGCCAACAAAAGCATGAGCCTTTCCAGATGAGCTCTTCTTGTGTGATGAAGACTTGGAAGAAGACTTAGAAGAATACTTTGAGGATTTCTTCTTCTTCTTGTCATCAGAATCATATTCCTTGCTCTTCTTCTTCTTCTTCTCATTGTCCCACTATGGACACTCAGATATGTAGTGACCAGGTTTCTTGCACTTATGGCAGGTTATCTTCTTGTGGTCATGGGTGGAAGCTTCATCATTTCTTGAGCTGGATCGTGAAGACTTTCTGAAGCCTTTCTTCTTAATGAACTTCCGGAACTTCTTCACAAGCATAGCAAGTTCCTTTCCAATGTCTTCAGGATCATCAGAACTGCAGTCAGATTCTTCTTCAGATGAGGAAACAACTTTTGCCTTCAAAGCGCGAGTATGACCATAGTTGGGACCATAGATATCTCTTTTCTCAGAAAGGTGGAACTCATGTGTGTTGAGACTCTCAAGTATATCAGACGGATCGAGTGTCTTGAAGTCAGGATGTTCTTGTATCATGAGGGCAAGGGTGTCGAAGGAGCTGTCAAGTGATCTCAGTAGTGTCTTGATGATTTCATGCTTGGTAATCTCAGTTGCGCCAAGAGCTTGAAGCTCATTTGTGATGTCAGTGAGGCGATCGAACGTGAGCTGGACATTTTCATTGTCGTTTCTCTTGAAGCGGTTGAAGAGGTTACGAAGAACACTGATCCTTTGATCTCTCTGGGTTGAGACGCCTTCGTTGACCTTGGATAGCCAGTCCCAGACTAGCTTCGACGTTTCCAGAGCACTCACACGGCCATACTGTCCTTTGGTCAGACGACCATAGATGATGTTCTTTGCAGTAGAGTCCAGTTGAATGAACTTCTTGACATTAGTAGGGGTGACACCTTCACCGGTTTTGGGAACGCTGTTCTTGATGACATACCAGAGGTCGACATCCATGGCTTCAAGATGCATACGCATCTTATTCTTCCAGTAGGGATATTCAATTCCATCGAATACGGGGCAAGCAGCGGAGACTTTGATTATCCTTGCAATCGACATAGCTGAAACTCCAGGTGGTTAAACCGAATCACACAGAACAAGGGATTACCTTGCTCTGATACCAATTGAAGTGCTAGTATCGACTAGAGGAGGGGGGGTGAATAGGCGATTTTTATGAAAGTCTTCAAAACTTGGAAGTTTCGAAGACAAACAATCGAAATGCCCTAATCGATATGCAGCGAAAGATAAACTACTGTAAGCAAACCATAGTCAAGTATGCAATGATGTGAAAGCACATGACTAATAGCAGCTAAGTAGTAAGGATCAGGATGGAAGATAGTACGAAGCCAATCAACGATAGTAGTCAAGCAATGAAGTCAAATAGGTACGACAGGTAGGCAATGACTTCATGAAGACAAACTCAATATAAAGGATGGGAAAGGATAGAACCAGTCGCTCGTTGAAGACACAGTATTTGTTGGACCAGTTCCAGTTGCTGTGACAACTGTACGTCTGGTTAGGGAGGCTGAGATTTAACTCAGAAGACCGTGTCTTCACCTTATTCCCCTTGAGCTAAGGACACCCATTCCTCGCCCAATCACTCTGGTAAGTGTTCAAGGTAGACTTCCAAACCTTCACAGACTTCGTTCACCGGCAATCCACAATGACTCTTGGATGCTCAGAACGCGACACCTAACCGGCTGGAGGATTCACAGTCCTCAAGTGTAATAAGTCTTCAGGTCACAAAGACAGAAAGACTTCAGTGATGCCTAACACTCTTTGGCTCTGGGTGTTTGGGCTTGGTCCTCGCAAGGATTTCTCTCTCTCAAAGGCTTCGAGGTGGGTTGCTCTCAAATGACAAAAGCCGTGCACTAACTCTGAGCAGCCACCAAATTATGGTGTAGGGGTTGGGCTATTTATAGCCACTGGGCAACCCGACCTGATATGTCCGAAATGACCCTGGGTCACTAAGGAACTGACACGTGTTCCAACGGTCAGATTTCAAACACACACGACAACTTTACTTGGGCTATAAGCAAGGCTGACTTATCCAGCTCTGGATAAAATTTGCTCTCATTGTCTTCGCTCAAAGACATAGGATTTGGGTTGAGCATCACTTCAGTCATTCTGACTTAGTTCACTTGGATCCCACTTAACAGTACGGTGGTTCCTATGACTCAACAAAGAAGAAAAGGAAACAACGAAATCACACAGTCTTCGCGCTCCATAATCTTCACTCAATGTCTTCTCATGTCATAGTCTTCAATATGAATCTCTTCACATACCACCATTGTCTTCAATGTCTTCATACATTTTTAGGGGTCATCTCCGGTAGGTTAACCGAATCAATGAGGGACACTACCTGCGTTATCCTGCAATTCTCACAAACGCATTAGTCCCTCAACCAACTTTGTCGTCAATACTCCAAAACTAACTAGGGGTGGCATTAGATGCACTTACAGAACAGCCTAGGTACGGTTGAAGGTTTCATTGAGGTAGTATAGGTTTTTCTTCACAGCATTGTGGGTTGAGGTCATGTTGTAAAGAATGGAACCAAACTGACGCTTGACCCATTTATGATTGCGATCAACTTTCTGATGAAGACTGAGGAGTAACTCATGATCAGTCATCACCCTGGGTGCTGTGGCTTGAGGAATTTGCTTGGCAGAGGCGTTGGCGGCAGGATCATGTGTGGCAGAGTCATCATTGGTGGAGTAGGATGCAGCCTTGCGAAATTGACCATCCAATGGACGAATGCCTTCATCTATCACATCAGTTGCCTTGCCTTTGTCATCAGCTGAGGAAAATGTCCATTTGAGGACTTCAATTGGAGGCAAGAAACTGCCATGGTTCAGAGTATCAGCCTTGTAGTTGAGTGAAGAACTTGTCCTGATGAATTTCATAATCCATGGCGCATAAGGCTTCAGCTCAAATGGTGA
This sequence comes from Triticum timopheevii, assembly GCA_963921465.1. Classification (NCBI taxonomy): domain Eukaryota; kingdom Viridiplantae; phylum Streptophyta; class Magnoliopsida; order Poales; family Poaceae; genus Triticum; species Triticum timopheevii. Next base: position 415,934,574 of record OY997266.1, on the reverse strand, counting down.
CATAGCAATATTGGCTAGAGTCCTCATGAAGAAATCATGGAAGTTGACGGGAACGCCATGAATGATATTGAAAAGCATATCTTCATGATGCCAACGACTTCTTCATCATTTGAGTCGTGGCCTTTGATAGTACTCATTGTCTTCGTCAGAATGCGATAGACATTCCGAGGCATATATATTAATTCCTTGACGAGGAATTTGGTTCATGGGGCTTGCCCTGGCTTCAAAGGCTTCATAAGCACTTGCATGTAATGATCTGTAAGCTCAGGTTCATTGTAGATGCAACGAGCACCATCAAGGGGAGGACTGAGTGGGAGGGCAGGAAGCAATTCAGTTGCTGGTGCCTTGTAGTGAGTATTTTCTGACATCCAGTCCAGCACCCAAGTGTTTACATCTTTAGAATTTCCTGTGATGTGCAGTGTTGCAAAGAATTGAAGAATGAGTTCTTCATTACAATCACAGATGTCAGTGCAGAAATTCAGCAATCCAGCATCGTGAAGAACACTGAGGACTGGCTCGAAGCACGGCAGAGATTCCATGTCCACGTGAGGAATGTGTGCATGATCGAAGACTTTGTCTTTGTCGTATAGCACAGAGGAATAGAAATTTGCTTGACTAGCAGTCCAGAAATGCCTCTTCCTTATGCAAGCAGAATCATAGGGATTATAGTCAGTGAAGAACACATGCTCGTTGAAGAAATCAGCAGCCTTGAACTTTTGCTTCTTGGAGAATGGATCCTTTGGCTTGGGCACAGGAGTGTCAGTGAGTTGCATCACAACCTCAGGAATCACGATCTCAGGTTCTTCAGGCTGAGGAATTTCTGGTTCCTCTTTAGTGGTAGTCTGCATGTTCAAGGTATCAGCAGCAGTAGTTTCTTCAGCACTAGTGGCTGGAATTTCTTCATGCACAGACGAGGTGGGATGAGTTTCTTCAGAGCCCATTTGAACAGTTGGTGCAGGCGACTGAGTTATTTGCTGTAGAGGGGTGAAGTGTGGAGAATTGGGATGCTGACTTTCCCAAAAGTCATCATTCATCACAGGCATGGTGCATCCAATATCCACATCTTCATCTTCAATTTCTTCAACCCCAGCCTCTTCAGCTGTGAACTGAGGCATGGGCGAGGAGGCAGCAGCTGTTGAAGTGATCGCATCCACTTCAATTTCTTCATCAATCTGCTCTGACGAAGCAGCAAAATGATTTTCTTCATCAGATCCGCTAGGGATCACATATTCTTCACCAGAAGGTACAATCTCCTTTGATGGCATGGTGGAAATCGGAATAACATCAATTGGATTCTCAAGTGAGCTGGTCATAGTCTTCATTTTCTTCGGAGCTGAAGAATCTGAAGCAGATGATGCTTTCCATTTCTTCACTGCAGCTTTCTCTGCAGCCTTGGTCTTCCTCACATCTGATGCAGATGGAAGGGTAGGAGTTGGGGTAGGCGCAGGAGGAGCTGAGGAATCTATTGGTATTTCCTCAGGCGCAACTGATACAGTTGGCCTGACTTCTTCATTTTCTTCAGGCGCACCACTAGTGGATGCCCTGGCAGTTTCTTCAGCGGCTGGAATGGAGTCATCAGCCCTGTAACTAGCATTTTCTTCAGCAGGCTGAAAATCATCAGCGGTGCTGGCATGTTCTTTAGTTTGCTCAACAGAGGTTTCAGCTTGAGGAATTTCTTGCTGCGATGGGGCTGCAACGTTGGTGAACTTCTCAGTCAGTTTAACGAACCTGACTTTAGCTCCTTGCCAATCAGCATAATAAGAATTGAAATTATCGCTGAGGGTTTTGATCTCAGACTGGATCTTGAGGAGTTCATCAGGTGTCATTTTGACAATGTTGTTCCTCAGGAACTTCTCTTTCCTGAATTGAGCCTTTGCCTGGCCTTCTCAAATTTCCATTTCTCTTCATTGATGAAATGGGTCAGCACGTGACTTTGGCCAGGAGTCAAATGAAAATCAGCCATAGGAGTGTTTGGGTCCTTGTGCCAGAGATCAATGTAGTCGAGGATCACCTTTGGATCCAAAAGCAGTGGCATATTTGTGCCTTTGGCTCTAGCGGCCCTTTCTTGCCTGTCTCTGATGATTTCTGCAAGTTCATCATCATCAGCTTCATCGTCAGATGGCACATGGAAGGCAACTTATTTCTTCTTCGGACTCGGCCGAGGACCTCGTACAGCAGTGGCCTTTGTCTTCAGCAGAGTGGGGCCTGATGAAGAATTTGGTGCAGCCGAGGAACTTGCTGAGACACCAGAGGCAATGGAGATGCCTGCAGTCCTTTGGCATGTGGCCAGATGTACAGGTGTTGAGGACTTTGGTAGAGCAACTGAGGACTTTGGAGGAGCAGGAGCAGCATGAGGAATTGGCCGTGAGGGCTTTGAAGAAATTGTCCGTGAGGGCTTTGAAGATTCTGGCCGTGAGGGCATTGCTGAGGAACTTGGCCGTGAGGGCACAGTTGATGAAGCACTTGGCTTGTGAGCGGGCTTCTTTGCCATAGATTTACTAGGCTTGTCAGAGGCCTTTGTGGCAGCAGCAGCAGCAGAGTCTTCATTAAATTTCCTCATTGCTTCTTTGGCCTGTCTAGCCAACTTGGCTTGGCGCTTGGCCCATTCTTAAGGAAAATCCTCACCGCGCTTGAGGCTGGTGGGATCAGCTTCTTGACCAGGTGCCAATGGAGCTCTTGGGCATGGAGGATTTAGAGCAAATTTCTTCATATACTTTGGAGTTACATATCTGTACTCCCTCCATTCTCTTGCCCATCTCCTTTCAATCCTCTGTATGCGCACCTTGCGCTGATTTTTGTTCTCTTTGCCGAACTTGGCCTCATCAGGTGTGCAATAGTCCTTATAAATGTCATCATGGATCTCAAAAGCAGTCATGACCTCAGGCTTCTTTCCTCCTTTCTGTGGTTTCTTACTGAGGGAGTCCTGGACTAGGGGGTGTCCGGATAGCCGGACTATCATCATCGGCCGGACTCCAAGACTATGAAGATATAAGATTGAAGACTTCGTCCCGTGTCTGGATGGGACTTTCCTTGGCGTGGAAGGCAAGCTTGGCGATACGGATATGTAGATGTCCTACCATTGTAACCGACTCTGTGTAACCCTACCCCTCTCCGGTGTCTATATAAACCGAAGGGTTTTAGTCCGTAGGATAACATAACCATTACAACAATCATACCATAGGCTAGCTTCTAGGGTTTAGCCTCCTTGATCTCATGGTAGATCCACTCTTGTACTACCCATATCATCAATATCAATCAAGCAGGAGTAGGGTTTTACCTCCATCGAGAGGGCCCGAACCTGGGTAAAAACATCGTGTCCCTTGTCTCCTGTTACCATCCGCCTAGACGCACAGTTCGGGCCCCCCTACCCGAGATCCGCCGGTTTTGACACCGACATTGGTGCTTTCATTGAGAGCTCCTCTGTGTCGTCACCGATAAGCTTGATGGCTTCTTCAATCAACAACGACACAGTCCAGGGTGAGACTTTTCTCCCCGGACAGATCTTCATATTCGGCGGCTTCGCACTGCGGGCCAATTCACTTGGCCATCTGGAGAAGATCGAAAGCTACGCCCCTGGCCATCAGGTCAAATTTGTAAGCCTAGACTTCATGGCTGACATCCGCGGGGACTTGATCTTCAATGGATTAGAGCCACAGCCGAGCGTGCCGCACTGTCACGATGGGCATGACCTAACTCTGCCGCGGGACAGTACCTTGGGGGCCGCACACGAATCCGCTCTGACCTATAGTCCGGAGCCGACCACGCAGATCGAGGACAGGTGGCTGGACACCGCCTCGGGAGTTGCAACCGCTACGGCAATGGAGCCGAATACCGACCTTGTTCCCTATAAAGCTCGTGACTCCGAGGTGCCGGACTCCCTGCCGGACTCCGAGCCTCCTACGCCCCTGCCAATCGAATCCCATTGGGCGCCGATCATGGAGTTCACTACCGCGGACATCTTTCAACACTCACCATTTGGCGACATCCTAAATTCGCTAAAACATCTCTCGCTATCAGGAGAGCCCTGGCCGGATTGCAGCCAGGACGGTTGGGATGCGGACGACGAAGAAAGTCAACGCCCACCCACCACCCACTTTGTAGCCACTGTCGACGATTTAACCGACATGCTAGACTACGACTCCGACGACATCGACAGTATGGACGATGATGCTGGAGACGACCAAGAGCCAGTGCCTACGGGGCACTGGAAGAAAACTTCAACCCATGATGTATATATGGTGGACACCCCAAAAGGAAGTGATAGCGAGGAACACCGGGAAGAGGCAAAGGATAATTCCGCCGAAAAACAGCCAAAACAGCGACGTAAGCGCTGCCCTAAGTCCCGCCTCGACAACAACAACACTCCTAAGGACTCAGCAACAGAGCAGGGCAAACCAGTGGGCGTCGAACATGCAACCAAGCAACCATCCGAACAGGATGAATCAGATAATCAATCTATGCCCGGCGAAAACAACAGTCCAGACGATCTCACGCCGGACACACCACCGGAGCATAAGAACCTTCACAAAAGACTTCTCGCCACTGCAAGAAGCCTGAAGAAGGAAAAGAGGAATCTCAAAACAGCGGAAGACATACTTAGAATGAGGTGGAGCAAAGTACTCAAGACCGCGGGCAAACATGGCAATGGACACCAAACAAAGAGCTACCCGAAGCATAAGCTGCTGCCAGAATTTGACGAGGAAGCCATAGAGCCCCCACAGTCAAAAAATAAAGAGACCGCCTGGCCGGATAGACGACCAGATGACAGGCCGAAAACGACAAGCGGCGCCGCACACAAGCCGACTCATGATCCTCGGAAAACAGACGGCCCGGTCAGATCCATTTATGGGCCAAAAAAGAGGGCCCCAGGAAGCAACACAACACGTCAAGTGTTCGAAGACAATGGCACACCCAAATACAGGGGCGCCGCACACCCACTATGTTTCACCGATGAGGTGCTGGATCATGAATTTCCAGCAGGGTTCAAACCCGTAAACATAGAGGCATACGACGGAACAACAGACCCTGGAGTCTGGATCGAGGATTACATCCTCCACATACACATGGCTAGAGGAGATGATCTCCACGCCATAAAATATCTACCCCTCAAGCTCAAAGGGCCAGCTTGGCATTGGCTCAAAAGCCTCCCTGAAAATACTATTGGAAGTTGGGAAGAGCTCGAGGACGCGTTTAGAGCAAATTTTCAAGGGACTTATGTCCGCCCTCCGGATGCAGACGATTTAAGTCACATAACTCAACAGCCCGGAGAGTCAGCGCGCAAATTCTAGAACAGATTCCTTACCAAAAAGAACCAAATAGTCGACTGTCCGGACGCCGAAGCCTTAGCAGCTTTTAAACACAACGTCTGAGACGAATGGCTCGCCAGACACCTCGGCCAAGAGAAGCCGAGAACAATGGCCGCGCTAGCAAGCCTCATGACCCGCTTTTGCACAGGGGAGGACAGCTGGCTAGCAAGATGCAACACCAGCGACCCGAGTACATCCGAGATCAGAGATGGAAACGGAAAATCACGGCGCAGAAAGGACCAGCGCCGAAATAAAGAAAAAAGCCCAAAGAACACGGCGGTCAACGCCGGATTCAAAAGCTCGCGGCCAAACAATAAAACACTGCCTCTTAAGGACAACAGTGATGAGCTATCCAACTTAAACAGAATTTTGGATCAGATATGTCAAATCCACAGTACCTCCGGAAGGCCTGCAAACCACACCCACCAAGATTGTTGGGTTTTCAAATAGTCCGGCCGGCTCAACGCCGAACACAAGGGGCTCGACGCGTCAAGCGAGAATGATGACGAACCCCACCAGCAGAGCGCCGGAAAACAAAAGACTTTCCCACAAGAAGTCAAAACAGTAAACTCACTTCATGTGATAGTACAGAAAAACAATGCGGCACCCGCTAAAATAGGTGCCGCACGGTCCACCCCAGCGGAACCTCGAGGTTGGATGTCAAAACCAATCACTTTCGACCACCTGGATTATTCCAGAGGTATTCGAAATGCAGGATGGACTGCTCTGATATTGGATCCTATAATCGACGGACTACAATTCACACAAGTCCTGATGGACGACGGCAGCGATTTAAACCTGCTATATCTGGACACAATCCGCAAGTTGGGGATAGACCTTACTAAAACTCGATATAGCCGCACTTCCTTCAAAGGAGTGACGCCAGGCCCTTACGCCAAGTGCACGGGGTCCTTACTACTAGAAGTTGTGTTCGGGTCACCCGACAACTTTCGACGCGAAAGGCTAATCTTCCATGTCGCCCCATTCAAAAGTAGCTATCAAGCACTATTGGGACGTGAAGCTTTTGTCCGCTTCAACGCAATACCACATTACGCGTCTCTTACACTTAAAATGCCCGGTCCACGTGGCATCATTACATTGAAAGGTCGTTCAAAGAACCCGGACACGGCTAGACAAGTCCGGCATAAATAAGCTAGGGGCTCCCTAGCCGCACACCCCTTCACAAGGGGCTGTGCGTATAAGCAATAAGGCGCTAATATAGGCTCAACTTTATTCATTCATTAATATTTCAATTTTTATGCACTTTTTGCACGATTTCCTTTCAAACTAAGTTCCTCTCTTTTTACAGATGAACAACATGCACACCCGTCCAGGATACGGCACAACGGAGACACATGCGCAGACGTGCAGTAGGGACCCGTTGCAAGGATTCTTTTCAGATTAAGACCCTGCGTAAACCTTTTTTACTGTCTCTTGTTGCTATAATCCCCTGGTTTCTCATTATAACCAGAGATGAGACTGACGTTTTGGCATTGGCCGCGTCAGAGGACCTTGCCCGTACCTGGACACTAGGGGCTCAGGGCATTGTTCTGCCCATTATTATAAAGACCGAACACCTTAGGGAGCGTTCGGCATCTCGAGTTAGGCCTTATATGCATTAGCTCCGAATCATGTCTTTCGTCAAATGTTGGGTTTGCCCGGCTCCTGTGTTTTGCTGCCTTACGTTCTGTATCATCGGCTAACGCGGCACCAGGAGAACTACTGCGATTGTGCCCCAGTTCGGCTGGGCGAGCACCTCAGTAGAGAAAGCCGAAAACTGACTGTCATGATACAGCGAGAGACTGGTCAACCACTCGATCAACTACTGGAATGTTTAGAATTCCTCCGCTTTGACAAAGGGTCGTTTCTCGGTCAGGCACACACGCGCCCCGAATTCAGAGAGCATGGTGCCACTAGGGGCTATATCGTAGCCCCACCCTCGAACTCCTATGGCTAAGTGAAAGTGATAAAGCATTATAGTCCGGTTGCCTCGTTTGCTACGCTACCACCTCCTTCACAGGACCAAGACGTCGGATTAAGTGTGAAAATGCGCTATTTTTTGCGAACACCCCCGCACCTTGTGCATGGGGGCTGAAGCCGACGACTGCATCTTTCAGGTTATACACACGTATACATAAACGGCCGCAAAGGAGATATTTCACTACATGGACGCACAAGTACAAAAAGCGCTTACATCATAAACATCGTTTTACAAACCAAAACATTCATTTGAATGTGACATTTTTTGAGCACTGCGACTCTATTACACGAGCACCACGCAGAACTTCCCCAAAATAGTGCTCGGCGGGTAACCGGCTCTCGTCCGAACCCTGGGTCGCAACAGCGCTGGCATCCATCTCTGTCCAATGTGTCTTCACACGGGCAAGGCCATCCATGCACCCTCTATGCAGGCCGACCGCTTCATCGCCTTGATATGCGGCACCGCCCCAAGAAATTGCTGCAATAAGCCAAAATAGCTCTTCGGCTTGGGCCTATCCGGCCAGACATGAGTCACGATATCCGTCATGGCAAGTCCGAACAACCTATTCAGCTCGGCCCACTCGGCCAACCGATCGGTCAGCGGAAGTGAACGATCCGGACTATGGAATTGAGACCAAAACAGCTCTTCCGTCTTGTGATCCTTCTGACTTCGGAAGTGCACAACGGGATCCGCCGCACTCGCCGCTAAGTCCATATAAGGATCCTCCGGCCCCACAGCTGGCCAAGCTGAGCATACTTTGGATCCGTAAACCTTCGGCGCAGCAGAAAAGGCTTGCTAGCCACAATGTCTCCGGCTTGGTGCAGCTCCTCCTTTATAGCCCGCATTGTAGAACGGGCATCCTTGGCTTCGGCGGTGACCTTCCCCAGGTCTTCTTGCTCCGCTAGGCACTCCTTTTCAAGAACCTCATTGCGGTCGATAACATCTTTTAACTTCACGGCCATTTCGGCCATCTCTTCCCTGCTTCGGCAATGTGCAGCCCTTTCGGCTTCTAACTCCTCGGCCGCCCTCGAGGCAGCCGCATCACTCCTTCTGGCCTGCTCCTTGGCTTGAGAAAGTTCTGCCCGAAGGGTCTCCACAGCAGTGGCACCATCTGCGTCAAGCACACATATTGTAAGAGGTGGGCTTCGGCTCTCTTGCTAGGTGACCGCAAATAAACACTTACCTTGCGACTCGTCAAGTCGCCTGTTGACTAGCGCGATGTCCGCATCCGCAACGTCGAGTTGCCGCTTTAGTTCAGCAACTCCATCAGTCCAGCTGGCCCCCGGACGATCTGCCACCTACATAGGAATGGCGAAAATTAAAACCTGCGATTTTGATCCTCGGCACGCTGTCGTTTTTGACAACCTACCGAGTCTCAGGGGCTACTACCTATACAGGGCGCACTTTATGTGTAAAACTGTCAAAAGGTGTGTCATTTTTACGTACCTCAAACCCCGCCAGCAAACTCCTGACGGCGTTGCGCAATCCGCCTTCGGCGGACGAAATCCTTCCAATCACCATACTCATCAATGCATGGTGATTGTCTGAGATAGACGCCCTCTCAAGCAGATCCTTCAGCTCCCCCGGCCGAACACTAGTCGGCACCGAACTCTTCGGCTTTGCCGGACTCGGGGATACCCTCCGTGATGACACTTCAGGCTCGTCCGCCCTATCCGACAGCGCAGCGAACGGAGGCGTCTCGCTCTCTACCATCTCCGGATGAAGGTCCCCCGAAGACGAGCTCATCTGCGAAGGACGGAGATCCGAACTACAAGGTAAAAACTTGAGTTATCCTCAGAAGCACAAATAGGGATGTCCCTTATTACAAAACTCCCTTTTTTCTACTTACGGCTCGCTGGAGGGCTTATTCTTTAGGGGAGACTGTGCGGCCGGGGCCTCCCCAGACGCAGGACCCTCTGGTGAAGATTTCTTCCCCCGCTTAGGGGCTTTGGCCTCCGGGTCTTCGGAGGCGGTCCTCTTCTCCCCTTAGAGGGAGGGATTCTCGATCCCCCCTCTTTCAAGAGCCTCCTTTGGCGAGGCGGTAGCTCCTCTATTTTCCCCTTCGCCTTCTTCTGAAGGCGCAACCTCCAGCATCCTGACCAGCACGGGATCCGGCGCAGTCTCTGGGAGGGGGGCCGGACACCGTATCAGCTTTGCTTGCGCTATCCACTCCTGTTAAAGGACAATGGGTTAAAAGGCGAATTGTAAAAAGGCAAACAAACGGTATGTCCGAATACAGAGCTACTTACTTGAGTATCCGGGCGATTGCAGCTTAGGCCGGCATCCTCGGTCAATTCCGGACACACCTCCCGTGATCCGAAGAACAGTTTGTACATCTCCACGGGTGTCGTACCCATGAAGTGTTGGAGAATCCGTGGTCCCTCCGGATTGAATTCCCATAGCCGGAGAGGACGGCGTTTGCAGGGTAGGAGATGCCTAATCAGCATAACCTGCATCACCACGACCAGATCGATCTCCCTCGCTTGGAGGTCTCGAATCCGGCCCTGCAATAGGGGTACGTCCTTTGACGGCCCCCAGTTGAGCCCTTGGTTGACCCATGACATCAATCATCGTGGAGGTCCCGAGCGGACTACGGGCGGCGGCTTCTGCCTGCTGCCCCTGGGAGCGGTAATATAAAACCACTCCCGTTGCCACAAACCGAGCTCCTCTTGGAAGGAGCCCTCGGGCCACGGGGCATCGGCCCTCCTACTTATGGCCGCCCCGCCCCACTCCGCTTGACGCCCCTCGATCATCTTCGGCTCCATATTGAAGGTCTTCAGCCACATGCCGAAGTGGGGGGCAATGCGGAGGAAGGCTTCACATACGACGATGAATGAAGAAATATGAAGGATGGACTCCGGAGCCAAGTCATGGAATTCCAACCCATAGTAAAACATGAGCCCTCTCACAAAAGGATCCATCAGGAAGCCTAAACCCCGACGGAGGTGGGATACAAAAACGACGTACTCGCCGGGCTCAGGGGTGGGGATGACCTGCCCTTCGGCGGGCAGCCTCTGCGAAATCTCATAAGTCAGGTACTTGGCCTCTCGCAGCTTTAGCACGTCCTCCTCCGTGACGGAGGAGGGCATCCACCGGCCCTGTAGGTCGGAGCCGAACATTGTTGGAGGTCCGAAGCGCTCGAATCTAGGGCTCTGGGCAAGGAGAAGATTTGATGGAGGATTGAAGAAAAGAAACGAGCCTTGGTCCCATTATAAAGAGGGAGAATACCAAGAGCCGTCAACGTGACCGTTCAGGACTCGCCTCCGATAGAGGAGGCATGGCAACGGACACGGTTGGGTTACCCACGTCCGTATTGATGGGAATCCCGGAATAAGGGGAACACGATCTCTGCTTCGACAAGACGTGCCAAGGAAACCGCTTCGCTAAACGCGCTGAGGTGGTGTAGTAAAAAACGATTCGAGTAAAAGCTTGGTAGTGGTGTGACGTCATGCCACAAAAAACGTCAGCAGATTGAACTTGTGTACATATTATTCTCTCTACGGTGGTATGTGGAATTTATATTGCAGAGTCGGACACTATCCTGGTGTTCACAATCTTCTATGAGTTATTCGGAGGAGGAACCCGCCTTGCAATGCCGAACATTATGCGCGCCGGACTCATCGTCATTGAAGCCTGGTTCAGGGGCTACTGAGGGAGTCCTGGACTAGGGGGTGTCCGGATAGCCAGACTATCATCATCGGCCGGACTCCAAGTCTATGAAGATACAAGATTGAAGACTTCGTCCCGTGTCTGGATGGGACTTTCCTTGGCGTGGAAGGCAAGCTTGGCGATACGGATATGTAGATCTCCTACCATTGTAACTGACTCTGTGTAACCCTAGCCCTCTCCGGTGTCTATATAAACCGGAGGGTTTTAGTCCGTAGGACAACATAACCATTACAACAATCATACCATAGGCTAGCTTCTAGGGTTTAGCCTCCTTGATCTCGTGGTAGATCCACTCTTGTACTACCCATATCATCAATATCAATCAAGCAGGAGTAGGGTTTTACCTCCATCGAGAGGGCCCGAACCTGGGTAAAAACATCGTGTCCCTTGTCTCCTGTTACCACCCGCCTAGACGCACAGTTCGGGACCCCCTACCCGAGATCCGCCGGTTTTGACACCGACACTTACCTTCTGCCATATTCTTCAGATGAGGAATTTGAACAATCGAATTCTCTGAAGTAGTATGCAACTTTTCTTCAAGGAACGCTGCAAATGAGTTAAGTTGATGAGAACCTAGTGATTCAGCAGCGGACATGAGTACCTGTGAACAGAGTATAGTTGCAAGGAATTTGAAGAGGTCATATGCGTTCTCAGAAGGTTTTCAAAATGAACAAGTTTGAGGAATTTGACGAGATGAGTCTTGAAGAATTTCACTAAGCGTACTTTGTCTTAGGTTTCAGAGTTGTATAGATCGACGATCCACACAATTGAGGAATCTTGAAGAAAATGATGCTTAGGGAAACGAATCAAGAACAGATGACTTGTGAGGTGTTTTGTGTGTGAGGATTTGAAGAATAAAACACCTTTGAAGATTTTGTAGTGAAAGTTTGAATCAAAGAGGGCAGTAAAAGTAACTTTTAATTACCCTGGTTGAAGAACACGACGAACTGAGAAGAGTAGATTTGAATCTCGTCAGTTCAGATCTTCCACGCCCTAACTTGGCAGAGGAAGACAGCTACGGCGGCGGCGGAGTGAAGATTTCCGCGGCCGACGTGAGTACGACGGCGACGAGGTCGAGGCAGTGAAGCTCTTCCTCACCGGAGACGATGGAGTAGTGGCGGCGCTAGGGTTTGAGAAGCTCGAGCGAGAGAGAGAGCGGTCGAGCGGAGTAAAGGAAGTGAGGAAGGGTGAGGGGGTATTTATAGTCGCAGTGAAAAACTGTTCGACCGAAGATTTAGGACGAACGTGCCCCTGGCCCTTCTCATTCGCTTGACATGTGTGACCCACGTACTGAAAAGTGGAGATCGTGTTAGATCATGGGTGAATAGATAAGTCGATCATGGGATACGGGACGGTTTGAGCGGAAAAAACAAAAATTTGGATAAGATTAGTTTTAAAGTTCGGTTCGCAATTTCTTCAGCTGACAGGACACAGTGAAGATTTTGAACGAGTTTCAAATAGAACGCACATGAAGAATTTGTGAATAGATTGGGTTGAGTATAGCATAGAGGGGGAAGGGTCCGATCACATTCACTTAGCAGAAAATGCAACTTGAAGAAATAGCCATAAGTGAATGCTGTAGAGGACATAAACCCATAAATATATATAGCCAATGAAGAAAAACGACGGAAACAGTGAAGATTTTGCGAAGTTGAAGAATTTCAAAAACTGAGGAAAAACTCAAATTGAAGATTTTCAACTTTGGTGGTGGCGTGACCCACCGTATAAGAATGATGATTTCAGACACCGCATACAATTGTCGTAGGGTTCTGAGAATCAAATTCTTCATTAATTTCTTCACACTTAGAGTGTTATTCTTCATTGATTGAAGAAAAACGTTTCTTCACGTGTTGCACATCTAAGTCATCAATTTTGCATAATTGTTAGGATGTGTGTCCTTTTCAAAGAATGTTCAAAGACTCTAAGATATTTAGCTCACACTGCAACTTGCTAAATCTCTTCTCAGCCAAGGGCTTTGTGAAGATATCGGCTAGCTGTTCTTCAGTCTTCACATGCTCAATAGAAATGTCACCCTTCAACACATGATCACGAAGAAAATGACGACGAATCTGAATGTGCTTTGTCTTCGAGTGCTGAACTGGGTTGTGAGCAATCTTGACGGAACTCTCATTGTCACAGTAGAGAGGCACATTCTTCATGTTGATGCCGTAGTCCTTGAGAGTTTGCTTCATCCACAGCAATTGAGCACAACAAGAACTGGCAGCAATATACTCAGCTTCAGCAGTAGACAGTGATACGTAGTTCTGTTTCTTCGAGGACCAACAGACCAAAGATCGTCCGAGGAAATGACAAGTACCAGATGTTGACTTGCGGTCCACACGATCACCAGCAGAGTCAGAGTCAGAATATCCAATGAGATCAAAGTTAGAGCCCTTGGGGTACCATAGTCCTAGTGTTGGTGTGTGAGCTAGATATCAAAGAATATGCTTCACAGCCTTATGGTGTGATTCCTTCGGTGTAGCTTGAAATCGGGCACACATGCAAACACTAAGCATTATATCTGGCCTAGATGCACATAAGTACAGTAAAGAACCAATCATGGAGCGGTATACCTTGTGATCAAAGTCAATACCATTTTCATCAGTGCATAGATGGCCATTTGTGGGCATAGGAATTTTGACTCCTTTGCAATCTTGCATGCCGAATTTTCTCAGAACATCCTTGAGGTATTTCTCCTAAGATATGAATATGCCATTGTGCTGTTGACGAATTTGAAGACCTAAGAAGAATTTCAACTCTCCCATCATAGACATTTGATATTCTTCACTCATCATATAGGCAAATTCATCACTATAACGTTGGTCAGTACAGCCAAAGATAATATCATCAACGTATATTTGACACACAAACAGTTCACCATCATAAGATTTAGTAAAGAGAGTAGGGTCGAGTGAACCGGGTGTGAAACCATTCTTCACGAATAATTCCTTCAACGTATCATACCACGCCCGAGGGGCCTGCTTGAGGCCATAGAGGGCCTTGTTGAGTCTGAAGACTTTGTCAAGATTCTTTGGATCTTCAAAACCTGGGGGTTGAGTAACATATACTTCTTCCTCAAGCTTACCACTGAGGAATGCACTTTTCACATCCATTTGATATAAAGTGATATTATGATGGTTAGCATAAGCAAGTAATATGCGAATAGCCTCAAGTCTAGCAACAGGTGCAAAAGTTTCATCGAAATCAATTCCTTCAACCTGTGTGTAGCCTTGAGCTACAAGTCGTGCCTTATTCCTCACCACAAGGCCATTTTCATCTTTCTTGTTGCGATAGATCCACTTTGTGCCGATGATATTATGCTTGCGAGGATCTGGACATTTGACCAGTTCCCAGACATTGTTGAGCTCGAACTGATGTAATTCTTCTTGCATGGCCTGAATCCACTCAGGCTCCAGAAATGCTTCATCTACCTTAATGGGCTCTGTGATAGAGATAAAAGCATAGTGCCCACAAAAGTTAGATAAATGTGAAGCTTTTCAGCGTGTGAGAGGAACTGGTGCTTCAATGTCATCGATGATCTTTTCAACTTGCACTTCTTTTGCAACGCGAGGATGAGCTGGTTGTCATCGAGGAATTTGATCAGCATTTTCTTCAGCACCATTTTCTTTAGCATTTTCCTCAGGTACATCAGCTCGATGATCTTTGCATTCTGGAATGAATTCTTCAGTAGATTCTTCAGTAGGAATGACATCCTCAGTAGCCTTGAACTTGATAGAATCTTCAGGTGCTTGTTCATCTATCACAGAAGGCAGGTGCTCTCTTTGCGAGCCATTAGTTTCATCGAACCGCACATCTACAGTTTCAACAATCTTGTGAAGAGCGATGTTGAAGACTCTGTAGGTGTGCGAGTCCTTTTCGTAACCAAGCATAAAACCTTCATGTGCTTTCGGTGCAAATTTAGCATTGTGATGAGGATCTCTAATCCAACATTTTGCACCGAAGACTTTGAAACAACTCACATTGGGTTTCTTGTCAGTGAGGAGTTCATAGGCAGTCTTCTTGAAGAATTTGTGAAGATATACTCTATTGATGATGTGGCACGCGGTATCAATTGCATCAATACAAAAATGATGAGGCGTTTTGTATTGATCAAGCATAGTGCAAGCCATCTCAACAAGAGTTCTGTTCTTGCGCTCCACGACGCCATTTTGCTGAGGAGTATAAGGAGCAGATAACTCATGAGTAATACCAAGTTCATCAAGATAGTCATTAAGACCGGAATTCTTGAACTCAGTTCCATTGTCACTCTTGATGTGCTTGATCTTCACACCAAAGTTGGTTGAAGCCCTCGAGGAAAATCGTTTGAAGAGTTCCTGCACTTCATGTTTGTAAGTAACAATGTGTACCCATGTGTAACGAGAGTAATCATCAACAATAACAAAGCCATATAGAGATGCATCATTAGTCACAGCAGAATAATGATTAGGACCGAAGAGATCCATGTGAAGAAATTCAAATGGTCGAGTGGTGGTCATGATAGTCTTCGCTGGATGCTTGGCCTTGGTCATTTTTCCAGCTTCACACGCACCACACAGGTGATCCTTGAGAAATTTGACATTCTCAATGCCAATGACATGCTTCTTCTTCGCAAGCGTGTGCAAATTCCTCATGCCCGCGTGACCAAGTCGTCGATGCCATAGCCAGCCTTCTGAAGCTTTTGCAAGTAAGCACACGGCAGGTTGTGGTCCTATAGAGAAATCAACAATGTACAAGTCTCCTCTTCTAAAGCCTTTGAAGACTTTGGAATTGTCAGCTTCCATGATCACAACAGAACGATACTTGCCAAAGACAACAACCATATCAAGATCACAAAGCATTGAGACAGACATGAGGTTGTATCCTAAGGACTCGACAAGCATGACTTTGTCCATGTGTCGATCCTTAGAGATCGCAACCTTACCTAGACCCAATACCTGACTTTTGCCTTTGTCAGCGAAGATGATATGCTTCAGATGTGACGGTGTTAAGGGAGCATCCATCAATAGATTCTTGTCACCAGTCATGTGATTTGTACATCCACTATCGAGGACCCACTCATTTGCTTTGGGTTGATCATCCTGCAGATGAATTAGTGCAGCTTACAAACTCATATACTTCATCAGTGAAGAATATGACATCAGTATCATCAGTTCAATTTCATCGAGCAATAGCACAGATAAGCAGTATGAGGACATGTGAAATGAAATTTCATTTCATCATGATTAGCCTGCGTCCTTTCAGGCATTTTGTCAGGCCCCCAGCAAATTCTTCAAACGTAAAAGCACGTCTGCAGACCTGACCCTGCATAAGAGATTAGTTCTTTTTCTTCACCACCCACATCTGGAGGGGTGGCAAAGAATTCATCACTCTGCGAGCACCATATGAGAAGGGTGGCAAAGATGCCAAACCATTTTGTTTCACATAAGAGGGGTTAGGGTAAGCATATGAATAAGCAGAGAAATTCTTCGAGGACTTATGAACATAATGATTTGAAGAATAATGCACATATTCATAGCCCTTAGCACTACCCTGCTAAACAGAGTTGTTAGCATGATGATGTTCATATGAGGACTTTGATCCTTTTGAGGAATTTGATCCATGTGAGGAATTTGGTCTGTATGAGGACTTGGATCCATATGAAGAATTTGGTCCATATGAAGAGTTTGATCTGGGGTTCCTGTTCTTCACTGGTGGTGTCATGAGGACATTCACCTGAAGACTTTCAACATAACTTTTGGGAACCCAGATTTTCTTCATAGGGGAACCATTCCTGCAGTTAGTGCCAACATATCTAGCAAATAATTCACCATTCTGATTTTTGAACAGTTTATAGTTGGAGTCAAATGACTCATCAGAATAATGAGGAGATTCACATGTAAAGCCAGATAAGTTAGATGGATCAACTGGAGGTCCCTTTGCGGCAACCCATGAGGTTTTGGGGTACTGCTCAGGCTTCCAATATGTTCCATCAGCATTGAGTTTCCTCTCAAAGGCAATACCCTCTTTCCTAGGGTTTCTGTTGAGGATCTGCTTTTTAAGCACATCACAAAGAGTCTGATGCCCTTTGAGGCTTTTGTACATGCCTGTCATATACAATTCCTTCAGCCCTGCATTGTCAGTGATACTAGCAATGTCCTCAGATGAGGAATTAGTGATAGTAGAGGCAGGTGAAGATTTTGTAACATTTGAAGCATTTGAACATTCAGGTGAAGAATTAGCAGATTCACGTTCAATGCACTTTAAGCATGGAGGATCAAATTCTTCTTGAGTAGCGCTGATTTGTTGAGCTAGTAATGAATCGCGCTCCTTCCGAAGATCTTCATAACTCACTCTTAGCTTCTCAAGGTCTTGCTTTCTTTGAAGAACTTCAAGAGAAAGCTTCTTGTGATTAGATAAGAGAGCGTTATGATGACCTTGAAGGTCGTCAAACTTAGAATGGAGTCCCTGAAGACTTTCAGCCAAGGCTTTTGACTGATCCATTTCTTCACCCAACATATCATCGCTCTTATTTAGCATGTAGTGAACTTTTTCCAAGGCTATTTGTAGTTTATGGGCAAGGGAAGCAAGTTTGACATAGCTAGGTCCAAATTCATCGCCAGATTCATCATCACTAGATTCAGATAGGTAGGATTCGGTTACCTCAGCACCGTTTGCCATAAGGTAGGGGGTAGACGATGATGATTCTGGTTCGAATGTCATCGCATTGAGAGATTCCTTGTAATCCTCAAACCAAGGATCATGACGAGTCCGATGACCTTCATAGACCTCAGAAAGACGGTCCCAGATTAGCTTCGCATGATTGAGATGCATGACGTTCCTGAACTGATTTCGGGACAGACTAGAGCAGATGGCATCCTTCGCTGTGAGGTTAAGCAGTGTATACTTTCGAATGTCATCAGCCTCAGCCATCTTGCATAGATCGGTAAGACCGATCTCGGTGACGGTCCACAGTTCGTTGTCCATAGCCATGAGTCGCTTCTTCATCATGGCCTTCCACCGAGGATACTCATGACCATCAAAGATGGGGCAGGAAACGTTCCTCAATACTGCAGTCAACATAACTAAAACTCCAGGCGATTAAACCAAAATTACACAGAACAAGGGAGTACCTTGCTCTGATACCAATTGAAAGTGCGTTATATCGACTAGAGGGGGGTGAATAGGCGATTTTTATGAATTCTTCACGGAGGAATTTGCCGGTGAGGAAATTCCTTAGCGAAGAACTACTTGCAGCGGAATAAGTACTCAGAAGTAAGCATAGCAGAATACACACATAGTCATCATGATGAAATGAAGACAATCACAGAGTACAGAAAGCGTAAACACAGGATAACACAAGATGAAGACAAACAAACTGAAGAAATTGAACTGAGGAAATTGAGAAAGTCTTCAGTCAAAGTCTTCAAACACAGATATGAACAAACACTCAACACAGTAATGAGGAAATGAAAGAGTTGAGGAAATAGAACCAGTAGGGTTGGTGAAGACAATGATTTGGTAGACCAGTTCCAACTGCTGTCTCAGTTGTACGTCTGGTTGGAGCGGCTGAGTAGTTAAACTCAAGGACACACAGCCCCGGACACCCACTCGCTGAGCACGCAGCTCAGGACACCAAGTCCTCACCGTATTCTCCTTGAACTAAGGTCACACAGACCTCGTCCAATCACTCGTGGTAAGTCTTCAGGCGACTTCCAAACCTTCACAGACTTCGGTCACTCGGCGATCCACAATTCCTCTTGGATGCTCTACACCATGATGCCTAACCGTCTGGAAGAAGCACAGTCTTCAACGGTAACAAGCGTTGGATCCACGCAGGATCAATCTCTTCAGTGATGCTCAATCACTTTGGGTTTGTGGGTGTTTGGGTTTGGATTTTCCTCACTCGATGATTTTCGCTCAAAGTCCTCGGAGGATGGGTTGCTCTCAAATGACTAGTGTCAGTTTCTCTCGGAGTAGCCAACCAGCTAGTGGTTGTAGGGGGCAGCTATTTATAGCCTAGGGAGCAGCCCGACATGATAAGACATAAATGCCCTTCAATGATATGATCGTTAGGTGGATAAGATATTTGGGACAGCTGGCGCGTAGCACAGCAACGGTCGGAAATTTGACTCTCAAATTCCTCAGGGCTATCATGTTGCTCACTGTGTAGGCAATCCGCACTGGCGAATTCCTAACTCCTCAGTCAGAACAAATTCCTCAGCGACCAGAAGAACTTCGTCTCTGTCACTGAAGAAATTGACTGAACTGTATGAGATTTCCAATGGCTTCACTCGAAGGGATTGGTAGGTGTAGGATTTTGAGTTGAGCATCACATGGAAATTTTTCCTTAGTATTTCCTCGACCCCCTTTGACAGTAGGGTGTTTCCTATGACTCAAGAAAGAGAAAAACAAAACTATGAAAATGAAAGTCTTCAAGCTTCATATTCCTCGCATGAATATCAAGTCTTCACGGACACACCAATTTCTTCACTTTCAAAGTCTTCATGAAAGTCTTCAGGAATACCAAAATCTTCAGTCGAAGATATTCATTTTTAGGGGTCAACTTTCTCTGTAAATATCAAACTCCTCATAGACTTATAGACCTGTGTACACTCATAAACACGTTAGTCCCTTAACCTATAAGTCTTCAATACACCAAAATCACTAAGGGGCACTAGATGCACTTACATGAAGCAGCAATGTACTCTGCTTCACACGTAGATCCCTCCACGATGCTCTGCTTGGAACTGCACAAACTGACAGCTCCTCCATTCAATAAAAATACTTATCCGGTTTGCGACTTAGAGTCATCCGGATCAGTGTCAAAGCTTACATCGACGTAACCGTTTACGACGAGCTCTTTTTCACCTCCATAAACGAGAAACATATCCTTAGTCATTTTCAGGTATTTTAGGATGTTCTTGACCGCTATCCAGTGCTCCACTCCGAGATTACTTTGGTACCTCCCTGCTATGCTTATAGAAAGACATACATTAGGTCTGGTACACATCATTGCATACATGATAGAACCTATGGCTGAAGCATAGGGAATGAATTTCATTTTCTCGCTATCTTCTGTGGTGGTCGGGCTTTGAGTCTGACTCAACTTCACACCTTGTAACACAAGCAAGAATCCTTTCTTTGACTGATCCATTTTGAACTTCTTCAAAACTGTATCAAGGTATGTGCTTTGTGAAAGTCCAATTAAGCGTCTTGATCTATCTCTATAGATCTTGATGCCCAATATGTAAGCAACTTCTCCAAGGTCTTTCATAGAAAAACTCTTATTCAGGTATCCCTTTATGCTATCCAGAAATTCTATATCATTTCCAATCAACAATATGTCATCTACATATAAGATTAGAAATGCTACAGAGCTCCCACTCACTTTCTTGTAAATACAGGCTTCTCCAAAATCTGTATAAAACCATATGCTTTGATCACACTATCAAAACGTTTGTTCCAACTCCGAGAGGCTTGCACCAGTCCATAAATGGAATGCTGGAGCTTGCACACTTTGTTAACACCCTTTGGATTGACAAAACCTTCCGGTTGCATCATATACAACTCTTCTTCCAGAAATCCACTCAGGAATGCAGTTTTGACATCCATTTGCCAAATTTCATAATCATAAAATGCAGCAATTGCTAACATGATTCAGACAGACTTAAGCATCCCTACGGGTGAGAAAGTCTCATCGTAGTCAACTCCTTGAACTTGTCGAAAACCTTTCGCAACAGGTCGAGCTTTGTAAACAGTAACATTACCGTCTGCGTCGGTCTTCTTCTTAAAAATCCATTTATTTTCTATGGCTTTCCGATCATGGGGCAAGTCCACCAAAGTCCACACTTTGTTCTCATACATGGATCCCATCTCAGATTTCATGGCGTCAAGCCATTTCACGGAATCTGGGCTCATCATCGCTTCCTCATAGTTTGTAGGTTCATCATGGTCTAGTAACATGACTTCTAGAACAGGATTACCGTACCACTCTGGTGCAGATCTTACTCTGGAAGACCTAGGAGGTTTGGTAGTAACTTGATCTGAAGCTTCATGATCATTATCATTAGCTTCCTCACTAATTGGTGTAGGAATCACGGGAACTGATTTCTGTGATGAACTACTTTCCAATAAGGGAGAAGGTATAGTTACCTCATCAAGTTCTACTTTCCTCCCACTCACTTCTTTCGAGAGAAACTCCTTCTCTAGAAAGGATCCATTCTTAGCAACAAAGATTTTGCCTTCGGATCTATGATAGAATGTGTACCCAACAATTTCCTTTGGGTATCCTATGAAGACACACATCTACGATTTGAGTTCAAGCTTATTAGGTTGAAGATTTTTCACATAAGCATCGCAACCCCAACCTTTAAGAAACGACAACTTTGGTTTCTTGCCAAACTATAGTTCATAAGGCGTCATCTCAACGGATTTCAATGGTGCCCTATTTAAAGTGAATGCAGCAGTCTCTAGAGCATAACCCCAAAACGACAGCGGTAAATCAGTAAGAGACATCATAGATCAGACAATATCTAATAAAGTATGGTTACAACGTTCGGACACACCATTTCACTGTGGTGTTCCAGGTGGCGTTAATTGTGAAACTATCCCATGTTGTATCAAATGAGGACCAAACTCGTAACCCAAATATTCTCCTCCACGATCAGATCGTAGAAACTTTATTTTCTTGTTACGATGATTTTCCACTTCACTCTGAAATTCTTTGAACTTTTCAAATGTTTCAGACTTATGCTTCATTAAGTAGATATAACCATATCTTCTCAAATCATCTGTGAAGGTAAGAAAATAACGATACCCGCCACGAGCATCTTCCTTTTGTCTGTGAATCAAAGAAGGCAGGAGCAGGAAGAGCAATATGGACTACGCGACGTTTGTTAAAGATTAGTCGATACTGGAGAGGTGGTTCAGTCCTCTCAACAAACTGGTGGGAAACCATAGAATCAAAATCTAAATAAGAAGGGGGTAACTCCATATCACCCTCACGAATGTCTATCTCAAGAAAATTAGCTAAGCGGGTTGCATAAATTCCTCCAAAGAAATCTCCGTTATATCTATTCTGATGCAACCTGCGAGCTACAATGGCTCCCATATGATAAGATTGATCTCCTAACACAGCACTCCTGAGAATACTGAGATCAGGGACACACATGTGACATGCTTCATCCTTAGCATTTATGCATCTACCTATGAAGAGAGCAAAATAATGTATAGCAGGAAAGTGAACGCTCCCTATAGTGGCTTGTGTTATATCTCTAGATTCCCCCACAGTTATTCTAGCAAGAAAGTCTCTATATTCAGATTTAGGGGGATCCCTGACATTACCCCAAGATGGAAGTTTGCAAGCAGAAGTGAAATCCTCTAAGTACATGGTATAAGATTTGTCATAAAGGTCAAACATGACTGAAGGAGAATTACGCGAAGATGAAAACTCAAACCTCCTCACAAATGAACTTGTGAGATCATGATACTGGGGGCATTTGTCAGCTTCAAAGTCCTCAAGACCGGCGTTACTCAAATATGAACTAAATTCTTCTTTGATTCCCACTTGATTCATAAAATTTTCCAAAGGCCATTCACAGGGCCTCACAGGGGCGTCTCTTGGTGGTTCCTCGTCAACATCACGTATTGCAAGTCTGGGACCTTGCTTCCTTGAAGAACCACCTTGGAACATCCTCCTAAACATATTGTTTCCTCTGAAAAATTTCTGAAATTTTTAGTAACTTCAAATAAAAGTGAATCAACTTCAATAAAATTGATAGTAACAACTCCCACAAGTGCCTAGAGCCTATATAAAGCATTGGAACTACTTGGAACCATATAAATTTGACATGCAAGCTCAAGAACATGGTCACGTATGCAACACAAATTTGCAATGAATAAAGCACTAGAACAAAAACTAATTGAACCAATGGAGGAGTCACATACCAAGGAACAATCTCCCCAAGCTATTCTGCGAGAGGTGCTTTGAGCAAGGAGATCGAAAATCACAGCAACGGGGGCTGGAACTCGTGCTTGAGTTGGGTTTTTCGTGTTTGTGTGAAGCAGAGGAAGAAGATGGGTGCAGGGATAAGTGGAGGAGGGCCACAATGGGCCCACGAGGCAGGGGGGCGCGCCCTCCACCCTCGAGGCCAGGTGGCAGCCCCCCCCCCCCCCCCCCCGTGGTAATTTTTGCACAGTAAATCCTCAAATATTCCCGAAAAAATCATATTAAATTGGCATGGCATTCTAAGGACTTTTATTTTTGGGATATTTTTATATTGCACGGATAAGTCAGGAAACAGATAGAAAAATATTATTTTACTTTATTTCTACTAAATAACAGAAAATATAAAAAGGGTACAGAAGGTTGTGCTTCTAGTTTCATCCATCTCGTGATCATCAAAATGAACCCACTAACAAGGTTGATCAAGTCTTGTTAACAAACTCATTCCGAATAATCACGGAACCGAAGAAATTTCGAATGACACTAAGTTACCTCAACGGGGATATGAAAATCCCCAACAATAAGAATATCATACTTTTTCTTGACAATAGGGAGAGGAAATTCAAATCCTCCAAATATAATCGATGGAATTTTTCCAATGGAGTTGATACTATAAACCTGAGGTTGTTTCCTCGGAAAATGTACCGTGTGCTCATTGCCATTAACATGAAAAGTGACATTGCCTTTGGTGCAATCAATAACAGCCCCTCAAGTATTAATGAAAGGTCTTCCAAGAATAATAGACATACTATCATCCTCGGGAATATCAAGAATAACAAAGTCCGTTAAAATAGTAATGTTTGCAACCAAAACAGGCACATCCTCACAAATACCGACAGGTATAACAGTTGATTTATCAGTCATTTGCTAAGATATTTCAGTAGGTGTCAACTTATTCAAGTCAAGTCTACGATATAAAGGGAGAGGCATAACACTGACAACGGCTCCAAGATCACATAAAGCAGTTTTAACATAATTTCTCTTAATGGAGCATGGTATAGTAGGTACTCCTGGATCTCCAAGTTTCTTTGGAATTCCACCCTTAAAAGTATAATTAGCAAGCATGGTGGAAATTTCAGCTTCAGGTATCTTTCTTTTATTAGTAATGATATCCTTCATATACTTAGCATAAGGATTTGTTTTGAGCACATCAGTTAATCGCATATGCAAAAAGATGGGTCTAATCATTTCAGCAAAGCGCTCGAAATCCTCATCATCCTTTTTCTTGGATGGTTTCGGAGGAAAAGGCATGGGCTTCTGAACCCATGGTTCCCTCTCTTTACCATGTTTCCTAGCAACAAAATCTCTTTTATCATAACGTTGATTCCTTGATTGTGGGTTATCAAGATCAACAGCAGGTTCAACTTCTACATCATTATCATTACTAGGTTGAGCATCAACATGAACATTATCATTAACATTATCACTAGGTTCATGTTCATCACCTGATTGTGTTTCAGCATCAGACATAGAAATATCATTTGGATTCTCAGGTGGTTCAGCAATAGGTTCACTAGAATTTTGCAAAGTCCTATCATTTTTCTTTTTCTTCCTTTTAGAAGAACTAGGTACATCAATATTATTTCTTTGAGAATCTTGCTCGATTCTCTTAGGGTGGCCTTCAGGATACAAAGGTTCCTGAGTCATTCTACCAGTTCTAGTAGCCACTCTAACAGCATAATCATTTTTCTTACTATTCATTTCATCAAGCACTTCTTTCTGAGCTTTAAGTACTTGTTCTACTTGAGTGGTAACCATAGAAGCATGTTTGCTAACAAGTTTAAGTTCACCTCTAATATCAGCCATATTATCACCCAAGTGTTTAATCATAAAGGTATTCTGTTTTAATTGTCTACCAAAATAAGAATTAAAATCATCTTGCTTAAACATAAAGTCATCAAACTCATCCAAGCATTGACTAGCAATTTTAGTAGGAGGGACTTCAGCTTTATCATATCTATAGAGAGAATTTACCATTACTACCTGTGTCGGGATATCGGGAGGTTCTTCAGTAAATAAGTAATTGAGATCATATACTTCTTCAACATGCGGTAAATTTAGACCATGTATTTCTTCAATAGGAGGTAAATTCTTAACATCTTCAGCTTTAATACCTTTTTCTTTCATAGATTTCTTTGCCTCTTGCATATCTTTGGGACTGAGAAATAGAACACCTCTCTTCTTCGGAGTTGGTTTAGGAATAGGCCCAGTAATTGGCTCTGGAGCTGGCTCAGAAGGTGGCTCGGGAGGTGCCCAATTATTTTCATTTGCCAACATATTATTCAATAGAATTTCAGCTTCATCTAGTGTTCTTTCCCTGAAAAGAGAACCAGCACAACTATTCAGGTAATCTCTGGAAGCATCAGTTAGTCCATTATAAAAGATATCAAATATTTCAGGTTTCTTAAGAGGATGATCAGGCAAAGCATTAAGTAACTTGAGAAGCCTCCCCCAAGCTTGTGGGAGACTCTCTTCTTCAATTTGCACAAAGTTGTATATTCCCCTCAAAGCAGCTTGTTTCTTATGAGCAGGGAAATATTTAGCAGAGAAGTAATAAATCATATCCTAGGGACTTTGCACACAACCAGGATCAAGAGAATTAAACCATATCTTAGCATCACCCTTTAGTGAGAACGGAAGTATTTTGAGTAAATAAAGGTAGCGCGATCTCTCATTATTAGTAAACAGGGCAGCTATATCATTTAACTTAGTAAGATGTGCCACAACAGTTTCAGATTCATAGCCATAAAAAGGATCAGATTCAACCAAAGTAATTATATCTGGATCAACAGAAAAATCATAATAATCCTTATCGGGAACACAAATAGGTGAAGTAGCAAAAGCAGGGTCGGTTTTCATTCTATCTCTAAAAGATTCTTTACTCCATTTAACTAGCAACCTCTTAAGTTCATATCTATCCTGGCAAGCAAGAATAGCTACGGAAGATTCAGCATCAAAAAGATAACCCTCAGGAATAGCAGGCATATTTTCATCATCACTAACATCGTCGTATTCAGGTTCAATAATTTCTCTTTCTCTAGACCTAGCAATTTGCTCATCAAGAAATTCACCAAGGGGCACAGTAGTATCAAGCATAGAAGTAGTTTCATCATAAATATCATGCATAGCAGAAGTGGCATCATCAATAACATGTGACATATCAGAATTCATAGCAGTAGCAGGTTTGGGTGTCGCAAGCTTACTTATAACAGAAGGTGAATCAAGTGCAGAGCTAGATGGCACTTCCTTACCTCCCCTCGTAGTTGAGGGCAAAATAGTAGTTCGATCATCTTTCAAGTTCTTCATAGTGTCCAGCAGATATAAATCCCAAGTGACTCAAAGAATAAAGCTATGCTCCCCGGCAACGACGCCAGAAAAAGGTCTTGATAACCCACAAGTATAGGGGATCGCAACAGTTTTCGAGGGTAGAGTATTCAACCCAAATTTGTTGATTCGACACAAGGGGAGCCAAAGAATATTCTCAAGTATTAGCAGCTGAGTTGTCAATTCAACCACACCTGGAAACTTAGTATCTACAGCAAAGTGTTTAGTAGCAAAGTAATATGATAGTGGCGGTAACGGTAACAAAAGTAAAGACAGCAAAAGTAATGTTTTTGGTATTTTGTAGTGATTGTAACAGTAGCAACGGAAAAGTAAATAAGCGAGAACCAGTATATGGAAAACTCATAGGCACCGGATTAGCGATGGATAATTATGCCGGATGCAGTTCGTCATGTAACAGTCATAACATAGGGTGACACAAAACTAGCTCCAGTTCATGAATGTAATGTAGGCATGTATTCCGTATATAGTCATACGTGCTTATGGAAAAGAACTTGCATGACATCTTTTGTCCTACCCTCCCGTGGCAGCGGGGTCCTATTGGAAACTAAGGGATATTAAGGCCTCCTTTTAATAGAGAACCGGAACAAAGCATTAGCACATAGTGAATACATGAACTCCTCAAACTATGGTCATCACCGGGAGTGGTCCAGATTATTGTCACTCCGGGGTTGCCGGATCATAACACATAGTAGGTGACTATAGACTTGCAAGATAGGATCAAGAACACACATATATTCATGAAAACATAATATGTTCAGATCTGAAATCATGGCACTCGGGCCCTAGTGACAAGCATTAAGCATAGCAAAGTCATAGCAACATCAATCTCAAAACATAATGGATACTAGGGATCAAACCCTAACAAAACTAACTCGATTACATGATAAATCTCATCCAACCTATCACTGTCCAACAAGCCTACGATGCAATTACTCACGCACGGCGGTGAGCATCATGAAATTGGTGATGGAGGATGGTTGATGATGACAACGGCGACGAATCCCCCTCTCCGAAGCCCCGAACGGACTCCAGATCAGCCCTCCCGAGAGAGATTAGGGCTTGGCGGCGGCTCCGTATCGTAAAACGCGATGATTTCTTCTCTATTATTTTTTTCTCCCCGAAAGCCAATATATGGAGTTGGAGTTGGCGTCGGAGAGCCACTAGGGGGCCCATGAGGTAGGCGGGTGCACCCAGGGGGGCTCGCCCCCCACCCTCGTGGACAGGGTGTGGGCCCCCTGGTCTTCATCTTTGTTGAGGATTTTTTTATTGTTTTTTCTAAGGTGTTCCGTGGAGTTTCAGGACATTCTGAGAACTTTTATTTTCTGCACAAAGAACAACACCATGGCAGTTCTGCTGAAAACAGCGTCAGTCCGGGTTAGTTCCATTCAAATCATACAAGTTAGAGTCCAAAACAAGGGCAAAAGTGTTTGGAAAAGTAGATACGACGGAGACGTATCAAGGACCCACGGAGAGAGTTGGGGATTTCATTATTTTCATATTTGAGTTTTCTGAAATTTTGAAAATAGGATCATTTGATTTTATTTATCTTATCTTCAATTATTTCTATTATGAAAATATGACAGAGGGAATAAAATGACTTTCCTAAAATAAAGAAATATTGAGGATTTAATAATAAAATCAAATAAGATTTTATTTTGGATTTCATTGCTATTTTATTTGAATTTAGGAAAAATGTTCATCTTGTCCGGCTTGATTTTAGAAGTAGGGGAAAATTTATTTCAGGATTTTTGGAGTCCGTTTAGTATTTCTTTTAATTGTTTCTCTGCGCATAATGTTTTTTTTAAAAAAGAGGAACCGCCTTACCGGGCCGTGTCCGACCTGGACACAGTGCCCGGGCGGCCTTTAAAGGCCAACGGCCCGTCCCGGGCCAAAACCCTAGCCGCCGCCCCGCCCGGCCTCGAAACCCGTGCCGCCGCTGCCGGATCTCGCCGCCGCCGCACTGCCGCCTGAAGCTGCTGCGCCTCGCCGCCGCCGCACCCCGCTGCGCCGCTGCCCGATGCCGCCGCCCCTCACCCCGCCGCCACCCGCCGCCGACCCGCCGCCTCGCTGGAGCCGCCCGCCACCGCCGACGCACTCGCCGGACTTGCCAGAGGTAGCCGCCGCCACCGCCGGTTTTCTTCGGAAAACCATTCGGGTTTTCTTTTTAGATCCGCGATTTATTTATTTTTTTAGATCGGTTTTATTTTTTTCCCGGTTTAGTTATTTAGCGAACGCCCATTCGTTCGTTCGTTTTAACGAACGATTTTCGTTTTTTTCGCAGTCAGCGAACGTTCGTTCGTTACCCTGTTCGTCCGTTTTTCTTTTTCTTGGATTTTCCGCGATTATTTCTGATCGCGATTTCTGATACGATTTTCGTTTTAGTATAACTTTTCGCTCGTTTATCGGAATCAGACGATTCAAGCGCCTGGAGTTTCGTCTCGAAACCCTCTTTCCGTTTAACCAACTCAAACAAGTTTTTGCTATTGTGAAATTTGACTTAGGTCCAGATTAGTAAATGAAGTTTGTTTCCTTTGCCGTTTGACTTTCGTTGCTTTGTTTGATTTGATTCTTTTTGCAAACCAGAGTTCTGAAGTTGAACTTTCTGGTTAGATCTCTTATTTGAGTTTTACTTGTGCATTAGATGAGTGCTTATTGTATGCTTATTTGTTTGCGATAGAGTACCCGGAGTGCGCCGCTTGCTACTTCGAATCTCTAGGTTTCACGGATCATCGGCAAGGCAAGTAACACTTTGATCATAGCTCTTTACTACCCAGTTTTATTGCATTAGATCAATCCTCAAACAATTGCATGATTAGGATCTGATTTAACATGTGGGTTCTGGGAAGTAGATCAGGTAGAACCTATTACCTGTTTATTATCAAACCTTTGGGAGTTACTTCTACGTTTGCTTATACTGCCATGCTATGCTAGTAGACGTGGATTGGGTGAGTGTTTCCATGACAGATGTGAGATTGTTCAATTAATGGTTTACTTAAGGTGGCAACTTAAATTCACATTTGGGTGGATTGAGGCACCTGGGGAACCCAGTGTTGCCTGTATTTTGGAAATCCCGGGGTACCGTGTGATTCTCCTATGGACCGCCACCCAGTCTCAAAGGGATCATGAGATTATTTCATACTAGAAACTTCCGTGTGCAGCCGCAAGCTACTATAGGCTCTAGCATAGTTGATTAAGTTGCGTGAACTCTTGAAGAGGTAGACTAGTAGATGTAGGGGATGTAGGTTGGTACGGTCTACCCGGAGTAGAGAGTTAATGCTTCTGAAAGACTGTGTCTCAGTCATCCGTTTCTCAAACACCATGTAGTGCGAGAAATCAAGCGGAGGAGATCGAGTCTTGCGGGGAAAAGTGCGCAAACCTCTGCAGAGTGTATAAACTAATCATGGTTAGCCGTGTCCCCGGTTATGGACGTTTTGAGTATCTAGTACTTGGATTATCATGTGAATCTCATCATGTTACTAAATTAATATTGGTGGGCATAATGATGATGTTACTTAATTGGGATTGAGAATGCTATCAACCATTCTCAATGTTTAACAACCACCATGATAGTTAAATAAAATATATTCCTTTGCAGTAGGGAAAAATTGGCTTTATGGAAATCTGTAACCATAGAGCTTTCCACCAGCCATATATGCATGTAGCATTATTCTGTTCATTACTCTCTATGTGTTACATTGCCAGCATATTCCATGTGCTGACCCGTTTTCGGGCTGCAACGTTCATGTTGTAGACTTTTCAGACGACAAGTAAGGTGCCTTTAGGTCGTGGTTCTATACTCCGTGATGCCGTTGGAGTTGATGGACTCGCTTATCTTCCAAGCCTTCCGCTGTTATCGTTATTAGATGGCCTTAAGCCATATTTATTGTAATAACTTCTCTTTTGAGACATTCGATGTAATAAGTGTGTGATTGCTACTCTGTTATAAATCCTTCAAGTACTGTGCATGTCAGCATTACCGATCCAGGGATGACACTGATGCACAGAGATCAAACTGTTTGAGGTCTGGTCGCTACACATAGTCTCCTACGTTAA
The DNA here is from genome assembly GCA_963921465.1 of Triticum timopheevii. Classification (NCBI taxonomy): domain Eukaryota; kingdom Viridiplantae; phylum Streptophyta; class Magnoliopsida; order Poales; family Poaceae; genus Triticum; species Triticum timopheevii. Next base: position 415,904,237 of record OY997266.1, on the reverse strand, counting down.
ACTCACGCTTTTGTATCCTGTTATCATGCCAGCGTTTGACTTTTTCTTTGAATAGCTTGGCATTCTCATAAGCTTGGGTTCTCCATTCATCAAGAGAGCTAATATCAAATAACCTCTTCTCACCGGCAAGTTTGAAGTCATAATTGAGCTCTTTAATAGCCCAATATGCCTTATGTTCAAGTTCAAGAGGTAAATGACATTCTTTTCCATAAACCATCTTATATGGAGACATACCCATAGGATTTTTGTATGCAGTTCTATAGGCCCATAATGCATCATCAAGTTCTTTCGACCAATTCTTTCTAGATCTATGCACAGTCTTTTGCAAAATTAATTTGAGCTCTTCATTGCTCAACTCTACTTGACCACTAGACTGCGGATGATAAGGAGATGCGATTCTATGATTGACATCATACTTAGCAAGCATCTTACAGAAAACACCTTGAGTAAAATGTGAACCACCATCAGTCATAAGATATCTAGGGACTCCAAACCTCGGAAAAATAACTTCTTTAAGCATTTTAATAGTAGTGTTATGATCAGCACTACTAGTTGGAATAGCTTCTACCCACTTAGTAACGTAATCAACAGCAACTAAAATATGTGTATAACCATTAGAGGCAGGAAAAGGTCCCATATAATCAAAGCCCCAAACATCAAACGGTTCAATAACAAGAGAATAATTCATAGGCATTTCTTGACGTCTACTAATGTTACCTATTCTTTGACATTCATCACAAGATAAGACAAACTTACGAGCATCTTTGAAGAGAGTCGGCCAATAAAAACCAGATTATAGTACCTTGTGTGCAGTTCTGTCTCCAGCATGGTGTCCTCCATAGGATTCAAAGTGACACTTGTGTAGGATCTGTTCCTGTTCATGCTCAGGCACACAACGTCTTATAACACCATCTACTCCTTCTTTATAAAGGTGTGGATCATCCCAGAAGTAATGTCTTAAATCATAAAAGAACTTTTTCTTTTGCTGGTATGTGAAACTAGACAGTATAAATATAGCAACAATGTAATTAGCATAATCAGCATACCAAGGAGCAGTACGAGAAGCATTAACGACCGCTAATTGTTCATCAGGAAAGCTATCATTAATAGGTAGTGGGTCATCAAGAACATTCTCTAACCTAGACAAGTTATCTGCAACGGGGTTCTCAGCTCCCTTTCTATCAAATAATATGCAAGTAAAATTCTTGGAGCAAGAGAACCCATCTAATGAGTCTAGGCTTAGCATCTTTCTTTTCCATAAGATATTTAATAGCAGCATGATCAGTGTGAATAGTAAATTTGGAATCAACAATATAAGGTATAAACTTATCACGTGCAAACACAACTGCTAAAAACTCTTTTTCAGTAGTAGCATAATTTCTGTGGGCAGTATCAAGAGTCTTACTAGCATACTGGATAACATTCAATTTCTTGTCGACTCTTTGCCCTGAAACAGCACCTACAGCATAATCACTAGCATCGCACATAATTTCAAAAGGTAAATTCCGATCATGTGGCTGAACAATAGGTGCAGTGATCAAAGCTTTCTTAAGTATTTCAAATGCTTCTACACAATCATCATCAAAGACAAAAGGAATATCTTTTTGTAATAAATTAGTCAGAGGCCTAGAGATTTTAGAAAAGTCCTTAATGAACCTCCTATAAAAACCGGCATGACCGAGGAAACTTCTTATACCTTTTATGTCCTTGGAACATGGCATCTTTTCAATAGCATCAACCTTGGCTTTATCAACTTCAATACCTCTCTCGGAGATCTTGTGCCCCAAGACAATGCCTTCATTAAACATAAAGTGACACTTTTCCCAATTCAGGACGAGACTAGTGTCTTCGCATCTCTGCAAAACTCGATCAAGGTTGCTCAAACAATCATCAAAAGAGGATCCATAAACTGAGAAATCATCCATGAATACCTCACAAATCTTTTCACAAAAATCAGAGAATATAGCCATCATATATCTTTGAAAGGTAGCAGGTGCATTACATAAACCAAAAGGCATACGTCTATAAGCAAAAGTACCAAAAGGGCAAGTAAAAGTAGTTTTAGATTGATCCTTCGCTGACACAGGTATCCGAGAGAAGCCGGAATAACCATCTAGAAAGCAGAAATGTGTATGTTTGGATAGTCTTTCTAGCAATTGATCAATAAAAGGTAAAGGGTAATGATCTTTCTTAGTAGCTTTATTTAACTTACGGAAATCAATTGCCATCCTATAACCTGTAATAATTCTTTGCGGGATCAATTCATCTTTATCATTGGGAACAACGGTAATACCTCCCTTTTTAGGAACACAATGGACAGGACTTACCCATTCACTATCAACAACAGGATAAATAACACCTACCTCAAGGAGCTTTAGTATCTCCTTTCTTACCACTTCCTTCATCTTGGGATTTAATCGTCTTTGAGGATCTCTAACTGGTTTGGCATCTTTCTCCAATGTAATTTTGTGTTGGCACAATGTGGGACTGATTCCCTTACGATCATCTAGAGTATATCCAATAGCTGCTCGGTGCTTCTTCAGAGTTTTCAATAATCTTTCTTCTTCTTCCTCTGAAAGGTTAGCACTAATAATAACAAGATATATTTCTTTTTCATCAAGATAAGCATACTTAAGATTATCAGGTAATGGTTTGAGTTCAAATACGGGATCACCCTTGGGTTGAGGGGGATCCCCAAGAATTTCAACGGGAAGGTTATGTTTCAGCATAGGTTCCTCTTTAAGGAACACTTCATCTATTTCCTCTCTTTCCTTCGTAAACATATCGTTTTCATGGTCTAGCAAATATTGTTCTAACGGATCAGTTGGAGGAACAGCAATGGAAGCAAGACCAATAATTTCATCCTTACTAGGTGGTTCCCTATCACGAGGTTGTCTACTAAACTTAGCAAAATTAAACTCATGAGACATACCATCTATGCCAATAGTGACAGTATTCTTTTCACAATTAATCTTAGCACTAGCTGTATTCAAGAAGGGTCTACCAAAAATAATGGGACAAAAATCATCTCGTGGGGAACCAAGAACAAGAAAATCAGCAGGGTATTTAACCTTCCCACACAAAACTCCAACATCTCTAACAATCCCAAAGGGTTTAATGGTATCCCTATTAGCAAGCTTAATAGTAACATCAATGTCTTCTAATTCAATGGGTGCAATGTCATGCATAATTTCTTGGTACAAGGTATAAGGTATTGCACTAGCACTAGCACCCATATCACATAAGCCATGATAACAATGATCTCCTATTTTAACAGAAATAACAGGCATGCCTACGAGAAGTCTACGTATCTTAGTATCTGGCCTAGCAATATTAGCAGTCTCACCACAGAAAGAAATAACATGCCCATCTAAATCCTCATCCAAGAGATCTTTAACATAGCAATACTAGGTTCAACATTAATTTGCTCAGGAGGTGTATAAGTCCTAGTATTACTCTTATGCGCAACAGTCGAAGCTTTAGCATGATCCTTTATCCTAACAGGAAAAGGAGGTTTTTCAACATAAGCAGTAGGAACAATAGGATCACTATAGGTAATAGTCTTTTCTTCGACTGTAATAGGTGCAACTACTTTCACTTCAACAGGAGGATTATATTTAAACCACTTCTCTTTAGGGAGATCAACGTGAGTAGCAAAAGATTCATAGAAATAAGCTACTATCTCAGAGTCAAGTCCATACTTAGCGCTAAATCCACGAAAAGCATCGGTATCCATAAAAGATTTAACACAATCAAACTTAGGTGTCATACCTGACTCCTTACCATCGTCGGAACCCCAATCTTCAGAGTTGCGTTTAATTCTTTCCAATAAGTCCCATTTGAAATCAATAGTCTTTAGCATATAAGAACCAGCACAGGAAGTATCGAGCAGGTTGCGATTATCAAGAGAAAGTCGAGCATAAAAGTTCTGAATAATCATTTCCCGAGAGAGCTCATGATTGGGGCATGAATATAACATTGACTTAAGCCTCCCCCAAGATTGATCGATGCTTTCTCCTTCGCGAGGCCAGAAATTATATATGTAATTACGATCATGATGAACAAGATGCATAGGATAGAACTTCTGGTGAAATTCCAACTTCAGTCTCTTATAATTCCAAGATCCCGTATCATCACATAGCCTATACCATGTCAATGCATCTCCCTTCAAAGATAAAGGGAAGACCTTCCTTTTGACAACATCACCGGGAATACCTGCAAGCTTAAATAATCCACAAACTTCATCCACAAAGATAAGGTGTAAATCGGGATGCAATGTTCCGTCTCCTGCAAATGGATTAGCTAGCAGTTTCTCTATCATACCCGAAGGAATCTCAAAGTAAATATTTTCATAAAGTTCAGTAGGTTGAGGAGCAACTCTTTGCTCTTCTGGTTGGGGTGAAGATACCCCAAACAAGCCCCTTAAAGGATTAGTTTCCATAGTGACAAGTAACAGAAAATTTCAGCACACTATATAAATGTTTCCTTACCAAGTTCCACTCACCAAAAGCGCTACACTCCCCGGCAACGACGCCAGAAAAGAGTCTTGATGACCCACAAGTGTAGGGGATCAATCGTAGTCCTTTCGATAAGTAAGAGTGTCGAACCCAACGAGGAGCAGAAGGAAATGATAAGCGGTTTTCAGTAAGTTTTCTCTGTAAGCACTGAAATTGTAGGTGATAGATAGTTTTGTGATAAGATAAATAGTAACGAGTAATAAGTAAATAAAGTAAGTAAAGTGCAGCAAGGCAGCCCAATCCTTTATGTAGCAAAGGATAAGCCTGGACAATTTCTAATAATGAGAAAGGAGCTCCCGAGGACACATTGGGAATTATCGTCAAGCTAGTTTTCATCATGTTCATATGATTCGCGTACGGTACTTTGATAATTTGATATGTGGGTGGACCGGTACTTGGGTACTGCCCTTACTTGGACAAGCATCCCACTTATGATTAACCCCTATTGCAAGCATCCACAACTACAAAAGAAGTATTAAGGTAAACCTAACCACAACATTAAACATATGGATCCATATCAGCCCCTAACGAAGCAACACATAAACTAGGGTTTAAGCTTCTGTCACTCTAGCAACCCATCATCTACTTATTACTTCCCCATGCCTTCCTCTAGGCCCAAATAATGGTGAAGTGTCATGTAGTCGACGTTCACATAACACCACTAGAGGAAAAGACAACATACATCTCATCAAAATAGCGAACGAATACCAAATTCACATGACTACTAGTAGCAAGACTTCACCCATGTCCTCAGGAACAAACGTAACTACTCACAAAGCATATTCATGTTCATAATCAGAGGAGTAATAATATGCATAAAGGATCTGAACATATGATCTTCCACCAAGTAAACCAATTAGCATCAACTACAAGGGGTAATCAACACTACTAGCAACCCACATGTACCAATTTGTGGTTTTGATACAAGATTGGATACAAGAGATGAACTAGGGTTTTGAGAGGAGATGGTGCTGGTGAAGATGTTGATGGAGATTGACCCCCTCTCCATGAGAGGATCATTGGTGATGATGTTTGTGATGATTTCCTCCTCCCGGAGGGAAGTGTCCCCGGCAAAACAGCTCTGCCAGAGCCCTAGATTGGTTCTAGCGACCCATCCTCAGCCCTAGATTGGTTCCGCCAAGGTTCCGCCTCATGGCGGCAGAGTTCTGTCCCGTAAGCTTGCTCATGATTTTTTCTAGGGTAAAATACTTCATATAGCAGAAGATGGGCACCGGAAGGCTGCCAGGTGGCTCACGAAGCAGGGGGGCGCGCCCAGAGGGTAGGGCGCGCCCCCCACCCTCGTGGCCAGGGTGTGGGCCCCCTCTGGTACTTATTCCACTCAATATTTATTATTAATTCCAAAAATGACTTTTGTGGAGTTTCAGGACTTTTGGAGCTGTGTAGAATAGGTCTCTAATATTTGCTCCTTTTCCAGCCCAAAATCCCAGCTGCCGACATTCTCCCTCTTTATGTAAACACTAGTAGAAAGCAGAGCTTTAGCGCCGGTTCGTAAGGGCCTTTAGTGTCGGTTCCATAACCGGCACTAAAGGGTGGTCACTAAAGGCCCCCCCCCCTTTAGTACCGGTTCGGCACGAATCGGCGCTAAAGTGCCACCACGTGGCGTGATCTCGCGCCCTGGTATGGGGGACCTTTAGTTCCGGTTGTTTTATTTTTTGAATTTCTTTTTTGAAAATTTCGGAATTTTTTTTGATTTTTTTCGATTTTTAATTTTTCTGAATTATTTGATGATTTAGTCTCTAATCACCTCTCTTAACTGCTCAAGTGTGGATCACTCATTCCAAATCATCTAACTTCCCGACCGGTCACCCATCCCTCTCACTACTCCAGCCCGAGCACGCTTAACTTTCGGGTTCTATTCTCCTTCGTTTCCAAGTCTGCACTTGTTGTTTTCCTGACAATAGTAAGATGTCAATCCTATTAACCCTCAGGAGTTTAGCTTGAGCATGAAGTCACACATTTCATTGTTTGAGTTTGAAACTATTATTCTAAAAAACAGTAATTATTTAGTAACACTAATATTTCTTGAATAAGTTTGACCATAGTTTGACCACAATTTGACCATAGTTTGACCAGATTTGACCAAACTTAAAAAAATTGAAATAATTATTTAGTAACACTAATATTCTTGAGTAATTATGTAGTAACATTAATACTTCTTGAATAAGTAGTTTGACCAGATTTAACCAATTTTTTTTAAAAAAACTGAAATTTGACCATATCTTTTTTTCGTGCTGAATTTTTTGATATATTATACGTTTTTTTTCCGACATCGTATGCAAAAGTTATAGCTGTTTTACATTTTCCCTACACTTTTTGCAAAACATGTCCAAATTTAAGTTTTCAAATTTTCCTAACTAGTAGATGTAGTAATATAACTACCTCTCGAAGGATTTTATTTTTTGAAGTTTTTATCATTTTCTTTTGATTTTTTCAAAACTGAAATGGCGATTCACGGGGGGGGGGGGGGGGGGTAGAGTTCGAAAATGGTCCTATAGTCCCGGTTTGTGTGTCCAACCGGGACTATAGGTCAGACCCCTTTAGTACCGGTTCATGGCACGAACCGGTACTAAAGGTTAGACCTTTAGTACCGGTTCGTGCCACGAACCGGTACTAAAGGTGATCGTGGGGCCCCGGCCTGACGCCAGCCTGCCACAACCTCTTTAGTACCGGTTCGTGGCATGAACCGGTACTATTGATCGCCGCCACGAACCGGTACTATTGATCACATTAGTGCCGTTTTTTTTACAAACCGGCACTAATGTGCTTCACATTTGACCCTTTTTCTACTAGTGAAACCTTGTAAAATAAGAGAGAATAGCCATAAGTATTGTGACATAACATGTAATAACAGCCCATAATGCAATAAATATCGATATAAAAGCATGATGCAAAATGGACGTATCACCACCACGCCAGCGTCTGACCGGCCTGGCCTACCGAAACCCCTTCCATCGCTAGGGTTGTTATTACACTTCCCTCCGGGAGGGGGAAATCATCACCATCGTCATCACCAGCAATCCTCTCATTGGGAGGGGGTCAATCTCCATCAACATCTTCACCAGCACCATCTCCTCTCAAACCCTAGTTCATCTCTTGTATCCAATCTTTGTACCAAAACCTCAGATTGGTACTTGTGGGTTGCTAGTAGTGTTGATTACTCCTTGTAGTTGATGCTAGTTGGTTTATTTGATGGAAGATCATTTGTTTAGATCCTTAATGCATATTAATACCCCTCTGATCATGAACATGAATATGCCTTGTGAGTAGTTACGTTTGTTCCTGAGGACATGGGTGAAGTCTTGCTATTAGTAGTCATGTGAATTTGGTATTCATTCGATATTTTGTTGAGATGTATGTTGTATTTCCTCTAGTGGTGTTATGTGAACGTCGACTAGATGACACTTCACCATTATTTGGGCCTAGCGGAAGGCATTGGGAAGTAATAAGTAGTTGATGGGTTGCTAGAGTGATAGAAGCTTAAACCCTAGTTTATGCGTTGCTTCATAAGGGGCTGATTTGGATCCATATGTTTCATGTTGTGGTTAGGTTTACCTTAATACTTCTTTTGTAGTTGCGGATGCTTGCAATAGGGGTTAATCATAAGTGGGATTATTGTCCAAGAAAGGGCAGTACCCAAGCAACGGTCCACCCACATCAAATTATCAAAGTAACGAACGCGAATCATATGAACGTGATGAAAACTAGCTTGGCGATAATTCCCATGTGTCCTCGGGAGAGCTTTTTCTCATTATAAGAACTTGTCCAGGCTTGTCCTTTGCTACAAAAAGGATTGGGCCACCTTGCTACACCTTATTTACTTTCATTGCTTGTTACCCATTACAAATTATCTTATCACAAAACTGTCTGTTACCTACAATTTCAGTGCTTGCAGAGAATACCTTACTGAAAACCGCTTGTCATTTACTTCTGCTCCTCGTTGGGTTCGACACTCTTACTTATAGAAAGGACTATGAAAGATCCCCTACACTTGTGGGTCATCAGGTGGTAAAATGTGAACTCATGGATGATGAGCCTTTGAAGCGTATGCGGCACGTATTGACAACCAGGTGTCCATGCAACAGCTCTTGTCACCAACTAGCCTTCGACGACCACCATTACACAGCACACAACAAAGAATAACTTACGAATAATAGACGAATTGATCAAACACACACTCGTGTGCAGTGGCACTATAATCGGTCGCTCATGATACATATATAGGTACCATAGTACCCTCTCTAGCTAGGTTGTTTTATAGATTGTCGTTGTGATGGACGATATACATGAGCAAGGCGCCGAGTCCCGAGTATGACTGTTGGTGTTGAGCCAGGTGAATACATGCTCGGTGTTCGTGGAGGCCTCCATCAAACGTCTAAATAGTAATGTCAGGCACCACCGGGGCGCGCAGGTGACGGGCTCGCCGTTTGCGTTGCACCATGAGCAGGACTTTGATTGAGAGGGTGACGTGCATGCATTAGCATGGTTTGACAGCGTGAGCGTGAGTGTCTGCACGCGTACATGCTTGATATCTACTATGCAACCTTCTCCTTGTAGACGTTGTTGGGCCTCCAAGTGCAGAGGTTTGTAGGACAGTATCAAATTTCCCTCAAGTGGATGACCTAAGGTTTATCAATCTGTGGGAGGCGTAGGATGAAGATGGTCTCTCTCAAGAAACCCTGCAACCAAATAACAAAGAGTCTCTTGTGTCCCCAACACACCCAATACAATGGTGAATTGTATAGGTGCACTGGTTCGGCGAAGAGATGGTGATACAAGTGCAATATGGATGGTAGATATGAGTATTTGTAATCTGAAAATATAAAAACAGCAAGGTAACAAGTGGTAAAAATGAGCGTAAGCGGTATTGCAATGCTACAAAACAAGGCCTAAGGTTCATACTTTCACTAGTGCAAGTTCTCTCAACAATAATAACATAACTGGATCATATAACTATCCCTCAACATGCAACAAAGAGTCACTCCAAAGTCACTAATAGGGGAGAACAAACGAAGTGATTATTGTAGGGTACGAAACCACCTCAAAGTTATCCTTTCTGATCGATCTATTCAAGAGTCTGTAGTAAAATAACACGAAACCATTCTTTCCGTTCGATCTATCATAGAGTTTGTAATAGAATAACACCTTAAGACACAAATCAACCAAAACCCTAATGTCACCTAGATACTCCAATGTCACCTCAAGTATCTGTGGGCATGATTATACGATATGCATCACACAATCTCAGATTCATCTATTCAACCAACACAAAGTACTTCAAAGAGTGCCCCAAAGTTTCTACCGAAGAGTCAAGACGAAAACGTGTGCCAACCCCTATGCATAAGTTCACAAGGTCACTGAACCCGCAAGTTGTTCACCAAAATGTACATCAAGTAGATCACGTGAATATCCCATTGTCACCACAGATAAGCACATACAAGAAAAACATCAAGTGTTCTCAAATCCTTAAGGACTCAATCCGATAAGATAACTTCAAAGGGAAAACTCAATCCATTACAAGGGAGTAGAGGGGGAGAAACATCATAAGATCCAACAATAATAGCAAAGCTCGTGATACATCAAGATCGTGGCAAATCAAGAACACGAGAGAGAGAGAGAGAGATCAAACACATAGCTACTGGTACATACCCTCAGCCCCGAGAGTGAACTACTTCCTCCTCGTCATGGAGAGCGACGGTATGATGAAGATGGCCACCGGTAAGGGATCCCCCTCCGGCAGGGTGTCAGAACAGGTTCCCAATTGGTTTTTGGTGGCTACAGAGGCTTGCGGCGGCGGAACTCCTGATCTAGGTTATTTTCTAGAGGCTTCTGTATTTATAGAATTTTTTGGCGTAGGTCTCACATCAGGGGGGGGGGGTCTCCGAGTCATCCACGAGATAGGGGGGCGCGCCCAGGGGGTGGGCGCGCCCGCACCCTCGTGGGCATCCCGAGACTCTTCTGGCCCAACTCTTTTATTCTGGGGGCTTCTTTTGGTCCATAAAAAATCATCAAAAATTGGCACGTCTATTGGACTCCGTTTGGTATTCCTTTTCTGTAAAACTCCAAAACAAGGAAAAATAGAAACTGGCACTAGGCTCTAGGTTAATAGGTTAGTCCCAAAAATCATATAAAATAGCATATAAATGCATATAAAACATCCTAGATGGATAATATAATAGCATGGAACAATAAAAAAATTATAGATACGTTGGAGACGTATCAAGCATCCCCAAGCTTAATTCCTGCTTGTCCTTGAGTAGGTAAATGATAAAAACAGAATTTTTGATGTGGAATGCTACCTAACATATTTATCAATGTAATCTCTCTTTATTGTGGCAAGAATATTCAGATCTTTTAGATTCAAAACAAAAGTTTAATATTGACATAAAAACGATAATACTTCAAACACACTAACAAGGCAATTATATCTTCTCAAAATAACATGGCCAAAGAAAGTTTATCCCTACAAAATCATATAGTCTGGTTGTGCTCCATCTTCATCACACAAAATATTCAAATCATCCACAACCCCGGTTTCAGCCAAGCAATTGTTTCATACTTTAGTATTCTCAAACCTTTTCAACTTTCACGCAATACATGAGCGTGAGACATGGACATAGCACTATAGGTAGAATAAAGTGGTGGTTGTGGAGAAGACAAAAAAGAGGAAGATGGTCTCACATCAACTAGGCATATTAATGGGCTATGGAGATGCCCATCAATAGATATCAATGTGAGTGAGTAGGGATTGCCATGCAACGGATGCACGAGAGCTATAAATGTATGAAAGGTCAACAAAAAAACTAAGTGGGTGTGCATCCAAATTGCTTGCTCATGAAGACCTAGGGCATTTTGAGGAAGCCCATCGTTGGAATATACAAGCCAAGTTCTAACGAAAATTCCCACTAGTATATGAAAGTGACAAAATAGGAGACTCTCTATCACGAAGATCATGGTGCTACTTTGAAGCACAAGTGTGGTAAAAGGATAGTAGCATTGCCCCTTCTCTCTTTTTCTCTCATTTTTTTTATTTTTTTATTTTTTTTATTTGGGCCTTTTCTCTTTTTTTATGGCCTCTTTTTTTATTTTTCGTCTGGAGTCTCATCCCGACTTGTGGGGGAATCATAGTCTCCATCATCCTTTCCTCATTGGGACAATGCTCTAATAATGAAGATCATCACACTTTTATTTACTTACAACTCAAGAATTACAACTCGATACTTAGAACAAGATATGACTCTATATGAATGCCTCCGGCGGTGTACCGGGATGTGCAATGAATCAAGAGTGACATGTATGAAAGAATTATGAATGGTGGCTTTGCCACAAATACGATGTTAACTACATGATCATGCAAAGCAATATGACAATAATTATGCGTGTCATAATAAACCGAACGGCGGAAAGTTGCATGGCAATATATCTCGGAATGGCTATGGAAATGCCATAATAGGTAGGTATGGTGGCTATTTTGAGGAAGGTATATGGTGGGTGTATAGTACCGGCGAAAGTTGCGCGATACTAGAGAGGCTAGCAATGGTGGAAGGGTGAGAGTGCGTATAATCCATGGACTCAACATTAGTCATAAAGAACTCACATACTCATTGCAAAAATTTATTATTTATCGAAACAAAGTACTACGCGCATGCTCCTAGGGGAAGGGTTGGTAGGAGTTAACCATCGCGCGATCCCGACCTCCACTCATAAGGAAGACAATCAATAAATAAATCATGCTCCGACTTCATCACATAACAGTTCACCATACGTGCATGCTACGGGAATCACAAACTTTAACACAAGTATCTCTTAAATTCACAACTACTCACTCGCATGACTCTAATATCACCATCTTCATATCTCAAAACAATCATAAGGAATCAATCTTCTCTTAGTATTCAATGCACTTTATATGAAAGTTTTTCTTATATCCTTCTTGGATGCCCATCATATTAGGACTAATTTTATAACCAAAGCAAATTACCATGCTGTTTAAGACTCTCAAAATAATATAAGTGAAGCATGAGAGTTCATCTATTTCTTCAAAATAAAACCACCACCATGCTTTAAAAAGATATAAGTGAAGCACTAGAGCAAATGACAAACTACTCCGAAAGATATAAGTGAAGATCAATGAGTAGTCGAATAATTATGCAACTATGTGAAGACTCTCTAACATTTAATAATCTTAGATATTGGGATATTATTCAAACAGGAAGAAAAACAAAATAAAACAAAATGACGCTCCAAGCAAAACACATATCATGTGGTGAATAAAAATATAGCTCCAAGTAAAGTTACCGATGAATGAAGACGAAAGAGGGGATGCCATCCAGGGCATCCCCAAGCTTAGGCTCTTGGTTGTCCTTGAATATTACCTTCAGGTGCCTTGGGCATCCCCAAGCTTAGGCTCTTGCCACTCCTTATTCCATAGTCCATCAAATCTTTACCCAAAACTTGAAAACTTCACAACACAAAACTTAACAGAAAACTCGTAAGCTCCGTTAGTATAAGAAAATAAATCACCACTTAGGTACTGTTATGAACTCATGCTAAATTCATATTGGTGTAATATCTACTGTATTCCAACTTCTCTATGGTTCATACCCTCCGATGTTACTCATAGATTCATCAAAATAAGCAAACAACACATAGAAAACAGAATCTGTCAGAAACAGAACAGTCTGTACTAATCTGTAACTCTCGAATACTTATGTAACTCCAAAACTCCTAACAAATTAGGAAAACCTGAGAAATTTGTGTACCAATCCATAGCAAATCATATAAAAATCACGTTTCTGTGGATTATCAAAACTAATTTACTGGGCGCAAAAGTTTCCGATTTTCAGCAGGATCAACACAACTATCACCGTAAGCTATCCTAAAGGTCTTACTTGGAACTTTATTGAAACAAAAGCTATAAAACATGATTAATACAGTAGCACAATAATGTGGACACACGAAAATAGTAAGGGTAAATATTGGGTGGTCTACCAACAAGCGGTTTTCTTTAATGCCTTTTAGCTAGGCATGATGATTTCAATGATGCTCGTATAAAAGATAAGAATTGAAACATAGCGGGGACATCATGAAGAATATGACTAGCACATCTAAGTCTAACCCACTTCCTATGCATAGGGATTTTGTGAGCAAACAACTTATGGGAACAATAATCAACTAGCATAGGAAGGCAAAACAAGCATAATTTCAAGATTTTCAACACATAGAGAGGAAACTTGATATTATTGCAATTCCTACAAGCATATATTCCTCCCTCATAATAATTTTCAGTAGCATCATGAATGCATTCAACAATATAACCATCAGATAAATCATTCTTTTCATGATCTACAAGCATAGAAATTTTATTACTCTCCACATAAGCAAAATTCTTCTCATTCGGAATAGTGGGAGTATCATAAGAGACTCAAATACTATAAATTGTTTCCACATTAAAAGAGTAATGCTCAGAAAAAGGGTAATCATAATCATGACAAGTTTTATAAATATAATCATCACTACTTTTTATAGCATAAGTGTTATCACAATAATCATCATAGATAGGAGGCATGCTATCATCATAATAAATTTGCTCACCAAAACTTGGGAGGATAAAAATATCATCTTCATTAAACATAGCATCCCCAAGCTTGGGACAAACATTAATTGCAGCAAATAAATTCTCAAACATGTCATTCTCATCAAACATAGCATCCCCAAGCTTGGGCCTTTTCATATCATAAGCATAATCACTCTCATCATTAATAGTATGGATAACACAAATAGTATAGCAATTATCATCATCACAATGAGTAGTAGGAGCAACATCATTTGGGAGGGGTAACTTTTTACCTTTGCTTCTACGTCTTTTCTTTTTCTTCTTCGCATCATGTGTGGGGTTAACCCTCTTTTTGGAGCTCCTTATTAATGAGATTGGTTGGATAGAAGGCTCCTCCTCGTTACCTGATTCATCATAAGAAAGAATAGGAGGATATTGGGAAATCTCTTCCCTTTCATTAGTATTCTCTTCATATTCTATTTGTTTTCTTGATTTTATGTAATTGGCAATCTAAGGATTTTAATGCAATTCACCGCACAATACATATAAATTTCCTCTAGATCAAAATCAAGAACTTTATCAAGGAAAAACTCTGGAAGATTCTTAGTTAAAAGTTTCATTTCTTCATAATCCATAAGCAAACTAAGTTCATTATGATATGCAAGGGAAATCAAGTCATCACAATTTTTGGACACGATTCGATCATGAAATAATTTGCATTGGGTATTTAAATGATGACGTTCATTGCAAAGTTCACAAGGATGGAAAAGAAATTTTAAATTTTCAGCACAAACTTCTAGCCTCTCTTGCAACCATTTAGTTTCTAAATACTTATGCCTCTTGCAAAATCTATCTTCCCTATTTGGTGTGTAGTTGCAAACTCTATGCACTCCACAAAATTTGACATGCTTATAAGAGACATTTTCATCATGACTAGTGCAATCATCATTAGTACTATGGACATTCAAAGAGTTCATACTAACAACATTGCAATCATGCTCATCATTCAAAGATTTAGTGCCAAACATTCTAATGCATTCTTCTTCTAACACTTTGGCACAATTATCGGAATCCTTATTTTCATTAAAGATATTAAAAAGATGAAGCATATGAGGCACCCTCAATTCCATTTGTTAGTTTTCTTTTATAGACCAAACTAGTGATAAAACAAGAAACTAAAAGATTCGATTGCAAGATCTAAAGATATACCTTCAAGCAATCACCTCCCCGGCAACGGCGCCAGAAAAGAGCTTGATGTCTACTACGCAACCTTCTCCTTGTAGACGTTGTTGGGCCTCCAAGAGTAGAGGTTTGTAGGACAGTAGAAAATTTCCCTCAAGTGGATTACCTAAGGTTTATCATTCCGTGGGAGGCGTAGGATGAAGATGGTCTCTCTCAAGCAACCCTGCAACCAAATAACAAAGAGTCTCTTGTGTCCCCAACACACCCAATACAATGGTGAATTGTATAGGTGCACTAGTTCGGCGAAGAGATGTTGATACAAGTGCAACATGGATGGTAGATATGAGTATTTGTAATCTGAAAATATAAAAACAGCAAGGTAACAAGTGGTAAAAGTGAGCGTAAAAGGTATTGCAATGCTAGGAAACAAGGCCTAAGGTTCATACTTTCACTAGTGCAAGTTCTCTCAACAATAATAATATAATTGGATCATATAACTATCCCTCGACATGCAACAAAGAGTCACTCCAAAGTCACTAATAGCGGAGAACAAACAAAGAGATTATTGTAGGGTACGAAACCACCTCAAAGTTATCCTTTCTGATCGATCTATTCAAGAGTCCATAGTAAAATAACACGAAGCCATTCTTTCCGTTCGATCTATCATAGAGTTCATACTAGAATAACACCTTAAGACACAAATCAACCAAAACCCTAATGTCACCTAGATACTTCAATGTCACCTCAAGTATCCGTGGGCATGATTATATGATATGCATCACACAAACATAGATTCATCTATTCAACCAACACAAAGTACTTCAAAGAGTGCCCCAAAGTTTCTACCGAAGAGTCAAAACGAAAACGTGTGCCAACCCCTATGCATAAGTTCCCAAGGTCACTGAACCCGCAAGTTGTTCACCAAAATGTACATCAAGTAGATCACGTGAATATCCCATTGTCACCACAGATAAGCACATGCAAGACATACATCAAGCATTCTCAAATCCTTAAAGACTCAATCCGATAAGATAACTTCAAAGGGAAAACTCAATCCATTACAAGAGAGTAGAGGGGGAGAAACATCATAAGATCCATCTATAATAGCAAAGCTCGTGATACATCAAGATCGTGTCAAATCAAGAACACGAGAGAGAGATATCAAACACATAGCTACTGGTACATACCCTCAGCCCCGAGGGTGAACTACTCCCTCCTCGTCATGGAGAGTGCCGGGATGATGAAGATGGCCACCGGTGAGGGATCCCCCCTCCGGCAGGGTGCTGGAATAGGGTCCCGATTGGTTTTTGGTGGCTACAGAGGTTGCGGCGGCGGAACTCCCGATCTAGGTTATTTTCTAGAGGTTTCTGTATTTATAGAAATTTTTGGCGTAGGTCTCACGTCAGGGGGGTCTCCGAGCTGTCCACTAGATAGGGGGGCGCGCCCAGGGGGTGGGCGCGCCCCCACCCTCGTGAGCAGCCCGAGACTCTTTTGGCCCAACTCTTTTACTCTGGGGTTTCTTTTGATCCGTAAAAAATCATCAAAAATTGGCACGTCAATTGGACTCCATTTGGTATTCCTTTTCTGTAAAACTCAAAAACAAGGAAAAAAAACTAGCACTGGGCTCTAGGTTAATAGGTTAGTCCCCAAAATCAAATAAAATAGCATATAAATGCATATAAAACATCCTAGATGGATAATATAATAGCATGGAACAATAAAAAATTATAGATATGTTGGAGATGTATCAATGCTACTTGCCTCTATGGACGGTGTGCACTAATGTGTGCATCACGTATAATATAAAAAAAATCTGTTTGTGCATTTAACGCAAAGTATATCATTTTCATTTGGCTGACGAGTGTGCATTGCAGCGACGAGTCTGTGGTTTGATTCCTCACATAAGCATAATTTTGGTTTTTATTTCTTTCTCCACTGACAGGTAGGCCTGCATAGATAGATGGATAAAGAACACGAGCTGATGAGGCGCATGCGGACTATTTGACTGGTCAACCAGACAAATACGAAGCTATATGATGAGCCAGTGACCATATAATCACCATATCTCGTATACTATGATCAAAGTGAGCTATCAAGACAAGTTCGATGACAACCAATGCATTTTTCTCGGTAATAAATGACCAGGATTGAAGGGGAATCCAAATTTCCTTCTTCTTCTGTCCTTGAGCTCTTGACAAACCAATGCACTATACGGTTGTCCGGCCATTCCACCCCAGAGCTCTCACCAAGCGTCGTTCATGCCACCGCGCTGCACACTAACCAGTAAGGGAGCGATGGCATCCCGCCGCGCCGAGTTCCTCGCCGCCCGCGACCGCACACAAAATGGTAGGGAAGCGATGGCATCCCGCCGTGCCGAGTTCATCACCGCTCGCGACCTCACACCTACGTGGGCGAAATTTGAAGCTGCCAAGGCCGAATGGGCGGTAGAGCAAGAGGCAGCCAAAGCCGCACAGAGGGAGCAGATAAGTCAGAAAGCACTCAAGAAAAGAGAGGCCCGCCGCCGCAAGAAATAAGAGGACACGCGCACTGCTGCGGAGAGGTTGGCGGAGATCCAAGCACGGTGGGGTGTCGCGGACAAAGCTGGGAAGGAGAACGATGGCGTCTGGCCAGCATGTGAGAAGTAGTAGTATTAGTAGTTAGTGTGTGTGTCTGTGTCTAAGTACGAGAATGTACCAGTACTACTAGTTACTACTGTAGCTTTTAGAGCAAATTACCAGTACATTAGCCTAGACTCAATGGAAAAATTCCTATCCTATGCATCAAATGGCATCTCTTTCTCTATAGGAATTGAGATGCATGTCATCTCACTTCCTATGATTTTCATATTCCTACAAAATTCCTATCCTATGAACGAAAGGAGGCCTCTACTGGAGTAACTACTATACATAGCATTACTGTTGGTATAGTAGTTTTCTTCAAGAACCAGAATTCAACGAAGTCATGATGGTTCCTTCATCCGAGCAACTTCACAGTGGGAAAGGTTGGGCCTGTGATTTGACGGCTCATTAGTCATTATTACTGCGGCGCGACGACCAGGGTGACTCTCCCTTGGAGTTCTGCATGCATGGCAAGTGGACCAGGATGGTCGACGTCCCACACGTTGGCGAACGGAAGTTCTTTCCGATATCGAGGAGAAAGGAAACCGCGTGGTATAGTATCACTGCTGATTTATATTTATTTTTTATTTCTGATGAATGCTAGCGTTTCAACTCTTATGACGATGGAGTGCCAAACACGGCACGTGTTGGATGTCCCACACGTCATTCAAAGGAGTGGGACATGAACAATGTGGTAGATCGTCTCCACTTCTTCCACTTCTGGGTCGGAGACCACATGTAGTAGTACTAGTGGTATGAATGATACAAAATGCGACCCGGAGAGAAAGACACATCTAGTTGGAAGGTCTCGGGGCATACATGTAAACAAATGTAAAAGCTAATATGTGCCTCCAATTAATATAGTAGTAGTAGAGTACTTAGGCCGTACTCCATAACATCACCGTGCATTGCACGTACAACATTTAGTGGTACGTAGTAAGAGACAAATGCCTATATGCCACGCATGTTCATACTATTTGTGCCTTTCTACTTCAC
Source organism: Triticum timopheevii (assembly GCA_963921465.1). Lineage (NCBI taxonomy): Eukaryota > Viridiplantae > Streptophyta > Magnoliopsida > Poales > Poaceae > Triticum > Triticum timopheevii. The sequence goes on along the minus strand of OY997266.1, from coordinate 415,885,350 downwards.
TTACCGTGCTACATTACTCAGGTTCGTACGTCCACTCCTGGGTACATGTGCGTCTTCTAGTTCCAATCCCACGTGTTATTCATAGATGGAACGATCCATATCATTGTAGTTAGTGTGGCTCCCCACAATGGAGACTCATCCAAACTATGGCCAGCCTCGACGCGGAGCAGTCGCGTGCGCCGGGAAGCGACGCTCTCTCGGCCGTCGCGCTGCTTCAAAGCCGGCGCAAGTGAGAGGTCGCCCCTGCTCTGGCCGGGCATTAATGCGGCACTGACGCTCCAGGGCGACGCTGACCGTTTCACGCGGGAAGCGCGCGCTGGCAAGGGAGTATTGGTTTTGAACCATTTCAGGTGTAGTACTGATAGTTTGCAAAACTACTCAATTATTGCACTCAGTTTCCTAAGAAATTGTGGTAAAGAACATTACTCCACAACCCGCTTCCCTTCTCCTTCCTTTTCCACTGCCCGCGCACGTCCGCGGGAAGCGACCGGTCCACCCTTATATAGGAGTGCTAGCACAAAAAGATGCATGCATGACCACTAAAATTTCCAGATCAAAGCACCGCTCCGGCGGGAGTATGGCGTATGTCGTTACCTTCGGCCGGGCCATGGCTACCGAGCGACGGCGACCAGTGAAGAGGCGACATGAGGCGAATGAATGCAGCTACTGTTTGGGTACGCCGTCCGGCTTAAATAAATGCGCACCATCACGTGTACCCGCGGGTGCACAAATTTTAACATACGTGTCTGCTTAAGTGGGCGTCACGTAACTGGTGTGTGTGTGTGTGTGTGTGATTCTGAGAGACAGAGTGCATGTGTGCGACTCTACTCTTTGGACATGTACTCAACCTTTTGCATTGGGATATAAGCATAATGGAATTACACTTGAGCTAGTGATTTACATGGCTATGTTAATGTGGTTGTGTAAAAAATGTCACTTCCTGCTCGTGATTTGCGTTATATAATTACAAGCAAGATGCTCGTGCATTACACAGAACATCAATATGCATTTTTTTACAAAACACCTGTTGTGATTGACCCATGCAAGAGTAATCCCATGTGTAAAAATTAATGATATCTCGAGAATTTTATCGAAAAACTGGTATCTTGAGAATTTCATCGAAAAAAATGAAAAATGAGAGATAAGGTGAGGAGGAGTGGAGCGTGGTGGTGACTGGTGGTTGGAATGGGTGGAGGCATGGAGATAGACGGCGCCGGCAGGCGGCAGCGGCCACCATGCTAGATTGTTCCAGAGACTTCCTTTTTTAGTTGCTCATCAATGAGGTTGTGGGAGATAAGGATGTGCAGAGAGGTGCGGGTATATTTTGTAAAATTATCACAGTTTGCTTTCTATCCGTCAGATATAGATCGCATGGTCTATATTACAAGATGGCAGGCACACCATCATCACTAACTCGGTTTTTTATAAGAGTAGAGATGATAAGTTTGCTAACTACTATAGTAAAGTGGAATTTGTCCATATTATACAAGTAAATTAAGGTGATTGTTTATCATACGGGTAAGGTTGGATGAAGGGTGGTAGGAACAAATGCTCCGCCTAGAGCATGTGTGTGTGAGATGGAGTCTTAGTATGTGTGTGTGTGCGGGTGGGTGGGTGCGTGCGTGCGTGTGTGTGTGAGAGAGAGATGGAGTCTTAGTGTGTGTGTGTGTGGGTACGTGTGGGTGTGTGGGTGTGTGTGTGTGTGCGTGTGTGTGTGACGCGGGGTCCTCGGTGGCGAATGTAATTTAAGTGTGAGTGGCTTCATCATAGAGAGGTGATGTGTATGGCAGAGGCCACCAACGATGGGGTGCGAGAGAGAAAAGGCTCGTAGAGAGGGAAGAGAAGGTGTGTGCACGTGAGAGGAGTTGACATCGAAGGAACATGTTTGTTTGAGGGACACCGAGGAAGACTACTAATATCGATGGTGCATGTAGGAGGGAATTAAACGAAGGGATGGTCTTATTGGTTTCGGGGATATAGGGGAAGAGTGAGAGGGGTGTAGCTAGAAGGAGATTGTGAAGTGTGAGTGTGTGTTTTACCCATCCAGGCGGAAGTTATGTGCACACAAGAAGAGAAGGATTCGATGTGGCGTTAGGGTTGAGGGTAATTAATTACGTATGGAGACATAGAGACCTTGAACGTGCATGTGCGAGAGGTATACATGTATACGTGGGATGTGTGTGTGCGTCGCGCATGATCGAGATAAAAGAAAGAAGACATAAGTCATAAGATCAACAACATGGCAGAGACGGATCGGTATAACAATATGCATGCATGTGAGAGTGCAGGGAAGAAGGCCCGACAATTGAGCATGTGTTTTTGTCTTTAAGAGATAGTGGCATGGGCTGGAGTATGCATCTATGGCGAGCAGAGGGATTGAGACACAACGATTGTGCAAAAGAGATCAACCTATAAATGCATGTATGGAGATGCATATATAGTGTGGGTGATAGGAAGCAAGAGTGTGTGTGAGAAAGAAATGTTGACGGAGAAACTACAGATAGATACAGAGATGGAGATGCTAGCTAGAGGGACATCCGCTAGTTTGAGTGTTGGATATGACCGCCGGTGGTTCAGAGGGTGAAGTTATGTGGGTGTGAGAGAAAGATAAAAAGAGGGCACTTGACTTCATGTAGAGAGAAACATATGTAGTGTGCGTGATAGGAAGCAAGAGTGAGGGCGAGAAACAAGGTTGATGGAGAAACAGATAAATAGAAAGATAAAGATGCTAGCTAGTGTGCGTTAGAGATAGGAGTTGAGTGGGTCAGAAGGCTGAGTTATGTGTGTGGGTGTGAGAGAGATAGAGCTAGGGTGCATGTGATTCACATACAAACAAATATCAGAGATAAATGAGATTGCGAGAGACGGAGTTTTGTGTTTGCGAGAGAGAAAGATATTTCCCAACAAGAGTGATGGCTAGAGAGACATATGAGGGAATGCAAGATATCTCTAGGGAGAGACAGAGTGTGTGTGAGCGACATACAAGAGAACGGTGGAGAGATATGAGACCCTGGGAGACAGAGGTTGTGTTTGTGTGTGAGAAAGAGATATTTAAGAGGAATAGTCATAGCTTCTCATACCTAAGGAGCGAAAGACATCTCTATGTGAGAGGGGGTGTGCAAGTGGCACACAGGAGAATAGTAGAGAAAAATGAGACCCCGGGAGACAAAGTTTGTGTTTGTGTGAGAGAAAGAGATTCCACATGGAGAATCATAGTTAGAGACACATAGCAGGGAGAGAGATATACTTAGAGAGAGATAGAGTGATGAAGGTCGAGGGAGAGAGTACCGTCAGTGTGTTACGAAGATAAAAGATCATTGTCGATATACAGGTAGCACGAGAGATACCCGAGAGACGATGAACGCGTATAGGCCTAGAGAGATACTCCTATATAAGCATGAGTGATAGCTATATGAGACGAATATCTGGATTAAAGGGGATTCAAATATTTAAATTGGAGATCATGACATTGATAATATCATAACGCAAATTGGTGTATCAAACATGCATATTCATTTGAATTTGGGGACACGTCTAATGTTATATAGTTTATCAATATTAGTGATCCATAGATTCTTTAATTAGAGACAATGCATGGTTTATATGCAATTTAATGTCTAAACGGGATTAAACTATATGTTGCGTGTGTGGAACACATTATACATTTTTGAGAAGTAAAAAACCCGACATGAAACACACATTAATTGGAGACAGTTAGCAAGGAATGCATACATTGGATTTCAACACAAAGTGGTTTCAAATATTTGAAAATCCAAATTAAGATGGATACAACCTTATGAATCTGAGATCATGCCATTTGTAAACCATATTTATGTATAAAGGGTGTTGTGCTTTTGAAAGTATATATATAAAAAATGATGTATATAGAATTTTATTCCAATCAAAAATCGATCCTGCCCGAACCCAAAATAGAATACAAACAGGATTCGAATTGAGTTGGCACGGTAAACATGCACTCAGCAAAATTTGAACAAAGCGGGGAAAGTCACAGTAACCCCCCGAAAACCAAATCAGCGAGATGGAAATTACTGCCTATCCCTGCCACGCAAAGCCTATCGGCTCGATTTCTATAGGTTTCGATAGGGGTAGGTTTGTAATTTCACTCAAACGTGACATAACCGCATCTCACCTGGATTCATACACGCTGGGCGCCAAAACACAGAGTCTCCTCGGCCGAAATCGACTCCCTCCCTGATTCATACACGGTGGGCGCCAAAAACAAACTCTTGTCGGCAAATATACCGTGTATGCAAGATTACCTTCCTATCTCCAACCGACTAATATTGTTGTGATCTAGAAAATTTGAAACGGGGGCTAAGTTTGTAAACTTCCTCGCATTTGAGACAAGCGTGCCCTGAAGACATGGTTCCCCCTTCCTCTCTCCCTCCATTTCCCCATTTGTACTCCGTGGGCACCAAAACACCTTCCCAACCCCATCCTCCTCCGTCTGCCACACCATCCACCGCCGTCCTCCTCCACCATGCCGGAGATAATACCCCAACGCCATCGTCCATTACAAGAGATCGACCTCTCTCATCCACGGCTTCGGACCGGGATCCTTGCATCTTGTCCTCTCGCTTCATCCCCGCCGTCGTCCACCTTGCCGGTGCCGCTCATACGACTGTCTCGTCCACCGCGCCCCACCGCCACCGTCTACCCTCCTAGATCTGCTTCCATGCCACCGACAGCCTTCGCTACTGCAGCACCGTCAAATTCTCAGCAGATGCTTACACGGCTCCGCACCAGAGGTGGTACTCTTTCGTATCTGCTCAACTTATTTATCGAAGCAAGAAAATAGATCACCACTGCTTTACTCTGTCCATCACTTACTTGCTAGCTGAAAGCAAATATTGGTTGTGAAGTTGCCTTTGTCCGGTTTCCACCTTCAGATCCTCCATGGCACGCTCAACACTATACTCGCAATGCATAATGTTTTCCCCTTTTATATTCCACACTAGTTAAATGACAGTAGACTAAATTTCAAAAGTCGGTCAGCGGATTTTTCAGAGCTCGCCGGAGTTCGCCGGTGTGAAGCAAGGGGCTCGGGTGGGGATGGTGATTGTGGGGGTGGTGGTGGGGCCTTGTCGAATGAAGAAAACTCGATGCGGGTGGGGCCGGGGGTGGGGGAGGGGGTGGCAGAGGAACACAGGTGGTGGGGACCAGTGGTCCGGTCGGCGGCCCGTGCGGTGTTCTGTATGGGAAGAATTAGAGACGAGGAAGAAGAAGGGTTAATGACAAAAGTCACGCGACTTGCATGCAGACATGTCTTTATATTCAGTACCATCATCATACCTGCTTAGCACTGCTCCTGAATCCATCAAGCTAAACAATGCTCCACTCATAATTCCAACCTTGTTGCTCGAATACGAATCTGATATGATGCTGATATTTCTAAAACAGATAATGTTTAATTGGTCAGCTAATGTTCCTACTTTACTTTTGAAAAAGCACGTGCACCACATATAGAGAGACAACAGGGAGTTGCATTCTTAATGCGCTCTAGTTCATCATGTGTGGGCACTATGCAACGAACATTTTATTATCCAAAATCTGCTTGCTCTTCTTTAGCATGTTCCTCTTCCGTTCTTCTTTAATAAGTACTCTCTCCATTCCTAAATACAAGTCTTTGTATACATTCCACGATGGACTACATATGGAGCAAAGTGAGTGAATCTACACTCTAAAATGTATCTGTATACATCTGTATGTGATCCATAGTGGAAATCCCTACAAAGGCCTATATTTTGGAACGGAGGGAGTATGATAGTAGTATAGTATGTTCCTTGTAGTGAAGATGAGCATTGACATTTGCAGTGTAGAGGTCTATACCGTCGGTTGTGATGGACACTTTGAACTCTTCGGGCCTCTTTGATTCGTAGGATTTTGCAAACATAGGAATATGATTTGTAGTGGCCTGTCCACTTGAATCCTATAAGAATAGCAAGGAAATACAGGGAGCTGTGTCACCTTTGAGAGTTACACTGATATTAACAGTACCACAACTTCAGTTGAAGAGAGCTAGTATCTGAAGCATTTCTAGCCGTACCGGAAATACTAGCACATATATTCCAGCAAGTTCCTCTTTGCTGATTTTACTCTGATGCTTACATTATATCTACACTATGATCTGTGTAGCTACTTTGTGTCGCACTAGCAGCAGTCCACTCTTGAAGCTAAACATTGCAATGACTTACAAAATTGGCACCAAGGCATTGAGTGCCATTCTGGATGCGATGAAACTCATACCTGTATATTCTTGTTCAGAATATGATCCTAATGACTATTCTAACCTCGAGGAGTCAAAGGCAGAACATGAGCATGGCCCTGTCCTTGGTTTTGACCACTACTTCATCCATGTAAGCTTCCATATTTCTATGGAGCTGGGGCTCAAAACCAATTTGGACCGCTCGAGCGAACGTTGAACCAGCGCTCTTCAACCCGAAAGGCATTCATACAAAATAGTACGTACCACATGGGGTGATGAACGCGGTCTTCTCTTCGTCTTCCTTTGTCATGAAGATCTGATGATATCCCGAGTAAGCATCAAGGAACGACAGCAGGTCGCACCCAGTAGTGGAGTCCACTATCTGGTCGATACGTGGCAATGGGAAAGGATCCTTTGGACAAGCTTTATTGATATCAGTATAGTCGATACATAGCCTCCACTTCCCATTCGCCTTACATACGTACTACGACCGGATTAGCCAACCACGCCGGGTGGAGTATTCCCTTGACCAAGCCTGTCGCCTCCAACTTCCTGATCTCTTCGACGATAAACTCTTGTCGTTCCAACACTTGCTTTCTGACCTTCTGCTTGACGGGCCGTGCATGGGGATAGACAGCAAGATGGTGCTCAATCACCTCCCTGGGAACGTCGGGGATGTCAGATGCTTGCCATGCAAACATGTCGACATTCGCCCGCAGGAAGGCAATTAGCTCGCTTTCCTATTTGCTGTCAAGGGTGGAGCTTATGATAAAAGCTCCGCCCGTGCCATCCTCCTTAACAAGGACCTTCTTGGTTTCTAGCGAGGCCACCTTAGACTTCTTCCTCTTGCCGATAGAGCTCTCTGGTATGTCCTCAACGGGAACACAACACTCCGAAGAGGTGCGTTTGCCTGAGTGAGTACAGGAACCCTTGCCGGAGCCAGGAGTCTTGCCGGTGACCGAGGCCTTGCTGGTCTTCTTCCCGGCGGCGAGAGCAGGTGCCTTGGCGGCAAACGTCGCGACCGCCTCTCGATAGAGTTGATAAGCACAGATGAGCGCGTCCTTCTTATCACAACTGACGGTGATGATGCTCATCGGGCTAGGCATCTTCAGCTTGTTATATGCGTAATGCGACTCCACCATGAACTTGGCCAGCACTGGGTGGCCAAGGATCCCGTTATTTGGCAACGGGATCTCGGCAACATCAAAAACGATTCTCTTTGTCCTATAGTTGAGGTCGCCACCAAACGTAACTGGTAGCGTAACCTTTCCCTTGGGCTAACTCCTCCCCGGATTGATCCCTTGGAATATGCCCGTCTCCTCGAGATCTTCATCAGGGATCTGCAGCCTCTTGATCAGGTTTGGCAAGATTAGGTTAAGGCTGGCCCCACCGTCAACTAACATCTTCTTCACCTTGACTTGCGTATTGTTGGGGATACCAACAATGGCAAACACCCGACCACAGTTGTGCGATCAGGGTGATCCTCGGCGTAAAAAACAATAGGCGTGTGGGACTGATGACCCACATGTGTAGGGGATCAATCGTAGTCCTTTCGATAAGTAAGAGTGTTGAACCCAACGAGGAGCAGAAGGAAATGATAAGCGGTTTTCAGTAAGGTTTTCTCTGCAAGCACTGAAATTGTAGGTGATAGATAGTTTTGTGATAAGATAAATAGTAACGAGTAATAAGTAAATAAAGTAGGTAAAGTACAACAAGGTGGCCCAATCCTTTATGTAGCAAAGGATAAGCCTGGACAATTTCTAATAATGAGAAAGGAGCTCCCGAGGACACATTGGGAATTATCGTCAAGCTAGTTTTCATCACGTTCATATGATTCACGTTCGGTACTTTGATAATTTGATATGTGGGTGGACCGGTGTCGGTGTCAAAACCGGCGGATCTCGGGTAGGGGGTCCCGAACTGTGCGTCTAGGCGGATGGTAACAGGAGACAAGGGACACGATGTTTTTACCCAGGTTCGGGCCCTCTCGATGGAGGTAAAACCCTACTCCTGCTTGATTGATATTGATGATATGGGTAGTACAAGAGTGGATCTACCATGAGATCAAGGAGGCTAAACCCTAGAAGCTAGCCTATGGTATGATTGCTGTAATGGTTGTTCGTCCTACGGACTAAAACCCTCCGGTTTATATAGAGATCGCAGAGGGCTAGGGTTACACAGAGTCGGTTACAATGGTAGGAGATCTACATATCCGTATCGCCAAGCTTGCCTTCCATGCCAAGGAAAGTCCCATCCGGACACGGGACGAAGTCTTCAATCTTGTATCTTCATAGTCTTGGAGTCCGGCCGATGATGATAGTCCGGCTATCCGGACACCCCCTAGTCCAGGACTCCCTCAGTAGCCCCTGAACCAGGCTTCAATGACGATGAGTCCGGCGCGCATATTGTTCGGCATTGCAAGGCGGGTTCCTCCTCCGAATAATTCGTAGAAGATTTGTGAACACCAGGATAGTGTCCGGCTCTGCAAAATAAATTCCACATTCCACCGTAGAGAGAATAATATGTACACAAGTTCAATCTGCTGACGTATTTTGTAGCATGACGTCATACCACCACCAAGCGTTTACTTGAATCGTTTTTTATTATACCACCTCAGCACGTTTAGGGAAGCGGATTCCTTGGCACGTCTTGTCGAAGCAGAGATCATGTTCCCCTTATTCCGGGATTCCCATCAATACGGACGTGGGTAACCCAACCGCGCCATTGATGGAGGCGCTTGGGAGATAAGCGAGTTTTACCAGGCCGGTGGGGACGCATAGTCTTCGTCCGCCCATATATAAGGGGATAAGGATCCACCCTTTTTACCTACGCCTTCTTCCTCCTTTGCTTATCCATCTCCGTGCACTCGAGCTCCAGCGCCCAAGTTCGCTCACCTCGCCTCAACCTTCTCCAGCCATGTCCGGAGCGGGAGGCAAGTGGATGGCCTCCTCCGTTATGGAGGGGCACATCAAAAAATTGCGCGGCGCCGGATACCTGTCCAGCAACATCGCGCACCGGCTGCCCGACGAGGGGCAGCTCATCCCCACCCCCAGGCCCCATGAGAGGGTCGTATTCCTTCCCCACTTCCTCCGCGGACTGGGTTTCCCACTTCATCCCTTCGTCCGGGGGCTCATGTACTACTACGGCCTGGATTTCCACGATCTGGCGCCAAACTTCATCCTCAACATCTCGGCGTTTATCGTCGTGTGCGAGGCCTTCCTCTGCATCCGGCCCCACTTCGGCTTGTGGCTAAATGTCACGCCCAAGATGCGACCCTATCCTAAAGGAACTCGAAGGTCCCTCCAAGGATAGAAGCGCATCTTGAAGACGCTTTTGCAAGGTGGATATCATTACATCAACATTACATAATAGTGGGGATACATCCAATACATACAATGTCACATGAATACAACAATACAACATACAAGAACCACATCCGACTACGGATGAATCATAAACAGAAACTCAAACAATATCCACCCTGCTAGCCTAGGCTGCCAACCTGGAACCTATCCCCTGATCGAAGAAGAAGCAGAAGAAGAACTCCAATACAAGCAAACATCGCTCTCGCTTCATGATCATCGCATAAACTGTACCTGCAACTGTTGTTGTAGTAATCTGTGAGCCACGAGGACTCAGCAATCCCATTACCATGGGTATCAAGACTAGCAAAGCTTAATGGGAAAGGAAGGGGTAAAGTGGTGAGGTTGCAGCAGCGACTAAGCATATATGGTGGCTAACATACGCAAAATGAGAGCGAGAAGAGAAGCAAAGGAACGGTCGTGAAGCTAGCAATGATCAAGAAGTGATCCTGAACTCCTACTTACGTCAAACATAACCCAGAAACCGTGTTCACTTCCCGGACTCCGCCGAGAAGAGACCATCACGGCTACACACGCGGTTGATGTGTTTTAATTCGGATCTGGTGTCAAGTTATCTAGAACCGGACATTAACAAATTCCCATCTGCCACATAACCATGGGCACGTCTCTCGAAAGTTTATACCCTGCAGGGGTGTCCCAACTTAGCCCATGATAAGCTCTCGCGATCAATGAAGGATATTCCTTCTCCCAGGAAGACCCGATCAGTCTCGGAATCCCGGTTTACAAGACATTTCGACAATGGTAAAACAAGACCAGCAAGACCGCCCGATGCACCGACATCCCGATAGGAGCTGCACATATCTCGTTCTCAGGGCAACACCGGATAAGCTAAGCGTACAGGTACCGACGTAACCCAAGTTGCCAAGGGATGGTCCCGCACGATGCTCTAGTTTGGACCAACACTTAGACAAGCATTGGCCCGGGGGGCTATAATAAAGATGACCCTCGAGAGAGCGACTCCCAAGGGAAAAGTAGGTGGTGGTGAAGCAAATGGTAAAACCAAGGTTGGGCCTTGCTGGAGGAGTTTTATTCAAAGCGAACTGTCAAGGGGGTCCCATAAATCACCCGACCGCGTAAGGAACGCAAAGTCCGGGAACATAATACCGGTATGACGGAAACTAGGGCGGCAAGAGTGGAACAAAACACCAGGCATAAGGCCGAGCCTTCCACCCTTTACCAAGTATATAGATGCATTAATTAAATAAGAGTCCCAACATAACCCTGTCCACCATGGAGCAATCTTCAACTTCACCTACAACTAACAACGCTATAAGAGGGGCTGAGCAAAGCGGTAACATAGCCAAACAACGGTTTGCTAGGAAGGGTGTCAAAGGTTAGAGGTTCATGGCAATTTGGGAGGCTTGAAGAGCAAATGATAGGTAGCGCAGCAAAGCGATAGAACGAAGCAACTAGCATAGCAATGATAGTAGTGAGATCCAGGGTAGCGGTCATCTTGCCTGAAATCCCGCAGGGAAGAAGAACGAGTCCATGAAGAAGACAAACGAGAGTAGTCGAACGAATCCTCACAATCGCAACATTACCGGAACTAGAAGCAACACCGGAAAGAAACAAACAACATGGTAAATGCACAAGCATAAACATGGCATGATGCACAAACAAGTATGATGCATGTCCGGTTTAATGAGGCATGGCATGGCAAAGTGCAACAAACAATACTACAAGTTAAGTGGAGCTCAATATGCAACGAGTTGCATATTGACAAAACACCACATGCAATTATTTAGTTTAATCTCGTTTAAGCTACCCAACAATATTAAATGTTGTTAAACATGGCAAGAGGTGAGGCATAAGTAAACAAACTATTTAGGCAAGTTTAAATGAGGCCGGAACAATAAACAACAATTGCGGAAAATCCTCATATGCAATTTATGAATTTGCTACTGTTCTGCCCTATACACAATTTTAGAGTTGTTAAACATGCAAGATGAGTGCACCATGTTAAACTAGGCATTTTTCCACCCCAAATACATATAAAGTTTGTTTAAAACCGAGCTACGGTTATTTAGTTATGAAATAAATCATTTTAACATGGCATTTATGCAAATTAATTCAAACAACACATATAAACATTTTAAACAGGGATGAAAGTAGGATATTATTAAACTACACAAATTTCTGAGAATTGTACATGTTTATCTCATTTTATTATGATGCAGGGTAAATGAGTTTTTTACATGCATGAAGAGCAAGGGTTTTCTGCAATTCTGAAAATCCTGGGATAAATGCTAAAATAGCACAGACTGGACAAAACACTACTGGGCTGAAACTATTGGGCGCTGGGCTGCTCACCTAGCTGGGCTAGGCCCAGATCGGTGGAGGTGGGAGCTGGGCCGCAGTCAACGACGAAGGGGAGGTGGCCCAGGTGCGTGCGGTCGTGGGACTTGGCGCGGTCAACGCGAGCAATGCTCGTCCCGTCACTAGAAGCAGAGGGCACATCCGAGCGAGGCGGGCGCAGGTGGGACTCCGACGAGCAGCAGGGTGAGGAGAGGTTGGCGCGGGAGCTCGGTGGCGTCCGGATCCAGTGCGGGATGTCTTCGATCCGGGCAGGAGGCAGCTGCTCGAACCCAGAGGCTGCTGCAGTTTCCTGAAGAAAGACAGAGAGAGAGATTCAGAGAAGCAGAACGGGAAGGGGAAGAAGAGAGAAGGCGAGGGCGACGGGCGCGCTGGCGACCTGTGGGTCGGGTGCTGGTTGCGGTCGGGGCTCGGGGCAGGGTCAAGGCACTCGTGCGGGACGAGCGAAGTGCTTGCTCGATTCAGCCGGCTTGGCGACAGAGATGGCGTGGAGACGAACAGGGGCCGGGCACGACGGTGGACTTGGCGAAGGGCGGCACGCCGGCGTGATGTCTTCTTCTTTCACCACCGGAGCTTGAACCTCCATGGCCTTCTTGATCCCTTCATCCTTGTTGATCTCTTCTGGTTCTTCTCTTTTCAGCTCTATCTTCAATAGCCAAGCATCCTTGTCTTCGTTGTTGAAGGAGGGCGACGTCATGGTGCTCTTAATCTGAAACAGAAACAACTCGACATGAAAACAGAGGATATTTGCGTGATACGATGGTCAAAACCTTTGGGAGTATATATAATGAATTTTTACCGACCAATATACGTAATATGCAAGAAAATGGCACACGAGGTGCCCACGAGCTAGGGGGCGCGCCCTATAGGGGGGGCGCCCTCCACTCTCGTGGGAGCCTCGTGTCCCTTTCAGACTACCTCTTTCTTCCTAAAATTCTTAAATATTCAAAAACTGATAAAAATTGCCATTGGAGTTGTTTTGGAGTCGGTTTACTTACCGTACCACATACCTATACCTTTTCGGAGTCAGGAACATTCTGGAAAGTGCCCCTTATGTATTCCTCAGGTGTTACGGTTTCAATAATATTAGTTTCAACATTAATAGGATTACCTGAAATATAATGTTTAATTCTTTGACCGTTTACCACCCTTGGACTCGTGCCTTCGAAGTTGTTGATTTTAATGGCACCAGAACGATAGACCTCCTCGACAACGTAAGGACCTTCCCATTTTGAGAGAAGTTTTCCTGCAAAAAATCTTAAACGAGAGTTGAATAATAATACATAGTGTAACATCCCAAATTTTCAATTTGGAATGTTATACATAGATCATTATTGCATATCATATTTTATTGCATTTTGCTTCGATCCTAGAAATTTTACGCAACTCAAGGACTGATAACCCACAAGTATAGGGGATCGCAACAGTTTTCGAGGGTAGAGTATTCAACCCAAATTTATTGATTCGACACAAGGGGAGCCAAAGAATATTCTCAAGTATTAGCAGCTGAGTTGTCAATTCAACCACACCTGGAAACTTAGTATCTGCAGCAAAGTGTTTAGTAGCAAAGTAATATGATAGTGGTGGTAACGATAACAAAAGTAAAGACAGCAAAAGTAATGTTTTTGGTATTTTGTATTGATTGTAAGAGTAGCAACGGAAAAGTAAATATGCGAGAACCACTATATGGAAAACTCGTAGGCACCAGATTAGCGATGGATAATTATGCCGGATGCGGTTCATCATGTAACAGTCATAACATAGGGTGACACAGAACTAGCTCCAGTTCATCAATGTAATGTAGGCATGTATTCCGTATATAATCATACGTGCTTATGGAAAAGAACTTGCATGACATCTTTTGTCCTACCCTCCCGTGGCAGCGGGGTCCTATTGGACACTAAGGGATATTAAGGCCTCCTTTTAATAGAGAACCGGAACAAAGCATTAGCACATAGTGAATACATGAACTCCTCAAACTATGGTCATCACCCGGAGTGGTCCCGATTATTGTCACTCCGGGGTTGCCGGATCATAGCACATAGTAGGTGACTATAGACTTGCAAGATAGGATCAAGAACACACATATATTCATGAAAACATAATAGGTTCAGATCTGAAATCATGGCACTCGGGCCCTAGTGACAAGCATTAAGCATAGCAAAGTCATAGCAACATCAATCTCAGAACATAATGGATACTAGGGATCAAACCCTAACAAAACTAACTCGATTACATGATAAATCTCATCCAACCCATCACCGTCCAACAAGCCTACGATGCAATTACTCACGCACGGTGGTGAGCATCATGAAATTGGTGATGGAGGATGGTTGATGATGACGACGGTGACGAATCCCCCTCTCTGGAGCCCTGAACGGACTCTAGATCAGCCCTCCCGAGAGAGATTAGGGCTTGGAGGCAGCTCCGTATCGTAAAACGCGATGATTTCTTCTCTCTGATTTTTTTCTCCCCGAAAGCCAATATATGGAGTTGGAGTTGGCGTCGAAGGGCCATCAGGGGGCCCATGATGTAGGGGGGCGCGCCCAGGGGGGGCGCCTCCCACCCTCGTGGACATGGTGTGGGCCCCCTGGTCTTCATCTTTGGCGAGGATTTTTTATTTTTTTTCCTAAGGTGTTCCGTGGAGTTTCAGGACATTCCGAGAACTTTTATTTTCTGCACAAAAAACAACACCATGGCAGTTCTGCTGAAAACAACGTCAGTCCGGGTTAGTTCCATTCAAATCATACAAGCTAGAGTCCAAAACAAGGGCAAAAGTGTTTGGAAAAGTAGAGACGATGGAGACGTATCAACTCCCCCAAGCTTAAACCCTTGCTTGTCCTCAAGCAATTCAGTTGACAAACTGAAAGAGAAAAAGAAAAAAAGAATTACAAACTCTGTTTGCTCTTGTTGTTGTAAACATGAAAAGCCAGCATTCAAGTTTCAGCCAATATTATGAACTAACCATACTCACAATAACACATAGGTCTCACAATTACTCATATCAATAGCATAATCAGCTAGCGAGCCATAATAATAAAACTCGGATGACAACACTTTCTCAGAAAAATCATAACATGATATAACAAAATGGTATCTCGCTAGCCCTTTCTGAGACCGCAAAACATAAATGCAGAGCACCTTTAAAGATCAAGGACTGACTAAACATTGTAATTCATGGTAAAAGAGATCCAGTCAAGTCATACCCAATATAAACCAATAATAATGAATGCAAACGACAGTGTGCTCTCTAGCGGGTGCTTTTTAATAAGAAGGGTGATGACTCAACATAAAAGTAAATGGATAGGCCCTTCGCAGAGGGAAGCAGGGATTTTTAGAGGTGCCAGAGCTCGGTTTTGAAATAGAGATAAATTATATTTTGAGCGGCATACTCTCATTGTCAACATAACAACTAAAAGACGACGATATCTTCCATGCTAAACATATTATAGGCGGTTCCCAAATAGAATGGTAAAGTTTATACTCCCCCTCCTCCACAAGCATCAATCCATGACTTGCTCGAAACAACGAGTGCCTCCAACATTCAACGGGTCCCAGGGGGAGTTTTGTTTGCAGTTATTTTGATTTAGTTTGCATAAAGCATGGGACTGGGCATCCCGGCTACCAGCCATTTTCTCGTGACTGAGGAGTGGAGTCCACTCCTCTTGAGAATAACCCACCTAACACGGAAGATAAGGGCAGCTCTAGTTGACATATGAGCTAATCGAGCATGCAAAACAGAATGTTTATTTGAAGGTTTAGAGTTTGGCACATACAAATTTACTTGGAACGGCAGGTAAATACTGCATATAGGTAGGTATAGTGGACTCATATGGAACAACTTTGGGGTTTAAGGAGTTTGGATGCACAAGCAGTATTCCCGCTTAGTACAGGTGAAGGCTAGCAAAAGACTGGGAAGCGACCAACTAAGAGAGCGACAACAGTCGTAAACATGCATTAAAATTAATTTACACCGAATACAAGCATGAGTAGGATATAATCCACCATGAACATAAATATCATGAAGGCTATGTTGATTTGATTCAACTACATGCATGAACATGTGCCAAGTCGAGTCACTCAATTCATTTAAAGGAGGATACCATCCCATCATACCACATCATAATTATTCTAATAGCATCTTGGCACGCAGGGTAAACCATTATAACTCATAGCTAATCAAGCATGGCACAAGCAACTATAATCTCTAAATGTCATTGCAAATATGTTTACTTCATAATAGCTGACTCAGTAACGATGAATCATCATATTTACAAAAACAAGAGAGGTCGAGTTCATACCAGCTTTTCTCACCTCAATAAGTCCATCATATATCATCATTATTGCCTTTCACTTGCACGACCGAAGGATGTGAATAATAATAAGAGTGCACGTGCATTGGACTAAGCTGGAATCTGCAAGCATTCAACTTAAGAGAGAAGACAAGTAATATGGGCTCTAAGTTAAATAAACAATCATGCATATAAGAGACACTAAGGATTTTCAATATGGTCTTCTCAACCCCCAAAGAAAGGAAAAGAAATAAATACTATTTACACGGGAAAGCTCCCAACAAGCAAAAGAAGAACGGGAAATATTTTTGGGTTTTCTTTTTAATTCTACTACAAGCATGGAAAGTAAACTAACTAATTTTTTGGTTTTTTCTTAAGGTTTATTAAACTCACAAGAAGAAAGCGGGAAAAAGAAAATAAACTAGCATGGATATTACAGTGAAAGAGCATGAGCACCGATCTATCAATGAGTGTGTGTGAACATAAATGTAATGTCGGTGGGAAATACGTACTCCCTCAAGCTTAGGCTTTTGGTCTAAGTTGGTCTATTGCCAGGGACAGCCTGGCAGATACCCGTAGGTGAAGCTGGGGTCATACTGCGATGCAGCGGCTATCGCCGCCTGAGCTATAGCATGGAGTCGAGCAGCCTCCGCTCTCCTCTCGTACTCATCTGCCTCCTCTCTGGTAATAATATATCTTCCTTTTGTCTGTGAATCAAAGAAGGCAGGAGCAGGAAGAGCAATATGGACTACGCGACGTTTGTTAAAGATTAGTCGATACTGGAGAGGTGGTTCAGTCCTCTCAACAAACTGGCGGGAAACCATAGAATCAAAATCTAAATAAGAAGGGGGTAACTCCAATCACCCTCACGAATGTCTATCTCAAGAAAATTAGCTAAGCGGGTTGCATAAATTCCTCCAAAGAAATCTCCGGTATGTCTATTCTGATGCAACCTGCGAGCTACAATGGCTCCCATATGATAAGATTGATCTCCTAACACAGCACTCCTGAGAATACTGAGATCAGGGACACACATGTGACATGCTTCATCCTTAGCATTTATGCATCTACCTATGAAGAGAGCAAAATAATGTATAGCAGGAAAGTGAACGCTCCCTATAGTGGCTTGTGTTATATCTCTAGATTCCCCCACAGTTATTCTAGCAAGAAAGTCTCTATATTCAGATTTAGGGGGATCCCTGACATTACCCCAAGATGGAAGTTTGCAAGCAGAAGTGAAATCCTCTAAGTACATGGTATAAGATTTGTCATAAAGGTCAAACATGGTATAAATTCTTCTTTGATTCCCACTTGATTCATAAAATTTTCCAAAGGCCATTCACAGGGCCTCACAGGGGCGTCTCTTGGTGGTTCCTCGTCAACATCACGTATTGCAAGTCTGGGACCTTGCTTCCTTGAAGAACCACCTTGGAACATCCTCCTAAACATATTGTTTCCTCTGAAAAATTTCTGAAATTTTTAGTAACTTCAAATAAAAGTGAATCAACTTCAATAAAATTGATAGTAACAACTCCCACAAGTGCCTAGAGCCTATATAAAGCATTGGAACTGCTTGGAACCATATAAATTTGACATGCAAGCTCAAGAACATGGTCACCTATGCAGCACAAATTTGCAATGAATAAAGCACTAGAACAAAAACTAATTGGACCAATGGAGGAGTCACATACCAAGGAACAATCTCCCCAAGCAGTTCTGCGAGAGGTGCTTTGAGCAAGGAGATCGAAAATCACATCAACGGGGGCTGGAACTCGTGCTTGAGTTGGTTTTTCGTGTTTGTGTGAAGCAGAGGAAGAAGATGGGTGCAGGGATAAGTGGAGGAGGGCCACTGTGGGCCCACGAGGCAGGGGGCGCGCCCAGGGGGTAGGGCGCGCCCTCCACCCTCGTGGCCAGGTGGAAGCTCCCCCCGTGGTAATTTTTGCACAGTAAATCCTCAAATATTCCTGAAAAAATCATATTAAATTGGCATGGCATTCTGAGGACTTTTATTTTTGGGATATTTTTATATTGCACGGATAAGTCAGGAAACAGATAGAAAAATATTATTTTACTTTATTTCTACTAAACAACAAAAAATATAAAAAGGGTACAGAAGGTTGTGCTTCTAGTTTCATCCATCTCGTGATCATCAAAATGAACCCACTAACAAGGTTGATCAAGTCTTGTTAACAAACTCATTCTGAATAATCACGGAACTGAAGAAATTTCGGATGACACTAAGTTACCTCAACGGGGATATGAAAATCCCCAACAATAAGAATGTCATACTTTTTCTTGACAGTAGGGAGAGGAAATTCAAAACCTCCAAATATAATCGATGGAATTTTTCCAATGGAGTTGATACTATAAACCTGAGGTTGTTTCCTCGGAAAATGTACTGTGTGCTCATTGCCATTAACATGAAAAGTGACATTGCCTTTGGTGCAATCAATAACAGCCCCTGCAGTATTAAGGAAAGGTCTTCCAAGAATAATAGACATACTATCATCCTCGGGAATATCAAGAATAACAAAGTCCGTTAAAATAGTAACGTTTGCAACCAAAACAGGCACATCCTCACAAACACCGACAGGTATAGCAGTTGATTTATCAGTCATTTGCAAAGATATTTCAGTAGGTGTCAACTTATTCAAGTCAAGTCTACGATATAAAGAGAGAGGCATAACACTGACAACGGCTCCAAGATCACATAAAGCAGTTTTAACATAATTTCTCTTAATGGAGCATGGTATAGTAGGTACTCCTGGATCTCCAAGTTTCTTTGGAATTCCACCCTTAAAAGTATAATTATCAAGCATGGTGGAAATTTCAGCTTCAGGTATATTTCTTTTATTAGTAATGATATCCTTCATATACTTAGCATAAGGATTTGTTTTGAGCACATCAGTTAATCGCATATGCAAGAAGATGGGTCTAATCATTGTAGCAAAGCGCTCGAAATCCTCATCATCCTTTTTCTTGGATGGTTTCGGAGGAAAAGGCATGGGCTTCTGAACCCATGGTTCCCTCTCTTTACCATGTTTCCTAGCAACAAAATCTCTTTTATCATAACGTTGATTCCTTGATTGTGGGTTATCAAGATCAACAGCAGGTTCAACTTCTACATCATTATCATTACTAGGTTGAGCATCAACATGAACATTATCATTAACATTATCACTAGGTTCATGTTCATCACCTGATTGTGTTTCAGCATCAGACATAGAAATATCATTTGGATTCTCAGGTGGTTCAGCAATAGGTTCACTAGAAGTTTGCAAAGTCCTATCATTTTTCTTTTTCTTCCTTTTAGAAGAACTAGGTACATCAATATTATTTCTCTGAGAATCTTGCTCGATTCTCTTAGGGTGCCTTCAGGATACAAAGGTTCCCGAGTCATTCTACAAGTTCTAGTAGCCACTCTAACAGCATAATCATTTTTCTTACTATTCATTTCATCAAGCACGTCTTTCTGAGCTTTAAGTACTTGTTCTACTTGAGTGGTAACCATACAAGCATGTTTGCTAACAAGTTTAAGTTCACCTCTAATATCAGCCATATTATCACCCAAGCGTTTAATCATAAAGGTATTCTGTTTTAATTTTCTACCAAAATAATCATTAAAATCATCTTGCTTAAACATAAAGTCATCAAACTCATCCAAGCATTGACTAGCAATTTTAGTATGAGGGACTTTAGCTTTATCATATCTATAGAGAGAATTTACCTTTACTACCTGTGTCGGGATATCGGGAGGTTCTTCAGTAAATAAGTAATTGAGATCATATACTTCTTCAACAGGCGGTAAATTAAGACCATGTATTTCTTCAATAGGAGGTAAATTCTTAACATCTTCAGCTTTAATAACTTTTTCTTTCATAGATTTCTTTGCCTCTTGCATATCTTCGGGACTGAGAAATAGAACACCTCTCTTCTTCGGAGTTGGTTTAGGAATAGGCCCGGTAATTGGCTCTGGAGCTGGCTCAGAAGGTGGCTCGGGAGGTGCCCAATTATTTTCATTTGCCAACATATTATTCAATAGAATTTCAGCTTCATCTAGTGTTCTTTCCCTGAAAAGAGAACCAGCACAACTATCCAGGTAATCTCTGGAAGCATCAATTAGTCCATTATAAAAGATATCAAATATTTCAGGTTTCTTAAGAGGATGATCAGGCAAAGCATTAGGTAACTTGAGAAGCCTCCCCCAAGCTTGTGGGAGACTCTCTTCTTCAATTTGCACAAAGTTGTATATTCCCCTCAAAGCAGCTTGTTTCTTATGAGCAGGGAAATATTTAGCAGAGAAGTAATAAATCATATCCTGCGGACTTTGTACACAACCAGGATCAAGAGAATTAAACCATATCTTAGCATCCCCCTTTAATGAGAACGGAAATATTTTGAGTAAATAAAGGTAGCGCGTCTCATTATTAGTAAACAGGGCAGCTATATCATTTAACTTAGTAAGATGTGCCACAACAGTTTCAGATTCATAGCCATAAAAAGGATCAGATTCAACCAAAGTAATTATATCTGGATCAACAGAAAAATCATAATAATCCTTATCGAGAACACAAATAGGTGAAGTAGCAAAAGCAGGGTCGGTTTTCATTCTATCTCTAAAAGATTCTTTACTCCATTTAACTAGCAACCTCTTAAGTTCATATCTATCCTGGCAAGCAAGAATACCTGCGGAAGATTCAACATCAAGAAGATAACCCTCGGGAATAGCAGGCATATTTTCATCATCACTAACATCGTCGTATTCAGGTTCAATAATTTCTCTTTCTCTAGACCTAGCAATTTGCTCATCAAGAAATTCACCAAGGGGCACAATAGTATCAAGCATAGAAGTAGTTTCATCATAAATATCATGCATAGCAGAAGTGGCATCATCAATAACATGCGACATATCAGAATTCATAGCAGTAGTAGGTTTAGGTGTCGCAAGCTTACTTATAACAGAAGGTGAATCAAGTGCAGAGCTAGATGGCAGTTCCTTACCTCCCCTCATAGTTGAGGGCAAAATAGTACTTTGATCGTCTTTCAAGTTCTTCATAGTGTCCAGCAGATATAAATCCCAAGTGACTCAAAGAATAGAGCTATGCTCCCCGGCAACGGCGCCAGTAAAAGGTCTTGATAACCCAAAGAATATTCTCAAGTATTAGCAGCTGAGTTGTCAATTCAACCACACCTAGAAACTTAGTATCTACAGCAAAGTGTTTAGTAGAAAAGTAATATGATAGTGGTGGTTACGGTAACAAAAGTAAAGATAACAAAAGTAATGTTTTTGGTATTTTGTAGTGATTGTAACAGTAGCAACCGAAAAGTAAATAAGCGAGAACCAGTATATGGAAAACTCGTAGGCACCGGATTAGCGATGGATAATTATGCCAGATGCAGTTCGTCATGTAACAGTCATAACATAGGGTGACACAAAACTAGCTCCAGTTCATCAATGTAATGTAGGCATGTATTCCGTATATAGTCATACGTGCTTATGGAAAAGAACTTGCATGACATCTTTTGTCCTACCCTCCCGTGGCAGCAGGGTCCTATTGGAAACTAAGAGATATTAAGGCCTCCTTTTAATAGCGAGCCGGAACAAAGCATTAGCACATAGTGAATACATGAACTCCTCAAACTATGGTCATCACCGGGAGTGGTCCAGATTATTGTCACTCCGGGGTTGCCGGATCATAACACATAGTAGGTGACTATAGACTTGCAAGATAGGATCAAGAACACACATATATTCATGAAAACATAATAGGTTCAGATCTGAAATCATGGCACTCGGGCCCTAGTGACAAGCATTAAGCATAGCAAAGTCATAGCAACATCAATCTCAGAACATAATGGATACTAGGGATCAAACCCTAACAAAACTAACTCGATTACATGATAAATCTCATCCAACCCATCACCGTCCAACAAGCCTACGATGCAATTACTCACGCACGGCGGTGAGCATCATGAAATTGGTGATGGAGGATGGTTGATGATGACAACAGCGACGAATCCCCCTTTCCAAAGCCCCGAACAGACTCCAGATCAGCCCTCCCGAGAGAGATTAGGGCTTGGCGGCGGCTCCGTATCGTAAAACGCGATGATTTCTTCTCTCTTATTTTTTTCTCCCCGAAAGCCAATATATGGAGTTGGAGTTGGCGTCGGAGGGCCACCAGGGGGCCCACGAGGTAGGCGGGCGTGCCCAGGGGGGGCTCACCCCCCACCCTCGTGGACAGGGTGTGGGCCCCTTGGTCTTCATCTTTGGCGAGGATTTTTTATTGTTTTTTCTAAGGTGTTCCGTGGAGTTTCAGGACATTCCAAGAACTTTTATTTTCTGCACAAAAAACAACACCATGGCAGTTCTGCTGAAAACAGCGTCAGTCTGGGTTAGTTCCATTCAAATCATACAAGTTAGAGTCCAAAACAAGGGCAAAAGTGTTTGGAATAGTAGATACGACGGAGACGTATCAAGGACCCACGGAGAGAGTTGGGGATTTCATTATTTTCATATTTGAGTTTTCTCAAATTTTGAAAATAGGATCATTTGATTTTATTTATTTTATCTTCAATTATTTCTATTATGAAAATATGACAGAGGGAATAAAATGACTTTCCTAAAATAAACAAATATTGAGGATTTAATAATAAAATCAAATAAGATTTTCTTTTGGATTTCATTGCTATTTTATTTGAATTTAGGAAAAATGCGCGTTTTCCAAACTTGCATTTAGGCCCCAAATAAATGTTCATCTTGTCCGGCTTGATTTTAGAAGTCAGGGAAAATTTATTTCAGGATTTTTGGAGTCCGTTTGGTATTTCTTTTAATTGTTTTTTTGCGCATAATGTTTTAAAAAAAAAAGAGGAACCGCCTTACCGGGCCGTGTACGACCTGGACACTGCGCCCGGGCGGCCTTTAAAGGCCAACGGCCCATCCCGGGCTGAAACCCTAGCCGGCGCCCCGCTCGGCCTCGAAACCTGTGCCGCCGTTGCCGGATCTCGCCGCCGCCGCACCCCGCCGCGCCTCGCCGCCGCCGCGCTGCCGCCCGAACCCGCTGCGCCTCGCCGCCGCCGCACCCTGCTGCGCCGCTGCTCGACGCCGCCGCCCCTCACCCCACCGCTGACCTGCCGCCTCGCCGGAGCCGCCCGCCGCCGCCGAGGCGCTCGCCGGACTTGCCAGAGGTAGCTGCCGCCGCCGCCGATTTTCTTATTTATTTAGATCGGTTTTATTTTTTTCCCGGTTTAGTTATTTAGCGAACGCCCGTTCGTCCGTTCGTTTTAACGAACGATTTTTGTTTTTTTTCGCAGTCAGCGAACGTTCGTTCGTTAGCCTGTTCGTCCGTTTTTCTTTTTCTCGGATTTTCCGCAATTATTTCTGATCGCGATTTGTGATACGATTTTCGTTTTAGTATAACTTTTCGCTCGTTTATCGGAATCAGACGATTCAAGCGTCTGGAGTTTTGTCTCAAAATCCTCTTTCTGTTTAACCAACTCAAACAAGTTTTTGCTATTGTAAAATTTGACTTAGGTCCAGATTAGTAAACGAAGTTTGTTTCCTTTGTCGTTTGACTTTCGTTGCTTTGTTTGATTTGTTTTTTTTTGCAAACCAGAGTTCTTAAGTTGAACTTTATGGTTAGATCTCTTATTTGAGTTTTACTTGTGCATTAGATGAGTGCTTATTGTATGCTTATTTGTTTGCGATAGAGTACCCGGAGTGCGCCGCTTGCTACTTCGAATCTCTAGGTTTCACGGATCATCAGCAAGGCAAGTAACACTTTGATCATACCTCTTTACTACCCAGTTTTATTGCATTAGATCAATCCTCAAACAATTGCATGATTAGGATCTGATTTAACATGTGGGTTCTGGGAAGTAGATCATGTAGAACCTATTACCTGTTTATTATCAAACCTTTGGGAGTTACTTCTACATTTGCTTATACTGCCATGCTATGCTAGTAGACGTGGATTGGGTGAGTGTTTCCATGACAGATGTGAGATTGTTCAATTAATGGTTTACTTAAGGTGGCAACTTAAATTCACATTTGGGTGGACTGAGGCACCTGGGGAACCCAGTGTTGCCTGTATTTTGGAAATCCCGGGGTACCGTGTGATTCTCCTATGGACCGCCACCCAGGCTCAAAGGGATCATGAGATTATTTCATACTAGAAACTTCCGTGTGCAGCCGCAAGCTACTATTGGCTCTAGCATAGTTGATTAAGTTGCGTGAGCTCTTGAAGAGGTAGACTAGCAGATGTAGGGGATGTAGGTTGGTACGGTCTACCTAGAGTAGAGAGTTAATGCTTCCGAAAGACTGTGTCTCGGTCATCCGTTTCTCAAACACCATGTAGTGCGAGAAATCAAGCGGAGGAGATCGAGTCTTGCGGGGAAAAGTGTGCAAACCTCTGCAGAGTGTATAAACTAATCATGGTTAGCCGTGTCCCCGGTTATGGACGTTTTGAGTATCTAGTACTTGGATTATCATGTGAATCTCATCATGTTACTAAATTAATATTGTTGGGCATAATGATGATGTTACTTAATTGGGATTGAGAATGCTATCAACCATTCTCAATGTTTAACAACCACCATGATAGTTAAATAAAATATATTCCTTTGCAGTAGGGAAAAATTGGCTTTATGCAAATCTGTAAACATACAGCTTTCCACCAGCCATATATGCATGTAGCATTATTCTGTTCATTACTCTCTATGTGTTACATTGCCAGCATATTCCATGTGCTGACCCGTTTTCGGGCTGCAACGTTCATGTTGGAGAATTTTCAGACGACAAGTAAGGTGCCTTTAGGTCGTGGTTCTATACTCAGTGATGCCGTTGGAGTTGATGGACTCGCTTATCTTCCAAGCCTTCCGTTGTTATCGTTATTAGATGGCCTTAAGCCATATTTATTGTAATAAGTTCTCTTTTGAGACATTCGATGTAATAAGTGTGTGATTGCTACTCTATTATAAATCCTTCAAGTACTGTGCGTGTCAGCATTACCGATCCAGGGATGACACTGATGCAGAGAGATCAGACTGTTTGAGGTCTGGTCGCTACAAGATGGTACCAGAGCACACGCTGACTGTAGGACACGACCACTAAGCTAAAAGCCCTAGATCACTACTCTCTCTTCTCATTTCTGACTCCTCATCTTTTCTATTCTTTTAGGATGGTGGATGCAAAGAACAAGTTCGCACAACCGGACGAAGATACACCCTTTGGACGCCACTTGAAGGAAGTCACTAGATACCTGAACATCGGAGTACCAAGCTTCACCGGGACCTATATCGCCACTTTACTCGAATAAGAGCGCTGGATGATTCAAGTTCAAGTTCCAGGAAGAACGTTCATGCCCGTCACTGATCCCATAGAGTTTTCCTTTGATGCACCAACCTGGAGTCTAGGAAAGAGCATGGCAGCTCACATCACCATGGGACACATTGGAGAAGTTTACCACAAGGATCTCAAGGATACTATCTACCAGATTTGTGGGCGTCGAGATGAGCAATGGGAGATGATCAGCACCAGGAAGGATAGATCAATTGCAGCTTTCATGCAGGAGTTAAACCAGCACATACGACGCTAGGAGAACCAGATGTGCGCAGGCATGATGAATCTGAAGAAGGCATTGACCAAGATCACGGAGCTGGAGGAAGAACTCAAGTCTACGCGTGATGGATATGAGGAGGAAATGACGACACTCGTGGAGAAGAATGATGATCTGAAGAAAAAGCTAAAAGTATTCATGGGATTTCCCTCGACGGGAGGAGAAGACGATGAATGCACTTGCCCGGAGAACTACATCATCATCGACGACACCGACTCGAACCCAGACGATAGTGATGATGACTACATTGATGAAGCTGGAGCAGATATCATGGAATCTTCATCGGAGCAGTTTTTCTAGTCGACCACCATAACAGTAGTAGTATTCCCCCATTTATATAGTATAGTCTGAGAACTTTTGTAACGATAGTTAGACCATTGTATGCCCTTGTTTGAATTGATTGGAGTGATATTGTTTGCTTTTGTCTCATGTGCATATGGGTAGTGTTTTATCTCTAGACCTCATTCTATTCTATATTCTCATCTTTTCTAAACCCTCAGATGCCTCCGAGACGTGACAATGGATTTGCTTTCCCACCGGAGCTCACCCAGTTGATCCAGCAGCAGAATGCATTGATGCAGATACTAGTCCAGAATCAGAATCAGGGGAACAACAACAACAACCCACCACCACCACCTGTTGACCACTTAGGCCGTTTCTTGAGGTTGAATCCGTCGGTGTTCTGCAGTAGCACTGAGCCGATAGTTGCAGATGATTGGCTCTGCAAGATGGGAAGGAAGTTGACCACTACAGGATGCACAGATGCGAAGAAGGTGCGTTTTGCCGCGCATCAGCTTGATGGACCCGCAGCATCATGGTGGGAGAATTTCACAGCCACTTATCCTATTGACACTGTCACATGGGATCAGTTTCAGCAGGCTTTCCGTACTGCCCATGTTTAATCAGGAGCAATGGCCATGAAGAAGCGCGAGTTTCACAACTTACGCCAGGGAGGACGTACTGTTGGCCAGTATGTGGATGACTTTAGTAAGCTAGCACGTTATGCCCCAGATGACGTTGCTACGGATGCAGCTAAGCAGGAGAAGTTTCTGGAAGGACTGAATGATGAGCTGAGCATGCAGTTGATGGTAGCAACTTTCAACAACTACCATGAGTTGGTAGATATAGCTCTTATGATTGAAGGGAAGCAGCAGCAGATTGACAACCGCAAGAGGAAGTATGGATAAGGGAAGTACAATTCTGGAGCTCAGCAGAAGCCTCGTTTACCCCGAACTTAGGAGGACATTTTCAGCATACCCATGGAGGAGGTAGTTCGCACAACCATAGTGGCCCCAAGAATGGTAATGGGAATGGAGGAAGCAACGGACAGAACCGTACCAACCCATCAACACCAGCCAAGAGGGATCTGAGCCACATCACCTGTTACAAATGCCAGAAGACCGGACATTATGCCACTGAATGTCCTGAAGCGAAGAATGGAAATGGCAATGGAAGTTCTGGGAAGAAGCCCAATTCTTTCAACAAAGGACAGGTGAACCACGTTAGCGTGGAGGAGGTTGAAGCCCAGCCAGATGCAGTAATAGGTAAGTTTTTGGTTAAGTCATTTACTGCAATCATTCTTTTTGATACTGGTGCATCGCATTCATACATATCAAGGGGATTCGTGGATAAGTATAACCTGCCAACCCAAGCCCATAGGTCACCCATGTTAGTAACCTCGCCAGGAGCAGAGTATATGGCTAGTCTATGGTGTGATCAGTTACCATTGAGGATTGGTAACTACGTGTTTCCCTCAGACCTAATAGTACTGGAATCACAAGGACTGGATGTGATATTAGGCATGGACTGGTTATCGAAGTATGGAGGGAACATTGAATGCGCTAGTAAATCGATTTTGCTTGCCACGCCAGAAGGAAGAAGGATCAAATATGTATCCTGGCATGTGCCGAAGAGGACTCAAGTAAATTCCTTATTAGGAGTTGTACAGGAGGAAGTACCAACGGTGAAGGATTTTCCTAACGTATTTCCAGAAGAGTTACCAGGCATGCCACCAGACAGAGATATTGAGTTTTTGATTGTGCTTTTGCTAGGAACGGGGCCGATATCTAAGAGACCGTACAGGATGCCTGCAAAAGATTTGGAGGAAATTAAGAAGCAGATTAAGGAGTTGCTGGATAAAGGCTATATTCGCCCAAGTTCTTCGCCTTGGGCATCGCCAGTACTTCTAGTGGAGAAGAAGGATGAATCATCGAGGATGGTTGTTGATTATCAAGGATTGAATGAAGTAACAATCAAGAATAAGTACCCACTACTGATGATCAATGACTTGTTTGATCGATTGCAAGGAGCTAAAGTATTTTCCAAGAACGATCTGCGATTAGGATACCACTAGTTGAAGATTCGAGAGCAGGATATACCAAAGACGGCTTTTACCACTAGGCACGGGCTGTACGAGCATACCGTTATGTCATTTGGTCTGACTAACGCACCTGACTATTTCATGAACATGATGAACAAGGTGTTTATGGAATTTCTGGATAAGTTCGTCGTGGTGTTCATTGACGATATATTGGTCTACTCGAAGAATGAAGAGGAGCATAAGGAGCATTTGCGATTGGTACTTGAGAAGCTCAAAGAACATCAGTTATATGCCAAGTTCAGCAAGTGTGAGTTTTGGTTGAAGGAAGTTGGATTCCTCGGACATGTTATATCCGGAGAAGGAATAGCAGTAGACCCCACCAGAGTTGTCACCGTGACAAATTGGGAAGCCCCAACAACAGTTGGAGAGATCCGGAGTTTTCTAGGACTCGCAGGATACTACCGGAGGTTCATTGAGAATTTCTCAAAGATTGCAAAGCCCATGATGGAGTTGTTGAAGAAAGACACCAAGTTTAAATGGACTGAGGAATATGAGGCCAGTTTCCAGGAGTTGAAGAAATGTTTGGTTACCTCACCAGTGTTGATTCTGCCAGATCAGAGCAAGGATTATGAGGTGTATTGTGACGCTTCTCATCGAGAACTTGGAGCAGTGCTTATGCAGGAAGGAAGAGTTGTTTCGTATGCCTCACGACAGCTTAAGCCGCATGAGTTGAATTATGCTACGCATGATTTGGAGTTAGCAGCCGTAGTGCATGCATTGAAGACATGGAGACATTTTCTCATCGGAAACCATTGTGAGGTGTACACGGATCACAAGAGTTTGAAGTACATCTTCACACGAAAGGAGATTGCATTATCACCCTGGAAAGGCTAACGTAGTAGCCGATGCGTTGAGCCGTAAGAGCCATGTAAATACATTCATGACCGGAGGATTACCAAAGGAGTTAGCCGAGGACCTTCGTGAACTATGTTTTGAAATAGTTCCGAGAGGCTATGTAGCAGCATTGGAGATTCAGTCTACTTTGATGGATAAGATCAGAGAAGCCCAAAAGAATGACAAGGAGATTGCCGAGATAAAGGAGAAAATGAGCAAGGGAAAAGCTAAGGGATTTCGTGAGGATGAACACGATACCTTATGGTTTGAGGACCGCGTTTATGTGCCTAAATGACCCAGAGATCAGGAAGTTGATTTTACAGGAGGCCCATGATTCACCGTATTCGATTCACCCACGAAATACCAAGATGTATTTGGATTTGAAGGACACTTTCTGGTGGACTGGAATGAAGAAGGATATTGCGGAATATGTAGCAGTATGTGATGTATGTCAGAGAGTGAAGGCAGAGCATCAGAAGCCAGCAGGATTGCTACAGCCATTGCTGATACCCGAATGGAAGTGGGATAAGCTAGGCATGGATTTTATCATGGGATTACCTAGGACTCGTTCAGGCTATGACTCGATTTGGGTTGTAGTCGATCGTTTGACAAAGGTAGCTCATTTCATCCCAGTGAAGACCACTTACACCAGTGCTAAGTTGGCTAAGATATACATGACCAGGATCGTATGTCTGCATGGAGTTCTGAGGAGTATTGTATTAGATAGCGGAACCCAATTTACCTCAAAGTTCTGGAATTAGTTGCACGAAACCTTGGGTACCAGGCTAGAGTTCAGTACAACTTTTCATCCGCAGACAGATGGACAGACTGAGAGAGTCAATCAGATTTTGGAGGATATGCTGAGAGCTTGTGCGATAGATTATGGATCTAGTTGGGACGATAATTTGCCATATGCAGAGTTCTCTTACAACAACAGTTATCAATCTAGTTTGAAGATGGCCCCGTTCGAAGCCTTATACGGAAGGAGGTGCAGGACCCCATTATCGTGGGATGAAGTTGGAGACCGCCAGTTGCTTGGACCGGATTTGATTAAGGAGTCTGAACAGAAAGTGAAGTTGATTCGCGATAGGCTCAAGGTAGCCCAGTCCAGGCAGAAGAACTATGTAGATTCCAAAAGCAAGGAGACTGTTTACGAAGTCGGAGATAGATTTTATCTTCGTGTATCTCCACTTCGAGGAGTTAAGCGCTTTGGAGTTAAGGGAAAGTTAGCGCCACGTTTTGTGGGACCATACAAAGTTTTGGAGCGTATGGGAGAAGTTGCTTACAAATTGGAATTGCCCAAAGGAGTGTTAGGAGTTCATGACGTGTTCCACGTTTCCAAGTTGAAGAAGTGCCACGCAGAGATGGCCGATATACCGCTGAGAGATACAGTGCCGCTGGAAGTGATTCAGCTGGATAGTGATTTGACCTATGAGGAGAAACCAGTCAAGATTCTTGAATACGCCAGCCGAGTCACTCGCAGGAAGGTTATCATGTTTTGCAAAGTTCAGCGGAGCCACCACACCGACGATGAAGCCACCTGGGAGCAAGAGGAAGATCTGCTGAAGGACCACCCTCACCTATTTGCTAGCCAACCCGAATCTCGAGGGCGAGATTCAACTTAAGGGGGGGGGGTAGGTTTGTAACATCCCAAATTTTCAATTTGTAATGTTATACATAGATCATTATTGCATACATATTTTATTGCATTTTGCTTCGATCCTAGAAATTCTACGCAACTCAAGGACCCACGGAGAGAGTTGGGGATTTCATTATTTTCATATTTGAGTTTTCTCAAATTTTGAAAATAGGATCATTTGATTTTATTTTTTTATCTTCAGTTATTTCTATTATGAAAATATGAGAGAGGGAATAAAATGACTTTCCCAAAATAAAGAAATATTGAGGATTTAATAATAAAATCAAATAAGATTTTATTTTGGATTTTATTGCCATTTTATTTGAATTTAGGAAAAATGCGCGTTTTTCAAAATTGCATTTAGGCCCCAAATAAATGTTCATCTTGTCCGGCTTGATTTTAGAAGTTGGGGAAATTTTATTTCGGGATTTTTGGAGTCCGTTTAGTATTTCTTTTAATTGTTTTTTCTGCGCGTAATGTTTTAAAAAAAAGAGGAACCACCTTACCGGGCCGTGTCCGACCTGGACACTGCACCCAGGCGGCCTTTAAAGGCCAACGGCCCGCCCCGGGCCGAAACCCTAGCTGCCGCCCTACCCCGCCTCGAAACCTGCACCGCCGCCGCCGGATCTCGCCAACGCCGCACCCCGCACCCCGTCGCGCCGCCGCCCGACGCCGCCGCGCCTCGCCGCCGTCGCACCCCGCCGCGCCACCGCCTGACGCCGCTGCCCCTCACCCCACCACCACTCGCCGCAGCGCCACCGACCCGCCGCCTCGCCGGAGCCGCCCGCCGCCGCCGACGCCCTCGCCGGACTTGCCGGAGGTAGCCGCCGCCGCCGGTTTTCTTCGGAAAACCTTTCGGTTTTTCTTTTTAGATCCACGGTTTATTTATTTATTTTAGATTAGTTTTATTTCTTTCCCGGTTTAGTTATTTAGCGAACGCCCGTTCCTTCGTTCGTTTTTTTCGCAGTCAGCGAACGTTCGTTCGTTAGCCTGTTCGTCCGTTTTTCTTTTTCTCTGATTTTCCGCAATTATTTCTGATCACGATTTCTGATCCGATTTTCGTTTTAGTATAACTTTTCGCTCGTTTATCGGAATCAGGCGATTCAAGCGCCTGGAGTTTCGTCTCGAAACCCTCTTTCCGTTTAACCAACTCAAACAAGTTCTTGCTACTGTAAAATTTGACTTTGCCGTTTGACTTTTGTTGCTTCGTTTGATTTGATTCTTTTTGCAAACCGGAGTTCTTAAGTTGAACTTTATGGTTAGATCTCTTATTTGAGTTTTACTTGTGCATTAGATGAGTGCTTATTGTATGCTTGTTTGTTTGCGATAGAGTACCCGGAGTGCGCCGCTTGCTACTTCGAATCTCTAGGTTTCACGGATCATCAGCAAGGCAAGTAACACTTTGATCATACCTCTTTACTACCTAGTTTTATTGCATTAGTAAAATCCTCAAACAATTGCATGATTAGGATTTGATTTAACATGTGGGTTCTGGGAAGTAGATGAGGTAGAACCTATTACCTGTTTATTATCAAACCTTTGGGAGTTACTTCTACGTTTGCTTATACTGCCATGCTATGCTAGTAGACGTGGATTGGGTGAGTGTTTCCATGACAGATGTGAGATTGTTCAATTACTGGTTTACTTAAGGTGGCAACTTAAATTCACATCTGGGTGGATTGAGGCACTTGGGGAACCCAGTGTTGCCTGTATTTTGGAAATCCCGGGGTACCGTGTGATTCTCCTATGGACCGCAACCCAGGCTCAAAGGGATCATGAGATTATTTCATACTAGAAACTTTCGTGTGCAGCCGCAAGCTACTATAGGCTCTAGCATAGTTGATTAAGTTGCGTGAGCTCTTGAAGAGGTAGACTAGCAGATGTAGGGGATGTAGGTTGGTACGATCTACCCGGAGTAGAGAGTTAATGCTTCTGAAAGACTGTGTCTCGGTCATTAGTTTCGCAAACACCATGTAGTGCGAGAAATCAAGCGGAGGAGATCGAGTCTTGCGGGGAAAAGTGTGCAAACCTCTGCAGAGTGTATAAACTAATCATGGTTAGCCGTGTCCCCGGTTATGGACGTTTTGAGTATCTAGTACTTGGATTATCATGTGAATCTCATCATGTTACTAAATTAATATTGTTGGGTATAATGATGATGTTACTTAATTGGGATTGAGAATGCTGTCAACCATTCTCAATGTTTAGCAACCACCATGATAGTTAAATAAAATATATTCCTTTGCAGTAGGGAAAAATTGGCATTATGCAAATCTGTAACCATAGAGCTTTCCACCAGCCATACATGCATGTAGCATTATTCTGTTCATTACTCTCTATGTGTTACATTGCCAGCATATTCCATGTGCTGACCCGTTTTCGGGCTGCAACGTTCATGTTGCAGACTTTTCAGACGACGAGTAAGGTGCCTTTAGGTCGTGGTTCTATACTCAGTGATGCCATTGGAGTTGATGGACTCGCTTATCTTCCAAGCCTTCCGCTGTTATCATTATTAGATGGCCTTAAGCCATATTTATTGTAATAAGTTCTCTTTTCAGACATTCGATGTAATAAGTGTGTGATTGCTACTCTGTTATAAATCCTTCAAGTATTGTGCGTGTCAGCATTACCGATCCAGGGATGACACTGATGCACAGAGATCAGACTGTTTGAGGTCTGGTCGCTACACATAGTCTCCTACGTTAAACTCACGCTTTTGTATCCTGTTATCATGCCAGCGTTTGACTTTTTCTTTGAATAGCTTGGCATTCTCATAAGCTTGGGTTCTCCATTCATCAAGAGAGCTAATATCAAATAACCTCTTCTCACCGGCAAGTTTGAGGTCATAATTGAGCTCTTTAATAGCCCAATATGCCTTATGTTCAAGTTCAAGAGGTAAATGACATGCTTTTCCATAAACCATCTTATATGGAGACATACCCATAGGATTTTTGTATGCAGTTCTATAGGCCCATAATGCATCATCAAGTTTTTTGGACCAATTCTTTCTAGATCTATGCATAGTCTTTTGCAAAATTAGTTTGAGCTCTTTATTGCTCAACTCTACTTGACCACTAGACTGCGGATGATAAGGAGATGCGATTCTATGATTGACATACTTAGCAAGCATCTTACGGAGAACACCTTGAATAAAATGTGAACCACCATCAGTCATAAGATATCTAGGGACTCCAAACCTCGGAAAAATAACTTCTTTAAGCATTTTAATAGTAGTGTTATGATCAACACTACTAGTTGGAATAGCTTCTACCCACTTAGTAACGTAATCAACAGCAACTAAAATATGTGTATAACCATTAGAGGCAGGAAAAGGTCCCATATAATCAAAGCCCCAAACATCAAACGGTTCAATAACAAGAGAATAATTCATAGGCATTTCTTGACGTCTACTAATGTTACCTATTCTTTGACATTCATCACAAGATAAGACAAACTTACGAGCATCTTTGAAGAGAGTCAGCCAATAAAAACCAGATTGTAGTACCTTGTGTGCAGTTCTGTCTCCAGCATGGTGTCCTCCATAGGATTCAGAGTGACACTTGTGTAGGATCTGTTCCTGTTCATGCTCAGGCACACAACGTCTAATAACACCATCTACTCCTTCTTTATAAAGGTGTGGATCATCCCAGAAGTAATGTCTTAAATCATAAAAGAACTTTTTCTTTTGCTGGTATGTGAAACTAGGTAGTATAAATTTAGCAACAATGTAATTAGCATAATCAGCATACCAAGGATCAGTACGAGAAGCATTAATGACCGCTAATTGTTCATCAGGAAAGCTATCATTAATAGGCAGTGGGTCATCAAGAACATTCTCTAACCTAGACAAGTTATCTGCAACGGGGTTCTCAGCTCCCTTTCTATCAATAATATGCAAGTCAAATTCTTGGAGCAAGAGAACCCATCTAATGAGTCTAGACTTAGCATCTTTCTTTTCCAGAAGATATTTAATAGCAGCATGATCAGTGTGAATAGTAACTTTGGAATCAACAATATAAGGTCTAAACTTATCACATGCAAACACAACTGCTAAAAACTCTTTTTCAGTAGTAGCATAATTTTTGTGGGCAGTATCAAGAGTCTTACTATCATACTGGATAACATTCAATTTCTTGTTGACTCTTTGCCCTAAAACAACACCTACAGCATAATCACTAGCATCGCACATAATTTCAAAAGGTAAATTCCAATCATGTGGCTGAACAATAGGTGCAGTGATCAAAGCTTTCTTAAGTATTTCAAATGCTTCTACACAATCATCATCAAAGACAAAAGGAATATCTTTTTGCAATAAATTAGTCAGAGGCCTAGAGATTTTAGAAAAGTCCTTAATGAACCTCCTATAAAAACCGGCATGACCGAGGAAACTTCTTATACCTTTTATGTCCTTGGGACATGGCATCTTTTCAATGGCATCAACCTTGGCTTTATCAACTTCAATACCTCTCTCGGAGATCTTGTGCCCCAAGACAATGCCTTCATTAATCATAAAGTGACACTTTTCCCAATTCAGGACGAGACTAGTGTCTTCGCATCTCTGCAAAACTCGATCAAGGTTGCTCAAACAATCATCAAAAGAGGATCCATAAACTGAGAAATCATCCATGAATACCTCACAAATCTTTTCACAAAAATAAGAGAATATAGCCATCATGCATCTTTGAAAGGTAGCAGGTGCATTACATAAACCAAAAGGCATACGTCTATAAGCAAAAGTACCAAAAGGGCAAGTAAAAGTAGTTTTAGATTGATCCTTCGCTGACACAGGTATCTGAGAGAAGCCGGAATAACCATCTAGAAAGCAGAAATGTGTATGTTTGGATAGTCTTTCTAGCATTTGATCAATAAAAGGTAAAGGGTAATGATCTTTCTTAGTAGCTTTATTTAATTTACGGAAATCAATTACCATCCTATAACCTGTAATAATTCTTTGCGGGATCAATTCATCTTTATCATTGGGAACAACGGTAATACCTCCCTTTTTAGGAACACAATGGACAGGACTTACCCATTCACTATCAGCAACGGGATAAATAACACCTACCTCAAGGAGCTTTAGTATCTCCTTTCTTACCACTTCCTTCATCTTGGGATTTAATCGTCTTTGAGGATCTCTAACTGGTTTGGCATCTTTCTCCACTGTAATTTTGTGTTGGCATAATATGGGACTGATGCCCTTACGATCATCCAGAGTATATCCAATAGCTGCTCGGTGCTTCTTCAGAGTTTTCAATAATCTTTCTTCTTCTTTCTCTGAAAGGTTAGCACTAATAATAACAAGATATATTTATTTTTCATCAAGATAAGCATACTTAAGATTATCAGGTAATGGTTTGAGTTCAAATACGGGATCACCCTTGGGTGGAGGGGGATCCCCAAGAATTTCAACGGCAAGGTTATGTTTCAGCATAGGTTCCTGTTTAAGGAACACTTCATCTATTTCCTCTCTTTCCTTCATAAACATATCGTTTTCATGGTCTAGCAAATATTGTTCTAACGGATCAGTTGGAGGAACATCAATGGAAGCAAGACCAATAATTTCATCCTTACTAGGTGGTTCCCTATCACGAGGTTGTCTAATAAACTTAGCAAAATTAAACTCATGAGACATAC
Source organism: Triticum timopheevii (assembly GCA_963921465.1). Taxonomy (NCBI): domain Eukaryota; kingdom Viridiplantae; phylum Streptophyta; class Magnoliopsida; order Poales; family Poaceae; genus Triticum; species Triticum timopheevii. Next base: position 415,849,035 of record OY997266.1, on the reverse strand, counting down.
CATCTATGCCAATAGTGAATGCATTCTTTTCACAATTAATCTTAGCACTAGCTGTATTCAAGAAGGGTCTACCAAAAATAATGGGACAAAAATCATCTAGTGGGGAACCAAGAACAAGAAAATCAGCAGGGTATTTAACCTTCCCACACAAAACTCCAACATCTCTAACAATCCCAAAGGGTTTAATGGTATCCCTATTGGCAAGCTTAATAGTAACATCAATGTCTTCTAATTCAATGGGTGCAATGTCATGCATAATTTCTTGGTACAAGGTATAAGGTATTGCACTACCACTAGCACCCATATCACATAAGCCATGATAACAACGATCTCCTATTTTAACAGAAATAACAGGCATGCCTACGAGAAGTCTACGTGTCTTAGTATCTGGCCTAGCAATATTAGCAGTCTCACCACAGAAATAAATAACATGCCCATCTAAATCCTCATCCAAGAGATCTTTAACATAGCAATACTAGGTTCAACATTAATTTGCTCAGAAGGTGTATAAATCCTAGTATTACTCTTACGCACAACAGTCGAAGCTTTAGCATGATCCTTTATCCTAACAGGAAAAGGAGGTTTTTCAACATAAGCAGTAGGAACAATAGGATCACTATAAGTAATAGTCTTTTCTTCGACTGTAATAGGTGCAACTACTTTCACTTCAACAGGAGGATTATATTTAAACCACTTCTCTTTAGGGAGATCAACGTGAGTAGCAAAAGATTCATAGAAATAAGCTACTATCTCGGAGTCAAGTCCATACTTAGCGCTAAGTCCACGAAAAGCATCGGTATCCATAAAAGATTTAACACAATCAAACTTAGGTGTCATACCTGACTCCTTACCATCGTCGGAACCCCAATCTTCAGAGTTGCATTTAATTCTTTCCAATAAGTCCCATTTGAAATCAATAGTCTTTAGCATATAAGAACCAACACAGGAAGTATCGAGCAGGTTGCGATTATCAAGAGAAAGCCGAGCATAAATGTTCTGAATAATCATTTCCCGAGAGAGCTCATGATTGGGGCATGAATATAACATTTACTTAAGCCTCCCCCAAGCTTGAGCGATGCTTTCTCCTTCGCGAGGCCAGAAATTATATATGTAATTACGATCACGATGGACAAGATGTATAGGATAGAACTTCTGGTGAAATTCCAACTTCAATCGCTAATAATTCCAAGATCCCGTATCATCACATAGCCTATACCATGTCACTGCATCTCCCTTAAAAGATAAAGGGAAGACCTTCCTTTTGACAACATCACCGGGAATACCTGCAAGCTTAAATAATCCACAAACTTCATCCACAAAGATAAGGTGTAAATCGGGATGCAATGTTCCGTCTCCTACAAATGGATTAGCTAGCAGTTTCTCTATCATACCAGAAGGAATCTCAAAGTAAATATTTTCATAAAGTTCAGTAAGTTGAGGAGAAACTCTTTGCTCTTCTGGTTGGGGTGAAGATACCCCAAACAAGCCCCTCAAAGGATTAGTTTCCATAGTGACAAGTAACAAAAAATTTCAGCACACTATATAAATGTTTCCTTACCAAGTTCCACTCACCAAAAGCGCTACACTCCCCGGCAACAGCGCCAGAAAAGAGTCTTAATGACCCACAAGTGTAGGGGATCAATCATAGTCCTTTCGATAAGTAAGAGTGTCGAACCCAACGAGGAGCAGAAGGAAATGATAAGCGATTTTCAGTAAGTTTTCTCTGTAAGCACTGAAATTGTAGGTGATAGATAGTTTTGTGATAAGATAAATAGTAACGAGTAATAAGTAAATAAAGTAAGTAAAGTGCAGCAAGGCGGCCCAATCCTTTATGTAGCAAAGGATAAGCCTGGACAGTTTCTAATAATGAGAAAGGAGCTCCCGAGGACACATTGGGAATTATCGTCAAGCTAGTTTTCATCATGTTCATATGATTCACGTTCGGTACATTGATAATTTGATATGTGGGTGGACCGGTACTTGGGTACTGCCCTTACTTGGACAAGCATACCACTTATGATTAACCCCTATTGCAAGCATCCGCAACTACAAAAGAAGTATTAAGGTAAACCTAACCACAACATTAAACATATGGATCCATATCAGCCCCTAACGAAGCAACACATAAACTAGGGTTTAAGCTTCTATCACTCTAGCAACCCATCATCTACTTATTACTTCCCCATGCCTTCCTCTAGGCCCAAATAATGGTGAAGTGTCATGTAGTCGACGTTCACATAACACCACTAGAGGAAATACAACATACATCTCAACAAAATAGCGAACGAATACCAAATTCACATGACTACTAGTAGCAAGACTTCACCCATGTCCTCAGGAACAAACATAACTACTCACAAAGCATATTCATGTTCATAATCAGAGGAGTAATAATATGCATAAAGGATCTGAACATATGATCTTCCACCAAGTAAACCAATTAGCATCAACTACAAGGGGTAATCAACACTACTAGCAACCCACATGTACCAATTTGTGGTTTCGATACAAGATTGGATACAAGAGATGAACTAGGGTTTTGAGAGGAGATGGTGCTGGTGAAGATGTTGATGGAGATTGACCCCCTCTCCATGAGAGGATCGTTGGTGATGATGTTTGTGATGATTTCCTCCTCCCGGAGGGAGGTGTCCCCGGCAAAACAGCTCTGCCAGAGCCCTAGATTGGTTCCGCCTCGTGGCGGTGGAGTTTCGTCCCGTAAGCTTGCCCACGATTTTTTCTGGGTAAAAGCTCTGATATAGCAGAAGATGGACACTGGAGGCCCACTAGGGGGCCCAGGAGATAGGGGCGTGCCCTATAGGGGGGGCGCCCTCCTGTCTCCTGGACAGGGTGTGGCCCCCCTGGTGTATTTCTTCTGCTCAATAATCCTTATTAATACCAAAAAGATGTTTCGTGGAGTTTCAGGACTTTGGAGTTGTGCAGAATAGGTTTCCAATGTTTGCTCCTTTTCCAGCCAGAATTCCAGCTGCTGGCGTCCCCCCTCTTCATGGTAAACCTTGTAAAATAAGAGAGAATAACCATAAATATTGAGATATAATGTGTAATAACAGCCCATAATGCAATAAATATTGATATAAAAGCATGATGCAAAATGGCGTATCAGGGACCACCTCAACGGCTTCTGGGCGTCGACCGTTGGTTCCGTTGCGTTAATCTCACGTGCCCACTGTTTCAGTTGGTGGTGGGAAGAATGCAACGAAGCACCTCCATCAACACACATGACTTCTGTCGCCTTATAGAACTCATGCTCGGTGGATTCGTCACCATCATCGTCATGATCGTCATCCTCTTCTTTCTTGTCGCGGCCTTGAGCAGGCCTCTCTTGTTGCTTTTCCTTCTTACTGCGCCCTCCTTGGCTGCCATGCTTCCTACCGGACCCTTCAGCACCGCCTTGGCCCTTCTCCTTGTCTCATCTCTTGTACTCAGCCCTTTGCTTCTCCATCAGCACCTCCACTTGGCGACAGTTCTGGAGGTCATGGCCCTTGGTATGGTGAATCTCTCAGTACTGCTTTTCGGAGCCCTGTAACTTGCCGGCAGCCGCCAAGGCCCGGCAGGTGTCACACATGGCAACCTCCTTGCCGGGGTTGTTAACCTTGGCTTTCTTGGCGATGTCAGGGTTGCCGGATTCCTCGACGGCAAGCACGGTCTTGCCCTTGCGTTTCCTATTACACTGCCAGCCCTTCTTTACTATGGAGAAGACGTCTTCATCTTCGGAGTCGCTTCCCATGTCAGCATCTTTGTCGGGGTATTTCCTTCCTTCCTCAGCTCGGGCACATCTATCAGCCAAAACGTACAGCTCGGCAACATCTGCAACCTTGTTCATGGCCAACACTTCACGCATCTTTCGGTTGCGCACGTTCTGATGGAACGCGCTGATGACAGCAGCGGGATGAACATCGGGGATGTTGTACTGCACACGGCTGAATCTCTGTATGTACTTGCGCAAGGATTCACCGTCCCTCTGAGGGATCACGTGCAAATCACTTGCCTGTCCAGGAGCTACGTGGCCGCCCGTGTAGGCACCAACAAACTCGTGGCACATATCGGACCAAGAGGAGATGGAGTCTATCGACAAATGCATCAACCATGACCTGACATTGGGTTTGAGTGCAGGTGCGTTGGGTCACTGACATGTGGTCCCAACGGGCATCTGGCCCGCATGTCAGTGACACACCAACTGCACCTGGAGTTAAGTCTGGTGAATGCGGCATTGACGTTCTGGAGAGACGGTGACCATTTCAGGCGGGAAGCGCGCGCTAGCGATGGAAGGGGTTTCGGTAGGCCAGGCCGGTCAGACGGTGGCGTGGTAGTGATACGTCCATTTTGCATCATGCTTTTATATCGATATTTATTGCATTATGGGTTGTTATTACACATTATGTCACAATACTTATGGCTATTCTCTCTTATTTTACAAGGTTTACATAAAGAGGGAGAATGTCGGCAGCTGGAATTTTGGGCCGGAAAAGGAGCAAATATTAGAGACCTATTCTGCACAGCTCCAAAAGTCCTGAAACTCCACAAAAGTCATTTTTGGAATTAATAATAAATATTGAGCGGAAAAAGTACCAGAGGGGGCCCACACCCTGGCCCCGAGGGTGGGGGGCGCGCCCTACCCCCTGGGCGCACCCCCCTGCTTCGTGGGCCACCTGGCAGCCTTCCGGTGCCCATCTTCTGCTATATGAAGTCTTTTACCCTAGAAAAAATCATGAGCAACCTTACGGGACAGAACTCTGCCGCCACGAGGCGGAACCTTGGCGGAACCAATCTAGGGCTCCGACGGAGCTGTTATGCCGGGGAAACTTCCCTCCGGGAGGGGGAAATCATCACCATCGTCATCACCAGCAATCCTCTCATCGGGAGGGGGTCAATCTCCATCAACATATTCACCAGCACCATCTCCTCGCAAACCCTAGTTCATCTCTTGTGTCCAATCTTTGTACCAAAACCTCAGATTGGTACTTGTGGGTTGCTAGTAGTGTTGATTACTCCTTGTAGTTGATGCTAGTTGGTTTATTTGATGGAAGATCATTTGTTCAGATCCTTAATGCATATTAATACCCCTCTGATCATGAACATGAATATGCCTTGTGAGTAGTTACGTTTGTTCCTGAGGACATGGGTGAAGTCTTGCTATTAGTAGTCATGGGAATTTGGTATTCGTTCGATATTTTGTTGAGATGTATGTTGTATTTCCTCTAGTGGTGTTATGTGAACGTCGACTACATGACACTTCACCATTATTTGGGCCTAGAGGAAGGCATTGGGAAGTAATAAGTAGATGATGGGTTGCTAGAGTGATAGAAGCTTAAACCCTAGTTTATGCGTTGCTTCATAAGGGGCTGATTTGGATCCATATGTTTCATGTTGTGGTTAGGTTTACCTTAATACTTCTTTTGTAGTTGCGGATGCTTGCAATAGGGGTTAATCATAAGTGGGATTCTTGTCCAAGAAAGGGCAGTACCCAAGCAACGGTCCACCCACATCAAATTATCAAAGTAACAAACGCGAATCATATGAACGTGATGAAAACTAGCTTGACGATAATTCCCATGTGTCCTCGGGAGAGCTTTTCTCATTATAAGAACTTGTCCAGGCTTGTCCTTTGCCACAAAAAGGACTGGGCCACCTTGCTGCACCTTATTTACTTTCATTGCTTGTTACCCGTTACAAATTATCTTATCACAAAACTATCTGTTACCTACAATTTCAGTGCTTGCAGAGAATACCTTACTGAAAACCGCTTGTCATTTACTTCTGCTGCTCATTGGGTTCGACACTCTTACTTATCGAAAGGACTACGATAGATCCCCTACACTTGTGGGTCATTAGGTGGTAAAATTTGAACTCATGGATGATGAGCCTTTGAAGCGTATGCGGCACGTATTGACAACCAGGTGTCCATGCAACAGCTCTTGTCACCAACTAGCCTTCGACGACCACCATTACACAGCACACAACCATGCATAACTTACGAATAATGGACGAATTGATCAAACACACACTCGTGTGCAGTGGCACTATAATCGGTCGCTCACGATACATATATAGTTACCATAGTACCCTCTCTAGCTAGGTTGTTTTATAGATTGTCGTTGTGATGGACGATATACATGAGCAAGGCGCCGAGTCCCGAGTATGACCGTTGGTGCTGAGCCAGGTGAATACATGCTCGGTGTTCGCGGAGGCCTCCATCAAACGTCTAAATAGTAATGTCAGGCACCACCGGGGCGCGCAGGTGACGGGCTCGCCGTTTGCGTTGCACCATGAGCAGGACTTTGATTGAGAGGGCGATGTGCATGCATTAGCATGGTTTGACAGCGTGAGCGTGAGTGTCTGCATGCGTACATGCTTGATATCTCCTACGCAACCTTCTCCTTGTAGACGTTGTTGGGCCTCCAAGTGCAGAGGTTTGTAGGACAGTAGCAAATTTCCCTCAAGTGGATGACCTAAGGTTTATCAATCCGTGGGAGGCGTAGGATGAAGATGGTCTCTCTCAAGCAACCCTGCAACCAAATAACAAAGAGTCTCTTGTGTCCCCAACACACCCAATACAATGGTGAATTGTATAGGTGCACTGGTTCGGCGAAGAGATGGTGATACAAGTGCAATATGGATGGTAGATATGAGTATTTGTAATCTGAAAATATAAAAACAGCAAGGTAACAAGTGGTAAAAATGAGCGTAAACGGTATTGCAATGCTACAAAACAAGGCCTAAGGTTCATACTTTCACTAGTGCAAGTTCTCTCAACAATAATAACATAACTGGATCATATAACTATCCCTCAACATGCAACAAAGAGTCACTCCAAAGTCACTAATAGGGGAGAACAAACGAAGTGATTATTGTAGGGTACGAAACCACCTCAAAGTTATCCTTTCTGATCGATCTATTCAAGAGTCCGTAGTAAAATAACACGAAACCATTCTTTCCGTTCGATCTATCATAGAGTTCGTAATAGAATAATACCTTAAGACACAAATCAACCAAAACCCTAATGTCACCTAGATACTCCAATGTCACCTCAAGTATCCGTGGGCGTGATTATACGATATGCATCACACAATCTCATATTCATCTATTCAACCAACACAAAGTACTTCAAATAGTGCCCCAAAGTTTCTACCGAAGAGTCAAGACGAAAACGTGTGCCAACCCCTATGCATAAGTCCACAAGGTCACTGAACCCACAAGTTGTTCACCAAAATGTACATCAAGTAGATCACGTGAATATCCCATTGTCACCACAGATAAGCACATGCAAGAAAAACATCAAGTGTTCCCAAATCCTTAAGGACTCAATCCGATAAGATAACTTTAAAGGGAAAACTCAATCCATTACAAGAGAGTAGAGGGGGAGAAACATCATAAGATCCAACAATAATAGCAAAGCTCGCGATACATCAAGATCGTGGCAAATCAAGAACACGAGAGAGAGAGAGAGAGAGAGAGAGAGAGATCAAACACATAACTACTGGTACATACCCTCAGCCCCGAGAGTGAACTACTTCCTCCTCGTAATGGAGAGCGACGGGATGATGAAGATGGCCACCGATAAGGGATCCCCCTCCGGCAGGGTGCCGGAACAGGGTCCCAATTGGTTTTTGGTGGCTACAGAGGCTTGCGGCGGCGGAACTCCTGATCTAGGTTATTTTCTAGAGGCTTCTGTATTTATAGAATTTTTTGGCGTAGGTCTCACATCAGGGGGGGGGGGTCTCCGAGTCATCCACGAGATAGGGGGGCGCGCCCAGGGGGTGGGCACGCCCCCACCCTCGTGGGCAGCCGGAGACTCTTTTGGCCCAACTCTTTTACTCTGGGGCTTCTTTTGATCCATAAAAAATCATCAAAAATTGGCACGTCAATTGGACTCCGTTTGGTATTCCTTTTCTGTAAAACTCAAAAACAAGGAAAAAACAGAAACTGGCACTGGGCTCTAGGTTAATAGGTTAGTCCCAAAAATCATATAAAATAGCATATAAATGCATATAAAACATCCTAGATGGATAATATAATAACATGGAACAATAAAAAATTATAGATACGTTGGAGACGTATCAAGCATCCCCAAGCTTAATTCCTGCTTGTCCTTGAGTAGGTAAATGATAAAAACAGAATTTTTGATGTGGAATGCTACCTAACATATTTATCAATGTAATATCTCTTTATTGTGGCAAGAATATTCAGATCTATAAGATTCAAAACAAAAGTTTAATATTGACATAAAAACGATAATACTTCAAACACACTAACAAGGCAATTATGTCTTCTCAAAATAACATGGCCAAAGAAAGTTTATCCCTACAAAATCATATAGTCTGGCTATGCTCCATCTTCATCACACAAAATATTCAAATCATGCACAACCCTGGTTTCAGCCAAGCAATTGTTTCATACTTTAGTATTCTCAAACCTTTTCAACTTTCACGCAATACATGAGCGTGAGCCATGGAAATATCACTATAGGTGGAATAAAGTGGTGGTTGTGGAGAAGACAAAAAAGAGGAAGATGGTCTCACATCAACTAGGCATGTTAATGGGCTATGGAGATGCCCATCAATAGATATCAATGTGAGTGAGTAGGGATTGCCATGCAACGGATGCACTAGAGCTATAAATGTATGAAAGCTCAACAAAAAAAACTAAGTGGGTGTGCATCCAACTTGCTTGCTCATGAAGACCTAGGGCATTTTGAGGAAGCCCATCGTTGGAATATACAAGCCAAGTTCTAACGAAAATTCCCACTAGTATATGAAAGTGACAAAATAGGAGACTCTCTGTTACGAAGATCATGGTGCTACTTTGAAGCACAAGTGTGGTAAAAGGATAGTAGCATTGCCCCTTCTCTCTTTTTCTCTCATTTTTTTATTTTTTTTTATTTTTTTATTTGGGCCTTTTCTCTTTTTTTATGGCCTCTTTTTTTTTATTTTTCGTCCGGAGTCTCATCCCGACTTGTGGGGGAATCATAGTCTCCATCATCCTTTCCTCATTGGGACAATGCTCTAATAATGAAGATCATCACACTTTTATTTACTTACAACTCAAGAATTACAACTCGATACTTAGAACAAGATATGACTCTATATGAATGCCTCCGGCGGTGTACCGGGATGTGCAATGAATCAAGAGTGACATGTATGAAAGAATTATGAACGGTGGCTTTGCCACAAATACAATGTTAACTACATGATCATGCAAAGCAATATGACAATAATGATGTGTGTCATAATAAACCGAACGGCGGAAAGTTGCATGGCAATATATCTCGGAATGGCTATGGAAATGCCATAATAGGTAGGTATGGTGGCTATTTTGAGGAAGGTATATGGTGGGTGTATAGTACAGGCGAAAGTTGCGCGATACTAGAGAGGCTAGCAATGGTGGAAGGGTGAGAGTGCGTATAATCCATGGACTCAACATTAGTCATAAAGAACTCACATACTTATTGCAAAAATTTATTATTTATTGAAACAAAGTACTACGCGCATGTTCCTAGGGGAAGGGTTGGTAGGAGTTTACCATCGCGCGATCCCGACCTCCACTCATAAGGAAGACAATCAATAAATAAATCATGCTCCAACTTCATCACATAACAGTTCACCATACGTGCATGCTACGGGAATCACGAACTTTAACACAAGTATCTCTTAAATTCACAACTACTCACTAGCATGACTCTAATATCATCATCTTCATATCTCAAAACAATCATAAGGAATCAAACTTCTCTTAGTATTCAATGCACTTTATATGAAAGTTTTTATTATATCCTCTTGGATGCCCATCATATTAGGACTAATTTTATAACCAAAGCAAATTACCATGCTGTTTAAGACTCTCAAAATAATATAAGTGAATCATGAGAGTTCATCTATTTCTTCAAAATAAAACCACCACCATGCTTTAAAAAGATATAAGTGAAGCACTAGAGCAAATGACAAACTACTCTGAAAGATATAAGTGAAGATCAATGAGTAGTCGAATAATTATGCAACTATGTGAAGACTATCTAACATTTAATAATCACCACTTAGGTACTGTTATGAACTCATTCTAAATTCATATTGGTGTAATATCTACTGTATTCCAACTTCTCTATGGTTCATACCCTCCGATGTTACTCATAGATTCATCAAAATAAGCAAACAACACATAGAAAACAGAATCTGTCAGAAACAGAACAGTCTGTAGTAATCTGTAACTCTAGAATACTTATGTAACTCCCAAACTCCTACCAAATTAGGAAAACCTGAGAAATTTGTGTACCAATCCATAGCAAAAACAATCATATAAAAATAACGTTTCTGTGGATTATCAAAACTAATTTACTGGGCGCAAAAGTTTCTGATTTTCAGCAGGATCAACACAACTATCACCGTAAGCTATACTAAAGGTCTTACTTGGAACTTTATTGAAACAAAAGCTATAAAACATGATTAATAAAGTAGCACAATAATGTGGACACACAAAAATAATAAGGGTAAATATTGGGTGGTCTCCCAACAAGCGCTTTTCTTTAATGTCTTTTAGCTAGGCATGATGATTTCAATGATGCTCGTATAAAAGATAAGAATTGAAACATAGCGGGGGCATCGTGAAGAATATGACTAGCACATTTAAGTCTAACCCACTTCCTATGCATAGGGATTTTGTGAGCAAACAACTTATGGGAACAATAATCAACTAGCATAGGAAGGCAAAACAAGCATAATTTCAAGATTTTCAACATATAGAGAGGAAACTTGATATTATTGCAATTCCTACAAGCATATATTCCTCCCTCATAATAATTTTAAGTAGAATCATGAATGAATTCAACAATATAACCATCACATAAATCATTCTTTTCATGATCTACAAGCATAGAAATTTTATTACTCTCCACATAAGCAAAATTCTTCTCATTCGGAATAGTGGGAGTATCATAAGAGACTTGAATACTATAAATTGTTTCCACATTAAAAGAGTAATGCTCAGAAAAAGGGTAATCATAATCATGAAAAGTTTTATAAATATAATCATCACTACTTTTTATAGCATAAGTGTTATCACTATAATCATCATAGATAGGAGGCATGCTATCATCATAATAAATTTGCTCACCAAAACTTGGAGGATAAAAATATCATCTTCATTAAACATAGCATCCCCAAGCTTGGGACAAACATTAATTGCAGCAAATAAATTCTCAAACATGTCATTCTCATCAAACATAGCATCCCCAAGCTTGGGCCTTTTCATATCATAAGCATAATCACTCTCATCATTAATAGTATGGATAACACCAATAGTATAGCAATTATCATCATCACAATGAGTAGTAGGAGCAACATCATTTGGGAGGGGTACCTTTTTACCTTTGCTTCTACGTCTTTTCTTTTTCTTCTTTGCATCATGTGTGGGGTTAACCCTCTTTTTGGAGCTCCTTATTAATGAGATTGGTTGGATAGAAGGCTCCTCCTCGTTACCTGATTCATCATAAGAAAGAATAGGAGGATATTGGGGAATCTCTTCCCTTTCATTAGTATTCTCTTCATATTCTATTTGTTTTCTTGATTTTATGTAATTGTCAATCTAAGGATTTTAATGAAATTCACCACACAATACATATAAATTTCCTTTAGATCAAAATCAAGAACTTTATCAAGGAAAAACTCTGGAAGATTCTTAGTTAAACGTTTCATTTGTTCATAATCCATAAGCAAACTAAGTTCATTATGATGTGCAAGGGAAATCAAGTCATCACAATTGGACACGATTCGATCATGAAACAATTTTCATTGGGTATTTAAATGATCACGTTCATTGCAAAGTTCACAAGGATGGCAAAGAAATTTTAAATTTTCAGCACAAACTTCTAGCCTCTCTTGCAACCATTTAGTTTCTAAATACTTATGCCTCTTGCAAAATCTATCTTCCCTATTTGGTGTGTAGTTGCAAACTCTATGCACTCCACAAAATTTGACATGCTTATAAGAGACATTTTCACCATGACTAGTGCAATCATCATTAGTACTATGGATATTCAAAGAGTTCATACTAACAACATTGCAATCATGCTCATCATTCAAAGATTTAGTGCCAAACATTCTAATGCATTCTTCTTCTAACACTTTGGCACAATTATCGGAATCCTTATTTTCATTAAAGATATTAAAAAGATGAAGCATATGAGGCACCCTCAATTCCATTTTTTGGTTTTCTTTTATAGACCAAACTAGTGATAAAACAAGAAACTAAAAGATTCGATTGCAAGATCTAAAGATATACCTTCAAGCACTCACCTCCCCGGCAACGGCGCCAGAAAAGAGCTTGATGTCTACTACGCAACCTTCTCCTTGTAGACGTTGTTGGGCCTCCAAGTGCAGAGGTTTGTAGGACAGTAGAAAATTTCCCTCAAGTGGATTACCTAAGGTTTATCATTTCGTGGGAGGCGTAGGATGAAGATGGTCTCTCTCAAGCAACCCTGCAACCAAATAACAAAGAGTCTCTTGTGTCCCCAACACACCCAATATAATGTTGAATTGTATAGGTGCACTAGTTCGGCGAAGAGATGTTGATACAAGTGCAATATGGATGGTAGATATGAGTATTTGTAATCTGAAAATATAAAAACAGCAAGGTAACAAGTGGTAAAAGTGAGCGTAAAAGGTATTGCAATGCTAGGAAACAAAGCCTAAGGTTCATACTTTCACTAGTGCAAGTTCTCTCAACAATAATAACATAATTGGATCTCAACATGCAACAAAGAGTCACTCCAAAGTCACTAATAGCGGAGAACAAACAAAGAGATTATTGTAGGGTACGAAACCACCTCAAAGTTATCCTTTCTGATCGATCTATTCAAGAGTCCATAGTAAAATAACACAAAGCCATTCTTTCCGTTCGATCTATCATAGAGTTCATACTAGAATAACACCTTAAGACACAAATCAACCAAAACCCTAATGTCACCTAGATACTCCAATGTCACCTCAAGTATCCGTGGGCATGATTATATGATATGCATCACACAATCTTAGATTCATCTTTTCAACCAACACAAAGTACTTCAAAGAGTGCCCCAAAGTTTCTACCGAAGAGTCAAGACGAAAACATGTGCCAACCCCTATGCATAAGTTCACAAGGTCACTGAACCTGCAAGTTGTTCACCAAAATGTACATCAAGTAGATCACGTGAATATCCCATTGTCATCAAGCATTCTCAAATCCTGAAAGACTCAATCCGATAAGATAACTTCAAAGGGAAAACTCAATCCATTACAAGAGAGTAGAGGGGGAGAAACATCATAAGATCCATCTATAATAGCAAAGCTCGTGATACATCAAGATCGTGTCAAATCAAGAACACGACAGAGAGAGATCAAACACATAGCTACTGGTACATACCCTCATCCCCGAGGGTGAACTACTCCCTCCTCGTCATGGAGAGTGCCGGGATGATGAAGATGGCCACCGGTGAGGGATCCCCCCTCCGGCAGGGTGCTGGAACAGGGTCCCGATTGGTTTTTGGTGGCTATAGAGGTTGCGGCGGTGGAACTCCCGATCTAGGTTATTTTCTAGAGGTTTATGTATTTATAGAAATTTTTGGCGTAGGTCTCACGTCAGGGGGGTCTCCGAGCTGTCCACTAGATAGGGGGGCGCGCCCAGGGGGTGGGCACGCCCCCACCCTCGTGGGCAGCCGGAGACTCTTTTGGCCCAACTCTTTTACTCTGGGGCTTCTTTTGATCCATAAAAAATCATCAAAAATTGGCACGTCAATTGGACTCCGTTTGGTATTCCTTTTCTGTAAAACTCAAAAACAAGGAAAAAACAGAAACTGGCACTGGGCTCTAGGTTAATAGGTTAGTCCCCAAAATCATATAAAATAGCATATAAATGCATATAAAACATCCTAGATGGATAATATAATAGCATGGAACAATCAAAAATTATAGATACGTTGGAGACGTATCAATGCTACTTGCCTCTATGGACGGTGTGCACTAATGTGTGCATCACGTATAATATAAAAAAATCCGTTTGTGCATTTAACGCAAATTATATCATTTTCATTTGGCTGACGAGTGTGCATTGCAGCGACGAGTCTGTGGTTCGATTCCTCATATAAGCATAATTTTGGTTTTTATTACTTTCTCCACTGACAGGTAGGCCCGCATAGATAGATGGATAAAGAACACGAGCTGACGAGGCGCATGTAGACTATTTGGCTGGTCAACCAGACAAATACGGAGCTATATGATGAGCTAGTGACCGTATAATCACCATATCTCGTATACTATGATCAAAGTGAGCTATCAAGACAAGTTCGATGACAACCAATGCATTTTACTCGGTAATAAATGACCAGGATTGAAGGGGAATCCAAATTTCCTTCGTCTTCTGTCCTTGAGCTCTTCACAAACCAATGCACTATACGGTTGTCCGGCCACTCCACCCAGAGCTCTCACCAAGCGGCGTTCATGCCACCGCGCTGCACACTAACCAGTAAGGGAGCGATGGCATCCCGTCACGCCGAGTTCCTCGCCGCCCACGACCGCACACAAAATGGTAGGGAAGCGATGGCATCCCGCCGTGCCGAGTTCATCACCGCTCGCGACCTCACACCTACGTGGGCGAAATTTGAAGCTGCCAAGGCCGAATGGGCGGTAGAGCAAGAGGCAGCCAAAGCCGCACAGAGGGAGCAGAAAAGTCAGAAAGCACTCAAGAAAAGAGAGGCCTGCCACCGCAAGAAATAAGAGGACGCACGCACTGCTGCGGAGAGGTTGGCGGAGATCCAAGCACGGTGGGGTGTCGCCGACAAAGCTGGTAAGGAGAACGATGGCGTCTGGCCAGCATGTGAGAAGTAGTAGTACTAGTAGTTAGTGTGTGTGTCTGTGTCTAAGTACGAGAATGTACCAGTACTACTAGTTACTACTGTAGCTTTTAGAGCAAATTACCAGTACATTAGCCTAGACTCAATGGAAAAATTCCTATCCTATGCATCAAATGGCATCTCTTTCTCTATAGGAATTGAGATGCATGTCATCTCACTTCCTACGATTTTCATATTCCTACAAAATTCCTATCCTATGAACGAAAGGAGGCCTCTGCTGGAGTAACTACTATAGCTAGCATTACTGTTGGTACAGTAGTTTTCTTCAAGAACCGGAATTCAACGAAGTCATGATGGTTCCTTCATCTGAGCAACTTCACAGTGGGAAAGGTTGGGCCTGTGATTTGACGGCTCATTAGTCATTATTACTGCGGCGCGACGACCAGGGTGACTCTCCCTTGGAGTTCTGCATGCATGGCAAGTGGACCAGGATGGTCGACGTCCCACATGTTGGCGAACGGAAGTTCTTTCTGATATCGAGCAGCAAGGAAACCGCGTGGTATAGTATCACTGCTGATTTATATTTATTTTTTATTTCTGATGAATGCTAGCGTTTCAACTCTTATGACGATGGAGTGCCAAACACGGCACGTGTTGGATGTCCCACGCGTCAGGGAAAGGAGTAGGACATGAACAACGTGGTAGAGCGTCTCCACTTCTTCCACTTCTGGGTCGGAGACCACATGTAGTAGTACTAGTGGTATGAATGATACAAAATGCGACCCGGAGAGAAAGACACATCTAGTTGGAAGGTCTCGGGACATACATGTAAACAAATGTAAAAGCTAATATGTGCCTCCAATTAATATAGTAGTAGTAGAGTACTTAGGCCGTACTCCATAACATCACCGTGCATTGCACGTACAACATGTAGTGGTACGTAGTAAGAGACAAATGCCTATATGCCACGCATGTTCACACTATTTGTGCCTTTCTACTTCACTTACCATGCTACATTACTCAGGTTCGTACGTCCACTCCTGGGTACATGTCCGTCTTCTAGTTCCAGTCCCACGTGTTATTCATAGATGGAACGATCCATATCATTGTAGTTAGTGTGGCTCCCCACGATGGAGACTCATCCAAACTATGGCCAGCCTCGACACGGAGCAGTCGCGTGCGCCGGGAAGCGGCGCTCTCTCGGCTGTCGCGCTGCTTCAAAGCCGGCGCCAGTGAGAGGTCTCCCTTGCTCTGGCCGGGCATTAATGCGGCACTGACGCTCCAGGGCGACGCTGACCGTTTCACGCAGGAAGCGTGCGCTGGCAAGGGAGTATTGGTTATGAACCATTTCAGGTGTAGTACTGATAGTTTGCAAAACTACTCAATTATTGCACTCAGTTTCCTAAGAAATTGTGGTAAAGAACATTACTCCACAGCCCGCTTCCCTTCTCCTTCCTTTTCCACCGCCCGTGCACGTCTGCAGGAAGCGACCGGTCCACCCTTATATAGGAGTGCTAGCACAAAAAGATGCATGCATGACCACTAAAATTTCCAGATCAAAGCGCCGCTCCGGCGGGAGTATGACGTATGTCGTTACCTTCGGTCGGGCCATGGCTACCGGGCGACGGCGACCAGTGAAGAGGCGACATGAGGCGAATGAATGCAGCTACTGTTTGGGTTCGCCGTCCGGCTTAAATAAATGCGTACCATCACGTGTACCCGCGGGTTCACAAATTTTAACATACGTGTCTGCTTAAGTGGGCGTCATGTAACTGGTGTGTGTGTGTGTGTGTGTGTGATTCTGAGAGACAGAGTGCGTGTGTGTGACTCTACCCTTTGGACATGTACTCAACCTTTTGCATCGGGATATAAGCATAATGGAATTACACTTTAGCTAGTGATTTACGTGGCTATGTTAACATGGTTGTGTAAAAAAATGTCACTTCCTGCTTGTGATTTGCGTTATATAATTACAAGCAAGATGCTCGTGCATTGCACAGAACATCAATATGCATTTTTTTACAAACACCTGTTGTGATTGACCCATGCAAGAGTAATCCCATGTGTAAAAATTAATGATATCTCGAGAATTTTATCGAAACACTGGTATCTTGAGAATTTCATCGAAAAAATGAAAGATGAGAGATAAGGTGAGGAGGAGTGGAGCGTGGTGGTGACTGGTGGTCGGAATGGGCGGAGGCATGGAGATAGACAGCTCCGGCAGGCGGCAGCGGCCACCATGCTAGATTGTTCCAGAGACTTCCTTTTTTAGTTGCTCAGCAATGAGGTTGTAGGAGATAAGGATGTGGAGAGAGGTGCGGGTATCTTTTGTAAAATTATCACAGTTTGCTTTCTATCCGTCAGATATAGATCGGATGGTCTATATTACAAGATGGCAGGCACACCATCATCACCAACTCGGTTTTTTATAAGAGTAGAGATGATAAGTTTGCTAACTACTAAAGTAAAGTGGAATTTGTCCATGTTATACAAGTAAATTAAGGTGATTGTTTATCATACGGGTAAGGTTGGATGAAGGGTGGTAGGAACAAATCCTCCGCCTAGAGCATGTGTGTGTGAGATGGAGTCGTACTATGTGTGTGTGTGTGCGGGTGGGTGGGTGCGTGCGTGTGTGTGTGTGTGTGACAGAGATGGAGTCTTAGTGTGTGTGTGTGTGTGGGTACGTGTGTGTGTGTGTGGGTGTGTGTGTGTGTGCGTGCGTGTGTGTGTGACGCGGGGTCCTCGGTGGCGAATGTAACTTAAGTGTGAGCGGCTTCATCATAGAGAGGTGATGTGTATGGCAGAGGCCACCAACGATGGGGTGCGAGAGAGAAAAGGCTCGTAGAGAGGGAAGAGAAGGTGTGTGCACGTGAGTGGAGTTGACATCGAGGGAACATGTTTGTTTGAGGGACACCGAGGAAGACTACTAATATCGATGGTGCATGGAGGCGGGAATTAAACGAAGGGATGGTCTTATTGGTTTCGGGGATATAGGGGAAGAGTGAGAGGGGTGTAGCTAGAAGGAGATTGTGAAGTGTGAGTGTGTGTTTTACCCATCCAGGCAGAAGTTATGTGCACACAAGAAGAGAACGATTCGATGTGGCGTTAGGGTTGAGGGTAAATAATTACGTATGGAGACATAGAGACCTTGAACGTGCATGTGCGAGAGGTATACATGTATACGTGGGATGTGTGTGTGCGCGCGCGCATGATCAAGATAAAAGAAAGAAGGCATAAGTCATAAGATCAACAACATGGCAGAGACGGATCGGTATGACAACATGCATGCATGTGAGAGTGCAGGGAAGAAGGCCCGACAATTGAGCATGTGTTTTTGTCTTTAAGAGATAGTGGCGTGGGCTGGAGCATGCATCTATGGCGAGCAGAGGGATTGAGACACAACGATTGTGCAAAAGAGATCAACCTATAAATGCATGTATGGAGATGCATATATAGTGTAGGTGATAGGAAGCAAGAGTGTGTGTGAGAAAGAAATGTTGACGGAGAAACTACATATAGATACAGAGATGGAGATGCTAGCTAGAGGGACATCCGCTAGTTTGAGTGTTGGATATGACCGCCGGTGGTTCAGAGGGTGAAGTTATGTGGGTGTGAGAGAAAGATAAAAAGAGGGCACTTGACTTCATGTAGAGAGAAACATATGTAGTGTTCTTGATAGGAAGCAAGAGTGAGGGCGAGAAAGAAGGTTGATGGAAAAACAGATAAATAGAAAGATAAAGATGCTAGCTAGTGTGCGTTAGAGATAGGAGTCGAGTGGGTCAGAAGGCTGAGTTATGTGTGTGGGTGTGAGAGAGATAGAGCTAGGGTGCATGTGATTCACATACAAACAAATATCAGAGATAAATGAGATTGCGAGAGACAGAGTTTTGTGTTTGCGAGAGAGAAAGATATTTCCCAACAAGAGTGATGGCTAGAGAGACATATGAGGGAACGCAAGATATCTCTAGGGAGAGAGAGTGTGTGTGTGAGCGACATACAAGAGAACGGTGGAGAGATATGAGACCCTAGGAGACAGAGGTTGTGTTTGTGTGTGAGAAAGAGATATTTAAGAGGAATAGTCATAGCTTCTCATACCTAAGGAGCGAAAGACATCTCTATGTGATAGAGGGTGTGCAAGTGGCACACAGGGGAATACTAGAGAAAAATGAGACCCCGGGAGACAAAGTTTGTGTTTGTGTGAGAGAAAGAGATTCCACATGGAGAATCATAGTTAGAGACACATAGCAGGGAGAGAGATATACTTAGAGAGAGATAGAGTGATGAAGGTCGAGGGAGAGAGTACCGTCAGTGTGTTACAAAGATAAAAGATCATCGTCGATATATAGGTAGCACGAGAGATACCTGAGAGACGATGAACGCTATAGGCCTAGAGAGATACTCCTATATAAGCATGAGTGATAGCTATATGAGACGAATATCTGGATTTAAGGGGATTCAAATATTTAAATTGGAGATCATGACATTGATAATATCATAACGCAAATTGGTGTATCAAACATGCATATTCATTTGAATTTGGGGACACGTCTAATGTTATATAGTTTATCAATATTAGTGATCCATAGATTCTTTAATTAGAGACAATGCATGGTTTATATGCAATTTAATGTCTAAACGGGATTACACTATATGTTGCGTGTGTGAAACACATTATACATGTTTGAGAAGTAAAAAACCCGACATGAAAGACACATTAATTGGAGACAGTTAGCGAGGAATGCATACATTGGATTTCAACATAAAGTGGTTTCAAATATTTGAAAATCCAAATTAAGATGGATACAGCCTTATGAATCTGAGATCATGCCATTTGTAAACCATATTTATGTATAAAGGGTCTTGTGCTTTTGAAAGTATATATAAAAAATGATGTATATAGAATTTTATTCCAATCAAAAATGGATCCTGCCCGAACCCAAAAATAGAATACAAACAGGATTCGAATTGAGTTCGCACGGTAACATGAACTCAGCAAAATTTGAATGATGCGGGGAAAGTCGCAGTAACTGCCCGAAAACCAAATCTACGAGATGGAAATTACTGCCTATCCCTGCCACGCAAAGCCTATCGGCTCGATTTCTATAGGTTTCGACAGGGGTAGGTTTGTAATTTCACTCAAACATGACATAACCGCATCTCACCTGGATTCATACACGATGGGCGCCAAAACACAGAGTCTCCTCGGCCGAAATCGACTCCCTCCCTGATTCATACACGGTGGGCGCCAAAAACAAACTCTTGTCGGCAAATATTCGGTGTATGCGAGATTACCTTCCTATCTCCAACCGACTAATATTGTTGTGATATAGAAAATTTGAAACGGGGGCTAAGTTTGTAAATTTCCTCGCATTTGAGACAAGCGTGCCCTGAAGACATGGTTCCCCCTTCCTCTCTCCCTCCATTTCCCCATTCATACTCCGTGGGCGCCAAAACACCCTCTCCACCCCATTCTCCTTCGTCTGCCACACCATCCACCGCCGTCCTCCTCCACCATGCCGGAGATAATACCCCAACGCCATCGTCCATTACAAGAGATAGACCTCTCTCATCCACGGCTTCGGACCGGGATCCTTGCATCCCCTCCTCTCGCTTCATCCCCGCCGTCGTCCACCTTGCCGGTGCCGCTCATACGACTGTCTCGTCCACCGCGCCCCACCGCCACCGTCTACCCTCCTAGATCTGCTTACATGCCGCCGACAGCCTTTGCTACTACAGCACCGTCAAATTCTCAGCAGATGCATACACGGCGCCACACCAGAGGTGGTACTCTTTCGTATGTGCTCAACTTATTTATCGCAGCAAGAAAATAGATCGCCACTGCTTTACTCTGTCCATCACTTACTTGCTAGCTGAAAGCAAATATTGGTTGTGAAGTTGCCTTTGTCCGGTTTCCACCTTCAGATCCTCCATGGCACGCTCAACACTATACTCGCAATGCATAATGTTTTCCCCTTTTATATTCCACACTAGTTAAATGACAGTAGACTAAATTTCAAAATTGGGTCAGCCGATTTTTCAGAGCTCGCCGGAGTTCGTCGGTGTGAAGCAAGGGGCTCGGGTGGGGATGGTGATTGTGGGGGCAGTGGTGGGGCCTTGTCGAATGAAGAAAACTCGACACGGGTGGGGCCGGGGGTGGGGGCGAGGGTGGCAGAGGAACACAGGTGGTTGGGACCGGTGGTCTGGTCGGCGGCCCGTGCGGTGTTCTGTATGGGAAGAATTAGAGACGAGGAAGAAGAAGGGTTAATGACAAAAGTCACGCGACTTGCATGCAGACATGTCTTTATATTCAGTACCATCATCATACCTGCTTAGCACTGCTCCTGAATCCATCAAGCTAAACAACGTGCCACTCATAATTCCAACCTTGTTGCTCGAATACGAATCTGATATGATGCTGATATTACTAAAACAGATAACGTTTAATTGGTCAGCTAATGTTCCTACTTTACTTTTGAAAAAGCACATGCACCACATATAGAGAGACAACAGGGAGTTGCATTCTTAATGCGCTCTGGTTCATCATGTGTGGGCACTATGCAACGAACATTTTATTATCCAAAATCTGCTTGCTCTTCTTTAGCATGTTCCTCTTCTGTTCTTCTTTAATAAGTACTCTCTCCGTTCCTAAATACAAGTCTTTGTATACATTCCACGATGGACTACATATGGAGCAAAATGAGTGAATCTACACTCTAAAATGTATCTGTATACATCTGTATGTGATCCATAGTGGAAATCTCTACAAAGGCTTATATTTTGGAACGGAGGGAGTATGATAGTAGTACAGTATGTTCCTTGTAGTGAAGATGAGCAGGGACATTTGCAGTGTAGAGGTCTATACCGTCGGTTGTGATGGACACTTTGAACTCTTCGGGCCTCTTTGATTCGTAGGATTTTGCAAACATAGGAATATGATTTGTAGTGGCCTGCCCACTTGAATCCTATAAGAATAGCAAGGAAATGCAGGGAGCTGTGTCACCTTTGAGAGTTACACTGATATTAACAGTACCACAACTTCAGTTGAAGAGAGCAGGTATCTGAAGCATTTCTAGCCGTACCGGCAATACTAGCACATATATTCCAGCAAGTTCCTCTTTGCTGATTTTACTCTGATGCTTACATTATATCTACACTATGATCTATGTAGCTGCTTTGTGTCGCACTAGCAGCAGTCCACTCTTGAAGCTAAACATTGCAATGAGTTACAAAATGGGCACCAAGGCATTGAGTGCCATTCTGGATGCGATGAAACTCATACCTGTAGATTCTTGTTCAGAATATGATCCTAATGACTATTCTAACCTCGAGGAGTCAAAGGCAGATGGCCTGTCCTGTTCACCCATCAAGGTGTCTGTTCTAATTTGGCAAGGTTTTATTGATTGCGTGTATCTTGCATATGTTGTCTTGCATTTCTTCTACTTTTCTGGACCGCCATCTGCTTAATTTACTCATCATATATGTCGAGATGTCATGCCCATCCATTATCAATACATATTCCATCTGTCATCATACCATATTTTTCACTCAAATGCTGTTCTTGTGCATCAGACATCAAAAAGGAAGAGGGTGATTGTCGAACCTGAAGGAGCACCAGCAAAGTCCTTGAAAAATGTGGTGGTGCCAAAGAAATCAGACAACACCCCACTTATATTGGCTGTACAACCAGTGACACAAAACGTAGGACTGACTCCAGCAGACTGTACCCATACTTCACTGGCCACACCACTAGCCCCACCACATAGGACCTGCACTCCAGCAAAAGGTATGCCGATTTCAGTTGCCATAGCACCAGTCGTACCACAGAAAAATCCTACTCTAGAAAAAAGTACAGCAAGTCCACCGGCCGAAGACCTATCCCAATAGCAGATACGGCCAATTCCTGCAGATTGGAACCCCATTCCAGTTATTCCCAGTTTAAAAGACAATGATTTCAATGTTGTTAGGTACTATGTGCATATATTCCCATCATGGGAAGATTATACCGAAGACAAACACCATTTTCACATCTTCCTGTCCCACTTACGTGTAAGTGCTATTATTCATGGTGATTATTTTCCTGTTTTCTGCTGATTGAACACATCAATGGTTTACATTACATTCTTGTAAGTAGGTGAGGGTCAATCTAGATAGTCATGACGAGCAAAGCTTGCTTGCGCTTTCCAAAGAAGCATTGCAGTAGTATCGGTGTTACCTGAGGAAATCACACTTTGATGGCAAGTCTATAAACAAATTTCCGGTGAAGTCTCATGTGCTAAATTTAGAGGACATTGAATGGAAAAACCTATTTATGCACTGGTCTCGTTCCCAGGATGAGGTACTTTCTATGATATCACATGACAATTTGAACTTCTACTTTTCCGCATGTGCCTTACGGATCTTTTTTGTAGGAAATCTGCTCGAAGAAGAATTCCGGTTTGAAAAGAACGACAAGAT
The DNA here is from genome assembly GCA_963921465.1 of Triticum timopheevii. NCBI lineage: Eukaryota > Viridiplantae > Streptophyta > Magnoliopsida > Poales > Poaceae > Triticum > Triticum timopheevii. The sequence continues at coordinate 415,825,748 of OY997266.1, read as the reverse complement.
ATCGCAAATATGATGTCCACTGATTTGCTCTTGTTAGTACCTATTGTCCTGTATCACTGTACTTGCATACCTACCCGGTTCATTATGTGACAGCAGTATGCATGATATCTTGCTTATCAATTGTTCGTTCCAAATTATCTGATCTGTATGAATGGTTACATTAGTGTAGAATATATCCAATGCCAATGAATTTTTTTAGCTCTGCATTGTTCTTGTAAGTATCTGTTGTCCTTTATCAGTGTACTTATATTGATAGGTAGTTGTTCAAGTACCATCACTCTGCAGCTTATTTTCCTTTGCCCTCCATTTTCTACACATCAAATCTATATTTACTCTTACCATAAGGTTGGATAACACCGATGGTACTGAAGAAGTTTAGCTCTGCATTGCTCTTGGCTATACCGTTTGCCTGTATCGATGTACTTACATTTATAGCTACTTGGTTATGTAGCATCACTCTTCATCTTATCTTAAATATTCTCCATTTTTTCTTATATTATCACATCTATATTTACTCTTAACAAGATGTAGAATAAAGGCAATGCTTATGAAGAAGAATCTGTGGTAAACTTCTTGAATTGTCCCCCCCCCCCCCCCCATCAGCATGGGCAAGGGCTTCATAGAGCTTGTCTTCACCAATAATGTAAGTTTGTCCTTCTCAAGCCTTCAAACTTTTTTGTGTAGATTTGTTTAGGCATGACTACAACAGCTGTTTATTTTTGGTGTTTGCATCAAATTGCATGTTTAAAGTTTATTATGTAGTTCATAAACAAAACTTTGTCCTTCTCAATTTAAGTTTTCAGTTGTACAACCAAGTTCCTTCTTCATACCATGTAAATTAAACTATACAGAGCAAGTGATCTTCTTTTGCACTGCATGTATACTTCTGTTCTTGATCCGTAATCCAGTGGTGTGGTGAACCTACCCACTACAGCACAATGTCATATTCTGCAATCTCTTAACTATGAACAATGTCATATCATTCTACTATTATTTAAACCATCTCTTTATTTGCCAATCTGAAATGGGATAAATTGACATCACACTAACCATTGATACTTATGAGTTCTTGATCTGTAATCCAGTGGTGTCGTGAAGTTGCCAACTCCTTCACAATGTCATTTCTTGCCATGCCTTGACCTGAACAATACCATATTGTGTTAATGCTATTTTAAATTGTGTCACTTTATTCGTCAGTAAGAAATGTGATGAATTGTCAGCACTGATACTTATATGTGCAAAACCTGTCATCTGTCTGCTTGTTTATCTTTCAGAGTGAGGAGGATATAAGTGTCAAACAAGCACAGTCTCATCAGCTTGCTCAGCTGCTTGCGCTGCAGCTCCCGAGCAGGGCTAACCTTTCTTGAACTCTATTGAAGTGATGTCGGTTTTGTATATTATTTTGTCGGTGTGTTTATTTGCACTGGTGGCGATCTTTGATGCCCAGTGTATGTAATCTGTTATCTGCTTGTGCTTTATTATCATAGTGGCGAACTTTAATGCCCAGTGGATGTAATATGTCGTAATTTCTTTATTGTATAGTCTAGGTTTTTTCCTATTCACGATGCTGCAGTTATTTTACTATATATATATATATATATATCCTGTCTTCGTAGTAAATAGGCCAAACCGTAAAATTACGGCACATAATTGGGCCGTCGTGCAAATCACTATGTATGATCCGCACCATGGGCCCAGTCTTGGCCCGTTAACAGGCCTAAATGTAAACTGGCCCACTAGTAGATTCGGGCCTTTAATAGGCCGAGTAAACCGCCGACCCTATTTTTGCAAGAAAAATCAATGGGCTTTTAGGAGGCTGAAAAGTAGGTTGGGCCTGAAACGTGCCGAATAGCTCACGGGCCGGCAGCAGGCCGAAATAGACCCTGGCCCATGATTCCAATCACATCACGGGCCGTTAACATGCCAAAATTGTCTCGGTCATTGTTCGGCCCAATCATATTATCGGTTGTGAGCAGGACGGATGCAAACCGAGCCGTAGTTAGGCCCAACTATATGACGGGCTTTTAACTGGCCGAAATAAATATAGGGCCGAAATGTTAAACGTGACTTTAACAGGCTGAAACTAATATCAAGCCAAATTACTAAATGGCCTTTAGCAAGTGGGCCCAAAAGCATAGCGTCCAGTTGACGGGCCGAATCTGATATGGGCCATAATTTTGCCCAAAGCTTCTTAATGGGTCGAATCTGATCTGGGCCGTAATTTGGTCCAGAACGTGGTAGGCTTTTAATGGGCCAGATCTCATATAGGCCTTTATTAGGCCCGAAACATGGCAGGCTGTTAATGGACCGGATCAAATATGGGACGACATTTGGCCCAAAACATGGCAGCCTGTTAATGGGCCGGCCCACTAGTGTCCTCAAAATCTTGTGGGCCTTTAGCTGGGCCGTCCCATTATGGTCGGCGAAATCTCGTGGGCCTTTAGCTAGGCAGCCCATTATGGTCCGCAAAATCTTGTGAGCCTTTAGCTGGGCCGGCCCAGTATGGTCCGCAAAATCTTGTGGGCCTTTAGTTGGGCTGGCCCATTTAATCTTTATGGGCCACTTTTGGGCCGGTCCACGTGTCAACATATCATAGGCGCATCTCTCCCATTGGATGAGTGACACATGTGCCAACGCGGAACTGACACGTGGTTCCATCGGCCAATGAGAATTTTAGACGTGGAAAATCGGCATTGGTCGTGGCTGTTAGCGGTTTATCGGATCCAAAACCGGACCCGATAGCTTAACGTTGTCCCGTTACGGTGGATGCTATGTGTCGGTCACCCTTGACGAAAGCACTTCTATGATGCGCAATTTATCATCACGGAAGTGGACACTTCCGTGATGATAATTTTGGTAATGTCATGGAACACTTCTACGACAGCACAGGTATGACTATCTTGATTCTGTCATAAAATCGTCATGGATGTACATGCATGACAGAAAACGTGACCTACTGTGACAAACACGTATCATCAAGGAAGTGTATTTTTTTTGTAGTGTATGCGCCAGGCAGGCTTTATGATGGAGCAAATGAAGGTGGTGCACGAGGCTAGCAAGGTTGCCTGCGATGCCAGCTCTGCTCTTGAGACCAATGTCAATGTGAGTTGATTTCCGACTGATCTTTCAGGTTGATCTTTGCTCTTTTAGGATATGGTACTTGAAAACTGATGCTTTATTATCCGTAAGATGTCCGTGGATGAGTGTTTTGAAACCTTTAATGTGCATCTATCATGAGTCTGCACTTTATATCCGTTCACCCACTAGGTGTTTTAACTTTTGTTGAATAGTTCTTCCACTTGAGTCGACCAGATCGTGCCGAGTGTATCTTTGAATCGGTGGGGGCACGCAGAGTGCACACACTGGGTGTAGTCCCCGAGACCGCTGTCGAATGTTTGATTCGGCGGGGGTCTTTATCAAATGTCTATTTACAATTCTTCCACTCGTCCGAGACAGATCATGCCGAGTGGGATCCAGACCAGTGTGGGCATGCCGAGTGCACCCACTGGGTGTAGTCCCCGAGACCGCGGTCAACTGCGGGTAGTCGGCAGGGGTCTGAGAATTAATGTTTTTGTTTTTTATTACTCGTGCTGGGCAGACCATGCCGAGTGGAAAATCAGACTAGTGGGGGCTCGCCAAATGCACCCACTGGGTGTAGTCCCCGAGACTACTGTTGAATATTTGATTTGGCAGTAGTCTTAGAACACTTTTTGCTGCGATTGACCTTTCTTTTTGTCAACTAACGTGTCTTATTTATTGACTTCAGAAATATTGTGAGCTCGGTGCCCAGTTTGCTGAATTGGAGAGGAAACAGATCAGTCTCAACCTCGACCTGGAGCTGGCCAAGGAGAATCTTCAGAAGGCCAAGGATGAAGCAACTGCTCTGGGAGTTAATAACTCGTTGACTGTTCACTTTGTCTTTTTGTCTTATGAATCGAGTGGCTCCACTCAAACAGATGTGCATAGTGAAAACCATCAACTCCAAGCTCATCTGAAGAATGTTATTTCTTTAGTCAAAATGAAGCAGGCTCTGGAGCAGAAGGACCTCGACCTTGCCGCAGCGCAGAGGACGATGCGCGAGAAAACTGAACTTGCCGACAAGAAGTTGGCTTCAGTAGGCAAGTTGGAAGAGGAAAATGCCAAGTTGAAGACTGCCTTAACGAAGCCAACAAAGAAGTCGTGCAGCTGAAGAAGGACAAGGTGGCCCTATCTGACAAGGTTGGAGATCTCACTCGAAAGAGGGATGAACTGGAGTCTTATCTGGAAGGACTCGCCAAGAAGATGTTCCTGATGCTTGAAGGTACTTTCCCTTGACCGACTGAATTGCAACTATCGACTCATCATATAACTGCTAACTCGCCATTGTTCTATGTGTGCAGAATTCTGTAAAAACTTCGAGGAAGAGACTGGGCGGATTGAGACAAATCTGGACCCTATAAACTCCCCCATCAAGGATGAAGCTGCGATGAACGTGCTGCAACTGGAGTCTCGCCTTGCCAGTGTTATGGATTATCTTGCTCGTCTGAAAGTGGCGGTGTTGCGGATTGACACAGAGCTCTGGCCAGCTGTGACGTTCCAGAATGATCTCGAGTCTTTGATGACACGACTCAAAGAAATCCCTGGTCGAGTGCAAGAGTGGAAGAAGTCGTCTGCTCATTGTGGCGCTGATGTGGCTCTGACCCTAGTCCGAGTCCATTGCAAGGAGGTCAAAGAAGAGAAGCTGGCGGCTCTCAAGATCGCCAACACCAAGGAGCACCAATTCCAGTCCTTCATGGAGACCTTCATCGACGCTGCCACTCGTATTGCAGACAACATCGACCTTGACAGTTTCGTCGAGCCAGCAAGCCCTACTCCTGCCGAGTGAACAAACTTAATGCCTCACTTTTATTTGCCTCAGAATGTCGAGTGATTTTGTAACTGTTAAACTCTTTCGGGCCTGACGCCTGAGTACTTCTGTTCGTGGTTCTGAACTTTGCTGGATTTATCCAAACTTGGTTTTTCCTTTAATATGGTTGCTTTTTCCTCACCACTTTCAGATCTCTTAACTCCGAGTGGAGCTTGATTTCTCACTCGGAATAGACGTTGTACTTGAGACGCAGCTTTGACGAGAGGGCTACCGATGCGACCACTAGGTGTCATAAACGATTTGCACCTCGTCGTCCTTGTAGATCAGGATGGAGCGGACGTTGTACTTGTGACGCAACTCCGAGGATCTTTGTAACTTAGGTGAATCAGATTCACAGCTAAGTCTCTGAGTGAGAGGGTTGCTATTCACTCAGAGTGGGTTTTTAACTTAGGCAAGTACGGGTTTGCGGCTAAGCCTCCGAGCGAGAGGATTGCTCTCCACTCTGAGTGGTTTTGAAACTTAGGCGAATCGGGTTCGTGGCTAAGTCCCGAGTGAGAGGGTTGCTCTTCACTCAGAGTGGTTCTGAAACTTGGGCGAAATCGGGTTCGCGGCTAAGCCCCTGAGTGGGAGGACTGCTCTCCACTCGGAGTGGTTTTTCAACTTATGCGAGTACGGGGTCGTAGCTAATCCCCCGAGTGGGAGGATTGCTTTCCAATCGGAGTGGTTTTTCAACTTAGGCGAGTACGGGGTCGTAGCTAAGCCCCTGAGTGGGAGGATTGCTCTCTACTCGGAGTGGAGATTCAACTTAGGTGGGTATGGGGTCGTAGCTAAGCCCCTGAGTGGGAGGATTGATCTCCACTCGGAGTGATTTTGAAACTTAGGTGAATCGGGTTCGTAGCTAAGCCCCTGAGTGGGAGGATTGCTCACTCGGAGTGATTTTGAAACTTAGGCAAATCAGGTTCGCAGCTAAGCCCCCGAGTGAGAGGGTTGCTCTCCACTCGGAGTGGTTTCAACTTAGGCGAGTACGGGGTCGCAACTAAGCCCTCGAGTGAGAGGATTTCTCTCCACTCGGAGTGGTTTTTCAACTTAGGCGAGTACGGGGTCGCAGCTAAGCCCCCGAGTGAGAGGATTGCTCTCCACTCGGAGTGGTTTTGAAACTTAGGCGAATCGGGTTCGCGGCTTAGCCCCCGAGTGAGAGGGTTGCTCTTCACTCGGAGTGTTTTTGAAACTTAGGCGAATCGGGTTCGCGGCTAAGCCACCCACTGGGGGATTTGACCACATGTGTTTATGTGATAACAATCATTAAGATACTGCAAAAATCTAGTCTTTCATAAGCAAACTAAAGGATTCTTATTACAACTCGTTGATCCGAGTGCTTTAGGTATGGAAACGGCGGAGCAGCTCCACATTCCACGAGCATGGCTCGTCTTCTGTCTTGGCTATGTTGTAGAGGTGATACACCCCGTTGTGGAGCACCTTGGTGATGATGAAGGTACCTTCCCAGGCCGGAGCAAGCTTGTGAGGTCATTTCTGGTCCACTCGGAGCAAAAGGTCTCCTTCCTGGAATGCTCGACCTCTGACATTATGGGCATGGAATCGACGCGGGTCTTGTTGATAGATGGTCGACCGGATCAGAGCCATCTCACATTCCTCCTCCAGGAGATCAACTGCATCTTGGCATGCCTATCCTGCTTCAACTTCTGAGAAGAGTTCCACTCGGGGGGTGTTGTGCAGCAAGTCACTCGGAAGCACAGCTTCAGCACCATACACCATGAAGAAAGGAGTTCGGTCAGTCGACCGGTTGGGAGTTGTTCTCAGTCCCCATAAGACAGATGGCAATTCAGTCACCCAGGCTCCAGCAGCGTGCTTGAGGTTGCACATCAGTCGGGGTTTCAGCCCTTGAAGGATCAAACCATTCACCCTTTCTGCTTGCCCATTCGACTGCGGGTGCGCAATAGTGTGACAGCCTGGTTTTTGCCCTCTTTTCTTTGCCTGGTTTTCAGTTGAGTTGGTTTTGAATTTAGGGTTTTTGAATCACTTCATTTGGACTTAACCACTTGGGTACCCTTGATTTTCACCCAAGTGCTCCCTCTCCTCCTCAAAGCCATCACTTCACCTCTGGTTCAACTCAAAATATTGCTTGGAATATTTTTCTTAAATGAAAAATATTCATTTTGGCCCTCCAAAACCCTAGCTAGCCCTTGGTGCTCCAAAGCAACCCTAATTTTTCTTGCCCCAAAAATCCTGAGAAAAATCCCACTTATTCTTTGAACCCTAGGTCACCTTTTTGAGCAAAAATATTTCATCACTCTTTGGAATATTTTGGCTACAGAAAATAAATTCATTTCTGGACAGAAATGGTAGTTTCTACAGCAACTACCATTTTACTAGCTCCATTGTAGCTGGTTTTTCTTGTGCCTATTTACCTTAGTAACTGTAAGCAAACCTCCAAAGCTCAACCCTTAACTCCGAGTGGTTTGACCACAGTAAATCTCCAAAGTTACTGTCCAGAAACTTGCTAGTAGTACAAATCCATTTCTACCGCACCTGGATCCAATCCCAACCGTGGTAACACTTCAAACTACTAAGGACTACACACCAGACATCAAGTTAGTGCTTAGGGTGGCCTGATGTCACGGTTCACGCGCTGACCGCGTTCGTCCGAGTGTGCTGGCATGCAAAACACGCGCTCTGCGTGTCGCCTAGCGCTCTGTTGAGCGCGTGCTCGCTGCACGGCCTGCCCAAGCATGCCAAGCCTCGCCACCATCCTCATCTCCACCCCATTAACTCCCCCCTGGCGCTCGCCCACGCCGGAGCTCGCTGCAGCGAGCACGGGCACGGTCCGGCCAACGACACAGTGCACGGCGCACTTTGCTCGTCGCTTTCCCCCTCGCTCCTATGCTCGTCCGTGCCCGCCAATAGTTCCCGCGTGATCTCCGTCGTCTTCCCCCTCTCTCACTGGTGCCGTTCGTCACTGGGCGCCGTGGACAGGTGTCCTCCGGTGGAGCCCGAACCCCTCTCGCCGCTGATACGTCCATTTTGCATCATGCTTTTATATCAATATTTATTGCATTATGGGCTGTTATTACACATTATATCTCAATACTTATGTCTATTCTCTCTTATTTTACAAGGTTGGAAAAGGAGCAAACGTTGGAAACCTATTCTGCACAGCTCCAAAAGTCCTGAAACTCCACGAAACAACTTTTTGGATTTAATAAGAATTTCTGAGCGAAAGAAATAGGCCAGGGGGGGCACACCCTATCCAGGAGACAGGGGGGCGCACCTCCCCTACAGGGCGCGCCCCCTATCTCCTGGGCCCCCTGGTGGGCCTCCCGCGTCCATCTTCTACTATATCATCACTTTTACCCTGGAAAAAATCGCGGGCAAGCTTACGGGAGGAAACTCCACCGCCACGAGGCGGAACCTTGGCGGAATCAATCTAGGGCTCTGGCAGAGCTGTTCTGCCGGGGACACTTCCCTTCGGGAGGGGGAAATCATCACCAACAATCCTCTCATTGAGAGGGGGTCAATCTCCATCAACATCTTCACCAGCACCATCTCCTCTCAAAACCTTAGTTCATCTCTTGTGTCCAATCTTGTATCAAAACCACAAATTGGTACCTGTGGGTTGCTAGTAGTGTTGATTACTCCTTGTAGTTGATGCTAATTGGTTTACTTGGTGGAAGATCATATGTTCAGATCCTTTATGCATATTATTACTCCTTTGATTATGAACATGAATATGCTTTGTGAGTAGTTACGTTTGTTCCTGAGGACATGGGTGAAGTCTGGCTATTAGTAGTCATGTAAATTTGGTATTCGTTCGATATTTTGATGAGATGTATGTTGTCTTTTCCTCTAGTGGTGTTATGTGAATGTCGACTACATGACACTTCACCATTATTTGGGCCTAGAGGAAGTCATGGGGAAGTAATAAGTAGATGATGGGTTGCTAGAGTGACAGAAGCTTAAACCCTAGTTTATGCGTTTCTTCGTTAGGGGCTGATATGGATCCATACATTTAATGATGTGGTTAGGTTTACCTTAATACTTCTTTTGTAGTTGCGATGCTTGCAATAGGGGTTAATCATAAGTGGGATACTTTTCCAAGTTAGGGAAGTACCCAAGTACCGGTCCACCCACATATCAAATTATCAAAGTACCGAACGCGAATCATATGAACATGATGAAAACTAGCTTGACGATAATTCCCAATGTGTGCTCGGGAGCTCCTTTATCATTATTAGAAGTTGTCCAGGATTATCCTTTGCTACATAAAGGATTGGGCCACCTTGCTGCACTTTACTTACTTTATTTACTTGTTGCTCGTTACTATTTATCCAATCAGAAAACTTCCTATCACCTACTATTTCAGTGCTTGCAGAGAAAACCTTACTGAAAACCACTTATCATTTCCTTCTGCTCCTCGTTGGGTTTGACACTCTTACTTATCGAAAAGACTACGATAGATCCCCTACACTTGTGGGTCATCAAGACTCTTTTTTGGCGCAGTTGCCGGGGAGTGTAGCGCTTTTGGTGAGTGGAACTTGGTAAGGAAACATTTATATAGTGTGCTGAAATTTTCTGTTACTTGTCACTATGGAAACTAATCCTTTGAGGGGCTTGTTTGGGGTATCTTCACCCCAACCATAAGAGCAAAGAGTTTCTCCTCAACCTACTGAACTTTATGAAAATATTCACTTTGAGATTCCTTCGGGTATGATAGAGAAACTGCTAGCTAATCCATTTGCAGGAGATGGAACGTTGCATCCCAATTTACACCTTATCTTTGTGGATGAAGTTTGTGGATTATTTAAGCTTGGAGGTATTCTCGATGATGTTGTCAAAAGGAAGGTCTTCCCTTTATCTTTGAAGGGAGATGCATTGACATGGTATAGGCTATGTGATGATACGAGATCTTGGAATTATAAGCGATTGAAGCTGGAATTTCACCAGAAGTTCTACCCAATGCATCTTGTTCATCGTGATCGTAATTACATATATAATTTCTGGCCTCGCGAAGGAGAAAGCATCGCTCGAGCTTGGGGGAGGCTTAAGTCAATGTTATATTCATGCCCCAATCATGAGCTCTCTCGGGAAATGATTATTCAGAATTTTTATGCTCAGCTTTCTCTTGATAATTGCAACCTGCTCGATACTTCCTGTGCTGGTTCTTATATGCTGAAGACTATTGATTTCAAATGGGACTTATTAGAAAGAATTAAATGCAACTCTGAAGATTGGGGTTCCAACGACGGTAAGGATTCGGGTATGACACCTAATTTCGATTGTGTTAAATCTTTTATGGATACCGATGCTTTTCATGGATTTAGCGCTAAGAATGGACTTGACTCTGAGATAGTAGCTACTTTTTGTGAATATTTTGCTACTCACATTGATCTCCCTAAAGAGAAGTGGTTTAAATATAATCCTCCTGTTGAAGTGAAAGTAGTTGCACCTATTACAGTCGAAGAAAAGACTATTACCTATAGTGATCCTATTGTTCCTACTGCTTATGTTGAAAAACCTCCTTTTCATGTTAGGATAAAAGATCATGCTAAAGCTTCGACTGTTGTTCGTAAGAGTAATACTAGGACTTATACACCTCCTTAGCAAATTAATGTTGAACCTAGTATTGCTATGAGGACTTAGATGGGCATTGTTGTGGAATTGTCGCAGCAGATGTCCTTAGCGTGAGGACTTAGTCGCGGGGCCAACGCATCTATGTGGTAGCTTGAGAGGGGTTGAGCGGAATCGAGAGACGCAACACGCAAGACAAAGATTTAGACAGCTTCGGGCCCCGGGAAACATCATCCGGTAATAACCCTAGATGTTGTTTGTGGCTAGGTCTCATTATGATCATGAGGGAGTCGCCGTAAACCGGCTCTCCTCTAGTTGTGTCTAGCCCTAGAGATTGTTTCTTCTCGCTCGTTCCTCTTTGGGGAGCCCTGCCCCTCCTTATATATGTTTAAGGGGCGGTTTACATGACTAGTCCTAGTTGGATTAGGATTACTCTATTACAAGTGGAGTCCTAGTCTTGCTTCCTTTGTAGTAGAATACTCCTTATGTCTTCCTCTTAAATCGGCACACCATAACATGAGCCGGCCTTTCATGAACCGCCTGTTGGGCCACCGGGTGATGTCGCTCCTCTAACCCGCCTGCCAGATTACCAATGAATCGTAAACCGCCAGGTCCAAGTGGGTCGCCAGTGAATCACCAAACTCCAGCCGGGTCATACATCCGGCGGCTTATACCGCGGGGTATATCCCCGACATTAGCCACCAGTTTAATTTGGATTCATCCATGTTAAACTGATCTGCAACATAAACACAAGAACAAATTTGTCGGGTTGTGCTCCGGTTTAAATATTCTTATAAACCGACACTTGATCATCCTTAATTCCTTGTCATTTCTTCCTTCTGAAAAATCCAAGTCAATATACCAGCTTCATAATCAATTTGCTTGCAAAAGAAATATTGTAAATAAAGAATCCCTTTGATTCGGCCTTCAATGCTCTGACTTGACAAAAATATTGGTCTTCAAATATTCAATTGATATCCAGCTGGTTTTGAAAATATAGAACTTGCCGGTTTATGATTACCACCATTGTCAGGTTATCAGGTCATGATTGTTGCCAACGCCGGTTCATGATTGTTCCTAACGCCGGTTCATGATTGTTGCCAACGCCGGTTCATGATTATTGATGATGCCGGGTTGCAGACATAGGGTCGTAATGATTGGTGACGCCGGATCAATCTGGTTTGCTCAAAACAGAGAATTTGAAAATAGTTCTTCGATAATAATATAATACTTGTAGCCCCCAAGTCTTGAGCAGAACAAAGTGATGGTGTCGGTGTCAAAACCGGCGGATCTCGGGTAGGGGGTCCCGAACTGTGCGTCTAGGCGGATGGTAACAGGAGACAAGGCACAGGATGTTTTTACCCAGGTTCGGGCCCTCTCGATGGAGGTAAAACCCTACTCATGCTTGATTAATATTGATGATATGGGTAGTACAAGAGTAGATCTACCACGAGATAAGAGAGGCTAAACCCTAGAAGCTATCCTATGGTATGATTGTTGTTCGTCCTACGGACTAAAACCCTCTGGTTTATATTGGCACCGAAGAGGGTTAGGGTTACATAGAGTCGGTTACAATGGTAGGAGATCTACATATCCGTATTGCCAAGCTTGCCTTCCACGCCAAGGAAAGTCCCATCCGGACACGGGACGAAGTCTTCAATCTTGTATCTTCATAGTCCAGGAGTCCGGCCAAAGGCTATAGTCCGGCCATACGGACACCCCGTAATCCAGGACTCCCTCAGTAGCCCCTGAACCAGGCTTCAATGACGACGAGTCCGGCGCGCATATTGTCTTCGGCATTGCAAGGCGGGTTCCTCCTCCGAATACTTCATAGAAGACTTTGAACACAAGGACAGTGTCCAGCTCTGCAAAATAAGTTCCACATACCACCGTAGAGAGAATAATATTTACACAAATTCAATCTGCCGACGTATTCCGTGGCGTGACATCACACCATGGCTAGGCCTTTATTCGAATCATTTTTACTGTCCCACCTCAGTGCGTTTAGCGAGGCAGTTTCCTTGGCACGTCTTGTTAAAGCAGAGATCGTGTCCCCTTATTCTAGGATTCTCATCAATACAGGCATGGGTAACCCAGTCGTGCCCTTTGGCACGTCTCCTCTATCGAAGGCGAGTCCCGAACGGTCACGGGGAAGGCTCTTGGTATTCAACCTCTTCATAAAGAGACCAAGGCTCCACTCCTTTCTTTCAATCTCAATCGAATCCGCCCCTCGCCTCGAGTTCCAACACCCAAAGCTCCAACTTCAAGCGCTTCAGACCTTCGATGATGTCCGGCTCTGACCTGCAAGGCCGGTGGATGCCTTCCTCCATTACGGAAGAAGACGTGCAAAAGCTAAGAGATGCCAGGTATCTAACCGGCGAAATTTCGCATAGGCTGCCTGCCCAAGGGCAGGTTATTCCCACTCCCAAGCCTGGTGAAAGCGTAGTGTTTGCGTCTCACTTTCTTCGGGGGCTAGGCTTCCCGACGGACCCCTTCGTGAGGGGGCTCATGTTTTCCTATGGGTTGAAATTTCATGACTTGGATCCGGAGTCCATCCTCCACGTCTCATCGTTCATTATCGTATGGGAAGCCTTCCTCCGCATAACCCCTCACTTCGGATTGTGGCTCAAGACCTTCAAAGTGGAGCCGAAGATGATCAAGGGGCAGCAGGCAGAGTGCGGAGGGGCTGTTATAAGCGAGAATGCTGATGCTCCATGGTCCGAGGGCTCTTTTCAAGAGGAGCTCAGCCTATGGCAACAGGAGTGGTTTTATATCACAGCTCCCAGGGGCACCAAATGGGTGGCGCCACCTGCCTTTCGCTCGGGTCCTCCACCGCGGCTGGTGTCATGGGTCAGTAAAGGACTTGACTGGGGGCCGTCCAAGGACGTGCCCTTGTTGCAGGGCCGCATTCAAGACCTCCTAGAGAGAGAGATCACTCTGGTCATAGTAGCGTAGGTCATGCTGATTCGTCGCACCCTACCCTGCAAATGTCGCCCCCTCCGCCTGTGGGAATTTAACCCGGAGGGACCACGAGCTCTCCAACATTTTATGGGCACGACGCCCGTGGAGATGTACAAGCTTTTCTTCGGATCACAAGCGATGTGTCCGGACTTGACCGAGGACGCAGGTCTGAGATGCAATCGCCCGGATACTCAAGTAAGTAGCCCTGTACCCGGACACGCTATCCCATATTTATCACAAACTTGCCCTTTAAAATAGTTGTCCCTTGAACAGGAGTGGACAGCGAAAGTAAAGTTAATCAGGTGTTCGGCCCCCCTCCCTGAGACCGCGCCGGGTCCCGTGTTAACCAGGATGCTGGAGGTTGCACCTTTGGAAGAAGGTGAAGGGGGGAACAAGGAAGCTACCGCTTCCGCGAAGGAGGCTGTCAGGAAAGGAGGGATCGAGAATCCCCCCATCCAAGGGAAGAAGAGGACCACCTCTGAAGACTCGGAGACCATGGTCTCAAAGCGGGGGAAGAAATCTTCGTCAGAGGGTCCTGCGCCGAGAGATGCCTCGGCTGCATTATGCCCCCAAGGGGATCAGCCCTCTACCGAGCCGTAAGTAAAAAGGGGAGTTCTTTTTAAAATAAAGGATATCCCTGCCCTATTTCTGATGAAGATAACCGAAATTTTACCTTGTAGTTCGGATCTCAGCCCTTCTCAACAGAGCTCATCCTCGGGGGATCTTCCTCCGGAGATGATTGAGAGCGAAACGCCTCCCCCTGCTGTACCGTCTTACGAGGCGGGCGACCCTGAGGTGTCGTCGCGGAGGGTTTCTCCGAGTCCGGCGGGGCTGGAAGGCAGTCGTATGTCCCCTCAAAGCCCTCCGTGTCCGGCCTTCGAAAAAGGCCATCGGACGAGTCCGGCACCACCTAGTGTACGGTCGGAGGAGCTGAAGGATCTTCTCGGGCGAGCGTCTATCTCAGAAGATCATCGTGCGTTAATGGGTACGGTGATTGAAAGGATTTCATCCGCTGAGAGCGGATTGCATGAAGCCGTCAGAAGTTTACTGACAGGTTTTGAGGTACGCAAAATGAAGTACCTGAGGCTCGGTGTGTTGTCAAAAAATGACAGCGCAGCAAGGATCATAATCCCAGGTATAATATGTCGCCCTTCCTATGTAGGTGGCGAAGGGTCCGGTGGCTAGTCGGACAGACGAATTTGCCGAACTAAAGTGGCAACTTGACGTGGCGGATGCCGACATCGCGCTTGTCAATAAGCGACTTGACGAGTCACAAGGTATGCAATTTCTCCATGGACACCTAGTAAAGGAGCTTGATGCCCGTGCCTTACAACAAGTATGCTTGATGCATATGGTGCCGCTGCCATGGAGAACCTGCGGGCGGAGCTCGCCCGAGCCAAGGAGCGGGCCAGAAAGAGTGACGCGGCTGCCTTAAAGGTGGCCGAAGAGCTAAAAGCCGAACAGGCTGCTCACTACCGAAGCAAGAAGGAAATGGCTGAGATGGCCGTGGAGTTGAAGAATGCTGCCGACCGCTGCAAGCTTCTTGAAAAAGAAGATCGAGCGGTACAAGAGGACCTGAAGAAGGCCACTACCGAGGCCAAGGATGCTCGCTCTGCGATGAGAGCTATGAAGGAGGAGCTGCGTCAGGCCGGAGATATCGCGGCTGGAAAGCCCTGTCTGCTACGGAGGAAATTCATGGATCCTAAATATGCTCAGTTGGACCGGCTGTGGAGTGTGGAGGATGCTTATCTATACTTGGCGGCAAGTGCCGCGGACGCGGCCGAACACTTCCGAGATCAAAAGGATCACGAAATGGAAAAGGTTTTTTGGTCGCAGTTCCATAATCCAGAGCGCCTACTTCCATTAACCGATCACTTGGCTGAATGGGCGGAGCTGAATAGGTTATCCGGACTTGCCATGAAGGATGTCGTGAATCTTTTGTCACCGAAAAGGCCCGAGCTGAAGAGTTATTTTGGCTTGGTGCAGCAGTTCCTTGGTGCGGTGCCGCATATCAATGCAATGAGGAGGTCGGCATGCATAGAGGGTGCGCGGATGGCTCTTGCCCGTGTCAAGACATACTGGGAGGAGATGAAGGCCACCGATGTTGCATCCCAAGATTCGGACGGAAGCCGAGTACCTGTCGAGCACTATTTTCAGGAAGTTCTGCAGGGCGCTCGTTTAATAGAGAGGAAGTGCTCGAAGGATATTATGTTCGAATAACATGTATTATTGTGAAACAATGTATTGATGGAATATAAAAGCTTTTTTATACTTGTGCCTTCAAGAATTAAAATACCTCATGTGCGGTCGTTAATGTATATGTGTATATAACCTGAAAGATGGCAGTCTTCGGCTTCAGCCCCCACGCATATAATGCGGGAGTGTTTGCAAAAGGCGCATTTTCACACTTGATCCAATGTCTTGGTCCTATAAAGGAGGTGGTAGCGCAGCAAACTAGGCAACCGGACTATAATGCTTTATCACTTTCACTTAGCCATAGGAGTTTGACAGTGGGGCTACTATATAGCCCCTAGGGGCACCGCGCTCACCCGAATTCGGGGCGCGTATGTGCCTGACCGGGAAACGGCCCTTCATCTATGCGGAGCAATCCTAAAGATTCCGACGGGTCATCGAGTGGTTGACCAGTCTCACGCTATATCATGACAGTCAGTTTTCGGCTTTCTCTACTGAGGTGCTCGCCTGGACGAACCGGGGCACAATCGCAGTAGTTCTCCTGGTGCCGTGTTAGCCGATAGAGCGGAACGTAAGGCAGCAAAACACAGGAGCCGGGCAAACCCAACATTTGACCAAAGACATGATTCGGAGTTGATGCATATAAGGCCTAACTGGAGACGCCGAACACTCCCTAAGGTATTCGGTCTTTATGAAAACGGGCCAAACAATGCCCTTGGTAATAAGCCCCTGGTGTCCAGGTACGCGCAAAATTCTGACGTGGCCCATGCCAAAACGCCAGCCTCCTCCTTGGTTATAGCAAGAAACCAGGGGATGTGTATCAACAAGAGACAGTAAAAAAGGTTTACGCAGGGTCTTAATCTGAAAAGAATCCTTGCAACGGGTCCCTACTGCACGTCTGTGCCTGTGTCTCCGTTGTGCCGTATCCTGGATGGGTGTACCACGGTGTTCATCTGTAAAAGAGAGGAACTTAGTTGAAAAAGATCGTGCGAAAATGCACGTTATATTAAATAAACAAAGTACGATAAAAAATGAATAAAATTGAGCTTTATTGTCTCTTGTTGTATATGCGCGGAGCCCCTTGTGTGGGGGTATGCGGCTGGTAAGCCCTTGTATGTTTACGCCGGACTTGTCTAACCATGTCCGGGGTCTGAACGACCTGTTTAGGTGCTTGGATTAGTGAAGCCGGTTTAGTTTGTGGCTGTCAAGGCAGTCACACAATCTTCCGCGCTCGAGGAACACTCGATATTTCCCTTTAAGGAGATGATGCCTCGTGGACCGGGCATTTTAAGTGAAAGGGATGCATAATGTGGTATTGCGTTAAAGCGGGCGAAAGCTTCGCGTCCCAGTAGTGCTTGGTAGCTACTTGTAAATGGGGCGAGGTGGAAGGTTAACTTTTCACGGCGGAAGTTGTCGGGTGAGCCGAACAAAACTTCTAGCAATAGAGAGCCCGTACAATGGGCATATGGGCCTGGCATTACCCCTTGAAAGTAAGTGTTGCTATGGCGAATTTTGGTTGGGTCTATCCCCATTTAGCGGATTGTGTCCTGATATAGCAGGTTTAGATCACTGCCGCCGTCCATTAGGACTTGTGTAAATTGGAGTCCGTCGATTATCGGATCTAATATCAAGGCAGTCCATCTTGTATTCTGGATACTTCTAGAGTAATCTTGATGGTCCAAGGTGATTGGTTTTAACAACCAGTGGCGGGACTCCTCTGGGATAGGCCATATGGCGCGTATCTCTATGGGCGCCATTCTGTTTTTATCTTTTGTCACGTAAAGTGAGTTTACTGTTTTGACTTCTTGTGGGAAATTCTTTTGTTTTCCGGTGCTCTGCTTGTGGGGTTCGTCATCATCCTCGCTTGGTGTGTCGAGCCCCTTGTGTTCGGCGTTGAGTTTGCCGGACTACTTGAAGACCCAACAATCTCTCTGGGGATGGTTTGCAGGCTTCCCGGGAGTACTGTGGATTTGGCATATCTTGGCATATCTTAAGTTAGATGGCTCGTCCCTGTTATCCTTAGGGGGCAGTTTTTTATGATTCTGTCGTGAGCTTTTGAATCCGGCATTGACTGTCGTGCTCTTCAGGCTGTTTCCCTTGGTCCGGCGATGGTCCTTGCTGCATCGCGGTTTCCCGTTTCCATCCCTGACTTCGGATGTACTTGGGTCGCTGGTACTGCATCTTGCCAGCCAGCTATCCTCTCCCACACAAAAGCGGGTCATGAGGCTTGTTAATGCGGCCATTGTTCTTGGCTTTTCTTGTCCGAGGTGTCTGGCGAGCCATTCGTCTCAGACATTGTGTTTGAAAGCTGCTAAGGCTTCGGCGTCCGGACAGTCGGCTATTTGGTTCTTTTTAGTAAGGAATCTGTTCCAGAATTTTCGGGCTGACTCTCCGGGTTGTTGAGTTATGTGACTTAAATCGTTTGCATCCGGAGGTCGGACATAGGTCCCTTGAAAATTTGCCCGAAAAGCATCCTCGAGCTCCTCCCAACTTCCAATGGTGTTTTCGGGGAGGCTTTTGAGCCAATGCCGGGCTGGCCCTTTGAGCTTGAGGGGTAAGTATTTTATGGCATGGAGGTCATCTCCTCTAGCCATGTGTATGTGGAGGATGTAATCCTCGATCTAGACTCCAGGGTCTGTTGTTCCGTCATATGCCTCTATGTTTACGGGTTTGAATCCCGCTGGAAATTCGTAATCCAGAACCTCATCAGTGAAACATAGGGGGTGCGCGGCACCCCTATATTTAGGTGTACCGTAATATTCGGATACTTGATGTGTTGCATTGCTTACTAGAGCTTGCTTTCTTGGCCCATAGATAGATCTAACTGGGCCATCTTTTTGATGCGAATCCGAGTGCGGATCGCGTGCTGGCTTGTGTGCGGCGCCGTTTTCCACTCTATGTTTGCCATGGGGTCGTCTATCCGACCGGGTGGTCTCCTTGTTCTTTGATTGCGGGGGCTCTACGGCCTCCTCATCAAATTCGGGAAGTAGTTTTCGCTTCGGGTAGCTCTTTGTTCGGCGCCTATCGCCGTATTTGTCTGTGGTGTTGAGTACTTTGCTCCATCTGATTCTGAGCGCATCTTCCGCTGTTTTGAGCTTCCGCTTCTGCTTTTTCAGGCTACGCGCAGTGGCGACGAGCCTTTTGTGGAGGTTCTTCTGCTCCAGTAACTTGTCCGGCGTGAGATCATCCGGACTGTTATCTTCGCCGGGGACGGGTAGTTTACCAAATTGTCCTGTTCGTATGGTTGCTCGATAGCATGTTCGTGGTCCACCAGTTCGCCCTGCTCTATGGCTGGGTCTGTACGGCTGCTGTCTTTGTCGAGGCGGGACTTTGAGCGGTGCTTACGTCGTCGTTTTGACTGCTTTTCGAGGGAATGATCCCTCGTGGCGTCCCGTTGTTCCTCGTCGTTGCTTCCTTTAGGTGTGTCCACCATGTATACATAGTGAGATGAGGTGGCTGTCCAGTGCCCTATAGGTGCCGGTTCATGTTTGTCTCCTACATCATCGTCCATACCGTCGATGTCTTCGGAGTCGAAGTCGAGCACGTCGTTTAAACTTTCGACAGTGGCTATGAAGTGGGTGGTGGGTGGGAGTCGAATTTCTTCGTCGTCCGCATCCCAACCTTGCTGACCATAGTCCGACCAGGGCTCTCCTGATAAAGAGAGAGACTTTAGTGAATTCAGGATGTCGCCAAAGGGTGAGTGCTGAAAGATTTCCGCGGTAGTGAACTCCATGATCGGCGCCCAATCGGATTCGATTGGCAGGGGCGCGGAAGGTTCGGAGTCCGGAGAGGAGTCTGGCACCTTGGAGTCACGAGCTTCGCAAAGGACAGGGTTGGTGTTCGGCTCAATCGCCGTAGAGGTAGCAGCCCGCGAGGCGGTGTCCAGCCAACCGCCCTCGATTGGCGCAGTCGGCTCCGAGCTAAGGGTCGGAGCGGACACTTGTGCGGCCTCCAGGGCACTGTCCGGCGGCAGAGCTAGATCATGCCCATCGTGACAGTGCGGCGCGCTTGGCTGTGGCTCGAACCCGTCGAAGATCAAGTCTCCGCGGACGTCAGCCGTATAGTTCAAACTTCCAAATCTGACCTGATGGCCAGGGGCGCAGCCTTCAATCTGCTCCAGATGGCCAAGAGAATTGGCCCGCAGTGCAAAGCCGCCGAATACAAAAATCTGTCCGGGGAGAAAAGTCTCACCCTGGACCGCATTGTTGTTGATGATCGGAGGAGCCATCGGGCCTAAAGAAGACGACACAGAGGGACTCCCAATGAAAGCACCAATATCGGTGTCAAAACCGGCGGATCTCGTGTAGGGGTTCCCAAACTGTGCGTCTAGGCAGATGGTAACAGGAGACAAGGGACACTATGTTTTTACCCAGGTTCGGGCCCTCTCCATGGAGGTAAAACCCTACTCCTGCTTGATTAATATTGATGATATGGGTAGTACAAGAGTAGATATACCACGAGATCAGAGAGGCTAAACCCTAGAAGCTAGCCTATGGTATGATTGTTGTTCGTCCTACAGACTAAAACCCTCCGGTTTATATAGGCACCGAAGAGGGTTAGGGTTACACAGAGTCGGTTACAATGGTAGGAGATCTACATATCCGTATCGCCAAGCTCGCCTTCCATGCCAAGGAAAGTCCCATCCGGACATGGGACGAAGTCTTCAATCTTGTATCTTCATAGTCCAGGAGTCTGGCCAAAGGCTATAGTCCGGCCATCCGGATACCCCCTAATCCAGGACTCCCTTAGATGGCTTAAGACTTGCTTTAATATCAATATTGCCACTTTTTGAAGAAATCCATGTTGTTCATCCCAGTCACTAGTAAAAACTGTATATTCCATATATGTAGCCCCCAAGTGTCGGGTTGTCATGCTTGCAGCAACCTGGGACTTGAAATTGGCTTATGCTCATAAAAACTTCAACCAGTGTAGCCCCCAAGGGCCGGGTCATTATGAAATAATGAGCAGGGACTTTGTAGGTATAATCATGTAGATTTGAGCAATGATGTGTAGCCACCAAGGGCCGGCTCAGTAAGATAATATTGAGCTGGGACTTGATATATACTTCAATGAAAATAACATCATATGATGTAACCCCCATCATGGGACTTGAATCCACGTCGGCAAGGTTAAGAGCCTTGTGCTTTACCAACTGAGCAGTGGACCCTTCAATATAATGAATAAAAAGCTTTGTACCTTGAATTGTTGACAGGAGCAATTGGTAGCCCCCAAGGGCCGGCTCATTACGATGCGATGAGTCGGGTCTTCAATAAGGTGGGCAAACAACGACTTTGCATTAGCCCCCAAGTGTCATGGTGCATGTTTGCAGCGACATGAGACTTGTATACTTGATGTAATCTCAAGTTAAATAATGTAGCCCCCAAGTGTCGGGTCGTAAGCCTGCAGCGACTCGGGACTATTCCCTCCATTGTAGAATAAATTATATCCATTGATAAAATAATAGCCATTGCACTGAAGTGACTTTGAAAACCTCAATCATAATATTGGTTACTGATAACCATAATAAAAATCCAACCATGTTGGCTATTAAAGATTTGAATAATATATCCAATGATTTATAAGCGCATGATTCCAATGGCGCAATCCAAATATATACTGGCGACTTATAGTCCAAAGCCAGGCCGGGTTTAATAAACGCCGATGATTTATAATTATGCTTTATTCAACCTGTTTCTGCATACAACAAGTTTAAAGTGTCCTGGCAGTTTACCGCCGGACGGGTCATAATGCCCAACATATAACCCGGGTTTATAACCGAGGCTGCACTTAAGAATAATCAAATATGAAATATACCATACCTGTGACATTGAATCACATCGTTGGTTTTGCCAACCTTTTGTAGTAAAGGTGATAACCCAAATCTTGAGTGTTTGAAAACGCCCACCGCAATGTGCTGGTGCGTAATCAGCCATGCCGGGTTATGATAAACACCGGATGATCATCCTGGCGACTTATAGTCAATGCCAGACCGGATTAAGAGATGTCGGTTCATAATTGATTATGTGCTAACAGCTGATAACTGTAAGCCACGCCGGGTTAAGAAACACTGGGTTGATGTAATGACATATAGTTTGGCCAAGTCAGTAGATACCGGTTTAACTTAGAACTTTATCAAAAGAGATGAAACTTTGCAAAAACAAAATCAAATAAAACTTGTAGTCGAGGCTTTTCAAGGGCTGCCAGGCCCAAATTCGAGACTTTTTGTGGCCTGCCAGGCCGCTGAGTTAAACCATTTGACAAAGCCTTTTAAGATGGGCCTCCAACTAACCAATCGTCGTTTTAACTTTGACAAGTTCAGGGTCTGTATAAGATTGACTTTTCAAACGTTTGATGGGTCATGCCAGGATTACCTGGATAGGAGTGGCTTACTTGATGAAGGCAGGTTAACTCGGGGTTTTAGGTGAATACACCAGGCTTCCAAGCCGTGGGTTGATACCCAAATACAAGGGTCCTTTCAAACTCTTTGTTGCTTTGCACAAAGAGCCCCCAAGTAACTTTGTGAGCTATGCTCAATGGGTGCCTATGTTTGAGTTGTGCTTTAGCAACAATACTCTCTTTGGCCCCTTGGGTGTGAAGCTCCGAAGCTTTGTTGTGGCATGATAGCTGGTTTAATGGACAAATAGGACGTCGCTTTATAAGCAGAAGCCCCCAAGTGATTGAGAACTCGAGATTTGCAATTGTCATATACTTTTTGAGCTGGAAATTTTCTGATGGCCTTTAAATTTTCATCAATATAGCAGTAGCCTCCGGGACTGGGTTATCTTTCCCTCCATCATCCTTGGGTTCTTAAATTTGCTGAAACTGGCAAGATTTGTTGAGTCATGTCATTGTAGCCCCCGAGTCTCAAAGGTGACTCGAGGAGTTGGCTTGAGATTCTTCATAGTTGACCGTGGTATATCCCTGATAGGCATGTTATTTCTTTCTTGGGTGAGACTGCTAATATTGCTAGACCTGATGCTAAGACACGTAGACCTGTTGTAGGTATGCCTGTTATTTCTGTTAAAATAGGAGATCATTGTTATCATGGCTTATGTGATATGGGTTCTAGTGCTAGTGCGATACCTTATGATCTTTATAAAGAAATTATGCATGACATTGCACCCGTTGAATTAGAAGACATTGATGTTACTATTAAGCTTGCCAATAGGGATACCATTAAACCTATTGGGATTGTTAGAGATGTTGAAGTTTTGTGTGGGAAGGTTAAATACCCTGCTGATTTTCTTGTTCTTGGTTCCCCGCAAGATGATTTTTGTCCCATTATTTTTGGTAGACCCTTCTTGAATACTGCTAGTGCTAAGATTAATTGTGAAAAGTATATTTTCACTATTGGCATAGATGGTATGTCTCATGAGTTTAATTTCGCTAAGTTTAGTAGGAAACCTCATGAAAGGGAACCACCTAGTAAGGATGAGATTATTGGTCCTGCTTCGATTGCTGTTCCTCCAACTGATCCGTTAGAACAATATTTGCTAGACCTGAAAACGATATGTTTATGAAGGAAAGGGAGGAAATAGATGAAGTGTTCCTTAAACAGGAACCTATGCTGAAACATAACCTTCCCGTTGAAATTCTTGGGGATCCCCCTCCACCCAAGGGTGATCCCATGTTTGAACTCAAACCATTACCTAATAATCTTAAGTATGCTTATCTTGATGAAAAAGAAATATATCCTGTTATTATTAGTGCTAACCTTTCAGAGAAAGAAGAAGAAAGATTATTGAGAACTCTGAAGAAGCACCGAGCTGCTATTGGATATACTCTGGATGATCTTAAGGGCATTAGTCCCACATTATGTCAGCACAAAATTTCAGTGGAGAAAGATGCCAAACCAGTTAGAGATACTCAAGGACGATTAAATCCCAAGATGAAGGAAATGGTAAGAAAGGAGATACTAAAGCTCCTTGAGGCAGGTATTATTTATCCCGTTGCTGATAGTGAATGGGTAAGCCCTGTCCATTGTGTCCCTAAAAAGGGAGGTATTACCGTTGTTCCTAAAGATAAAGACAAATTGATCCTGCAAAGAATTATTACAGGTTATAGGATGGTAATTGATTTCCGTAAGTTAAATAAAGCTACTAAGAAAGATCATTACCCTTTACCTTTTATTGATCAAATGCTAGAAAGCCTATCCAAACACACACATTTTTGCTTTCTAGATGGTTATTCTGGCTTCTCTCAGATACCAGTGTCAGCGAAGGATCAATCTAAAACTACTTTTACTTGCCCTTTTGGTACTTTTGCTTATAGACGTATGCTTTTTGGTTTATGTAATGCACCTTCTACCTTTCAAAGATGCATGATGGCTATATTCTCTGATTTTTGTGAAAAGATTTGTAAAGTGTTCATGGATGACTTCTCCGTCTATGGATCCTCTTTTGATGATTGTTTGAGCAACCTTAATCGAGTTTTGTAGAGATGCGAAGACACTAGTCTCGTCCTGAATTAGGAAAAGTGTCACTTTATGGTTAATGAAGGCATTGTCTTGGGGCACAAGATCTCCTAGAGAGGTATTGAAGTTGATAAAGCCAAGGTTGATGCTATTGAAAAGATGCCATGTCCCAAGGACATAAAAGGTATAAGAAGTTTCCTTGGTCACGCCGGTTTTTATAGGAGGTTCATTAAGGACTTTTCTAAAATCTCTAGGCCTCTGACTAATTTATTGCAAAAAGATATTCCTTTTGTCTTTGATGATGATTGTGTAGAAGAATTTGAAGTACTTAAGAAAGCTATGATCACTGCACCTATTGTTCAGCCTCCTTATTGGAATTTACCTTTTGAAATTATGTGCGATGCTAGTGATTATGCTGTAGGTGCTCTTTTAAGGAAAAGAGTCGATAAGAAATTGAATGTTATCCAGTATGCTAGTAAGACTCTTAATACTGCCCAGAGAAATTATGCTACTACTGAAAAAGAGTTCTTAGCAGTTGAGTTTGCATGTGATAAGTTTAGACCTTATATTGTCGATTCCAAAGTTACTATTCACACTGATCATGCTGCTATTAAATATCTTATGGAAAAGAAAGATGCTAAGCCTAGACTCATTAGATGGGTTCTCTTGCTCCAAGAATTTGACTTGCATATTATTGATAGATAGGGAGCTGAGAACCCTGTTGCAGATAACTTGTCTAGGTTAGAGAATGTTCTCGATGACCCACTGCCTATTAATGATAGCTTTCCTGATGAACAATTAGCGGTCATCAATGCTTCTCGTACTGCTCCTTGGTATGCTGATTATGCTAATTACATTGTTGCCAAATATATACCACCTAGTTTCACATACCAGCAAAAGAAAAAGTTCTTTTATGATTTAAGACATTACTTCTGGGATGATCCACACCTTTATAAAGAAGGAGTAGATGGTGTTATTAGACGTTGTGTTCCTGAGCATGAACAGGAACAGATCCTATGCAAGTGTCACTCTGAATCCTATGGAGGACACCACGCTGGAGATAGAACTGCACACAAGGTACTATAATCTGGTTTTTATTGGCCTACTCTCTTCAAAGATGCTCGTAAGTTTGTCTTATCTTGTGATGAATGTCAAAGAATAGGTAACATTAGTAGATGTCAAGAAATACCTATGAATTATTCTCTTGTTATTGAACCGTTTGATGTTTGGGGCTTTGATTATATGGGACCTTTTCCTGCCTCTAATGGTTATACACATATTTTAGTTGCTGTTGATTACGTTACTAAGTGGGTAGAAGCTATTCCAACTAGTAGTGCTGATCATAACACTTCTATTAAAATGCTTAAAGAAGTTATTTTTCCGAGGTTTGGAGCCCCTAGATATCATATGACTGATGGTAGCTCACATTTTATTCATGGTGCTTTCCGTAAGATGCTTGCTAAGTATGATGTCAATCATAGAATAGCATCT
Source organism: Triticum timopheevii (assembly GCA_963921465.1). Classification (NCBI taxonomy): domain Eukaryota; kingdom Viridiplantae; phylum Streptophyta; class Magnoliopsida; order Poales; family Poaceae; genus Triticum; species Triticum timopheevii. The sequence continues at coordinate 415,800,261 of OY997266.1, read as the reverse complement.
CCTTATCACCCGCAGTCTAGTGGTCAAGTAGAGTTGAGAAACAGAGAGCTCAAATTAATTTTGCAAAAGACTGTGAATAGATCTAGAAAGAATTGGTCCAAAAAACTTGATGATGCATTATGGGCCTATAGAACTGCATACAAAAATCCTATGGGTATGTCTCCTTATAAGATGGTTTATGGAAAAGCATGTCATTTACCTCTTGAACTTGAACATAAGGCATATTGGGCTATTAAAGAGCTCAATTATCACTTCAAACTTGCCGGTGAGAAGAGGTTGTTTGATATTAGCTCACTTGATAAATGGAGAACCCAAGCCTATGAGAATGCCAAGCTTTTCAAAGAAAAAGTCAAACGTTGGCATGATAAGAGGATACAAAAGCATGAGCTTAACGTAGGAGATTATGTGTTATTATTCAACTCTCGTTTAAGATTTTTTGCAGGAAAAATTCTCTCAAAATGGGAAGGTCCCTACGTTATCGAGGAGGTCTATCGTTCTGGTTCTATAAAAATCAACAACTTCGAAGGCACAAATCCGAGGGTGGTTAACGGTCAAAGAATTAAACACTATATTTCAGGTAATCCTATCAATGTTGAAACTAATATTATTGAAACTGTAACCCCTGAGGAATACATAAGGGACACTTTCCAGAATGTTCCAGACTCCAAAAAGGTATAGGTATGTGGTACGGTAAGTAAACCGACTCCAAAACAACTTTAATGGCAATTTTTATCAGTTTTGGAATATTTAAGAATTTTAGGAAGAAAGAAGTAGTCCGAAAGGGACACAAGGCTCCCACGAGAGAGGAGGGCACGCCCCCTGTCTCGTGGGCACCTCGTGTGCCTCCCGGACTCCGTTTTATTGCACGTTACATATTTTGGTCAGTAAAAATTCATTATATATACTCCCGAAGATTTTGACCACCGTATCACGCAAATATCCTCTGTTTTCATTTCGAGTTGTTTCTGTTGCAGACTAAGAACACCATGACGTCGCCCTCCTTCAACAATGAAGACAAGGATGCTTGGCTATTAAGGATAGAGCTGAAAAGAGAAGAACCAGAAGAGATCAACAAGGATGAAGGGACCAAGAAGGCCATGGAGGTTCAAGCTCCGGCGGTGAAAGAAGAAGATATTCCTCAACCTTTACCTAACCTTTTCACTCCAACAGAGATTGAAGCTTTCAAGTTGATTGAGTTAGCTCGCATACAGAACAAGTATCTTACACAGGAGAATATCCTGTTGAAGGATCATATCGCCGGACTCAAGGGCATTATCCGCAAATTGGAGGAGCTTTTACGCTCGATGTGCGATTATCCCCCGTCATCATCACCACCTCCATCACCTCCGAGGACATAATCACATGGGTGTGGGCACTCCCCTTGGCAACTACCAAGCTTGGGGGAGGTTCCCCGGTATCGTATCACCATCACACTCCTATCTTTACCGCTTTATTTAGTTCGATCCTTTTAGTAGTATCTTGATCTAGTAGTTTGAAGTTTTGCTTTCAAGTAGTTTTGAGTTTTGCTTTGTGATCTCTTTCTATAATCGAGTCCCTGTGCTATCTATAATAAAGATTAGTGTTGAGTCAAGGGCTTTGTTATGTTGCTATGATCTTGAGAAAGTAGAAAGAATAAAAGAGTTCATATTGATCTTATGGATAGTGATAACTTCACACATAGAAAGTATGAGGCATAAAAATCGTTGAGAGTTGATGAACGTAGCCTTGGCCATCATTGCAATTAATTGGAAGTGATAAGGAAAGAGGGGTTCACATATAAATATATTATCTTGGACATCTTTTATGATTGTGAAGCACTCTTTTAAGTATTACATGCTAAAAGAGTTGATGTTGGACAAGGAAGACAATGTAATGGTTTATGTTTTTCCGACATCTCAGTTAAAGTATATTGTCATTGACATTCCAAACATGTTGAGCTTGCCTTTCCCCCTCATGCTAGCCAAATTCCTTACACCAAGTAGAGATACTACTTGTGCTTCCAACTATCCTTAAACTCAGTTTTGCCATGAGAGTCCACCATACCTACCTATGGATTGAGTAAGATCCTTTAAGTAAGTTGTCATCAGTGCAAGCAATAAAAATTGCTCTCTAAATATGTATGACTTATTAGTGCAGAGAAAATAAGCTTTGTACAAACTTGTTGTGGAAGTAATAAAAGCGACGGACTGCATAATAAAGGTCCACATACAAGGGGAAATAAAAAGTGACGTTCTTTTGCATTAAGATTTCGTGCATCAACCCTAAACGCGCATGACAACCTCTGATTCCCTCTGCGAAGGGCCTATCTTTTACTTTATGTTTTTACTTTATGCTTGAGTCAAGGTGATCCTCACCTTTCCCTTTTTCATTTTATCCTTTGGCAAGCTCCTCGTGTTTGAAAGATCATGATGCATATATCCAATTGGATGTAAGTTAGCATGGGGCTTGAAAGATCATGATGCATATATCCAATTGGATGTAAGTTAGCATGGGCCATGATTGTTGACATCACCTAAAGGTGAATACATTGGGAGGCAACACAATAAGCCCCTATCTTTCACAGTGTCCGGCTGAAACTATATAACCACAAGTATTGCGTGAGTGTTAGCAATTATAGGAGACTACGAGATAGTTGAGTATGTGAGCTTGCTGAAAAGCTCTATTATTGACTCTTTCTGATGTTACGATAAATTGCAATTGCTTCAATGACCAAGATTATAGTTTGTTAGTTCCCAATGAAGTTTTAGAACCATACTTGACATTGTGAATTGCTTATTACTTGAGCATAGGAAATCATATGACAAAATCTATATATGTTGCTGTTATTAGAATGATCATGATGCCCTCATGTCCGTATTTTATTTTTATCGACACCTCTATCTCTAAACATGTGGACATATTTTTCGATTTCGGCTTCCGCTTGAGGACAAGTGAGGTCTAAGCTTGGGGGAGTTGATACGTCCATTTTGCATCATGCTTTTATATCAATATTTATTCCATTATGGGATGTTATTACACATTATATCTCAATACTTATGGCTATTCTCTCTTATTTTACAAGGTTTACCATGAAGAGAGGGAATGCCGGTAGCTGGAATTCTGGCTGGAAAAGGAGCAAACGTTCGAAACCTATTTTGCACAGCTCCAAAAGTCCTAAAACTCCACGAAACAACTTTTTGGATTTAATAAGAATTTTTGAGCGAAAGAAATAGGCCAGGGGCCCACACCCTGTCCAGGAGACAGGGGGCGCCCCCCCTATAGGGCGCGCCCCCCTATCTCATGGGCCCCCTGGTGGGCCTCCAGCGTCTATCTTCTGCTATATCATCACTTTTACCCTGGAAAAAATCGTGGGCAAGCTTACGGGACGAAACTCCGCCGCCACGAGGCGGAATCAATCTAGGGCTCTGGCAGAGCTGTTCTGCCGGGGACACTTCCCTTCGGGAGGGGGAAATTATCACCAACATCACCACCAACGATCCTCTCATCGAGAGGGGGTCAATCTCCATCAACATCTTCACCAGCACCATCTCCTCTCAAAACACTAGTTCATCTCTTGTATCCAATCTTGTATCAAAACCACAAATTGGTACCTGTGGGTTGCCAGTAGTGTTAATTACTCATTGTAGTTGATGCTAATTGGTTTAATTGGTGGAAGACCATATGTGCAGATCCTTTATGCATATTATTACTCCTATGATTATGAAAATGAATATGCTTTGTGAGTAGTTACGTTTGTTCCTGAGGACATGGGTGAAGTCTTGCTATTAGTAGTCATGTGAATTTGGTATTCGTTTGATATTTTGATGAGATGTATGTTGTCTTTTCCTCTAGTGGTGTTATGTGAACGTCGACTACATGACACTTCACCATTATTTGGGCCTAGAGGAAGGCATGGGGAAGTAATAAGTAGATGATGGGTTGCTAGAGTGACAGAAGCTTAAACCCTAGTTTATGCGTCGCTTCGTTAGCGGCTGATACGGATCCATACGTTTAATGCTGTGGTTAGGTTTATCTTAATACTTCTTTTGTAGTTGCGGATGCTTGCAATAGGGGTTATTCATAAGTGGGATACTTGTCCAAGTTAGGGCAGTACCCAAGTACCGGTCCACCCACATATCAAATTATCAAAGTACCGAACGCGAATCATATGAATGTGATGAAAACTAGCTTGACGATCATTATTAGAAATTGTCCAGGCTTATCCTTTGCTACATAAAGAATTGGGCCACCTTGCTGCACTTTACTTACTTTATTTACTTGTTGCTCGTTACTATTTATCCTATCACAAAACTACATATCACCAACTATTCCAGTGCTTGCAGAGAAAACCTTACTAAAAACCGCTTATCATTTCCTTCTGCTCCTCGTTGGGTTCGACACTCTTACTTATCGAAAAGACTACGATAGATCCCCTACACTTGTGGGTCATCAGCCGCCCGCCTATAAATGCCGCCACCCCAGCCCTCCTTGAGCACCCGCAGCTACTCCCACACCCTCCACAAGCCAGTAGAAGCCGCAGCCCGGCCGGGCAGGCCGCGGGCTGCCGTCCCGAAGCCCGAGCTCGCCGGTGATCCCCTCCGGATCGTCCCCGCAGCTCCGACCCCTCCCAGGCCAGGGCGACCCTGCCAAAGCCTCCGCCACTCCTCGGAGAAGCTGTTCCGCCTGCTGGAGCCCCTGGAGCCGCCCCGGCGATCCCTGCCCTCTGCCTCCACTGGAGAGGCCGTTTCCGACGCCGTCCGGTCACCTCTAGCCATGCTAGGGTACGGGCAGGTATGCAATCTTCTTCTCCTTTGATTTCCCCCCTCTCGTTTGACCCCGAGAACCCTCGTCGTCGGCGTGTGGTCCGGCGAAGCTCCGCCTCTCTCTGTTTCCTCCTCCTCTCCTTCTGTCCTGACTAACGGGGCCCGGTAGTCAGCCACTCACTACGCGCGTGAAGCGGTACGAGTGGTGGCGCCCTGGGATTTTACGCCTTTGAAGTCACCCCCCCCCAGTTTGTTTATTTTTATTTCAAATTCATTTAAATCCAGGAAATTTCCAACAACCATAACTTTTTATCTATAAGTCCAAATGCATTGATTCTTTTTGCATTGTGTTCTTTGTCCAAAAATCTAACAGCACCCAAAAGATGGGATTTTTCCTTGCTGTCTAGATTTTCTAGTAATTTTCAGAAGGTTTCTTGATGTTTTCTTTTTGTGGTTTTATGTATTTTTAGAAGAGCAAGCTTGTCTTGAGGATCACCAGGAGAGTTGTGAACCTCATCAGCACTAAGGCAAGCCACAACAACATTTTCATAGTGCCACTTCAATATTTGTGATTTTCCTACTTGAACTTATGATTATTCTTGCATTTAAATAATTATTATGATAATTATATTCTGTCAAGTGCTTGTCTTGTTAAATATGCTTGATTTACAGAAAGTTTGAAATAAATCTTGCTGATAATCTAACAAGAACTTGAATATGAGTAATGATAAAATGATATGGTCATGGAGGTTAATAATTAGTTTAATTATTATTCTTGCATGATGAAAAATGATGAGATTGCTAGAATTGATTCTGGTTTAAGTGAGGTTTGGTCTTAACCAGAGAAGTATCTTGAGTTGATGATGGCTCCGTGGGAGCGCAGTTGATTTAGTTATTTTCATGGTTATGTGATGCATGTGTTAGTGATGCATAGCATGGCATTATGACACCGGTTACTTTCACTTTAAGTTGGACCTGATAAATAACTCAACTTGAATATGTTGTTGACCGGGTCATGGTGCCGCTGAAATGAGTTTTTCCCAGTGCAACCATATTTGCCGGTATGGGACGGCCTTAATGCGTTTCATTGTTGTGCCTCTGGTCGGTGTCTTCATCTAGGGAAGGTTATGGGTGTGCTGTACCCTGGCCCGGTAAGCAGGCATAACCTTGTGTGCCCGTTGATGAGTTAAGTGTTTGGATCCCATATTGGATCGTTGCCACAACGGTGGTTTGAGGTGTTTTGAGGTAGACATGGGGCCACCCAGGACTAGCCCGATGGGGATTGAGTCAGAGTGGCCGGGAGAGTGTCATGACAATGAAGTGGTTTCGTCGGAATGCCGTTGGTCCACCCGAATGGGAGTGCGAGACCATGGGATCCGTAGTGTGGGTCCAGTGCGCTACCTCTACAGAGTGTATTAATCTATCGATAGCCGAGTCCACGGTTACGGACACGCTTGAAAGTAGGGTACACCATGGGTCAACACTTAATAAATTTGCACACTAAGATTTGCACTGAGGTAAAGGCAGTGAGGCCATGGTGTTGAGTTGGACCAGGTGTGGTCTGGTTGTGATCGCTGTAAGGATCACTGTTTGAGACCAAGTGTTGGTCAGGGTTGTGATCGCCGTAAGGATCACGAGATTGTTGTGGAGTTCTTCATGTTTGTGGTCTGGAAATGATCATGTTCGGTAAGCTAGTCCATGGGACGAGTATCACTTGAGTATCATCACAGCATGATGGATATTTATTGTTGCATTATCATTAATTGGTTAAATATCATGATATTGTTTGTCATTATGTTTATGCTTGTTGTGAGCTTGCAAGTACATTCAATGTACTGACGTGGCGTGTCATGCCAGATTTCAGGAAAGTCTCGTTGGAAAGGAGAGCTGTCTGAGCCTAGATCGTGTCCACATCGGTGTCCCTATGCTATGGAGTTCCGCTACGACGTTGTTCCGCTGTCGCGTAGTTGTCATGATCGAGGCCCCTTTATGTTCACTAAATAATGTACATACTGTTCAGCCGCACCGTGTGTGTCGCTTGGCCTCGCTAACTGTTGTAATATGAACTATGCTCCACTAGCATGAATAAAGCGGTTGTTTTTCTGTACCAAGTTGGTGTGTGTTGCCAGAAGACAACGTCTCTGGGCTGGCAATGCAGGGTAAACCGGTCGCTCTGAGCCGGGGTGCCACAACTAGATGTGTAATCGACCCGAGTGCCTTGGGAAGCACAAAATGCCCTGAACTCATAAGAATCAAAGTTGGAGCCATTATCTATGATAATGTTGTGAGGAACTCGATATCTGAATATCAGCTCCCTAATAAAACTGATGGCAGTGCTTGAATCAAGGTTCTTGATAGGCTTGGCTTCGATCCATTTGGTGAATTTGTCAACTTCTACGAGCAAATGAGTGAAACCAATTTTGTCGGTCTTGAAAGGTCCAACCATATCCAACCCCCAGACTGCAAACGGCCAGACGAGTGGAATAGTCTTCAAGGCAGATGTAGGCTTGTGAGACATGTTTGAGTAGAACTGGCAGCCTTCACACTTGTCAACTATATCTTTTGCCATCTCATTTGCACGTGGCCAATAGAATCCCTCTCGGTATGCTTTGTCTACGATGGTCCAAGAGGACGCATGGTGACCACAGGTCCTCGAGTGGATTTCATTTAAAATCATTCGACGTTCTTCTAGGGAGATGCAACGCTGAGCCACTCCTATGACACTTTCCCTCTAAAGCTGCCCACTTATCACGGTGAAGGCTTTGGATCGACGGACGATATGGCAGGCCTCATCTTCATCTTCTGGGAGTTCCTGCCTCAGCAGGTATGCGATATATGGCACCATCCAGACGGGGGTGATCACTAAAACTTCCATGATCAAGTCGACTACAGATGGGACTTCAATCTCACTCGGGTTGGTTGAACTTATCGGTTTTGGGGGCTCTTCCATGAAGGGTGTCGGTGTCAAAACCGGCAGATCTCGGGTAGGGGGTCCCAAATTGTGCGTCTAAGGCTAATGTTAACTGGAGGCGGGGGACATGATGTTTACCCAGGTTCGGGCCCTCTCGATGGAGGTAATACCCTACTTCCTGCTTGATTGATTGCTACGTCTTGACCTTGCATTGGTTTTCCTTGAAGAGGAAAGGGTGATGCAGCAAAGTAGTGTAAGTGTTTCCCTCAATTTTTGAGAACCAAGGTATCAATCCAGTAGGAGGCTCCTCAAAAGTCCCACACACCTACACAAACAAACAAAGAACTCGCAACCAACGTAATAAAGGGGTTGTCAATCCCTTCATGGCCACTTGTGAAAGTGAGATCTAATAAAGATAGTAAGATAAGATAAATATATTTTTGGTATTTCATAATATAGATGCAAAAAGGAAAGATGCAAATAAAAGTAGATTGAAAGCAAATATGATAGAGATAGACCCGGGGGCCATAGGTTTCACTAGAGGCTTCTCTCAAGATAGCATAAGTATTACGGTGGGTGAACAAATTACTGTCGATCAATTGATAGAAAAGCGAATAATTATGAGATTATCTAGGCATGATCATGTATATAGGCATCACGTCCGCAACAAGTAGACCGACTCCTGCCTGCATCTACTACTATTACTCCACACATCGACCGACTCCTGCCTGCACCTAGAGTATTAAGTTCATAAGAATAGAGTAACGCATTAAGCAAGATGACATGATGTAGAGGGATAAACTCAAGCAATATGATATAAACCCCATCTTGTTATCCTCGATTGCAACAATACAATACGTGCCTTGCAACCCTTTCTGTCACTGGGTAAGGACACCGCAAGATTGAACCCAAAGCTAAGCACTTCTCCCATGGCAAGAAAGATCAATCTAGTAGGCCAAACCAAACTGATAATTCGAAGAGACTTGCAAAGATAACTTAATCACACATAAAAGAATTCAGAGGAGATTCAAATATTTCACATAGATAAACTTGATCATAAACCCACAATTCATCGGATCTCGACAAACACATCGCAAAAAAGAGTTACATTGAATAGATCTCCAAGAAGATCGAGGAGAACTTTGTATTGAGATTCAAAGAAAGAGAAGAAGCCATCTAGCTAATAACTATGGATCCGTAGGTCTGTGGTAAACTACTCACAACTCATCGGAGGGGCTATGGTGTTGATGTAGAAGCCCTCCGTGGTCGATTCCCCCTCCGGCGAAGCGCCAGCGAAGGTTCCAAGATGAGATCTCGCGGATACAGAAGGTTACGGTGGTGGAAATTGTGTTTCGTCTGCTCCCTAGATGTTTTTGGGGTACGTAGGCTTATATAGGAGGAAGAAGTATGTCGGTGGATGCCCGAGGGGCCCACGAGACAGGGGGCGCACCCTATAGGGGGCGCCCTCCTATCTCGTGGAAGATTCGGCTGCTTCTTGACTTGCACTCCAAGTCCTCTGGATCACGTTCATTCCAAAAATCACGCTCCCGAAGGTTTCATTCCGTTTGGACTCCGTTTGATATTCCTTTTCTTCGAAATACTGAAATAGGCAAAAAAACAGCAATACGGGCTGGGCCTCCGGTTAGTAGGTTAGTCCCAAAAATGATATAAATGTGTAAAATAAAGCCAATAAACATGCAAAAGGGGTAATATAATAGCATGGAACAATCAAAAATTATAGATACGTTGGAGACGTATCATTGATCTTGATGATATGAGTATTAGAAGAGTTGATCTACCACGAGATCGTAGAGGCTAAACCCTAGAAGCTAGCCTATGATTATGATTGATGTTGTCCTACGGACTAAGCCCTCCGGTTTATATAGACACTGGAGGGGGCTAGGGTTACACCGAGTCGGTTACAGAGAAGGAGATCTACATATCCGAATTGCCAAGCTTGCCCTCCAGGCAAAGCAGAGTCCCATCCGGACACGAGACGAAGTCTTCAATCTTGTATCTTCATAGTCCAACAGTCCGGTCAAAGTATATAGTTCGGCTGTCCGAGGACCCCTTAATCCAGGACTCCCTCAGTAGCCCCCGAACAAGGCTTCAATGACGATGAGTCTGGCACGCAGATTGTCTTCGGCATTGCAAGGCGGGTTCTTCTCCAAAATCCCAGAGTACCTGTTGTAACGAGCAGTGTCCAGCCTCCCATCTATATTACACTCCTCGGCTTCTATGCTCCAATAATGGCTATCTCGACATGTCGAGCGAATGCGAGAGGCCGGGCATTTTTACATTTGCCACCCTGACCATGTAAGTAAATCGTCTATTTAAAGAGATGGGGATCCTCAGATCCAAATGACACCATCCTCCCCCAGCGAGTATCCATCAGAGCGCGCCTAGAAGAAACCATCCCATCATGGCCGGCCGTCGCAGCTCCTCCTCTCACTCCCGTAGCATCAAGCAAGGCAATTGGGAGAAGTGTTTTCTCCCCCATAGCCGATTGGTATAGTTGCAGACCAAGGGGTTTCCCCCGCCTGCGTACATGGTCCCCGTCCGAGCCGGACTAGCCACTTATAATGGCAGGGTGCAAGCGGAGAGTTCGCCCACCCCGTCCAAGGGGGAGCGGGTATGCCTTGTCCCTTACTTGCTGAGGGGACTTGGATTTCCAATCCATCCGTTCCTCCGTGGGCTCCTGGAGTTCTATGTCCTCCAGCTGCATAACTTCACCCCCGCCTCTATTTTGCACATCGCAGGCTATGTTGCCTTCTGTGAGCTATTTCTGGGCTGCGAAGCTCATTTCGAGCTATGGAAGAGGCTATTCTTCCTCATACCCCGTACTTAGGAGGGGTCGATATATCAAGTGGGCGGAGCCGAAATATGGCGCATCGCCGAGACCGGATACCTGTCCGGTACTCCGAAGAAGATGTCCGAGGACTGGCCTTCAGAGTGGTTCTATATGGAGGACATCCCCCTTCCGGACCCTATTCGGAGGGCCTTCCTGAGTTTGTAAATGCCCCGTTGAAGAAACGCCAAAGCTAGCGCCCTCGGAGCCCCCAGGAGGAAGACAACAGAGAGGTCCTTTTCCTGATGCACAGGATAAAGATGCTGTCCAAATCAGGGCTCACAATAATTAAGGTCATGTCATTATGTATAATACGGGAGTGCAGCCACTTCAATATCGGGGGAAACCCATGTGGCACTTCAGTGGAGAAGACGACGCCACCTGCTGTGGCCGTAAAGGTCCAGACTCCGCCGCCACTCTGGCGAAAGTACTATCCGATTTGTACAAAGGAGAAGAAGAAGAGTTCATCCGCATCAAGCCACGGGATGGATTCTCCATGTACAACCCCCAAGCAAGGTAAGCTGCTATCTTTTATTCCAGTCTTGCCCGCATTCTTTAGCACAAATATTTACTTTGCCAATTCATAGCAGGAACTGCGAAAAGCTATGAGGGAGGTTCACAGCCCGTCTCCATAGCCAGAGGACCCCGACCGGGCCCTCGACCCCGGACTTAAAGAAGATCTGGACACATTTGTGGAGCTCATTGACAGGACATTTTAGCAATTAAGGTGTGATGGTGCTTTGGTGGCTACTGTAGCTGATTATCCTGGCCTACTCCCTGTATCACATGTAAGTAAAACCGGAGTCCCAACTTCCACGAAGGATCCCCTCTCGGCGCCTTACCCACCGCACATGTATTGCGTTCTACAGGGAAGTCCATCGGACGCCGCGCCGAACCCGCGGTGACTCGTCAACAAGGGGCACCAAAGCCGGGTAGGCATAAAAGGAAGGCGGTCAGGACAGAGACGCCGTTGCAGAGGTATGATTAACAACCTGCTACGTAGTTGTTGTCTTTAAAACATAACAATGTCCATGGTTTCCTGGCAGAAAAAGCGCTCGCTGGACTATATCCGGAGAGCCTGCCGGCCACACCTCCACCAGCCGGACTCCGAGGCCTGACTCAACGGCGGAGGTCAACGCGGGGACAACGCCGGACGATCCTCCTACAAAGGATGCGGATAAGTTATCTGCTACAACTCCGAAGTGGAGAACGCCATGAATCATAGGCACCGACGGGCCGCACTACGCGACCCTCATTTCTCTGAAGAGGCGTTCAATGCCTTCAACTCAGGGGACGCGTACATCCGAACTTCTCAAGATGGCCTCGCCAGAGCCACGAACTAGTATGTAAAGGATATACGGGTAAGAAAATTTGATAAGTATGTATATCAGTAGCCCCTGAGACTTCAAACACTTGGCACAACTGATTTAAGGATCATTCTATGCATAGGTTCTTACAGAGAAGAATGCCCAGCTGTCTAAAGAGCTGAAGGACTGCAAAGCCCAGCTGCGGGCCGCAGTTGCCGGAATGGAGGAGTCTAAGAAGGCCCCATCTGGTAATACCTGTCTTGATCGGAACGAATGTAATGACGTGTACCGGTTAGTATTCGGAATGCATGCTAATCTAACAGTAGATTCGCAGACAATCCCGGAGGTAATCCGGAGATCGTATCGGAGGATAAGCAACATGCTCAATGAGAGCTAAAGGCTGGCGAGCGCATGCTTACAAAGGTTATACGGGAGAAAAATGATCTCCAGGACGCGAAGACCCGGCTGGACGTTGAATTAAAAGATGTTCGGGCCCAGCTTGCTAACTCCGTGAAGGAGAATAAGAGGCGTCGACGTGGCATTTTTAGTAAGTGCTTGAACAAACCTTTATGAAGTTCGGCGAAGAAGCGGGCTAACAGAATTATGTCTGTAGGTATGTTGACAGGTCGTCCCGAAGAGGAGATGCCTGGATCTGCAGGCGATCTGCTGCAAGAGCTCTCACAACGGCACAGACAAATTCGGTAGGTGATGCAGGGTATTGCCCAGGCCTTGTGGCCGTCCGCATCCCTTCCCGGTGGCATGGGAGAGCCTGTGGAGATGCTAACGGGAGTGCGGTGGCGCTTCTGATTATGGAAGATATCAGCCTGCCGACAAGGTGCAAGGGAAGCCTGGGCCATGGTGAAGACGCGATACACCAAGGCTGACCCGAATCACATGGCCGAGGTCGGACCTGTAGGATCAGATGGGAAAGAGATCCCCGTGAGTCTGGTATATGACCAGGTAGCATTAGCTACAAAGTATTCCCAACAGGATTGTAGGGTAGACAGATGGCATAGAAGAAGAATTTAGTCAGTCTAAGTGACTGTGTACTTCAAATGACGTATTTTGTCTCTAGCCGGATTATAAATCATTTGTCATGGCGGACCTTTTTGCTTCAATCTCCGGACCCGACAGTTCGGAGTGTATCCAAATACCCGCTCAGTTATGTAAAAACCAGGGTATGTGTGGAAACCAGGCGTAGGGGTCATAAGTGCTTGAACAGACAAGTACCCAACTAGCTATGTTATATTACATGGATAGTAAGAAACATCTTCCAGGGAGAATAGTTCCGTTAAGGGTTCCTTTGCCTGGGTACGCATGCATTAATGTGCATGTCTGAGCTGCGAAAAGCAACACAGGATATAAACATCTGGGGGCATGTATTGAAATAAGTAAGAAACATCTTTTGTTCACCGATCGAATATTCCCTTAAGAACGCTAGCTTTCGGCTTCACCTAGTCTGAGGAACACATCCGGCTGACCCAGCAGTAACAATCGCAGAGGTGCTCCCCTTATGCCCTAGCCGAATTAACTGGAACGTAGGGCATAAAAACAAGAGCTAGGCAACCCAGCTTGGCCAAAACTTAAGTCATATCGATGCGTATAATGGTGAAAAAAGGTACATATAGAGGAATGACGCATATGTGGTGGGCAAAAAGCCTAAGCTTCTATATAAGAAGCCCCCAGGTATATTGAGCACGCATAGCGCGGCAGCAGTGTGCGGTCGAAGAATACTTGAAGCTTTTAAGGCTATAATAAAAAAAGAAAGAGAGAGGGAATATAACTTAAAAAAAGGCGGAGGTAGGGAGACGAACACAGAGTTCGGCACTAGGCGTAGAATCTTCGGAGTCTGGCCGCATTCCATTGGTTCGACTCGAGTCGATTATCTGATGCATCCCGTAGACGGTACGCTCCTCCGGTGAGAACTTTATCAATGATGAAGGGACCCTCCCACTTGGGCTTGAGCTTGTCCTTCTTCTTCTTCGGTAGGCGTAGAACGAGTTCGCCAACGTTATAAGTTTTGGCCCATACTTCTCTGCTTTGCTACCTTCAAGCCTGCTGCTGATAGAATGCGGAACGGGCTTTTGCAACGTCACACTCCTCCTCCAGGGCATCTAAACTGTCCTGCCAATCTAGCTCGGCTTCTCTCTCTTCGTACATGCGCACTCGAGGTGAGTCATGAATGATATCACAGGGTAGTACTGCCTCTGCGCCGTACACCATAAAAAATGGTGTGTATCCGGTGGTGCGATTTGGCGTGGTCCGCAGCCCCCATAGTACGGAGTCGAGCTCCTCGACCCAGTGCATGTCTGCTTCCTTCAAGGATCACAATAGTCTGGGTTTGATGCTGCTCATAATAAGACCATTTGCTCATTCGACTTGACCATTTGTTTGTGGGTGATAGACAGAGGCATAATTGAGCTTCATGCCCATTTTGCCGCACCAAGTTTTCACCTTGTCGGCTGTGAAGTTGGAGCCGTTATCAGTGATGATGCTGTGGGGGACACCGTAACGGTGGACGACCCCAGATATAAAGTCTATCACTGGTCCGGATTTGGCCGTTTTAACTGGTTTGGCTTCTATCCATTTGGTGAATTTATCTACCATGACCAACAAGTATTTTTTCTTATGGCTTCCTCCTTTAAGGGGTCCAACCATATCCAGCCCCCAGACCGCAAAGGGCCAAGTTATGGGGATTGTTTGGAGAGCGATAGGTGGCATATGGCTTTGATTTGGAAAAAGCTGGCAACCGACGCAATGTTGGACGAGGTCCTGTGCGTCTGCTTGGGCTATCGGCCAGTAGAAACCTGTACAGAAGGCCTTGCTTACAAGGGCCCGAGCTGCGGTGTGGTGGCCGCCGAGTCCAGCATGGATTTCTGCCAAAAGTTTTCGTCCTTCCTCTTCTGAGATGCACCTTTGGAGCACTCCAGTCACGCTTTTCTTATAAAGTTCTCCCTTGTGGACCTTGTAGGCTTTAGAACTCCGCACAATGCAACGTGCCTCATTTTGGTCCTCAGGGAGTTCTTGCCTATTTAGGTAGGCTAAGAAGGATTCCATCCACGGGGCGATGACAACCATAATCGCGTGGGCCGAAGGTGTTATTTCAGTGGCGGAGCCTCCGATTACGTCAGAGTGTTCGGGATCTGGGGTTGTGCTCGGATGCGGACTGGTATTGCCGGTCTCTCCTTCACACACCGCGGATGGCTTGAATAGCCTTTCCAAGAAGATATTAGGTGGGACGGGGTCGCGCTTAGCGCTGATGCGGGCAAGGACATCCGCCCCTTGATTGTTTTCTCGGACCACAGGTGGAATTCAAGCCCCTCGAACCGAGCTGACATTTTGAGGAAGGCATTGCGATAAGCCGCCATTTTTAAGTCCTTGGCATCGAAGTCTCCATTTATTTGAGATATTACGAGGTTCGAATCCCCACGCACTTCGAAGCGTTGAATGCCCATGGAGACTGCCATCCGAAGACCGTGCAATAGAGCCTCATATTCGGCTGCATCGTTGGAGTCTGTGTATAATATTTGGAGTACATATTGGACTGTATCTCCGGTGGGGGATGTCAGGACAACGCCTGCCCCCAGACCAGCCAGCATCTTAGAGCCGTCAAAGTGCATGGTCCAATTGGAGTACGCGCCGTATTCTTTAGGGAGTTTGGCTTCTGTCCATTCGGCGATGAAGTCAGCCAGTACTTGTGACTTAATGGCTCGTCGTGGTTTATATGTTATGTCGAACGGGAGGAGCTCGATAGCCGCTTTAGCAATCCGGCCCGTGGCATCGCGGTTATTTATTATATCATTGAGGGGTACTTCAGAGGCCACCGTGATTGAACACTCTTAAAAGTAGTGTCGTAGTTTTCGGGATGTCATGAAGACCGCGTATGCTATCTTTTGATAATGTGGGTATCGTGACTTGCATGGAGTGAGGACAGTGGATACGTAGTATATCGGCTTTTGAAGCGGTTACTTATGTCCGCCTGTCTTTCGTTCTACGATGAGCACTGCGCTTACAACCTGATGTGTTGCAGCTATGTATAAAAGCATAGGTTCGCCGATATTTGGCGTGGCTAGGATTGGATTGCTGGCCAGGAGGGCCTTTATTTCTTACAGTCTGGCCGTAGCCGCATCCGTCCACTCGAAGTGTTCGGTGCATCGAAGAAGGCGATATAGAGGAGTGCATTTTCTCCTAATCGGGAGATAAAGCGGCTTAGAGCAGCCATGCATCCAGTTAATTTCTGGATTTGCTTGAGGTCTGTTGGGGTAGCCAACTATGACAGAGCTCGTATTTTAGCTGGATTTGCTTCAATTCCTCTATTAGAAACGATGAAGCCCAGGAGCTTTCCGTCAGGTACGCTGAAAATGCATTTTTCCGGATTGAGCTTGATGTCATATGTTCGTAGATTGTCGAATGTAAGCCTCAAGTCATCTATTAAAGATTCGACGTGTCTTGTTTTGATGACCACATCGTCTACGTATGCCTCCACTGTTTTGCCGATTTGTGTTACCAGGCATGTCTGCATCATGCGTTGATAGGTTGCACCAGCGTTTTTGAGCCCGAAAGGCATGGTGTTAAAATAGAAGGGGTCGTATGGAGGGATGAATGCCGTTGCGGCTTGATCGGACTCCGCCATCTTGATTTGATGGTATCCGGAGTATGCATCAAGGAAGCACAATGAGTCGTGTCCTGCAGTAGCGTCAATGATTTGATCGATGCAGGGGAGTCGGAAGGGATCCTTAGGGCAAGCCTTATTGAGGTCCTTGAAATCGACACATAGGCGCCAGGATTTGTCCTTCTTTGGTACCATCACCAGGTTTGCTAGCCAGTCTGGATGTTTTATTTCTCTAATGAATCCGCCCTCTAGTAACTTGGCTAGCTCTTCTCCCATGGCTTGTCGCTTAGGTTCTGAAAAGCGCCGAGGAATCTGCTTGACTGGCTTGTATCCATTCGGTATGTTTAGGCTATGCTCGGCCACCCTGCATGTGATACCTGGCATGTCTGAAGGATGCCACGCGAAGATGTCCCAATTCTCGAGCAAGAACTCTCGCAGTGTGGCGTCTATTGTGGGGTTCAGCTGTGCCCCAATGGATGTTGTTTTTGTAGGGTCCGTTGGGTGGACCTCGAATTTGACTATTTTGTCTGCTGGTTTGAAGGAGGTGGACTTGGGCCGCTTGTCGAGTATCACGTCATCCCTGTCCACCATGGAGTGCAGTGCAGTTAGTTCTTCGGCTGCGAGGGCTTCGAATAATGCCTCCAGGGCTAGAGTGGTCGTGTTATTTTTGGCGCGGAGTGCTATGTCTGGATCACTAGCTAGAGTGATTATTCCATTGGGCCCGGGCATCTTGAGCTTCGTGTACCCGTAATGGGGTATGGCTTGGAAGCTCGTGAATTCATCCCGCCCCAAAAGGGCGTGGTACCCGCTACTGAATGGGCCACTTGGAATGTGATTTCTTCAGACCTATAATTCTCCGGCGTGCCGAATACCACATCTAGTGTGATTTTTCCCGCACATCGTGCTTCCCGACTAGGGATTATTCCCCTGAAGGTCGTGCTACTTTGCTCAATGCGGCTCTTGTCTATTTCCATTTTGTTAAGAGTCTCCTCGTAGATGAGGTTTAATCCGCTTCCGCCATCCATGAGCACTTTAGTGAGCTAGAAGCCGTCCACAATTGGACTAAGGACCAGAGCGGTTGGTGCTTGGACTGTTCGGAATTGGGGTTCATCACTGGCATTGAAGGTTATGGCCGTGTCGTTCCATGGATTTATTGTTGCGGCATGGCAGACTTCGCCGAGGCTGCGGAGTGCTCGCTTGCGCCTATTATTTGAGGCGAAAGTCTCGAAGACTGTCAGTATTGTATTGTTAATTTCTGCGGGATGGTCTCCTGCGGTATTGCTGATGAGGAGATCCTCGCCGCTCTTGGCCACCTGCCGGAGTATCCAACATGCTCTAAGGCTGTGTGTTGGTATGGTATCCAGTGTACTGTGAATTTTGCATGGCCCATTGAGCCATCCCTCCAATACGGTTCCATGCCCTGTAGTGGGTTTTGGTTTCTTTGTGATTGGATCGGGTGACTTGCGAGAGTGCACCCTTTTTGTTCGGACGAGGGGTTTTGTGAGAGCCGGAGGATCCCAGAATTTTGTTTGGGTTTTCCATGTGCTTTCCATCGCACAGTACTTCTGTACTATGGCCGCCAAGTCAGCAAAGTGTGCTATGTCATGGCGACTTATGGCGTTGAGAATTCCCTTGTCCGTGCAATTTTTGCAAAAGAATGAGACTGCATCTTCCTCGCGACAGTCCTTAACCTTACTCATTACAAGGAGGAATCTGGCCCAGAAGTGATGTACTGTCTCTTGGGGCTCTTGTCTAATGTGGGAAGGATCACTTGTGTCTGGGTGGGTGGGTAGATTTAAATCCAAATCCGGACCCGATCTGAGACCCACAGGCGGAGGAGCTCCCGAGCTTGGCAGCTCGGACTCCGGGATGTTGCCCAATGTTTCTGGCCCGCTGCCCGATTCTAGGTTCGGAGCCTGGGCCATGTCCTCCCGTAGATGGGTATCCGACTCGGAGAGCTCAGGAATCCAGACATAGTTTGTCCTCAAAATAGAGGAAGAATTGCTGCATTGTTCCTCCACCACCGCTATCTGATGGGTGACCGGCGGAGAGTTAATCTCCCTTTGGTCGGGTTTAAGCCCGATCCGATCATAGTCCGTAGCAACTCCCAGGGCGGCGATGCAATCCAAGAGCTCGTTCAGCGAGGAGAGCTCTATTGGATCCATCTGCTCGGTGAATTCCGAGCTGACGTGGAGGCTGTTCTTGATGACCTGAGAAGTCATCATCGGCGCAGCGGCCGAACGGGCGGCCATGACGAAGCCGCCCAGCCGGAGAGTCTAGCCTACAGCCAGGGCTCCGCCAGAGGTGATGTTGTCCTTGACAACAAGGCGGGCCATCGAGCCTCATCGTGACGGCACAGTGGAACTCTCAATGAAAGTACCAATGTCGGTGTCAAAACCGGCGGATCTCGGGTAGGGGGTCCCGAACTGTGCGTCTAAGGCTAATGGTAATAGGAGGCGGGGGACAAGATGTTTACCCAGGTTCGGGCCCTCTCGATGGAGGTAATACCCTACTTTCTGATTGATTGATCTTGATGATATGAGTATTACAAGAGTTGATCTACCACGAGATCATAGAGGCTAAACCCTAGAAGCTAGCCTATGATTATGATTGTTGTTGTCCTAAGGACTAAGCCCTCCGGTTTATATAGACACCGGAGGGGGCTAGGGTTACATAGAGTCGGTTACACAGAAGGAGATCTACATATCCAAATTGCCAAGGTTGCCTTCCACGCAAAGGATAGTCCCATCCAGACACAGGACGAAGTCTTCAATCTTGTATCTTCATAGTCCAACAGTCCGGCCAAAGTATATAGTCCGGCTGTCCGAGGACCCCTTAATCCAGGACTCCCTCAAAGGGATCTTCTTGAAATGACGGGGTATGGAGATGCTCCAAGAACACATTACTGGGGATAGGCTTCCGAGTGGAACCTATCTTCTCCAGATCATCAACAGCTTGATTCTTGATTCGGGGTATGTGGTGGAGCTCTAACCCCTCAAACTTCTTCTCTAGCTTTCTCACTACATTGCAATAACCGGTCATTGTTGGACTCCTGATATCCCAGTCCTTCATCACTTGATTGACCACCAAGTCTGAGTTGCCGTATACCATCAAGCGGCGGACGCCGAGTGAAATGGCCATACATAACCCATACAAAAGTGCCTCATACTCAGCTTCATTGTTTGAAGAATCAAAGTGAATCCGGAGGACATAGCTGAGCTTGTCACCACTTGGGGATACCAAAACCACTCCTGCACCAGATCCATTCAACATCTTGGACCCATCAAAGAAAATAGTCCAATGCTCCGAGTGAATCTGGGTCGGTTGCTGCTGTTCAATCCACTCAGTGAGGAAATCTGCTATTGCTTGGTACTTGATTGCTTTCTTTGCCTCAAACTTGATATCCAAAGGAAGAAGTTCAATTGCCCACCTTGCCACTCGACCAGTTGCATCCCTATTGTTCAGAATTTCTGATAATGGAGTGTCGCTGACGACTGAAACTGAGTGGTTTGAGAAGTAGTGTGCAACTTTCTTCGTGGTCAAGTAAATTCCATAAGCTAGCTTGTGATAATGTGGATATGTCTTCTTGGACGGAGTCAAAACTTCAGAAATATAATACACTGGCGCTGAACTTTGTAGGTTTTGCCTTCTTCTTCCCGCTCGACCGTGAGCACTATGCTGACAAATTGTCCAGTGGCTGCGGTGTATAGTAGTAAAGGCTCCTTGCTGATTGGAGCGGCAAGCACCGGCTGGGTGGAAAGCAGGGCTTTGAGATCTTCAAACACTACTTCAGCTTCAGGATTCCACTCAAACTTGTTAGACTTCTTCATCAGTCGGTAAAGAGGTAATGCCTTTTCACCGAGGCATGAGATGAATCGACTCAATGCAGCCAAACAACCAGTAAGCTTCTGAACATCGTGCACACGCACAGGGCATTTCATTCGGCGGGTTGTGCCAACCTTCTCTGGGTTTGCATCGATTCCTTGTCCGGAAATGAGGAAACCGAGTAACATTCCACCTGGGACTCCGAACATGCACTTTGACGGATTGAGCTTGATATCATATCTTCTTAAGTTGGCAAAGGTTTCAGCGAGGTCAGTCAGTAGGTCGGAACCTTTGCGTGACTTGACCATGATGTCATCCATGTATGCTTCCACATTCTGACTGATTTGAGTGAGCAGGCACTTCTGAATCATGCGCATGAATGTGGCACCAGCATTCTTGAGGCCAAAGGGCATAGTAACATAGCAAAAACACCCGAATGGGGGTGATGAAAGCTGCTTTTTATTTCGTCGGGTCCATACAGTCGGATCTGATGGTTCCCGGAATATGCATCCAAAAAGGACAAGCGCTCACACACCACAGTTGAATCGACTATCTGGTCGCTGCGGGGCAGAGGGAAATGATCTTTGATATGGTTGAAATCGATACACATTCGAAGTCACTTATCTTTCTTGGGTACCATGACAACATTGGCGAGCCACTCAGAGTGGTATATCTCGTGGATGAACTCAGCTGCCAGAAGACGAGCCACCTCTACGCCAATTGCCTTCCTCTTCTCCATGGTGGACCGATGGAGATGCTCTTTAATGGGTTTTTCTTTAGGGTCGACTCACAAACGGTGCTCAGCCAGTCCCCTAGGTACACACGGCATGTCTGATGGTTTCCATGCGAAGATGTCCCAGTTCTCACGGAGGCTGGATGAGCGCTTCTTCCTATTTGCTGTTATATGAGTCGGAGCAGCATTGGGATTGGTCGGGTGAATGTGAACTGGTTTTGTTTCACCAGACGACTGAAATGCAGACTCTGAAGTAGGCTTCTTGGCACGCAACAACTCAATCGGATTTGCATTCTTCTAGTATTCTTCCATCTCTACTGCTGCCATCTGTTCATCGGTGATCTTTGAGCCCTTCTGGAGGCACTCTTCTGCTCTTGGCTGATTTCCAGTGAATGTGATCACGCCTCTGGGGCCAGGCATCTTTAACTTGAGGTACACGTAACGCGGTCGATCCATGAAACGAGCATATGCAGGCCTACCTAGAATAGCATGGCAGGCACTATGAAAATCTACCACCTCAAATATCAACTTTTCCTTGCGGTAATTCTTTGAATCACCGAAAACCACATCAAGAGTGATCTGACCGAGTGAATCGGCTTTATTTCCTGGGATGACTCCGTGGAATTGCATGTTGCTCTCGCTGAGCTTGGACATCGGAATGCCCATCCCTCGGAGGGCCTCAGCATACAGAATATTCAAACCACTGCCACCGTCCATCAAAACCTTAGTCAGTCGAGTGCCCCAGCGAGTGGGTCGACCACCAACGCTTGCCGCCCAGGGGTAGCAACGTGTGTTGGGTGGTCGGACTGGTCGAATGTAATGGGTGGTTTTTGACCACTTCAAATATGTCGTCGTTGCTGGAGCAACCACGTTTACTTCTCTGTTGATAACTTTCAGTCAACTTTTGCTCTCGATGTCAGCAAAAATCACTAAAGTGGCATTGACGTTGGGGTAACTGTCATCTTCCTCTTTGTCTTCTTCCTTATCAGATTCTTTTTCTTTCTCACTGGGCTGACCCTCTCGGAAACTCTGAATCAGGAGTCGGCACTGTCGAGTGGTATGCTTGGGAAGAATCAAGTTACCCTCTTCATCTTTTTTGGTGTGTATATGACACGGTAAATCAAGCACATCATTTCCCGCTTGATCTTTCACTTTTTGGGGGGTCCAAGGCCCTTTAGGCTTCCCCTTGAACTTCCCTTGATTCAAAACTGCTGCCTCAGCAGGACCTATGGGTTCAGCTTTGCATTTTTGCTTCCGACTGGACTTTCCTCCTCCGGTGTCCTGGGCGACTAATTTGTTCTTGCCGCTCCAGAGTCGGTACTCTTCTTCGCCGTTAGCATATGAGTGGATATCTCCATCATCCGAGTCAGAGACATGTCCCTGGTCTGACCGAACTTCAAATTGAGCTCTCCGTAGAGGACGCCTTCTTTAAAGGCGCAAACTGCTTGATGCTCTGATACATTCTCCACTGTATGATGAAGGGTAGTCCATCTCTGGATATAGTCTCTCAAAGTCTCATTCTGCTTCTGAACATAATGCTGCAATTCGTCCAATCCAGCAGGTCGCTTGCAGGTGCCCTCGAATGTTTTGGTAAATACTCGAGCTAACTCTTCCCAACTGAAAATGCTCCCAGGGGCCAACTGATTCAACCAAGCTCTTGTAGAACCCTCAAGCATCAAAGGGAGGTGTTTCATGGCCACCTCATCATTGCCACCGCCAATGTGCACTGCCACTCGGTAATCCTCTAACCAAGTGTCGGGCTTCGACCCCCCGTTGAACTTACTTACACCTGTCGCCAACCTAAAGTTATGAGGGATCTCAGCTGCTCGAATGGTTCTTCCGAAACACTCGGGGTTGGAAACGTGCACTCTGCTTCATTGAATCGATCTCTATCCAGTCCATCTCTGTATGCCCTATTCCTATCGACCAAACCTTGCACGAGGAGTGATCTTGCATTGACCCACGCTCTCTTGGGTCAACTGGAGCTCTGCGGTTACGGACGTCTGTTGTCATACCGTCGGGGCGCGTATGACCCGCCCCTCGGAGGGGGTGAAGGCGCTCGATGGTGGTTGTCACGGGCATATTCATGATCAAATTCTCTGTGGGATCTTCCCAGGTGCCGATCTTGAAGGTGATCACGATATTCACGTCAAAGGTGACCCAGGACTGTGCGCCGACTGAACCGTGTCTGCCCTCAGTGACCTGCTGTGGATTCTGTTGCGCGACTGAGAAACGGCTGAGTTTTTCTCTCCTGCTGCCCGGAGCAGCGCTCGGATCTGCATCAAGCCTCTTCCAGCCTCTGAACGGGACGGCTGAATAGAATCTGCTATACGTGCGGCAGCTGTAAGATTCTGGATCGGAGTGCGATATACCTGGGGTTCAGGTGGAAACAATTGTCATTGTCGTCGACTAGATTCTAGGATCAGTCGACAGGCGCGTTCGTCGAGAGAATGCTGGAGATTCTCCAGACGCGCGCGCTCGGCCAATGTGGTCTGGCGCGCAACCTCCAAAGCCCGAGCCTCGGAAGTCTCCATATGATAGGGGTCTGGAGCGCCTCCACGTTGCGGCGGTGGAACTCTTCCCTCTGTTGCGAATTGAGGGGTTGGGGCTTGTATTCATCATGACCATACGACGGGCCATCACCGTCGCCGTTGTCGCCGTTGCGGCGAAAACCGGGTGGGCTGCGACGTGAGTCGACCATGAGAACTTCTACCACGGGGTCACTGCTCCCGCGCTCGGAAAGAGTGTTCGCGGAGCCAGTCGAATGGTCCGTAGAGAAATTCCTTGGGCTCAATCGCCTCGACTTGAGGGGTGGCCGACTGGCAGGCCACCGCATGCTTTACCCACCACTGGAGCCACGACCGACCAGATGGTTTGCGGCAGCATCCAGCGGAGTGAGTGGATGATGCGGGAGCCGACCGATACTGGGTCGACGGCTGCCGCAGAAGGACGCCGCGGCACTCGCGCGGAAATGCACTGCCCCGCGGATCAGAAGAGCCTCGACATCGAGGGGGGCTTCTTGAAGCCAGGCCGAGTCGTTGGCGACGAAAATGGGCGTGCCAAGTCGGATCTCGCGGCCCACGGTCAAATCACCGCCAGAAACCATGTTGATGAAGATTGAAAAAATTGCAACCTCACCGGAAGTTGCCAAGACGCTTTGCCACACGGTGGGCGCCAACTGTCGTGGTACTAAGTCTGACAGTAAGAATAGAGGGTACATATGAGGAGGAAAGGACCTAGCTACGTCGAGGTTGTACACACGAGTTTACGAGTCCAGGCCCCACTCGAAAGAGGTAAAAGCCCTACGTCTCGGTACCCTGAGGCGGTCGACTGGAATATGAGTGTGTGTGTGTGTGTGTGTGTGTGTGTGTTACAGGGGGTGTGAACCCTTGTGCCAGAGGAGGAGGTGGCTTATATAGAGTGCGCCAGGACCCCAGCCATCCCACGTACAGGGTTCAATGTACAATAAGACAGGGCGCTACTGGTAACGCCAGCTATAAAGAGCTATCAATGATCTTTAAGGCTACAGAGTGAACGCCTCACCGTTGCCATCCTGGGTGACTCTAGGTCTTCTGCACTCCGAGTGGTTTCTTGTATGGTCGAGTGACTTCATCTTGGTCGAATGGAATTGGGGTATCC
The DNA here is from genome assembly GCA_963921465.1 of Triticum timopheevii. Lineage (NCBI taxonomy): Eukaryota > Viridiplantae > Streptophyta > Magnoliopsida > Poales > Poaceae > Triticum > Triticum timopheevii. Next base: position 415,775,644 of record OY997266.1, on the reverse strand, counting down.
GAGTGAGATAATTGGTCGAGTGGATTGCACTCCAAGGTTACTTCAGTCGGTATCTTTTGTTATACTTTGAATGTTCTTGATTCTATGGTAGTGACCTTGGGTAGGGCGTCTAGGTCAGGCCTAGGACCCTATGCTAGGTCCATGGCATCGTCACTGTCTGATGGCCAGTTTTAAGCATTTTCGGCCGTCAGATTAGCTGTGAATCACACCTAATCTTCTTCCATTCTCTAATACCGATCGTTGATGTTTCTGGGCTGCTGCTTTGTTAAATTTTTGGGAAGTGATAGGCGCCAATCACTTCCTTCTTCGTGGTGACCGTGGTCGCAGCATCGTCGCGGGCTGGTTCCAGCTCGGGGTGACCGCCGTCGCACCATCTCTATTGGCGGGTTTCCAGCAGCACGCGGTGAACAGGGGCACAACACACCGGAGGCGGCCATGGCATCACAAGGATGCGGCGCTAGCAAAAAAATCTTCCCATCTCCTGTCGCAACTCGGCCACCGGTTGCATCCACTGTCGTGTCCGCAGCACCCCTGGTAGTCACCACCCCCCGTCGCCTCCGTCGGTGACCCACTACAACAGCCATAGCGTGAGCCAAAAGTGAACACGAGAGAATAGAGAAGACGCGAGAAGAAACGAGATAGTCTGTGCGAGGGGAAAGGAGTGGCTGAGAATATCCTGTGAAGAGGTAAGATGGGTGCGGGGCACAAAGCGGTGAGTGGGCCAATGCTTACATGTCCATCACATGTAGCAAACAGGGACGATGGATCGCAACCCATCCGACGACGCGAGCGAGACCGACCGAACCTCCGGTCGGTCGACCGGGTGGAAAGCTATCCCTAACTTTTTTGGACATTCTAGGTGAAATTGGGCCAAATGGGCTATACCAGTCTCCCCACGTGAAGCAACAGATGGAGACGTGCAGGTTACCTAAAAAAAATGGAGGCACGCAGGTCGCACAAAGCGTATCGAGACGCAGGTGGCAGGTCCAAGCGTAGCACTATAAAAAAAAGACACATCCATGACATTTTGGGCCGAACAATTTTTTTCTGTCATACATATGGCACTTCTATGACGATAATTGTGACAAAACTCGGTATCATCATAGATGTGGTGGGCTCCTACTTCTATGACAAAAAATCATGACAGAAAATGAGCTTTTCGTCCTGGGCGGGCCTGAGACGCAGCTGCATGATATTCTTTGGGCCGTCCATGACGGAAAAAAACCGTGGTAGAAGCGAGGGCGAGGAAAATTTTGGGGAGTTCCCGGTTACGGTGGGCGATCGGGGGCCGAGTGATGCGCGTTTCTCTCGTACACATACGCACATGTGTGCGAGGTGTTGGCTCTAACTGAACCCGAGCGAGGCGTTGGGCTCTAACTGAACCCGAGCGATTGCACTGCAGGCTACGTGTTATTGAACCCGAGCGATCGATTGATGACTGTTAACTGAACCAGATCGAGCGATTCCTTCGCTACTGCTGCTAACTGAAGCCGATCGATTGGATGAACAGTGAGCGTTGCGGGGGGGTAGGATGAACAGTGTGCGGTGGGGGTGGATACAGGACCCTGTGGCGTTGCCTCTGGATGAATAGGACAACCCCGTGGAGGGCTGGATGAACAGTAGATGGTGGAGGGGTGCCCGTGGAGGGGTAGTTGAGCAGTAGCCGGTGGAGTAGCACGCGGTGGAGGCTGGATGAACAGGAGCCCATGGAGGCTGGAGGAGGTCGACAGTAGCCCGAAGAGGCTGGAGGAGGTCAACGGTGGAGATGAACAGTATCCCGTGGAGTCCCATTTTGCGGAACGCCACACCCCTCCTGATGAACAGGACCCCTGTTTCGACCGTAGCGCTCCAACACAAGTCTGTTTCGTTCGTTTTGCGGTACGCCACACCCCTCCCGATCAACAGGACCCCCATTTCGACCGTAGCGCTCCAACACAAGTCCGTTTCGTCCGTTTTGCGGTACGCCACACCCCTCCCGATCAACAGGACCCCCGTTTCGACCGTTAGAGGTCCGTTTCCTCCGTTTTGTGGTACGCCAGACCCCTCCCAATGAACAGGATCCCGTTTCAAACGTGGCCGGTCGAACACAAGGCCGTTTCCTCTGTTTTGTGGTACGCCATGCCTCGTTTCCATCGCCTATTCCGTCCAAGCCGGTTGGCTCCCACGCGTTCTGTTGCCTCCCAATGAACACGACGCATTCCGTTGCCTCCCCATGAACACGACGCATTCCGTTGCCTCCCCATGAACACGACGACGACGCTGTTTCTTTGTTCCGACCCAGCCATGTACATGAGCAATGGCCGTACGTATGTACGAGTAGGTGTTCAAGACCCCACCCGTATGTACACATACGTGGCCATATTTTCTTTCTTGCACACTGGCGCTGCACGTGCGTGTACATGCTATGTGCGCGCCTCTACTACGACACGTGCGCACCTCTACATCCACCAGTATGTACGAACACGTTCGCGACCAGAATGACAACGCTACGTACGCTTCGACCAGGTGGGTCCCGACTGTCAGGCACTTCCTTGCGTGCGAAGATGTAGCTGGTGGGTCCCAGCAGTCAGGGGGGCGAATCGTTTTTTTGCCCGTACGCACTACCTTGTGTGCAAAGATGTAGCTGGTGGGTCCCAGCAGTCAGAGGGGAAATGTTTTTTCACGAAATACAGTGGCCCATCCGGTGGGTCCCTACTGTCAGGTGGAGGTATCATTATTTTCCACGTAATAAGGAGGCACTTCCTTGCTGCGGCCGTGGACCCAGCTGCCAGCCTCTCCACGTACAGTCCACGTCCGATGGAAGTCGTTCCTTGACCACGTTGACCATGCCGCGCCGAAAGCACCCGGGCGGTGGACGACGGCGAGGCCTAGGAAGGGGATGACGCAGAGTCGGGGAAGACGCGGCTGTGGATGCCCACGCGGAGAGGAGTACGAGGGTCCACTGGTCCGGCTGCGGTGTGAGGCTGCCGTTGCCGCAGAATAATAGGGGATGTGGGTGAGTAGAGGGATGGACTGGCCAGCGGTGGGAGTAGTAGGAGGCGGTGAGGCCTTCGCGATATCACAGCCGGCCACGGGAGGCAGGAGCATGCGGCACGACCGGCGCTGCTTTGGGCGGCTGGAGCAAGAAGACCAGAGGTTGAAGAAGCACTACGGCCATTGGATGGACATCGTACGGTCACTGGAGCTAGAATCGTTCATATTGACTAAAGTTGACAAAGGCCCCCGTCCCAGTCAACTTAGTAGGCCCACAAGTCAGCTTCTCACCATGGTGGGTCCCAACTAGCAGGGGGAGTATTCATTTTTTGTGCGAAATAAGGAGGCACTTCCGGTGGGTCCGAGCTGACAGCATGGGGATTTTTTTGCGAAATACAGTGGTCCGTCCGGTGGGTCCCAGTAGTCAGGGGGAAACATTTTTTTCACGAAATACGGTGGTCCGTCCGGTGGGTCCCAGCAGTCAGGGGGGAAACGTTTTTTTCGCGAAATACTGGTGGCCCATCCGGTGGGTCCCTGTTGTTAGGTGGAGGAATAATTATTTTCCGCGTAATAAGGAGGCACTTCCTTGCGGCTGCCGTGGACCCAGCTGTCAGCCTCTCCACGTACAGTACTCTTCCGATGGAATTCGGTCATTGACCACATTTACCATGCCGCGCTGAGAGCACCACGATGGTGGACGATGGCGAGGCCTAGGAAGGAGACAATACGGAGCCGGGGAAGACGCGGCAGTGGATGCCCACGCGGAGAGGAGTACGAGGGTTCACTGGTTCGGCTGCGCTGTCGTCGTCGCAGAATAACAGGGGGTGTGGGTGAGTGGAGTGGAGGGATGGCCTGGCCAGCGGTGGGAGTAGTATGGGGGTGGTGAGGCCTCCGCAGCAGCACAGCCAGCCACGAGAGGCAGGAGCAGGCGGCACGACCGGCACTGCTTTGGGCGGCTGGAGCAAGAAGACCAGAGGTTGAAGAAGCACTACGGCCGTTGGATGGACATCGTATGGTCAGTCGAGCTAGAATCATGCATATTGACTAAGTTGACAAAGCCCTCCATCCCCGTCAACTTAGTAGGCCCACTATACTGGGTCCCAGCTAGCAGGGGGAGTATTCATTTTTTGGTGCGTAATAAGGAGGCACTTCCTTGCGTGCGAAGATATAGCTGGTGGGTCCGAGCTGTCAGCGGCAGTAACGTTTTTTCGCGAAATACAGAGGCCCTTTCGGTGGATCCCAGATGTCAGGTGGAGGAATCATTATTTTGCGCGTAATAAGGAGGCATTTCCTTGCGTGCGGCCGTGGACCCAGCTGTCAGCCTCTCCACGTATAGTCCCCTTCAGATGCATGTCGGTCGTTGACCACGTTGACCACGCCACGCCGAGAGCACCAGGGCGGTGGACGATGGCGAGGCCTAGGAAGGGAACGACACGGAGGCAGGGAAGACTCGGCAGTTGTTTCCCACGCAGAGGGGAGTACGACTGTACGAGGGTTTACTGGTTTGTCTGCCGTCGCCGGATAATAATAGCAGGTGTGGGTGAGTAGAGGGATGGCTAGGCCAGCGATGGGAGTACGGTGGGGCGGTGAGGCCTGCGCGGCAGCATAGCCGGCCACAGGGAGGAGGGAGTAGGCAGTCCTGCCGGCGCTTGTTTGAGCGGCTGGAGCAAGAAGAGCAGAGATTGAAGAAGCACGACGGCCGTTGGATGTAAATCCAACAGTCACTGCTTGTGCGTCAACCTTTTTTTTAGGAAAGCCTCAAATCTGTGGAAAACAGCATACAGCCCATCTACCATTATTTCTAATAATTTACAGCCCATTTGCTAATTCTTAAGGGTTTTTTCGGAGCCCATATTCTTTTTGTTAGCATTACAGCCCATATTGTGGCCACGGTTAAAAAATTATACGAAATTTTGCATATTTCGGTGCGGTCCGAACTATTTTTAATCCCGCAATTTCGAGTCACATTCAAAATGATTTTAAAAATAAATGTATATCAATATAAAATCCAACAAATTGTCCACGCATAAAAATAAATGCAATTTAAAATCTCAAAATGAAAAAAAGATATTTGAAACTAATTGCCGGTTTGGTGTGTTTTAAAAATGTACAACCCATTTCTCTTTACTGATAGGCCATTTTCTCGGCCAACCGAATGAAGCTCTCCTCGTCTTGAAAGATTTGCAGCCCAACAGGCCTGATAAAGCGACTTACTTGACAAATCACAAAAAAACTGGGCTAGCCATTTTCAGAAAGAAAAAAAACTACTGGGCTGGTCTGTGGTAAACATTAAAGAACAGGTTGTCTAGATAGGCCAAAGTGTCCCGCACAGCCCAGTTGACACCCTGCTTCCGTCTCAAAAACAAATTAGATAAATGCCACTCCAATTATGGCGATTCATAAAAATGCCACTGCAATTTCTAAACTTTGAAAAATGCCACTGCAATTTTTGCAAACTTTGAAAAACGCCATTGCAGTTTGCAAACTTTGAAAAACGCCACTCCAGACTTCGAAAAATGCCCCTAGAAATGGCATGAAATGGCATTTTTCAAAGTTTGGAAATTGCAGTGGCATTTCTCGGAAACACTAGATTTGGAGTGGCATTTATCAAATTAACCCAAAACAAAAATAAATGGGCGAGCTGCTGGGTCCCTGGTGTCAGCCGCTCGTTGTGCAATTCTCTCGTTTATTGACTACGTTGACAATGGCATGGGACCCAGATGTCAGAAATCCACTAGGAGGAGCCATTTTTTTATTGGCTTGAAGTAAGGAGGCACTTGCTTGCGTACTGCCATGACCTTGGTGGGTCCCTGCTATAATCCTCTCCACGTACAATCATCTCCTGATTGTGTACGCGTCAACTTGGTAGGCCCACAAGTCAGCCTCTAAACCCGTGGAGGACAAATACAACCCATTTAAAAAAATAACAGACCATTCAATACGTTCAAATGGAAAGTTCAACATTTAGAGCAAAGTAACAGGTCTGATCCACATATAGAGTACTGAACTTCCATGTTGACAACCATCATAGCCAAGTTAACTATCTACTCCTACTAATACTCTAGTAGCGTACAAGTACTAACTTACTCTTAGCTAACTAGACGCTAAACGCCGGCCGCCATCTGTGGTACACGCTAAACGCCAGCACCGGCATCCTGCGCCTCGCCTCAGACTTGCAAGAGGTGCGGTAGGGCGCGTTGCTCGCGCGCATTGGCCCTTTCCATGCCGGCGTGGTCCACCGAAGCTTCATCTTCCAAGCGGGAAACCCACTTGACGAGCTGGTAGTAAAAATCGATGTCGCGAATGCATGCCTGCCCGACAGCCTCTAGGGCTATTTGCCGGGCACCGACCTCCAGGTAGTCGGCCCAGTTGCGGGCGCTCAACTCGCGACTCAGAGTGTCGGTGCGCTGTTGCTCCATGTCCCGCTGGCGGCGCAAATCAACGATACGCTGCTCCTCCGCCAGGCGGTCATGCTCCAACAACTCCTGCTCCTCCGCCAGGCGGTCGCGCTCCAATAACTCCTTGATCTCCGCATTGCCATCTAAAGACAGATAGAATGCCTCCTCCCTCTGTCTGCCTTCTGGTGAAAAACCAAACACTAGTTCCAGTGGTGACCGCCTCCTGCATCGCCTACAACGGACGGGAAGGGGCATGGCGGATGTGGCGAGCGACGTCGGGCCGGTGGGGGCTTATGAGGATATGGCGAGTTGGGTCATGGTGCCACCGGAGAAGGCCGGGAAACAGTACTTATAGTCGGAAGGTAGTGCGACGGTCATCAGAATTCAATGTATAATGGCTTAGCGCGCCAACTTGCCGTGGAAAACTAGGGAAACTAAAATTATGACTGTGTCGTCCTATCCCGTCTGGGTCGCACGCCGGCATGGCGGTCAAACGAGTGCACTCGAATCATCTCTCTCCTTATCAATAATGATTCCACGAATTTAAAAAGCCCGCAACAATTAAAGCGCATATTTTTTCGCATCAGTTAGTTGCCTTAATTACGGCCGGCTGCATGCAGGCACCCAGAATCGCTCGCAGCCAGTACGCAGAGCAGCATGCAACGAGTCGTAGCCGAGGGCACGCATGTAGCCGAGGGCACGAATCGTTGGAATTAATTAGGCTTAAACTTCTGCATGCCGTTAATTATTGCCATGCCTTGGTCTTGCTGCTTTGCTCACGGGACTAATAAACCTGGACGGAGGGAGTACCTTGGTTGGTGAGAGGTTTGAATTAAGCCCTGCAAACCCGAAAGGAGGTACTAGTACGTGCGTGATCCGCTATTTATTCGTGTAGGATCGAGTAGGTCATTTCTTGAATTGAGCCCTGCAAACCGAAAGGAGGTAGTACGTGCGTGATCCGCTATTTATCCGTGTAGGAATGAGTAGTAGGCATTTTTATTCAAAAAACTGCCACTTTGGATCTTGCGTCGCAAATAAAACTGCCAGGAGCGCATTAGTAGGCTAGCTAGTGATCGATCAGTAACTTGTAAACATTGAGCGAACAGAAATAAGTAACTGTTAATGCATGTCAATGATTCACAGATCATATACAAATATGTAGCTCCAAAAGCAAAGATCAGCCACTTCGGATCTTGCGTCGCATCGCAACTAAAACTAACTAGTACGATTCCCATACATAAGATCAACATGTTAATGCATCTCAATGATTCACAGATCATATACAAATATGTATCTCCAAAAGCAAAGATCTAGAAAAAACATCTGTTCTTCCTACTAACATGGATGCTTCTCTTGGCCAACATTCAGTACAGACTGAAAGACAAATTTGTTTGTGAAGTCTACAATTCCTCTTGCAAACGTAAGTGGTTTCACCAACAGCTGGAACCATGAGAATGAACCACACATGATGGACGAACATCCACAGCAATATGATTTGGTCTTCTCTCGATCACACCGCGAGACTATTTTCGGAATACAAACTTTAACTTAGGCAAAATGATGCCCATTGTATAATCAGACCAAAGCAATGAAGCACCTAGTGTTGGCCAATAAATAGTACAATACTACTTTTCTGTAGTCCATGAAGTGACTATCCAATCTTTCTGTGTCTATTTTCAAATGGCACTGCATGGAGTGACTATACTATTCTCTTGTGTAGTTCAACCAAAATTGCGGACACTTTGTTTGTTTGCCAAATAGCAATGGGCAGACATCTCTATCTGCACAAATATCAAGCAGCTAGTAAACATATACGACACCATGTATTTTCGGTTTAAACATGTCTCTTCCGCTTAGCATCTGTCATGTTCTGCACTGGACAATCTGATACAGTTAAGTTTTGCCCTGGACAATTTCACACTGAATTGATTTGCCAGTTCAGAGCAGAAATATAGCGCCTATTCTTCATCAGACCAAGGATATCCATGTTCGCAGTGATGGAAGAGGTGAAATCGATACAACCGAAATTGAGCATCCAATCATTGAATCCTATCCTGCACCTCCAATGTAGGTCCACCTTGCCAATAAATTCACATGCAAACCACTAGTATTACTATCTAATGACAGTACAAAAAGAGTAGCAAGATAGTAGCAAACCATGTACCTTCGTAATGAACAGCTCATAGTGCCACCAATTGGATATAAAGGTTTTGAAAAAAACATGCTCCTAATGTTGAACCAGTTGGACTTTTTGTGCAGTTCCACTAAAATCGAGCATCCCTGTTTGCATAGATATTGAAAGTGTGATTACTATAAAAGTGGCACTAGTTGAAGCATAGACTCACAAATATAAGCATTCCAATTTCTTAATGGGAAAAGGTAGCAAGACTGTTTCTAACCACCTGTTTGAAGGAACAAATAAAGCAACAGTGGCTGATGTCAGAAAGGGATACATAGTTTTTTCTGAAAAACCGAGCCATTCCTGACCTTTCCTCTTCTTTTAAGCAAATTTTGTGCAGTTCTACTAAAATAAAATGCCATCACCGCCTTGACAATTCAGTGACACTGTACAAAAGGAAATGACTTAACATTACATCATGATGTCAGGTATGTAGTCGACAGGCATTAGAGACAAACATACAGACCTCCTCCGATAACATAATGAACATTAATTTTAACAAAGGTGTGACTAGCTTTACTGGGAATTTGAGTGAACTCTACACCCTCTGTTCCTTAATATAAGACATTTTCGCGGTTCAATTTAAAGTACCCAAACGTCTAGTATTTAGAAAAACAGGTAGTAGTTTTCTTGAGCACATATCTGGGAAAGCTTACCACACTTTATTTATGTCCATATGCTAATGCAACACCATTCGAATACTACAAATATACACTAATCTAGTGGCTAGTGCAACAGTAGAGTAGTTAGTTTATTACAGGGTATAGTACAATGGTTTTACTGAACAAATTTCAATAAACTCTAGCACTGGAAGGTTTCTATAAGAATTAACAATACAAAATGTAAAGGTAACAAGTTTCAGCATTGGTATACTAGCTGTGCATGAGCATTAAACCAAATACAAAAGTCTGAAGGTAACTAGCATTATTAACTAATGACAGTATAAAAAAATTTGCGAACCATGTACCTCCAAGGTAAATATCATTTTGAACTCGCGGGGACCTTAAAAATTGCTATCCCAATCTTGATAATTGATCAAACATAAAAACTTGATCGAAAGAATCAAGAGAACAGCCGGAGGAGGAGGTGCCCACTCTTGACCTTTCGTCTTGTCTTCATAATTGTTTGTGCAGTTTAACAAAAATAAAATGACATCAGTGCCTTGGCATTTTGGTGACACTGTACAAAAAAATTAACTTATCTCATGAAAGTGAGGTATGTAATCTATAAGCATCAGTGCAAAAGTCTGAAGGTAGTAACAAGTTTCATCATTGGTATACTGGTTGTGCAACAGCATTAGAATGCCTTAGCTGAAAAATCTTTAATACATCCACAATCAACAGCTAACCCCGAAATAATCCAGTGACATTAAATGGCATTGCTTAAATTTATCGGTGGCATTAGACTAAGAGCGACATTAGTTAAATGTGGCATCACTTTAGCAGTAGCATTGCTTGACTTGATTGCTGGCGTTATACTAACAGCAAAAAAAGTGGCAATAAGAGCATGGGAGGCCCATTCAGATAGTGGGTGCATCAGTACGATGTACCTCCACGGACGCAGAGTGGTGAGGGAGGTATGGTTGCCCAGAGCAACAAATATCCAGGCAACATATGTGGATTACGTCCCATTTTCTCTCTCTTTAGCCACCTTTTTCCTATGTGAGGACAACAAACCGATCGACCTGGTCATTCTCTATTGTGTTGTCATGCCTTTCTACCCTTCTTCGACCAAGAGACACGAGACTCGTTCCTTAGCTACTGAGTTTCCCCTTTTCAACCTAGATGCAGGTTCGATGCCTACTCTCTTGGACAGTACAGTCTCCCTTCCTTTCCTTATTCAACCCAGACATGGATTAGTCTGCATGAAGTAGGGTTTCCTTTAATAGTGCAAATTATGGTTTTCGTCTGTGTGGCCAGCAGAGCAGAGGATAGCAAATTGGGAAGATAGTGGAGTGGAAAAAGATCCACATGTAACGACGTGGCAGATGGGGCAATAGAACAAGGGTATGGTTCGAAAGAGGTAGCATACCTGAGGGTCGGTGGGAAGTGGCTTCGCTCGTGGTCGTCGTCCTCTGCACACACTATGGCAGTGAGCTTGGGGACGGAGGCCATCCCGTGCGGGCGCTAGGTCTGAGAGGATGGCCTTGTCGTTAGTGCGTGACCTCGCTCGCCGACGATGAGTGAGTCAACGTTGCATGTCCTTTTCTTCCCTGGCGGATCTGCGACCACCGGTGAGGAGGGAGAGATAGGCCGTCTTTTAACATCTGGAGAGAGGGTGATAGTGTGAGAAGCAAGTGGGCAGCCCTTAGCAAGAAAGCGTTGAAGCTCCAGCCTATATATCTTTTTTATACTACTAGTACTGGAGGTGGAGTAGTGGTAGAGTAGTTTATATTTCCTATGCGTATAGTACCAGTTAGTCGTGCTTCAAAATTGAACGGCACGCCATTAAAAAAATAAAGGTCGATAACTAATGCGGCACCTCGGGCCAACGTGGCCAGATCACATTTTGCACGAGAAATTACACACCATGTTTCGTTGACATGTGGTCCCGTTCCAACATATCAGTGAGACGACGGCGAGTCCTTTTCTACTAGTATTTCCAAATGGACGTGCCAGCCGAGGCGGCTCTTCGTGAACCATGGCAAACTGGAAACCATCTGCCGACTCTTCGCCTTTCCCTCTCGATTTGGAACTGTTGTCGCACACTCTTCCTCTCCCTCCATTTTCCTTCAACCCTTCACCCTTCCTTCTGCCATTGTTCGATCGTCTTCTCCATGGAGGGAACAGGCTGGAAATGACCCCGTTATTCTTGCCCCGATCTGAAAGATGACGTGGTGGAGGAACTCATTGATCGGTGCGATGTCATCGCCTCGGCTAGCATGGCAGGTTTGTTCAAGCCCATTCTTGACTCAACTAATAACATCATTACAAGGAACCCAAGAGTCAAGGAGCGGTTTGATCTCCCCTATCTTCTTCGCCGTGACCCTGATGACTGGCGCGGGGACGACGGAGGCCTCGCCTTGTGCAAGTTGATGCCGCTTGATAATGATACACATGATGTTAAGATGCCATCGCTTGAGGGCAAGGCTTGGGCAGGTGCAAATGGAGATTGGGTTGTTTACATTGGGTCCAACTGCGAGTGGGAACTTGTGAATGTGTACACTCATGACCGGGTTCCACTTCCAAAAATCTCGGCAGACTACCCAGAGGTTGAGCACACTGGTATTGTACGCACGTTCAAATACGGTCATGGTGACTGTCTTCTACGGAAGATAGCAATTTGTCGAGTTCCCAACCACTCTTGGAAATACAACAACTATGAAGTTGTTGCTATCTTTGACAAGCTTGTTGCCGTCCTTTGTGGTTCGACTGGATGGATATTGCTCAAAAATCAGTTTATGTACACGGATGAGTATTGTGATGCAATTCAATACGGGGGCCTTGTTTTGCTGCCACCACTCGTGGCACTGTTTTTGCATGGAATCCTTATGCTTTTGGTATGTTTGTCTTCCACCATAATTATAATTGTTTCATCCACATGCATGTGGGTTAGCAAGTTTCCCTTTACTAATTAACCTTATTCTTGTGTTTCCAAGGTCCTGTGAACATTCCACCACCTATACTTGAAAAAATTTATAACCAAGGGGGAGATGACGATGGTGATGATCACGAGCATGAGGACGAGCAGCGCCCATATACTCTATGGCGCCTAGCAACTAATTCCGATGGATCACCTCTTCTTGTGTGTATACAGCCCACTGATGATGTTACTACTAAGGAAGTAGGTGTAGTCTCCCATGGTCGCACTCTCCGGACCTATTCCAACACCCGTTGCATGGTATTCGGGATGGATACTAATGTGCTAGCGCCAACACCTTCTCCCTGATACAGAATTTATAGTCTTGGAGAAAACTCACTCTTCCTTGGACAAAACTATCCAATGATGGTGAAAGGCGATCCAACTGCTGTTGACACAACGTTACTACCATTTATGAGAGGCAATTGTGTCTATACCTAGGACATTTGGGTGGTTCCCTACCCTGGTACTGATATAGTAGGCTGCTTCAGCCTGGATGATCAGTCCTGCATTGGTCTCAAGATCGACAATGGATGGCCCGTCCCAGAGAATCACTTGTGGTTCAAAGCAAGCATTTCCAACGCCGAGGAATGGTTGAGTTGAAGTTCATTTCATTGCTTGTTATTTGTTGTGTGATGAAAACTTTAGTATTTATAATGTATCCTTGTTGTCGATGTGGGTTGATGACTTGTTGTATGTAATAAAATGATATGCCTGTGATAAACTTACTAAATTTATGAATGGCTTTTGAGTCGCTTCTCTGAGTGAGTGGTGCGATGAGGCAAAAAATATTTTCCGAATACGTAATTGTACGTGCATTGCAGCAGGTTATCGGATGAGGCCAATCAACAATAGTAGTACATACACTATTTGTACTAGCTTCACATGCTTCGCGCGTCGGGCGGGTGTTTTTACTGTAGCCATATGTTAATGTGTTTGTTGTACGTAACCAGCACCTCGAATCCTTGATACTAGTACTATATAATAGGAGTAAGTAGTAGGAGTAGTAGGGTGGCATGGGCCAGAACAAGCATTCACGCCCACGAGTACGGCACACGCCACCACCTCGACATCCATCTGACACCATATTATTTCTTGGAGTCTGTGCTAGAGCAATCCCTTGAACCTCGTCGTTTCTCGAACTTCAGCCATCGCGCGGCGGGCGAGGTGGGGTTTGCCGATAGTCGGTTTCCTCAACTGCGGTCCCACTTGTAAGGCCAACTCCAACGCACGACCCCAAACGGACCTCCATTTTGCACGAACTCCAACAATAATTTTGACTAGAAAAGCAAGACCAAAGAAAACAAGAACCACAAGAATACATTTTACTACTCTAGAAGATATCCAACTTCCATAACTGCTCCTGTAAGTTGGATTAGTGCCTTCTCGATGCATTCATTGTTGATCTGCGGAGGCTCGATCTTGCGTGCTTCTTTCTTCTTCGAGTGTAAAGAAGTAGACGTTGCTTCCTCGCATCTAGTCTCATGTCTAGCCTCTATTCTAGTAGGAGTATCAACAAGTGCACTAGTCTCATCTCTAGCCTCTATGCTAGCTAAAAGTGCTAGAACATCTACTAAATTGCACTCTATCAATATATCGATGTACTCTTCTTCACAATACCAAAACTTGCATCCATTCTAGCACAATAAAAAATTTAAGTTAGCACAACTAGTCTAATCTGAGAGCACAACCGAAGATTTGGTCGGGTTCTTCCTCCTTTTGCTAACATGTGGGACATCCAGCATCCAGGTCGTGTCATGCAAGAAAATAGAGTGGTAGTTGAAGCCACGTGATGTGCATCTTGGGTTAAACTGTAAATAGAATCTTACTACTCTTGAGTAACTCCAAAAGCGGACACCGAAGATCTTTATTGGATTTGTTTTTCATCACCAGCACGTCGAGGTGAAAGATGTGCAGGTTCAGTGGGTTCTCTTGTGTTTCCATTGACATGTGGGACCGCATGTGAGCCAACAGACGATGGGCTCCGCGCGTCCGCTGACTGGCTGAGAAGAGAGATAGAGGAGGGCTGAGCACGGACTCCAGGAAATTTGTTCTACGTACCTCGATATAGGCTTGATATAGTGGGGTGGCATGGGCCATAACTAGCATTCACGTCTAGCAGTACGGCACACGCCACCCACACGAGTCCCATCCGACACCATTTTTCTTGGAGTCCGTGCCACAGCCATCTCTTCTCCCTCTTGTTTTCTTAGCCATCACACAGTGGGCGGGGTGGGGGTTTGCCGATAGTCGGTTTGCTCAACTGCGGTCCCACTTGTAAGTGAAAATGCAACACCGCACGCATTCCCCCTTGAGCGGCGTGCCAGACCAACCGTGTGGGGGTGCGACGCGAACACGGCAGGCTTTTCCTTTTGAACTCGTAACTTGTAAAATTTGGTTCTGCTCCATGGCGCGACCGATAGATAAAAGATAACGATTTTGCCTAGAGTAATGAGAAGTTTGGTTCTGGCGCCGTTCATGCATGTAGTACGTACAAAAATTATGAAGTTGATGCGAAAGGTAAGATAATTACTAGTACTAGTACCATATACTACTAGTATATGGATTTGACGGAAAGATAAAAATACATATGGATCCATCAACGACATCCTCATGCCCTAGCGCTCCGAGTCAACAACCGACGTGTGAGGAGCAGCGGCGCTGGCGGCGAGCTCAACGTCCTTCTGAACAATGTCGTCCAAAGTTGCCCTACGGTCCAAGAAGGCCAGCGTCCTATCGTACTCCTCTTGCATGTAGTAGTCCTTGTGGACGATTTGTGCGTAGACGTGGGTGATTATGTCGATGGTGTCTTGCTGCACCAGGCGCTACGCGGCGAGCGCGACCTTGAGGTGGACATTCTCTGGTGCGACGGCGGGCAGTCACAGGGCCACCAGTGCATCGAAGAGGTTGTCACCATAGTGGCCGTTGAGGGTGGCAGGCATCACAGAGCCTGGGCGCATTGGCTGGAGGCGTACGTCAAAGTCGTCCACGAGCTTCTTAACTACGGTGAACTTGTTGAGGAAACCGACAAGGACCTCGTCGAATAAGGAGACGAAGCTGTCGTCCAAGCAGCCCCTCGTCCTGGCGGCCTCAAGCAATACATGGAGACGTTCCTCGGTGCCGGGCCGCAGGCCGGCGTCGTGGACCATCTGGCACAGCCGGCTGATGCTCGCGCTCATCGCCTCCATGGGTCTAGCTTAGCTTCTAGTCAACTGATCTTGCGATTCGAGTGATCACTCTTGCCCGGTTAGCGTGCATAGGTGCGTAGGATTTCGTACTACTCCTCGGCCCTCTACTGCACCTGCCTTTGGTTGTATGATAGGTGGGCCAGCCACCGCTTGGGCCCACGTGTCATTCATCCAAAGGCAGTTGCAGTAAGTCAATGAAGCTGCGTCCCCCTCCGTGCCGGTGCAGTATAGTCATCTCACCAGACCTCTAGTTGGGGTCAAACGAGAGAAGTTTGATGTTTACTGGTTTATTGGTCCCCTTTGTATTTTGTGCCAAGTTTTGACCTTTGATTTAACTAATAAAATGTTAATTCATGTAAACAAAAATGTTGTGTAAGTCACCTTACGAAAACCAAATAATCCCGAAACACTTAGGCACGGTGCATTAACTCCCTCCTTGTTTCTTATTTCGTGACATATCAACCAATGAGAGATGTGGGTCGTGCATGCTTTCAATGACTTGAGACTACCAAACATGACATGCAGTGTTTAGTTCATTGCATGTAATCCTATTAGTACTCTAATTAGCAAAAAGACATTAAATTCTCTCGCCGATAGGAATAAAACACCATGTATTTATTTACAGAGGGAGTAGTACATTTTTTGTGACATGCATTACTAAATATTGCTAGTCAAATACTAAAATCCAGATGGACGTGGTAGTACTCCTAAATCCAGATGGTGGTGCTACTAGTACTAGTAGTAGTACTACCAATGTAGTAGGAGTACTAGCACTGTACTACCCGTTGGTCAAATTATTATGTGCTGCTCCTCACAGTGAAGTGACAAGACCCTGCGCCGGAGATGACACCTGAGTATAGGCGCCGTGTTCGGCATACCATAGTCAGCCTCACCATCTGCAGTCACTGTCATCATGGCTGTAGAGCTAGCCTGCTTACAACTATCCCTGTTCGACATGATTTCCCGTGCGTAGATGCCCGTGCATTGCACGGAACACCAAGATTGGGGGTGGACGGCGCCGGCAGCGGCCATCGCGCCAGATTTTTCCACGGCCGTCTAGATGTGGTGGGGAGGAGATAAGGCTGATTATGAGAGACAAGGAGTTGTTTGTAAATAGGGAACAAGGGCGGGCATCTTTTTGCAAAAATGGAGAAGCTTGGTTTGTATGCATTAGATCTAGATCCGATGGCTATTGGTGAAAGATGGGAGGCACAACATCATCACCAACTCAGGACCTGTTTGATTCGTAGGATTTTGAAAACGCAGGAATAGGACACGACAATATTACAAGTTTCAAACTGATATTACAAATGTTAGTAGTAATGTTGCACCTACGAAGAGGGAATTACAAGGAAGTTTACGTAAGAACTTTTGTTACTTTAGGTGGATGCAGCATTATCATACAAACTAAAATCCACCGCCCTAACAAGTCACTAATGGGCAAATAAGTTTTTGAGTCTCTGGCCACTTGATGTTTCAAAAACAAATTCAGCTTCTACGGAGACTTTGCCATTTAGGCTTAGACGCTCGCGGTGATCAACACGCCATTCATTGTTGCGCCAGAGAACGCCAAACCTCATTACCTTGAGCACACTTGCCTCCAGAACAAAGAACTTGGCCAATTTAATCTCAGATGTGCTGCCTCGGTAGTTGATCAAATCAATTTCTGTAAGATGGAGATCAAGGCATTCGATGAGATTGTTATAGTGCAGCACATTTTTCACTTTCGGGTCTTTTTTTATCTGCAAAAGAAGAGAACATATTAGAGCAGCTGGCTGTATAAGATTGTAGTGTCATCAAGAGGTGCCAATAGCATTCGCTCATGCGATAGGGTTGGCTAGCTAGTGATATTTTTTCACTCTCTCTCTCTCTCTCTCTCTTTCTGTTTCCTCTCATTTAACTAGGAGCACGTGAAGAGCACGGGCATTTGTTGCCTTCCACTATGTGGCCGGTGCCATATTTCGCAAAAGTATGCCACATAATACGCATCGATGTCAAATCGAAAGATTTTGGCACCGCTCTCGCGATGTGAGAAAGTTGGCACCGCTGTGCACACAGACCCACATGTATAAACAAATCAATCAAACCAACTACACCAACCTCTCACTCTCCCAAACAAGTGTTTTTTATTGCCTCAGTCTTCTCTCTCAACCACGCAGCGTTTTTTCATTGCGTGAGTTAATTTGGCACTGGAGCAAAGTAGGTGATCCAGATTGGGACACCAGGTGAGCAATGGAGGGGCATCGATGCCAAATGCACCACAAGTGAATTTGGCACGTGTTTTGGCCTACATAGCCCACTTTTGTACTCCCTCCGTCCCAAAATTCTTGTCTTAAATTTGTCTAAATATGGATGTATCTAGTTACATTTTAGTGTTAGATACATCCGTATCTAAACAAATGTAAGACAAGAATTTTGGGACGGAGGGAATACTACCTCGTATTTAGTATAAAATTTTGACCATAGATTTACCTAAGAAAATGCCAATGCATGTCACTAAAAATTACACCATTTGAAATTATGTTCAAATACAAATCCAATGATATAGTTCTTAGTGACATGCATTAACATTTTGTCAGTTAAATCTATGGTCAAATTTTGATACTACAAAATTGGAAGAGTAAACCAGGACGGAGGTAGTACTTGCTCTTAGGGTAACCATAGAGTTACTGGAGTAGTCTAAGTTACGTTCCACTATGACTAGCCTAGGCTACTATAGTAGTACAGCATAAAAACGATGCAGGTGATCACATGAGAAAAAAATACTAAAAACATTTCTTTCGGTGCAGTGCGTACATGCAGTTTTGAACACTACACTTGTCATCGTAATTTGGGAAAATTACGACAAAATTGAGCTACGTTGTGATTACCGTTTACTTATAGGAAAGAAGTTTCACCTCGATGAGTAGCTTCTCCTTGCACGGAAAGCATGTAAGGAATCCAACAACTTGATCCAGATTGGGGCCGACAGATTTTAGTGCCATGATCTTCACTGTGCGCATGGACTGGGTCAAGCTTGTGGGAATCATTTTCTGGAAGACGGTCGTAAATACATCAAGAAGAAAATTAAAAATGTGAATTTTAAGAAGATGGAGAAGAAGATGAGTGATGTACCTGAATGATTATGGATCCAATAAAGAGTTCAGAGAATTTGGCAGACGAGTACACCAACGCCGTCAATTTCGGCGCGTCAATGACCCTGATTTTTGTTGGACCTTCTAGATCCGATACAAGCAATCTCTCAAGGAAAGGCACATTCTCAATGACCATAATGTGGAACAGATGGAGTGATCTCTTCCCAATTGATGTCTTGTTGCGGGGCCAGCAAGACACATAAATCCATCGGAGATTCGTCGAGGCGATGTGGAGGCTAATGAACTCGTGGATCTGCTCAAGACGAAGGTACTCGAGCGCAGTATAGCTGCGGAGCAGGTGCTCCATAGCCTTCTTTGAGCTGACAACGTCAAAGAGATCGAGCTGCTTGAGTTGAGGGAGAAGAAGGGCGGGCGCGGCATTAATCTGGGGAAGATAGCAGGAGCTGAAGCTGGCGTGGCGCAGCGTTGGCGTGAGGCGCGGCGAGGAATGGCGGCAGAGAGCGACATCGTCCAGCTTCAAAGCTGAGCTCCTCGAGCTGATCTAGGGCGGGGGATAAGAACCACTCGTCGAACTTGGGTTGGACCTTGCAGTTGGTACTGAACATGCGGATGTCAAGGCATCTGGCTGGTTCAGGGTGCGATGAAAGGATCTTGGAGACTGCGGCCATGCGTTTGCAATCCCCGTCGTAGAGGCAGCTATCGACGGTGAGGTTGAGGGGGACGCAGCGCCAGAGGGGGAGCCGCCACCAGGAGAGCAGGGAAGTTCGCATGGCAGATTTGGTGGGGAGGAGGCCGATGATGACGAGCAGCATGTCATCGGGGAGGCTGCTGATGAAGTCCAGGCTCGCCGGATGTGGTTTTGGCTCGAGCTGCCTCTGCTTGTTGGCTGCCTCGCCATCCATCTCAACCAGCGGGGACGCCGGTGTACACGTGTGCTGGTGTGTGTTGTGTGTTGGGTGTGTGCGAGTGCGTCCTTCTGTACATGACACCGCTCAGTGGTGAACTGTGCACGAGTGCGTCCTTCACGCGCAAGAAGTGTGTCCTCAATACGCCCTCAATTTACTAGCAAGCGGGGTGCTACCCCGAGTGGTTTCAACTTTGTTTACTTCACTGCGTGTCAGATGGGCCTCTAGTTTACTTATTTTCACCCACTGCCACATGGGCCAGCACACGAAGATACAGAACACAAGCTGACAAGGTAGCGTGTGGATTGGTTGACCGGTCAACTAAACAATATACGGAGCTATACGCTGACATAGTGAGCGTATAATCCGTCGGTATAGAGAGTTCGAGTGAGAGGGGAGGCCCGTGAGAGATAGCAGAGAGAGAAAGAGAAAGAGCTACTCCCTCCGTTCGATAATGTAGTTCCAAGATTTTTTTTAAAGTCAAACTTTTGAAACTTTGACCAAGTTTATAAAGAAATTACTTATATCTAGAATACCAAAGATAAATGATAGTATGAAGTAAGTACATGTTGTGATGAATCTAATGATCGTTCCAGATGTAAATGTTTTTCTCCACATGTACCTGGTCAAACTTTTCTGAGGTTTGACTTTTCAAAACATCCATATGCTTATGGACGTGACAGAGTCCCTAACTAGAGAGAGAGAGAGAGGGAGAGGGAGAGAGATAGAAAGAGTGAGTGAAAAAAGTGTGTGTGCGTGTGTGAAAGAGACATGGACAACACACGATAAAAGTAGAGAAAAAGCGTGTGTGTCTTATGCAAACATATCACACATGCATCTTCGACAACGGAGGCAAGGTGAGGAGATAGTGTGTGGTTGTTTGGAACCGAGAGAGCAAGACCCCTAGCACGTGGCCAAGAGGGGTCTGACAAACAAGGGAGAGAGGTCGAGAGAGACGTACGGAGAGAATGCAGACATGGGGAGGAGAGAGTGTATGTTTGCCATAGAGAGATCCCTTGGAGATCGTGATGGGACTACATGGGTGGGAGATCGAGTGACAAGGTGTGTGCGTGATAGAAGATGCCCCGAGAGATATCGAGATAGACGTATGGATGGAAGGAGGCAATACGTGTGTTCCTGATGGCTAGTAAGAGATAATCATACTTAGGAGGGGGGAGTGCTTTCGCCTATGATGGAGTGAGGGATTATGGTACTTAGGGGGTGTGTGTCACATGGAGAGAGAACAAGGGCGGAGAGTGTTGGATGGGTCTATATGTATAGCGCGAGCGAGACATGTGTATGTGTGAACCAGGGAGATATAAGGTCAGTTTGGCTTGTGTCCTGAGCATCTTTTGCCTGGCCTGGGGTTGTGGCTGGATTTCATGCACGCTTGTTTGGTTGCTACCCTGTGAAAAAGAAAGCCCGCCTGGCCTGGGTTCCCATGCACTTTAATTAGCCTGGATGGACTCCAGACACTGCAAGTAGCCTAGCCCAGGCGACCCATTTCGAACGCCTGGCCATGCCTGGTCGTGCGGCCATGAGGCTATGAGCAACATGGATGGATATTAGCACTAAATAATTACTGCATGGATTGATTGATGGGACGTTGATGCTTTGCCTGGCCCAGGCATGAACCAAACGCTTTAGAACCACACAAGCCTGGCCAGGAAGAAATATTTTACATCTGACGTCCACACCAGGCAGTACTGGCCATCAAGGCATGAGGGTCAGGTCACGAACCAAACTGACCAATAAAGTTTGAGAGAGATTGAGGAGCCCCGATAAGGCTGAGTGGTGCGTCAGATAGCTGAGAGGGGGAAAGAGATATTCCATCCGCTCGATAATGCAGTGCATGTAAATTTTTTAGAAGTCAAACTTTGGAAACTTTGATCAGGTTTACGCAAATGTTATTTATATCTACAATACCAAAGATACATCATACAAAACTACATCTCATGGTGAATCTAATGGTATATGTTTGCCGTACTAGATGTAATTGTTTTTCTCCACGTACATGGTCAAACTTTGTGATGTTTGACTTTCAATAAATCTATATGCTATGGACCGAGGAGAGTGCCTAAGTCGAGACAGATCAAGTGCGTGTGAAGGAGAATGAGTAAGTGTGCAAAAAGAGTATGTGTGTGAAAGAGAAAGTGACAACAAACGATAAATTAGAGAGACTGTGTGTTTTTTCGTTTCTTATGCGAACATATCACGCATGCATCTCCGAGATAGAAAAGCGAGGCGAGGAGATACACGAAGATAGCTAGTGTGTGATTATTTGCAACAGAGAGAGACACCCCTGTAGCACATGTCCAATAGAGGTCTAGCCAACAAGGAACAAAGGTCGAGAGGGACACATGGAGGACATGGACGCATGGGGAGGGAGAGAGGGTGTGTTTGTGATAGAGAGATCCCCTCGAGATCGTGAGGGGACTATATGGGTGGGAGATCGAGGGAGGTGCGTGTGCGATAGAAAGATGCCCCAAGAGAAATCGAGATAGACCATGCACATGTTTGTGATGGAGACTAAGATTAGCTAGTCATATACATATAGGGGGGACTGCATGTGCCTACAATTGAGTGAGAGACCATCATACAGTATGTGAGAGAGCGCTGAGATTGTGTGTGTGTGTGAGATGGAGAGAGAATGAGGGAGAGAGATAGAGTTTTAGATGGGCCTATTGAGTGCGAGTGAGATATGCATGTGTATGTGTGACCCAGGTGGATGGAGAGTTTGAGAGAGGAGGAGAGCTCCGAGACGACAGAGTGGTGCGTGAGAGAGTTACGGGCAAAGAGCCAAGGAATTTGTGTGCGTACGATGAGTGCACCCAAGATATCTAGCTTGGACTAGCTAGAGTATCATACATAGTGTGCGAGAGAGACCTATAGATGGTGTATATATGCATGCGAACTAGAAAGACCACCCCACACACACACAGAGAGAGAGAGAGAGAGGGAGGAAGGGAGGGAGGGAGGGAGGGAGGGAGAGAGAGAGAGAGAGAGAGAGAGAGAGAGAGAGAGAGAGAGAGAGAGAGAGAGGGAGGGAGAGGGAGAGGGAGAGGGAGAGGGAGAGGGGGAGAGAGAGAGAGGGAGGGAGGGAGAGGAGAGGGAGAGGAGAGGGAGGGAGAGAGAGAGAGGAGATAGAGAGAGAGAGAGAGAGAGAGAGAGAGAGGGAGAGAGAGAGAGGGACCAACAAGGTTTT